>CM041526.1:25449811-26756478 GCA_023091065.1 Dianthus caryophyllus | reverse complement strand
TAATAGAAGACATAATGAAATAAAGAAGAACAATTGAAATTAAACCTGGAGAAATTGTTGAACTCAAAGTATCAATCTTGCAAAAGTAATTAAAGCTAATCTAAAGGTTTTTTGAGAGTTTAAAAGAGAGAACTAAACTTCTATTGTAAAGCAGTAAAAACTAGAATGAAAGATAATCCAAAACCCTAACTCGAGTTGTATTTATAGGCCAACGAAAATCCGGAGAATAAAGCAGCAGAACCGAGCGGTTCGAGGGCAAACCGATCGGTTCAGGGGGTCAAACCGATCGGTTCAACCCTAAACCGATCGGTTCTAAGGAGTTCAGCAGATTCCAGCAACTTTTGCCCTGTTTCACGTATTCTGAACCTATAGGTTTTGCTCTGAACCTATAGGTTTGACATCACAAATAAATCGTATTGACTCCGAATCAACTCTCGGGCTTCGTCTTGACTTCTCGACACTTGTAAACGCTCCTATAACCTCAGGTTTTAGCTCAGGACCGCCAAAACCTGCAAAATACAAACGAGGAACGACAGTATCGCAATATAAAGCAAATAGCTACTGAAATACTAAAGGAATCAAGTAAGTGCGAGCTAAATGCGACTATAACGGGGCATAAAAGCAATATAAATGACATGTATCAGGAGTGAGGTTACTTTTCAAAAGTTTTGACAAAAATGTGTTTTGAAAACTGAAATCAAAAAGCCTACGTAAAAGTAGTCTCTACTAATTTGAAAACATTTATTTAATTTCGATATTTGGGCTAAAATGACGCTACGTACAAGTGCGAATATATATGACTCGATAAAAATGCATAAATAATGTAAATCGTCAAAATAATGACTTTTCTATGGGAAATGTACGTTAAATAATAATTTATTGACTAAATTATTACTATAAACGTTATTTTCCGACCTCATATTTGACTCTTTAAGAATTTGTGAAAACCCTCAGTTTTGACATGCTAAAAGACTCTATGAAACGGTACAATTTAGTGTTGGATCCGTGATTCTAGTCGTTATTTAATGCATGAATGAGGACTTGCATAATTATAAAAGTGACGTCGGTTTGCTTTAGTGATAATGAGTCGTTTATTTATGCGATATTGGCGGGGTTTAGACGGATTATGAATCCGAATTACTACAACCGTATTACGAATACGGCTTCGCTAATGCCAATATCGGGTTGGGGTTAATGTAACCCCTTTGTCCGAGTCTCAAACGTCCCAAACGTAGGTAAAATGTTTACCTTTCGAAAATGGAAAGACGGTATTTTGAGTGGATTTTGTGAATAGTGTATGTGTTTTGTAAAACCGATATATTTTGAAATGAATGAAGTGGGTTGGTATTTATAGAGGTTGGCTGGTTTTTGTGGGTGCACAAAATTAAATCGCCTGTGTACAGGCGTTTTTAATTTTGTTTGGGTTGGATTTTTTTAAGAAAAATCAAAAAGGCGGCTGGTACAAAACAAAAACATAATCGCCTGTTGACAGGCGTTTAAATTTTTAATCGCCTGTCAACTGGCGATTTTATTTTTGTTTTGGTGGGCTGTTTTATGCCGCCTTTGGTTTTGGTCGTGTGATTAGGTGATGATTATGTTTTATTTGGATATTTTGGGCCAAATTGGTTTTTGGCTCAATTTTGGTTTTCGTGCTTTGGTTTTTGTCGTGTTTTTCGGTTCTGGCTCGAAATAAAATAATATTAAAGTATATTATTTTACGGTTTTGTAGAGTCTAGTTTTGTGAAAATGTGACACGGGACGCACTTTGGCCCGTTTTGAGTGTTGTGTTAGTGTGCGTTTTGGGTCGTTTTTGTAAGTTTGGGCCGTTTTGTAGCTAGTTGGGCTGTTTTTGTGGCTTGGCTTAATAAGACGTTCCTGTATCGTGCTCGTGTTGTGCTTATAATGACTAAGAGTGACATTCATTTTTATGATTATGCAAGTCCAAATTAATACGCTAAAAATGACTAATACGTTTTAGACACTTTTGTACCGTTTCGACTCTTTTAAAAGCATGCATGGAAGTCCTTTTTATCATCGGGTTTGTTTTTTGGGGGGGTACGGATACGGGTATATACAGAAAGTCACTCGGAAACTGTACTGACTCAGACAATCAGTTTCCAGTCAAAGAATTGACTCAAAGGAATACTATAGAAATTCCCACCACGTCTAGGTTTCAATCTCATTGAAAAGGAATTCTATAAGCGTCACTGCCCGACAAAGTGTTTTCACAGTCTGTCTATGCAAACGATCAGTCATCTCATATGACCCTATGGTGTTGAACCCACCATCGATCGACTTGCAATCTAGTCTCTCCGAGACGTCACCTCATGTGAGAGACTAGGGACCAAATACTTAGTTTATACCGTTCACTTGAATACGTTCAAAGTTGTCACACAAATATTCGGATAAACAAAGTATGCATTCATAATGACTTCATATAAAAACAATGAATGTTATTTTTCATATATGTAATAAGATACATCGTTCAATTACATATTTCGAAACTAAAGGAAATCTGGCATACGCCGCAACCCCATGGAGGCGGTGTGCGCGTCATGCTTAGCCCTCGAAAGAGGCTTGGTTAAAGGATCAGCGATGTTATCGTCTGTCCCAACCTTACAAATATCAATTTCCTTCCTCTCCACATTATCTCTAATAACGTGGTATTTCCTCAAAACGTGTCTAGACTTGTTACTAGACTTGGGCTCCTTTGCTTGGAAAATAGCCCCACTGTTATCACAATAAACAGTGACAGGATCCACGGCACTAGGGATACTCTTAGTCCATCCAAGAATTGCCGAATCCACACACCTTCTTTAGCAGCTTCAGATGCCGCCAAATATTCAGCTTCCGTTGTAGAATCCGCAGTGACACTCTGTTTGAAGCTCTTCCAACAAACAGCTCCTCCATTCAACATAAAGACATAGCCGGATTGGGATTTCAGATCATCCCCATCGGTTTGGAAACTTGCATCCGTGTAACCCTTTACACGTAGCTCAAGTTCACCTCCAAACACTAGAAACGAATCCTTAGTTCTTCTCAAGTACTTAAGGATGTTCTTTACAGCTATCCAGTGACTCTCACCGGGATTAGCTTGATACCGGCTCGTCATGCTCAAAGCGAAAGCGACATCGGGACGAGTGCACATCATAGCATACATGATTGATCCTACAGCGGAAGCATAAGGGATCAATTTCATGCGTTCAATTTCCGCAGGAGTCATAGGGCATTGAGATTTCTTCAATGTTATTCCTACACTCATCGGAAGAAAGTCTCTCTTGGAGTCTTTCATATTGAACCTATCAAGAATCTTATCGATATAAGTTTCTTGACTTAATGCTAGTATCCTTTTAGATCTATCTCTATAGATTCGGATACCCAAGATGCGTTGTGCCTCTCCCAAGTCCTTCATTTGGAAATGGTTTCCCAATTCCACCTTCACCAAATTCAAGCTTGGAATATCATTTCCAATCAGTAGTATGTCATCCTCATACAAAACAAGGAAAGTTACCTTGCTCCCACTAAACTTGATGTACAAACAAGGTTCCTCGGCACTTCGAGCGAATCCATGTTGTTTGATAACATGATCGAATCTGTGATTCCAACTCCTCGATGCTTGCTTAAGACCATAAATGGATCTTTTAAGCTTGCATACTTTCTTAGGGTTGGATGTATCTATAAAACCTTCAGGTTGTGTCATAAACACTTCCTCTTCTAGAATCCCATTCAAGAAGGCGGTTTTTACATCCATTTGCCATATTTCATAGTCATGAAATGCGGCAACCGCTAAGATTATCCTTATGGATCGAAGCATTGCAACCGGTGCAAAGGTTTCATCATAATGAATACGTTGGACTTGTGAAAAGCCCTTTGCCACCAATCTAGCTTTGTAAACATCTATATGTTTATCTATGCCGAGTTTGATTTTGAATATCCATTTACACTGAAGGGGTCTCACTCCTTCAGGTAAATCTACCAAGTCCCAAACTTGGTTCTCGTACATAGAATCCATTTCGGATTTCATGGCCTCAAGCCATTGTTCGGAGTTGGGGCTACTTATAGCCGCCTTGTAGGTTGAGGGTTCGTTGCTTTCGAATAACAACAAATCACCCTCCTCCTCGATGTTACCGAGGTAACGGTCAGGTTGATGACTAATTCTTCCTGACCTCCTAGGGATTACAACCGTGTCAGAAGACGATGGAACGGTTTCCTCATCTTCTGCTTCGGTTTGTGGCTCTTGAACTTCATCAAGTTCAAATTTTCTCCCACTCTGTTTTTTAGAAATAAATTCATTTTCTAGAAAAACAGCATCACGAGCCACAAACACTTTGTTCTCGTGAGGGTTGTAGAAGTAATAACCACAGGTTTCCTTAGGATAACCTACAAATAGACATTTGTCAGACCTTGGAGCGAGTTTATCGTCACTTTTATTCTTGACGAACGCCTCACATCCCCAAATTCTCATGAATGACAAATAGGAACTGCTTCCGCCCATATCTCATATGGAGTCTTATTGGCCGCTTTAGTCGGACTTGATTTAGTGAGAAAAGCAGCGGAGATAACAAATGCAAAGCCCCAAAGTGACCCAGGAAGCTCAGTTTGACTCATCATAGACCGAACCATGTCAAGCAAAGTTCGGTTTCTCCTTTCTGCAACACCATTCAATTGTGGTGTGCCCGGAGGAGTCCATTGTGATATTATACCACAATTCTTAAGATGTGAATCAAACTCATTACTTAGATATTCGCCACCACGATCCGATCGTAGTGCCTTTATCCTTTTGTTTAATTGGTTCTCAACCTCATTTTGAAATTCTTTAAATTTCTCAAAAGCATCACTTTTATGCCTTATTAAGTAGACATAACCATATCTACTTAAGTCATCGGTAAAAGTAATGAAGTAATGATATCCTCCTCTAGCGGTGATGTTCAATGGACCACACACATCGGTATGTATGAGTCCTAAAACCTCACTAGCTCGTGTCCCTTTACCGCTAAAGGGTTGACGAGTCATCTTGCCTAGGAGGCAAGACTCGCATGTACCATATGATTCGCAATCAAATGGTTTGAGAACCTTGGTCTCGACAAGTCTCTTTATGCGTCTTTCGTTTATGTGACCTAAACGACAATGCCAAAGGTAGGATTTGTTTGATTCATTTGTTTTGAGCCTCTTGTTCTCGACATGATAAACATCATTAACATCATTTAAAACATCAATACCTCCAATTGAAATAGCTTCACCATAAACTACTTCATTAAATAAAAAAGTACAACGGTTGTTCTTAATCATAAAAGAAAAGCCTTCCGCATCTAAAACGGAGACGGAGATAATGTTTTTCGTTAGAGTTGGTACAAAATAACAGTTATTCAAAAGCAACTCTAATCCACTAGCAAGAGCGAGTACAAAAGTTCCCACGGAAACAGCCGCTACTCTAGCTCCATTGCCCATGCGGAGATCTACATCACCCTTGGCTAGAGCTCGCACGTTTCTCATCCCTTGCAAATGATTACAAAGGTGAGATCCACATCCGGTATCCAATACCCATGTAGAAATGCAAGCATGATTGATGTCAATCATATAGAGATTAGAAGGAAGAATACCTTTGGATGTCGCACATCCATCTTTCAAGTCCTTCTTGTACTTGGGACAATTGCGCTTCCAATGACCCACTTCATTGCAATACTTGCAAGTGTCATTGAGAGGTTTTCCTTTGTTGATCTTGGGCTTAGGCTTATGTGGAACACCTTCCACAATAGCCTTGCCCTTACCCTTGCCTTTGATAGATGGCGCTTTCTTGGCCACCTTCCCCTTTTTAACTCCAAGAGACATGTTCTTCATTTTTATGGAGAGAACATCTTTCTTCTCCACCTCATTCACTTCCATATCCCTCTCGGCTTGGACCAAGAGAGCATGAAGTTCATGGTAACTCTTATCCATGTTGTTCATGTCATAGTTTACTCGAAAATGAGCAAACTTATTAGGAAGAGAGTGAAGAATGCGGTTAATCGCAAGAGCTTTGGGTATAGCACACTCTTGACGCTCAAGAGTGTCTATTTGCTCAATCATTTTGAGCACATGAGGACCAACTTTTTGGTTCCTCTCAAGCTTTGCATCGAAAAATCGTACCGCGGCTTCATAAAGCCTTATTTGCGGTGCTTTGGAGAACATGGTTGTCACTCTAGTGAATATCGCATATGCACTTTTTTGAGTGACAAAACGGAGTTTGAGAGTGGGTGCCATGGACCAAATCAAGACGTTTTTCACGTCATTGTCCACTTTCATAAACTCATCATAGGCGGCTCGTGCCGCCCCCGATCGAAAAGTGGGTTCGGCGGGTGGTTGATCGGTAAGGTGTTTGAGCACATTGTCGGATGTAGCGGCGCCCCTCATTGTCGAATCCCATTCGACAAAGTTGCTACCGTCATCCTTGAGGATACACTTATCCATCACGGTTCGCAACCATGAATCTTTGCCTAAAATGGGCGCGGGAGTTGATGATGATGATGCCATTGCGATTTGAAATAAACGATTCTACAACAAATATGAGAAAATATATAAGCATTCATTGTTCATCAATAACATTTGCTAAAACTCATTTTAAGACAAATGTTCATTTATATAATGATCTCCCACGAAATTATATAAACGATTCCAAGACTCGTTTTTCATATAAAATTAGACATCTGATGTTTCCTTTTATATAAAAACGATAAGTCAACACTTGACTAATTCTACACTAGAATGCTTGGTTGATGATTTTCTATAAAATGCATCGATTAGCCCCAAGTAACTCTTATTCGGTTGAGTCCAAACCAAATTAGCAAGGGACTTCCTCCCACTACTTACCCATGGTAACAAGGTTCCACGTCGCGGAGGTCCTCACGAACATGGGGTTCATAGTCGCTATATTTGGAAAGGCTTAAACTCAATTCATTTGTTAAAAATGTGGGTGATCTTGTCGATTTTAGTCAGATTATTCTTTATAAGTGAACTAATTTTAAGAATGGCGACCTAAAAACGACAATCGTAGTTGGATATCGTGGCAAGCATGGCGATTTTGGCATGTGTGCAGAAAATAAGCAAACAAACAAGCATGATAAAGCAAGCATAAACCTAGTATGGCCACCTAAAAGTAATTAAAAATACAAGGAGTTACAAATTGGAAACCAACTCCTTTGGTCCCTCTTCATATGGACTTGATCCAAGCTCCTCCTTGCAAGCTTTAGAACTCTTCTAAGGCTCCATGTCGATCTCCATCGCCGGTCTTCGATTTTACAAATAGTTACAAGAATGAATTACAAATGAATACATAGCAATCCTATTATACATTTGTAAATGAAATAAACTATTAAATTACAAACCGCGTCTGAGATCGCATTTAATTACAAACCACACCATATTCCCTTTCATTACGGGCAATATCGGTAAAAATATAACAAACTATGGCCATACTAGTAAGAACAAACATTCATTCAATAATAAACATTCATCCAAACATGCATAATGTAAAGCTTATAAATAAAAACATGCCAAAATCGCCCTAAACAATAATTGCATTAATTCGTTTCAAACCTATCTCATTTTTAATCGATTAATCTTGTATTAATCAATAATGCTTAAAACACCTTTTAAGCTTGAACTAAAACTTCTAAACTAATTTAGAACACTCAAAATTAGTTTTCACTAATTCATGGTGATTTTAGTTCATAAACTTGGTCATTTGCTAATTAGTTCTAGCTTTAATCATAACTATTTATGAATAAAGCTTTATAAAATCAAAATAAAATAAAATAAAATTATTTTTATTTTGACAAAAATTTGCATATTCTGGAACACTTCCAAAATATCAGAAATGAAAAGTTTGGTCAGAAAATATTTACGAATTATTTTATATAAAATAACATACGATTTCATCAATTTTATTTCATAAAATCAAGAAAACGTCTAAAACAGTGAGGAAAAATCCCAAATTTATACGAGAGCATCCTCATAATGTGTAAAAATATTGGTATAAATTTCATGTCCAGAAAACAACGTTTACTATATTTTTGGACATAAAATGTATTTCATACCGATTTTAAACAAAAATATGAATAAATATTCAAAACTCAAAATCTGACTTTGAAAATTTAAATGCAGAATGTATAAATATGAAATATCACTGTGTAAACATTTCGTGACCAGATTCCAACTATAACTATTTATAGTAATTATTTTAGCCAAAAACTCATTTTTTGACTCGGTTTTGTATAAAATTCATTTAAATTAGCAAACAAATTTCACAAAATACGAAATTTGACCAGTAATTTCATGAGACCAGAAACTTTGCATGCAATAAAAAACTCGTGTTAAAACCACTTTTAACACTATTTTCGGATTTTATCATATTTATTCTCAATAAATATATAAAACTCCAAAAACAACAAAATAAATTTGTAACTACATGCCTTAACTCTGAGACCACTTGTAGGGATCTCATCCCATTCACTAATCAAATATTAGTGCAAATCAAATTACTCTAATTTGATTTAGCAAGATCTATGTAGTTAACAAATGTATTTTGTTACAAGTTTAGATCTTTATACCTTTCTTTAAAAGGGAAATAGGGCACAAAACTAGAACTCCTTTCTAGTTTTGTTTCTTGAGCTAGGTATTAGGATAATCCTCCAAAAACCCGAGTTTTCAAAATAGAAAACCTCCTTAAAGATGCACCCAAGAACTTGCTCCAAAATACTAAGTATTTTGATCTAGAAATAACTTAGTATAACTTGATAATATGTCAATATTATTACTAACACTTAGTAATATGTATATATTAGTAGTACTAGTTTTGGAGAGAAAGTTTAGAGAGATGGAGAGAAAAGAGTGAAAAATGCATGCATTTCACTCACTTTGCCTTGTGTTTTAAATAAGAAAAAACAACAAAACAAAGTGTGTCTTGCACACTAAAGGGGGGCCGGCCTCAAGGAGTATAGAAGGGGGAGAAAGTGCTTTTCATTGTTTAGAACAATCCTTAGCATTGCAATGACGATGTTCAAGCATGCAAAAGTAGTTAAATAGAAAAGACAAAAGAGAATCTTTCTCTCCTCTTCCTCCTTGGTTTGGACGGCTATAAGGCCCTTATTATGGGTCCAATTTGTTTACAATATTTGTCCCACAAATACTCATAATTTATCACTTAATCATCTAATACGATAAAGTACAAATTATCAAATTGAACTCATAACTCTTCTTTAACATATATGTACAAATACACATATATAAAATTTCTCTCTAAATTAATTCACTGACTAACCGTTAGTCGATTTATCAAGTTACTAATATAATCGTATCTCATACAATTAATTAGCTTAAATACTTGGAGTATGTTCCTTTAGGTGTGACTTAAAGGGATCAATTGATTACCGCCGCTCTCACGACAATAACGTCAAACTCTAGTCAGCCAACCGTTATTGATTTACGTTAATCAATTGACAATAATACAGGATTATCCCCACGTATTCCTTAATTGAGATTTATTAAGTAATCGCACTATTGTGGAGGACACTTACTCCAACACAAGCAAGGATATATTGTCGAATATCCCCAAGATTTCGCAAGCCGGATTAAGGAAATACGAAATCACGGAATTAAAACCACACCAGCAAGCCGAAACAGCTTATGCGGCTCAGGGTACAAACCGCATAAGGCTATGCGGTTTGCCCCCCAAACCGCATAAGCCAATGCGGCTCCCTGGTGTGGCTTTTTCCCCTGTCTTTCCTAATTTCTCTCGGCTATTCTCCTATATAAACCCCCCTATGCACGACCTATTCACATAACTTTTCCACACAAGAAAACCTCTCTTCTCACAACCTCCCTTCCTAGGTTTAGTGCCCACTTGGGTCCCACAAAATATACCGTCCAGCACGGTATACATCCAAAATTCTCTCAAAGCCTCACGCACTCAAATCCTTGAGTTCAACACATCATCCCGTGTTGAATTCATCCTCCTTTTAAGTTCAAGAAGCGAAGCTGTGCCCAGATCTGAAGCGCTAGGACAAGGTAGGTACCGATCCACTTGGATCAAAGCTTTTTCTTATTTTCTATGGACTAACAAAGGGGTCTACACTTTAGCGCCCCCCCGGCTTTGGCACCTAGCGCGCTTGCACTCCAAGTGTTCTATTTATTTCGGGTACACTCCATATCCGATGACACGCTAAAGTCGCATAAGCAACCGACCCTTATAAAATAAACCAATGGACAATTGAACTTTATTTTATTTGCATGCATTTTGCACCTTCTTATTTTGCATTAAAATCAATTTAAACAATGAATTCGACCTTTAACTGAACCGTTTTCGTTAACAAGTTAAACATGCTAAACTGAGGGTTTTAATCAATCTTTTTGCATCTGCATCTGCACTCTTTTACAAACTTTTTCGCACTTGTACGTAGCGATAACATTAGCTCAATTATCATCTTACATGGATTGTTCTAGGTCAGTAGAGGCTATTTTTACATAGGCTTTTCTAAAAGGTTTTCATAAATCATTAATTGAATTAACTCTTTTTCTAAAGTACCCTCACCCCGAATCCAATCTGGTTTCACAAGCCTTAGATCTAGGGGTGTCGGCGTGCTCCAAAATCTAGGACATGTCTTTAGGCTTAGGACATGATAGCAGGTTCCTAATTTCCGCGATAATTAGGTGGCGACTCCAAAACAGTTTTAAAGGTTTTTCTAAATTAGTCTTTTTAACTTAATCCGCCCTTAAGCAAGACGCCGAGTTGGGTCCCGTCCGATCCCGGGTTCCACAGTATGTCTTTTGAAAAATGTTTTGAAAACGTATTTACGAAAAGACGTTTTGAATGTTTAATGCTTTGAAAATGCATTTGTTTATAAGACGACTATAGTGAGGGTACTATAGCTTCACACCTGTACGTATAGACACGATTTTTTGGCTTATCGGGTAAGGTTCCCTCCAGTCATTCCCGCAACGTTTAGGTAGGGTTATCCGCAAGATTGCACACGTCTTAGGTGTGAATTCAATACGGGTCCTAGTGCGTCCGAGTTTGACCTGCTACGATCGTTTGTACGGATGCCGTACTTGTAATCGTGGAGGGGTGAGAGATCGACGTGTCCAGAGTTATCTCACTTATGAAGCGAGCGTTACTAGGGGCCGTCCCTCGAGGGGTGTGGTTATGAATCAGGAGGATTCGAATCAAACGGTTGCATGTGCTCAAACATCGAATGTTAAAACTGTTTTCAAGTTTTCAAGTTTCACCTCTTGTGTTTTTAAATAAAAGAAAAAACTAATTTTCTTTAAAAAAATAAAAATAGCTCGTCCCCAGCGGAGTCGCCAACTGAAGGTACCGGATATCGCGTCGCCGCGAGTATACCTATCGACGCCCTGCGCGCCCGACCTCGCCCCGCGTGGGGGCGCCGGGGCGGAATGCGCCTCGCAGGAAAATAATGCGTTATGTGCGTTACCGCGTCATGGAGCGGCGCGTATGAAAAGCGCTGCTCTCGCTGGTCATTCGCTCGATTAGCTATGGGGGAAGTCATTGCCTAACTTGTTTTAAAACCTTTTAAAGAAATATTGAAAAATCATTAAAAAGTCATTTTTCGGAATCGCCACCAAATATTAAAGGAATTTGGAACCTGTTCGACGCGTCTTAAAATATAAGACACGGGTGTCTCAGATTTCAAGGTGCGTCGATACCTATCAGTCTGAGGTATGAAACCAGAGAAAGGATTCGGGGTGAGGGTACTCTCAAAAAGTTTATCAAAATGTTTTATGAAAACTATAATTGAAAAGCCTACGTAAAAGTAGCCATTACTAGCTTGAAAACAGTGTATAATTCGATGTTTGAGTAAATGCAGACCGCTACGTACAAGTGCGATAAAGGACTCGATAAATATGCATAAAAGCAAATGTAAACGTCATAGTTATGACGGGTTGCTATAGGAAATGTGCACAAAAACGATAATTCATTATTTGAATTATCATTTATGTGCTATTTTCCGACTCATGTATGTGTAAAGATTTATTTAAAACCCTCAGTTTTGCATGTTTTAAGACTAACGAAGACAGTACAGGTTTTATCGAAATCATGTTTAGTCGTTTAACGCGTAAATGAGAATTTGCATAATGTAAAAGTGACGTCGGTTTACTTTGGCGATATTGAGTCGTTGTTTATGCGATATTAGCGAGGTTTAGACGGATTCTGAATCCGAATTGCTACAACCGTATTACGAATACGGGTTCGCTATTGCCAATATCGGGCCGGGTTAGGAACCCGTATAAGTCGAGTGTACGTGAGGCGTAGATCAGGAAAGAGTGATGACAATTCATCGGGTGAAAAGCATGGTTGTAAATGGTGAATAAGGGGGGGTATTTATAGGGGTTGAAGCCGCAAAACAGGAAAACAAGCAAAATAAGTCGCCTGTTAATAGGCGACTTAAAAACTAGTCGCCAGTTAACTGGCGATTGATTTTTAAGTCGCCTGTTGACTGGCGACTTTTTTCCTTGTTTTTTCTGTTTTTGGGACGTGTTTAGGCCATACGTATGTGTGTGATGTATGTATATACGTATATTGCTTAGTGTGCTTGGTTTGGCCGACTTACTCCGGGTCTGTTTTCGTGTTTCGTGTTTTGTGTTTCGTGTCATTTTCGGGTCTCGGGCCGAAAATTGTTTTTGTCTTGGATTGACTTGTTTTTGTGAAACGTGTTTAGACGTGAGGTCGGCTTGAGCGTCTGATGCTTTGGGAGGCTTGCTCGGGTGTATTTGTTGGCTTTTTCGGGTCTCGGGCCAAATAAGTGTTTTTGTCTTGTATTGCTTTGTTTTTGTGAAATGTGTTTAGACGTGAGCTCGGTTTTGAGCGTCTCACGCCTCAGGAGGAGTGTTGAGGTGTTTTTGTGGATTTTTGTAAAGGGTTATTTTGTGTGTTGTTGGGCCTTCGTTTGTGGGCCTGTTTTGTTGTGTGGGCTTGCTTTTGTGTTGGGTCGGCTTAAATAAAATAACTAAGCGAATATTTATTTTACACGACACGCAAATAACTCATTTTATGCATTAAATGACTTAAAATGTTTTCGACAAAATGTACTGTTTTGACATTACGTTAAAAACATGCTTTTTGTGAAAAGTCCATTTCATCATAGGGTTTTTGTTTGGGGGGGGGGGGGGGGGGGGGGGGGTACGGATACGGGTATCTACAAAGTTCAAATTTTCTTCAACTTTGTTTTTTAGAAATATATTCATTTTCTAGAAAAACAGCATCACGAGCCACAAACTCTTTGTTCTCGTGAGGGTTGTAGAAGTAATAACCACAGGTTTCCTTAGGATAACCCACAAAAAGACATTTGTCAGACCTTGGTGCGAGTTTATCGTCAGTTTTATTCTTAACGAATGCCTCACATCCCCAAATTCTCATAAATGACAAATAGGGAACCTTTCCCGTCCATATCTCATATGGAGTCTTATTGGCCGCCTTAGTTGGACTTCGATTTAGTGAGAAAACAGCAGACATTAGTGCAAAGCCCCAAAAAGATCCAGGAAGCTCACTTTGACTCATCATAGACCGAACCATGTCTAATAAAGTTCGGTTTCTCTTTTCTGCAACACCATTCAACTGTGGTGTGCCAGGAGGAGTCCATTGTGATATACTCCCTCCATTCAATTCCATTCACAACATGATGTCATGGTCCATTTGTCGAGGCGAATTTTGCAACGGTAATATCTATAGTTACGTATTATAAAAAATTATACAAATTCAATTTTAATATAGTATATAAAAGACGAATAAAACAAAACCACACATGACCATATTCTCAATTATATATCAACCACAATATCGAAAATTTCTCGAGTACATGAATAGTGGCAAATAGTGTAATGTTGTGAATGGAATTGAATGGAGGGAGTAATACCACAATTCTTAAGATGTGAATCCAACTCATTACTTAGATATTCGCCACCACAATCCGATCGTAGTGCTTTTATCTTTTTATCCAATTGGTTCTCAACCTCTGTTATACTCCGTATTAAAATAATAATAAATAATATAATATAATATTATTCACTTATAATCTTAAAAGCATTATTATTTCTAAACACAATTTATGTAAATTAAATAATAACTCTATTAATTTTTTTCCTACGCAACCGTTAGGATTTCATTCATAGGTTGGGATGACAACATACTTCTTTTAGAACCATTAGAATTTCAATTACAAAATCATTTTCCGATCAGCTCTACCTTTTACACTTACGTACAAATATTAAAATAGCATATCTTAAATATAGTCTTTTCAACAACAGAAAAATACAAACAATTCTGTAGCGCCCACTTTATGGACGGTACATCTGGTTCCGTTATTAAATCATCTTTCATAATTTTTCCAACCAATATTTCCATACGGTTATGTCATTTTACGACATACTGTATATTTTCTACGGAACCATATATCGACCAATCACTTTCATTCACTTGTCAAATCCTCATTAGTCGGTGTCACCCTTGTGACACTTGTCACCCATGCAAGCAAGAGTGGACATTTGTCCACCATGCACACTCCCCCGAGCCACTTGTCATACATGTAAGAGGGGAGGACATTTGTCACAAATTATACATGCATGTGAGACACTTGTCCCACATGCGTAATGGTGGTGGACATTTGTCCGCCATGCATAATGGAGCGTGACACTTGTTGTGCATGCCTTTTGGTGAGATCTTTGCCTTGATATTGTCCACATGCATGCCCAAATATCATCGTCATCTTTCTCCTTGTTCTTCCTCTTTGTGCCGTGAAAAACTCCCTCCATTTCCTCCATTTTTCTTCCATTTTCCTACCATAAACACAAACATAACATTCTATTTTTCATATTGTTTAATACCATTCGTTTTTAACTCGATTTAAAAGGTAACACTAAGCATTCTTCTATAAGTAATTACTAACTTTAGTGTAGAAACACATAGGACTAATCTTCCTCTCTTTTCTTCTTCCAAGACCTTGTGATGGAGTCTTCAAGGAGCACGATGATCTCTCCATCATTGCCGATATTTTTGATCTCCACAATCTTTAAGCTTGGTTATGGTGAGGGGACATGCATCTTCACTTCTAACATCATGTGTTTCATTTTTAATGCAAACTTATGATTTAAGTATATATTTTGGCCTAACATGTTATTGCTCTTGTTTATGCCTTGCTTCTAGTTAGTGTTATTGTTGTCGTGTATTATCTTCATAAATATCGTGTTAAAATCTTATGTTTTACCACCTAAGATTATCAAAATATAAATAAGTATGCATATGACTAATTTGATAATTAGTAAAATGGTAGAAAAATAGCTTGTTATGAATAGTGTGTGTTGCTTAAAAATAAATTAGGATTAGTATCATGATCACCATCTTATCTTATAATTAATCTCATGTTAAATTGTTATATGTGATGTTTAAATACATGCTTAAACCTTGTTTGTAATCATCTTTTATTTTAATTGCATTTAGATATATGTTTGTAAGTAAATCATGTTTAACTAGTTTTAATACGTATTTTTCCTTGAAATTTTTATATGATGTGTATTATGATGTTATTGAATAGTGGTTTAAATTTCGTAGCTTTTGGATTTATACTTCTTCCTAAATAAAATAAACAAGGCAGAAATTTACCTTAATTCGTTAAATAAGTAAATATAATTATTTTGATCTGAAACTTTTTTGTACATTTCAAAATATGTTTATCAAGCTACTGTTAAAATTTTGTGTGAAAATATTAAGGTTTGACCCTCCGTTTAATTTTTACAAACTTATTGTTATATATCGTTTTTAATTTATTTCGGGTACCAAAACAACTTATTTTTAAAAACGGTTTTAACCCAAGGTTGTATATATTCTGGAGAGTTCAAAAATAATTTTTAATAATTTTTATGAATTAATTCATTTTTGGGCTTATTCTATTTATTAACCGTTAAGCAATTGTAAACTATTATAAATAATATTATATTCATAAAATGATTTTATCTCTTCAACGTATATTCTCCTATTAAACTTGTTTTCATAAATTAAAAGACACATAACCCCAAAGTATATGAAAACATAATTAAATACTAATAGAACATGTATAATCTTAAATTAACCATTAAGGACTTGGCTATATCTTAACTTGACTTCCACTAGCATGTTTTGACTAAGTCATTATAATATACCTTGACCTTGACCAAGTCAAACATTGACCTATAGTCATTTGTTGACCAAAGTCAAAGTTGAGCAACTTTTAAATAAGCTACTTGGAAATAAGCTACTTAATCTACCCTAAACGTCTTATCAAATAATGAACTTTAATCTACTCCTCAAATAAGAATTTCCAAAGATAAATAATTAAAAGACTTTCATACAAGATAAACAAAGATCGCAATTATATATTAAAAGATACTATTCTGGGCCAAGCTGGATATGTCTCCGTTGTTTGTGACCTCTGAACCCCTTGTGCCTTCCGATCATAAGTGGAAATCATAAAGCTTATGTCATTTATCCTTTAAATCGCCAAGACAATGATTAATGCCGCTTGGATTCAGTCGTCGTGGGTGGAAATCATAAAGCCCATGATGCGCAACTTTAGCCTGGGTACATGGTTATGCCATGTATCTCTATCACATTCGACCGCTGTCTCTAAGTCTCTGAGTGGAAA
This sequence comes from Dianthus caryophyllus, assembly GCA_023091065.1. Lineage (NCBI taxonomy): Eukaryota > Viridiplantae > Streptophyta > Magnoliopsida > Caryophyllales > Caryophyllaceae > Dianthus > Dianthus caryophyllus. The sequence goes on along the minus strand of CM041526.1, from coordinate 26,739,814 downwards.
TCATAAAGCTCATGTGACCTCTAGACACATGTCATCCTAAATCATCATTCAAGATTTCCTTTTAGCCATGTTTGTTTGGGCACTCTTATGCAATGGTCAAATGATCATCCTGACGGGGGATAGCTCCGAAAAGTATCTTTGCCCGTAGTCGAGGAATGCTAGGAGTCACTTTGCTAAGGAGTACGGAACAGCAAACCTTTGGGAAGGTCGACATTGGTAGTAGTCGTCCATTGCACCATTGAAAGAGTGCGGGTGGGTATATACATATATAGACAAGAGTACATGATCAGCTCTGCTACTTAATGGTATCTTGGCACTTGATATATTGTTGTTCTGAGATTCTGATATGATATTATTATGATACAGCCTCGAGGTGGTAAACATGTCTTAAGTGGCCTCTGAGTTATTACCGTCGTTCACTCCCCTGGCGGTCCTTTGATCTTTTGCCTGACCATATTTGTGTTCGGTCCCATTGGGAACTAGGGGTGAGATGTAAACCTCCTGGTACTGATGTGATCGGCGGGATTGATGTATTCCACCCATATGAAGTGATAATGGGTAAGCTTTATATGAGTGAAATCCATTAGTAGCCACGTCCCGCGCTATTTTTGAAACTTAAAACGTTTTCCAAAATTAAATGGCTACAGTTTTCTGTAATGATTAGTTTGTGCTATATAAACTCTCTTATATCTATGAGAATCGTAACCATATAAATGAGGACTGAAAGTGGAGAATAACTATGGATATATCTTCTTACTTCTAGTAATTCGATGCTTTATACTTTCGTTACATGCTTATGATGCCTAAGAACTTCTAGCACATAATCTTATACTTATGTTACTTATTTTATACTCATGTCTTCTATGTACATAACTTGAATTTTCATTTAACTGGTTGATCACCTAATTGATGCATTATCATCACTTTGCATATTTGGGATCATGATTAGTTTGCATATAGCTACATAGTTTTGCATAATTGTAACTTGTCGCCTAACACGTCGATCACAGCGTATATGCATCATATTCATGTTCACATTCTTTATGCTAAGCGAAGGCATGTAGTATCATGTGTAGGGTTACTTGCATACAATAACATAAAAAGGCATAAAATATATACCAATGAATCATAGGGCTGCATTAGAACATGAAACCACATGTTTTGTTATTGCGTGGATTAATGTGTGCTCTCCTCAGGTGCTATGTGAATGTCAACTTGCTTGGATGCATTGGATGCTTGGATGTTTATGCTTATTTCTCCTTTTGTACACGCGGGTTGGGACGTTACGAGAGAACTCTTTTAATTAATAAGCTTACAGTAGTAGAGAGCTCAACTTTTGTATTACTTTGCTTCATCGGCTTTTTATAGCCCTCCTTTTGTTTTATAAATCGTTAGTTTGGCCTGTAACACTCGGTTACATCGACCACTAGTGGTCATTATCCTAATCTTTTAAAGTCTTCCGCTGATTAATATTTATGCTTCCGCTAGATTTTTTTATAGAACGTCATATATATATAACCGGGGTGTTACAAAGTTGGTATCAGAGCGACCTTGAGACCGTGAGGTGATTTTGTGCGAAACTTGTCACTTTCACCTATCGAGGGACGCGCCTGGAGATATGACTTATAGGATAACTAACTTGGGTATGCGGGTTAGGAAGGGTTGCGTTGTTTGCTGTTGTTGTGAACTATTATGTGCTATGTGTTATGTGACTAACCTTGGATGAATAACTTAGCTAATACAACTAAATAGCGACGACACGTTTAGATGGTTGTTTGCTCCTTTCTTCTATTTTTTTCAGCAAGGCTACATCCAAGTGAGTTGATTACGTGTTACATTTTAAAGATGAAGGCAAGTGAACACAATCACGAGATTGAGAGGACGAAGATTCGCCATCACCGAGCATTTCAAGATTCAAGGAAGGACAGACAAGGACGACTAGGACTTCCTAGTGTTCACTTTCAAGTGACTAACTTACCCTATAAATTTTAGTGAATCAACTTCTTTCTCCTGAAACATAGGAATTATCCTTATGCCTCGTAGGATTATGCATCAATCACCAATCGTACATCAACACTCTCCGTTCTTATCTTAAATTCTCTTCTTTATATAACCTTATAGCTTTCTTCCTTTATAATTCCAACTCTTAGCCTTTCACATTCTATCAATAAAGCACAAATGAGAACCGTATTATTACATCCCTCATAAGAAGATTCCTTAAGCATAGGATTCATTTAAATTATAAGCTCATTTCTTTTTCCTAAACCCGACCATCTTGCCTAGTATAGGTTGCATAAATTAGAAACTTCCTAGCAAATCTCCTACGATTAGCCTTCTAAACTAGACACCCAAACCCTATATTATGGTAAGGACTTAGAATTATATCGGATATAAGTAATTGATTTGAGGACAATAGAAAGCCCCTGGTGACTTTTGGTAATTAGGAATAAGCTGCACTATCTTGACGAAAAGGAAAAGAATCGACTCTTGTTTGGGATTTAACCATAGGTGTTCACTATGAGAAACTAATTAATGATCAACAGGAGAGCTAATGATATCTTTAAGATGATGCGATATTTGGAAAATTTATGGAAACCAGTTATAAGTCGCTAGAGCTTGGAAGCGTAAGCAAGAGTTATGGAGTATACGGGTAAACACCTCATTAGATCCTTTTAGTTAACCATGTGTGAGAAACAAATAATTGGGATGATGGTTATAAATTTGGAGAAGCATTACCAGAAAGTATTTACGGAATTAGGAGATAATCAAAAGCTTATGGAAATTAGATACGAGTAGCGTGAGTTTTGATATGTAAACTAGGGTTATACATGAAGTATCACCTTTCTAAATCCTAATAATTAGCGTATGTGAGAAAATGATGATAAGGTTAAATGTCATAAACTAAGAGAAGCATTTCCTGAGAGAATATGGGATGTTAGATAATTGTTAACAAGAATTTTTGGGATTGAGATAGTAAGGAATACGTTAAACGGATTGTTAAGGATTGTCCGAAATACCTCATGAACTCTAGCTAGGTACCTTTACCACGTCCTTATATTATCTGTATCAATTTCTTCGACAACTTTAATCAAATATTTTCTTCCCACCTTTAACTTATCAAACTCATTTCTAAAATTATTCTCTATAGTTAACTTGTTCCGCCGCCCTAGCTTGTGTTTCATTCTTATGGTTACTTCCCTTAGAACAACCATAATTACTATACTGGGAACATACCTATATTCTTGATTGCAAACCTTTCGCACGCTCCATATTCTACTTTCTAAAGTTATCTTGTTATTTCATACCTAATAATATTATTTCTTTTAACCACCCTATCTTTACACTTAAACAAGCTACACTTTTCTAGAATATCTTCCATCTCTACAGACTTTCCTAATTGTTACTATGTCTACCTAAACCTCTATCGCAGTCTATGTTTTCCAAAATTTCCTCATTCACTTCTTAAGGCATCTCTCCGCATCGAACAAACTTTATTCTTTAGGAAACATAATCACGTAGTACGACGATTATTATCATATCTAGAAGCTTAATAAGAGCAAACATATATGGGTTAAAATTAATATCTTATGTCAATGTAAACCTTTTCTTTCATCCTATCTTATAGTTCTTACCCTCCTGTCAGCCTTTCATATCATCCTTTCACGATGTTGGTAAATATTGGGTAAATCTCTTGAACCATATCTTATCAATTATTCATCTTAACACTGATCATATTCCTCCACAGACATTAATAGCGTCCTATATAATCCTTCTTTTCCTAATGACACCACCATCACCTGTCATATGCGGATTTAGATTGCTTATCCTCAAAGTAATTCCATGTCACATCTTTTCTTCCGACACTCAATCCTAGAGTTTTTTTTTTTTTTTTTTTTTTTTTTTTTCTAGCTTTTATGTCAACCGTGATAAGTTAAGTAACCTTAAATGACAATCCTAACGACCATAAGATAGTACCCAACTAGCTAAGCATGATAGCAAGCATAACCTTGGAGTGTTTGGGAAGCGTGAGGTTGATGTTTTGTGATCGATAAAAGAGAAGGAATACGCATGATACCAGTTAAAAATGAGAGTGAATTCAAGGAGAATAATGAGTAAGGACTCTAAGATTTAAAGTTATAGTTGAGGGAAAATTTTGAGGTAGAACTAGATTGAGGAATTAGTTCATGATTTCGAACTTGTGAAACAAACAGACATGTGTTTGCGAGGATAAAATTTGGAGACCCTAATAACTAGAGAGTTATATGGATGACGGTGAGATAACCACTTATTAGTGATTACGTAAACCCTTGGTTTTGAGGAACTGAGGATATGAGAATTGAGGATAGCTTGTAAGATTTTTAACAATACAAGATGCATATCGATAGTTTAAATCCACCTAACTACCTTGGAAATTTATACAAACAAATGAGTAAGGCCAACATGGAGTTGAGAAGCGAGATGAAATCATAATGAGAGTTTGTAGAGCAGTTATACGAGGTAATATGATTATAATTTATGGATTAAAGGTAACTATGGCAGTTATATAGATATGAATGACGATTTACATAGGATGACCTTAAGAATAAAACTATAAGAGTATGTTGGATTAAGTAAGTAATTATGATGGGATAAAATACATGATGGAAAACGAAGAAATCTCTCAATGGAAAATAATCACTATGGATGTTTAGGTAATAATGTTTGGCAGGTAACATTCCCCAAAGAATAGAATTAAGATTGTTAGTATTTGATCGTGTATACATCTTGAGAGTATGTTAGCGAGACTCCTACCTTAGATCACCAAATTAAGAGTATATGTTGGGAATTAGACTATTGTAAAACCTTCTTACTGATAACTTTATGATTTTCTTAATCTAAACCTCTTACACATACTTAAACATCGTAAAAACCTAGACGACCTGCTAGAATCCTTTTCGTTTTACCATAACTTCACACCGTCTACGTATAGCCACCATCAACGCATGCCTTCATATCAACAAATCATACTTCCCTTTCATAATCACCTCCCATATCATGATATGATTTACTTCTTGTTTTCATCTTCTTCGTGGATCATCATGACACAATCCTTAAATATCAATAGCTTAACACTCCAACATCATCAGCTCGGTTAGAACTGTTACGACCTATCGACCCACCGATCCTATCTTTAGTTTTAAAAGCGCCTAACTTATCAGTTCGTAAACTCCAACGCATTAGCTACACATTTCAACCTACTCTATACTTTTTCAAGTATAAATTCACAAAGTTCGACACAGCAAGTCGAAATACTCATAGGACCATTCGATAAACTCCTACATCTTCTCCAAAGTTCTTATCATCATATCCACCATGTCAAGCTTAAGCTACATATTGTCAGTCACCTTCGCTCATTCCTTCAACTCCAGTACTAAGAAAAATCCTTTTTAAGGGGGTAGGATACCCTTCACTTTTAATCGCAAGGTCGTGACCCAACCTAGAGACCTCTTATAAGTTTCGAGGACGAAACATTTCTAAGGGGGTAGGACTGTAATACTCCGTATTAAAATAATAATAAATAATATAATATAATATTATTCACTTATAATCTTAAAAGCATTATTATTTCTAAACACAATTTATGTAAATTAAATAATAACTCTATTAATTTTTTTCCTACGCAACCGTTAGGATTTCATTCATAGGTTGGGATGACAACATACTTCTTTTAGAACCATTAGAATTTCAATTACAAAATCATTTTCCGATCAGCTCTACCTTTTACACTTACGTACAAATATTAAAATAGCATATCTTAAATATAGTCTTTTCAACAACAGAAAAATACAAACAATTCTGTAGCGCCCACTTTATGGACGGTACATCTGGTTCCGTTATTAAATCATCTTTCATAATTTTTCCAACCAATATTTCCATACGGTTATGTCATTTTACGACATACTGTATATTTTCTACGGAACCATATATCGACCAATCACTTTCATTCACTTGTCAAATCCTCATTAGTCGGTGTCACCCTTGTGACACTTGTCACCCATGCAAGCAAGAGTGGACATTTGTCCACCATGCACACTCCCCCGGGCCACTTGTCATACATGTAAAGAGGAGGACATTTGTCACAAATTATACATGCATGTGAGACACTTGTCCCACATGCGTAATGGTGGTGGACATTTGTCCGCCATGCATAATGGAGCGTGACACTTGTTGTGCATGCCTTTTGGTGAGATCTTTGCCTTCATATTGTCCACATGCATGCCCAAATATCATCGTCATCTTTCTCCTTGTTCTTCCTCTTTGTGCCGTGAAAAACTCCCTCCATTTCCTCCATTTTTCTTCCATTTTCCTACCATAAACACAAACATAACATTCTATTTTTCATATTGTTTAATACCATTCGTTTTTAACTCGATTTAAAAGGTAACACTAAGCATTCTTCTATAAGTAATTACTAACTTTAGTGTAGAAACACATAGGACTAATCTTCCTCTCTTTTCTTCTTCCAAGACCTTGTGATGGAGTCTTCAAGGAGCACGATGATCTCTCCATCATTGCCGATATTTTTGATCTCCACAATCTTTAAGCTTGGTTATGGTGAGGGGACATGCATCTTCACTTCTAACATCATGTGTTTCATTTTTAATGCAAACTTATGATTTAAGTAAATATTTTGGCCTAACATGTTATTGCTCTTGTTTATGCCTTGCTTCTAGTTAGTGTTATTGTTGTCATGTATTATCTTCATAAATATCGTGTCAAAATCTTATGTTTTACCACCTAAGATTATCAAAATGTAAATAAGTATGCATACGACTAATTTGATAATTAGTAAAATGGTAGAAAAATAGCTTGTTATGAATGGTGTGTGTTGCTTAAAAATGAATTAGGATTAGTATCATGATCACCATCTTATCTTATAATTAATCTCATGTTAAATTGTTATATGTGATGTTTAAATACATGCTTAAACCTTGTTTGTAATCATCTTTTATTTTAATTGCATTTAGATATATGTTTGTAAGTAAATCATGTTTAACTAGTTTTACTACGTATTTTTCCTTGAAATTTTTATATGATGTGTATTCTGATGTTATTGAATAGTGATTTAAATTTCGTAGCTTTTGGATTTATACTTCTTCCTAAATAAAATAAACAAGGCAGAAATTTACCTTAATTCGTTAAATAAGTAAATCTAATTATTTTGATCTAAAACTTTTTTGTACATTTCAAAATATGTTTATCAAGCTACTGTTAAACTTTTGTGTGAAAATATTGAGGTTTGACCCTCCGTTTATTTTTTACAAACTTATTGTTATATATCGTTTTTAATTTATTTCGGTTACCAAAACAACTTATTTTTAAAAACGGTTTTAACCCAAGGTTGTATATATTCTGGAGAGTTCAAAAATAATTTTTAATAATTTTTATGAATTAATTCATTTTTGGGCTTATTCTATTTATTAACCGTTAAGCAATTGTAAACTATTATAAATAATATTATGTTCATAAAATGATTTTATCTCTTCAACCTATATTCTCCTATTAAACTTGTTTTCATAAATTAAAAGACACATAACCCCAAAGTATATGAAAACATAATTAAATACTAATAGAACATGTATAATCTTAAATTAACCATTAAGGACTTGGCTATGTCTTAACTTGACTTCCACTAGCAAGTTTTGACTAAGTCATTATAATATACCTTGACCTTGACCAAGTCAAACATTGACCTATAGTCATTTGTTGACCAAAGTCAAAGTTGAGCAACTTTTAAATAAGCTACTTGGAAATAAGCTACTTAATCTACCCTAAACGTTTTATCAAATAATGAACTTTAATCTACTCCTCAAATAAGAATTTCCAAAGATAAATAATTAAAAGACTTTCATACAAGATAAACAAAGATCGCAATTATATATTAAAAGATACTATTCTGGGCCAAGCTGGATATGTCTCCGTTGTTTGTGACCTCTGAACCCCTTGTGCCTTCCGATCATAAGTGGAAATCATAAAGCTTATGTCATTTAGCCTTTAAATCGCCAAGACGATGATTAATGCCGCTTGGATTCAGTCGTCGTGGGTGGAAATCAAAAAGCCCATGATGCGCAACTTTAGCCTGGGTACATGGTTATGCCATGTATCTCTATCACATTCGACCGCTGTCTCTAAGTCTCTGAGTAGAAATCATAAAGCTCATGTGACCTCTAGACACATGTCATCCTAAATCATCATTCAAGATTCCCTTTTAGCCATGTTTGTTTGGGCACTCTTATGCAATGGTCAAATGATCATCCTGACGGGGGATAGCTCCGAAAAGTATGCTGCCCGTAAGCTGAGGAATGCTAGGGAGTCACTGCTTAAGGAGTACGGAACAGCAAACCTTTGGGAAGGTCGTCATTGGTAGTAGTCGTCCAACCGCCGCTGAAAGAGTGCGGGGTGGGTATATGCGCTTATATAGACAAGAGTACATGATCAGCTCTGCTACTTAATGGTATCTTGGCACTTGATATATTGTTGTTCTGAGATTCTGATATGATATTATTATGATACAGCCTTGAGTTGGTAAACATGTCTTAAGTGGCCTCTGAGTTATTACCGCCGTTCACTCCCCTGGCGGTCCTTTGATCTTTTGCCTGACCATATTTGTGTTCGGTCCCATTGGGAACTAGGGGTGAGATGTAAACCTCCTGGTACTGATGTGATCGGCGGGATTGATGTATTCCACCCATATGAAGTGATAATGGGTAAGATTTATATGAGTGAAATCCATTAGTAGCCACGTCCCGCGCTATGTTTGAAACTTAAAACGTTTTCCAAAATTAAATGGCTACAGTTTTCTGTAATGATTAGTTTGTGCTATATAAACTCTCTTATATCTATGAGAATCGTAACCATATAAAAGAGGACTGAAAGTGGAGAATAACTATGGATATATCTTCTTACTTCTAGTAATTCGATGCTTTATACTTTCGTTACATGCTTATGATGCCTAAGAACTTCTAGCACATAATCTTATACTTATGTTACTTATTTTATACTCATGTCTTCTATGTACATAACTTGAATTTTCATTTAACTGGTTGATCACCTAATTGATGCATTATCATCACTTTGCATATTTGGGATCATGATTAGTTTGCATATAGCTACATAGTTTTGCATAATTGTAACTTGTCGCCTAACACGTCGATCACAGCGTATATGCATCATATTCATGTTCACATTCTTTATGCTAAGCAGTGCATGTAGTATCATGTGTAGGGTTACTTGCATACAATAACATAAAAAGGCATAAAATATATACCAATGAATCATAGGGCTGCATTAGAACATGAAACCACATGTTTTGTTATTGCGTGGATTAATGTGTGCTCTCCTCAGGTGCTATGTGAATGTCAACCTGCTTGGATGCATTGGATGCTTGGATGTTTATGCTTATTTCTCCTTTTGTACACGCGGGTTGGGACGTTACGAGAGAACTCTTTTAATTAATAAGCTTATAGTAGTAGAGAGCTCCACTTTTGTATTACTTTGCTTCATCGGCTTTTTATAGCCCTCCTTTTGTTTTATAAATCGTTAGTTTGGCCTGTAACACTCGGTTACATCGACCACTAGTGGTCATTATCCTAATCTTTTAAAGTCTTCCGCTGATTAATATTTATGCTTCCGCTAGATTTTTTATAGAACGTCATATATATATAACCGGGGTGTTACAACCTCATATTGAAATTCTTTAAATTTCTCAAAAGCATCACTTTTATGCCTTATTAAGTAGGCATAACCATATCCACTTAAGTCATCGGTAAAAGTAATGAAGTAATGATATCCTCCTCTAGCGGTGATGTTTAATGGACCACACACATCGGTATGTATGAGTCCTAAAACCTCACTTGCTCGTGTCCCTTTACCACTAAAGGGTGCACGAGTCATCTTGCCTAAGAGGCAAGACTCGCATGTACCATATGATTCAAAGTCAAATGGTTTGAGAACCTTGGTCTCAACAAGTCTCTTTATGCATCTATCGTTTATGTGACCTAAACGACAATGCCAAAGATAGGATTTGTTTGATTCATTCGTTTTGAGCCTCTTGTTCTCGACATGATAAACATCATTGACATCATTTAAAACATAAATACCTCCAATTGAAATGACTATGCTTCACCATAAACCATTTCATTAAATGAAAAAGTACACCGATTGTTCTTAATCATGAAACAAAAGCCTTCCGTATCTAACACGGAGACGGAGATAATGTTTTTAGTTAGAGTTGGTACAAAATAACAGTTATTCAAATACAACTCTAAACCACTAGCAAGAGAGAGTTCAAAAGTTCCCACGGAAACGGCCGCTACTCTAGCTCCATTGCCCATGCGGAGATCTACATCACCCTTGGCTAGAGCTCGCACGTTTCTCATCCCCTGCAAATGATTACAAAGGTGAGATCCACATCCGGTATCCAATACCCATGTAGAAATGCAAGCATGATTGATGTCTATCATATAGAGATTAGAAGGAACAATACCTTTGGATGTCGCACTTCCATCTTTCAATTCCTTTTTGTATTTGGGACAATTGCTCTTCCAATGACCCACTTCATTGAAAAATTTGCAAGTCTCATTGAGAGGTCTACCTTTGTTGATCTTGGGCTTAGGCTTATGTGGAACACTTTCCACAATAGCTTTCCCCTTACCCTTGCCTTTGTTGGATGGTGCTTTCTTGGCCACCTTCCCCTTCTTGACTCCTAGATTCATGTTCTTCATTTTCATGGAGAGAACATCTTTCTTCTCCATCTCATTCACTTCCATATCCCTCTCAGCTTGGACCAAGAGTGGATGAAGTTCATGGTAACTCTTATCCATGTTGTTCATGTTATAGTTTACTCTAAAATGAGCAAACTTGTTTGGAAGAGAATGAAGAATGCGGTTAATCGCAAGAGCTTTTGGTATAGCACACTCTTGACGCTCAAGAGTGTCTACGTACTCAACCATTTTGAGCACATGAGGACAAACTTTTTGGTTGCTCTCAAGCTTCGCATCGAAAAACCGCACCGCGGCTTCATAAAGCCTAATTTGCGGTGCTTTGGAGAACATGGTTGTCACTGTAGTGCATATCTCATATGCACTTTTTTGAGTGACAAATTGGAGTTTAAGAGCGGGTGCCATAGACCAAATCAAGACATTTTTCACGTCATTGTCCACTTTCACATGCTCATCATAGGCGGCTCGTGCCGCCGCGGTACGAGAAGTGGGTTCGGCGGGTGGTGGATCGGTAAGGTGTTTGAGCACATTATCGGATTGAGCAGCGCCCCTCATCGTCGACTCCCATTCGACAAAGTTGTTACCGTCATCCTTGAGGATACACTTATCCATCACGGTTCTCAACCATGAATCTTTGCCCAAAATGGGCGCGGGAGTTGATGATGATGATGCCATTGCGATTTGAAATAAATAATTCTACAACAATATGAGGAAATATATAAGCATTCATTGTTCATTAATAATATTTGCTAAAACTCCTTTTTAAAACAAATGTCCATTTATATAATGATCTCCCACGAAATTATATAAATGATTCCAAGACTCGTTCTCATATAAAATTAGACATCTCATGTTTCCTTTTACATAAAAGCGATAAGTCAACACTTGACTAATTCTACTCTAGAACTCTTGGACTCTTGGTTGATGATTTTCTTTAAAATGCATCCTTTAGCCTCAAATAACTCTTATTTGGTTGAGTCCAAACCAAATTAGCATGGGACTTCCTCCCACTACTTACCCATGGTAACGAGGTTCCACGTTGCGGAGGTCCTCATGAACATGGGGTTCATAGTTGCCACATTTGGAAAGGCTTAAACTCAATTCATTTGTTAAATAATGTGGGTGATCTTTTTCAATTTTAGTCATTAAAATTCTTTTATAAGTGAACTAATTTAAGAATCGCGACCTAAAACGACAATCATAGTGGGATGTCTTAGCATGCATGGCGATTTTGGCATGTAAACGATAAAATAAGCAATCAAACAAGCATCAAACGAGCATAAACCTAGTATGACCACCTAAAAGTAATTAAAATTACAAGGAGTTACAAATTGGAAACCAACTCCTTTGGTCCCTCTTCATATGGACTTCATCCAAGGCCCCTCCTTGCAAGCTTTAGAACACTTCTAAGGCTCCATCTCGATCCATCGCCGGTCTTCGGTTTACAAATAGTTACAAGTATAAATTACAAATGAATACATAGCAACCCAATTATACATTTATAAATGAAATAAACTATTAAAATTACAAACCGGCGATACGAGATCGCATTTAATTACATACCCACACGATATTCCCTTTCATTACGGGTAATCTCGGTAAAAATATAACAAATTATGGCCATACTAGTAAGAATAAACATTCATTCAAACATGCATAATGAAAAGCTTATAAATAAAAACATGCCAAAATCGCCCTAAACAATAATCGCATTAAATCGTTTAAAAACCGGTCTCATCAAATATCGATTAATCTCATATTAATCAAATATGCTTAAAACACCTTTTAAGCATGAACTATAACTTCTAAACAAATTTAGAACACCCAAAATTAGTCTTTACTAATTTATGGTGATTTTAGTTCATAAAATTGGTCATTTGCTAATTACTTTTAACTTTAATCATAACTATTTATGAATAAAGCTTTATAAAATCATAATAAAATAAAATAAAACCATTTTTATTTTGGCAAAATTTTGTATATTCTGGAACACTTCCAGAATATCCAAAAAGAAACGTTTGGTCAAAAATATTTAAAAAAGAATTTTGGAACAAATATTATACGATTTCATTGATTTTATCTCATAAAATCAACAAAACGTCCAAAACAGTGAGGAAAAATCCCAAATTTATACGTTAGCATCACCTTACTGTATAAAGATATTGGTATAAAGTTCATGTCCAGAAAACAACGTTTACTATATTTTGGACATTAAAATGCATAATATACCGATTTTAAACAAATAAATGAATAAATATTCAAAACTCAAAATCTGACTTTGACAATTTACATGCAGAAAGTATAAATATGAGATATCACTGTGTAAACATTTCGTGACCAGATTCCAACTATAACTATTTATAGCTATTATTTAAGCCAAAAACATACTTTTTGACTTGGTTTTGTATAAAAATCATTTGAATTCGCAAACAAATTCCAAAAAATACGAAGTTTGACCAGTGACAACATGAGACCAGAAACTTTGCATGCTATAAAAATCTCGTGTTAAAACCAATTTTAACACTATTTTCGGATTTTATCATATTTATTCTCAATAAATATATAAAACTCCAAAAACAACAAAATAAATTTGTAACTACAAGCCTAAGCTTTGATACCACTTGTAGGGTTCTTATACCCTTCACTAATCCAATATTAGTGTAAATCAAATTACTCTAATTTGATGAGCAAGATCTATGTAGTTACAAACATACTTTGTTACTAGTTTATAGAAATTTGTACCTTCTCACAAGGAATAAAAAGGGCACAAAGCTAGAACTCCTTTCTAGTTTTGTTTCTTGAGCTATGAAAATGGATGATCCTCCAAACCCTAGTTTCCAAAATAGGAAACCTCCTTCTAGTTGCACCCAAGAACTACACCAAATTTATTAGTGATTTTGATCTAGAAATCACTAATAAACACTTGATAATATGTGATATTATTATTACTAACACTTAGTAATATTATGAATAATATTAGTATTAGTTTGAGAGAGAATAGTGAGAGAGATGGAGAAAAAAGGATGGAATACTTTCTCTTTCTTTGGCCTTATGTTTTTATATGAAAAACAAGCAAAAATATGAAGTGTATAGGACACTCCAAAATCTCGGCCAACATGCAAGAGAAGAGAGAGGAAAGTTTTGTTGTTAAGTGTAATTTCTTGCATGCAAATTATGATGTTGAGGGCATGCAATACAACTTACAAGAAAACAAAACAAATAAAAACAAGAGGAATCTTCCTCCTCTTGCTTCTTGGACGGTCCAAAAGACCCAACTTGAGTCTTATTTGTTTTCCAATATTTGTCCCACAAATACTTATAATTTTATACTTAAATCATCTAATATGATAAAGTATAAATTAATTAATCTCCTCTCTAAAATACATGTACACTTACATATATTGAAATGTACTTTTACTAATCTCATTAGTAAAATATACACGATTAGTGAATTAACGATTAATCACTAATTCTCATCTCCTCTAATAATTTTATCGATATAAAATTAAATCATTCGAGTTCACAACTCGATTTCTCTCTAACTTAATTCACTGACTAACCGTCAGTCGATTTATCATGTTACTAATCTAATCGTATCTCATACAATTAATTAGCTTTATATTTGGAGCACGTTCCTATAGGTGTGACTTAAAGGGATTAATTGATTACCGCCGTCTCACGACAATAACGTCAAACTCTAGTCAGCCAACCGTTATTGACTTACGTTAATCAATTGACAATAATACAGGATTATCCCCATGTATTCCTTAATTGAGATTTATTAAGTAATCGCACTATTGTGGAGGACACTTACTCCAACAGAAAGATCTTGAACGACACTATGAAAGGATGTCCAAACGCTTTTATGCTCTTGGAGGTATGGATGATGTGAATCTGAAGCAAGCCTATTTAAATTCTCTTCAATAACCATTGGGAACTGAAACTGCTAGACAATTCTCTCTCAAAAGCATATCATTGAGTACTGCTACATTTGGAGAACTCTACCAAAAATTCCTTGTAGCACTTGATAAACTATGTAACCATCAAAAGTTTTTCAAGCAGCTACAAGAATGAGGAAAACTTCTAGGAAGAGCATGTGATCATCCAGAACTTTCAATCAAGTGCAGACCGAGAAAATGTAGCTGCATGTCCTCAGAAGGAAGGAAAACCAAGGTTTTCAGAAAGAAATGGAAAAAAAGATTTTCACGATTATCTGATAACAAAAAAAATGGAAGTTCTTTAGAGAGAAAAAACAAAGAGGATTCAAAAAGTCTGATCGATGCTATATTTGCAAGAAGAAGAGATATTATGCAAAAGATTGCCAAAACAAGAAAAAAAGTGATAATCTTATGGGATATTTGGCACAAATAGAAGACATCGAAGATGCAGATATTGAGTCCGTTTTCTCCCTTGATGATGAACCAACAAATGAAACCATTCCGGTAATGGGAATGGAATTGGAGGAAGATTCATCGGGAGATTCAGACCAAGATTTTGAAGAAGATGGAGGCATTACAGACCAATTTGTTAGGTTTGATCTCTACCCTATAGAGGTATGTCAAACAGAACCACATTGATACTGTTCAAAACCTACCCTCTCCAGCCATCCCTAAATACAAAAATCTATATTTTCCCGAGTAAATACGACAAACCCATACCTGTAATTGCAAACTTTGACACTAGGGCAGCATCCTCCATAATAAGGCCTAATGTTCTCCCATCATCTCAAAGGGAGAAGTGTTTAGTGGCATTTAGAGTAACAAATTGCTAAATTTTCTACATATCTCTTACGAGTAAGCCCATCTACATCCAACTATTTCCAGGCTACATGATAAAATCAAAGGTATGTGGGTCAGACCTTCCCGGGTAAGACTTTATACTTGGCTTTGATATACATAGCCTCAACAGAGTGTAACACCCCGACTTTTCCCTTTTATTTAAATAATTCATTTCGTTAAATTCGTATTTCATTTCTCTTAATTTTGTTATTTTTGGCTAGAGGAATAAGCAAGACTGTAGTCAGAACTTAAAAACGGAGTAATTAGCTTAAAAACGGTGTAATTTCCTCATACGGACTCCGATTCAGGTGTTTCAAAAGGCTAATCTGCGTATTTTTCCGACGCCGTCGCAACTGCCAAACTTTCAGGAGTCAGTTTGAACCGCTCTCCCATGGGCCGAGCCAAACCCTCAACTCGGGTAGAGTTTTAGGGCTTTCTTGGGTTTGCTTCTTGCTCAAGACATTATAATATTTCATTCCCCCCCTTACCCTAGCTCCCAAATCAGTTTTGCATCTTCCTAATCTCATCCCTAATCTCATCCTCATTCATCCCTCATAATTCTCTCACAAAAACTCTCTCAAAACTCATCAAACTCCATTGTTGATCATCTTTTCTTGCATTCATTTAGCCCTAAATCTTCCCTAGTCTATTCCCTCGGTATATGACTTCTTTTAGTTCTTTTATTTTTCTGATTTTGTATTATTTTATGTGTTATTATGTTGTGTATTCATTGCTTGTGTGTTTTGGCTTGGGTATTCAAAGGAGAGGGTGATTTTGAGGAAGGAGACACCATTCTTATCGACGAGAAGGAAGGCTAACTTGGTTTTGGAGCGGTAAAAGGTAACTGGGTGTAGCCCTAGCTATATTTTGACATGTGTGAGACCATGGTATTGATTATGGATGCTTTGATTGTTTGTATGGTTGCAAAAATATATTCTTTGGGTTGTATGTGATGTAAAGCTATGAACTTGGGATGTTTTGGAGTCGGTCTCACACTATTGAGTCTAGTCTTATGATTTGGGATGTTTGAATGACTTGAGATTGATTGTATTGTCATCGAATCGATTAAAGATGATAACTTTGGGTATTATGATGGTTTATTTTGGATTATTATTGGGTTCTTACGATTATTACTCCGTATTAAGTTGTTTACTATATTGTTCGGTCATTGTAATGTTCAGGATGGTTATGGATGGTTAGTAAATGGTTAACTATGTTGCTATTGAGTTAAGATGGATGTTGTGATGATTTGAGTTTAAAGTTTATTGAATTGATATTGATTTTGAGTTGGCTCGGGGTTGAATTGAATTGTTGGTATGCTTGAGTTGAGTGTGCGTACGGGTACTGTTCTGGCACGTACGTGAGGAGTTACGACGTCTTTTGTAGGACGGTGCCGCCTATCGTGGGTTCTCAACCGTTTTTGTCGCGGCTCTGAGACTATGGTTATTGAAAGCTCTTTTGTAGGGGCGCCACTCTTTTGTAGGGGTGGTTATTTGAATGTCGACACCGTTTTTGTCGCGGTGGGTTTGGCCAAATTTAGACAGTTGAGGAACTTTTGTCGTTCCGCCATAGGGTTGGGACTTTTGTCGTTCCGGGGTGTTTTGTAGCGCCCAGTACTCCGTGCTTAATCTTGCAATTGATTGTTGATTGATGTTGTTGACTGTCACTTTGTTGATGACAGGTTGAGCTTATTTGTTTTAAGATTGACTATATTGAACCAGTTGTATTTGGGTTGAGCTTGTATGATTTGTAAGATGGTTGGTTGTTATATTATGATTATTGGTCACAGGTTGGGTTGGTTAATTAATGAGTTAGCTTGAGGTTGACCTATGTTGATCGTGCATTTGGGTTGTATTGTTGTTTATGTTGATTATGTTGAAATATGGCTGGGGAGCACCTAGTTACTCCCCACTGATTGTGGCTGTTACTTTCTTTGTGGCAGGTTAGCGCGGGTTCGGGTTTTGAAGTGTGAGAAGCCGTGAGGATTGACCCCGTAGTTAACTTTTGTTGAGGAACTTGGATTAGACTTGTTGATTTAGACTTTCTCATTTTTCATACCTATATTTCATTTGGATTGTAAGGGGTATTTACTCCCCGTTTGCTAGGCCTTAAGGCCTACTCTTTTGTCGTTTGTTTGTCTAGTGAGTGACGACTCGGATTACACGGTGTTTCCGCCACCGTGGTTTTCATTTTTATTTACATTTTCTCTTTAAAATCCTTTTATTTCTTTATTTTATTTTGTTGGAAAATTCGGGTTGTTACACAGAGTGTCATGGCATCCGAAAGGCCTAAAACACAAAAATCATTTGCTACCATGGACAAAAACACCTTACCTTTACTCTTATGAAATCCATCCCATAAAAGAAGAAATAGCCAAAACCTCATCTGCTGAGTCTCATTCCGAGTTTCTCAAAAAATGCTATTCTCCGTTATGGCAAAACCCTAAATCATCTGCTTTTTTTCTTCGTTTCATTTTATTTTATGTATTTTGATGCGTTATTGTATGAACAAAGACGTTTCTTGTTATTATAACACAAATTGTTTGTTATTATAACGCAAATTGGTTCTTGATATAAAATATATGTGATTATTGTAACACTTTTACTTTTGTTATAATAACACATTTACTTTTATTTAATTGGGAAAATCTGAGTTTCAAATTTGTGGTATACTTATCAGATTACATTGTTATTATAATATGGACGAGTTGTTATTATAACTAAATGGCATCCGTATCTGATAACTAAACGTCATCTAATGTGTTGTTTTGTATGCTAGGAAATCAAAACCAGTTTCTGCAGAAGAAGAAAGTGAATCTCAAAAAGCAAAGTTACAAAAAGTATCAGAAAGAACACCTTCAAAAAGTAAATCACCAAGGTCAGACGTTGAGAAAATGTCATTTAAAATGAAGGAGTCCAAAACAAATATTACGACTGTGAAAAAAGAAATGTGAGTATGTATTTATTTAGTTTTAATAACATTTCTGATAGTTTAGCATCCTGACTATGTTTTCTAATAATAATATGTGTCTTATAATTATTGAGTTTTTTATTTTGAAATTATGTTACAGATCTGAGAGCTTCACAACAAAATGTCGATCACAAACACTGGTGGAGATTATTGAGAAACTCAACGATAACCAAAAGCAATATGTTAGAGAGATTGGATTTGGTGGGCTCCTCGAACTAAAAATAAAAACAATTCCAAAAGAGATTCTCCATTGGCTTCTTGATGCATTCAATGAAAGCAATTTCATTCTGAAAGTCTCGCAGTGGAGAGGATTTAAGATCACAGAAGACGACGTCTATGATATTTTTTTACTGCCAAGAATTGGAGAAGACGTCCAAGTCCTTCCAACTGGTCATTGCAAGTCAACACCGAGCGATAATCTGAAGGAGGAATGGCGTGCCAAATTTGGAATTGGTGGCACCACCCAAAGCATAAAGCTCAGTGATTTGTCAAAACGTCATCAAAAAAACCACTGATGATGGTGAAGAGTTTAAGAGGATGTTCGTTTTGTACGCTATGTCAACATTCCTTGCTCCGACGTCAAATCACTGTCTTGACTTCAAGTTGTTGAAGGCTGTTCAAGATGTCTAGAAAATCAAAGACTACAACTGGTCAAAGTATATGCATAGGCAGTTTGTCGGAGCTGTTAAATCGTTGAAGGGTGGTTCCAAATTTCTCGGTGGGTGCATTTTGTTATTGATGATAACATATATTCACAGAGTAGAATTGGGAGGTGTAGCTGAGAGTACTGAGTTACCTCTCATCAAACACTGGTCTAACGAGAAGTTATCGGAGAGTGTTACTAAGGAGAAGAAACTAGGCTCAATCGGGAAAGGGGCGATGACAAAAAATCGTTACCCCATCTGTCTTAACAAGAATAACGGTAATATATATTCTTTTAAACATTTTATTATTATACTTGGTTAATCATTGACAATGATAAAATGTAGCTATTTGTCATATCTGAATTATAATAACATTGAAACAGGTTATAATAACGGTTTAATAAGTTATAATAACAGTGAAACAGGTTATAATAACAGCGAAACTGTGGATACCCACATACGTACCTCCCGCCAAAAACCTAGTGATGTAACAATGGACTTTTATTACATGCTTCTACGTTGACTTAAATGGTTCTAACTATGACGAATTCAAGTTAAATGTTTTGAAATGCAAATGAGGTTTCTTTATGGGTCATTACTCTTAGTGTCCTTAGGTCTAGAGTCTAGTTTGTCTCAGGTTCAGGTCCTAATCGGCATGCGCACACCCCTATTCTAAACACACAGTCTAATTGATCCGATCATAACGCAGTTCATTGTGTAATTCGTTTTAAGCTCATTTCAAATTTTCAACATCAAAATGAACATTTTCGCACCCTTTTTCAAGCAAACGATTTCAAAGCTGAGTCTCCCACTCGAGAATCATTTTGCCTTAATTTAATACCACTTAAGACAAACTACGGGGGCTAAAACTCAAACTCGCACCTTCGAGCCCAATATCTTCATTTTGACTACAGTTTCACTAAACTACAGTCAAACTTGGGGAGTAACAAAAAAAATATATCTACACTTAAGTTTGCCCTTCGTTAACCACTAACTCGGTCAAACTGGGGGCTTACATAGGTATACAGATGAAAAATAAAACACAAAAACATACCTTTTTCACCTTGTCTCCCAACTATCCATCCCCGCATCCGTAATCACCGGCAGATACTCGGGCACGTGGAAGGTCTCCCGTGTCCCGGCGTTATCCCACTCCGCCGTAGTAGGAAAATCTGGGGGCTGAAACGCCAAGTCAGCGTCAGGAACCTACAAGATGAAACACAACAAATTAGGACAAATTAGGGAAAATTTTTCACAAATTTTTACTCTACACACACAAAAGAACAAGACATACCTCGATAGGTCCACTAGCAAGCCTACCCCACGCAAACTGCGCATAATCTAGCTGACGAAGGAGGAGATTCTCCGACTCCCCCTCGAGATGCAGCTGCCTCTGCTGCCGAGTCAAGACCCGTCTCTCGAAAAGAACCTTAGGTGGATCAAGAGGCACGACGAAGTCAGGGTACCTCGTCTGAATCGCCAGACGCTCACCCAAGTACCAAACATACCCATACGGCGTAGCTAAGTACAACCGCTGGGAGTCACGCTCCCGGAAGCGCACCCACAACCCCTCAGGAACGCCCGTGTACTGTTCCCATGGACGCGGGAAGAACTACAACAAGAAGACACGTGTCAAACATATTTCAAGCAAAATCATCTAAATACATGCTATTTAGAAGGTTTCAATACATACCTGACCACTCCTCAGCTGGTTCAGCTGATCTCGAACAAAGTCGTACGACCAGTCAAACCCGATACGACTGCAAGTACCCCAAGTCCACACCACCGGATACTTCTTCTCCATAGCAATAGCCGGCTCGGGGAGGAAGAAGGGGAAATGACTGTAGATCCAACACTACACAAGAAACATAGACAAGTTAACACGAATACAACACATTTCAAGACAAAACAATTGAAGACAAGAACAACATACCTCCATCAACAAACCAGGGGACATTAGCGGAATCCAAGACCCCTCATCCATCTTCCGTGGCCTCACAGCATCCATGCAGAAACGGATGCACAAACCCAAGGCCGGGGACACCCAGTCGTACGCCCCGATCGCACTCCAGTCCAGAAGATATATATGCACTGAAGTAGCAGCCCGCTCTCCCTTCTCGCCGAAGTAAGCAGAGCTAACAAACCACCAGAGCCACATACGAGCATTCTGCTCGTCGCTCCAAGCCCCAGGACCATGCTGAGTCTTTCCCTCGAAGTATTCCATGATGTAGCTCGTCTTAACGGAATTAAACGCCTTTCCCTGATAAGGCACCTCCAAACCAGCACCAACAGCCGTAAGCACCGCGCTGTCGTCAATAGGCGGAGCCAAACTGAAGTCCATATCATGGTTGCCAAAGGGCAGACCCGTGATGATAGCATACGCAGACAAGGTAATGCCTGCCTCGAACCCCGGCAAATGGAACGTCGTGGTCGTATCCCAATACCGGTCAAGGAATGCTCGAACGATCCTCAAGTTCGCCGTGGTCCGCGAATCTATAATCTGGACCCAATGCTCAACCAACGAGCCCAAAGCACACCTATCTATCTTCTCCCTCGCCCCGGGAGACAGAACCTCTCGATATGCCCAAATGACGGACGAAATGCCAGAAAACGTCCTCATATATCCTATTTCAAGCCCAGTAAGGGCCCGGTGCGACAAGTGACGCTCACGGTCCGCCAACAGGGTGTGACCATCCCAATTCTTCGCAAAAGGACGGTCAACACGCGGACCATGACTCGCACGGCCCCTACCACGACACGAGACCCTGAAGCCTATGAAGACTTGCCCTCCTCCATGGCCTCTACCTCTCGCTCCTCCTCGCCAGTCGCACCACCATGACGGCCATGAGCGCCCATACCTCGTCCATGACCCCTCCGGGTCAAAAAGTCAACGGATCCAGGAGAAGGATCCCTCGCGCTAAAAGCAGGACGTAAACTCGTACCACCAGGAGTGGTAGGCTCCTTAGCCCAAGAGCCAGTACTCCGACGAGACTGAGCCCTCGTCGTAGGAGGTCCAGACCAATCCTAATCTGCGACATTTCAAGAACATAAACATTTACAAGACACAAGACGAAAACACAAGTAACAACAATCCAACAAGAACACCCTATACAGGGCCCTTTTAGGCTTAATTCACAATTTCGCTAAAAGCCGCTCTATATACATCAAAATTTCAACTTGATGGTTTTTATACACTACATTAACCTTCAATTACACCCCAGAACAATTAATTGCATTTTGGACTTGCCGATCAAAAACCCCTAATTTTGACCTAAGTTCCCCATTTTAATCGACTTTAAACCTCAATTTGAAGGCCGATTACGAGCATTTTTCAACAACTAACACCATACACATATTATACTTGTAAAGGGGAACATATGGCGAAGTTTAATTACGATTTCGAGACCGAAAATCCGGGTCCGATTTTTGGGTCGGGACCATCTCATACGAAAATGGTCCAAAAACGTCTCAAACGTTACACATTTCACGTAAGCTTTCAAGAATAGCATAATACAAGGGAATGGCATCGTTCTCTAGTAATCGAACGACAAATTTCAAGCAAAAAGACGGTTTTTCACCAAAAACGTCTTTTCTACATTTCAAGAGCGATTTAACAATTTACAACATCAAAATGCATAAAAACAAGTTAAATGGAGTATTACCTTGATCCATTTTGAAGCAAAGCAAGAAAAACGAGCGAAAACGGCTTTGAAATGGCAAGGAAACGATTTTAGAGTGAAAAAACGTAAAATGGGAAATGAGGTATGATACACGG
Source organism: Dianthus caryophyllus (assembly GCA_023091065.1). NCBI lineage: Eukaryota > Viridiplantae > Streptophyta > Magnoliopsida > Caryophyllales > Caryophyllaceae > Dianthus > Dianthus caryophyllus. Next base: position 26,716,887 of record CM041526.1, on the reverse strand, counting down.
CAAAACCGTGTTTTATAAGGACGAAAAAACCCAAAACCCTAATCGCAAGGACGCTTGCGATTTGGGGATTGAGTCGCAAGGACGCTTGCGATTCCAGCCTTGGGCATTTTCGTGTTTTTCCCGTTTTTAGGCCTAATCTGGGTTTCTAGTTCACTTTTAACCCGTTCTAGTACTTTTTCACGCCGCGTCGGTCGGTTAAGGCGTCACCTAAAGTCCGCCACACACACTCTTTAAACGAGTTTAAGCATAAGCACAACCTTTGCGTTTACACATAAGCACTAAGCATGAACACTTTTCCTCGGACGATAATTCCCGGCGGACATCAGTACTCTTTACGAGATCAAGCACCAGCATAAGCGCTAGCACGAAGCACAAGCATCTGCGCTCTTATACGAGACCAAGCATCTGCGCTCTTTTACGAGACCAAGCATCCGCGCTCTTTCACGAGACCAAGCAACAGCAATAGCACGCAAAGGCATTTGGCAGGCAGGCATGCCCTTACAAGTATGCAAGGACCGTCATGTCCCTAAACATGTTTGTCCCTCCCCGACTAAGCCCGGTTCGGAGTCCCCGTCTCAACCATGGACACGTACTCCGTGCCGCTGATAACATCGAGACTATAATGGTCCATATGTTGTCGTGTAGTTTGACTTTCGCTTTAGTCCTAAGCTCGGTCAAACTGGGGGCTCTGTGGATACCCACATCCGTACCTCCTGCCAAAAACCCAGTGATGTAACAATGGACTTTTATTGCATGCCTTTACGTTGACTTAAATGGTTCTAACTATGACGAATTCAAGTTAAATGTTTTGAAATGCAAATAAGGTTTCTTTATGGGTCATCACTCTTAGTGTCCTTAGGTCTAGAGTCTAGTTTGTCTCAGGTTCAGGTCCTAATCGGCATACGCACACCCCTTTTCAAAAACACACAGTCTAATTGATCCTCTTACATTAACAAGGTTCAATTCGATCCTCCTAAATCCCTAAATGTAGGACCAGTCGCTAAAACCACTTTTTAGGACTGGCAAACACCTAGGATAGCCTTACGGAGTGTCCTATTTCGCAAAACACTACAAAATACACCTTTTTTACATTTTCAGGGCTCGGGCCCAGAACCGAGCCCAAACCCATTCCTGGCCCACTTCCTAAGGTCCAGGATAACCTAATCAAGACCCTACAGCCAGCCACCACAACGTATCTTAGAGCTCAAGCAAGATTATACCGTATATCTTAAAATATAATTTGGAAATATACGGAATAAAAGGATAATGCCCGCCCTACCAATCGCAAGAGACCTTGCGATTAGGGCAGGCAGCCGCAAGGTGTCTTGCGATTGCCCAAAGCATTCGCAAGGAGCCTTGTGATTCCTAAGTCCGGTTTTATCCCCTGGCTTTCCTAATTCTTGACGAGCTCTACACTATAAATACAGCCCTCCACATACGTTTCAACACACAATTTGACATCCAATTCATAGCATAACTTCACAACTCAAAGCCTCACGCATAAACACCTTAGAATTCTTCATTTTCCTAGTGTTGAATTCTCCCTCTTTGAAGCGAAGCGCTGCCGGTTTCCTGACTTGAGACAGGTAGGTCTTAATCCTAACATGGATTAAGGTTTTCTTTACTTCTTTGACTAGCAAGGGCCTACATTTGGCTTACCCGGACTTTGGTACGCAAGTCTGCTTTTCATAAGGCGGCCATGCACCTCGAATACACACCCTATTCGTAACACCTTTCCAAAGTCGCATAAACAACTGACCTCTTTAAAATAAATCAATGGACAATTGAACGTTTATTTTAATGCATGCATTTAGCAAATCCTCATCTTGCATCTAAATCACTTAAAATGAATTCGTCATTAAACTGAACTGTTTTCGTTAACAAGTTAAGCATGCTTAACTGAGGGTTTTAAACAATCTCTTTTGCATTATTTTTACAACTTATATCGCACTTGTACGTAGCGAATTACTTAGACTCATGTATGATTATTTGCATTGTTCTCAAGTCTAGTAGAGGCTATCTTTTGATAGGCTTTTCCAAAGGATCTTTCATAAAAACGTTATTTTGAATTATACTTTAGAAAAGTACCCTCACCCGAATCTGGTTTCGCAATAGCCTTAGATGGATGGGTGTCGACGTGCCTTGAACTCCAAGACGTGTCGTTGAGCATGAGGACACAGAGGCGGGTTCTAAATTTCCCTCATAATTTAGTGGCGGCTCCAAAACAGTTTTTAAAGGTTTTTTGTACTTAATCTTTTTAACTTTTACGCCCTTAGCAAGACGTCGAGTGGTTCCATGTTAATCCCGGTACCTACAGAAACAGGTTATAATAACAATGAAACAAGTTATAATAACAGTATTATTTATAAGGTTATAGTATGTTTTTGTCAACATCTGTGCAGTGGAGAAAGATAATGTACCTCCCTCACAACAAAATCAAACTAAAGGTGACGACGTTGGGAAGAGGTATATAACGATGGAGTTGCCCCCGGGCATTAAATCAGATGATGAGTTGAGGAAAAGAGCAATTGATGTAAGTATTACTGTTATTACAATTATACTTTTGCTGTTTTGGTAATCATATGTTTCTGTTTTTGTAATTTTCTAGCTACACTGATATTAAAACTACAATGACGTGTTTTTATTGTTGTCATTTTAAGGGTGTACGTTATATATTTTTGGAGATGAAAAGAGATTCTGATCTTTTTCATGCTCGAAATGTGAAACGGATGAACGACAAGATAGCAACTGGAGCTAAAAGTGTTGAAGGTGGAAAAGCTTCGGCGACATTATCCCCAACGCAACAGTTTTTCCGGGACCCACTATATCACATGTACTTGGATGAAGTGGTTCGAAAAACAAAAAAAACCAGCAAGTATGCAACCAGTGACATGCCGTCATTTGATATATTAGGAGGGTTAATGACACAGCTGAAAAGGAATTTGAAGGACAAGTATAATAGTCCAGCAGTTGATAAACATGTCACGGATGTGAATAACGACAACGTAACTGGGCTAGAAGATATCTCAAAAGATATTGTTTCGGAGGTTCTTGTTGATTTGGCAAATGCTGTATCCGAGCCAAATGACACTATGGAAGATGTTGTTTGACATGGAAGCGAGAATCCCCGACGCGATGCCCGAGAAACAGCTGCCAATGCTCAGCCTGCACCTCAAATTGTGATTGACAATTATTTACTACATTCGCCAATCGAGGAGGATTGGACGAGTGTAGTAAATCAGGATTACGGTTGTACTTTGGATTGCGGAAGGCCAGCTCCAGATGCTTTGGTTGCATCTGAACATATGATAGAATGTAACAAGATAATAGGGCCAGTGCTTGAGTTGAGAAAAGAGACCATGGATTATTGCTTCTTAGACGATGACGATTACTCTCTAGCGTAAGTTTTACTTATAACCTTTATTTAATTTGTCCAGATTTATTGTTTTTATAACATTATAATAACAGAGAAACAGGTTATAATAACAGTTAAACAGGTTATAATAACAGTGAAGCATGTGCTGGAGCTAGTGTCCTCCACAGTTAGTGCAATAACATAAATAAATCTCTAAAAGTACACAGGGTACATTTTGTATTTAATCAGTTGATTAACGTTTATCGATAACGGTTGGCTTGCTAGATAAGTTTGACGTTATTGTCATACAGATGGCGGTGATCAACTGGTCCCTAAGAAATGTGATTATTTGAGAAAATGATCATATTGATGCCTTATTTAATGACTAAAAGGTTAGTCAGTGTTGTTGACTAAAATGTTAGTCAGCGTGATGATGATACTGACTAAACTGTTAGTCAGTGTAATGATGATACGGGTATTTAATATGGATTAAATAATATTAGCTGAGACGAATTAAATGTAATTCGTGAATTGAATGTAAAATGTTATATTTAATTGTGGTATATAATGTGAGCTAATTAAACATAAACCGTTATATTTAATAAGCAAATTATAAATATATGGATATTTATATTTATTGATAAGTTATGATAAGTTATAGTTGGTCCATACAGATGACACTAGTAATATATATATTGCATTATATTAGAAGCTAAAATGACCAAAAGGATAGAGTCCAGATACATGTTGTCCAGAAACATTATCTTGGTCAATAAGTTGTTTTTTGGAGAGAGTATATTCTCCCCAAAATACTCTAGTTGGACGTGTGAAACAAGGAGAGGAGAGAGTATATTACTTGCTCTAATACTCTTATTCTCTAACCCTAATTCATTCATCTCAATTTTACAACACAAAACCTAGAGAGAAAATCAGTTTTCTTCTCTGAAATTTTTCTAGCAATTCAAAGGGGCATATCTTAGACTTATCTTGGGTGTCACAATTAGGAGATACCATCTTTTTGGTATTGTTCTTAGGCCTATTATCTGTTGGAGTATGTGTCCTCCACAATAGTGCGATTACTTAATAAATCTCAATTAAGGAATACATGGGGATAATCCTGAATTATTGTCAATTGATTAACGTAAATCAATAACGGTTGGCTGACTAGAGTTTGACGTTATTGTCGTGAGAACGGCGGTAATCAATTGATCCCTTTAAGTCACACCTATAGAACGCATCTAAATATTTAAGCTAATTAATTGTATGAGATACGATTATATTAGTGACTTGATAATTTGACTAACGGTTAGTCGGTGTATTGATTTAGAGAGAAATCGAGTTGTGAACTCGGACGTTTGAATTTTATATCGATAAAAATTATTAGAGGAGACGAGAATTAGTGATTAAGCGTTAATTCACTAATCGTGTATATTTTACTAATGAGATTAGTAAAAGTACATTTTAATATATATGTAAGTGTACATGTATATTAAGGAAGAGTTTAATTGATTTACGCTTTATTATATTAGATAATTAAGTGATAAATTATAAGTATTTGTGGGACAAATATTGAAAACAAAATAGACCCATATAAGGGTCCCTTGTACCGTCCAAAATGGTGAGAAAAGAGGAGAAGTTTCCTCTTTGTCTTATTCTATTTGGAAGTCTACTTTTGCATGTAATAACATAATGATTACAATGCAACTCATTTCTCTAACCAAGAGAGAAAAACTCTTCCTCTCTTCTCCTCACATGGGCCGGCCAAATAGAGTGTCATGCACACTTCTATTTTGCTCCTTTTCTTCTTTAAATATGTGTGATAAAGTGAGAGCAAAATTCATTCATGCATTCTCTTATCATCTCTCATACATATTCTCTCTAAAACTCTAATATTCTCCTTAATATTATTACTAAGAGTTAGTATTAATATTTCACATATTATCAAGTAATACTAAGTGATCTCTAGTTCAAGATACTTAGTATTTTGGAGTTAAGTTCTTGGGTGCAACTTTAGGAGGTTTCTTATTATTGGAAACTTGGGTTATTAAGGAGGATCATCCTAAGCTCATACTCAAGAAACTAAACTAGAAAGGAGTTCTAGTTTAGTGCCCTAATTTCCTTTTCAAGAAAGGTATAAATTTCTAATCTTGTAACAAAATACTTTTGTTAACTACATAGATCTTGCTAAATCAAATTAGAGTAATTTGATTTACACTAATACTTGATTAGTGAATGGGATCCGATCCCTACAAGTGGTATCAGAGCCAAGGCTTGTAGTTACAAATTTATTTTGTTGTTTTTGGAGTTTTATGTATTTATTGAGAATAAATAACATAAAATCCGAAAATAGTGTTAAAAATGGTTTTAACACGAGATTTTTATTGCATGCAAACTTTATGGTCTCATGAAATTTCTGGTCAAATTTCGTAATTTTTGGAATTTGTTTGCTAATTCAAAATCGGTATGGTTTGCATTTTATGTCCAAAAATATAGTAAATGTTGTTTTCTGGACATGAAATTTATACCAATATTTTTACACATTATGAGGATGTTCTCGTATAAATTTGGGATTTTACCTCACTGTTTTAGACGTTTTCTTGATTTTATGAGTTAAAATCGATGAAATCGTATGTTATTTTATATAAAATAATTCGTAAATTTTTTTCTGGCCAAACTTTTCTTTTCTGATATTTTGGAAGTGTTCCAGAATATACAAAATTTTTTCAAAATAAAAATAATTTTATTTTATTTTATTTTGATTTTATAAAGCTTTATTCATAAAAGGGTTATGATTAAAGTACTTCTAATTAGCAAATGACCATGTTTATGAACTAAAATCACCATAAGTTAGTATAAACTAATGTTGGGTGTTCTAAAATTAGTTTAGAAGTTTAGTTCAAGCTTAAAAGGTGTTTTAAGCATTATTGATTAATATGAGATTAATCGATTTAAAATGAGATCGGTTTGAAACAAGTTAATGCGATTATTGTTTAGGGCGATTTTGGCATGTTTTTATTCATAAGCTTTACATTATGCATGTTTGGATGAATGTTTATTATTTGAATGAATGTTTATTCTTACTAGTATGGCCATAGTTTGTTAAAATTTTACCGATATTACCCGTAATGAAAGGGAATATCGTGTGGGTTTGTAATTATATGCGATCTCGTATCGCCGGTTTGTAATTTTTAATAGTTTATTTCATTTATAAATGTATAATAGGATTGCTATGTATTCATTTGTAAATCATACTTGTAACTATTTGTAAATCGAAGACCGGTGATGGAGATCGACATGGAGCCTTAGAAGTGTTCTAAAGCTAGCAAGGAGGAGACTTGGATGAAGTCCATTTGAAGAGGGACCAAAGGAGTTGGTTTCCAATTTGTAACTCCTTGTATTTTAATTTCTTTAGGTGGCCATACTAGGTTTATGTTTGTTTCATGCTTGTTTGTTTGCTTATTTTCCGCACACATGCCAAAATCGCCATGCATGCCACGATATCCCACTACGATTGTCGTTTTTAGGTCGCCATTCTTAAAATTAGTTCACTTATAAAGAATTTTATGACTAAAAATTGACAAGATCACCCACATTTTTATCAAAATGAATTGAGATTAAGCCTTTCCAAATTTAGCAACTATGAACCCCATGTTCGTGAGGACCTCCGCGACGTGGAACCTTGTTACCATGGGTAAGTAGTGGGAGGAAGTCCCATGCTAATTTGGTTTGGACTCAACCGAATAAGAGTTATTTGGGGCTAAAAGATGCATTTTAAAGAAAATCATCAACCAAGCATTCTAGTGTAGAATTAGTCAAGTGTTGACTTATCGCTTTTATATAAAAGGAAACATGAGATGTCTAATTTTATATGAAAAACGAGTCTTGGAATCATTTATATAATTTCGTGGGAGATCATTATATAAATGGACATTTGTTTTAAAAATGAGTTTTAGCAAATGTTATAAATGAACAATGTATGCTTATATATTTCCTCATATTTATTGTAGAATCATTTATCGCAATGGCATCATCATCAACTTCCGCGCCTATTTTGGGCAAAGATTCATGGTTGCGAACCGTGATGGATAAGTGTATCCTCAAGGATGACGGTAGCAACTTCGTCGAATGGGATTCGACAATGAAGGGCGCCGCGACATCCGACAATGTGCTCAAGCACCTTACCGATCAACCACCCGCCGAACCCACTTCTCGATCCGGCGCGGCTCGTGCCGCCTATGATGAGTATGTGAAAGTGGACAATGACGTGAAAAACGTCTTAATTTGGTCCATGTCACCCGCTCTCAAACTACAAATGGTTACTCAAAAGAGTGCATATGCGATATTCACTCGAGTGACAACCATGTTCTCCAAAGCACCGCAAATAAGGCTTTATGAAGCCGCGGCTCGGTTTTTCGATGCAAAGCTTGAGAGGAACCAAAAAGTTGGTCCTCATGTGCTCAAAATGATTGAGCAAATAGACACTCTTGAGCGTCAAGAGTGTGCTATACCCAAGGCTCTTGCGATCAACCGCATCCTCCATTCTCTTCCTAACAAGTTTGCTCACTTTCGAGTAAACTATAACATGAACAACATGGATAAGAGTTACCATGAACTTCATGCACTCTTGGTTCAAGCCGAGAGGGATATGGAAGTGAATGAGGTGGAGAAGAAAGATGTTCTCTCCATGAAAATGAAGAACATGAACTTGGGAGTGAAGAAGGGGAAGGTGGCCAAGAAAGGGCCATCTAACATAGGCAAGGGTAAGGGAAAGGCTATTGTGGAAGGTGTTCCACACAAGCCTAAGCCCAAGATCAACAAGGGAAGACCCCTCAAAGACACTTGCAAATATTGTAATGAGGTGGGTCATTGGATGCGCAATTGTCTCAAGTATAAGAAGGATCTCAAGAATGGATGTGCGACATCCAAAGGTATTCCTTCTAATCTCTATATGATTGACATCAATCATGCTTGCATTTCTACAAGGGTATTGGATACCCGATGAGGATCTCACCTTTGTAATCATTTGCGGGGATGAGAAAGCGTGCGGGCCCTAGCCAAGGGTGATGTAGATCTCCAAGATGGGCAATGGAGCTAGAGTAGCGGCCGTTTAGTGGGAACTTTTGTACTCGCTCTTGGTAGTGGGTTAGAGTTGCTTTTGAACAACTGTTATTTTGTTCCAACTCTAACCTAAAACATTATCTCCGTCTCCGTGTTACATGCGGAAGGAATTTGTTTTGAGATTTAGAACAATGATTGTACTTTTTCTTTTAATGAAATGGTTTATGGTGAAGCTATTTCAATTGGAGGTATTTATGTTTTAAATGATGTTAATGATGTTTATCATGTCGAGAACAAGAGGCTCAAAACGAATGAATCAAACAAATCCTACCTTTGGCATTGTCGTTTAGGTCACATAAACGAAAGACGCATAAAGAGACTTGTTGAGACCAAGGTTCTCAAACCATTTGATTGCGAATCATATGGTACATGCGAATCTTGCCTTTTAGGCAAGATGACTCGTCAACCCTTTAGCGGTAAAGGGACACGAGCAAGTGAGGTTTTAGGACTCATACATACCGATGTGTGGTCCATTAAACATCACCGCTAGAGGAGGATATCATTACTTCATTACTTTTACCGATGATTTAAGTAGATATGGTTATGTCTACTTAATAAGGCATAAAAGTGATGCTTTTGAGAAATTTAAAGAATTTCAAAATGAGGTTGAGAACCAATTAAACAAAAGGATAAAAGCACTACGATCGGATCGTGGTGGCGAATATCTAAGTAATGAGTTTGATTCACATCTAAAGAATTGTGGTATAGTATCACAATGGACTCCTCCGGGCACACCACAGTTAAATGGTGTTGCAGAAAGGAGAAACCGAACCTTGCTTGACATGGTTCGGTCTATGATGAGTCAAACTGAGCTTCCTGGATCATTTTGGGGCTTTGCGCTATTATCTGCTGTATTTTCACTAAATCGAAGTCCGACTAAAGCGGCCAATAAGACTCCATATGAGATATGGATGGGAACGGTTCCCTATTTGTCATTCATGAGAATTTGGGGATGTGAGGCATTCGTCAAGAATAAAGCTGACGATAAACTCGCTCCAAGGTCTGACAAATGTCTATTTGTAGGTTATCCTAAGGAAACCTGTGGTTATTACTTCTACAACCCTCACGAGAACAAAGTGTTTGTGGCTCGTGATGCTGTTTTCCTAGAAAATGAATTTATTTCTGAGAAAATTTGAACTTGATGAAGTTCAAGAGCCACAAACCGAGACGAGAAAATGAGGAAACCGCTCCTCGTCAGTCGACACGGTTATAATCCCTAGGAGGTCGGGAAGAGTTAGTCAACAACCTGGCCAGTTACCTCGGTAACATCGAGGAGGAGGGTGATTTGTTGTTATTCAAAGCAACGAACCCTCAACCTACAAGGCGGCTATTAGTAGCCCTGACTCCGAACAATGGCTTGAGGCCATGAAATCCGAAATGGATTCTATGTACGAGAACCAAGTTTGGGACTTGGTAGATTTACCCGAAGGAGTGCGACCCCTTCAAAGGTAAATGGATATTCAAAATCAAACTCGGCATAGATAAACATATTGATGTTTACAAAGCTAGATTGGTGGCAAAGGGTTTTTCACAAGTCCAAGGTATTCATTATGATGAAACCTTTGCACCAGTTGCTATGCTTCGATCCATAAGGATAATCTTAGCGGTTCTTGCGCATTTCATGACTATGAAATATGGCAAATGGATGTTAAACCCGCCTTCTTGAATGGGATTCTAGAAGAGGAAGTGTTTATGACACAACCTGAGGGTTTTATAGATACATCCAACCCTAAGAAAGTATGCAAGCTTAAGAGATCCATTTATGGTCTTAAGCAAGCATCGAGGAGTTGGAATCACAGATTCGATCATGTTATCAAACAACATGGATTCGCTCGAAGTCTTGAGGAACCTTGTTTGTACATGAAGTTTAGTGGGAGTAAAGTAACCTTCCTTGTTTTGTATGTGGATGACATACTATTGATTGGAAATGATATTCCAAGTCTGAACTTCGGTAAAGGAGGAATTGGGAAACCATTTCCAAATGAAGAACTTGGGAGAGGCACAACGCATCTTGGGTATCCTGATCTATAGAGATAGATCCAAAAGGATACTAGCATTAAGTCAAGAAACTTATATTGATAAGATTCTTGATAGGTTCAATATGAAAGACTCCAAGAGAGGCTTTCTTAGATGAGTGTAGGAATAACATCGAAGAAATCTCAATGTCCTACGACTCATGCGGAAATTGAACGCATGAAATTGATCCCTTATGCTTCCGCCGTAGGATCAATCATGTATGCTATGATGTGCACTCGTCCGATGTCGCTTTCGCTTTGAGCATGACGAGCCAGTATCAAGCTAATCCCTTGAGAGTCACCGGATAATTTGTGAAGAACATCCTTAAGTACTTGAGAAGAACTAAGGATTCGTTTCTTGTGTTTGGAGGAGAACTTGAGCTACGTGTAAAGGGTTACACGGATGCAAGTTTCCAAACCGATGGGGATGATCTCAAATCCCAATCCGGCTATGTCTTTATGTTGAATGGAGGAGTCGTTTGTTGGAAGAGCTTCAAACAGAGTGTCATCAGCGGATTCTACGACAAGTCGAGTATATGGCAAGATCTCAAGTCGCTAAAGAAGCCGTGTGGATTCGGCAATTCTTGGATGGACTAAGAGTAGTCCCTAGTGCAGCGGATCACATCCTTTGTTTATTGTGATATGATGGGGCTATTTTCCAAGCGAAGGAGCCCAAGTCTAGCAACAAGTCTAGACACGTTTTGAGGAAATACCACGATATTAGAGTTAATGTGGAGAGGAAGGAAATAGACATTTGGAAGGTTGGAATGACGATAACATCGCTGATCCTTTAACCAAGCCTCTTTCGAGGGCTAAGCATGACGCGCACACCGCCTCTATGGGGTTGCGGCGTATGCCAGATTTCCTTTAGTTTCGTAATATGTAATTGTATGATGTATCTTTTTACATATATGAAAATAACATTCATTGTTTTTATCTTAAGTCATTATGAATGCATACTTTGTTTATCCGAATATTTGTGTGACAATTTTTGAACGTATTCAAGTGAACGGCATAAACTAAGTTTTTGGTCCCTAGTCTCTCATATGAGGTGACGTCTCCGAGAGACTAGATTGCAAGTCGATCGATGGTGAGGTTCAACACCATAGGGTCATATGTGATGACTGATCGTTTGCATGTAGGCATCGTGAAGAACACTCTGTCAGGCGGTGGCGCTTATAGAATTCCTTTTCAATGAGATTAAAACACAGTCGTGGTGGGAATTCTATAGTATTCCTTTAGTCGATTCTTTGACTGGAGGTGATTATGCAGTCGGTGCAGTTTCCGAGTGACTTTCATTTTTGTCCTAAGCCATCTTTGTGAAAGGGGTTATAAGGGCATCTTTGGGGTCATGGTGATCTGCATTATACTGACAATCGAGTGGAAGGGAAATGTCCACCCTCGTCGAATTAAAACATCTTTGGGCCACTCGAGGAGTAGTCGCGAAAATGCGTGGCCACGCTCGGTAAGAATCTACGGTAGATTCCGGTCAGACGACTCTACTCTCCATATCGAGGAAACCACTCACGATATATATCTTAGAATGCAAGTACGACCTGTAAGACACCTTGCATTGAGTGGGAGATGTGAAACGGACATGAGAATTGGTAATGCACAACTTGTCTCGGACAAGTGGGAGATTGTTGGAGTATGTGTCCTCCACAATAGTGCGATTACTTAATAAATCTCAATTAAGGAATACATGGGGATAATCCTGGATTATTGTCAATTGATTAACGTAAATCAATAACGGGTGGCTGACTAGAGTTTGACGTTATTGTCGTGAGAACAGCGGTAATCAATTGATCCTTTAAGTCACACCTATAGGAACGCATTACTAAATATTTAAGCTAATTAATTGTATGAGATCGATTATATTAGTGACTTGATAATTTGACTAACGGTTAGTCGGTGTATTGATTTAGAGAGAAATCGAGTTGTGAACTCGGACGTTTGAATTTTATATCGATAAAAATTATTAGAGGAGACGAGAATTAGTGATTAAGCGTTAATTCACTAATCGTGTATATTTTACTAATGAGATTAGTAAAAGTACATTTTAATATATATGTAAGTGTACATGTATATTAAGGAAGAGTTTAATTGATTTACGCTTTATTATATTAGATAATTAAGTGATAAATTATAAGTATTTGTGGGACAAATATTGAAAACAAAATAGACCCATATAAGGGTCCCTTGTACCGTCCAAAATGGTGAGAAAAGAGGAGAAGTTTCCTCTTTGTCTTATTCTATTTGGAAGTCTACTTTTGCATGTAATAACATAATGATTACAATGCAACTCATTTCTCTAACCAAGAGAGAAAAACTCTTCCTCTCTTCTCCTCACATGGGCCGGCCAAATAGAGTGTCATGCACACTTCTATTTTGCTCCTTTTCTTCTTTAAATATGTGTGATAAAGTGAGAGCAAAATTCATTCATGCATTCTCTTATCATCTCTCATACATATTCTCTCTAAAACTCTAATATTCTCCTTAATATTATTACTAAGAGTTAGTATTAATATTTCACATATTATCAAGTAATACTAAGTGATCTCTAGTTCAAGATACTTAGTATTTTGGAGTTAAGTTCTTGGGTGCAACTTTAGGAGGTTTCTTATTATTGGAAACTTGGGTTATTAAGGAGGATCATCCTAAGCTCATACTCAAGAAACTAAACTAGAAAGGAGTTCTAGTTTAGTGCCCTAATTTCCTTTTCAAGAAAGGTATAAATTTCTAATCTTGTAACAAAATACTTTTGTTAACTACATAGATCTTGCTAAATCAAATTAGAGTAATTTGATTTACACTAATACTTGATTAGTGAATGGGATCCGATCCCTACATTATCTAGGATTAAAAGGTTAATTCTAAATCTTTATATTATGTTATGCAATTTCAATTTATGACCATAAATCATGTAAAGTTTTCATTATAATCCTGTGATTTTAAAGGTCCATATACCGATATAAACCTACAAGTGGTATCAGCGCCTTAGGGCATATGAATTTTTATATGGTTTTCATAAAAATCGATTTTGTATGATTTTAAAACAAATTGATAAGGCCACGTTGATGTTTTGGTTTTGGCCGAGTGTTTTCTAGTGTAGGCCGTGTGTTTTCATTGTGTTTTTCGTCTGTTTGATTCATAATTATCAATGTTTTAAGATGTTAAAACTATAACATATGATTTTGAATAAGTTTTGATTCAATACCGATTGAATTAAAACATGAACGAACCAAATTTTGTATGTTAATGAACATTTTAGTTTGTTAATCATTAGATCTATCAGTTTAAGATGTTTAATTTAAAAAGTTATTTTGAATCTCTTAAGTCAATGTTTAATACGGATTAAAATTGAGTTAGTATCGATCTAATCATTAGCATAATCGAATTAAATCAGTTTAATTCATTTCACATGTTGGCCGATTTAATTTTTTTTATTTATTTTTTTCTATTTGGCCGTGTATTTCCATTTAAAAAAAAATAAAAAAATAAAAAATAAATTTCGGCTGTTTTATCTTTTGGCCGAGATATTTCTTAATTTTTTGGAAATTAATGTTTTTACAATATCTTGTTATATTTGTTATAAAGATAATGAATATTGTGTTATTATGAAAAGGTTCATAATATTTGATACCAAATATTTTAAAGAAGTTTAAAATATTTTTGTGACCTAATTTAGGTTATACTGATAATATAAATTTTTGGATTATGTTTTGATAAATGTATTATGAACAATTAAGGAATTATTGCATAATTATAATCATTTAAAAGTGGTGGTTTGGGTAATTTAAATCATTCGTATGCATTGGTTTTATATTGTTTAGTTGATGCTTTACTTTTGAATGAATGTTTTGAATGGTTTATTTTTACGCATTAATTTTTGTACAAAAGGTTGTAATTTACTAGTGTGGCTTTAGAAGATTGTGTTTTCGTAATGAAGGAAACATAATCGTTGGTTGTATTATGAGATCTCGAATCTCCCTCTTGTTATTTTATTATTTTTGGTATTTTTGGATTAGAATGTAAATAGGTTTATTTTGTATTTCAAAATGTATTTTAATAAGTTTCAAGATGAAGATTCAAGATGGAGATGCCCAACTCCCACTTAAAGCCCAAGATGAAGAATGAAGACAAGCTTTAGGGTCCATGGATGGATTCCAATTTGTACTTTGTCTTTATTTTCATAGGGGTAGGGCCATACTAGGTGTTTTTCTTTTTTGCGTTTTCTTTTACCGTTTTTCATTGCATTCACGCGTTAGATAGTAGCATCATATTCCGCCTAAACTAAACCAAACCACCTAATTTGCATGAAAATAGATCATATAGTTGCATCTTTTTCATAGACATACGGATGTCACTCGTTATAGGGCTATCACCTCAATTTAATCATTCACGTAATGCTAGATATTTGTTCACTTAAAATGAATTAAAAATGAGATGATGGGACCTTCCTCTATTCTAAAATTGAGATTAGTCTTTATAGGAAAAATTGCTATGAGCCCCTTCTTCGTCGGTAGGCATGTAGGACCTTACTCTCCTCATGACCCCTTCTACGTTGGGTAAGTAGTATGTGTTGACCTATTTTACCTCAACATTCGAGTAATATCTCGTAGTTATAATGGACTAATAGATAGGATTTACTGAAATCTGTCGACCAAGAATTCTAACAGTAGAATTAGCCAAAAGGTTGGCTTATCAATTTAAAGAAATTGAGTCTTGGGATCACTTATATAATTCTCGAGGGAGGTCGATAATATGAGTGCACGAGTCATTGCATTAAATCGTTATTGCTTTACGACTTAAACCTTTAAAACCATGATTTCTTATCTTCTCTCTTTTTCTTTCTTTTCACAGTTTCAATTCGTTATATACAGATATAACTGCTATAACAAATGGCTGGACGTATTGACGGCCCAATGCCAAGTGTCACACTAGAACGTGAATCATGGCTTACAATTTTTATGGACAGCATGAATCAGTCCACTCGACTGAAAAATGATGGGTCCAACTTTTCTGATTGGGAGGCCGCATTACGGAATGCCGCCATCGCTGACGGTGAGCTCAAGTACTTGACTGAGCCACTGCCAACTAAACTAGCTCCCGATGCAGGAGCAAATGAGGTCATTGCTTATAGTGATTTCATGATGGAGGCGGGTGCGATACAGAACGTACTCATCTATTCAATGGAATCAAATTTGCAAAGACGGTTTATTACCCAGGTTGCAAACAAGATTTTCACCACTCTAACTAAAGTGTTCTAAAAAACACCGAGAATCAAGAGTTACGACTATACCACTCGCTTCTTTGAAGCGAAACTCCAGAATGGCCAACCGGTTGGTCCACACCTTCTTGACATGATCGAGAATGTCGAAAAACTGGAGGAGCTTGGTTGCAAGATCGATGAGAAGATCATCATTGATCGAGTGCTCCACTCCCTTCCAGATGGGTATGCCCTCTTTAGTGCAAACTATTACATGAATGACATGCAGAAAAGTCTGCATGAGCTTCACTCACTCCTCGTGCAGACGGAGAGTGATCTGAAGTTGAGTGGGAGCATGAAACAGATGTTCTCATGATTGGCAACAAGACCAAGGGTAAGGGTAAGGCTCCGGCTAAACTAACTGTAGGAAAGCCAAAGTTTAAAAAGCCAGTGGTTGCCAAGAGTGGGCCTGGTGAGTCTAACGGTAGCTCACAAGGCAAGGCAAAAGCGAAGCAAAGCATGGAGTGCCACCATTGCCACAAGTCTGGGCATTGGAGGTGGAACTGTCCTGTGTATGCTGAGGACATAAAAGCAGGCGTCATTCCTGTTGGTATGTCTTCTTTTATTCATATGATTGAGATTAACCATGCAAGTTTCGGAACTTGGGTACTTGATACTGGTTGTGGTTCTCATCTGTGTAATCATTTGCAGGGCCTAAGAAACATCAAAACTCTGGCAAGAGGTGATGTAGACCGGCGAGTGGGGAATGGAGCAAGAGTTGCTGTTGTTTCAGTAGGGACATATGTAATCCAACTCCCGAGCGGATTTGAGTTATTTCTGAATAACAGTTACTATGTACCTAGTTTATCGAAAAACATTATTTCTGTATCCGTCCTTGATAAAGACGGATTTTCGTTTTTAATAAAGAATAATAGCTGTATTTTCTCTTTGAACGATATAATTTATGGTAAAGCAGTTTCCATGAACGGAATTTATGTTTTAGATCAAACCACAGATATCATGCATGTGAGTAATAAGAAAGCAAAGGTTGGTGACAAAGATCAAACATATCTATGGCATTGTCGTATGCGACACATAAATGAGAAACGCATGAAAAAGCTCATTGATAATGGGACAATCGCCCCATTTGACTATGAAACTTTTGGCACATGTGAATCCTATCTCATAGGCAAAATGTCTCTAATTTCTTTCAAAGGTGTTGGAATTGTGGGAATATATTTGTATACATGCCCTCTAATCATCCAGGATTATAATGAAGCTTATTCTATATGATTAATGGTCATAAAAGAAATTGCATAAATAAGCATAAGATTAAGAAAAACAACCTTTTGTCCTTGCTTAATGGCCTAAGATTGAATATCAAGAAGCTTGATATCTCGTAATAGTTGCACCCAAGATTGTTCAAGATATGCCCTTAGTTTTTGCTAGAAAACTTTAGAGAGAAGAAAACTGATTTTCTAAATTTGTGTGTGTGAATAATTATGAATGAATTAGTTGATTAGGTTGAGCAAAACCTCCCCTAATATACTACAAGATTTTCGGCCCTCCTATAGATTTTAGGGTGTAATTTTTCTTTCCAAAAATCACTTTCCAAAAACCAATTCCTTGTTGACCAAGGAGTCAAAGACCAAAGAGACTCTTTCTTGGAGGTTTCCTTTAGCTTTATAATATAATATAATATTACTAGTGTCACAAATATGATCCACTATAATATATCATTAAATTATTAATATTCATATATTTATAATTTTCTAATTAATTGTAACAGTTTATAATCAATTAGCTTATATTATATTCAATAATTAAATATAACATTTTATATTCAATTTATGAATTACATTTAATTCGTCTTAGCTAATATCATTTAATCCTTATTAAACGGCCGTATCATTATCACACTTGACTAACATTTTAGTCAAAAACACCGACTAACCTTTTAGTCTTTTAGTAAGGCATCAATATGATTATTTTCTCAAATAATCACATTTCTTAAACACATCCTTTAGGTGTGACTTTTTAGGGACCAGTTGATCACCGCCATCTGTATGACAATAACGTCAAACTTATATAGCAAGCCAACCGTTATTGATAAACGTTAATCAACTGATTGCAATACAAAATGTACCCTGTGAACCTATAGAGGTTTATATATGTTATTGCACTAACTGTGGAGGACACTAGCTCCAACAATCTCCCACTTGTCCGTACAAGTGTATGTGCGATAACCGATTCTCATATCCATAATAAATTTCTCCCACTCAATGTAAACCAATTTGCAAAGTCCGTACTTTCAAAGGTCGTAGTTCACAAGTGATCAGAATCAAGAGTGGTTTCCCCGACTAGAGAGTAACTTAACTGATAAACGAATCAATATTCGAGCATGGCCATGCATTTTCAGTTACAGCTCCTCGAGTGGCCCTGAGAAAAAGTATTATAACTCGATAGAAGTTGGATATTTTCCTCAACTCGAATCTTGCAGATGTAAGCGCAGCATGAAATGACCCAATGAAAATCTACTTGGCCTCCTGTTACGATCGACCGTGAGAAAGAAACCAAAGTCACCCAAAATCTGCCCTAATCTCAAGAGACAGTCGATAGTCAAAAGAATCGACTCTAAGAACACTATGGATGTCCTATCCACGACCCGGCACCTAATGTTCTGAAACATTTAGGACTCCATGTAGTCGTCACAAAAATGTCCTGCGCGATTTCAGTAAACCCGCATCTGTGATCGATCAGTCAACAGTTTGACTTATGGCTCGTTGAACCTACCATCAATCGACGTCACAAAATAATTGCCTGAGTTATCAGCCCGTGTAGGCAATTACGGACCAAAACAAAATATAAAGCAATTCAGTTCACTTTGAGGTGTTCAACGTTGTCTGTACAATATATAAAATAAAACGATGATTTTATTAGATGTTTTAGGAAAAATACACGTGTTAATCCATACAATCAACTAATACAACTCAGGATCACGCTTAATTCCCATGGAAATAACGTGCCCTTCATGCTTATCATGTCTCAACGGTTTAGTGAGAGGATCTGCTATGTTATCATCCGTAGCAATCTTGGCAATCACTATCTCCTTCTGCTCCACGTTATCCTGGATCATGTGAGCCTTCCTTTGCACGTGCCGAGACTTGTTGCTGGACTTCGGCTCCTTCGCCTGGAAGATGGCACCACTATTGTCACAATAGATGGTGATCGGGTCATTCGACCTACGAACTACAGTTAGTCCTTGTAAGAACTGACGCATCCATATAGCTTCCTTTGCAGCCTCGGAAGCAGCATAGTACTCGGACTCAGTCGTTGAATCTGCTATAACTGTTTGTTTGGAGCCTTTTCCAGCTGACCGCAGCGCCATTAAGAGTAAAAACGAATCCCGATTGAGATTTAGAGTCATCTCGATCCGTTTGGAAACTAGCATCTGCGTAACCGATTGCGCGTAGCTCAGTGTCTCCTCTATAAGTCAATACCCAATCTTTAGTCCTCCGTAGGTACTTAAGAATGTTCTTGACAGCCATCCAGTGAGCTTCACCTGGATTGCCTTTGTATCGGCTCGTCATACTCAGTGCATATGCCACGTCCGGACGTGTGCATATCATGGCATACATGATCGATCCAATAGCTGAAGCATATGGAATCCGACTCATGCGCTCGACCTCTTCCGATGTCTTTGGTGCTTGAGCTTTACTCAATTGCACCCTAGAGATCATTGGAAGGTTCCCCTTCTTGGAGTTGGTCATGCTGAACCTCTCAAGAATCTTATCAATATAAGACTCTTGACTAAGGGATAACTTCCGTCGTGATCTATCTCTATAGATACGGAGCCCCAAAATACGTTGTGCCTCACCCAGATCTTTCATCTGGAAATGGTTCTTTAACCAAACTTTTACCGAAGTTAAGAGAGGTATGTCATTCCCAATCAAGAGTATGTCATCGACATACAGTATTAGAAAGACAATCTTGCTCCCACTCGACTTGATATATAGACATGGTTCCTCGACCGATCGAGTGAATCCATTCTCCTTTATCACTTGGTCGAAGCGATGATTCCAACTCCGTGAAGCTTGCTTAAGTCCATCGATGGAACGCTTAAGCTTGCAAACCTTCTTAGGATTTTCAGGATCTGTGTAACCCTCGGGTTGTACCATGTACAACTCCTCCTCCAAATAACCGTTTAAGAAGGCGGTTTTCACGTCCATTTGCCAAATTTCATAGTCATGAAAGGCGGCAATCGCTTAGACAATCCGAATGGAACGAAGCATGACTACGGGTGCAAAAATTTCATCATAGTGCAACCCTTGCACTTGAGTGAAACCTTTTGCCACTAGTCGAGCTTTGTATATATCTGGTTGTCCTTCTACAGATCGCTTTATCTTGTAAAGCCATTTGCACTGAGTGTAACACCCGATGTTGTCCGAGGTTATTCGGGCCGGGTACCCCGTTGAAGAGGTTCATGTGTTGGCTTAAGTGACATAGTGCTTAAAAGGATTGTAAGTACTACTCATATCAACAAGATGCATCTTCTTTTCTGGTGGCTCAGCTTGCTGGAGAGTAGTCTTAGGATGGGTGACCTCCTGGGAAGTTCTCAGGATGCGCACGAGTGAGGACAAAGTGCGCTGGAAAGGGCCCGTGTTGGTCTGTGAGCGATGTACGCAACCTGGCGAGCTACCGTGAATGACATTTCGGCCTTTAGTTGGGGCCGGGGTATTACAAATGGTATCAGAGCAACCCGGCGACCGTGTGGTCGAATCCTGTGTCTTGTTGGCCAGGTACGCACCTAGCTGGGGAGGATTCTGGAATGCTATATTGTAAGTAGCGACCAGGCGCAACGACGACGTTGCGTTCTTCAAGTGGGGGTGTGTAACACCCGGTGTTGTCCGAGGTTATTCGGGCCGGGTACCCCGTTGAAGAGGTTCATGTGTTGGCTTAAGTGACATAGTGCTTAAAAGGATTGTAAGTACTACTCATATCAACAAGATGCATCTTCTTTTCTGGTGGCTTATCTTAAGAACTCTTCAGTAAAGCGTGCTTGCTGGAGAGTAGTCTTAGGATGGGTGACCTCCTGGGAAGTCTCAAGAAGCGCACGAGTGAGGACAAAGTGCGCTGGAAAGGGCCCGTGTTGGTCTGTGAGCGATGTACGCAACCTGGCGAGCTACCGTGAATGACATTTCGGCCTTTAGTTGGGGCCGGGGTGTTAAGATCGGTCTCGCTCAAACCATTCCTGAGCAGGATACTCAAGTCGGGGAGGTTGTTGTACTAAACAACCAAACTATTGATGCTTGGACCCGGGGATGGTCGGATCGTGTCACGTGGGCGGTGCCAATGCATATAAAGTCTACTCGTGTCTCAGACTTCTATAGGCGATGGTATCTTTCCAAGGATTCTCGGGAGCGGGAGAATCAGAGGAGAAGAGAGAAGAGTAGGCCAAAACCCTCTTTAGCGCATGACGCGGTGCGCGGAAAGAGGGACTATGGTGATCTCGGTGCTTCTTGCGCAGAAGCTTCTACTTCAAAGCCGGCACGGGAGAGGCTTGGACTGAGGGTGACCATTAGGGATCGTCTAGGGCCAAGGATCGAGGAGCCCCCAGTCGAGCAGGACGAGGATCCCGTCGAGCCCCCAGGATTTGAGAGGAGTGCTCCTGTGATTAGCTCGAAGATTGTTGCGGATCGGTCTCTTGAAGATGAAGAGACTAATCCGAAGCGACAAAAGAAGACCGAATAAATTGCTTTTGCTCAGAAATTTTCTTTATTCAATAAAATATAGGTATTTAGTTTCGAATAAAGGGTTAAGGAGGTTTGTTCCTAACTAATTTCTTAATTGTGTTATAATTCCAAGTTAAAGTAATAAAATAGAATTGATTTGCTTTTGTCTTGTCTCATTGCTTTCTTTTGCTTGTTTTTGAAATGTTCTCGACCTTTTTAAGCTTCGAACATTTGTATTTTGTCTTTAAATTCTCGACTTTTTTAAGCTTTGGACGTATATTTGAGTTGTTATAAATCCTCGACCTTTTTAAGCTTGGGACTTTGTGGAACCCGGGAACCGCGTCGAGGGACCCAACTCGGCGTCTTGCTTAAAGGGCGGATTTTAAAGTTAAAAAAGATTAAGTTGGAAAAACCTTTAAGAACTGTTATGGAGTCGCCACCTAATTATCGCGGAAATTAGGAACCTTCTACCATGTTCTAAGTTAAAAACATGTCCTAGATTTTGGAGCACGCCGACACCCCTAGATCAAAGGCTTGTGAAACCAGATTGGATTCGGGGTGAGGGTACTTTAGAAAAAGAGTTAATTCAAATAATTATTTATGAAAACCTTTTAGAAAAGCCTATGTAAAAATAGCCTCTACTGACCTAGAACAATCCTTGTAAGATGATATTTGAGCTAATGTTATCGCTACGTACAAGTGCGATAAGTTTGTAAAAGGATGCAGATGCAGATGCAAAAAGATTGATTAAAACCCTCGCTTTAGCATGTTTAACTTGTTAACGAATACGGTTCAGTTAAAGGTCGAATTCATTGCTTAAGTTGATTTTAATGCAAAATAAGGAGGTGCAAGATGCATGCAAATAAAATAAAGTTCAATTGTCCATTGGTTTATTTTATAAGGCCTGCTTATGCGACTTTAGCGCCGGCTTTGGCACCCAGCGCTTGCAATCCAAGTGTTCTATTTACTTGGTACACTCCATATCCGATGACACGCCAAAGTCGCATAAGAATCGACCTTATAAAATAAACCAATTGACAATTGAACTTTATTTTATTTGCATGCATCTTGCACCTTCTTATTTTGCATTAAAATCAACTTAAACAATGAATTCGACCTTTAATCAACTGTATTCGTTAACAAGTTAAACATGCTAAACCGAGGGTTTTAATCAATCTTTTGCATCTGCAGATCTGCATTCTTTACAAACTTATCGCACTTGTACGTAGCGATAACATTAGTTGAAATATCATCTTACAAGGATTGTTCTCGGTCAGTAGAGGCTATTTTTACATAGGCTTTTCTATAAGGTTTACATAAATCATTATTTGTATTAACTCTTTTTCTAAAGTACCTCACCCCTAATCCAACTGGTTTCACAAGCCTTAGATCTAGGGGTGTCGGCGTGCTCCAAAATCTAGGACATGTTTTTAACTTAGAACATGGTAGCGTGTTCCTAATTTCGCGATAATTAGGTGGCGACTCCATAACAGCTTCTTAAAGGTTTTTCCAACTTAATCTTTTAACTTTAAAATCCGCCCTTTAAGCAAGACGTCGAGTTGGGTCCTCGACGCTGCCTCCGGTTCCACAGCTTTGGCGACTCATTGGGAGATCTTATTTTTAAAACTAAAAACTAGCTTTTTCTTTAAAAAATAAAGAGGTGAAACTTGAAAGCCTTGAACAATCCTCGTACACATATTTGAGCCATGCACATTCGTTTAGAGTCCAATCCTTTTGGTATCTAGGCACCCTTTACACCCTCGAGTGGTGGTTCCCACATGCGAGCTTGTCCACTCGATAAAGCACATGCCGGACTAGCTTTCCTCTCGCCTCCACGGCTTGTCAGAACGCTATCTCGACCGCCCAAGGTTCTCTTCAGAAACCTATCGCCCCGGCGTAAGGAATTGAAGGGGTTAAGTATCTACCAAAGCGTACTCGAGGTAGTTGGAGGTGTACCCGACTGACTCATTTTTCACCCTTTTTGAGTCATACGTACAAGTTCGAGGCTATGCACTCCATGGTCTTTTTCAAAACGAGCATTTGCATTCATATCTTCGAAAACTCGCTTAAACGTTTCAAAGATAAATGAACCTAACATCCAACAAACTAACACTTTTCAAACAAAACTCTCGCGAATTTTTGAAATAAACTTTTTCAAAATTTCCTTTTTCACTAACAAGCAAAAACCCGAGCAAGGACTAAAACCCGAGCTCGTGGATTTCGATCCTCTAGGTCACACGGCCTAGACTCTGTTTTAACATCCTCGACTCGACTGGTTAACCACTCTCGAGTCGAATCCTTCTTCTTTTACACATCCGACTCGAGCTCACCTCGGCAAGTCGCCGATACTAGTTCGACGGGTGCAGAGCAAAACATTTTAACATCGAGGCGAGATGTGCGCACACATCCTCGTCTGAAAAGCTTCCTTTAGCTAAAACCTTTTCGAAAATCTCCTCTTTTCAAAACAAAAAAGGTCTTTCTAAACTAAGAAATGAGCTAAAATGAATGCTTAAAAATGAATGTGAGTCTAGTGGGTCGAGTCGTGTCCCTAACATGCAAAGTGAAATGCATGCCTCAGCTGAATACTCACCATGAATCGCATCATCGCTCCTCGTTTCAAACGCACCTCAAAAATGGCTAACCTCAATAGATTGAGAACTCCCCGTGACCGTGTGAATCAGCTCACCAAAGACATTGACAACTTGAAGACCTTGCATCAGATCGAAGTTGAACGCCTAGAGCAACGCGCTAAGAACAAGGTCGACAAGCATGTCTCCTTCCATACTCGCCACCCAACTCCAAGGGGACGAGGAAGACTTTACCCAATACCTCGCTCGATGGAGAAAATTACTTGCCCAAGTTCCAAACCCTCCACACGAGGACGAGCTCATATACACATTTCTCGGTAGCTTACGACCCGAGTGGCAAAGACACTTCGATTACGGCGATGCCGAGAATTTCGAGGAACTCATTGAAATCGGCATCGGAGCCCAAAGCAACCCCACAATTTATGACAACCCTGCAATCTTCCTCGGATCAGCACCCGTCATAGATTGCTCTTACTTGGTCACACCCACCAGCAACCAAATCAACGGGGTCCGTTCTGATGATTTAAGACGAAGAGTGGCCACCCACTAACAAAACGGTGGCTCAACTCTCAACTACTCCTTCCTCGAATAAAGCCAGAAAGAACAAGAAGGGGAAGAAAAAGAAGGGCAAACAGCCCGAAAACAAAGACCAAAAGGAAAAGGGCGCGCAGCCCGAGAAAGAAAACCAAGACGAGGTTTCACACCTCACACGCTCTGGTCGTCCTTATCAGAATATCTTTACAGATGAACATGCCGTAAAAGCAATCATGGCGAGAAAGGCAAGGTCAGAGCCCAAGAGGATAACCCCTCTACAAGTACACCCTCCACCTCTACAATAATTCCACCACCAAACACGAGTGAGGTGCTTGAGCAACTCGCTCGCACAAAAGCCGATGTTTCCATCCGGGCCCTTTACGAGACTCGGCGGAACATAGGAATGCATTCATTCGCTCTACAAATAGCATGCGCAGACGCCGAGATCTCTCCGCATCAAATGGTCGACCATGTCACAAGTGGATTGGTTACCAGGAGCTATCACCTTCTCAAACAATGATCTCCCGCATTCTGACCGAACCACAACCTCGCTTCTATACATTAGCGTAGAGTGTATGAAGAAAACTTTGCCCGTGTCCCTCGTTGACAACGGATCTGCGATCAATGTTCTACCATTGGCCACCGTGACATCGCCTCGGCCTATCCGATAAAGACTTCACCCGAGTATGGGCGGAGTCAAAGCATTCGACGGAACCCGACGCCACGTGAAAGGAACCATTTCTCTTCACGCACGCAGTGGTCCCATAGAAAGAAAAGTCGAAGTTTCAAGTCATCGACATGACCCCTTCCTATAACATACTCCTGGACGACCATGGATTCACTCCACCAAAGCCGTAACTTTACTCTACATCAAAGGTTAAAATCCTCTCAACGAGGAGATCATAACCTTGAATGCCTCAAACTTCCGAGCCCTTTTCGATACACCAAAAGAGCCTAATTTCCGCCAAATCAGGTCGAACCCGCAGAAGACTTATGTGGTTTCGACTTCGAAGTCGGCGCTATCACACGTACACCAATCAAAACCTACAAACCTTTCAGAACAAAAAGCAACAACAGCCTTTGGCTCACCATGGGTTTAGGCTATAAGCCCAAAAACGGCAACCAGGACAAGATGGTTAAGGAAATCCAAAGACGAAAGTCAACCCACAAGGTCACCCTGCGACCTTACATCCTCGACCTGAACGCATATTTCACCCCCGGAGGAATGGTCGACGGGAATACTTCCTTTCGAGACATCATCCATTCATCCGAAGCTTGTTTCTCTAGTGAGGCCGAGCCCAACACACTCAAGGCCTCACCGAGCACCAAAAACGAAGAAATTGTCTCCACAATCATGCGAGACCGTCACTTCAACCCTAACTTACTCATAGCCGATGCCGCAGACAAAACCCTCAACGGATGGTATAAGACGCTGAAATGGACCGATGCGCAAGGTCACCACTTCCAGCTTATCACCGGTGAAGGACCACTCTTCGACCATGTCACTAACCTCAAAGACAAGGACGAGAGTGATTCCAACTCAAGCAACTCAAGCAACTCAGACAACTCAAGCAACGCAAGCACCTCCAGCGGCACAGAAGACGATGAAGAAGAAGAAGAAATTCTTTTAAATTCTAATGCTCTTAGTGTCGGGTCATCTGTCGACCCATCTATCCTAGACTCTAGCTTTAGTTTAGATTCCCTTTTTACGGAGGCTAGCTCCAAGCAATTTTCTGATTTGTCGAATAATTCTCTTCAAAATAATGAAATGAATAAGTTTGCTTACGTCTTGTCTCAAGCTAAAACAAATAACAAAATACAAACAAACAAAAATCAACAAGCAACAAACAACACACAAAATACAAAAGACACTAACTCATGCGAAAATGAACAAACAAATCAATCATTAAACAAATACATTGCAAACATTGTGCACCCAAAAACACAAGACCCTATCATCGAGGAAACCATAACCATAAATGTGGGAACCCCCGAAGAACCAAGGGAACTACAACTAGGAGCCTCACTAGACGAAGACGAGCGCGCCCAATTCACGCAACTCGTAAGCGAATTCAAGGACGTATTCGCTTGGTCATACAAAGACATGCCCGGCATCGAACGAAGCATCGCCGAACACCGCATCCCCATTAAACCCGGTTACAAACCCATCAAACAAAAGCTAAGAAGACTACGTCCCGAATGGTCCCTCATGGTCAAGGAAGAAATCAAAAAACAACTACAAGCTGGTTTCATCCAAGTCATCGAATATCTTGAATGGGTCTCAAACATGGTCCCAGTCTTGAAAAAGAATGGCAAAATTCGAGTATGCGTTGACTTTCGCGACTTGAACAAAGCTAGTCCCAAAGATGACTTTCCATTACCCCATGTGGACGTCCTAGTCGACAACACCGCCGATCACGCCCTCCTATCCTCAGATGGACGGCCACGCAGCTACATTCAAATCAAAATGTCACTCAAGACATGGCAAAGACGGCCTTCATTACAACAGTGCACATATCGCTACACTGGCCATGCCTTTCGGCCTAATCAATGCTGGCGCAACATACCAACGCACCGCTACAACCCTTTTACACGACATGATGCACAAAGAAGTCGAAGTTTACGTCGACGATATGATCGTGAAGTCAAAGGAGAGAAGTGACCACATCACTAACCTCCGCAAGTTCTTCACTCGCCTACGACAATACAAAATGCGCCTGAACCCCCAAAAATGTACTTTTGGAGTTAAATCCGGTAAACTACTAGGACATGTAGTAAGCCAAAGAGGCATCGAGGTCGACCCCTCGAAAGTCAAAGCAATCCTTGAAATGCGACCCCCGGAGAACCTCGACGAAATTCGAAGTTTCTTGGGCCAAATCCAATACATCTCGCGCTTCATCAGCAAACTCACCATGATATGTGAACCAGTTTTCAAGAAACTCAAGAAAACCGATCATGTTGAATGGGACGAAAAATGTCAAAAAGCATTTGACAAGGTCAAGGAATTACTAACTAACCCACCAGTTCTACGACCACCCTAAAAGGATTTACCACTATCCTTATACCTTACAACAACCCCTACCGCCATGGGCGCCATGCTCGCTCAAGAAATAAACGGCGAAGAACATGCAATCTATTACATCAGCAAGAAATTTCTCGATTACGAAACTCGATATTCACCCGTCGAGAAGAGTTGTCTAGCTTGAGTATGGTCATCGAAGAAACTCCGTCACTATATGCTAGCACACCAAACGAAGGTCTATTCCAAAATGGACCCCGTAAAGTACCTTTTCGAGAAACCTGTGCTTAACGGACGAATGGCCAGATGGACATTGCTCCTAGCCGAATTCGATCTTAAGTACGTACCCCTAAAAACAATCAAGGGACGAGCAGTCTCCGATTTCCTAGCCGAAAATGCAATCAACGAACAACCGATCATCGACACAACATCCCTTCCAGACGATGGGATTTACAACATCAACCAAGAACAATGGGAATTATACTTCGATGGCTCCTCCAACTATCGAGGATGTGGAGTAGGAATACTTCTCATATCCCCAAATGGCGAACACACCCCCTTATCCATCAAACTGGATTTTGACGTCACAAACAACGCCGCAGAATACGAAGCGTGCTTGCACGGTCTCCAAGCAGCGCTTGTACTCAACGCCCGAAACATAAGAGTCTATGGGGACTCCTCCCTCATAATCAACCAAGTATCCGGAGCATGGAAGATACTTAATGAAAACCTAGCACTATACCAAAACAAAATACAAGAGCTCATAAACGAATTCTATCACGTAGAATTCATACACCTTCCTCGCGAAGAAAACCAATTCGCCGACGCATTATCCAAACTCGCGTCACTAATCAACATACCCCCGGGAATGGAAACACTCCCCATTGTCGTGGAACGACGGAATGAACCCGCCTACATCTGTGACATTGAAACCGAGGAAGAACAAACCGATCCTTGGTACCAAGCAATCATCAACTACAAAACAAACGGTGAATACCCACCAAACATTGACAAACGGGCCAAGCGAGCCCTACGCCTATTATCATCACAATTCGTGATGGAAATGGGCAAACTACTCAAAAAGACACCCCAAGGCACACTACTCTTGTGTGTCGATCACAAAAAGGGACACGAGATCATGTCCCAAGTACACGATGGCGAGTGCGGACCACACATGAACGCACGAGCCATGTGCAAACAAATCATAAGGCTAGGATGGTACTGGACAACCATGGAAGCCGATCACACGAATATGTCAAACATTGGCATAATTGCCAAATCTTTGCAAACGTACAACACATACCTCCTTCACCACTATACAGTTTAATCTCGCCATGGCCTTTCTCCACATGGGGGGATTGACGTCATTGGCAAAGTACAACCCGTGGGAGCAGGAGGACACTGCTTCATCCTCGTGGCCATCGACTATTTCACCAAATGGGTCGAAGCCGCATCATACCGTACGCTGGGCACAAAAGAAGTTGCGAAATTCATACAAAACAACATCATTTGTCGCTACGGCATACCCCACGAATTCATAAGCGACCAAGGCACACACTTCCAAGGAGAGGTGGAACCACTCCTCCTCAAATACAAGATACAACGACACAAGTCATCACCCTACCGACCGCAAACTAACGGCGCGGTCGAGGCAGCAAACAAAACCGTCGTATCAATCCTCAAAAAGATGATCGACACCTGCCACGACTGGCCCAACAAAATCCCATTTGCATTATGGGGATACCGCACAACCATCCGCACACCCACAGGCACGACACCCTATTTCCCAACCTACGGGATGGAAGCCGTCCAACCTGTAGAAATCGAAATGCAATCCCTTCGAATTCTCGTGGAAGCAGACATTCCTGAGGCCGAATGGGCACGCGAACGATACAAACAACTCATCCTCTTAGACGAAAGGCGATTACATTCACTAAGTACAGTCCGAATGTATCAATCTCGCCTACAACGCGCCTACAACAAACGGGTCAAGCCACGAAACATCAAAGTGGGTGACCTAGTACTCAAATCAGTCCGAGCACCATTACCGGTCGACCCAAGAGGGAAATTCAAACCCAATTGGACCGGACAGTACTTGGTCAAGGAAATCCTTCCCGGAGGAGCCGTGAAACTAACTGACCTTGACGGTCAGGACTTCCGATTACCAACAAATCTTGATCAACTCAAGAAATACTACCCTTAAACACAAACACTTTTGCAATGTATTTCAAAAACAAAACTCACTCTCGCATGGGTCAACTACGCTCGGTTTGATTCAACGCACTGTGGATACGTAGGCAGCTTTGCAAAGAGCTCAACCGAATCACACGAACTACGCCGGTTTGATTCTGTATTTAAAAAGCGGATACGTAGGCAGCTTATCAAAAGCACAACCGAACTTTTTAGCACGCATGCCCAAAGCTTAAAAAGGTCAAGGGCGTTGCACTCACAAAAAGACACGCTCAAAGCTTAAAAAAGTCGAGAGCACAGTCAACAGAAAACAAAACAAAAATCCAAGTCCAAAGTTTAAAAAGGTCAAGGACTTAAGAACAAAACAAATCAAGCAAACAAATCCAAAGCTTAAAAAAGTCGAGGATTTTAAGACAAAGTATGAATGTTCGAAGCTTAAAAAGGTCGAGAACATTTAAAAACAAACAACAGAAAGCAACGAGACAAGACAAAAGCAAACTAATTCTATTTTATTACTTTATTTAGAATTTTTCGTAATTTAGAAATGAGCTAGGAACAAGCCTCTGTAGCCCTTTATTTGAATCTAAAACACGCATTTAAATAAAGGCATTTTTCTAAACAAGACAAAAGCAAACTACTCAAGTCATCTTCTGACGCTTCGGATTAGCCTCTTCATCTTCAAGGGGCCGCTCCGCCACAATCTTCGAACTCAGCACAGGGACAGATCTCTCAAAACCTGGGGGCTCGATCGGATCCTCGTCCTGCTCGACTGGGGGCTCCTCGATCCTTGACCCTAGACGATCCCTAACGGTCACCTTCGGTCCAAGCCTTTCCCGCGCCGGTCTCGAAGAAGAAGCATCTGCACTAACAGCACAAAGATCACCATAGTCCCTCCTTTCGCGCACCACCTCATACGCCAAGGAGGGCCTTGGCCCATTCTTTTCCCTCCTCCTTTGATTCTCTCGTTCCTGAGGATCATTGGAACGGTACCACCGTGTATAGAAGTCCGTAACACGGCTAGACTCTATATGCTCCGGAATGTTCTCAGGTAACACGATCCGACCATCCTCGGATCCACGCATCGATCATTTGGTTGTTTAGCATAACAACCCCTCCAACCTGAGTATCCTGCTCGGGTATGGTCTGAGCAAGCCCGATTTGCCTCTTCAAGCGAAAAGGATGAATCCACACTCCTCGTTCAAACCCACACAACATCAACCCACGAGCCGCATTCACAACAGACGGCGCCGTAATCGCCGTAGTACCCCACCATGACACATACCAACGAATGGTGCTCTCCTTCACGAACCCCCGATAGTAGTTTAGCGAACGCTCCCGAAGGTCAGCCCATTCCATCTTTCGCGACGTCGTGGCCGCAGCCTTGAAAACACTTCCAAGGGGAAGAGCTTTATACACACTTAGCCTCTCCATGAGCCAAACGTTGAGAATCCTAGCGCAACCCCTGCATTTAGCTCGCACGATTAGCGCAATCTGGCCGCCTAAACCCAAGATGGTCTCCGCTAAGATCAACGCAGTATGATCATATCCCCTTTCCATCTCTTCGACAACACGAGCATACCTCGTTTTGAACACTCCATCCGCATGGACCCGCAAAGCATAACGATGAACCAAACAAAAAGCAAGGGCCCTCCGCCTAGAACGGTCCGAAATACTAGTATCAACTTTATTCATGTATTGTTGACACAAGAGAAGCATGTTTACCTTGCCTCCCTCGAACAAACCTGCAGCATGAGCATTCGTCATCCCAAGGAAGTTTCGCAACATCCCGTTATAGCAAAGCTCACTCCTTACAACCACAGGATTAGTCCGTTTCGACCACCCCGCAATGGCCGAGAACTCCTCAACTAAAGTACATACCTCTCCCCCGGGAAACCTAAACACGTGCAAACTAGGATCCCAATAATCTAAGCACACATCAAGGAAGTCTAGATCGACTTTCATTTGGCGAAAGCCGATAAAAACACCCGCACCATCATCATACACCGCCTTCTTCATCGCCGGACTTAGTGAAGAAGTCCACCTCTTCAAAAGAGCATCAAAATGCTCTACCATTTTCTTGAATACAAAAAACTTTAATAAATATACCTAATATATTTATGAGAGCCAAAACTTGTACTAAAAGTGAAAAAGAGAAGTGTTTGTGAATGAAGATTATGGCACGCACCCCTTCTCCTTATATAGGAAAACAATGTCCGAAATATGGAAATACAGCGCTACCAGACAGACCAGCAAACCGCATGGCTCTATGCGGTTTGCAACCCAAACCGCATAAGCTTATGCGGTTTAGCTCACGAACCGCATAAACCTATGCGGTTTCAGGGGCTGGTTTTTTCTCAACGTTTCCTAATTTCGTCTTTCCTAAAACACCACAAACTACACCACCCTACGACATCCTCTTGTTTTTCCCATACAGCGATTTTGTACAACATAGCAAATACGATTCGTACCACGAGTCAAAACACAAACATTTTCGACATTCATGCAAGCTCATTTCAGCATTTAAAATGAACTTCTCACAAAAACATTTTCACAATCTAAAATCAACATCAATGCATCCCACTCGGGAATCGTATCATTTTTCAAACAAGCTTACCAAACAGGTTTACGGACGACAATCAAGTTCCAACTACAACGATCAAGTTCAACGTTCAAGCTACAACGGCATGTACATAAAGGTTCATACAATCTTTATTACACAAATTCACTCAGGATGACGACGACGGTATTCGTCAAACTCGCTGACCGAGCCGCCTCACTCGGCTCGACACAACCGGGCAAACTCGTCAAATTTCAAGCCATCCTCCACCTGTTGGCTATCCGCCATAGCTTCTTATGAGCCTCCTTAGCCACCTGTGAAACACAACACAAAAACACTTCACATTTCTCTCCATTTTGCCTTAATTTCACTCAAATCAAGTCAAACTTAGGGGGGAAATTTCAAATTAACAGCGCTCATCCCCACTTTGCCTTAAGTTCACTCAAATTAAGCCAACTCGAGGGGGTAACACAAAAATACGCGTCTCACTAGTTTGATCATCGCTATATCTCATACCTCGATCAAACTGGGGGCTCACTCACATATACAAAGATACATACCTTCTTCACCCCCGCTCATCCAAATTGCCCATGCTCACAATGGTCACCGGCAAGTACGACGGAAGTGAAAGTACGACGACACCCGACTCGTCAGACTAATCTGCGGGTAGGAAATCACCAGGCTGCTCCGCCATCTCCGGATCAAATTCCTACAAAACAAGCACAAAACGCACACGTCAGGGAAATGTTTTCGCAAAAATTACTTCACGCACCCTCAAAAGAAGCAAGCATACCTCAATTGGCCCACAAGCAAGCCGAGACTCAGCAAACTGGCCATAGTCTTCCCCAGGACAGAGAAGACTCACCGACTCTCCTTCCCCGTACAGCGCCACCCGATCCTCGAAAGCAGAAACTCCTCGCCAAACAGACCTCTACGGATCCTCAGCACCACCGAGCCGCCACCCCGCCTCGAAACCAAACGCCTCCAAGGTACCAAACTGCCCATACGGCCGCCAGGTGCACAAAGCGCCTGGTCTCTCGTGACCGCAAACCTAGCTCCAATGCCCTAAGGAATATCCTCAGATCGCCCCACTGAACGGCATTTAACTACAAACAAAGACAAGACAAACACTCATAAATACAAACACAAATACAATCATTTTAAGTACACTCTATCTAAAATGGTTCAA
This sequence comes from Dianthus caryophyllus, assembly GCA_023091065.1. Taxonomy (NCBI): domain Eukaryota; kingdom Viridiplantae; phylum Streptophyta; class Magnoliopsida; order Caryophyllales; family Caryophyllaceae; genus Dianthus; species Dianthus caryophyllus. The sequence goes on along the minus strand of CM041526.1, from coordinate 26,683,381 downwards.
GTGCAAACCTCATCAAACCGCATCCGGTTCAGACGATCCCGAACCTCGACATACGACTAAACGCAAAGACGGCCAGACGTGCCCCAAGTAATGCATCACGGTACTCTCTCACGATCCTCACAGCATGCGGGGGGAGCAGAAAAGGAAAATGGCTAAGAATCCACGACTGCACACAAGAAACAAAAACACGTTACAAAGACACAAAGGCGAAGACGACAAAGACATAGACAACAAAAACAAACAAAGAATGCACCAAACAAAAATGCACTAACACGCACTCTCCATCAAGAATCCAGCGAGACTAAGGACGCCTCGACCTCGATCCATGACCGCGGCCTCACGGCATCCATGCGTAAACGAATGCACAAACCCAAAGACGGCTACCCACCAAACGTCCCCAATTGCATTCCAATCCAGAGATGCATAAGGACCGATGTCGACGCCCACTCGCTCTTATCGCCGGCACTAAGATCGACAAACCACCACAACCACATACGAGCATTCGCCGCCACCGCCATACTCGCTTTCCTCAAAATACTCCAAGATGTAGCTCGCTTGAAAGTATAAGGCGGTGCACCCTCGCAAATCACCTCCAAACCACCGCTAATCGTGATCGGGCCACAACCTCGCCCACAACGGACGGCGCCAAACTCAAAACTCATGTCACGGTCAATCCAGCGGCCTGCTATGACCGCAGATACTCAGACAAGGTAATGCCGCCTCAAAGCCGCATATGGAACGCCATCGTGGTGTCCCAAGACTCGCCCAGAAGGCCCCGATCAACATCGTTCGCCCGCTTCTTCCTTGCAATCTCCTCCAATGGCCGATCAACGGCCAAAAGCACTACGCAAAGACCTAAGCTTGCGCTCTCGGCGCAAGCTTCTCCTCAAAAGCACACATCACGGACGAGACGCCCGAGAAGGTCCTCATCGAACCTTTCTGCCAACCCATCGTCGCTCGATAGGAAACGTGTCTCTCCGGAGCAAGTAGAAGGTTGTGGCCATCCCAACCCTTGGCAAACGCCCTATTCGCACGTGATTTTCGCGGCCTAGAGCAACTCGCTCTAGGTGCAGCCTCCCCAGCAACATCCATCTCAGCCTCCAGCTCATCCACAAACTCCTGAGCAAACGCATCCGCCTCCTCCTCCTCAGGATCAGGCACAGGGACATGCCTCCCACGAACCTGACCCCTACCTCGTGACTGCCCACGTCTCGTGGACAAGTCACGAGGGTCGGCTTCCCTCTCACTACGCGCACGCCTCAAACCACTCGAACTAGAGGCTCCCTCGGTCCTCGAACTAGCACTCCTACGAGATTTCGATCTCGTAACACGACTAGAATCTTCCCCTGCAACCAAACACAACCAATACATACAGCTATAATACATGCAAGCATACAACTTGGCATACACATACACAAATACACACAAATAATACACACATAATACATATACATCCTTTAACACATTACACTCTACGCCCTACAGAGCATTTTTAGGCCTAATTCACAATTAAGCCGAAAACCGTTCTCTACACTTCAAAATTGCAACTTTATGGTTTCTATACGCCATAATAGTCCCCAACAACAACCCATTACAAGCAATTGCATTTTGGTCACTCCGATCAAAAACCCCCAATTTGCCTTAATTACTCCGTATAACTACGACTTAAGACGGCGATTTGAAAGCCTTAACTCGGCATTTTCGCAAAACTAACGCTATAGGCATGCTATACTCACTATGGGCATCCTACACCGAAGTTTAATTGAAATTCCGGGTCGGAAAATCTGGTTCGTTTTCGGGCCCGAAACCTAATTTGGACGTTTTTCACACAAAGACGGTCTAAATCACAATCAATTCACACATACACGTTCGCATGGCATAATGCAACACAATGACGACAATTTCAAGCATTCAAACGGCAAATTTCAAGCAAAACTCGGGTTTTCATTCAAAACCCGTCTTTTCAACATTTCAAGGCAAAACTAGCTAATTACAACGACAAATAACGTAAAAGCAAGTTAAAATGGAGCATTACCTGGTTCCATAGCAAGACAACGCAACGAAAATGAGCAAAAACGGTTGAGAAATCGAAAAATGGCGTTTCTTGAGCTTAGAAACCGAAAATGAGTATAATGGTATACTCACGGCTGAAGTCGACCTTTATATAGCCTCTACAGCCAACAGGGGAAACCGCATAAGCTTATGCGGTTTGTCCCCTGAACCGCATAAGCTTATGCGGTTCCTGCCCCTGGTTTTTCTCGGTTTTTTCTCGTTTTACGCCTACTTTTGAATTCCTAACTCATCTTGGCGCTAATGCAACTCCAAGTACGCCCCGCTTGGGTTAAGGCGCCACCTACAAATCCGCCATACGCCAGATATTAAGCATTTAATGTACTGCATGTATGTATACCTAACGCCTTCACGAGCATTACATCATATTATCCTCAATCTAAGGCAATCATATGCAATTACGACTACATAGACACTCCTCGGCGAGCCCAAGCACAAGCACTCTGCAATATACACCTAACTCCAAGCATTTCACTCTACATAGACACTCCTCGGGGAGTTCAAGCATTACACGGACGCTCTTTCACAAGACCTACACCAACACCTACATCCACATGAACACCCCTATTCAATTGTACACCTCACGCATACCCAAACATCTTACAAGCACATACACCCCTGCACTTTTTACACATGCAAAATGAAGACATTACAAGCACCAGTATCAACATCTGACGATACCAAACACATACAAAGGCACCATCAACGACAGTACAACAAGCACGACGAAGACATCCAGCAGGCCGGCAGGCCCTTATAGCATGCACGGACCGCCAAGTCCTTAAAATGCGCACGCCCCTCCCCGTTTAGCCCTGCTCAAGTCCTCGCCTCACCCACGGACACATGCTTCGCTCCGCCGATCAGACGAGACTGTAATGGTCCGGATATGGTCGAAGGAGTTTGACTAGCGCTCTAGTCCGAGCTCAGTCAAACTGGGGGCTCTGTGGATACCCATATCCGTACCCTCCCACACAAAACCCTGTGATGTATCACGGACTTTTATTACGCATGCTTTAACGTTGACTTAAACGGTTCTAACTAATGTCGAATTCATTTTTGAGTCGTTTGAAATGTTAAAATGATTTAGGTCGCTTTACATCGCTTTAAATAACGTTCATTTTGTCCATTTGGAGTCTAGCTAGGTCCTTGTCCCGCTTCATTTTGGCATGAGCTTCGCATTTGCACTACAATTAGCCCTTTTACACAAGGTCTAATTCAGCATTCCTAAATTTAGGCCCGGTAGCTAAAACCGCTATTTAGCCCCCTCTTACACAAAATACGGCTTCATGTCATACCTTATTTCACAAAAACTATGCAAACACACCCTTTTCATTTTTCTGGGTCTCGGGCCCGAAACCGAGCCCAAACCCAGCCTTTGGCCCGCACTCCAAAGCCCTAAGCATCACAAAATATCTCAGAAATATCCTAGGGGTTTTCTTGAGCTTCACGTTTGAGATTATCTCGAAATCTTTCAAAGATATAATTCAACCGAAACTAGGAAACTACACAAAAACCACACCCTCGAACCGCATAAGCTTATGCGGTTTGGGGAGGCAACCGCATAAGCCTATGCGGTTTGCCCTGGCAACCGCATAAGGCTATGCGGTTCCTAGGCTTGTTTTTATCCCCGGATTTCCTAATTTCTCCGAGGTTTTTAGTATATATACACCCATATACCCTGACCTCGAAATCACAATTCACAACCAGAAATACACAATTTCTCCTCAGAATACATCCTTCACACATAATTTCTTGCACCCTTCCACAAAACACTCTCAAAGCCTTAAGCACTCAAATCCTTGAGTTCAACACACCATCCCGTGTTGAATTCATCCTCCTTTCAAGTTCAAGAAGCGAAGCTCGCCGGATCTCAAGCGTCAGGACAAGGTAGGTCCCGATCCACTTGGATCAAAGCTTTTTCTTATTTTCTATGGACTACCAAAGGGGTCTACACTTTAGCGCCCCCCCCCCCCCCCCCCCCCGACTTTGGCACCCAGCGCGCTTGCAATCCAAGTGTTCTATTTACTTCGGGTACACTCCATATCCGATGACACGCCAGAGTCGCATAAGCAACCGACCTTATAAAATAAACCAATGGACAATTGAACTTTATTTTATTTGCATGCATCTAGCACCTTCTTATTTTGCATTAAAATCAACTTAAACAATGAATTCGACCTTTAACTGAACCGTATTCGTTAACAAGTTAAACATGCTAAACTGAGGGTTTTAATCAATCGTTTTGCATCTGCATCTGCATTCTTTTACAAACCTTATCGCACTTGTACGTAGCGATAACATTAGTTCAAATATCATCTTACAAGGATTGTTCTAGGTCAGTAGAGGCTATTTTTACATAGGCTTTTCTAAAAGGTTTTCATAAATCATTGTTTGAATTAACTCTTTTTCTAAAGTACCCTCACCCCGAATCCAATCTGGTTTCACAAGCCTTAGATGTAGGGGTGTCGGCGTGCTCCAAAATCTAGGACATGTTTTTAACTTAGAACATGGTAGTAGGTTCCTAATTTCCGCGATAATTAGGTGGCGACTCCATAACAGTTCTTAAAGGTTTTTCCAACTTAATCTTTTTTAACTTTAAAATCCGCCCTTTAAGCAAGACGCCGAGTTGGGTCCCTCGACGCGGTTCCCGGGTTCCACAGTTTACGCACATGTCTCGGATGGGGTTGATGCTCGCGTCGGGACTTGGCTCATGTATACTTAGATTTGTCTTTGATTTTGCAAAAGTTTTGTTTTCGGCGAAAAGCAGGATGTTTTGTTGAGCAAAATGTGTTGTCACATTTTGGCTCGATGTAAAAAGGCGTTTTGAAATCAAATCCGATAAGCTCGTGTTAGTGGCTTGTCGGTGAAAGTGTGAATCGATTCGGAGTGGCGATAGGCTATCCGAATCAAGGGTGTTTGAAAATGTGATGAAGACGGTTATACTGTTTTCATACATTCGGTTTGAAAGAGGGTTAGATTAAAGTGACTATGAGCCACTTGGTCTAACCGTGAAGGATTTGCGGGATGATGCTAGTTCATTCCTAGGTTTTGTTGTCTTGTGAAAAGAGATGTTTGGATTAAAATGGCGGTAGGCCATTTTGAATCATGGATTTCGAAAATGTTTATTTTGCTAGATTTGTTTTCAAGAAAAGGTCCATTCTCGGGTTTGAAAATGTTTGGTAATAAATGGGTTACAATGAGTGCGGGTCATGCTATAAGGGCCTGCCGGCCTGCTGGATGTCTTCGTCGTGCTTGTTGTACTGTCGTTGATGGTGCCTTTGTATGTGCTTGGTATCGTCAGATGTTGATACTGGTGCTTGTAATGTCTTCATGTTGCATGTGTAAAAAGTGCAGGGGTGTATGTGCTTGTAAGATGTTTGGGTATGCGTGAGGTGTACAATTGAATAGGGGTGTTCATGTGGATGTAGGTGTTGGTGTAGGTCTTGTGAAAGAGCGTCCGTGTAATGCTTGAACTCGCCGAGGAGTGTCTATGTAGAGTGAAATGCTTGGAGTTAGGTGTATATTGCAGAGTGCTTGTGCTTGGGCTCGCCGAGGAGTGTCTATGTAGTCGTAATTGCATATGATTGCCTTCCGTTGAGGATAATATGATGTAATGCTCGTGAAGAGCGTTCGTGCTTCTGCTTCTGTACCGTACATTAAATGCTTAATATACGCGTATGGCGGACTGTAGGTGACGCCTTAACCCAAGCACAGGACGTACTTGGAGTTGCATTAGCGCCAAGATGAGTTAGGAATTCAAAAGTAGGCGTAAAACGAGAAAAAACCGAGAAAAACCAGGGGCAGGAACCGCATAAGCTTATGCGGTTCAGGGGACAAACCGCATAAGCTTATGCGGTTTCCCCTGTTGGCTGTAGAGGCTATATAAAGGTCGAGTTCAGCCGTGAGTATACCATTATACTCATTTTCGGTTTCTAAGCTCAAGAAACGCCATTTTTCGATTTCTCAACCGTTTTTGCTCATTTTCGTTGCGTTGTCTTGCTATGGAACCAGGTAATGCTCCATTTTAACTTGCTTTTACGTTATTTGTCGTTGTAATTAGCAAGTTTTGCCTTGAAATGTTGAAAAGACGGGTTTTGAATGAAAACCCGAGTTTTGCTTGAAATTTGCCGTTTGAATGCTTGAAATTGTCGTCATTGTGTTGCATTATGCCATGCGAACGTGTATGTGTGAATTGATTGTGATTTAGACCGTCTTTGTGTGAAAACGCCCAAATTAGGTTTCGGTCCGAAAACGAACTGCATTTTCCGACCCTAATTTCAATTAAACTTCTGTAGGATGCCCATAGTGAGTATAGCATGCCTATAGCGTTAGTTTTGCGAAAGTGTCGAAGTTAGGGCTTTCAAATCGCCGCCTTAAGTCGTAGTTATACTGAGTAATTAAGGCGACCGGGGTTTTTGATCGGGATGACCAAAATGCAATTGCTTGTAATGGGTTGTTGTTGGGGACTATTATGGCGTATAGAAACCATCAAGTTGCAATTTTGAAGTGTAGAGAACGGTTTTCGGCTTAATTGTGAATTAGGCCTAAAAATGCTCTGTAGGGCGTATAGTGTAATGTGTTAAAGGATGTATATGTATTATGTGTGTATTATTTGTGTGTATTTGTGTATGTGTATGCCAAGTTGCATGCTTGCATGTATTATAGCTGTATGTATTGGTTGTGTTTGGTTGCAGGGGAGGATTCTAGTCGTGTTACGAGATCGAAATCTCGTAGGAGTGCTAGTTCGAGGACCGAGGGAGCCTCTAGTTCGAGTGGTTTGAGGCGTGCGCGTAGTGAGAGGGAAGCGACCTCGTGACTTGTCCACGAGACGCCTCGGCAATCCGCAGGTAGGGTCGCTCGTGGGAGGCATGTCCCTGTGCCTGATCCTGAGGAGGATGAGGCGGATGCGTTTGCTCAGGAGTTTGTGGATGAGCTGGAGGCTGAGATGGATGTTGCTGGGGAGGCTGCACCTAGAGCGAGTTGCTCTAGGCCGCGAAAATCACGCGGCGATCAGTAGGCGCTTGCGAGGGTCGATGGCCACAACCTTCTACTTGCTCGAGAGACACGCTTCCTATCGAGCGGCGATGGGTTGGCGTAAAGGTTCGATGAGGACCTTCTCGGGCCTCGTCCGTGATGTGTGCTGAGGAGAAGCTTATACCGAGCGCAAGCTTGGGTGCCGCGTAGTGCTTTTGGCCCGCTGGTCGGCCATCGAGGGAGATTGCAAGGAAGAAGCAGACGGCGAACCCGATGTTGATCGGGCCTTCCCGATGTGCATCGGGACACCACGACGACGTTCCATATGCCCGGCTGAGGCCTGCGATTACCTTGTCTGAGTATGCGGTCATAACTGGCCGCTGCTCGTGGACCGTGACATGAGTTTTGAGTTTGCGCCGTCCGCTGTGGACGAGGTTGTGACTGATGCGATTGGCGGTGGTTTGGAGGTGATTTGCGAGGGTGCACCGCCTTATACTTTCAAGACGAGCTACATCTTGGAGTATTTTGAGGGGAAAACCGAGTATGGCCAGTGACGAGCAGAATGCTCGTATGTGGCTGTGGTGGTTTGTCGTAGCCGTACTTGGCCGATAAGGCGGCGGGCGTCGGCCGACATCGGCCCCATGCATCTCCGGATTGGAGTGCACTGGGACGTTTGACCGTGACGCCGCCTTTGGGTTTGTGCATTCGTTTCTGCATGGATGCCGTGAGACCGCGTCATGGATCGAGGGTCGAGACCGCCCTTAGTCTCGCCGATTCTTGATGGAGGTAATGCAGCACTTCGCTTTTGTTTCGGGTGCATTGCTATTTGTTTTTTGTTGTCTTTGTCTTTGTCGTCTTTGCCTTTGTGTCTTTGTAACGTGTTTTTGTTTCTTGTGTGCAGTCGTGGATTCTTAGCCATTTTCCTTTTCTGCTCTCCCCGTATGCTGTGAGGATCGTGAGAGAGTACCCGGCAGATGCATTGGGCACGCGTGCAACCGTGCGCTTAATCGGGTCGTATGACGAGGTTCGGGATCGTCTGAACCGGATGCGGTTTGATGAGGTTTGCACTTGAACCATTTTAGATAGAGTGTACTTAAAATGATTGTATTTGTGTTTGTATTTATGAGTGTTTGTCTTGTCTTTGTTTGTAGTTCGTGTCGTTGCCGTGGGGCCAGTACAGGGATATTCCTGAGGGCATTGGAGCTAGGTTTGCAGCATGGTAGACCCAAATACCAGACCTGGCGACGCCGTATGGGCCGGTTTGGTACCTTGGAGAGCGTTTGGTTTTTCAGGCAGGGTGGCCAGCTCCGGTGGTGCCTAAGGATCCGCCGAGGGTCCTGTTTGAGCGAGGGTTTTCTGCTCAGGATCGGGTGGCGCTGTACGGGGAAGGAGAGTCGGTGAGTCTTCTCTGTCCTGGGGAAGACTATGGCCAGTTTGCTGAGTCTCGGCTTGCTTGTGGGCCAATTGAGGTATGCTTGCTTCTTTTGAGGGTGCGTGAGGTAATTTTTGCGAAAAATTTCCCTGACGTGTGCGTTTTGTGCTTGTTTTGTAGGAATTTGATCCGGAGATGGCGGAGCAGCTTGGTGATTTCCCTACCACCGTTGAGTACGCATTTAGCCCAAAGCGCTGTCAGATTTTCACTTTATCGTCAGATTTGCGGTGACCATTGACGCGGGCATGGACAGCTGGACGGGCAGGATGAAGAAGGTATGTATCTTTGTATATGTGAGTGAGCCCCCAGTTTGATCGAGGTATGAGATATAGCGATGATCAAACTAGTGAGACGCGTGTTTTTGTGGTTACCCCGTCGAGTTTGGCTTAATTTGAGTGAAATTAAGGCAAAGTGGGGGATGAGCGCTGTTAATTTGAAATTTCCCCCCTAAGTTTGACTTGATTTGAGTGAAATTAAGGCAAAATGGAGAGAAATGTGAAGTGTTTTTGTGTTGTGTATCATAGGTGGCTAAGGAGGCTCATAAGGAGCTGTGGCGAATAGCCAACAGCGGAGGATGGCCAATGAGCAGTCGCCTTTCGGTTGTGTCGAGCCGGCCGAGACTCGCAGATTCGGCGGGAGTTTGACGAGTATCGTCGTCGTCATCCTGAGTGAATTTGTGTAATAAAGATTGTATGAACCTTTATGTACATGCCGTTGTAGCTTGAACGTTGAACTTGATCGTTGTAGTTGGAACTTGATTGTCGTCCGTAAACCTGTTTGGTAAGCTTGTTTGAAAAATGATATAATTCCCGAGTAGGATGCATTGATGTTGATTTTAGATTGTGAAAATGTTTTTGTGAGAAGTTCATTTTAAATGCTGAAATGAGCTTGCATGAATGTCGAAAATGTTTGTGTTTTGACTCGTGCTACGAATCGCCTTTGCTAAAATGAAGTGTAGTGCTGCTGTGTGGGTAACAACAAGAGGATGTCGTAGGGTGGTGTCGTTTGTGGTGTTTTAGGAAAGACGAAATTAGGAAACGTTGAGAAAAACCAGCCCCTGAAACCGCATGGGTTTATGCGGTTCGTGAGCTAAACCGCATAAGCGTATGCGGTTTGGGTTGCGAACCGCATAGAGCCATGCTGTTTGCTGGTCTGTCTGGTAGCGCTGTATTTCCATATTTCGGACATTATTTTCCTATATAAGGAGAGGGGGTACGTGCCATAATCTTCATTCACAAACACTTCTCTTCTTTTCTTTTGTTTTAGATTTTTGCTCTCATAAATATATTAGGTATATTCATAAAAGTTTTTTTGTATTTAAGAAAATGGTGGAGCATTTTGATGCTCTTTTGAAGAGGTGGACTTCCTCGTTAAGCTCGGCAATGAAGAAGGTGGTGTACGATGATGGTGCGGGTGTTTTTATCGGCTTTCGCCAAATGAAAGATTTCGCCAAACTGTGGAACCCGGGAACCGCGTCGAGGGACCCAACTCGGCGTCTTGCTTAAAGGGCGGATTTTAAAGTTAAAAAAGATTAAGTTGGAAAAACCTTTAAGAATCAGCATGGAGTCGCCACCTAATTATCGCGGAAATTAGGAACTCGCTACCATGTTCTAAGTTAAAAACATGTCCTAGATTTTGGAGCACGACACCCCTAGATCTAAGGCTTGTGAAACCAGATTGGATTCTAAAGTGAGGGTACTTTAGAAAAAGAGTTAATTCAAACAATGATTTATGAAAACCTTTTAGAAAAGCCTATGTAAAAATAGCCTCATCGACCTAGAACAATCCTTGTAAGATGATATTTGAACTAATGTTATCGCTACGCATAAGTGCGATAAGGTTTGTAAAAGAATGCAGATGCAGATGCAAAAGATTGATTAAAACCCTCGCTTAGCATGTTTAACTTGTTAACGAATACGGTTCGCTTAAAGGTCGAATTCATTGTTTAAGTTGATTTTAATGCAAAATAAGAAGGTGCTAGATGCATGCAAATAAAATAAAGTTCAATTGTCCATTGGTTTATTTTATAAGGTTTGCTGTTTATGCGACTGGCGTGTCATCGGATATGGAGTGTACCAAGTAAATAGAACACTTGGATTGCAAGCTACTGGGTGCCAAAGTCTGGGGCGCTAAAGTGTAGACCCCTTTGTTAGTCCATAGAAAATAAGAAAAGCTTTGATCCAAGTGGATCGGTACCTACCTTGTCCCGACGCTTCAGATCCGGGCAGAGCTTCGCTTGAACTTGAAAGGAGGATGAATTCAACACGGATGGTGTGTTGAACTCAAGGATTTGAGTGCTTGAGGCTTTGAGAGTGTTTTGTGGAAGGGTGCAAGAAATTATGTGTGAAGGATGTATTCGAGGAGAAATTGTGTATTTCGTCAGTGAATTGTGATTTCGAGGTCAGGGTATATATGGGTGTATATATACTAAAAACCTCGGAGAAATTAGGAAATCCGGGGATAAAAACAGGCCTAGGAACCGCATAGCCTTATGCGGTTGCCAGGGCAAACCGCATAGGCTTATGCGGTTGCCTCCCCAAACCGCATAAGCTTATGCGGTTCGAGGGTGTGGTTTTTGTGTAGTTTCCTAGTTTCGGTTGAATTATATCTTTGAAAGATTTAGAGATAATCTCAAACGTGAAGCTCAAGAAAACCCCTAGGATATTTCTGAGATATTTTGTGATGCTTAGGGCTTTGGAGTGCGGGCCAAAGGCTGGGTTTTAGGCTTCGGTTTGGGCGAGACCCTAAAATGAAAAGGGTGTGTTTGCATAGTTTTTGTGAAATAAGGTAAGACGTGAAGCCGTATTTTGTGTAAGAGGGGGCTAAATAGCGGTTTTAGCTACCAGCCCTAAATTTAGGAATTTAGGAATGCTGAATTAGACCTTGTTAAAGTAAAAGGGCTAATTGTAGTGCAAATGCGAAGCTCATGCCAAAATGAAGCGGGACAAGGACCTAGCTAGACTCCAAATGGACAAAATGAACGTTATTTAAAGCGATGTAAAGCGACCTAAATCATTTTAACATTTCAAACGACTCAAAAATGAATTCGACAATAGTTAGAACCGTTTAAGTCAACGTTAAAGCATGCGTAATAAAAGTCCGTGATACATCACAGGGTTTTGTGTGGGAGGGTACGGATATGGGTATCCACAGACTTATGTTTTTTTTTTGGTGTGTTGACCGTGCTCTCAACCCTTTTAAGCTTCGAGCGTGTCATTTTGTGAGTGCGACGCCCTCGACCTTTTTAAGCGTTGGGCGTATATTTAAAGAAATTCGGTTGTGCTTTGATAAGCTGCCTACCTATCCGTGTTTTGCACGAAATCAAACCGGCGTAGTTCGTGTGATTCGGCTGAGCTTTTTGCAAAGCTGCCTACGTATCCACAGTGCGTGGAATCAAACCGAGCATAGTTCACCCATGCGTGAGTGAGTTATCTTTTGTTAAATACATTGCAATTTTGTTTAAGCTTAGGGGTAGTACTTCTTGAGTTGATCAAGATTTGTTGGCAAGCTGAATTCCTGACCGTCGAGGTCGGTTAGCTTCACGGCTCCTCCGGGAAGGATGTCCTTGACCAAGTACGGTCCGGCCCAATTGGGTTTGAATTTCCATCTTGGGTCGACTGGTAATGGTGCGCTGATTGATTTGAGTACAAGGTCACCCACTTTGTTGTTTCGTGGTTTGACCCGTTTGTTGTAGGCGCGTTGTAGACGAGATTAGTACATTCGGACTGTGCTTAGTGAGTGCAAGCGCCTTTCGTCTAAAAGGATGAGTTGTTCATAGCGTTCGCGTGCCCTTTCGGCCTCGGGAATGTCGGCTTCCATGAGAATTCGAAGGGATTGCATCTCGATTTCTACGGGTTGGACGGCTTCCATCCCATAGGTTAAAAAGTAGGGTGTCATACCCGTGGGTGTGCGAATAGTGGTGTGATATCCCCATAACGCGAATGGGATTCTGTTGGGCCAGTCGTGGCAGGTGTCGATCATCTTTTTAAGGATTGATACGACGGTTTTGTTTGCTACCTCGACCGCGCCATTGGTTTGTGGTCGATAGGGTGATGATTTATGCCGTTGTATTTTGTATTTGAGAAGAAGTGGTTCGACTTCCCCTCGGAAGTGTGTGCCTTGATCGCTTATGAACTCGTGGGGTATGCCGTAACGACAAATGTGTTGTTTTGTATAAATTTTGCAATTTCTTTTGTGCCCATCTTACGGTATGATGCGGCCTCGACCCATTTGGTGAAATAGTCGATAGCCACGAGAATGAAGTAGTGTCCTGCTCCCACGGGTTGTACTTTCCCGATGACGTCGATTCCCCACGTCGAGAATGGCCATGGCGACGTTAGGCTGTATAGTGGTGAAGGAGGTATGTGCTATACATTTGCGAAGATTTGACAATTATGGCAATGTTTGACATATTTTGCGATGTCGGCTTCCATGGTGGTCCAATACCATCCTAGTCGTATGATTTGTTTGCACATGGCTCGTGCGTTCATGTGTGGTCCGCACTCGCCATCGTGTACTTGGGACATGATTTCATGTCCCTTTTGTAATGGACGCACAAAAGTAATGTGCCTTGAGGCGTCTTTTTGAGTAGTTTGCCCATTTCCATCACGAATTGTGACGATAATAGGCGTAGGGCTCGTTTGCCACGTTTGTCGGTGTTCGGTGGGTATTCGCCGTTTGTTTTATAGTTAATGATTGCCTGGTACCAAGGATCGGTTTGCTTTTCCTCAGTTTCGATGTCGCAAATGTATGCGGGTTCGTTTCGTCTTTCCACGACAATGGGTAGTCTTGCCATTCCATGGGGTATGTTGATTAGTGATGCGAGTTTAGATTACGCATCGGCGAATTGGTTTTCTTCGCGTGGAAGATGTATGAACTCTACCCGATAGAACTCGTTGATAAGCACCTGTATCTTGTTTTGGTTCAGTGCTAGGTTCTCGTTAAGTATCTTCCATGCTCCGGATACTTGATTGATGATAAGAGAGGAATCCCCGTAGACCCGTACGTTGCGGACGTTTAATACAACCGCTGCTTGGAGACCGTGCAAGCATGCTTCGTACTCGGCGGCGTTGTTTGTTACGTCGAAATCCAATTTGATGGATAAGGGTGTGTGTTCGCCATTTGGGGATATGAGAAGTATTCCTACTCCACAACCTCGATAGTTGGATGAGCCATCGAAGTATAACTCCCATTGCTCTTGGTCGATGTTGTAAATCTCGTCGTCAGGAAGGGACGCCGTGTCAATGATTAGTTCCTCGACAATTGCATTTCCGACTAGAAAATCAGAGACTGCTCGCCCCTTGATCGCCTTGAGGGGTACGTACTTAAGGTCGAATTCGGCTAGGAGCATGGTCCATCTGGCCATTCGTCCATTAAGCACAGGTTTCTCGAATAGCTACTTTATGGGGTCCATTTTGGAGTAGACCTTCGTTTGGTGTGCTAGCATATAGTGTCGGAGTTTCTTGGATGACCATACTAAGGCTAGACAACTTTTCTCGACAGGTGAATATCGAGTTTCGTAATCGAGGAACTTCTTGCTTATGTAGTAGATCGCGTGTTCTTCCCCCATTAACTTCTTGTGCGAGCATGGCTCCCATTGCGGTAGGGGTTGTTGTTAGGTATAAGGATAATGGCAAATCCTTTTGGGGTGGTCGTAGAATTGGTGGGTTGGATAGTAATTCCTTAACCTTGTCAAATGCTTTTTGACATTCTTCATCCCATTCGACGTGGTTGGTTTTCTTGAGCTTCTTGAAAACTGGTTCACATATCATGGTAAAGTTGCTAATGAAACGTGAAATGTATTGGATTTGTCCCAAGAAACTTCGGATTTCGTCGAGATTCTGAGGGGGTTGCATTTCAAGGATTGCTTTAACTTTCGAGGGGTTGACCTCGATGCCTCTTTGGCTTACTACGTGTCCTAGTAGCTTGCTGGATTTCACTCCAAAAGTGCATTATTGGGGGTTCAAACGCATTTTGTATTGTCGTAGGCGTGTGAAGAACTTGCGGAGGTTAGTCATATGACCACTTTTCTCCTTTGACTTCACGATCATGTCGTCGACGTAGACATCGACTTCTTTATGCATCATGTCATGTAAAAGGATTGTGGCGGTGCGTTGGTATGTTGCACCGGCATTGATGAGGCCGAAAGGCATGACAATGTTGCAGTATGTGCCCCACGGTGTAATGAAGGCTGTCTTTGCCATGTCCTCGCAAGCCATTTTGATTTGGTTATTGCCTGCGTAGCCATCCATGAAGGATAGGAGGGCGTGATCGGCGGTATTGTCGGCTAAGACATCCACGTGGGGTAACGGGAAGTCGTCCTTGGGACTTGCTTTGTTTAAGTCACGGAAGTCGACGCACACTCGAATTTTGCCATTCTTTTTCAAGACTGGGACCATATTTGAGACCCATTATGGATACTCGATGACTTGGATGAAACCGGCTTGTAGTTGCTTCTCGATTTCTTCCTTCACCATAAGGGACCATTCGGGACGTAGTCGCCTTAGTTTTTGTTTGATTGGTTTGTAACCGGGTTTGATGGGGATGTGGTGTTCGGAAATGCTTCGTTCGATTCCGGGCATATCCTTGTACGACCATGCGAATACATCCTTGAATTCGGTTAAGAGTTGTGTGAATTGGGCGCGTTCATCTTCGTCTAGTGAGGCGCCTAGTTGTAATTCCCTTGGCTCTTCGGGGGTTCCCACGTTTATGGTTATGGTTTCCTCGATGATTGGATCCTGTGTTTTTGGAGAGACAATGTTTGCAATGTATTTGTTTAATGATTTATTGGTTTGTTCATTTTCATCGCATGAGTTGGTGTCTTTTGTATTATGTAATTTGTTTGTTGTTTGTTGTTTGTTTTAACTTGAGACAAGACGTAAGCGAATTCGTTCATTTCATTAATTTGAGAAGAATTATTTGACAAATCAGAAAATTGTTTGGAGCTAGCCTCCGTAAAAAGAAAATCTAAGCTAAAGGTAGAGTTTAAGCTAGATCGGTCGACAGATGACCCGACACTAAGAGCATTAGATGTTAAGAGAATCTCTTCTTCGTCTTCGTCCTCGTCGTTGCTTGAGCTGCTCGAGCTTGTGTCGCTTTCGTCCTTATCCTTGAGGTTGGTGACATGGTCGAAAAGTGGTCCTTCGCTGGTGATGAACTGGAAGTGGTGGCCCTGTGTGTCAGTCCATTTCAGCGTTTTATACCATCCATTAAGGGTTTTATCGGCAACATCGACTATAAGCAGGTTGGGATCAAAGCGGCGATCGCGCAAGATCGTGGAGACGAGCTCCTCATTTTTGCTGCTCGGTGAGGCCTTTGATGTGTCGGGTTCGGCCTCACTAAAGTAGCAAGCTTTGGACGAGTAGACGATGTCTCGAAGGGAGGTGCTCGCGTCGACCTTTCCTCCGGAGGTAAAGTACCCGCCTAGGTCGTGGGTGCGAGGTCTTAGGGTGACCTTATGGGTTGACTTTTGTCTTTGGACTTCTCTGACCATCTCCTCTTGGTCGTTGTCTTTAGGTTTATAGCCTAAACCCATGGTGAGCCAAAGGCTATTGTTGTCCTCTGTCTCAAAGGGCTTATGAGTCTTGATTGGTGCACGTGTACTGGCACCAATCTCAAAGTCAAAACCACACAAGTCTTGTGTAGGTTCAACGACGATCTCTGAAGCATTGGACTCCTTCGGTGTGGCAAAGAGAGCTCGGAAGTTTGAGGCGTTCAAGGTTATGACCTCATCGTGGAGAGAGATCTTAACCTTTTGGTGGAGAGTGAAAGTCACGGCCTTGGTGGCGTGAATCCACGATCGCCCTAAGAGTATGTTATAAGAAGGAGTCATGTCGATGACTTGGAATTCGACCTTCCTTTCTATTGGACCACTGCGCATGTGAAGGGAAATGGTTTCTTTCACATGACGTCGGGTCCCATCCAAAGCTTTGACTTCATCCGTGCTTGGGGTGAAATCTTTATCGGATAGGCCGAGGCGATGTGCGGTGGCCAATGGTAGAACGTTGACCGCATACCCGTTGTCAACGAGGGACACGGGTAAAGTTTTCTTCATGCACTCTATGCTGATGTAGAGAGCAAGGTTATGGTTTGGTCCGAAGGCAGATAGATCATTGTTCGAGAAGGTGATAGCCCCTGGTAGCCAATCCCTTGTAACATGGCTAACCATTTGATCCGGGGAGATCTCAGAATCCGCGCATGCTATTTGGAAGGCGCGGATGAATGCATTCCTATGTTCCGCCGAGTGTCATAAAAGAGCCCAGATGGAAACATCGGCTTTTGTGCGAGCGAGTTGCTTTTGAAGCACCTCGCTCGTGTTTGGTGGTGGAACCACTGCAGATGTGGAGGGTGTACTTGTAGAGGGAACATCCTATTGGACCTACGGCCTTGCCTTTCTCAGCCGCGGTTGCTTTTCGAGCATGCTCGTCGGTGAAAATATTCTGATAGGGACGACCAGAACGTGTGAGGTGTGAGATCTCGTCTTGGTCCTTCTTCTCGGGCTGTTTGCCCTTCTTTTTCTTCCTCTTTTTGTTCTTCTTGTTCTTACTTGAAGAAGGGGTGCTTGAGAGTTGGGCTACCATTTTGTTGGCGGGTGTCCACTCCTCGTCTTCGTCATCACTAAACCAAACCCCAATGATTTGGTCATTAGTGGGCGTGATCAGATAAGAGCAATCTATTATAGGAACCGATCCCACGAAGATTGCGTGGTTACCAAGCGGGTTATCGTTGTTTGACGGCTTAGTGGGTTGTGATGGCTTGTTGAGCTTTCCTTGATCGATAAGATATTGGATAGCATTCTTAAGCCCAAAGCAGTTCTCGGTGTCGTGCCCTTGCCTCGGTGGTATGCACAGAAGGCGTTGGGGTTCCAAGATTAGGGCTTCTTGTCTTCGGGCGGCTCGCTAGTAGGCCCGATCGATTGTAGGTAGTTCATTTCGACCAACCATTGAAATGCCTTGGAGTAAGACATGAAGAGAGGGTCAAAGCTTCTCTTGGCCTTAGAGGGCGTCGAGAAGGTAGTTGCAAAGGCGTCGAGGCTATCGTCGTCAAGATTGCCCACGGTACGTGTAACAACCCGGGTTTTTCAAAAGAAATAAAATACGAATTAAAAAGGTTTTAGAAAAAGATAAGTTTTAAAACTGAAATCACGGTGGCGGAAACACCGTATAGCCCGGATTATTACTCAAACAAACTGCTAACGTAAACGAAAAGTAAAGCGTAGGCCTTGAGGCCTAACATGGTGGGGAGTAAATATCCCGTACAAACCAAAACCAAAACAAAAGTCTAAAGACCGAAAGAAAGTCTAAAACAAAACCATGCTACAAGTCCAAAAGTCTAATCAAAACAACATCTCTTCTAAGGTATACACGGTCATGTTCTCGCATTCTTCTCACTCAAATCCCGTCACGCGCATACCTATAAAAAGAGAGGCAACAACCACAATCAGTGGGGAGTAACTAGGTGCTCCCCAGTCATATTTTAACATAACAAATGCAAACAACAACAATGCAACAAGCTCACCTGGCCTACGGCCTAAAACCAAGGTATAAATACATGAACAACAAATCATACAACAGTAGAACAATAATACAAACACAAGCAACAACCACACGGCACAACCAAGGTTACGTTGTGACCCAACCAACTGAGCCCACACGACGATCCTTCTTCCAACCAATTGCGAGAGTAAGCGCGGAGAACTGGGTGAAGCAACAAGAATCACCCCGGGTGAAGCAACAAGAATCACCCAAACCCTATGGCGAACAAAGAACAAGAAGTTCCTCAATAATCACAAGTCTAAATTTGGCCAAATTCCACCGAGCAACAAGAACGGTGACGACATAAATAACCATAGTCTCTAACCCTTCTGGTTGAGAACCCATAGTCGCTCTAACTAAGCAACAAGAATAGCCGAGGGGATTATGGGCGGTATCCGTCCATCCTAGGACATTGTATCTCCTCACACATGTGCCAGAACAGTACCCATGTGCAAACTTAACCCAAGCATAACTCATTAACCTGTTAACCTGTCTCCAACACTTCCAACACAACCAACCATACATACGGAGTACAATATGATCAACATGCTTTACAAGTCATACATTCAATTAACATGCTCAAAACTCATTATTTAGTGATCAAACAAAGTATAACATGAATCAATAAAATAGTTAACATCTTAATACATGCCAAGACCCAAACAAGTGACCAACAAAGCATCACACACACACACACCTCACGGCATGCATGCCCATACACGGCCTACACACGGCCTACACATCAACACACATTTTCATGCAATACTCTCGATACACATGTGACCAATTATCGATTTATGGGTTCAATTCACTTATGCATGCATACAAACGTTATTAAACATCGTGTAATCATCATAACTCATAACTCAACATTAGGTGATTCATCCAAACATCATAATTCAACATACTTAAGCCAAAACAAGGAAGAAAAGCAAGAGAAACAAGGAGCAAGGGCTTCGGCCCCTTCCCCAAACACACGGCCAACATCAAACAACAATACCAATTCGTTTCCTTATCGATTTACAAGCATGATTAGTGCTAAAGTATGAGAACTAAGCAATCAATGATGATAATATGACAAACCCTTGTATGAGGCCAATGATTCTAGCATGAATTCATGATCAAACATCAACCAAACAACATAACAACAATGTGAACAACACAATCATAACAACCTAGGCCTCATACATGCTAAAACACAACCAGATCACACCTAGTTACCTTTATCAAGATTAACTCCTAGCTATTCTTCTTCCTCTTCTACCAAGATGGTGTCTCCTTCTTCAAAGTCTCCTTCTCCTTTGCACAACCAAGCCAAATCACACAAGCAATGAATACATAGCATCATAACACATAAAATAATACAAGATCAGAAAATAAAAGAGATAAAAAGAGATCATACACTAAGGGAAAAGACTAGGAAAGAGTTAGGGCACAAGAGGTGAAAGCTTGGATGAGAAACAATGGAGTTTGGATGAGAATTTGAGAGAGTTTGAGAGATGAATGAGGGATGAATGTGGATGAGATATGAGGAATGAGAGGGTGGAGAAGTATATTAGATTATTAGGTTGCTAGGTTTAGGAAGATACGAAATAATATAGTGTCTTGAGCCAAAAGAAAACACGGAAAAACCCTAGAGTCCAAACCCGTGCTGAGGAGCGGCTCGCTCTGAGCCCTGAGCGGCTCACTCTGCTGGAGCGGCTCGCTCCCAGGGTGGAGCGGCTCGCTCTGCCCTGCTTTGCTCTCTAAACTCGTTTCTTCTCTTCTTTTCTTCAATCCACACTTATACCCTTACTTACTCATGCTTACAAGACTCTCCTAAGCTCACTCATGGACTCGGGTCTACTCCAACCATAACCAAGACCCGAGTCACCCCAAAAAGGAATGATTTCCCAAGCTAAAAATGGAAAATCACTAGTTTAGGAAATTAACGAATAAAGGAAGCGCATAATATAAATTAGAAAAAGTCGGGGTGTTACAGTACGATTCTCCTCGTTCTTGGCTGCGCGAGAAGACTTGGATGAGCTACCTTGATAGGCATGGCCGGTGTATTTGGCCATTGTGCCGGTCCTAAGGTCGTCCTCGATCTGAGTACCGACCTTGGTTAGTTCCTTGAAATTCTGGATGTTGTTGTACCTCATGTAGAATTGATACATGGGTCGCAGGTTCTTTATGAATTTTGGCACAAGTTCGTCCTCGCGAGGGCGATTTGGAATTTGTGCACTCAGCTTTTTCCACCGAGTCAGGTAGTCGGTGAAACCTTCGTTGTCCTTTTGAGCAAGGACCTCGAGATTACGGATCGAGACTTGAGTGTCCTCATTGTCTCGGTATTGTCGATCAAACTCGACTGTGAGTTCTTCGAAAGTAGGGACCCGCTGCGGGTCGAGTGAGTAGAACCATGTCTTCGGCACTGCTGTTAGAGAGTGCGGGAAGAGAGTAAGCCAATGTTTAGAGTCGACCCCCTTAATGGCCATTTGAGACTTGAAAGCTCGGATGTGAATGATTGGGCTTTCATGTCCTTGGAAGATAGGGAGGTCGCTAAGGGCAAGCTTGTTAGGAAGCTCGTCCTTGATACTAGCGGGTACGTTCTCATTCTCCTTATGAATGGAGTAAGTGCTCGAGACATAGAGCCTTTCCTCCATAGCCTGGAGCTTTTTGGCGTGCCTGTCCGCCTCTTCCTGGATCTTTTGTTCCATACGTTCCACCTCAGTTTTATGGTGGTTTAGTAAGCGATCAAGGTTGTCGGTCAGCTTGGTGACTTGTTCACGGAGTGCGTTAACTTCTTCATTGTCGGCCATCTTGCGAGTGTAGGTTCGTTTCTTATGTGGGATGATTATGTGATTCTTGGTACGGCGAGTATCCAGTTGAAACCTGCGTTTCACTTCGTATATTGCGACACGAGTAGACCTGCTAGACTCGACGTTCATTTTTAGCTCATTTCTTTGTTTAGAAAGACCTTTTATGCTTGAAAAAGGAGATTTTCGAAAAGGTTTGACTAAAGGAAAGCTTTTGAGACGAGGAAGCGTGCGCGCATCTCGTCTCGATGTTAAAGAGTTTAGCTTGCACCCGTCGAACTAATATCGGGGATTTACCGAGGCGAGCTCGAGTTCAGATGTGTAAAAGATAAAGGATTTGACTCGAGAGTGGTTAACAAGTCGAGTCGAGGATGTTAATTGCGGAGTCTAGGCCATGTGACGCAGAGGATTGAATCCACGAGCTCGGGTTTTAATCCTTGCTCGGGTTTTTGCTTGTTTTGTAAAAGGAGGTTTTGAAAAATGTGTATTTCAAAATTCGTGATAGTTTTGTTTGAAAAGTGTTAGCTTGTTAGATGTTAGGTTTGTTTATATCTTGAAAGGTTTAGCGAGTTTTCGAAGATATGAGTGCAAATGCTCATTTGAAAAAGACCATGGTGTGCATAGCCTCGTACTTATACGTATGACTCAAAGGGTGAATGGTCAGTCGGGTACACCTCCAACTACCTCGAGTACGCTTTGGCAAATACTTAACCCCTTCATTTCCTCACGTCGTGGCGTGCGGTTTTCTAAACGGAGCACAGAGGCGGTCGAGATAGTCGTCTACGGCAAGCCGTGGAGGGGCGAGAGGAAAGTTAGTCCTGCACGTGCTTTATCGAGTTGACAAGCCTGCGAGTTGCAACCACCTCTCGAGGGTGCAAAGGGTGCCTAGATTTCAAAAGGAATGGACTCTAAACGAATGTGCATAGCTCAAATATGTAAACATGGATTGTTCAAGGCTTTCAAGTTTCACCTCTATATTTTTTATTAAAAAAAAAAAAACAAGTTTTTAGTTTTAAAAATAAAATCTCCCCAGCGGAGTCGCCAAACTGTGGAACCCGGGATCGAGAGGGACCCAACTCGGCGTCATGCAGAAGGGCGCTTTAAAGTTAAAAAGATTAAATTATAAAAAACCTTTAAAACTGTTTTGGAGTCGCCACCTAATTAACGCGGTAACTAAGAACCTGCTAACATGTCTTAAGCTATTAAACACGTCCTAGATTTCGGAGCACGCCGACACCCCTAGATCTAAGGTTGTGAAACCAGGATGGATTCGGGGTAAGGGTACTAATCTAAAGATTAATTCAATTAATGATTTATGATAATATTTTAGAAAAGCCTATTTAGAAAAATAGCCTCTACTAGCCTAGAACAATCCATGTAAAATGATATTTGTGGTAATGTTATCGCTACGTACAAGTGCGATAAAGTTTGTAAAACAATGCAGATGCAAACGCAAAAAGATTGCTTAAACCCTCAGTTTAGCATGTTTAACTTGTTAACGAAAACGGTTCAGTTAAAGGTCGAATTCATTGTTAAAGTTGATTTAATGCAAAGGAAAAGGATGCAAGATGCATGCAAATAAAATAAACGTTCAATTGTCCGTTGGTTCATTTTAAAAGGGTCGGTTGCTTATGCGACTTTGGCGTGTCATCGGATATGGTGTGTACCCGAAGTAATACGACCACTTGGCGGCAAGCGGGCTCAGTGCCAATGCCGGGGGGGGGGGGGGGGGGGGGGCGCTAAAGTGTAGTCCCCTTTGTTAATCCATAGAAAATAAGAAAAAGTTTTGATCCAAGTGGATCGGTACCTACCTTGTCCTGACGCTTCAGATTCGGGCAGAGCTTCGCTTCTTGAACTACAAAGGATGAGTCCAACACGGGATGGTGTGCTGAACTCAAGGATTTGGGTGCTTGAGGCTTTGTGAGAATTATGTGTGAATATTGTGAGTTGTGTGAAGAAAATTGTGTTTTTGAATTGTGTGAAGAAATTCTGTGAAAATTGTGTCTTATGAGGTCGGTTATAAGGGGTATATATACTAAAAACCTCGGAGAATATAGGAAATCTCGGGATAGAACCAGGCAGGCAAACCGCACAAGCCTATGCGGTTTGGCCAGTAAACCGCATAGGGCTATGCGGTTTGGCCCCTAAATCGCATAAGTATGTGCGGTTTGAGGGTCTGGCTGTAGCTTGAATTTCCTAATTCCGGTTTGATAATATTTAGAAAAGATACAGTATAATCTTTGACTTGCACGTCTAGAAGGCTGTATGGAGGGCTCTCCAAGATATTTTTGACGGTTGAGGGCTTTGGAGAGCGGGCCAAAGGCGGGTTTGGGCTCGGTTCTGTTCAATTTTGTAGTATTTTGTGAAATAATGAGATAACCCGTGAGGATATATTTTGTGTGTGAGGAAGCTAAAGAGCGGATTTAGCCACCGGGCCTAAATTTAGGAATTTAGGAATGCTGAATTGGACCTTGTTAATGTAAAAGGCCCAATTGTAATGCAAATGCGAAGCTCATGCCAAATGAAGCAGGACGTGGACCAAGCTAGACTCTAAATGGACAAAATGAACATTTATTTAAGCGTGATGTGAAGCGACCTGACTCATTTTAACATTTCAAACGACTCAAAAATGAATTCGACATAGTTAGAACCGTTTAAGTCAACGTTAAAGCATGCGTAATAAAAGTCCGTGTTACATCACAGGGTTTGGTTTGGGAGGGTACGGATATGGGTATCCACAGTGAGTTATTCCTCATACTCGATATTCCTTCGGCAACTTAGGATTGAGTAAAAAGGCACGGCCTGACATGAGATTAGACCCCTCGATTATAACGCATTATGATTAGTACTCGGGTGTCTGCGATGTTAAACGTTATAGGGTCAGGGTTAGTAAGGTAGCCGCATATGGGGACACTAGCACCCTCAGTATTGCTAGTGGTAATTTAACGGTTCTCCTAGTCGTTATTTAACGTGATTTTCGCCCTGGGTATCGATTCGTTCACGGGCCCATATGAGGTAGTGGAAAATGACCGTCCCATCCGGGGATCTGTCGTAGTGTAATAGTCGCACCAATAGGGTGGTGTATGCATACAAAAGACAAGAGATTGATCCTCCTTATTACCTGCTTGATATCTTTAGCTTGACTGACTTGCCCGTTGATGTTTCCGGCCCCTTCAGCTACTGCGCGTAACGTCTTTATGGGGTTAACGCATGTTTCCGTCCTTACTTGTCTGTTGGCTCATAGCGGGTTTCATCTTAGATTATCCATATTGCGTTGGATATTTGGTAGTTATAATGTCCGCTACTTAGTGTTTGATCTAATCTACGAGTTTGAGTAACAAGTGCACTTTGATAGGAATTATATGGGTGATTTACTGTGAAAGTACACGATGTTGGAGTATGTGTCCTCCACAATAGTGCGATTACTTAATAAATCTCAATTAAGGAATACATGGGGATAATCCTGTATTATTGTCAATTGATTAACGTAAATCAATAACGGTTGGCTGACTAGAGTTTGACGTTATTGTCGTGAAACGGCGGTAATCAATTGATCCCTTTAAGTCACACCTATAGGAACGTACTCCAAATAATAAAGCTAATTAATTGTATGAGATACGATTAAATTAGTAACTTGATAAATCGACTAACGGTTAGTCAGTGAATTAATTTAGAGAGAAATCGAGTTGTGAACTCGAGTGATTTAATTTTATATCGATAAAATTATTAGAGGAGATGGGAATTAGTGATTAATCGTTAACTCACTAATTATGTATATTTTGCTAATGAGATTAGTAAAAGTACAATTTTAATATATGTGTAAGTGTACATGTATATTAAGGAAGAGTTTAATTAATTTACACTTCATTATATTAGATAATTAAGTGATAAATTATAAGTATTTGTGGGACAAATATTGAAAAACAAATAAGACCCAAAGGGCCCTATTTGGACCATCCAAATGAGGTGGGAAAAGGGATGGAGATTCTCTTTTGTCCTATTCTTTTGTTTTTCTTTTTGCATGCCAAAAACACAATGATGGGCATGCATGCTATTGTGCTAAACAATGAGCAAACTCTTCCACTCTTCCACTCTCCTCACTCTCCCTTCTAGTGGTGTGTCCAACACACTATTTTATTATACTTGATAATATAAAGGAAGGCCATAAGAGAGAAACTAAAACATGCATATTCATTCATGTTTTTTACTTTCTCTCACAAACTCTCTCTAAACATAAGAAACAAGTTCTTATATTTTCATTCATATTACTAGAGTAGTAATAATAATATTCACATATTATCAAGTATTTATTAGTGATTTCTAGATCAAAATCACTAATAAATTTGGTGTAGTTCTTGGGTGCAACAAGAAGGAGGTTTCCTATTTTGGAAACTCGGGTTTAGAGGATCATCCATGTTGTTAGCTCAAGAAACAAATCAAGAAAGGAGTTCTTGTATTTGTGCCCATTTTCCTTTGAGAAAGGTATAACATTTCTAAACTTGTAACAAAGTGAATTTGTACTACATAGATCTTGCTAAATCAAATTAGAGTAATTTGATTTACACTAATATTTGATTAGTGCTTGGGATGAGTTCCCTTCAAGTGGTATCAGAGCCAAGGCTTGTAGTTACAAATTTATTTTGTTATTTTTGGAGTTTTATGTATTTATTGAGAATAAATGACATAAAATCCGAAAATAGTGTTAAAAATGGTTTTAACACGAGATTTTTATAGCATGCAAAGTTTCTGGTCTCATGAACGTACTGGTCAAATTTCGTATTTTTTGGAATTTGTTTGCTAATTTAAATGATTTTTATACAAAACCGAGTCAAAAAGTGTGTTTTTGGCTAAAATAATTACTATAAATAGTTATATTTGGAATCTGGTCACGAGATTTTTACACAATGATATTTCATATTTATACATTCTTCATGTAAATTTTCAAAGTCAGATTTTGAGTTTTGAATATTTATTCATATTTTTGTTCAAAATCGGTATATAATGCATTTTATGTCCAAAAATATAGTAAACGTTGTTTTCTGGACATGAAATTTATACCATTATTTTTATACATTATGAGGATGCTCTCGTATAAATTTGGGATTTTTCCTCACTGTTTTGGACGTTTTCTTGATTTTATGAGATAAAATTGATGAAATCGTATGTTATTTATTATAAAATAATTCGTAAATATTTTCTGACCAAACCTTTCTTTTCTGATATTTTGGAAGTGTTCTAGAATATACAAAATTTTATCAAAATAAAAATGATTTTATTTTATTTTATTTTGATTTTATGAAGCTTTATTCATAAAAGGTTATGATTAAAGTACATCTAATTAGCAAATGACCAAGTTTATGAACTAAAATCACCATAAGTTAGTATAAACTAATGTTGGGTGTTCTAAAATCAGTTTAGAAGTTTTAGTTCAAGCTTAAAAGGTGTTTTAAGCATTATTGATTAATATGAGATTAATCGATTAAAAATGAGATCGGTTTGAAACGAATTAATGCGATTATTGTTTAGGGCGATTTTGGCATGTTTTTTATTTATAAGCTTTACATTATGCATGTTTGGATGAATGTTTATTTTTGAATGAATGTTTGTTCTTACTAGTATGGCCATAGTTTGTAATATTTTTACCGATGTTGCCCGTAATGAAAGGGAATATCGTGTGGGTTTATAATTAAATGCGATCTCGTATCGCCGGTTTGTAATTTTAATAGTTAATTTTATTTATAAATGTATAATAGGATTGCTATGTATTCATTTGTAAATTTATACTTGTAACTATTTGTAAATCGAAGACCGGCGATGGAGATCGACTTGGAGCCTTAGAAGTGTTCTAAAGCTTGCAAGGAGGAGCTTGGATGAAGTCCTTTTGAAGAGGGACCAAAGGAGTTGGTTTCCAATTTGTAACTCCTTGTAATTTTAATTATTTTTAGGTGGCCATACTAGGTTTATGTTTGCTTTATCATGCTTGTTTGTTTGCTTATTTTCCGCACAGATGCCAAAATCGCCATGCATGCCAACGATATCCCACTACGATTGTCGATTTAGGTCGCGATTCTTAAAATTAGTTCACTTATAAAAGAATTTTAATGACTAAAAATTGACAAGATCACCCACATTTTAACACAAATGAATTGAGATTAAGCCTTTCCAAATGTGGCAACTATGAACCCCATGTTCGTGAGGACCTCCGCGACGTGGAACCTTGTTACCATGGGTAAGTAGTGGGAGGAAGTCCCGTGCTAATTTGGTTTGGACTCAACCGAATAAGAGTTATTTGGGGCTAATCGATGCATTTTATAGAAAATCATCAACCAAGCATTCTAGTGTAGAATTAGTCAAGTGTTGACTTATCGTTTTTATATAAAAGGAAACATGAGATGTCTAATTTTATATGGAAAACGAGTCTTGGAATCATTTATATAATTTCGTGGGAGATCATTATATAAATGGACATTTGTTTTAAAACCGTTTTAGCAAATGTTATTAATCAACAAATGAATGCTTATATATTTCCTCACATTTGTTGTAGAATTATTTATTTCAAATCGCAATGACAACTTTAACTCCCGCACCCATTTTGGGTTAATATTCATGGTTGAGAACCGTGATGGATAAGTGTATCCTAAAGGATGACGGTAGCAACTTTGTCGAATGCGATTCGACTATAAGGGGCGCCGCTCATTCCGACAATGTGCTTAAGAACTTTACCGGACCACCTCCCACCGAACCCGGACTTAGGGCCTTGTGGCGCGAGCCGCCTACGATGAGCACCTAAAGGTTGACAATGACGTTAAAAATATATTGATTTGGTCAATGTCACATTCTCTCAAACTTCGCTTCGTTACTCACTAAGGTGCATATGAGATATTCACTAGAGTGACGACGATGTGCTTCGACCTAGATAGCACGAAAGTGAATGAGGATTGAGAGAAAAGATGTTCTTTCAATGAGATTGAAGAACATAAACATTGGGGTTAAGAAAGGGAAGGGAGCTTATAAAGCTCGATTCAAGGAAGATAAGGGTAAGGGGAAGGCTATTGAGAATAGCAAGCCCAAACCCGGTCGTTGGAAGTGCAATTGTCCCAAATTCTTGAAGGAAAAGAATGATGGATGTGCGACATCCAAAGATATTGTTCCTTCTAGACTTTATATGATTGACATAAATTCTGCTTGCATTTCTACATGCGTATGAGATACCGGATGTGGATCTCACCTCTGCAATCACTTGCAGGGGATGAGAAACGTGCGAGCACTAGCCAAGGGTGATGTAGATCTCCGCATGGGCAATGGAGCTAGAGTAGCGGCCATTTCCGTGGGAATTTTTGTACTCACTCTAGCTAGTGGTTTAGTGTTGCTTTTGAATAACTGTTATTTTGTACCAACTCTAACTAAAAACATTATCTCCGTCTCCGTGTTTGATACGGAAGGCTTTTATGATTAAGAACAATCGACGTACTTTTTCATTTAATGAAATGGTTTATGGTGAAACCATTTCGATTGGAGGTATTCATGTTTTAAATAATGTCAATGATGTTTATCATATAGAGAACAAGAAGCTCAAAACGAATGAATCAAACAAATCCTACCTTTGGCATTGTCGTTTAGATCACATAAACGATAGACGCACAAAGAGACTTGTTGAGACCAATGTTCTCAAACCATTTGATTGCGAATCATATGGTACGTGCGAGGCTTGCCTTTTAAGGTAAAATGACTCGTGCACCCTTTAGTGGTAAAGGGACACGAGCAAGTGAAGTTTTTAGGACTCATACATATTGATGTGTGTGATCCATTAAACATCACCGCTAAAGGAGGATATCATTACATCATTACTTTTACCGATGACTTAATTAGATATGGTTATGTCTACTTAATAAGGTATAAGAGTGATGCTTTTGAGAAATTTAAAGAATTTCAAAATGAGGTTGAGAACCAATTGGATAAGAAGATAAAAGCACTACGATCGGATCGTGGTGGCGAATATCTAAGTAATGAGTTTGATTCACATCTTAAGAATTGTGATAGAGTATCACAAATTGACTCCTCCGGGCACACCACTGTTGAATGGTGTTGCAGAAAGGAAAAAGCAGAACCTTGCTTGATATGGTTAGGTCTATGATGAGTCAAAGTGAGCTTCTGGATCGATTTGGGGCTTTACGCTATCGTTCTTTGTTTTCTCACTAAATCAAGTCCGATTAAAGCGGCTCCATATGAGATATGGACGGAAAGGTTCCCTATTTGTAGGTTTTCCTAAGGAAACGTGTGGATTTTACTTCTACAACCCTCACGAGAACAAAGAGTTTGTGGCTCGTGATCTTTGTCTTTCTAGAAAATGAGTACATTTCTAGAAGACAGTGGGAGAAAATTTGAACTTAATGGAGTTCAAGAGCCACAAACCGGCGAGAAAATGAGGAAAGCGGTTCCTCATCTTCTAACACGGTTGTAATCCCTAGGAGGTCAGAATAATTAGTCATCAACTCGATCGCTACCTCGGTAACATCGAGGAGGAGGGTGATTTGTTGTTATTCAAAGCAACGAACCCTCAACCTACAAGGCGGCTATTAGTAGTCCTAACTCAGAACAATGGCTTGGGGCCATAAAATCCGAAATGGATTCTATGTACAAGAACCAAGTTTGGGACTTGGTAGATTTACGAAGGAGTGAGACCCCTTCGGTGTAAATGGATATTCAAAATCAAACTCGGCATAGATAAACATATTGATGTTTACTAAGCTAGATTGGTGGCAAAGGGCTTTGCAGGTTCTTTATGCTTGATCCATAAGGATAATCTTAGCGGTTCTGCATTTCATGAATATGAAATATGGCAAATGGATGTAAAAACCGCCTTCTTGAATGAGATTCTAGAAGAGGAAGTGTACATGACACAACCTAAAGGTTTTGTAGATACATCTAACCCTAAGAAAGTATGCAAGCTTAGGAGATCCATTCATGGTCTTAAGCAAGCATCAAGGAGTTGGAATCACAGATTCGATCATGTTATCAAACAACATGGATTCGCTCGTAGTGTCGAGGAACCTTGTTTATACATGAAGTTTAGTGGGAGTAAAGTAACATTCCTTGTTTTGTATGTGGATGACATACTACTAATTGGAAATGATGTTCCAAGTTTAAATTCGGTAAAGGTGGAATTGGGAAACCATTTCCAAATGAAGGACTTGGGAGAAGCACAACGCATCTTGGGTATCCGGATCTATAGAGATAGATCTAAAAGGATATTAGCATTAAGTCAAGAAACTTATATTGATAAGATTTTTGATAGGTTCAATATGAAAGACTCCAAGAGAGGCTTTATTCCGATGAGTGTAGGAATAACATTGAAGAAATCTCAATGTCCTACGACTCCTGCGGAAATTGAACGCATGAAATTGATCCCTTATGCTTCCGCTGTAAGATCAATCATGTATGTTATGATGTGCACTCATCCCGATGTCGCTTTCGCCTTGAGCATGACGAGTCGGTACCAAGCCAATCCCAGTGAGAGTCACTGGATAGCCGTAAAGAACATCCTTAAATACTTGAGAAGAACTAAGGATTCGTTTCTAGAGTTTGGAGGAGAACTTGAGCTACGTGTAAAGGGTTACACGGATGCAAGTTTCCAAACCGATGGGGATGATTTGAAATCCCAATCCGGCTATGTCTTTATGATTGAATGGAGGAGCTGTTTGTTGGAAGAGCTTCAAACAGAGTGTCACTGCGGATTCTACAACAGTAACTGAATGTTTAGCACCTTAGGAAGCTGCTAAAGAAGCTGTATGGACTCGGCAGTTCTTGAATGGACTAAGTGTAGTCCCTAGTGCCTCAAATCCAATCACTATTTATTGTGATAATAGTGGGGCCATCTTTTGAGCAAAGGAGCCCAAGTCTAGTAATAAGTCTAGACATGTTTTGAGGAAATACCACGTTATTAGAGATAATGTGGAAAGTAAGGAAATAGATTTTTGATAGGTTGGGACAGACGACAATGTCACTGATCCTTTAACCAAGCCCTTTTGAGGGCTAAGCATGACGCGCACACCGCCTCCATGGGGTTGTGGCATATGCTAGATTTCCTTTAGATTCGTGATATGTAATTGAATAAAGTATCCTATTACATATATGAATATAACATTCATTGTTTAGAGTATATATTTACTCTTTTAAGTCATTTTGAATGCATACTTTGTTTATCCGAATAGTTGTGTGACAACATTGAACATATTCAAGTGAACGGTATAAACTAAGTATTTGGTCCCTAGTCTCTCATATGAGGTGACGTCTCGGAGAGACTAGATTGCAAGTCGATCGATGGTGGGTTCAACACCATAGGGTCATATGAGATGACTGATCGTTTGCATAGACAGACTGTGAAAACACTCTGTCGGGCAGTGACGCTTATAGAATTCCTTTTCAATGCGATTGAAACACAGTGCGTGGTGGGAATTTCTATAGTATTCCTTTGAGTCAATTCTTTGACCTGAAACCGATTGTCCAGTCGGTGCGGTTTAAAGTGACTTTCATTTTGTCCTAAGCCATGCCGTGAAAGGGGTTATAAGGGCATCTTTGGGGTCATGGTGATCTGCATCATACTGATGCGATCGAGTGGAAGGAAATGTCCACCCTCGTCGGGTAAAACATCTTTGGGCCACTCGAGGAGTAGTCGAAAATGCGTGGCCACGCTCGGTAAGAATCTACGGTAGATTCCCCGGTCAGACAGCTACTCTCCTTATCGAGGAAACCACTCATGATATATATATCTTTGAATGCAAGTACGACCTGTAAGACACCTTGCATTGAGTGGGAGATGTGAAACGTACATGAGAATTGGTAATGCACAACTTGTCTCGGACAAGTGGGAGATTGTTGGAGTATGTGTCCTCCACAATAGTGCGATTACTTAATAAATCTCAATTAAGGAATACATGGGGATAATCCTGTATTATTGTCAATTGATTAACGTAAATCAATAACGGTTGGCTGACTAGAGTTTGACGTTATTGTCGTGAAACGGCGGTAATCAATTGATCCCTTTAAGTCACACCTATAGGAACGCATCTAAATAATAAAGCTAATTAATTGTATGAGATACGATTAAATTAGTAACTTGATAAATCGACTAACGGTTAGTCAGTGAATTAATTTAGAGAGAAATCGAGTTGTGAACTCGAGTGATTTAATTTTATATCGATAAAATTATTAGAGGAGATGGGAATTAGTGATTAATCGTTAACTCACTAATTATGTATATTTTGCTAATGAGATTAGTAAAAGTACAATTTTAATATATGTGTAAGTGTACATGTATATTAAGGAAGAGTTTAATTAATTTACACTTCATTATATTAGATAATTAAGTGATAAATTATAAGTATTTGTGGGACAAATATTGAAAAACAAATAACACCCAAAGGGCCCTATTTGGACCATCCAAATGAGGTGGGAAAAGGGATGGAGATTCTCTTTTGTCCTATTCTTTTGTTTTTCTTTTTGCATGCCAAAAACACAATGATGGGCATGCATGCTATTGTGCTAAACAATGAGCAAACTCTTCCACTCTTCCACTCTCCTCACTCTCCCTTCTAGTGGTGTGTCCAACACACTATTTTATTATACTTGATAATATAAAGGAAGGCCATAAGAGAGAAACTAAAACATGCATATTCATTCATGTTTTTTACTTTCTCTCACAAACTCTCTCTAAACATAAGAAACAAGTTCTTATATTTTCATTCATATTACTAGAGTAGTAATAATAATATTCACATATTATCAAGTATTTATTAGTGATTTCTAGATCAAAATCACTAATAAATTTGGTGTAGTTCTTGGGTGCAACAAGAAGGAGGTTTCCTATTTTGGAAACTCGGGTTTAGAGGATCATCCATGTTGTTAGCTCAAGAAACAAATCAAGAAAGGAGTTCTTGTATTTGTGCCCATTTTCCTTTGAGAAAGGTATAACATTTCTAAACTTGT
This sequence comes from Dianthus caryophyllus, assembly GCA_023091065.1. Taxonomy (NCBI): domain Eukaryota; kingdom Viridiplantae; phylum Streptophyta; class Magnoliopsida; order Caryophyllales; family Caryophyllaceae; genus Dianthus; species Dianthus caryophyllus. The sequence goes on along the minus strand of CM041526.1, from coordinate 26,650,592 downwards.
AACAAAGTGAATTTGTACTACATAGATCTTGCTAAATCAAATTAGAGTAATTTGATTTACACTAATATTTGATTAGTGCTTGGGATGAGTTCCCTTCACACGAGCCGCTCTATAGTCAAGACTCGTGAGTTTTATTGATATTGTGATTTGAGAAGGGTCGTCTATCCCTCGTGTTATATGAGATATTGCATGATTGTTCACACATATATGTTTATCGAATTGATTACGGCATATATATTATATTTCGATTGCAATGATTTAAGCTTTATATATATTACGATGATATATGAATTGAGATGATAATTAAGTTTATATATTGTGTTCTATAAATTGAAATATTTTAAGTTTTGTTTATCATGTTGTATGAGATTTAAATATCTATATGTGAGAACTGATATTATATGCTGTTTGTCCAATTTTATTGAAATAAGGTGGATATGTAGTTATACGCATTTAGTGCTGCCAAGTTACTTTTAATCATAGGTTAAATAAACCAAAACTTTGGTTTAGAGGTTGTTGGTCAGAACAGTCACTTCCCGCCTCTGAGCGGGAGATACTCCTATTTTGTGTATTTGTCTCCGTTGCAGACAATTCTCGAGACTCAGGATTATCGGGACAGTTAGAATGTTACGTTGGTTTTCTTTGAGAGATTGTAATATATTTTGTATCCTATGTCATTCGAATGTAATTTAATTAACATCCGGCATGTATTAGACTTAATTAATTTTTCGCCTTAGTTTAATTAAGTCACGAAAAACCGGGTTGTTACAAATAACCATTTTAATACAACTTAACATAACATATTATTTACAAAAATTAAAAGTAAAAATTTATCAAAAATAAGAGGATATGCCGTGGGGTTTGTATTATGTACACAAATTTTATTTTCGATTTTTCTTTACCTTAAACTCAGATCATAGTTAATATTTAACATAATTTTTTTTATATGATTACAACAATAATAAAAACTCATATAAGCATAAAAACAATATGAATAATAATTTAAAGTGCTCAAAAATAATTAAACTAAACATATTTTCATATTACTACTACTTATCTATTTTAAATATTATTTATTTATTATCATTATTTAAATTTCACATAAACATACAAGTGCACATAAATGATGTTTAACATATTTTCAACATAAAATCGTACTTATAAAAATATAATAATAATCAAATTAGTTGTAGTACAGACTAATATAAAAGAATAGCTAGTCACCTTGATCGGCTAAGTTATTGATTATCCGGATCGAAAATATTATCAAGATTAAGGCCTTCACCCACAAACCCGTCTTCACCTTCAAATAAACTCGTACAAATATAAGCTTCAATACCCACTAATTACTAAAGAATACTTAAAAATTATTAGAATAATATTATGGTTTTATTTAGAGTGTATTAGGAAGAAAAATGGAAGGAAAATAAAGAGAGAAAAGGAGTGTAAGTGGCTCGACAAAATGGAAGGAGTAGGGTTGATTTTGCTCTTTGAAAACTTATGAGGGTAAGTGTTAAAAATTTGTGTGTTAAGTAATGTTTTAATTATTTAATGTTTAAAGAAAAGAAATTAAAACAAAATGATTATCTTTGGACACAAAAGTCCATTTTACTATTTGGCTAAGAAAATGTTCCCCCGATGTTTTAAAATGTTTTATTTTCGAAAAACGTGTTACGAAATAAATCGGGTAAGAAAGACGGTAAAAGTTAATGTGTCCGCTTTTGACGATTTTTCGAAATATCTCTACTTTTGAATTATAAGACAAAAATATTTTATTTACTATGCAATAAAGTTTTCAAAAGTTAAAGAAACCGATAAATTTTTCAAAAAAAAGTTTTTTTTGCTAAAAATGCGATTTTGAAAGGTTAAAAGATTAAGAGGAGATTTAAGACTTGAAAAAAAGATTTGATGGCTAATTATTGTATTAGATTAACACGGCGTGTTACAGGTTACTATTCGGGTTTCTCATAGCGAATGTTCGATTAGTTATCAATTCGGATAATTACACTCGGTTTTTAGGTTCGGGTTCATTTTGCCAGGTCTAATTTCTAGTTCCACATTAGCTTTGGACGGATAGGTGTTGATTCGCTTTGAATTCCAAGATTCGCGTCTTTGGGTCCATGACGTACAATACAGGTTCCAAATGACCTCATAATTTGGTGGTAACTCCGAAAAAAGCTTTTAAAAGATTTTTCGACATTTATTTGAAGATTCGCGCTTGCACATCCACCCCAAATTTTCTCATGGCACTCTTCACGAGAAAATGCGTGGCGTTGAGGTAGGATCATCGCCCTGATACCTTCAATTAGCTTGTTAAGTTTGAAGTGGACATCTGACGTAATGCTCCATCCATTCCAATCATTTCTTTTCATATTTTATTTTGGGTTGTATCGTTGATTTGTTTCTATTTTTATTTTGAGAGAGTTTTATAACCTTAATAGACAATCTCACGCCTCTCTTTTCCACACATGTTAGCAAATAGGATCCTATTGGAAAATAGATAATCAATGAGACGATGGAAAAAAAATGTTTCATTATTAATTTCCTTGGTCTTTGTGTCAAAATGTAAACAAATGACGAGAAATAATTTTCACATCAAATTTAATTTTACTCTTTAGGGTGTGTTTGGATAGCAAAATAGGAGGGAAAGGGAGGTGAGGGGAAATGAGGGAAAGAGAAGGAAGGGGAGGGGAGGGGAAATGGTGGTGTTTGGATACCATTTTCCCTCCAAATCTTATCTATTTTGGAGGGACTCCAATTAGGCTTTGAGGAGGGATAATGGATCCCTCCAAATTCCTCCTCCTCCATTTCCTTCCCTCCATATTTTGTATCCAAACAAAGTAAAATCAATCCCCCTATTTCCCTCCCCTTCCTTTCCCTCCATTTGGGTGTGTTTGGATTGAGGAAAATGAAGTGAAAGGAAGGGGAGAGAAAGTGAGGGATTGAATTTCCATCGTTTGGTTACAAAAAATGGAGAGAGGGAAATGGAGAGGGAGGGATTTGGAGGGATCCATTTTCCCTCCTCAAAGCCTAATTGGAGTCCCTCCAAAATAGGCAAGATTTGGAGGGAAAATGATATCCAAACACCACAATTTCCCCTCCCCTCCCCTTCTCTCATATCCCCTCCCCTCCCTTTCCCTCCTATTTTGCTATCCAAACACACCCTGGAATTGGAAGGAAAGGAAGGGGAAGGAAATTGAGGGATTGAATTTCCTTTGTTTGGATACAAAATATGGAAGGAAGGAAATGAGGGGGGGAGGGATTTGGAGGGATCCATTTTCCCTACTCAAAGCCTAATTAGAATCCCTCCAAAATAGGCAAGATTTGGAGGGAAAAATGGTATCCAAAGGGGAGGGAAAATGAGGGAAGGGGAAGGAATGGGAAGGAAGGGGAGGGGAAGGAAAATGGTGGTGTTTGGATACCATTTCCCTTCAAATCTTGTCTATTTTGGAGGGATTCCAATAAGGCTTTGAGGAGGGAAAATGGATCCCTCCAAATCCCTTCCCCTTCATTTCCATCCTTCCATATTTTGTATCCAAACAAAGAAAAATGCTTTCCTCCCTTTCCCTCCCCTCCTTTTCCCCCCAATTCCTTCAATCCAAACGGACCCTTAGGGTGTGTTTGGATTGAGGGAAATGAAGGGAAAGGAAGGGGAGGAAAAGGGAGGGATTGAGTTTCCATCGTTTGATTACAAAAAATGAAAGGAGGGAAATGGAGGAGGAGGGATTTGGAGGGATCCATTTTCCTCCTCTACTCTAATCTAATCGCTTTCAAAATAAGCAAGATTTGGAGGGAAAATGGTATCCAAACACCACCATTTTCCCTCCCCTCCCCTTCCTTCCCCTTCCCTCATTTCCCCTCCCCTCCCTTTCCCTCCTATTTTGCTATCCAAACACACCCTTAGTGTCTCTAATATATTTGTTCCTTTTACTTCAATGGACAACACTAAGCTTGCAACCTCTTTTAATGGAGGATTTTAGTTTCTTAATTTCAATTTCCTATTGAATTAAGGGACTGAAATGAAGATGCAATTAAGAAGAAACACCTAAGAAGTTCGAGTAAAACATCCATTTGCTTCATTGCTGTGTGATGACTTCTGCTAACTCGCAAGCTAGTAGCCACTAATCATGCAAAGAAACCGGAAACGCCCAAAATTTGATTCTCATAATATAGCATCAGTTACATACACAAAAATGAAAACCAAAATTAATCACTTAAAAACATTGTCTATCGGAAACCGAGAACATTAAGCCCAAACTCGTTTCTGAGGAACAAGATCAGAGGTCTTAATTTCATCAATTTTAGCAGCAACAATGAAATCATTAATGCTCAACCCTCCGATTTGCGCTGTCCATAGCTCGGCTCGGACCTGATTACTCTCCTCCAAATGCTGCAAAACAGGTAGATGCCCTGCACTGTCAGCGACCTCGTTAATCCTTCGTATAAGCTCAACACCAGAGTCAAAGTCTTTGACCTTCCACAAACAGTACAATTTGAGCACCACTTTCCCATCACCATCCTCGTCTTCACTTATCCGCCATCCGAGAATCTTAAAGAGGAGCTGCTTAGCTTCATCTTTGGTTAAGGGAGTTGCATCAGAAGATAAAGGAACGCAAGACTGTTGTGACAAAGACAGAACTAATGCCTGAGGAATGAGTATCTTGTGTTCAGTGCTCATGTTTCCAAGAACCTTTTCACCAAATTGGCTCTCTAGCTCTGCTGGGAACGGGTCTCTTGCTCCAAAGTCGCCTATGATGTCAGGACCACCAGAGGCTCGGATTTTGGGAAGGCTGAGAATTCTGGGGTAACAAGTTACATGTCGAGTTCGAGTTGTCGGGAATGGACATGGGTTGGTGAAGGCAGAAGGGTTGTAGTGAAGAGAGGTAATGGTGGAAGTAGCCATGGATAAAAGAACGAGAGATGAGTGTGGGGCTGAGGATTGGATAGAATAAAAAAGAAAACTTTTCGCAATGTTAATAAATTGGGAATGTAGTGGCTTAGGTATTCACTATTCAGCGTGGTAAATTGGTAATGCATGATTGATAAGCCACTTTGAGTGTCATTCGTTGCATTCTAGAAGACTCCTTCGTTTCAAATTAGTCCCGTGTCCTTGACTTAATTTCAATTCAGTTAAATTTGTTCATCTATTTTCAAATAATTTTAGCTACCCAACTAAATTAGTTTAATTTGGTTCTAATGCTAAATTTGAAAGGTTCGTAGTGTATCTTATATATGCAGCGAAAGACAAAAGAATACCTTTATAAATCTATAGCATTTAAAATGGTACAAAAATTATTGGGAGAGACATATACCTTTCTCATCACCCAGCCAGACGAGTGATGAGAGACTGACACTTGTCCCTTACACGGAATAAAATCTTCCCCTTCTTATGCATACAAAGGTAGTATGTGTTCCGCAAATCAGCCAATTGAATGTGCACCTCATACTTCTTACACAGAGAGTCGATCCTATGGATCAGCCTCCAGACCGACGGCATAACTTGGTAAGGCGCCACTTGAACAGTGCGCAGAAAAATTTGCATCAAAGGACAGAGTGGAAAGGTAGCCGCAAACCTGAAAGCAGCCTCATAGATGGAGAACCAACCAGGACAAACCCAGTCAATTTTCCATCTTCAATTTCTAGAGCCCAAATAACGGTGCTCGCAGGCACCTTTCCTTCCTCTTTCAACCTCTGCTCCACACCTTGCGGCAGGTAGACCTGACAAACGGGTCAATCGGGTCGGGTCTGGGTCGGGTCAATTCGGGTCGGTTATTTCGGGTTTGATCGATGTATTGATTCGGGTCGGGTCGGGTCATTTCGGGTTGCCTTTTATCGGGTCGTTTCGGTTCGGGTCAATTTGGGTCGGGTCGGATCTAGTCTCTTTCCGGTCAAAATGCAAATTTTTGGTAAGAAAAGACGATTTTTTTTGTCAAATGGTTACTTTTTTAAGTTTTTATGTATATAATTGGTGTTAATTGATTTCACGACATCAAATAAGTTCTTTTTGAGTCATTTGAAGTCATAGAGAGTATTTCGTATCTGGTCAATTCGGGTTTCGGGTCAAATTCGGGTCAAGGCATCATAGTCCGGCCTGGTCTGCCTGGGTCATTTCGGGTTTCGGGTCGACTTCGGGTTGTGATTATCGGGTCACTTTTGGGTCTCGGGTCAGCCTTATCGGGTCGGGTCAATCGGGTCGGGTCTGTTTTGCCAGGTCTAGCGGCAGGTGGTTGGGGTAGACATTAGCCTCGGGGATCTCGTTCGTCGGGAGGAAGACAAAATCATCGTGGGTGTAGGAGGTGGCAGTAGAAGGACCAACTTTAGTGCGTGGAGCCATTTTTGTTGAAGGAAAAATTAGGGTTTTGAGCAAAAGATTTTTGGGAATTTTCTAGAGAGAGAGTGAAGCAAAAACAAATAGGAAGAATATGGAGTGACAAAACAAATATATATATATATATATATATATATATATATATATATATATATATATATATAGGGGAAGTTGAGAATATTTGATCAGTCAAAAGATTTAGAACAACCGAGATAATTGGGATGAGGGGAGACGTGACATGACCCATGACTGCACGAGCTGACGTGCGCAGTACTTTGAGCGCCAAAATGTTGGCGTGCTTTTTCATGCAAAACAGCCGCAGAACTACCGCAATAAATGCACGACCCAGGTCTCAGACCCAGAACAGCAAGCACACCGAAAACAAAAGAGTTAGGACCAGGATCAGTCCTGGGCTGACAGCAACTCATCTCCTCACTCCAAGGCCAGACCTGGAGAGTAAGGAGATGAGGGGCAATTGTTGGGACATAACATACACTGGCCTAGAAGCCACAACCAGTACAGAATAGGCCCAGGTTAGGAGAGGAGAACCAAAATGGGCCAAGCCTAAACCAAACGTGAAAGCCCAGAACAAGATAACAGAAACCTAAAAGGAAGCATTGAGGACTAACGGAAGAAATAGTCAAACAGCCCAAGAAGATAGGAGCAGTTGGTGAACGTTGGAGCAGAAATAGCCTACAATCGAGGGAGATAAACGTTGGAGGAAGGTAGGGAAGAGCAAATATAAAAAGGAAGGAATTCAAGAGCAAAGGACACGAGAATTACACTCTGAAGAACAATACACTCGGAAAAACACTCTAGATTAAAGCTCTATTTTTATGATCATTTTCCAATTCTTGTTTCATTTCTGTCCAGACTTTGTAACTTCTATCCCACATAGTACAAATCCTCTACTGTCTTGGTGCCCGTGGTTTTTCCTTTATTCTTCAATATTTTCTTAAAAAAATTCGATTCAACATCATCTTCTTCATCGTTTCTTCTTAATATTTCTTCAATATTTTTCGTTTTTGTTCGACGTTGGCGTAAACTCTAATTTACTATCCCAAAATGGTTGGTTTTTTCTTGATAATATATTGTAAATTCGTTTTTTCTCGTACAATATATGTTATTACTACATTGTCGTTATTACGTAATATTTTTCGTTGTTGTTGTTGTTGAAGTTGTTGAAGTTGTTGTTGTTGTTGTTGTTGTTGTTGTTGTTGTTGTTGTTGTTGTTGTTGTTGATGTTGTTGTGGAGGTCTTGGCCGAGGGTGTCGGGTTTATGGTTTAGCGTGAGGATGAGGGTGTTGGCCGTGGGTGGGGCTGAGGGTCGGGCTATGAGGTTGGGGTTATATTGGCCTGCTGTTCGTTGTTGTGCGTTGTTGTTGTAAAGAATTATCAAGAATTCTACTGCTCATGTCGAGTTTAATACGTAGTAATAATATGGAGGAGTAATAACATGGCTCGACTTTTAAAATATGTATTATGAAATAAAGAGTACTAATAATTGAAGGTACCGGGGAGAATGATCGTGCCACCTCTTCTCGACGCTCCGCGCGCGCCCGCCCTCGTGGAATGGGGCGGAATGCCCGACGCGGGAATAAAATGCGCGCGTGAAACACGCGCTCGAGGTCTGTTCGCTCGAATTCTTTGCTACGGGGGAATGTCATTGTATGAAATTGTGACAAAAGAAATATCGAAAATCCTTTAATTTTGAAGTGTATTTTCTAAGTCGCCACCAAATATTAAAGTAATTTGGAACCTCTTCAGCGCTTCTTAAATCATAAGACGTGGGAGTCTCAGATTTCAAGGTGCGCCGATACCTATCCTTCTGAGGTTTTTGTGAAATCAGAGAGGATTCGAAGTGAGGTTACTTTTCGGAAGTTTTGACAAAATGTGTTATGAAAACTGTAATAAAAAAACCTATGTAAAAGTAGTCTTTACTAATTTGAAAACAAATACTTTAATATTTGGGCTAATAGGACGCTACGTACAAATACAAATATGTGACTCGACAAATATGTAAAAATGAATGTATGTCGTCAAAGTTATGACGATTTGCTATAGGAAATATACGTAAGAGTAATAATTCATTGTATTTGAATTACTAAATAAACGTTATTTTCCGACTCGTATTCAATTTCTAAGATTTTGTAAAACCCTCAGTTTTGGATGTTTAAAGAGACAAGGTGAAACGGTACAATTTAATGTCGAATCCGTGTTTTAGTCGTAATCTAATGCATGAATCGAGAATTTGCATAATATAAAAGTGGTGTTTAATTTAGTGATTTTGAGTCGTTTATTTATGCGATATTGGCAAGGTTTAGACGAATTTTGAATTCGAATTACTACAACCGTATTGCGAATACGGGTTCGTTAAAGCCAATATCGAGTCGGGTTAGAGTAACCCTCTTTGTCCAAGTCTCAAACGTCCAATCCGAAGTTAAATTTTACCTTAAAATGCTAAGACGGTTTTTAGAGTGTAAATTTATAAGTGCGAGAGGCTTTGTATTTTTGTTAGTATGATTGTAATTGTAATGTTAATGATCAAATCTTGTGTCTTGTTGAGTTGTGAGGTGTAACACCCCGTGTTTTTAAGGTTAAATTAAATTATATTTTAATTTACAAATTTATTTGAAATTATATTTATTTTCATAATACCTTATATTTTAATAGTTTTAAAGCTAATTTTAGGACCTTTTCATTTATATAATATGTTAAATGTTATTTGATACTAAAAATTAGTAAATTACTTGGAAAACAAATATTTTTATAGGAAAATTATATTTTTACCTTATGATATAAAAATAGTAAAATAGTATAAATTAATAATATTTTCTATGGTTATAAATATTTGTTATCATATGGTACTATTATTTCCTAAAATATTAAATCTGACTTATTTGTGTATTATAAAGTATTTTAACAAGGATTAGCTGAATGTTAAATTAATTTATTTTTCTTAATAAAAAAAAAATTAGACTTTCAATAAGAGTAGAGGACTTGTTAAATACTCCATACTATCACTTCGTATACATGTACATATAACAAACCCTAAATAATTAATCAAAATACTCTGTGCATTCTTTGTCTTCTTCGTCTTCCTCTCTATAATTCCTCCATTAACGCCCCTCTTTAATCCTTCCTTATTTCTTCGTTTCTTCACCGTTCTACTCCGTTCTTACGCCATAATTATCCTCTCTTCATCCTCTTCACATTAAGGTAAGGTATACTCCGTTTCGTCTCAGTCGCTCTGATCGCCGTCGATATTGTAACTCATATTTATTCTCGTTTTTCACCCTAATCGATCGTAGGACTGAACCAGGACGACCCTGATGCTGACACGTACGTAGTAGACGACTCAATTGAAGACTAGCGCGAAAAGGTAACGGTGATGACGTTACTCGATATTACGTTACATTAAAGTTTAGTGTAGTATTATGTTACGACTTTGTGTGTATCAAATCGTTTTTTTTTTTTTTTTTTTTTTTTTTTGTTTTTTTTTTTGCCAGCAGGAAACTAAGACCTCTGTCTACCTTCTCACCGCCCTACGGGCTATCATGTGAGCCGGTTGAGTAAAGGTCCTAGGACAATATTCAATGCTAAAACAATGAAAGAAACTAGCTAAATAGACTATGTCCGTAGCAAGCCTAAGTATATCTTGGATCCTCTTATTTTCCTGAATTGCGCCCACCACCTGTAAGCAGTCAGAAACAATCCTAATGTGATATAATGAATGCCGCTTTGCCCACCTTACCGCTTCCCTAATAGCGAAGGCTTCAGCTTGCAATGGTGACTTGGCTCTGAACCTTGTGATGCCCGATTTCACTATGCACCCCTGCTGCAGAAGAACCCAACCAGCCCCTGCGATACCGTGCCTCTTCCACGCCGCATCAACAATGATGGTGAGATGTTGGCTACACATCTCATTCCCTACCAGGGTTCCTTTTTGTGCCTCATTAACCTCTTCGTGCCACTTTGGATTAGAATACGGGGTTGTTTGGTTGTATGCTGCGGTTGTGGAACGTTTGGTCTGTTTTCGGGTTTATAATAGAGAAGAATAGGGGGCTGTGTTATACGGTTTGTGGGTTTAGCTATATGTACATGTTTGTGTTTTACATAGGTGGTTATCACATACTTGCATGTACATGAATGATAATTGCTGTGGTAGTGCGTGTATGGTGTATGTACTTATAGTGGTGGTGGTGTAATTACTTAATTGATTAGGTGTATAATTGATCAAGTGAAGTGTTGTGTATAGTGTATAGTGTATAGTGTTGTCCGATATGTGGGCTAGCTATTTTGTCGTGTTAATCTACACGATTAGTTCTACTGATTTGCTTGTAATCTTGATTTAGTAAGTTACGAAACAATTATATTTTTATCCGCTTTCAGACTGGTTTAGTGTCCAAGGTCCTATTGTTGGCCTAAACTAGTTTACTGAGGTCCTATTGTCAGTATTGCCGGAAGTATCTTAAGGTCCTATTGTCAAGTCTGCGGGACTAGCTAGTTGAGGTCCTATTGTCAGCTGGTTAGTAGTCGACCCCGTGGGGATATGCGTATAAACGTTTCAGCTTACTAAATTGTGGTAAAGATTAAGAGTATTGTGTCGAATAAAGTTAAGATGGATAAGAGGAGTAATATGTGGTTGTTGTTGTTGTTGTATTATTATTGTTGGGGGTCAAATACCCGACTGCGCTCACGAGTATAAAACTACAAATATCAGAATATTAAGGCCCAAAGGCCCAACAATCCCAACGAGCTCAAAAGGCTTATAAATACCCCCAAGGGGGGCAAAGGTATAGGGCGCTCATTCTCTTCTCCCTCACTACTTCCTCTCTACACCATACACATACATATTTATACTTAAATACCGTCTTTATATAATTTCGGTCTAACTTGGTGTTATGACCAGATTTTACACCACCCAGAACTGGCAGTTCTGGACAGACGACATAAATATGGTACAGAGCAGGATAAAAGAGCAACAGCAGTTATAACCCAGAACAGATCAGAAGAGGCATGGCAGTTATGGTCAGAAAGGTCAACTATGACGGTTACAAAAGTCATGGGATAATGGAAGAAGTTACAGCTGAGCAGAAGTGGAGTCAATGGAAGTTATTTAACCGCCAAAGGTAGTGGAGATCATGGAGAACGTGCCCTAGAAAATAGGAACTAATTTTGCAGCTAGCTTTGCCTATATATAGAGGCTCATTTGTACATTTTCATGGATCTTTTTACTCTCATTAGCATACTTAAGCACTAGAAAATACACTACAACATACTACGGTAATTTACAGTCAGTTCTGTACAAGTAACTACAGAAGTGGTCACTTACACAGTTGTACTCTGTAACCCCAACTCTGATATTAATAAAAGTACTCCTGGCTTGGTAGCCCGCAGCTTTTCCCCATCTTCTTCTCGGCTTCTGCGTCATCAAATCCCTGTGTCCTTAGTTCTGTCCCATATAGCTCAGTTCTGATCAATTCTGTTCTGTTCCGCAAATAGTACTAGTTGATCCATTTTTCTCTATTTTTCTATCTTGTGAAGTTTTTACCAAAACAAATTGGCGCCCACCGTGGGGCAACTAGTTTATTAATTTGCGTAACTTTTCTCACAAAATCTCACAAAAATCACCCTTTCTATACTCAAAATGGTGATAGAACTTTGGAGGAATTGTCCAAGGAGTTACAAGATGCGCAATCTAAGATTCAAAGAAATCTCGTAAGAGAATGCAAGGCCCAAGGAAAGCAGAGTCCTGCTCAAGACTAAGTTGGATTCTCGCTAAGAGGCGATACATCAAAGATCGGACACAGGGCATCTTTGAGTTCTATAATCAAGAGAATAGACTTCTCTAACTGGATGAAGATGAGGATCTCGAAGACCAACTCCTGGGTGGTGAAGATGAGGAAGAATCATCCGAGAATGCCGACAAGAGGAAGGGCAAGAAGAAGTTCAACTTTACCCTCATGATGATGCAAGAACTCCGGAAGTTACATGACAAGGTTGCAAAGATTCCAGGAGTTCCAAAGACCAATTGAGGAGGCTTCCCAAGAGTGTTATGCAGATTCACCATTCAATGAGGCCATAACTATGCACGGGACATCCCAAAGAAGTTCAAGTTCCAGGGATGAAACTGTATGATGGTACAGGAGATCCACAGGACCATGTTGCCCAAGATAAGCAAAGGATGTACACGGTCCCAAATCCCAAAGGAGTACAGAGAAGCCTTGCATGTGCAAGGGCTTTGGTTCTACTACGGCTGGACCACTCTGCAATGGTTTGTCAATATTCCTAATGGTACTATTAAATCGTTTGCTAATCTTGTGAATGTCTTTGTTGCCCGGTTGCTAGCGGCAGGAAGTTAGAGAAGCGAACAAGTGACCTGCATGCACTGTACGTAAGAAAGATGAGTCTCTACGAGATTATCTCCAGAGATTCAACAAGGAGAAGATCTCTATCCCCAACCGTGACGTTGCAAATCGCTATCCAGGCTTATAGGCAAGGTTTGGTGGTCAATTTCGAGCTTTATCGTGAACTAACCAAGTATCCTTGTGTTACTTTTGAAGATGTGCGTGCAAAGACCTTGGCCCAGATTAGACTTGAAGAAGATGCTTTCGATGGCGTGATAGTTCCGGTACGAGAAGGTGAACAGAAGTCCGATAGTGGACGCACCTGCAGCAGGCCAGCACCATACAAAGAGCCACCCAGAACACAAGTGCATCTTTGTCGATTACGAGACAGTCAACTCGATGACTCCCTTGATATCGGCAGCCTCGGTGTAGAGGTTCCACAGTTGATAGCAAAGTTGGAGAGCTTTGGGAATGCCGCAAGATGGCCCAAGAGGAATGACAATCCAAACCCAAACAGAATCCAAACAAGTATTGTGAATACCATGGAGACATCGGCCACAAAGACGTAAGACCGCTATGCCTTCAAGAAGGAGATATCCTACCAGCTCGAACTGGACGTCCGAAGGATATCATCAGACCAGTCCAGAGGAACCAGCCCAGGACTGAAAGCGCCAGATCCCAGGACTCCAGGGGACAAGAGTCGAAAAGCCGCCAAATCCTCCACCCTACACACACGAGGTAAAATTTATTAATGGTGGTTCTCGATATCCGTGGTTTGACTTATTCTGCAGCCCAAGAGGATAGCAAAGCAAGAAAAGATGCAACCTCCAACCAGAGTAGAGAAGAATTGGGAAGTTGTCACTTTTGATCATGAAGATTGTGAAGGCATCCCACCCCGCATCATGACAAAAGTGATCAAGTTGCGCATTGGAAGCACCCTTATGCGTCGAAGTTACGATTGATGGGGCGATTACGTGAACGATCATCTTTGGACGCATTGAAGGAGATGGGTATAGGCCAGGACAAGTCGACCAAGAACTCTAATGTTACGGTAGGATTGATGGCGAGACCAAGCACACCTTGGGAGAGATCTCACTTCCAACCTATGCCCAGGAGTTTCTTCTTTTGAGAAGTTTAATGTTATTGATTCTATGACTTCGTATAATGTTTTGTTAAGCGGGCCTTGGATCCACAATCTCAAGGTCAAGGCGCCTACTTACCATCAATGTGTGAAGGTCCCAACTCAATGGGGAGTTCGGTGATCAAGGGAGAAAGGCGGATCAAGGCAGAGTGCTACAGAGCAGCCTTGAAGCCCCCAAATACCAACAAATCTCTCGTGATAGCAATTACGTAAACCACCAAGTCAAGAGTGGAACCCAGAAAAGTCGATTGAAATGGACCAGATCAGTGTAGACCAGAGCTGCCCAGAAAAGAAAGTGCTAGTAGGCGGTGATGTACCATCCAAAGATCGATCCGATCCGATCGGTTTCAAGTCTAAGAAATCAAGTTTTGCATGGAGCCACTTTGACATGACTGAATCGATCCGACATTATCACGCACAAGCTCAACGTTGATCCTCGATGCAGACCAAAGGCACCGTAAACGCAGGAAGTTTGCGCCAGGAGAGAAATGTTATCATCAATGAGGAAGTCCGTAAGTTGCTAGACATGAACATGGTAAGAGAGGTAATGTATCCCGACCGTTAGCTAATGTGGTTGTTGTGCGTAAGAAGAATGGAAAGTGGAGAGTCCGTGTAGACTACAGATCCGAACAAGGCATGTCCCAAGGATCCTTTCCTCTTCCTCACATTGATGCCATGGTGGACAAGACTGGCCGCCATGAAGTTCGACTTTCATGGACGCCTCAAGTGGTTTTAACCCGATCAAGATGTACCCTCCGGACCGAGGAAGGAACGTCATTCATGATGCATCGTGGTATCTATCGCTACACCGCCATGCCCTTTGGACTCGGAAATCTTTGGTGCCACCTACCAAAGGTCGGGTCAACATGATGTTCAAAGATCTAATTGGGGACACAATGGAGGTTTATATCGATGATATGGTGGTAAAGTCTAAAGATGCCAAAGATCATGTGAAGCACCTAGAGCAAGCGTTTGCAATTACGGACAAGTTCAATATGAAGTCAATCCTACAAAGTGTAATTTTGGAGTGTCTTCCGGGAAGTTCCTAGGCTACTTGGTGACTAGAAGAGGCATTGAAGCAAGTCGAGCAGATAAAAGCAATCCTAGATCTGGAACCCCCGGATCTGTGAAAGATATCCGAAGTTGGCAGGAGAGTAGGCTGCTCTGAGCAGGTTTATTTCGGATCCTCGAGAAAGATGCAAGCCCTTCTATGACATGTTGAAGAAGGACAAAGAGTTCCAATGGAGTGAGAAGCACGAGGAAGCATTCCAGGATCTCAAGAGTTACCCGTCAACTCCACCGCTGCTGTCCAGACCAGAAGAGGGAGAACCGTTAAGTCTGTACCTACTCGATTCACGGAGCATTCGATGGCGCAGCTTCTGGTCGTGGAAGAAGATGGTTTGCGCTGTCCCATTTATTATGTGAGTAAGAGCTTGTTAGATGCCGAAACCAGGTATTCTCTTACGGAAAGGTATGTTCTCGCTTTAATAATGTCAACTACTAAGCTTCGACCTTATTTTGAGAGTCATCATATACGTGTTAGAACTAACCTTCCAGCTTAAGTCAGTCTTGAGAAAGCCTGAATCGCCTGGGAGAATGGCTAAGTGGTGCGTGCGTTTCAAGACATATGACATCGCTATGAACCCGAAACGGCGATAAAGTCACAAGCCTTGGCGATTTTGTGGTCGATTTCACCCGACCCTGGAAGAGAGTAGCGCTATGGAGTCTTGAAGCTTACACAGGCGTAAAAGGAGAGACTTGGGTGTCAGATAATCTGATGGAGC
Organism: Dianthus caryophyllus; assembly: GCA_023091065.1. NCBI lineage: Eukaryota > Viridiplantae > Streptophyta > Magnoliopsida > Caryophyllales > Caryophyllaceae > Dianthus > Dianthus caryophyllus. The sequence goes on along the minus strand of CM041526.1, from coordinate 26,634,989 downwards.
GACCAATGTCGAGGTTCCGTCTGGGCATTGTCCTGAAATCGCCACAAGGGGACATACTAGCCCAGTGTCAGCCAGAATTTCGTACCACCAACAATGAGGCGGAATATGAAGCTTTAATCGCAGTTTGATGGTCTCAGATTGGTCTTGGTGTCAAGAATTTGGAGGTAAAAAGCGACTCTTTACTTATTGTTAATCGATTAATGGTTCTTTGGCGCCAAAGATTCTAAGATGTTCTATACCTGCAGAAGGTTAGGTCCTTGGTTTTGAAGTTTGACCAGTTTAGGATTGATCGGATCCCCAGAGACCGTAACTCACGAGTGCACTCTCTAGCTAGTCTTGGCTCTAGCTTCAAACCTGCAGACTGGACAGATTCCCATAAGACACCTCCTCGGACCTTCTATAGAGAAGTCCGATCCTGCTCAACCTCGTCTACCCCCACTCTTGTCTCTTGATCGCACCTTTTATGCTTTTCTTAGAGATGGTGTTTTACCCCGCATGCACTTGAGGCCGAGCTTTTCGGCTTAAAGCCTCGAGGTATGTCTTGATTAATGATCTTACGTATAAGAAATCCATGTCGTGTCCATATTTGCGTTGCTTGGAACCACCAAGCCGTAACTGCTCGAAGAATTACATGAAGGAGATTGTGGCAACCACAAAGGTCTTGGGAGAAGTCTAGCCAAACAGAGCTCGAGATTTGGTTACTTCGCCAACTATGAGGAAAGAGGCCGTGGAGTACGCAAGCAAATGTGAAGCATGTCAAAAGCATTCTCCAATGATCCACCAAACACCGAGGTTCTCGCATCCTATTTCTCGCACCATGGCCTTTCATGAAGTGGGGCATGGACATAGTTGGAAAGCTCCCAATGGCTCCGGGACGGAGGGTGTTTATGTTGGCAATGACAGATTACTTTTGAAGTGGATAGAGGTCAAGCATTCGAAGTGTAACGAGAAAAAGAAGTTATCTCGTTTATCAAGAGGAACATCATTTGCAGATTTGGAATTCCAAGCCGATTGTGTGTGACAATGGTACACGCTCGTAGGAAACAAGACTAGGCGATTCAGGCAACCTGGAATATTGAATCGCTTACTGCACCGAGATATCCCCAAAGTGTAATGGTCAGCAGAATCTAGCAACAAGATCATCATCAAAAACCTGAAAAAGAAGTCAAGGAACGACGAGGGAGATGGGCGTAAGAGTTACCATTAGTTACGTGGGTCGAGAACTACACCAAAGAATTCCACGGGGCAGACTCCATTCTCTTTGGTGTATGGTTGTGAAGCGGTGATTCCAAAGCCAGTGTCTGCTCCAACAAATGAGGTATGGTCTCAACAGTTTAGAAACTAACCTGCATTTGTTGTCTTCCAGTCTTGATTTTGCGTAAGAACCGAGGATGCAACAAGATAAGATTAGCGACTTACAAGAAATGTGGCCAGGACTTTCAACAAGCATGTCAAGGCCAGAGTATTCAGAGAAGGAGATTTGGTTCTGAGGAAGGTATTCGAGAATACAAAAGAGAAGTCTCATAGGAAGCTGCCCTGATGCAGGAAGGACCATACAGATTGATTGATTTGTGGGCCAAGGAGCTTATAGATTGGCAACTCTGGAGGGAGAGTTAATTCCTAGAGCATGGAATGCAACCAACCTCAAACTCTATCTTTGTTAATACGGTATTTTCAATTCTGTACTTTCAATTCTGTAATTTCAATTCTGCACTCTTTAATTGTTTTTTGTAAATATTGCAAATTCCATTCAATAAAAACCATTGAACTCCAATGGTGTAGTTTAACTTTATTTCTAAGTTTTGCAGATTACATCTTTGGTTCAAGTAAATATTTTCTACCACAAATAAAAACAAAGTAAATATAGTACGCTACATATTACAAATAAAGGAGTTTATCCTCCAGACTTGTTTAGGAGTTCATCCTCCAGTTCTACTTAGGAGTGAAACCTCCAGCCTGGGCTTGGTCCCCTTCTAAGGAACTTGTCTTCCAGATTTGAGCTTAGTCCTCGGCCTTGAGCACCAAATCTGCGGTGGAGATTTTCCTCCAGTCCACAAGTGCGGCCGATCTGCAGAGCGGCGATCTGCCGTGAGGATGCGTCCTCGGATTGACGGACCAGGGCTTGACCGCCGTTAAGAGAGTCCTATAATATCCCTTAAGGTGAGCCATGATCATGCATACGTAAGTGCAGGGTGTACACTGCGAGGTTAGTACATTCACGTAACAATAGCGGAATAGAAGCAATGTAACGATAGTAGTTAAGTCCTTGGACCACCAAGGTCGACTAAATACTAAGCAACCGAGTCCGTCGAGCAGACTAGAAAAATGTCATGCTCTGCAGACCAAACAAAAGTTTCACAAAGAGCAAATGCATGTGAAGTTCACAGAACATTACAGACCTGGACATACAAGTCCAGGCCAGACCACGATAGCAAATTGTTTGAATTTACACAAAATGTTCCACGTAAGTAATTGTTTTTCACTCTTCTTCTTCTTCGTAGGGTTGTCATCGCCTTGGGCATCTTCGCCAAAGACCACCATCACCAGACGCAGAGGGTTCTTTCCCGATCGGTGCCAAGACTTTCCTCTCCTCGAACCGCACACCGGGAAGAGCTGTTTGAATTTCTCCACAAAGAAGATCTAAGTCCCACTCACTACGCCGGACTGGAGCACGCATCATTTGAATTCTGGTCTGGGCTGTGTAAAACAAATACGATCAGTCTCTTGGTTCTGGACTTGGCTTTCAAGCTCCCGAACACGCTACCGAGACCCTCGCTCGACCTCAATGAGGCCAGGCTCTCCTCAGATTTGGCGGCCAGCTTTGGCTTTTTCTACCACCTCCTTCATGTTGTCCAAAGCCTTCTCCGAGTGCATAAGCCTGCTTTTCGCAGAGCAAGCTTGTCCTCCAAATAGCCACACTGCTCCCGTAAGTGGATAAAATGTGCCCCAAACTTGCTATACAAATAAGAGTCTGCGAATTTTATGGTGTAAGGTACAATAGTGGTAGAATTATCATGAGCATTTGTACTAGGAGTAAGTCGGGACTAATACCGAAAGGCAGAGTGAGTGGCTCAACGCCGCTTCAGAGTATCGATCCCAATCGGATCTGGGTCGAACCTTTAGCCGCTTGTTGGATAATGTTCTCCACGCTGTTGATGGCGTCTTTGAGCCGAAGATGTTCCTGGTAATGACAAACCTTCAATTTCTTCTATCTTCCTCTTCTTTGTTTTCTTGTCCGTGTACTCTTCTCTGCTCAACTCAACCTTCACCTTAGGTTCTTCAACTTTCAACGCCTTGAACCCTGGAGTAGGAATACCAAGAGGAACAAACAAAGGTGGCTTCACATCTGGACCCTGACCAAGATAGCATCCATCTTCTCTTGCGTAAGAGTAGGATTCACCGCCCTCAAGTATGTGGCCTGCAGGTTTCACCTAGCATAAGACCACACTTGATTTAGAATCACCGATCCAGACCAGACTTGACCAATCTTGAAACAAGAGAGAAACTTACCCTTGATGGCGTAAAACCATAGGCACGTGAACCTTTACACCACAGCGGTGGCCTACAGAAAGTAGGAAAACACGTCTTGTTATCCCCCTCGGACCAAGTCCTCTCCCAAGAGGCAAGGCCATGAACGCAGCAATCCTAGCCTTAGAATCCTCGCCGCACAGCCGCCAAGAACTCCGGGAACACAGAACATAAGAAACCTTCAGACCTACCCAGAATAGAAAAGCTAGAAATAACAGATCTGAGTCAAGTGACTAACCTCTTTCACCAATAGGGTAGTCCAAACACCGCTATTCCCCAGTATCGCCAGAAAAGGAAGCCTGTCTTCCAGTCTTTATCATCCCCGATGTCGTGGATGCTCCACAAGATTGCTCTGGCCCTTCCCGATTCTCAAGATGAATCTTCCACCACAGGTCCCTTACGGAATAAGCGTTTTTCGGATCTTGCTTTATCGATTGTAATGTCGAACTTTGTGCGAGTTTATCAACCAGACAGATAATCTTCCACATGCTTGGCATGATTTGGCAAGGGCAAGCTTCATAGAGGAAAGCACCCCACTAATCCAAGAATTACAGATCCTCGGACCCGACTGAAAGGGAACTCATAGATGCAGACCCATCCAGGATGTGTCCAAGAAGTCAGAACATAATCGCTCTTGGGAACGAAAATTTCAAAGAGATTCAGCACGATTTGGTGATCTTTCAGGTGTTTAATGATTGTTTGAGAAAGGTCGTTTTTGGTTTCGTCATCAAAAGAGTCGCCTTTGATGAATTTGTGATCCCCATACAAGATTTCATTAATCTCGATGATTTCAAGATCGCTGTCTTGTTCACCATGATTTTCGGATGATTTTGGTTTGATTTGAATTGATGATCGAAAAAGATGACAAAGGAAGAAGATGATGAACAGTAGAAGGTAAAAGATAAAGTTGGCAAGGTGAGTTTTCTCGAAAATTTCATCAAGGCTCCTATTTATACTCGAGGTTAAAAGAGTTCAAGTGGGATTAGGACTTTACCGTTGGTAAAATTCAAAACACCCTGCACTAGCTGCTACTATTCAGATGTCAAATCAGGTTTAAATTCTCAACTACTTGATTCCCTCATTATCTCTTTGAATATTGTGCAAGTCCTGGGTAAGTACATAGTTGTTATTCGAATTTATAGCCGTTGTTTCTGCTCTAGTCTGTTCTGTATAGAAGTATTTGTACAGGATTGTTTCCTCAAGATTCTTTGAGCGCACTTGAGAAAACAAGGGCATTTGTTATGACCAGATTTTACACCACCCAGAACTGGCAGTTCTGGACAGACGACATAAATATGGTACAGAGCAGGATAAAAGAGCAACAGCAGTTATAACCCAGAACAGATCAGAAGAGGCATGGCAGTTATGGTCAGAAAGGTCAACTATGACGGTTACAAAAGTCATGGGATAATGGAAGAAGTTACAGCTGAGCAGAAGTGGAGTCAATGGAAGTTATTTAACCGCCAAAGGTAGTGGAGATCATGGAGAACGTGCCTAGAAAATAGGAACTAATTTTGCAGCTAGCTTTGCCTATATATAGAGGCTCATTTGTACATTTTCATGGATCTTTTTACTCTCATTAGCATACTTAAGCACTAGAAAATACACTACAACATACTACGGTAATTTACAGTCAGTTCTGTACAAGTAACTACAGAAGTGGTCACTTACACAGTTGTACTCTGTAACCCCCAACTCTGATATTAATAAAAGTACTCCTGGCTTGGTAGCCCGCAGTTTTCCCCATCTTCTTCTCGGGGCTTCTGCGTCATCAAATCCCTGTGTCCTTAGTTCTGTCCCATATAGCTCAGTTCTGATCAATTCTGTTCTGTTCCGCAAATAGTACTAGTTGATCCATTTTTCTCTATTTTTTCTATCTTGTGAAGTTTTTACCAAAACACTTGGGCGTCAGAGGCTCTCCCCGGGGGCAAACCCTCGGGGTTGGAGTTATTTTGTAAGTCCGGCCACGGAGCTAGCTCAGCCGGCCTAGGCTACGACTACGTCATCCGAAGACCCCGAGTTATCACCCGAAACAATTGGCGCCGTCTGTGGGGAAGAATAGTCATACCCACGGATAAACCACGAAACACCAACCAAAAATCACAAGCAGCCGCCTGAATTATGCTCGACGTGTTCAGCCGCATTAAGTGTTGGCTAAAAACCAAAAATCAAAGACTACCTCAAAAATACCCACATGAAGGAAGCAAAAGAAACCGACACTACACAAAAAAACAAAAAACAAAAAATATTATTGATGCTCTTATTTCTAGAGGGGCCTTTAAGTGTTAATTTTGTGGTATAGAAATGAGGGGTCACCAAAAACCATACTTTTAACCAAAAAACATTACCCACTTGAGAATAAAAAACACAAAAATAAAGGAAACCCAATAAGATTTCGAGCCCGTTTGATTCAAGGGGCACACAATTTCTTGGGACAAATGAATCCAAAAGAAGGAGCATGGAGTGGGAATGGAAAACAGCAAAGTTGACTAACTAAAAGGGAATGTCATTACAAAACAGAAGGGAGTATGAGAAGACAACAAAGAAGACACCCAAATAAGAAGAAGGGTAGCTTAGGAAAAAGCCAAAGCATTGAAGTGGAGGAGAATACAAAATTGGGCAAACTCAACCCAAGAAAGAAGAGTACACTCGTGAATTTCGGGGTCGGAAGAAGACTAAAATGATATGTTATTTAACTTAAGGGGGCCGTGCGGATACGCTTCCGCGATCCGGTCACCGATGTACAGTCAAGCACGATGAGCTGCGCTGTGCTCAAATGGATGCAAGGAGAGTGGAAGAAAAACCCAAGGGTATTTATTTACATGAAAGGAGAATCTCATATACGAAGTACGGAGTATAATAGAAGCATCATAAAAATAGGTACACCTTTTTGTTATTATAATAATAATAATAATAATAATAATAATAATAATAATAATAATAATAATAATACATAAGTATGGTGAGATAAAAAAGAAAAGAAAGGCTGTGAAGGTGCCCAATTTACACGAAAAAGCAAGAAAAGAAGAAGGGGAGTACCAAAAAGCATGTACCCTCAAATAGAGTAATAAAATAATAATTAATAATGTAAGAAGAGTGAGTGCAAAAGAAAAGGGCACTGTATACGCGCGGCCACCTTGGGGTCAGTTAGCAGCCACCTCGGCCTCCGCTACACCGTGCATCGTACGGCCAAGCATCACGCAGCCACGAGCAGCCACCCTTTGTTGGATATAGGGGCTCTTTTAGTGTGTAGCTCCTTTTCCAATTATCCCACATTGATGAGGGAAAGTGAGTTGTGTGGGATTATATACCCACACATTCCTTCATCTATTACTAATGGTTGGTGGGAGCTTTTTATATGAGCTTGCGAGGTGCTTAATTCAGCTCGCACACGCGCGCGCGTGCCCGAGCCCGGCCCGGATCCGGATTTGGGAATCGCCTGCGGCGGGCTTGGCCTATCTTTTTGGGCCGAGTACTAAGTGTGATTTGTTCAATGGATGTACTCCCACTAACTCTGTCATGCCTCTGTTTTAGGAGGTATTTTAGCTCCTGTAACTGCTCTTCTGTTTTGCTATTTATACAGCATCATTTGGCAGCACAAAAATAACTTCTTCACACTTTCTCTCACATAATACACAAATGGAAATTCTGGGTAAAAGCTTTTCTGTCGTTCCAAAGCTTCTGGTCTCGAGTGGGCGAGTCTAGTTGCTGTAGTGTTAATCCTTGGGGAACTACCGGTCACTGCTGATCGCCACCACGGTAGGACCGAAATAGTTTTCAAGGCAGAGGCTTCACCTCGTCACTGTGAATTTCGGTTCTTTCTTTGTTTGCTTTTCATTGTTACTGCGATTTACATCCAACACCCTTGACCGCGGCCACAGCCACCAGCGGCCACCGTGGTCCACTTCCGCCGCGCCGTCAACAGTGACCTCGGCCCCGGCCACCAGTGGTCCGTCAGCGTTCCACGCGGCCGCCGCCCCCTGTCACTCCGCTTACGCTTCCACAACCACCGTGAATTGTTTCCGCCAACTATACGGCCACCATGGTGTCAACCACCACGACCCCCGGCTACCACGCAAAGCCAAGCAGAAGAAAGAGTAAGTTCAAGCTTGTGAAACAATGAAGCCATACATTCGGTCACATGGATGCTCAGCCGCACCGAACGGAGTGTTTGGGAAACGCGAAATAAAAGAACAAAGAAGAAGAGGCCGCCCAGTCAACACCCATGGCCGTCCTCGTTACGAGTCGGCCACCTCGACCTCTGTCCGGCTACCTACAACCCGCCATAACAAACCACCATTTCACACTGACATTCCATCCGGTCCCGGCCACACCAGACACAAATGGTCTCACCACAACAGGCCTCAGTCCGGCTCATTCATGCGGTCAACCACATATACAGCCAGCCGGTCCATCACTTATAGGGCCTGACGGCCACCCCTGTACGACCTGCAGTCGGCCACCAACTCGGCTTCTACCACCTCATTTCGTCGGTTTTCTTTCGTGTCCTACCAACGGCCACCTCGTTCCAGCCTCGGCCACCCCTCAGGCCGCACTCCGGCCACCACTGTCGTGGCCCCTGCTCGGCCTCGGTACACTCGGCCACTGCCATGCGGCTCGGCCATGTGCCCTACGCGGTCACCTCGGCTCGAAAGCCGTCTATAGGTCGCACCACTACCACAGCCGTCTCTCACTTGAAAGATAAGTTTTCCACTTATTCAATTGCTAATTATTAAGCAAAAAAGACACACATAAACACCTAGTGTCATGACTTTTATATAAAGAAATCAAATATTGACTAGTTAGAGTAAAAAAGCAAGCAAGAGAATGAAGGTGATGAGTAGCATTTAATTAAATTGTTTATAATATAACTAAAGGCAACTTGCAAAGTTGCAGCATAAATATTGTCAAAGGTTACTGCAAATCACGGGCATGTCTTTAGTCACCTAGAGTATTATTTTATAGTAGCTTTGGCAATGCATTTAATTTATTTTGCTGCACACGCCTAATTGTGAGAACGTGCTTATCATTTTCATTCATATTATATTTTCTCAGGAGTACGGAGAAATATGGATGACAAAGAAAATAAGAGATATGCCCTTAAGACGGCAAAACAATTGATCGTCATCCATTCTCTACGAAACTCCATCAAAAAACCCGTCCAAGCTACAAAGAATTACTCCACAAAAACGAGCTACAAAAGCCGTGAGTTAGGAGCGGAATTATGACCATCCCTTGTTTAGACAACCGTCACACAAGAGATGGCCAGGGGGCAAGGAGGGGGGAAAACCCCCGAGCCTGAATAATCATATTTATTGATTCAAAATATGTAATTTTTTGAATTTTTTACTAACACTTTTGCAGAATAAGAAAAAGTCGGCCGCAGACGCTGACGCTGAGAAAGGCTGTCCAAGGCCTTTGAGCCTGGATAGTTCCGGCCGCAGATGCGCGCCGTGTAAAGTCTATCCAAGGACTGTGAGCCTGGATAGCACCGGCCGCAGATGCGCGCCGGGAAGGAAGTCTGTCCAAGGACTGTGAGCTCGATAAAGACCGGCCGCAGATCTTGGCGCTGTAAAGTCTATCCAAGGATCGTGAGCTCGATAAGACCGGCCGCAGATGCGCTGTGTAAGAAGTCTCGCCCAAGGATCGTGAGCTCGATAAAGACCGGCCGCAGATGCGCGCCGTGTAAAGTCTATCCAAGGACTGTGAGCCTGGATAGCACCGGCCGCAGATGCGCGCCGTGTAAAGTCTATCCAAGGACTGTGAGCCTGGATAGCACCGGCCGCAGATGCGCGCCGGGAAGGAAGTCTATCCAAGGACTGTGAGCCTGGATAGCACCGGCCGCAGATGCGCGCTGTGTAAAGTCTATCCAAGGACTGTGAGTCTGGATAACACCAGCCGCAGATGCGCGCCGGGAAGTAAGTCTGTCCAAGGACTGTGATCCTGGGCAAAGACCGGCCCGTGAAAGATCGCTCAGGGACCGTGAGCCTGGACAGTACCGGCCGTAGACGATGAAAATTCGTCCCTGCGTGCCGTAAAATGCTTACCAAGGCCTTAGAGTCTGGCTAGCACCGGCCGTAGACAATGTCGGCCGTATACCCTTTAAAAACAAAGGTAACCAAGTAAAACGTGTACGAAGAAACCGTATCAGACTAACGAAAGCAGCTAGTCAAAAACACAATAAACAGCGGCCGACGGATATACAAACCGCAAAGAGTAGTCAGAAATCTAAGTTAATTACAAACCTAATAGCTAAAAGACCTCGGCAGCAGCCATTACGCTACAATTAAACACAAATACGCGGAGTCGACGGTCGTCACCCAAAGGAGTGATCAGTCCCTGAACGGCCTAGCTCAAAAGAGAATAAAAGATAGACTAGAAGACACCTAAAATTAAGGTTAAACTTCACCGAAGAGCAGAAGCGGGATAACCGCCTTGCTACTGCCCAATTTTTAAATACCAACAGATAAACAACGTTTATGGAACCGTGGCTAGCTCCACCTACGGAGTAAGTCCAATCACGGCTACGTCCCAAACAGGTAATCCTGTCTACACGACGCACCTTATATAACAGGTTAATCTTACGTGACCTTATTTTCATACAATGTCCATAGTCAACGTTTTCGCGCATTTCGTTTGACATCGACTTTAGACACCGAACACGCATACTCATATGCGAATCCGGTGGGGGCAATTGTTGGGGGTCAAATACCCGACTGCGCTCACGAGTATAAAACTACAAATATCAGAATATTAAGGCCCAAAGGCCCAACAAGCCCAACGAGCTCAAAAGGCTTATAAATACCCCCAAGGGGGGCAAAGGTATAGGGCGCTGTAGATACCCAAATCCGCACCTCCCGCCAAAAACCCAGTGATGTAACAATGGACTTTTATTGCGTGCTTTTATGTTGACTTAAATAGTTCTAACTATGACGAATTCAAGTTAAATGTTTTTAAATGCAAATGAGGTTTCTTTATGGGTCATCACCTTTAGTGTCCTTAGGTCTAAAGTCTAGCTTGTCTCGAGTTCAGGTCCTAACCGGCATGCGCACATCCCTTTTTCAAACACATATAACACATCGATCCACCTAAATACCTAAATTTAGGCCTAGCTGCTAAAACTAACCTTTAGCATTAGCAAATACCCAGGATAGTCTCACGGAATGTCCTATTTCACAAAATTACACAAAATGCACCCTTTTCACATTTTCGCGGCTCTGCCCGTAATCGAGCCCAAACCCATACCTGGCCCGCATTCCAAGGATCGGGATTGACCAAGTCAAACCCTAAAACAAACCCTAACATCACCAAACAATCAGTAGCTTAGAGCTCAGCAGATTATTTCGTATATCCTAAAATATAATTTGGAAATATACGAAAAAGGAGTATCTTGCCCGCCCTATCAATCGCAAGGAGCATTGCGATTGGTAGGGGCTATCGCAAGACCCCTCATGATTGCCCTGCCAAGCAAGAGGCCTCATGCGCTCCTACGTCCGGTTTTATCCCCTAGATTTCCTAAAAATCTACCGAACTCTACACTATAAATACAACCCTTCGGTCATTCATTCAACACACAATTTCAGAATACAATTCTCACCTCAAAACACTCTCAAAGCCTCACGCATAAACACCCCTAGAATTCCTCATTTTCCTAGTGTTGAATTCCCTCCTTTGAAGCGAAGCGCTGCCGGTTTCCTAAACTTGAAGACAGGTAGTTTTTCTTTACTTCTTAGACTAGCAAGGGCCTACATTAGGCTCACCCCGACTTTGGTACGCAAGTCTGCTTTTCATAAAGCGCCATGCACCTCGAATACACACCCTATTCGTAACACCTTTCCAAAGTCGCATAAACAACCGACTCCTTAAAATAAATCAATGGCTAATTGAACTTTATTTTACCGCATGCATTTAGCAAATCCTCTTATTGCATCTAAATCACTTAAAATGAATTCGCCATTAAACCGAATCAAGTTGTTAATAAGTTAAGCATGCTTAATCGAGGGTTTAAACAATCTCTTTTTGCATTATTTTACATCTTTATCGTGACTTCAGACGTAGCGTATTACTTAGGCTCATGTATCATTCTTTGCATTGTTCTCAAGTCTAGTAGAGGCTATCTTTTGATAGGCTTTTCCAAAAGATCTTTCATAAAAACATTATTTTGATTTATGCTTTAGAAAAGTACCTCACCCGAATCCGAATCTGGTTTCACAATAACCTTAGACGGATAGGTGTCGACGTGCCTTGAACTCTAAGACGTGTCTTTGAGCATGAGGACACTGAGGCGGTTCTAAATTTCCCTCATAATTTAGTGGCGGCTCCAAAACAGCTTTTAAAAGGTTTTTGTACTTAATCTTTTTAACCTTACTACTTAGCAAGACGTCGAGTGGTTCCATGGTCGATCCCTGGTACCTACAAATGGCGACTCATTGGGGATGTGTTTTATTTTTAAAACTAAAACTAGCTTTTTCCTTTTAAAAATAAAAATGAGACTTGAACGACTTGAGAACAATCAACATACATGAGCTAAGCATATCCGCTAGAGTCGAATCTAGTCGGATTCACACACCAATACCTTGAGAGGTGGTTCCAAACGCAGCTTGTCCATTCGATAAAGCACGTTACGGACTAACCTTCCTCTCACCCCTCCACTGGCTTGTAGCGAATCGATTTGATCGCCTGTGGCTTCCTTCGTATCCTACATGTTATACTATGTAGGCGAAGGGCCAAAAGCACCTGCCAAAGCGTACTCAAATCAGTTGGAGGCGTACGAGACTTGACCCAACGACCAAGAGTCATACGTACGAGTGCGAGGCTATACAATATAGTCTTTTTCAAAACTCATTTGCATTGCATATCTTCGAAAACTCATTCAAAATTTTCAAGGTATAAATGAACCTAACATCTAACATTTTACAACTAACATCTAACATTTTAAAACTAACATCTAACATTTTACAACTAATTAACATTTTGCAACTAACTTTTTACACCTAACGTCTAACTTTTTACAAACAAAACTCTCGCGAAATTTTTGAAATAAACATTTTTCAAATCTCCCTTTTTACAAAACTAGCAAAACCCGAGTCGAGGCTTTCCAACCCCAACTCGTGGATTTCAGCTTCACAGCTTAAATCCTTTTTAACATCCTCGACTTGGCTAAACCCAAGTTGATTCCCTTTTTTACGCACCCAACTTTAGCCCACGACAAAATACTGTCACTCGGGCTAAGTGGATGCAAAACGAAGCCTTTTAACATCGAGATAAGCTGTGCGCACGCAGTCTTGTCTCAAAAACACTCCTAGCTTAATTTCGAAAACTTCCTTCTTTTTCAAAACTTAAAAGAGTCTTTTTCAAACGAAATGAGCTAAAAACAAACGTGTAAATGAATGTGTCAAGTTGGGTCTGTCATAGAGCTGATGCACTCCATCCAAATATAGGTTTCAATTGGATACCTGCCACACCAAAAACCGAGTTGTCATACCCCTCAAGAAACGAACCTATACCCAAAGAATGTCCGACAATGATGATGTTAACGCACTCCGTGAACAAGTCACCAAGCTGACCGACGACCTCGAACGCCTGCTGAACCACCACAAGACCGAGATAAAGCGTTTGGAACAACGTATCAAGGACAAGACCGAAGAACATGTCTCGATCCACACTCTCGAGGCCCTTAACCAACAAGACGACGAAGGCTTCACCGAGTACCTCTCCCGATGGAAAAAGCTAAGCGCACAAATTCCAAATCGTCCGCATGAGGACGAACTTGTGCCTAAGTTCATAAATAACCTGCGACCCGTGTATCAGTTATACATGCGGTACAGCAACATCCAAGACTTCAAACAACTCATCAGAGTCGGCACTCAAATTGAGGACGACTTTAGGACTAGCGCCATGGCCAGATACACCGGCGACACCTACCAAGATAACTCACCAAAATCTCCTCACGCGACCAAGAGTAAGGAAAACTGCACTATTGATAGCCTTGACGCATTTGCAACCAAAAGCTACAGGAGCTTCATGCCTTACACTAGGGCATTCCATAGGTTGGTTGAAAACAACTACCTACAACCAATCAGGCCTACCGACGAGCCACCCGAAGACAAGAAGCCAAAACTTTGGAACCCAAATGCTTACTGTGCATACCACAGAGGCAAAGGCCACGACACAGAAGACTGCTTCAAACTGAAGCACGCCATCCAAGATCTCATCAACCAAGGAAAGCTCGACAGACCGTCTCAACCGTCCAAGCCGCCCAACGACGACAACCCTTTCGCCGACCGCAGAATCTTCGTGGGATCACCTCCCATTATGAACTGCTCCAACAATATCAAACTGAGCAACAATCAAACCATTGGCGCTTCGTTCAACGATAAAGGGGACGAATGGCCTATGTCTAACCAAGCCACGATCCAAGGCGACGAAAAGATTAACTCTCTTACCATACAACCCAAACCATCCAACAAAGATTACCCTTTATACAACCACACGATCTTCACAGGATCACTTCCTCCCATAGACCACTCAGACTTTGTCATGCCCGAAAACAACCCAACTCCTAATACAGACACTAAGAACAAACTAACAAGCGATGATGCACCCACAAAACGCAAGCCATCACAACTTAAGAGGAAGATGGCGAGAACGGAGGCGTTTGCGAACGCAAAGAAGAAGAAATCCTTTTAGGATCTAATCCATTAGGTGTCGGGTCACCAGTCGACCCACCTTCTAGTTTTAGCTTAGACTTTTATTGTCGGAGGCTAGCTCCAGCTTTTCCCCTAATTTGTCAAACATTTCTTCTTCTTTAACGAATAATACAGATAAGTTTGCTTATGTCTCAAGCTAAAAACGAACAAATGAACAATGAACAACAAACAAAATTAAACAAAACCATTTCAAAGACAAAATCGAATCAAAGTATGCGTTAATCGAGTCTCGACACCAAGGGCATCAACGTGCACCCATGACACGTGCGTCCGCGAAGCGGCCAAACCAAGGCGTCCACTCAAGTACCATCGACGATCTGGCGGATCTCCTCAAGCATTTCGAGTCTTTTTAAATACGGGTCGAGTTTTTAAGCATCGAGTCCAACTCCGTCAGTCTAGGATAATCGAGTCTTCGACGTACGACATTTTAACAAATCAATAAGGGAATAAGTTTGCCTATAACCCAGTTTCCTTTTACCCATTTTACTCACATTTCATATACAAAAAAAAAAACATTTTGCACCGACATGCATTGCATCCTAGGAGTAGCTATCCGAAGGAGGTCTAGGCCGGGTACGAAGGTCCAAGTCAATATCAAGTACAAGATAAAACAAGAAGGTTTTCGACGACTAGACACTTAAGGTTTGGTAGTCTGCTTGTGGTCTACTACTCCGCTGCTTTTGGAGGAGGATCCATTAATTTGGGGCTCCACAGTGGTCATGAATTTGACCGCGACCAAAAGTATGAGTACTCCTGGATCGCCCTCCGCGTACTCGATCGCGTGCCTAATAAGCAAACGAACTTGTCATAGGAGTCCGGCGTGATAGACACATGATCACATGCAACCTCCCCACCGTAGGGTCTAGCAAAGTCGAAGCTCGAGCCCAGGCCGCGAAGGGCCCGACGAATTCTCAAGGGGAATACAATCAAAAGTAAAGACAAAGGCAAAAGAGCAAAGTCAAGAAGGAAACAAATCTCAAAGTTTCCAAGAAGTCAAGAAGGAAACAAATCTCAAAGTTTCCAAGAAATCAAGAAGGAAACAAGTCTCAAAGTTTCCAAGAAGTCAAGAAGGGGACAAGTCTCAAAGTTTCCAAGAAATCAAAAAAGGAAGCAAGTCTCAAAGTCTTTAAGAAAGGGACCAAACAACAATCAAAAAGGCCGAAAGTCAAGTGGCTAAGTGAACAAAGGTCTACTCAAAAATGGACCCAGTCTAATACCTCTTCAAGGAACCCGCGCCAAAAGGACGTATGGCACGGTGGACATTGCTCTGAGCCGAATTTGACACCAACGACAGAATTTACAACATCAATGAAGAAGCAACATACTTCGATGGTTCATCTAATTATCGAGGTTGGGGAATAGGACCCCTCTCCATCAAATTGGACTTTGATGTGACAAACAAGCGGCCAAGATCAACTAAGGAGAACCTACCTTTAAGATGCAATGTATCAAGGTCAACTACATAAACACCCCTTTTGGACCGGCGGGTCCCTAAACACGCCCCCTTTCCACATAAACACCTTTTCACATAAACAAACACATTTTACAAAAGTCACCCTTTTGGAACTACGCTAGGTTTGATTCCGTACCCACGGATACGTAGGCCGCTCACCCGAGCTCAACCAATCCTTTTACAAATTTATGTCTAAAGCTTCCAAAGTCAAGGACATCCTCACAAAAATCCACAAAAATCCACAAAAAATCATGGGCAAACTGTTTCTTTATCGAGGCGTTAAGACGACTACGTCAAGACAAAGTTGTGCTAGACCTAGGAGTAGTACTCTGCTTTTTCATCTAACCTTGTTCATTTTGCAGGAATAACAACATGCCACTGAAGCAACCATGCGCCACCAAGCCGGGGGCTTTACCGATGCACGTGTCACAGTCACTTACATCCCTATCATTGTCGAGTCTCGAGTCGCGCATACGATTCACCTTCGTCTTTGAAACACTCCAAACACTCGTTTCATCATTTCATAGAGCACCCTTCAAAAATTAACTCAGTACTCAAGTTAACGCACCTTAGCACCCGAGTCAATGCACTTTAGGAAGCACTTCCCGAGTTAGTACACATTAGGAAGCACTCTCTAAAAATTAGCTCAACGCCCGAGTCAATACCTTTTTAAGCACTTTTCGAAAACAACATTTTCAAGATCTTCTTTTGAAAAAACAGCATTTTCAAACTCTTCTTTTGAAAAAACAGCATTTTCAAACTCTTCTTTTGAAAAAAACAGCATTTTCAAAATCTTCCTTTGCAAAAACAGCATTTTCAAAATCTCCTTTACGAAAACGACATTTTCAAAAACTTCGTTCGAACAAAAGGCATTTCAAAAAAAAAAAAAAAAAAACGCGAGAGCATTTTCAAAAACTTTCTTTCTTTGAGTACTAACTATGCAGGTACAAGTAAGAGACGAAAAAGACATCAAGCACGACACAAGCAGACGTTCACGATGCTCAGAATGCAGTCAAGCCCATGGAGTACACCCGACGACACTGGATGCGCGCTACCCCAAGATGTCCAACCGCACAAGACACACTCTATCCAACGGCGTTGGATACGACTTATCCAACAACATTGGATACATCACACTCTACGAAACTGGATCCAACCCGTTCAAGACACAACCTATCCAAAGACGTTGGTACCCCTCACCTGATGGTACAAGGTACATTGTACCCAAGCCTTTACAACAACAACCATACCTGGTGGACATAACCCATCCCGAAGTACCAAACCTCAAGACTGGGGGCTTACCTACGATATTCCTACGATCTACAGATAATACATTCACCTCCTTAGACTAGGAAACCACGCATCAGAAGCCATACATTCACCTCCTTCGACTAGGAAGCCACACAAGCGTTATGGTCGACTCATGCACCATGAGTGCGATATACATCTACAACCAAGACTGGGGGCTGACACTCCATTTTAGGATCGTACTCCTATACAACAAAATAGATATCCTTCACGGACGTCCCAAGACTCTACCAAAAAAAAAGAAAAAAGAAAAAGCCAAAGCAAAAGTCCTACTAAGCCCACAAGCTGAAGCGAAGACCCTACCTTGATAAGAGACACCCTCAAGACAATTACACCCCAGAAGCAAAAGCAAGTCAAATTCACAATTCGACTTAGCTCACGCATTACCGAACTACGCTGGTCTGATTCCACACACCGTGGATACGTAGGCAGCTTTGCAAAAGGCACGACCAACACCCGACACCAAAACATCATTTCATTCAAGGACAGAAGTAACATTTCCAGTTTGACTTAACTTTTACACCAAAACTTAACCAAACTAAGGGGGCAAAATTAAAGGCATAGTCACAATCTTGACTTTGCTTTTTACACCAAATCATAGTCCAAATTACAAACAAGACTTTGATTTAGCTTTACACTAAAGCCTCGTCAACGAAAGCCGATACCAAAAGCCAAACACTACTTTGCCTTAATACCAACCAAATTAAGACAAGCTCGAGGAGGGTAATCCAAAAACACTTTCTCCCAACATAACTAATACGAAGCACATGCTCTTCATTTTGACTCAGTTTTCATATCAAACTCAGTCAAACTCGAGGGGGTAATTCAAAAATACTTACATTCGGACAACCTTATCACCAAGTTTAACCATCGTTATACACTATAACTCGGTCAAACTGGGGGCTCTTACCATACACCCCTCAAGCTTCCGTCAACGAAAAATAGGGTAATTTTTCGCGAAATGACGCCTGAAGACGACCGAATCACGCCCTCAAGTTTCCGTCAACGAAAAATAAGGTAATTTTTCGCATGACGCCCGACGAATCACGGTTGGCGATACCTCCAGAATCGCCTCAAGAACGAATCACGGTTAGCGACACCTCCAGAATCGCCTCAAGAACGAATCACGGTTGGCGACACCTCCAGAATCGCCTCAAAAACAAATCACGGTTAGCGACACCTCCAGAATCGCCTCAAGACACAAGCATGCGCACTAAAAGCATAATACTTTCACGTGTGCACCAACATTCAGACACCCGAACACAGACCCAGACATCCAAAGTCCGAGAGACGAGTATCAAGTGAACCCAAAGGAATCGTAATAATACCACGTTTCATGGCCAAGGCATGAACATTTACAAGACACAAGACGAAGACACAGAAGTACAACAATCCAACAAGAGGCAAGCGAAGTCTGAAGATCTTTAGAAGAGCAAATCGCAGATTCGAATTTTTCCGGATTTGAAACCGCGACATGTGCGAGTGAGTTCAAGCTTGAAGTCGCCAGTTGATAAGAGATTTCCCGGAAGAGTCACTAGTCGACAAGGCAATTTCCAGAGCATGTTTTATTCCACGTTTACTCTCCACCTTGGGCTCGATTAATTTCCAGGCCTAAGTGTTTTTCTTCGGAATCGCAAGCTTCTCGGTTAAGGCGTCACCTAAAGTCCGCCACACTCTTAGACGAGTTGAAACACTATACACAACCTTTGCGTAAACACTAAACACGAGCATTTTCCTCGGACGATAATTCCCGGCGGACATAAGCACTCTTTGACGAGGTGAGCACAACCACGAGCACTAGCACGAAGCATGAAGCACATACGCTCTTTTACGAGACCAAGCACGCCGCTTCTTTACGAGACAAGCAACAAAGAATAACACGCAAAGGTATTTAGCAAGCACAGGAAGGCATTCCCCGTACAGGTATGCAAGGACCGTCATGTCCCTAAACATGTTTGTCCCTCCCCGGATAAGCCCGGTTCGGAGTCCTAGTCTCACCCATGGACACATACTCCGTGCTGCGTAGATGATATCGAGGCTATGCTTGGTCTGGATGTTGTCGTGTAGTTTGACTTTCGCTTAAGTCCTGAAGCCCAGACAAACAGGGGGCTCTGTAGATACCCAAATCCGCACCTCCCGCCAAAAACCCAGTGATGTAACAATGGACTTTTATTGCGTGCTTTTATGTTGACTTAAATAGTTCTAACTATGACGAATTCAAGTTAAATGTTTTTAAATGCAAATGAGGTTTCTTTATGGGTCATCACCTTTAGTGTTCTTAGGTGCAGAGTCTAGCTTGTCTCGAGTTCAGTCCTAACCTATGCGCACATCCCTTTTTCAAACACATATAACACATCGATCCACCTAAATACCTAAATTTAGGCCTAGTCGCTAAAACTAACCTTTAGCATTAGCAAATACCCAGATAGTCTCACTAATGTCCTATTTCACAAAATTACACAAAATGCACCCTTTTCACATTTTCGGGCTCGGCCCGTAAGCGAGCCCAAACCCATACTGGCCCGCATTCCAAGGATCAGGATTGACCAAGTCAAACCCTAAAACAAACCCTAACATCAGCCAAACAACCGTAGCTTAGAGCTCAAGCAAGATTATTTCGTATATCCTAAAATATAATTTGGAAATATACGAAAAAGGAGTATCTTGCCCGCCCTATCAATCGCAAGGAGCATTGCGATTGGTAGGGGCTATCGCAAGACCCCTTCTGATTGCCCCAGCACTGCAAGAGGCCTCATGCGCTCCTACGTCCGGTTTATCCCCTAGATTTCCTAAAAATCTACCGAACTCTACACTATAAATACAACCCTTCTGGCCATTCATTCAACACACAATTTCGTAATACAATTCTCACCTCAAACACTCTCAAAGCCTCACGCATAAACACCCCTAGAATTCCTCATTTTCCTAGTGTTGAATTCCTCCTTTGAAGCGAAGCGGCTATAGGTTCCTAAACTTGAAGGCAGTAGTTTTTCTTTACTTCTTAGACTAGCGAGCCTACATTAGGCTCACTCCCGACTTTGGTACGCAAGTCTGCTTTTCATAAGGCGACCATGCACCTCGAATACACACCCTATTCAGTAACACCTTTCCAAAGTCGCATAAACAATCGACCTCCTTAAAATAAATCAATGGCTAATTGAACTTTATTTTCTTGCATGCATTTAGCAAATCCTCTTATTGCATCTAAATCACTTAAAATGAATTAGTCATTAAACCGAATCATTCGTTAATAAGTTAAGCATGCTTGGCGAGGGTTTAAACAATCTCTTTTTGCATTATTTTACATCTTTATCGCACTTGTACGTAGCGTATTACTTAGGCTCATGTATCATTCTTTGCATTGTTCTCAAGTCTAGTAGAGGCTATCTTTTGATAGGCTTTTCCAAAAGATCTTTCATAAAAACATTATTTTGATTTATGCTTTAGAAAAGTACCCTCACCCGAATCCGAATCTGGTTTCACAATAACCTTAGACGGATAGGTGTCGACGTGCCTTGAACTCTAAGACGTGTCTTTGAGCATGAGGACACGGAGGCGGGTTCTAAATTTCCCTCATAATTTAGTGGCGGCTCCAAAACAGTTTTAAAAGGTTTTTTGTACTTAATCTTTTTAACCTTACGGCCTTAGCAAGACGTCGAGTGGTTCCATGGTCAGATCCCGGTACCTACAGGCGCTCATTCTCTTCTCCCTCACTACTTCCTCTCTACACCATACACATACATATTTATACTTAAATACCGTCTTTATATAATTTCGGTCTAACTTGGGCGTCGGAGGCTCTCCCCGGGGGCAAACCCTCGGGGTTGGAGTTATTTTGTAGGTCCGCCCACGGAGCTAGCTCAGCCGGCCTAGGCTACGACTACGTCATCCGAAGACCCCGAGTTATCACCCGAAACAATTATGAGCTGTTTTATTTACTTGTCAGCTTTATTGTGATGTAATATGGCTGGGAGAACGTCTGAGTTACTCCCCACTGACTGTGGCTGTCATTTTTCGTAAAATGGCAGGTTGATGATCTGATTTCTGCTATGGGGGTTTTTGGAGTAAGTTAGCGAGCGTCACGATTTATTTACAAGAATTCTTTTAATGAATTATTTTATTTCAGTATTTCAGTTCTTATTTTGAAGGGTATTTATTCCCTGATTTTGTAAACTTTTATATATATTTCTTTTAAACCATTTCAGTTTTTAGTAACTACGCGGTATTTAAGGTGTTTCCGCCACCTTAGATTCGTTTCGTCTTTATTTTATATTTTTATTTTTGGTAAAAATCGCGTGTGTTACATGAGGGCTGCTATTTATAGCAATTGCTTCGTGTTTTATGTATAGTTGCTCAGAAAATCGCAAGTTATCCAACGATTAATGTAAAAATCGCCAGTGTGCAGCAGGGGAGACAGAAAATCGCCTGTGCAAAGGCGATTTTCCAAAAAATCGCCTGTGCACAGGCGATTTTTTGGTTGTTCTGTAATTGATTTTGGGCCGCCGTATTTTGCGTAGGTATACTTGAATATGTTGCCTGTGTGTTTTTGACTTTAGGGGTCGAGGAATCAACTTGAGTCAGTTGATTTATCGGCTCCGTTTTCGCGTTTCGTGTTTCGGTTTTTCATCGTGTTTTTCGGTTTTGGCTCGAAATAAAATAATATTGTAATATATTATTTTACGACGTCGTGGAGTTTTGTTTTGTAAGAATGTGACCCAGGACGCGTCTTGGTCCGTTTCGGGTGCTTGGGCCTTTTTGCGTGTTTTAGGCCGTTTTTGTGTTTTTGGGTCGTTTTTGTGTTTTTTGGCCGTTTTTGTGAGGCGTTTTTGTGTCGTGCTTGTGCGTATTGTGTCGACTTAAGGCTAAAAATGACTAAATTAATATTCATTTTTATGAAGTATGCAAATTCAAATTAATACGTTCAAAATGACTAAAATGTTTTAGACACTTTTGTAACGTTTCGTCTTATTCATAAAACATGCGTGAAAAGTCCTTTTCGTCATCGGGTTTGTTTTTGAGGGGTACGGATACGGGTATCTACAACGTGATGTTTCGTGACTTAACTCATTTTAACATTTCAAACGACTTTAATATGAATTCGACATAATTAGTACTGTCTAAGTCAACGCTAAAGCATGCATGTTAGAAGTCTGTTAGATCACAGGGTTTGTTTTGGGAGGGTACGGATATAGGTATCCACACTTGCTTTTAACAATAATTCGATAATGGCCCTCATCAATTTGCCACAAGAATTCTCGACACATTCGACTTGTTCTCTTTACTAACCCTTTAGGTAACAACAAGGCACAACACCAAAAATTCTCCAATCCAAAGATCATAGAGCTAAGGAGCTAAATTTTCCCCGCACACGACAAGGTTTTAGTAGCCTAGTTCATGAGAAGCTACTTCACTTTGTTTAGGATTAGAGAAAACATATCTGCCTTAAGCATGCTAGAGGCTAGTAGTATCCCCAAATATCGAAAGGGGAAGGTGCCTTCAATAAATCCCACTGTCTCCTTTATTAGGGTTTTCACCTCTTCCTTCACTCCACCAAAGTAGATATCAGTCTTCAAAAAATTAGCCTCCAAACCAGAAATAGCAGCAAACAAATGCAAAGCATCAATAGCCACTTGAACAGAAGGTAAGTCACCCCTTGTAAATACCAACTTTTGATTCACTTGTGGGATCCGGGCGGTCCGCTTACCCTGTGTTCGTACTCTAATCTACATGATGCCAAAGACTGGCTAACTCACCCAGGTCGCCTTGGCAAGCTTTATTTAAGAGAGCGGTCTTTTTTTTTCCAAAAAAAAATGCGGGTGGATAGGAAAAAAAAAAGTGACCAATTCAAGGTGAAAAACGGGGTTGCTATCCCTTTCTTGAACAACACCAACAGCTCCAAAAGCTTCAACAACTGAAACTGCTTTGGCTGCAACTGGTTCATAAGATCGTCTACAAAAATTCAATGAGTTAAGTTTAGTCTGACACATTTTGGATGATAAAAGAACCCCATCGCTTGCGTAATACACCTCCAATATCTCGAAAGTCTCTCCTAACTCAAAACAAAAAGGTAAGGTGAAAGCGGATCACCTTGCCGAATACCTCGTTCTCCTGTAAAGAAACCATGAATTGAGCCATTAATCTTCAAGGTATACCATGGCGTCGTAATATAAGCTAAAATCCAACTTATAAACTGGGAGGGAAACCCAAAGGCCTGCAACATCAGAGATATAAATCCCCAATTAAGAGAGTCAAACGCTTTCCGTATGTCCTCCTTGATCAAACAGCGAGGAGAAACATTGTGTCTTGTATAACCTTTAACTAATGATTGAGAAAACGTTATATTATCGAATTTGGATCGATCCTGAACAAAGGCAGCCTGTTCAAAGCCAACAAGCTCAGGTAATACCTTTTGCAACGATTAGCAAGCACCTTACTAATTGTCTTGTATATTGTCGAACAACACGAGATAGGCCGATAGTCTTGAACCGAAGAAACCACAACCTTCTTTGGGATAAGAGTCACCACAGTTACATTAGCTGATCGCAACATTCTCCCATTACGAAAGAAATTCGTCACAGCGTCAAGGACAACTTTATGCGTAAAAGACCAAGTGGACTTGAAAAACTTTGATATAAAGCCATCCTGACCCGGACTTTTATTAGGATCGATATAAAATAAAGCCTCAATGATTTCATGAGATTGAATTGGGTGTGTCAGCATTTCTAGTGTAGTAATCAATGAAAGCTTGAATCGCATGAACATTAGTAGTCTGAGTCACCCCATTCATATCCGTTATACTCCCAATGTTGTTATGATGCTTCTAATCTGCGATTTTCTGAAAGAAAAAGGCCGAGCCACAGTCAGCATGCTTGAGGTGAGTAATGTTTGCATGTAGGACCAACATACAAATTTCTGCCTTTGGCAAACGCATATTCAAATCATACTCCTGCTTCTCCAGCCACATTGTATCAATATCAAAAGGCGACTCCAACAGTTTCTTTCGTAACTTCTGTAACCGTGTATTAGACTCACTGACCCTTTGCGACAGATTCAAAAATTGAGAGAAGTGAATCTCATGAAGCTTGCTTTTCACACACTTGAGTTTTCCAAAAAGAGAGAACATTGGGGTTCCTCTCGCTAGAGTGTCCCAAGCAGCCCTTACAATGGCCATGAAATCTTTATATTGAGTCCAACAGTTCATCAAACGAAAACCCTTAACACCTCGTCTCTCCTCCATTGGTAACTTCACAAGGATAGGCGAATGATCAGAGATACCAGAAGGTAAGTAAAGAGTATCCGAATTTGTAAATGAAGTAAGCCAAGCTTGGTTTATTAGCGCTTGATCAATTCTAAACCAACTTGGTCCTACACCAATTTGATTGTTAGTCCAACTAAACCGACAGCCGCTCCTATATGAATATCCAGTAAATCACAGCTCCTCAAACAGCCATTAATGTAACACCCCGTGTTATTTTAACATAATATTATAAAAGAATTTAATTCCTTAAATTAAATTCATCATTTTCCTCATAATAAAAATGTGTCTAAATTTTTTCGTCAAATAACACTATCTTTCTTGTGTTCAGATTTAAAACTTTTTAAAAATAAAATAAAATATATTATCCTTAGAATTCAAAATAAAACACATTACAAATTTTTATAAAAATCGACCCTCAAACTAATGTCGCCTTTCAAATTTCGAAAAAGGTCAAGTCATGTTAACTATTCATAAAAATAAAAGTAAAACCTTTTATTCATAAAATTCAATTTCGAACATTTTTAATTTTCGAATAAAAATGGACCCTTATACTTTTCTTGTCTTTGAAACTCAGAACAACAATTCCAAACACGCAAACCAAGGTGAAGTGTGTTGAGGAAGATTCAACTACTTTATGTCATTCCAACATAATTGATTTTCATCATTATGTTACTTAATTAAAAATAAAGTTTAATCCTTATTAATTCAGTTATCAAATTTATCAATATTTATCCTATAACTTTTCTTATCTTTCTCGAGTTTTTTTTCTCGCTAAATATTTCTAAAAAAACAATATGTTTCAAGTATTCAGTTTTACAAACCATTATCAAATTTGAAATCGATTAATTTTATTAACTATTCGATTTTATAAATCTTTAGCCTATCCTTATTTTAATAAGATTATATTAAATCATTCTTACTTTTACACTTATAAATATTTTATAAAATCATTTCTAAAGTTCATATCTAAAACAAAATATAATTAAGTAGTATAACTCAATTTCTATACGATTAAACATTAATTGTACCTTACGGTAAGTAAAATTGTTTTTTAGCCTTACTTTCTTTTTGAAAAGTTTATCGTCTTTCCCTCACTTTTAAAAATTTAGAAAGTAGTAAAGAAAATATTTTAGTTTTAGAATTCCAACATAGATATTTTTCAGAAAATCGTCAAAACCGCACACTCTAACTTTTACCGTCTTTAACACCCGACTCATTTCGTAACACGTATTTCGAGGTCGAGATAATTTAAAATATAAAGGGAACAATTTCTTACCCAAATAGTAACATGGTCCTTAATTGTCAAAGTTAATGATGTATCTTATTTTTCTTTTTAATTAAACTTTAATTAAAACAAAACCTAACTTAATATCTAAAGTTGTGTATCATTTCACAAGCTTCACATGAGCAAACTCATCACCTAAACTCCCTCATTTGTCCATGACTTTCCTACTCTTTTTCTCTCTTTTATTTCCTTCATTTTTCTTCCAAAAATAATTAAAATAAAAAACCTATAATATGATCCTAATAATCTATAAGCTTTCGTAGTTCATTAGTGGGTATTTGGAGCTAACTTTCAACCGGGTTTTTAAAGTAGATCATGGGTTTTTTTGTTAGATCCCCGACGATTAACCATCTAATTTAAGGTGCCCCCGCACACTAGTTTATTTTCATGTATTATAATTTTGATTATGTGTGAAAAATAATATGTTCTTATAAAATATGTATTTTGATCATATGCTAAGTTATTATTTTTATTCTTGTGTGTTTATGTGATGTTTAATAATATGATAATAAATAATAAGATGATAATAACTAATAATAATGATAGTATACTTAATATGTTTCATTTTTGCATCATGTTGTTATTTCATTTTATTTGTGCACTTTAATTGTTGTTGTATATTTTGTTTATGTTTTATGAGTTTTTAATACTTTATAAGTATATATAAAAATTATGTGAATTTATTAACTATGTGTTTAAAGTGAAGAAAATCGAAAATAAAAATATTGTACATGTTGTTAAAGGCCACGGCCTGTTGGAGTTAGTGTCCTCCACAATTAGTGCAATAACATAAATAAACCTCTATAGGTTCACAGGGTACATTTTGTATTGTAATCAGTTGATTAACGCTTATCGATAACGATTGGCTTGCTAGATAAGTTTGACGTAATTGTCATACAGATGACGGTGAACAACTGGTCCCTAAAAGTCACACCTAAAGGATGTGTTTAAGAAATGTGATTATTTGAGAAAATGATCATATTGATGCCTTACTAATAGACTAAAAGGTTAGTTAGTGTTTTTGACTAAAATGTTAGTCAGTGTGATAATGATACAGTCTCAAAACCATGTGTAGGCAGAAATAATATTAGCTGAGATGAATTAAATGTAATTCATAAATTGAATATAAAGTGTTATATTTAATTGTTGAATATAATATAAGCTAATTAGGCATAAACTGCTATAATTAATTAGCAAATTATAAATATCTGGATATTTATAATTTAATGATATATTATAGTGGGTCATAATTATGACACTAGTAATATTATATTATATTATAAAGCTAAAAGAAACCAAGAAGAAAGAGTCAAGATACACCTTGATTCCTTGGTCAACAAGTTGTTATATTTTGGAAAGAAAAATTTCTCCCCAAAATATACAAAGGGGGCCGTGTGATATGGTGTATATATGGTAGATTTTGACTCAACCTAATTCTCTAATTTAGTCATCATAATTCGCAATACACTAAATTAAGAAAAGCTTTTTTCTCTCTAAAGGGTTTTTTAGCAAAAATCAAGGCATATCTTGAACAATCTTGGGTGCAACAATTAGGAGATATCATCCTTTTGATATTCAATCTTAGGCCATTAAAGCAAGGACAAAAGGTTGTTATTCTAATCTCTTGTTTAATTATGCAATTTCTTTTATGACTATTAATCATATAGTATGAATTTCATTATAATCCTGGATGATTAAAGGGGATGTATACAGATATTTTCCCACAAGTGGTATCAGAGCCTAAGGGTTATGAAATTGTTTATATGATTTTCATAAAAATTGATTTTGTATAATTCATAATAAAAAATTAAAACTCACGGTTTTATAAATAAATTTCGGCCAAAATTGGATTTTAATTGTGCTGTGTTGTGTTGTTTTTCATTATTATTAGTTCTTTTTTATTCATATATTGTTAATTTAAAAGGCTAAGATGATAATATATGAATTTGTTAATGTTAAAAATTCAATATTGAATGAATTAGGATATAGATGGATCATTGAGATGAATGTTAATGAAACATCATATTGCTTTATATTTTTGGTATCATATGATTTAGATATTCATGTTAAAAGGTTAATTTGAATGATCTAAGTATTACATCAATGTTTAATACATGATTAGATGTTGTTTGTTTTGTACCAATCTAGTTAATATAAGCATAATCGAATTAAAACTGTTTAATTTGAGTTAGATCTAAAATAATATAAAAAAGAAAAAAAATAAAAGTTTCGGATTTTTAAAAAAGTAAAAAAAAAAAATTGTTTCGGTTTTTTTTATTTAAACCGAGTTCTTTTAATTGTTTGTTTCTGTTTTTTTTTTATTAATTAAACCGTTTATTGATTTATACATTATAAAGATAATGTATGATTAAGGTTTGTGAAAAGGTTCACACTTGTTTGATACCCTATTATTTTAAAAAGGTTTAAAATAATGTTGGATTTAATCTATGTTATACTTGATAATATGAATTAAATTGGATTATGATAGATTAGAATTGATGTGAGCAATTAAGGAATTGTCACATAATTTTGATCATTCTAAAAGGTGGTTTGGATAATTAATAATGATTAATTTTGTTTAGTTGATGCTTTTATCTTGTTGTATGTTGTTTGAATGGTTTAATTTTTCGCATTATTTTGTACAAAAGGTTGTAGTTTACTAGTGTGGCCTTAGTAGATTATGTTTTCGTAATGATGGAAACATAGTCTTGGTTGTATATTGAGATCTCGTATCTCCCGTCTTGTAATATTAAATTTTGGTATTATTTTTGAATTAGAATGTAAATAGGTTTACAATTGTAATTTTAAAATGTAATTTGAGAAGATTCAAGATGGAGATCGGATGGCTCACTCCCGCTATATGGACCAAACCAAGATGGAACATCAAGACAAGCTTCAAGGGTCCAAGGATGGATTCCAACTTGTATTTTTGTTTATTTTGGTAGATAGGCCACACTAGGTGCTTTTTATTTGCGCTTTATTTTTCCATTCTCGTTGCTATGTTTGCTTGTTAGATAGTGGAATCATATTCCGCCTAAACCAAACCACCTAAAATTGCATGAAAAATGACTCATATAGTTTGCATTTTCATCATGGACATACCGATGTCACTCGTTTATAAGGCCATCACCTTAGTTTAAATCATTCACGTATTGCTAGTTTTTCCTTCACTTAAAATGAATTATAAAGGATGATGGGACTTTCCTCTAAATCGAAAATTGAGATTAGTCTTTATAGGGAGAACTACTATGAACCCCTTCTTCGTCGGTAGGCATATAGGACCTAACTCTCCATATGACCCCTTCTACGTTGGGTAAGTAGTGAGTGTTGACCTATTTTACCTCAACATTGTAGTCCGAGTAATATCTCGTTATTATAGTGGATGAAAAGATAGAATTTACAGAAATTTATCGACCGAGAATTCTAAAGGTAGAATTAGCCAAGAGGTTGGCTTATCAATTTACAGAAATAGAGTCTTGGGATAATTTATATAATTCTTGAGGGAGGTCAATTGTATAAATGCATAAGTCATCGCGTTAAACAGTTTTGCATTAAGACAAAAAATTAAAACGATAAATTCTTACTATATTTATTTCTTCTTACAATTTTTGAATTCGTTATAACTGCTAAAATAACAAATGGCTGGAAGTACAGACGACCCAATGCCAAGTGCCACGCTCGGACGTGAATCCTGGCTTAAAATATTTATGGACAATATGAATCAGTCCACTTGACTGAAGAATAATGGGTCCAATTTTGCGGATTGGGAGGTGGCATTACGGAATGCTGCTATTGCTGAAGGTAAGCTCCACTCTTTCTAAGGAGTTCTCGAAAGCACCGAGAATCATTAGTTATGAGTATACCACTCGCTTCTTTGAGGCGAAATTCCAGAAGATCCAACCAGTTAGCCCACACCTTCTTGACATGATCGAGAACGTCGAGAGACTGGAGGCACTTGGTTGCAAAATCGATGAGAAGATCATAATTCATCGTGTGCTTCATTCACTTCATGATGGTTTTGCCCTTTTCAGGGAAAATTACTATATGAATGACATGAAGAAAAGTCTTTATCGCTTCTCGTACAGACCGAGAATGATCTGAAATTAAGTGGGAGCTTGAAGCAGGATGTTCTCATGCTTGCAAACAAGGGCAAGGGTAAGGGCAAGGCTTAGGCCAACCTAGCTGTAGAGAAGCCAAAGTTCAAGAAGCCAGAAAATGTCAAGAGTGGGCCTCGTGAGTCTAGCGGTAGCTCACAAGGCAAGACAAAGAGCAAAGAAAGCATGGAGTGCCACCATTGCCACTAGACTGGGCATTGGAGGCGAAACTGTCCCGTGTATGCTGAAGACATAAAATCAGGCCGCGTCACTCCTGTTGGTTTGTCATCTTTTATTCATATGATTGAGATTAACCATGGAAGTTTCGGGACTTGGGTACTTGATACTGGTTGTGGTTCTCATCTGTGTAATCATTTGCAGGGCCTAAGAAACATCACAACTCTCGCAAAGGGTGATGTGGACCTGCGAGTGGGGAATGGAGCAAGAGTTACTGCCGTTTCAGTAGGAACATATGTAATCCAACTCCCTAGTGGATTTGAGTTATTTCTGAATAATTGTTACTATGTACCTTGTTTATCTAAAAACATTATTTCTATTTCCGTACTTGATAAAGACGGATTTTCGTTTACAATAAAGAATAATAGTTGTATTTTCTCTTTAAACGATATGATTTATGGCAAAGCAGTTTCTATAAATGGGATTTATGTTTTAGATCAAATCACAGATATATTGCATGTGAATAATAAGAAAGCTAAGGTTGGGGACAAAGATTAAACCTATCTATGGCATTGCCGTATGGGACACATAAATGAAAAACGCGTGAAAAAGCTCATTGATAATGGGTGTATCTCCCCATTTGACTATGAATCTTTTGGCACGTGTGAATCATGTCTCATAGGCAAAATGACTCGAATTTCCTTCAAAGGTGTTGCAATGCGCGCTGCTGACCTATTAGGACTCATACATACTGATGTGTGTGGACCTATCTCAATTAACGCTAGAGATGGCTATAGGTATTTTATCACTTTCACGGACGATTTGAGTAGATATGGTTATGTCTACTTAATGAAGCATAAAAGTAAGTCCTTTGACAAGTTCATGGAATTCCAGAAGAAGGTTGAAAACCAAATTGATAGAAAGATTAAAGCACTACGTTCAGACCGTGGTGGCGAGTATCTGTCGAATGAGTTTGATCAACACCTTAAAGACTGTGGCATAGTATTACAGTTAACTCCACCTGGAACACCACAATTGAATGGTGTGTCCGAACAAAGAAATCAAACATTACTTGATATGGTTCGATCCATGATGAGTCACACGGTCGTACCTAACTCATTATGGGGATATGCTCTTTTGTCAGCTGCTCTAATACTTAACCGAAGTCCGTCTAAAGCCGTAGACAAGACTCCATATGAATTATGGAAAGGATCGATCCCTAACTTGTCCTTTATTCAGGTCTGGGGCTGCGAGGCTTATGTCAAATGGAGACACGAGGATAAGCTCGGCCCCGATTGGTCAAGACATGCTTTATTGGTTATCCAAAAGGGATGTTTGGTCACTACTTTTATTCGCCTACCGAACACCGAGTTTTTGTTGCGGCTAGTGCGAAGTTCTTGGAGAAATAGTTTCTCGAGAATAAGACAAGTAGTAGAACCTTCGATCTGTCGGAGATTCCAGAACCAACAACCGAGCAACCAATGGAGGAAACTGTTCCTTCATCATCGGCTACGGTTACAATTCCATTGGAACCCAGGAGGTCGGGTAGAGTCTCCATTCCTCCAGACAGATACATTGGTATGGTCGAGGATAATGAGAAAGATCACGTTTTACTCCTAGAGAGTAACGAGCCCGCTACCTATAAAGGTGCCTTGACATGTTCCGACTCTAAGCTATGGATTGAAGCCATGCAATCCGAGATGGACTCTATGTATGAGAATCATGTATGGGATCTGGTTGACTTGCCTGATACGGTTCGGCCTCTTCAGCGCAAATGGCTTTTTAAGATAAAGCATTTTGTAGAAGGACAACCAGATATATACAAGGCACGACTACTGGCAAAAGGTTTCACTCAAGTGCAAGGGTTGCACTATGATGAGATTTTTGCACCTGTAGTTATGCTGCGTTCCATTCGTATAATCTTAGCGATTGCCGCTTTTCATGATTATGAAATACGGCAAATGGATGTGAAAACCGCCTTCTTAAACGGTTATTAGGAGGAGGAGTTGTACATGGTGCAACCCGAAGGTTTCATTGATCCTAAAAATCCTAAGAAGGTATGCAAGCTTATGCATTCCATATATGGACTTAAGCAGGCTTCTCGGAGTTGGAATCATCGTTTCGACCAGGTGATAAAAGAGAATGGATTCACTCGGTCGGTCGAGGAACCATGCTTATATATCAAGTCGAGTGGGAGCAAGATTGCATTCCTAATATTGTACGTCGATGACATACTCTTGATTTGGAATGACATACCTCTCTTAACTTCGGTCAAAGTTTGGTTAAAGAACCATTTCCAGATGAAAGATCTGGGAGAGGCACAAAGAATTTTGGGGATCCGTATCTACAGAGATAGATCACGACGGATGTTATCCCTCAGTCAGGAGTCTTATATAGATAAGATTCTTGAGAGGTTCAGCATGACCAATTCCAAGAAAGGGAACCTTCCTATGATTTCTAGGATGCATTTGAGTAAAGCTCAAGCACCTAAGACATCGGAAGAGGTGCAGCGCATGAGTCGGATTCCTTATGCATCGGCTATAGGATCAATCATGTATGTCATGATATGCACATGTCCAGACGTGGCATATGCATTGAGTATGACAAGTCGTTACCAAGGCAATCCAGGTGAAGCACACTGGATAGCTGTTAAGAATATCCTTAAGTACCTACGGAGGACTAAGGACTGGGTATTGGCTTATGGAGGAGACACTAAGCTATGCGCAATCGGTTACGCGGATGCTAGCTTCTAAACGGATCGAGATGACTCGAAATTTCAGTCTGGATTCGTATTTACTCTTATTGGCGCTGCGGTCTGATAGGCTTAGTCGCGTCACCTATTCAAAAATAAATCTAAACTCAACGCTAGGGTGGCTAGGGTAAGTCGGGTATCATATCCGCAGGGAGATGGTCGAAATGTTGGTTATTTTTAGTGATTCTAGTCTCGGTTCGAGTAAGGGTTTGGTTACTAAAGCTATAGCGTAAGGTAAGGGTTTAACGATAAGGAAAAGTTCTAGGGAGTCGGGGATAGCATAGGCAAAGCTAGGATAAAGGATGGTGACAGAAATGAGTCGGGAATCGCAAGTGCTAAGGAATAGGCTCGGCCTCTCGGTCCTAAGCGTCCTCTAGGTCTCAAATGCGGGCTCTCGCAACTTACAAGTAAGGGTCCTAATGGTTAGTCTCGTGCTCTACCTTAAACTAGGCTTTCGGTCTTAAGCTTAAGGGTAGCAAACGCTCAATAATCCTTGGCCAAATGATCAACAAACACAAACAAAACGAGATAACCAAAACACAAGCAAAACCCTCATCAAATCATCACCAAAATCAACCTAGACTACTCACCCATGATCACCCTTTCTCCCTAGAATAAAAACTACTCACACATAGCGGGAATAACGACAAAAACAAAGGAGAAAGATGAAAACATGATCAACAATACTATATAGTGAAATGATAAACAAAGGAGAGAAGTATAAGATGAATACCAATCAGAAATTGCAAGAGGATTGGAAGAACAAAGTCAACAATTACCAAATAGGATGATCAAACAACGTTTTCGAGTCGAGAATTCAAAGTACAAGAAAGAAAATTAATCAAACCGTAAATTTTGGAGAGAAAGTACTTCTATGTGTCTATGAAATGCTGTAAAATTAAAGTTTCAGACGAAAATATAATGTTTAACCCCCTCAAATAGACGAAGTATTTAAAGCACACAAAGAGTCAAGACCCGTCCCTAGGGTCTGGGATGAAGGTGCAACATGGTCCCTGAGCTACGGGAAGCCTGTCCCGTGAGGTTCAGCCTACATCCTCTTTTTGCCACTTTCTTTCCTTAGCTTATTTTTGCTTGTAAGTCGTCCCAAGGCTAAGGGACAAGGCCTAGGTCGTCCCAAGGGGTAGGGACGAGATCAAAATTGAGTATGAGAGCTTCAAACTCCGTCCCAAGGTCCCGGGACACCTTCATTCATTGAAACGAGGCTCGTGCGCAACCGAAACGCAACGAAACCAACTCGAAACTTCACGAAACTTAACGAAACTTAACGAAACTTCACGAAACCTCCCGAACAGCATCCTAACCTCCAAATATGCGCGTTTACCTACAAAATGGACATAAAAACGCAGCAGGGCCAAAACGGAGAGAAATAGGAAGCGAAACGCAAGTAAAAGCACAGGAAACGCAAAGTAAAGCTCGTGAACAAGGGGCTATAAGTACATATATATACGACACATCAAACTCCCCCAAACCGAACAGTTGCTTGTCCTCAAGCAACAAAGCATGACTGAAAATAGGGGACAAAGCGAGAATAAGAAGACTTCCCTAAACAACTGAGGGAATATATCTGTATACATGCCCTTTAATCATCCAGGATTATAATGAAACTTATTCTGATCTATATGATTAATGGTCATAAAAGAAATTGCATAAATAAGCATAAGATTAAGAAAAACAACCTTTAGTCCTTGCTTAATGGCCTAAGATCGAATATCAAGAAGCTTGATATCTCCTAATAGTTGCACCCAAGATTGCTCAAGATATGCCCTTAGTTCTTGCTAGAAAACATTAGAGAAAAGAAAACTGATTTTCTAAATTTGTGTGTGTGAATTATAATGAATGAATTAGTTAATTAGGTTGAGCCATAACTCTCCTAATATACACAAAAATTTCTGCCTTCCTATAGATTTTAGGGAGTAATTTTTCTTTCCAAAAAATCACTTTCCAAAAACCAATTCCTTGTTGACCAAGGAGTCAAAGATCAAAAAGACTCTTTCCTGTAGGTTTTTTTTAGCTTTATAATATAATATAATATTACTAGTGTCACAAATATGATCCACTATAATATATGTAACACCCCGACTTTTCCCCTTTTATTTAAATAATTCATTTCGTTAAATTCGTATTTCATTTCTCTTGATTTTGTTACTTCTGGCTCGTGGAATAAGCGAAACCGTAGTCAAAACTTAAAAAAACAATGTCATTTCCTCATACGGACTCCGAATCAGGTTATTCAAAAGGCTAAACAGCGTATTTTTTCGACGCCGTCGCAACTGCCAAACTTCCAGAGAAAAACCCGCGAGTGACCCGCGAGTGACCCGCGAGCGACCTGCGGGCAAGGAGCGGCTCGCTCCAGACTGAGAGCGGCTCGCTCTCTGACAGCTTCCGCGATTTTGTTTTTTTTATTCGTAATTAAGAGGGGCTCGAATCCTTATCCTATTTAAGCTAATTAAGCCCTAATCATATCAGTTTAGCCTATTCTCTATCTCAACTCTCGAAACCCTCTCTTCTCTCTCATAATTCCCCATTAATTCCTCATTCAAATCACCACTAAAACTCATTCAATTCATCCCTCTCGACCCCTAATCATCTTTCCATTCATTCCTTGCTATTTCTTTCGGTAATTCTTATCGTTTAGTATAGTTTTCAGATTATGTTATTATTATATATGTATTTTGTGTGTTCTTATATTTTGTATGCGTTATTGTTGTGCCCTAATCAAGGAGAGGAAGACTTGGACGAAGAGGACACAATCCTTGTCGAGGAAGAAGAAGAGTAGGACCTTTCTCATCGCTTAAACTAGGTAACTAGGTGTAGACCTAGACATATTTTAACTTGTGTGAGACCATATGATCGATTGAGGATGATTTGATTGTGTTGTGAATGAAAAGCTATGATCTTTGGGTTGGTTGTGCTGTGAAATTATGATCTTTGGTCTAAAATGAATTGGTCTCACACTATTGTGTCTAATAACTTGACTTGGGATGTTTGTCATATGGAATTTGGGTTATATTGTTATTAAGTTGATTAAAGATGATAACTTTGGGAATTATAATGGTTCATTATGGCTACTCTTGAGTTCTTACGGTTATTACTCCGTATTTAATATGTTGATTATGGTTAGTGTTGAGAATGGTTACAAGAAGGGGGTCAGTTATGTTGTAGATGAGTTTAAGATGAATAACATATTGGTGTGGCGAGTAAAGAATGATTGATATGATATGGATTATGAGTTGGTATATTGTTAAGCATGTTTACCTTTGTTATAATTATGTTTTGTTGAGGAATGTTATGAATTGAGGTTACTTGGTTTGCTTGAATGGTTGTAATTGTTGTATTGAC
The DNA here is from genome assembly GCA_023091065.1 of Dianthus caryophyllus. Lineage (NCBI taxonomy): Eukaryota > Viridiplantae > Streptophyta > Magnoliopsida > Caryophyllales > Caryophyllaceae > Dianthus > Dianthus caryophyllus. The sequence goes on along the minus strand of CM041526.1, from coordinate 26,599,065 downwards.
GGTATTGGAGTTGGTTTGATGGTTAGTTTGATCGTGTTGCTTATGCTTGAGTTAAGTTTGCATGCGTGTACTGTTCTGGCACGTATGTGAGGAGCTACGACGTCCTAGTTTGGACGGATACCGCCCATGATCTCCTCGGCTACTCTTGTTGCTTAGTTAGAGCGACTATGGGTTCTCAACCATGTTGGTTAGAGACTATGGTTTGATATATGTCGTCACCGTTCTTGTTCGCTCGGTGGGATTTGGCCAAATTTAGACTAATGAGTTTGAGGAACTTCTTGTTCGCTGTTCCGCCATAGGGTTTGAGTGATTCTTGTTCGCTTCACTCGAGGTGATTCTTGTTCGCTTCACCTAGTGCTCTGCGCTTACTCTCGCGCTTGTGTTGATTGGTTACGAGTTGGATTGGTTCGAGGTGTGTGGATGGTTGTGCCGTGAGTTGTTGTTGTGGTTGTGTCGTGTAGTTGGTGTTGTTTTGCCGTGTTGGGGTGGCCGTTGTTACAGTTGTTTTATTAATCATTTGGTACTTTGATTATAGGCCGTAAGTCAGGTGAGTTTGTATCCATTGTTATTCATGTTTATGCTGTTGAAATATGACTGGGGAGCACCTAGTTACTCCCCACTGATTGTGGCTGTTGCATTCTTTGTGGCAGGTTAGCGCGGGATCGGGTTTGTCAAGTGAGGATGCCGTGAGGATGACCTATAGCTAGCCTTGAAGTGATTTTGGACTAGACTTGTTAGGATGTTTAGTTTTATTATCGTTATCTTACTTTCATTTTTGAGCTGGTTTTGTAAGGGGTATTTACTCCCCACTTCTAGGCCTCAAGGCCTACCTCTTTTATCGTTGTTTAGTTGGTTTAGTGAGTGACGACTCGGATTACACGGTGTTTCCGCCACCGTGGTCTTCATTCTATTTTCAATCTCTCTTTAAAATTCTTTTATTTCTCTATTTTATTTTGTTGGAAAATCCGGGTTGTTACAATATATCATTAAATTATTAATATCCTTATATTTATAATTTTCTAATTAATTATAACAGTTTATGATTAATTAGCTTATATTATATTCAATAATTAAATATAACATTTTATATTCAATTTACGAATTACATTTAATTCGTCTTAGCTAATAACATTTAATCCTTATTAAACGGCCGTATCATTATCACACTTGACTAACAATTTAGTCAAAAACATCGACTAACCTTTTAGTTTTTTAGTAAGGCATCAATCTGATTATTTTCTCAAATAATCACATTTCTTAAACACATTCTTTAGGTGTGACTTTTTAGGGACCAGTTGATCACCGCCATCTGTATGACAATAACGTCAAACTTATCTTGCAAGCCAACCGTTATTGATAAACGTTAATCAACTGATTGCAATACAAAATGTACCCTGTGAACCTATAGAGGTTTATATATGTTAATGCACTAACTGTGGAGGACACTAACCCCAACAATCTCCCACTTGTCCGTACAAGTGTATGTGCGATAACTGATTCGCATATCCATAATAAATTTCTCCCACTCAATGTAAACCAATTTGCAAAGTCCGTACTTTCAAAGGTCGTAGTTTACAAGTGATCAGAATCAAGAGTGGTTTCCCCGACTAGAGAGTAACTTAACTGATAAACGAATCAATATTCGAGCATGGCCATGCATTTTCAGTTACAGCTCCTCGAGTGGCCCTGAGAAAAAGTATTATACTCGATAGAAGTTGGATATTTTCCTCAACTCGAATCCTGCAGATGTAAGCGCAGCATGAAATGACCCAGCGAAAATCTACTTGGCCTCCTGTTACGGTCGACCGTGAGAAAGAAACCAAAGTCACCCAAAATCTGCCTTAATCTCAAGAGACAGTCGATAGTCAAAAGAATATACTCTAGGAACACTATGGATGTCCTAGCCACGACCTGGCACCCAATGTTCTGAAACATTTAGGACTCCATGTAGTCGTCACAAAAATGTCAAGCGCGATTTCAGTAAACCCGCATCTGTGATCGATCAGTCAACAGTTTGACTTATGGCTCGTTGAACCCACCATCAATCGACGTCTCAAAATAATTGCCTGAGTTATCAGCTCGTGTAGGCGATCACGGACCAAAATGAAATATATAGCAATTCAGTTCACTTTGAGGTGTTCAACGTTGTCTGCACAACCCTCATGAAAAACAATATATAAAACAAAACCGAAACAAATTAAAAAAACTCACGGTTTGAGCAAAAAAAAAACGAGACAAATATATTTTTTTTTAAATTTGTTTTTAAATCAAACTCAAATTAAACAGATTTAATTCGATCATGCTTATATTATCTCAATTGGTATAAAACAAAACAACATCTAATCTTGATTAAACATGGATGTAATACTAAGATCATTCAAATTAACCTTTTAACATGAATATCTCAATCAATTTATACCAATAATATAAAGCAATTTAATGTTCATTAACATTCATCTTAATGATCCATCTAAGTCCTAACTCAATCAATATTGAATCAAAACATAAACAAGTTCATATATTATCATCTTAACCTTTTAAATCAACAATATATGAATCAAATTGGACCAAAAATATACAAAAAAAAAAAAAACACAAGGCACACAAAAAGACAAACTGGCCGAAATTTTTTTTTAATGAAAACCGATTTTTATGACTTGTTTTAAACTTATACAAATTCAATTTTTATGAAAATCATATAAACAATTTCATAGCCCTAAGGCTCTGATACCACTTAAGGAAATATATCTGTATACATGCCCTTTAATCATCCAGGATTATAATGAAACTTATTCTATATGATTAATGGTCATAAAAGAAATTGCATAAATAAGCATAAGATTAAGAAAAACAACCTTTAGTCCTTGCTTAATGGCCTAAGATCGAATATCAAGAAGCTTGATATCTCCTAATAGTTGCACCCAAGATTGCTCAAGATATGCCCTTAGTTCTTGCTAGAAAACTTTAGAGAAAAGAAAACTGATTTTCTAAATTTGTGTGTGTGAATTATAATGAATGAATTAGTTAATTAGGTAGAGCCAAAACTCTCCTAATATACACAAAAATTTCGGCCCTCCTATAGATTTTAGGGAGTAATTTTTCTTTCCAAAAAATCACTTTCCAAAAACCAATTCCTTGTTGACCAAGAAGTCAAAGATCAAAGAGACTCTTTCCTGGAGGTTTCCTTTAGCTTTATAATATAATATAATATTACTAGTGTCACAAATATGATCCACTATAATATATCATTAAATTATTAATATCCATATATTTTTAATTTTCTAATTAATTATAACAGTTTATGATTAATTAGCTTATATTATATTCAATAATTAAATATAACATTTTATATTCAATTTACGAATTACATTTAATTCGTCTTAGCTAATAACATTTAATCCTTAATAAACGGCCGTATCATTATCACACTTGACTAACATTTTAGTCAAAAACACCGACTAACCTTTTAGTCTTTTAGTAAGGCATCAATATGATTATTTTCACAAATAATCACATTTCTTAAACACATCCTTTAGGTGTGACTTTTTAGGGACCAGTTGATCACCGCCATCTGTATGACAAAAACGTCAAACTTATCTAGCAAGCCAACCGTTATTGATAAACGTTAATCAACTGATTGCAATACAAAATGTACCCTGTGAACCTATAGAGGTTTATATATGCTATTGCACTAACTGTGGAGGACACTAACCCCAACAACAACCACCAAACCACAAGTAGCTCAGCAAATGGCAATCGATCCCGAAGCAGCATGGGACGTAGGAAATAGCTAGCTAACGGATGAGAATTACAAGACGGCGCAGAATGAATAGCATGGCTTAGACCTTGGCTCTCTAGCAATCAAATCACGGACCTCTCGCGGCTTCCACTCTAACACAAACACTAGTACAAAAAACGTCTATGGCTTCGGTTAAATATCATATACGGCAACGGTTGTAAAACCGTAGTATATCAAGGCGTAGCCTTAAGTATTAAACTTAAGGCTTTGGTTCTACAAGCGTAGCCTTATGTGTTATTGGCTTCGGTTGTCTGTTTAACCGTAGCCTTAAGTATACAAAAGGCTTCGGTTGTTTTATTTAACCGTTGCCTTAAGTAGACAAAAGGCTTCGGTTGTTACATATAACCGTTGCTTTTTATCTATTTTTGGCTTCGGTTTTTGTTGAACAACCGTAGCCTTATATATATATATATATATATATATATATATATATATATTTTAAATGAAAATTTCTCCCATACATATTTCGTAGTAGTACCTGTTGCGTAATCTAATAATTGACATTAAAGATGAAATTAACCAATACCATTGATGGCAACAGAAACAGCTGCAAATAAAATCTGAACACACCACAAATACATATCATGCGTACATTACATATGTCTTACATTAGTCTCTAACGTGTCAATTAAAAAAACACATCACTAAAGGTAATTGTTGATAAAGTGATCAGCCTATAATTCTCGAACCTCATCAATCTCTTCCATTGTATAAGAAACCTTCGACCCGAACCACTGAAAATATATAAAACAATATACAAATTAACATTTAATACTAAAATTCTACACAAATAACAATATTCTTGTATAAATCAGTAATTAATACCTTTCATATTTATGTCAAATCATATATATGGTCGAGGTTTTCATGTTCACAAAGCTAAACAACTCAATAAGATCATACACGTTAGTAGATGCGATCTACAATGTTCGGTAGCTGCATTTGACACAAGTCGATATCAACCGTAGCTCAGCATTAATCGTTTTAGGCGATTGAAAAGTAAAGTTCACATATTTTCGTAACTACTTCTTCAAGCGACCAAATTAACAATAAAGAGTTACGAAAAAAAAAATTAAGAAAAAAAACATGTACCTTTTCTTTACTTTTTATGTTTCGATAACGTTTGACTATATCCAGCATGTACCGCATCACGTAGTATCCACACTCCGTGCTTCCCGATTGTTGAGGACACTAAAAAAATTTAAGAGAAGTTACAAATAACAACATACGCGAAAGTATAAAGACTCAATAATAAAAGAAGATAAATATCGATCGTCAACAACAAAACAAACAACAAGGCTCACATTTAATAACACTACAAAACAGAAAAACAAGTCGCACCCTAATAACGAACAGCCAAAATTACGTTTTCCGAATTTCGTACAAATGTGCATGAGTCGTAGCGCCCTATAGTACTCACGAGACCACGAGAAAGGACTATTATCAGTCGTAGCGCCTTATGATCAGCTTATAGAATAAGCACGAACGTCACAAGTAGTTATTCTGAAAGACATAATAACAAGAGAAAACATACACGTAGCCGACACTTTATTTGATAAATAAAAAACACAGCAAATTCTAAGTCAAGTTTCGTTAACAAAAAAGCGTATAAATAACAAAAAAAGGAGGTCACCTTACTCACCTATTTCAAACCACTTTACCTGTTCTTTTCCTTTGAATCTTCCCTTTATATATCATCAAAACATCCAAAACATAATTCTAAAACAAAAGACGAAAACCGAAAATGACAAACGTTGCGATAGTTTTGATGACACTGAGCACAATGTGCTACGTGTCGACTGTCATAGCGCAGACTGGCGGCATAAGCGGCCATCGCACAAACGCGTCTTGACGCTATTGCCTTGTCTCAACTACATCACCGTAACTCGTCACTCAGTGGTCGAGCCGCCGCCACACCGCCGACCGTCGTGAAGTCGTCGCCTCAGTGTTTGTGTGAGGAGGTTAACAGTGGTGGCACCCATTTAAAAAAAGAAGATAAATATCGATCGTCAACAACAAAACAAACAACAAGGCTCACATTTAATAACACTACAAAACAGAAAAACAAGTCGCACCCTAATAACGAACAGCAACACTTACCCTACGACCACACCACACAACACAAATATATATTTATTATTGTAATACCCCGTATTTTTTTTATATCTTGTTATAAGCGAGTCTCCTATGTTTAGGTCAGGTCTAATATTTAAGTCGAGCTTATACGAGTTTGTATTATTTTCTTAAGTGGAGTTTTAGGTAGAATAATAATAATAATAATAATAATAATCATAATAATAATAATAATAATATGACTTAGAATGGATCAAAGGTATCACTAAAATCTCATTTATGTCGGCTAAGTTCATTACATGTTCATTCATTCATTTTATTCATTCATTCTCGCATCACCTTCATCCTACATCACCGTCCTCACCATTCGCCCTCATTCGTCCATCATTCCTCACTCAACATCATCAATCATATCATCTCCCTCAACATCATCAATCATATCATCTACACGCACCGCGATCATCGTCACTGTTCTTCGTCCTCGCTATGTTGTTCTTCGTGTTGCTGCTCCCCTTCGTTTCTCCTTTCCCAGGCTGTGTTAGTCTTCATTTTTGCCGTGCTTTAGGCTCAAATTCGTTGGGTTGTCGAGTTTTAGAGTAATCCTACTATTACTTGAAGGTATATTTCGTATCTAATCGTTTCAATTCGATTTTCGTACAAACCATAACCCTAATTTGGGGCTTTTCATTTTTTAATCAAAGTTGGTGACTTTGGTAGTCGATTAGGTCGTATTTTAGTAGTAATTAACTGGGGTATCGTTATTTGTAGAGTTCGTGCTGTTTCGTCACAGTTTCGGCATGTTTTTCGACCGTGAGCTCGAGTTAGACGGTTTTCCACTCGTACTCAAGCGTTGATTCAATTTTCCTCTTCATTTTGGTAAGGGTTACTCCTTACTTGGCCATATGTGTTCTTGTATGTGTGAATGGTAGAGAGTATGTGGATATTGATAGTCGTGAGTCATATACGATAGTTGGGGTTCGATTTTGAGAATGGGTCATTGTTCTTTCGACCAGTAGTAAATTTGCTCTAATTGGAAAGAAATTCTTTGAAGCCTTAGTGTAGATGATTGTTATTACTGCCGTATATGTATAATGAATGTTATTGATGGTAGGGTGACTGTCATTATTGTGTGGCAGGATGACTGTTAAGCGTGTCCAGTTGTAGTTACTCCATTCGACTTAAATATGGGAAGTAGGTATGTGAATGTCAAATGTATGAAAGTATGTGTGTGTGTGTGTGTGTGTGTGTGTGTGTGTGTGTATGCAAAGGAGAAGTCGATGTTGTATTGGGACTTGGGTTGAAAAGTAAGGGATACTCCTTACTTAGCTCTAGAGTAGTTTGATTGTTGTGATGATGTTTTGTGTATGTTCTATGACTTGTATTGTTATTATTGTATATGTAAGCATGGATGTTACTTGTGCAAAGAATGTGTGGTTGACCTTTTGAAAGAAATTTGACTTGTGATAGTAAGGACGGTTAAGTAGTATAAGATGTAATCGACTTGTGACTTGAGAAGAATTATGTTTGGAAGAGACCGAGTATACAAATGATTGTAAATCGTGATTAGTGGGAAAGTGTTTTGTGCCGTGAATGTGTGTAAATGGACCGTGAATATGTATGTATGAAACGTGGATGTGTTGTTGCATTGGTGCCGTGTGTGTATATGTGTATACGTGCAAACGAGGACGTGTGTGGGTATACGTGTGTGTGTATGCCGAGTGTGTGTGTAGGCTGGCCGTGAGGCCCTTATGGAGATGGTGTTGTTGTGGGTGCTCGGAGTGATGACCGAGCACCATGTTAACGTTATTTGAAGAATGAGAATCGTAATGCGCGGAATACGAGTGGATTACACATTTGTAAGTAGTTGTAGTATTATGTTGTTTTAATGTGATATGGGAGATTATGAGAATGTATGGATGTTGTATAAGGTTGCATATACTTGTGGATGAGGGCTATGTTTCGATGACGTGATGGCTCCATGTTGTTGTAAGATTGTGATCAAATATCGTATGTTCTATCTCGTTATACACTTGTATATAAATGCTCATAAATATGCTTTTGGATATCAACCGTTCTCTTGGCATGACGTTCAGTACTCGACCATTTTTACGAGGTCTGTGTGGCCCATTATTGCGAGGTCTGTGTGGCCCATTTTTACGAGGTCTGTGTGGCCCATTATTGCGAGGTCTGTGTGGCCCATTATTACGAGGTCTGTGTGGCCCGATATTATGAGGTCTGTGTGGCCCAATGTTATGAGGTCTGTGTGGCCCAATGACTGGAGGTGATATGTTGGAGGAGGTGGGAACGTTGACGACATGGTAAGCCCTTGGGTGGAGGTTACACAAGGGGGATTCTTGTCTTGCTTGACTTTTGAGATTGTTTGATACACGTCCGAGTTAGTACACGTGAAATATTTTTAGCTTGTAAAATTTAAGCATCGTTATATAATCTCCTTTATCACGTCTCAAGTTACGTTAAGCTTTGTTTCCTTTTGCAACTTTTATGAGTTTTGATTAAAGGCTAACTAGGGTTTACTGTTGTTGTTTCTGTCTTGTCTTTCCCCACCCCGTAGGTACTCGGACGTGACTGTGCTTGTTTTGGGAACGCTTGGAGGGAATCGCTGGAGTCCGGTCTTGAGTCTAGCTTCCACCATAGACGTTTCTTTTATTTATTGTTTTTCAGGTCTCTCGGCCTGCGTGCCTATTCTCGTATCGCCAGTGGTTGTGGGTTGTAGTTTGTGAATCTTGTCCACCTCTTTGTGATGCTATCAGTTTTCCTTTATATATATTCAGGTTTGATTTGAGATTACAGGTGTTTGCCCATGGACCCGTTCAGTCGGGTCCCGTAACACCGTCATTTAGGTGGGGTCCGCCCGGCTTAAATGGGGGTGTTACAAAGTGGTATCAGAGCGGCGACCCTGATAAAATAAACCTTAAATGAACTCTAAAATGAACATAGGAGAGTCGTGTCTTAAAATGAATATAGGAATTAAAATGAACCCCATGGAAATGACTGGTGATCCAAGCAACACCAGGGTTAGGGAGACGTCCCGAAACCCTGGGTGGGAGACGTCCCTAGAGAGCTTGGTAGCCATGAGTTGAAGTGGTTAACGGGGGGGTAAAGTGTGTCGGGTTGCGTTGATATGCTGTTGATTGTCTTGTTTGTGATTGTGTTGCGTGATCATGAAGGATGGAGATACGGTGATGAGTTGTGAAGAGGCGTGGGGAGTTGTGGTGGAGTTGCGGAGATACTACGATGTTGTTGGTGATTTTTGGTGTGGGATGAGTACAAGGAACGTCATGGCAAGAAAACGGTAAACAGTGCAGGTTAGGTAAGTATAGTGGTTGTATATTATTATGATCCCGCCCACCCTCCCCTTTAAGACACATATTGATGTTATGCTGTTCTTTATCGTTCTTCTTTATGATTCGTAGAAGTTACTATTTTATACCACCGCTTTATTATCTTGCACATTCGTATGTGTTTTCGCTTTATTTAGTATATGTCTTGTTATTTTGATTGATGGAGGATGGGTTTAGGACCTTCGGGTCACTGGAGGCACTTAGGGTGCAATTTTAATGGAACTGTGGGAAATTGGTTGCTGCTAGATAGGATATATCTTATGTGTAATGGTATAGCTAGTTGCATATACCTTATGAATCCTTGAGTTATATCTTTGGTGTAATGCGTTGCTCGTGATAATAATGCGATTATCCCTTGTCATAATGTGAGATATGTTTGAAGCTCTATTATATTTCTTGTATATTCTTGATTAGGCCTAGCCATATCATAACTTTTATTTAGATGTATTATCGTATTTACACGTTTTATATATGTAAGTATGTATCTATGCTTGAAGACGGGATTAGGATCATTGTGGTTAGTGGAGACCTTTTGAAGTTGTAGATTTCGAGGTATTATATATTTTGGCTGCGGTAAAGTTGGTTACACGGACGATGTTATGGTATATAATGTGACACATGAGCTATTAGTGTGTTTGCCTAATAAGGATAGTATGAGTCGTTTGTATGTATGATTCGTGACATGGTTGATCGTTAGCCATATGCCTTGTTTACTTGCGTGGTATGATAATAGAAAAGTGAAATATTTTCTGATTATAGGTTGGACGGTTTACAGTTTCATGGTTATTAGAGTATGTATTGTTCATGTTGAGTTTCGTTATGCTTTTATATACTGTAGATCAAGCCTATGGCGGTGATTTTGTGTTAGAGTAGGTGTTCGAGGATCTGAATCGTGGAAATAGCAGTGTGTACTTTTGTTAATAAGGGTTAGTGTCGAAAAGTTGTATCATAGATTGTTACGAGCACCTTTGTAGCATGTTGGACTAAGTGTTGATTGAGATCTTAGATGTCGAAAGTGATGCGTAGGACAGATATAACGTGGCAGTGTGACGGATGAGGTACTGAGAGTTGAAGTATCATAAGTACGAGAGTGGTCGTATTAGCTAAAAGAGTGGATTGAAATGTGCATGAACTTGAAGGTAAATGAAGTGTGTATGTATGTCAGTCCAGTCGAGTGATCAAAGGAATGAGTAGCTATTATAAATGGAAAACCGGTTAGTACGTATGAGTTTGTTATCGTGTGAGTTGTACTTCTTAATTTATGAAAGCGAGGTAGAATATAGTTTAATATATTGTATGAGCGTATGTTTGAGTAAGATGAGTATCAAAATTTACGTGATCGTGAGTCAAGTGTTGCGAGCTTTATGGATACCAGTACGGTTATTTAGAGTATTTGTTGAATATGGGCTACGTTATGAGTAAGACATTATGAAAATAGTTTTCATGGTATTTTAAGATTGAAAGTTAACTAGGTCATAAGAAGTGTAACAAATGCCATAGATGATGTAAGAAATTTTGGGGATGTGTGCTGCAAATGTGCTACGAAAGGCAAATAAGTTCTAAGCGGTGAAATAATATTGTACTACAATCAGAAGGGGAGTGGTGTAGCGATTGGTAACAGTTGAACATAGCGATAAGAGTGTAGGAGACCTGAGAATGTGAGTAAGTCAGGAACTGAAAACCTGGGTTTGAGAACATAATTTGGGATATATATACATAAACCGAGGGTTTGAACGACAGATAAGGGATTCGGTGGAAAACAAACAACGTAAGTGATACCTTGTGAGTTAGTTGGCACCAATGACACAACTAGAGCGTTCAGTGCTTTCATGGATGTAAGGATAATGTAAGGTATGAGTTATATGAGTTATATGAGTGACATGGGTATCGGGTAGTAGTGGAATAAATAGAGATGGAAGTGTATGTTTGGAATAAGTAAAAGAAGTGTGATGGTGAGGTGTAGTATAACTTGTCTGTAGTTATAAAGGTCATGAGATTTGTTTATGTTTCGAGGGAATGGTCATGCGTATGTTTAGTGGTTAAATACATGATGAATTGTTGGACCATGTAAAAACAACATAATTGAGACTTTGGAGTTAAAGATTATTCTCTACTAGCTAGTGCTTGGGTAGTATGATGGGCAGGGTATAGTAATAGTTGCGTTCTTCGAGGGGTCACCCAGACGATCCCGACTCTCGCGAGTAACCGGCTACATTAGCCAAATTGATTGACTGCAAGCATAGTAAGTTGATGATTTAGTAGTATACGTACTATAGATAGCATGTCATAATGAGGTATGTGTCAAAGCGAATATAAAGGGGTATGGCAATTGTTGCAGAGTGTAAAACTTAAAAGATTATGTTCTAGACCTTGTTGGATATACGTTAGAATAGAATGGAAAGGGGTACGACAAAGCCAGTGAAGCATGTTATCAAGTAAAAGTTTAAGGTATATAGGTTTAGACTTCTGGAGTGTAGAACTACGTGATGTTAAAAGTGGATACGAAAAGTGATACTTTTGGATAACGGCGTGATCTTGGGGGAATAAACATGTCATTTTGGATTTGGGAAACGTAAGGATGTTTGACTTTATGAGGCGTACATGATATAATGTTCAATAGTTGTATACATAAGATATTGGTGTGTTGGATAAACTGCGGAAAGGTAGTCAGTTATACAACGTCAACAGTTGGTACATGATAAAGATAATGAGTAAGTCGAAGAGAGTCATAAGAGCACGACGATTCCAAAAAAAAAAAAAAAAAAAAAAAAAAAAAAAAAAAATTGAGGCAGTTATGCAAGTCAAGCGGTTATAAAATAGTGACGGAAACATAGAATCGTAGCAAACTAACTAGTGAGATATATGTGGATTGGTCGAGTGGTTCTGGGTATAATCATGATGGAGTCGATGCAGGAGGAGATTAATAATATAGATGTCTAGATAAGGCTGCGTCTTTGGCATAAGAGCGTTGTAATAGTAACAATACGTTTCGGCAAAGGAAATCTTAAGGGTCACGAACTGAGGAATTCGGTTTCAGTCGAGTAGGGGATAAATGAGTAGGCATGGTAACACTTATTGGTTTATATGATTAGAACTCAAGGTTAGTGGTACGTGTATAGTTATGAGTGTGGTCGCCAAAGCAGTGGATTAGAATTTTCCGTTCCGTTTTCCCACGCGTATAGGTTGGTTACTATTAACGTGAACGCTAGTGGTATGTCGTACCTTACGACTTTTGTGATCGTGTTTTGTAGAATTTAGCTATGTTTGTTAGTTACGCGGACGTAACTCTTTTTTTTTAGGGGTATAAAGCGCGCAAACATTTTTTTTTTTTTTTTTTCTTTTCGATTGTTGTTTGCATGTTACGAGTGTTTGAGCAGCACTACCTTGACCTTAGCGCTGGCTAGTAATGAGGTGAACTTGGTTGTGTACGTGTTTACACGTTAGCTTGTCTTGTGCTGTCTATCTTGTCTTGTGCTGTCATTAGTTGGATGGTTAGTGTTATGAATTTCGGGGCGAAATTCTTTAAGGAGGGAAGACTGTAATACCCCGTATTTTTTTTATATCTTGTTATAAGCGAGTCTCCTATGTTTAGGTCAGGTCTAATATTTAAGTCGAGCTTATACGAGTTTGTATTATTTTCTTAAGTGGAGTTTTAGGTAGAATAATAATAATAATAATAATAATAATAATAATAATAATAATAATAATAATAATAATAATAATAATAATAATAATCATAATAATAATAATAATAATATGACTTAGAATGGATCAAAGGTATCACTAAAATCTCATTTATGTCGGCTAAGTTCATTACATGTTCATTCATTCATTTTATTCATTCATTCTCGCATCACCTTCATCCTACATCACCGTCCTCACCATTCGCCCTCATTCGTCCATCATTCCTCACTCAACTCCCTCAACATCATCAATCATATCATCTACACGCACCGCGATCATCGTCACTGTTCTTCGTCCTCGCTATGTTGTTCTTCGTGTTGCTGCTCCCCTTCGTTTCTCCTTTCCCAGTCGTGTTAGTCTTCATTTTTGCCGTAGGTTAGGCTCAAATTCGTTGGGTGGTCGAGTTTTAGAGTAATCCTACTATTACTTGAAGGTATATTTCGTATCTAATCGTTTCAATTCGATTTTCAGATAAACCATAACCCTAATTTGGGGCTTTTCATTTTAATCAAAGTTGGTGACTTTGGTAGTCGATTAGGTCGTATTTTTAGTAGTAATTCACTGGGGTATCGTTATTTGTAGACTTCGTGCTGTTTTGTCACAGTTTCGGCATGTTTTTCGACCGTGAGCTCGAGTTAGACGGTTTTCCACTCGTACTCAAGCATTGATTCAGTTTTCCTCTTCATTTTGGTAAGGGTTACTCCTTACTTGGCCATATGTGTTCTTGTATGTGTGAATGGTAGAGAGTATGTGGATATTGATAGTCGTGAGTCATATACGATAGTTGGGGTTCGATTTTGAGAATGGGCTGTTGTTCTTTCGACCGTAGGGCTGCTCTAATTGGAAAGGGGCTGCTGAAACCGTGTAGATGATTGTTATTACTGCCGTATATGTATAATGAATGTTATTGATGGTAGGGTGACCACATTATTGTGTGGTGATGACTGTTAAGCGTGTCCAGTTGTAGTTACTCCATTCGACTTAAATATGGGAAGTAGGTATGTGAATGTCAAATGTATGAAAGTATGTGTGTGTGTGTGTGTGTGTGTGTGTGTGTGTGTGTGTGTGTGCAAAGGAGAAGTCGATGTTGTATTGGGACTTGGGTTGAAAAGTAAGGGATACTCCTTACTTAGCTCTAGAGTAGTTTGATTGTTGTGATGATGTTTTGTGTATGTTCTATGACTTGTATTGTTATTATTGTATATGTAAGCATGGATGTTACTTGTGCAAAGAATGTGTGGTTGACCTTTTGAAAGAAATTTGACTTGTGATAGTAAGGACGGTTAAGTAGTATAAGATGTAATCGACTTGTGACTTGAGAAGAATTATGTTTGGAAGAGACCGAGTATACAAATGATTGTAAATCGTGATTAGTGGGAAAGTGTTTTGTGCCGTGAATGTGTGTAAATGGACCGTGAATATGTATGTATGAAACGTGGATGTGTTGTTGCATTGGTGCCGTGTGTGTATATGTGTATACGTGCAAACGAGGACGTGTGTGGGTATACGTGTGTGTATGCCGAAAGTGTGTGTGTAAATTTGGCCGTGAGGCCCTTATGGAGATGGTGTTGTTGTGGGTGCTCTGAGTGATGACCGAGCACCATGTTAACGTTATTTGAAGAATGAGAATCGTGAATGCGCTGAATACGAGTGGATTACACATTTGTAAGTAGTTGTAGTATTATGTTGTTTTAATGTGATATGGGAGATTATGAGAATGTATGGATGTTGTATAAGGTTGCATATACTTGTGGATGAGGGCTATGTTTCGATGACGTGATGGCTCCATGTTGTTGTAAGATTGTGATCAAATATCGTATGTTCTATCTCGTTATACACTTGTATATAAATGCTCATAAATATGCTTTTGGATATCAACCGTTCTCTTGGCATGACGTTCAGTACTCGACCATTTTTACGAGGTCTGTGTGGCCCATTATTGCGAGGTCTGTGTGGCCCATTTTTACGAGGTCTGTGTGGCCCATTATTGCGAGGTCTGTGTGGCCCATTATTACGAGGTCTGTGTGCCCCGATATTATGAGGTCTGTGTGGCCCAATGTTATGAGGTCTGTGTGGCCCAATGACTGGAGGTGATATGTTGGAGGAGGTGGGAACGTTGACGACATGGTAAGCCCTTGGGTGGAGGTTACACAAGGGGGATTCTTGCCTTGCTTGACTTTTGAGATTGTTTGATACACGTCCGAGTTAGTACACGTGAAATATTTTTAGCTTGTAAAATTTAAGCATCGTTATATAATCTCCTTTATCACGTCTCAAGTTACGTTAAGCTTTGTTTCCTTTTGCAACTTTTATGAGTTTTGATTAAAGGCTAACTAGGGTTTACTGTTGTTGTTTCTGTCTTGTCTTTCCCCACCCCGTAGGTACTCGGACGTGACTGTGCTTGTTTTGGGAACGCTTGGAGGGAATCGCTGGAGTCCGGTCTTGAGTCTAGCTTCCACCATAGACGTTTCTTTTATTTATTGTTTTTCAGGTCTCTCGGCCTGCGTGCCTTGTTACTGTCGTGGTTGACAGTTGTAGTTTGTGAATCTTGTCCACCTCTTTGTGATGCTATCAGTTTTCCTTTATATATATTCAGGTTTGATTTGAGATTACAGGTGTTTGCCCATGGACCCGTTCAGTCGGGTCCCGTAACACCGTCATTTAGGTGGGGTCCGCCCGGCTTAAATGGGGGTGTTACAATTATAGTAACTTACTACAATGTTACTCCACTTCATTGACATGCCCGACTTCAATGTTGAACCACCATGAGCCTTAAATGTTCGAAATGCACTACGCCTCAAAAAAAAAAAAAAATCAATGTTAATGAAAGTAACTCAAATGACAAAAAAATAAAATACTACTACTTACATGTATTTGTAAATGCATGTATACTTACATCTGTAATAGATGCTTAAACGACGTGTCGCGTTTATTGCTTGTCATTGGATCACAAAAATAGGCCTCATGAGTCAACGGAAACAAAATAATCAACATCCAATGCAAGCTGTATGTAGAGAGCAAAGAAGGTCATCAAAAAACTAAAAAATAATATACAGTTAATATTGGAAAAACGAAACAATCTACATAATTAGTAAGATACTTACTCTTGAAAAAATGGAACAAGTACAATGTCAACATTGCCCATTTTGAGTAAGCTACAATCCACATAATTCATTACTTGATTATTGAGCTTTTGATCTTTACCAAGTTGAGACATAATTGTCGGACACAAATATCCAATAGAAGAAACACCTTCGTCGTTTTTTCTCTCTTCACAAAGCTCATGCAAGACCCTTTTTCCATACAAAGAAAACTAATATATAATATAATGAAATGGTATAATTTATTACATACGAAGTAAGAAAAAAAAATTACTTACATCATGAATACTTGAATGCATGAAACATTTAGAAACGCCATTCGGAGAAGTTGCGTAACATCTTCTTCGGACAAAAATATACACTTGTCCTCCTCGAAATGGAACATGTTCTTTGGCATTACCACTTCAAATGTCTTTGCTTTTGAAACCATCAAAGATAGGTAATTATACAAATCTAGACATTTAGGACCTATATTTGATATAATCTCGTCAAGCTTAGACTCGGGTAATGATTTGATAGCAGAACCTTTGGACACTTGTTTTTGCTTAGTTGCGGTTATTGGACAGCTCAAAACAGATCCAGAATCCTTTAAAAACCAATTATAAAACGTCAGGAGTATAGATAAACAATATGTTAAAGAATAGGTTTGCCACAATTTAACAAAGTATATGTTAATATACCTCTCCCAATATAATTAACTCCTTCGGCCATTGTACGAAACTTGCTACAGCATCTCCGACACGTTCATGATATTGAGTGGGAATAGGAAGCGGTGCACTACCTTCTACGACTTTATCAATCGACACTCTTGCATTACAATCTAGAAGCCTCGTACCATGGACCGTCTGATTTTCATCATCCGAAGGATAAACGAAACCATATGCAACAATGATAGATTTTCCATTGTCTAGACAAGCTAGCCGACATTTAGTTGGCTCCTAGACGTTAAAAATTGAATGTTAGTAACTTTCATTAAAACTAAAAACTTTTATAAGACCCTAAACATTTTGACAGTAAAATTATACTATTTAATACCAAAGAGAGATTAAATTGTAGTTAAGTTTTTATGTTAGAACGTAACCTTTATTTCCCATTGGTTTGAGTTTGGAATCGGATTTAAATATGGTTCTTTACTTGTACCCGCACCACTATTAAGCGGATTCGCTGACTGACAACTACTTTGAGGTTCTTCAAGGTCTTCAGGCACTTGCATTCCCATTCGCTTCAATAATGCCACGGTCTCTTGCCGAATCAAAGAGCCTAATGAATCTATAGTCTCCTTCCGAACCCTTTCCGTAATTTGGGCTACTTCTGTAACACCCCGTGTTATTTTAACACAATATGATAAAAGAATTTAATTCCTTAAATTAAATTCATCCTTTTTCCTTATAATAAAAATGCGTCTGAAATTTTTTCGCTAAATAATACAAAATTTTCTTAACTACAAATTTAAAAATTTTGAAAAATAAAGTTTGTTGTATTATCTTTAGAATTGAAAAAGAAACACATTTCAAAATTTTATAAAAATCAACACAAAATTTATATCGCCTTTCAAATTTCAAAAATGTTAAGTTATGTTTACTATTCATAAAAATAAATGTAAAACCTTTTATTCAAAAAATTCAATTTCGAACATTTCTCATTTTCAAATAAAAAAGAACCCTTATACTTTTCCCGTCTCTGAAATTCGGGTCAATAATTTCAAACACGCAAATCAAAAATCAAACCATCTTATCCTCTTCCACTTTCTTTTTATTTTCAAAAGTAAACTTAACATCAAGTTTATTAATCATTTTGATTAATTTTTAATAAATCATATTATATTAATATCTAATTACTATTTCATTTTCATTAAATTAGCTTTTTCTAAATTGTCGATATTTGAAGTCACACCTAATTTAAATTGATTAACTTTTTGACGTTTGATTATAATTCTTTAAATCTATAACATTCAACGAAAAAAATAAGGAATTCGACCTAGGAAATTTTTATTCAATTTCGAGGATTAGGATCCGATTTTTGTTTTAATACCCTTTCGAAAATTATTTTTATTTTTAATTCCGATTTTATTTCAAAACACTATTTTAAGATCATATCCTTTATTTTGAGACTTTCATCATCAAGCAAATCGAAAATTTCAAAAACGATAATCGAGCCCGAAAAATAAACCTTTGACTTTCGGACACCAAAGTCAAATTCTATCCTCTTCCATTTTTCTTACACATTACTTACACCATTATATTTATCATCATCACTTTTATTTTATTTTGTATTTATATTTAAAGTTATACTTAATAATAATACATAAATACTAAATACAATACTACCACTTTAACACTACCATTTTCATTTCCATCACTTTTAAATATTTTCTAAAGTAGTAAATAAAATATTTTAGTCTTAAATTTATAAAATGAATACTTTTCAGAAAATCGCCAAAACAGCACATTTTAACTTTTATCGCTTTTAACGCCCGACTTTTTAAAACTGATTAATTTCGTGAAAAACATTTTAAAAATATCATAGGAACATTTCTAACACCAAATAGTGTCAAAGACTTTATTAACCAATTAGAAATAAGATGTTCCCTAATTTCTTTTAAATAAAACATTATTTACTAAATAAAACTAACTTTAACCTAATTCATTTAACCTAATTTTTTTACAACTTGTTCCACAAGTTCTAAGACCAGCCGTAGTAGCAATATTTAGGGAGGTTTAGACCTACTTGCTTATTAAAATAATATTATAAATTTTTGTAACAACCTGGTTTTTCGTGACTTTAATTAAACTAAGGCGGAAAATTAATTAAGTCTATATATTACAAAACCAGCTGTTATCGTCATAAAACTCTGTATACATAATACGAGTTTAAGATAAGCAGAGATATTCGATTACATTCTCTCAAAAGCAATACAAAAAGTAAGGTAACTCTCCCCAGCATTCAATAGCGTTGGTCTCGGGGTACCTGCGTTTAACCATTATCATTTTCCCGCAACACTCTTTCGACACATGTAATTCTAAAACATGTGAAATACATAATATAAATAAGTAAAAACAAATAGCAAGCGTTTAAACAACACATAAGAGGAATCATGGTGATTCAAACATGAGCATGCGTCAAATAATATAACCATAAAACAATCATCGATAATCATTCTCAATTCATAATCATGTAGGCAAATCATTATCATTTCATCCACACTCGGGGTAGTCGACCCTTTTCAATTATTCATATAGCAACATATACTCGCGAGTCTTGACTACAGAGTGGCTCGTGTACTCTCATAGATAATTACCCATATAATCTTCTATCAAAGTGCACTAGTCGCTCGTGACTGTACATCAAATCAAACACTAAGTAGCGTACGTGATAACTACCTAATATTCAATACAACATGGATAATCTATCATACGTTGTCCTATGAGCCACAACAAGTCAGGATGGAAACATGCAAAACCCTACAAAAGCAAGGCCTGCGCAGAAGCTGAAGGGCCGGAAACATTCAACGGACAAGTCATTCAAGCTAAAGATATCAAGCAGGTAATAAGGAGGATCAGTCCCTTGTCTTATGTATGCATACACTACCCTAGTGGTACGACTATTACACTACGACAGATCCCCCGGATGGGAATGGTCATTTTCCAATTACCTCATATGGGCCCGTGAACGAACTCGATTCATAGGGCGAGAGTCACGTTAAATAAAGACTGAGAGAGTCATTAGATTACCACTGGCAATTCATAGGGTGCCAAGTGTCCCCATATGCGGCTACCTTTCTAACGATGGCACAATAGATTCGCAACATGACAGACACCCGAGTACTAATCATACAACGTTATAATCGAAGGGTCTAATCTCATGTCAGGACGTTGCCGTAGAGATTCTACGGGCTCCCAAGTTAGAGTGGATAGTCAAAGTGAAGTCATCGAAAGGGAAATTCTAATAAGAGGTGCGTATTATTCTATACATGTGAGGAAAACGGTAACATCAAGTATTCAACACTTAATTCATTATTTCTTTTATTATTCATAACACATGCTATAATTCTTATTAGTTATAACATCGTCGTACTTGTATAATGAAAATTTAGTTCTAGCAGTTCTTCAGGTAAACAGAAGCACATAGAAAACTTAAATATTTTATTTGAGTCCGATCGTACATTTTAGTTATTTTCACTAATCATTATTTTAAAATCCAACGTACATTTATATGTATTTGTATTTTAGTATTTCAACGTATTTTATTCGTAGATTTATAATTACATGTATTATTAGTATTCATTATTTTATTCTTATACTTAGTATCTTTTTCTATACTTAGTGTTTTTATACTTAGGATATTTTATTTGATTAACTTAAGTGATTTAGTTAATGTAACTAGATTTTCTAATTGATTAGTTTCCTTTTTTACTTTTGTTCTTGGCTATTCTATAAAACTAGGTATTTTTCCAAGTGTCAAAAAGTAGATTTATTTCTTAAGTATAATTCTAGTTTCAAAATTGTTAAGTTCATTTTGTACTTAGTGACTTTGAAATATATTTTAATCGAACTCGTTAAGTTCATTTTGTATTTAGTGATTTTGAAACATATTTAAATCAAAGTGGTTAAGTTTATTTTATACTTGGTGATTTAAATGATATTTCAAAAGTGAAACTCGGTTTAGATTTAGTCGTATACTTAGCTAAAATTTAAGCGGTTTCCATTTTTAGTGAGGTTGTCGTAGTTCATTTTAAATAGTCCGTATCTCCACATCCACAACTAAGCATAGGTAGTAACACACGATATGATTCATTTTAATATATGTAACGTTTATTTTTATCGGTTTCGTTGATTCTTTTTATTAACGATTCATTTTACAAACTAAAAACAATTCTAATTTCAAATCAAATTTAGTGACTAAGTGGTAAATTCATTTTGACTAAAATTGACCCATTTAAAGTGATGATGCCGTGAGCCTTTATTATATTTAGCTATTTATTTCTTTTTTTGTTTTTATTAATAATTCATTACTTTAACTAATTAAATTACTAAAGTGATAAAAATAAAAAGTGACAAATTCATTTTAGGTCCAAAATACTCACCAAAACCGTGGCACACTATGTACTTAGCAATTTATTTTGGTTTTCTAATTTTATCGGTTTTCGACTTAAAGTTTTTATAATCTATTTATTTGGTTTATACTAAAGTGATTTAAGCTAAGTTGAAATTTCACTAAGTATTTTATTTCGTTTATGAATAGTGATTTTACTCACTTTAAATTTCTAACTTTTATATTTTTAAGATTTAGCTTATTAAACTTATAGATTTAGTTATGTGTTTATTCACTAATGGATTAAAACAACATTTAACTTTAACTTTATGAAAATTATGAATCAAAATTAGTCATCTACATGAAGATCACATGAATATGTGAAGAACACTAATGCTTTTAATATGAACATTATTTAGTCAAATTTTTATATGTTTATATAATTTTTCCAAATTTTTCATACAAGTCTAATTTAACTAAACTAATCATAATATGTTATTTAGAAAAATTAAAACTAAAAATTGGTCCAAATATTTCATGTAAGCCGTGTATATATATATATGTTCCTGAATTTTGATTTTTGATTTTTATACTTCTAATTCAACAACTAATTTATTCTATATCATATATATACTTAAGCATGATTAAACAACAACTACAAATATTAACACACAAAAGAAAAATCATTATAACTTAAGAATAACAACAACACTTCAAGAACACATATAAACAATTTAAAACATTTAAATTTCTTAACAATTTCATTTTAAGCCTTGAACAAAAACTAATTATATTTTCATAACCATCATATACTTAGGATTTTAAGCATGCAATTAACAAAAATTAAAACGAAAAATTAAGTGAGAAATATAAGGGTGGCCGAATGGTTTTTTATAAGCTACACCATTTTTATTTTTTTGATTTTGCCTTGTAATTAATCATGCAATACTATGTGATACACATAACACATAATCAAGCAAGTGTAGGTGCTTAGCAATTATAGTGTGCGGGAGCACCTTAAATTAGATGTTAAACGTCGAGGATCTAAAATAAATTTTAGATCGGAAAAGTCTTCACACAAGAGCACCCATGATCTTCACCTGCTCGCTTCTTTGTCTAGAGGTTAAGTACATACAAGAATATTTAGCTAAGTTAGAAGTTTATTTCAAACAAGTTAAACTAAAATTTAAAGTGTAGTAACATTTTTATTTTTAGGAAATGAATTGTTTTATCTTATTTTATGTTTTATGATCATTATAATTTAGTAGGAAAAGGAGGAAGTGAAATAAAATGACTTATGAAGAAATTTATTTTAGTGAATAGTGAAAACCTAAGTGGAAGTTTTAATTAAAGAAGATGAAGATCTTGAGCTTTTTATTTATAAAAACACAAACTTTAATTTTCTAAGTTTCATCTTATAAGTGTAGTAGTAGTATAATTTATGTAGAAATGATCTAGATTAAGTAGTGATCTAAGTGGAGTAATTTATAAACATAAACATAAGTGAAATAAATTTAGGAAATTAAAAATGAAGAAAAAGGAGTATGAAGAACATGAAGAACACTTAAGAACATGTGTTCTTACTTGAGTTTTCTACTTAGCAAATAAAAGAGCTTTGTTTTTAGAGAGGTTTTGTGATGTTTGTTTTGTGTGCAAATGAAATGTGTAGTAGTAATTAAAATGTATACTAGTAAAGCATTATTATCATTTAATTTTAAATGAGCTAAGGTGATGATGTAAATATAGGGTGTGTAAGAGGATTAGACAAGTTACTAAAGGGGGAACAAAGTGGAAGAGAAAGGAAGAAAAATGGAAGAAGAAAACTTGGACCAAGGAGGTCAAGTCATTCGGCCATCATGTGTTCACATGGCCCGATTTTTCGTTTTTGAAATTTTCGATTTACGCGCACGCGAAAAGTCTAGAAATAAAATATATAGTCTTAAAATAATGGTTCGAAGTAAGATCAAAAATAAAAATGAAGAAAAACGTAGAAGAGAATTCAAAACAAAAATTGGGTCTAGAATCCTCGAAACTTTGAAATAAAATCTTATTCGATCGAAATATATATTTTTTTTCGCTGAATGTTATCGAAATAAATCATTATGCTCAAACGTCAAAAAGTTTATCAGTTTTGAATAAGTGTGACCCATTATTTCGAGTTTTAGCTAAAGTGCTAGTTAAATCAAAAAGGAATAGTAATTTTATATTAATATAAAATGTTTTGTTAGTATTAATCAAAATGATTAAGCTTAAACATTTTTAATTAGATTTGGATTATGAGTAAGTATATTTAGGAAAAGATTAGGTGACTTAATCACACTTAGGCGGCTTGGCCATTTAGTCAAAGTTTGACCTCGATTTGCGTGCCAAAATTTGTCGTTGAGAAATTTGTCGTAGACTCTTTGTTTGATTTATCGAGTTTGAAAATGTAAAAATAAAGTTCAAATTCAAAGTAATTCAAAACGGTTTTAATTTAGGTGCAAAATAACTTGTAGTATAATGTGTTAGGAAAATAAGTGAGCGAGGATGTTTAATTAATGATTTGTGTAATTATAAAGGCTTAACTTAACATGGAGTGTTACATGTTTAGCGAAAAAAATTCAGTCGCATTTTTATTATAAGGAAAAAGGATGAATTTAATTTAAGGAATCAAATTCTTTCATAAAAATGTGTTTCAAAAACACGGGGTGTTACAATCCTACCCCCTTAAGAAAAGTTTCGTCCCCGAAACTTGGATAGAATGGATAACTGCTCGAGATTAAACAAGACAGTTAGAGAGAATATTGAGATTTTTACAAATTTGGATAATAACATTTGATTTTAT
Organism: Dianthus caryophyllus; assembly: GCA_023091065.1. Lineage (NCBI taxonomy): Eukaryota > Viridiplantae > Streptophyta > Magnoliopsida > Caryophyllales > Caryophyllaceae > Dianthus > Dianthus caryophyllus. The sequence goes on along the minus strand of CM041526.1, from coordinate 26,575,191 downwards.
TGGAATAAGACTTTTTGAAAAGTTTGAGTTTCCTAATTAACATAAGGACGTCGGATAGAGTGAACACATTGGAGAACAAAATCGCTTTTGATTTATTAATGAGATATTTAAATAAATATAGAAATGTTGCTAGAATGTTATTTTTGAAAATGACGCGAAAGAGATTTATAAAAAGGTAGGGCCTAGAAGTTTTGTACGGAATTAAATGAAATTAAAATAATAAGCGTTTTAAGGATAAAACCGTTTATTTAAATTTCAGGATAAAAGTTAACCTTAAAATAGGCTGAAATGAAAAGTTTTTTTAAAATTTAATTAAGGTTGGGGTATAATAAAAATATTATCCTACCCCCTTAAGAAGTTTCAAACTTATGTACATAATAATATTATTATTGTTACTTTTAATGACCACTTAAATAAGATATATAGCCTTAGAAAAATGGCATTTAGGGAAAATATGTAAAAGTCGTAGTGATCATAAAGAAAATATAAGCTTTTAATGAAATTAAGGAAATATAGGTTATCGTTGAATGATTAAATAAAATTTCTAGAGAATTACGGATAACCTTATTGATATAGCTCTTTTTCTTAAAATTGTTATTATGATGTTATTAGGTGAAACGGAAAGGTTATAAATCATCTTTAGAATATGATTCGAAATTGATAATGAGGGGTTATATAAAAAGAAGAAGGAAATGATATATGTAAACATATACTTCGAATAGAGATAATTATAATAGGTAGGATAAATTTAAAAAAAAATATTTAAAATTTAAAGAAAAGGAAGTCGAAACAAATAGGTTTTGAAAGTATCTAAAATTAAGAAATAAGGGATTTTATGAAGAGAAGTTAAAATAAGAAAATCCATTTCAGGTGTTAATACGTAGAAAACTATAAGTTTTAAAATAGATGAGAATTCTCAGAAGGGTAATAATAAATTTTTGAAGATATTTAGAAATTCATGATGTTAAAAATTTAAAAACGAGATAGTAACACTAAGATTTTGAAAACTAATCAAGTTAAAAGTAGGATGATTTTGTTGTAGTTGTGGAAATCTTCAATGCTTAAGAAATCTTCGACGTCTTGGGAATTTTCTCGAATAGCATGATTCTTTATACGTCTCTCTGCATGCGCTTCCGTCTTGTCTTCAAGTCTTATATTTGCGAGAAGGTGAAAAGAGATAAATCATTTTATGAAGTCATTATAAGAGTATAAGTTAGGAATGTTTTATTTTATTGAAGGAGAAATTATTTTGAATAGACCGATTAAAATTTTCTTTTTGAAATAGTTAGGAAGAGATGAAAATGGATGTTTGAGAAAGTTATAGAGGTCTTCACATCAATGGATTCCTTCAAGGTCCAGAGCGTCACTTCAGATCGTTCGACTCTTGACGCGTCCATTTGTTGCGCTTGAGATCTTGTCGGCATGTATTTGATTAAATGCTTCGATCTTCGAGAATTAACTTATTACTTAGATTTTATATCCGAGGATAGTTGTTAGTTTTAGTCAGTCACATCAGCAAGTAGCAAGCATACGATGGTTAGCGTATTTTATTTTAGGGTAGTAGCTCGTTTATTTAAGAAGATTTTAGCGTATGGTCGGTACTTAAAGTTTTTACCCATCCTCACACTTTAAAGTGATCTAAGTTATTATTTTAGCGATCTAGGATTTCTAATTTATTATTTGATCCTATAAGTCTATGCCTGACATACGATATGAATGTCTGGCCCAGGTGTCGTCTCGCTAGATGAGATAACTTTAAGTTATTCACTAGTCATAAGACAGCTGATACTAACCAGAATAACCTGGTTTTTCGTGACTTTAATTAAACTAAGGCGGAAAATTAATTAAGTCTATATATTACAAAACCAGCTGTTATCGTCATAAAACTCTGTATACATAATACGAGTTTAAGATAAGCAGAGATATTCGATTACATTCTCTCAAAAGCAATACAAAAAGTAAGGTAACTCTCCCCAGCATTCAATAGCGTTGGTCTCGGGGTACCTGCGTTTAACCATTATCATTTTCCCGCAACACTCTTTCGACACATGTAATTCTAAAACATGTGAAATACATAATATAAATAAGTAAAAACAAATAGCAAGCGTTTAAACAACACATAAGAGGAATCATGGTGATTCAAACATGAGCATGCGTCAAATAATATAACCATAAAACAATCATCGATAATCATTCTCAATTCATAATCATGTAGGCAAATCATTATCATTTCATCCACACTCGGGGTAGTCGACCCTTTTCAATTATTCATATAGCAACATATACTCGCGAGTCTTGACTACAGAGTGGCTCGTGTACTCTCATAGATAATTACCCATATAATCTTCTATCAAAGTGCACTAGCTGCTCAGACTCGTACATCAAATCAAACACTAAGTAGCGTACGTGATAACTACCTAATATTCAATACAACATGGATAATCTATCATACGTTGTCCTATGAGCCACAACAAGTCAGGATGGAAACATGCAAAACCCTACAAAAGCAAGGCCCATACAGGTAAGTCAAGGCCTAAACATTCAACGGACAAGTCATTCAAGCTAAAGATATCAAGCAGGTAATTAGGAGGATCAGTCCCTTGTCTTATGTATGCATACACTACCCTAGTGGTACGACTATTACACTACTTGACTGCATCCCCGGGATGGGAATGGTCATTTTCCAATTACCTCATATGGGCCCGTGAACGAACTCGATTCATAGGGCGAGAGTCACGTTAAATAAAGACTGAGAGAGTCATTAGATTACCACTGGCAATTCATAGGGTGCCAAGTGTCCCCATATGCGGCTACCTTTCTAACGATGGCACAATAGATTCGCAACATGACAGACACCCGAGTACTAATCATACAACGTTATAATCGAAGGGTCTAATCTCATGTCAGGACGTTGCCGTAGAGATTCTACGGGCTCCCAAGTTAGAGTGGATAGTCAAAGTGAAGTCATCGAAAGGGAAATTCTAATAAGAGGTGCGTATTATTCTATACATGTGAGGAAAACGGTAACATCAAGTATTCAACACTTAATTCATTATTTCTTTTATTATTCATAACACATGCTATAATTCTTATTAGTTATAACATCGTCGTACTTGTATAATGAAAATTTAGTTCTAGCAGTTCTTCAGGTAAACAGAAGCACATAGAAAACTTAAATATTTTATTTGAGTCCGATCGTACATTTTAGTTATTTTCACTAATCATTATTTTAAAATCCAACGTACATTTATATGTATTTGTATTTTAGTATTTCAACGTATTTTATTCGTAGATTTATAATTACATGTATTATTAGTATTCATTATTTTATTCTTATACTTAGTATCTTTTTCTATACTTAGTGTTTTTATACTTAGGATATTTTATTTGATTAACTTAAGTGATTTAGTTAATGTAACTAGATTTTCTAATTGATTAGTTTCCTTTTTACTTTTGTTCTTGGCTATTCTATAAAACTAGGTATTTTTCCAAGTGTCAAAAAGTAGATTTATTTCTTAAGTATAATTCTAGTTTCAAAATTGTTAAGTTCATTTTGTACTTAGTGACTTTGAAATATATTTTAATCGAACTCGTTAAGTTCATTTTGTATTTAGTGATTTTGAAACATATTTAAATCAAAGTGGTTAAGTTTATTTTATACTTGGTGATTTAAATGATATTTCAAAAGTGAAACTCGGTTTAGATTTAGTCGTATACTTAGCTAAAATTTAAGCGGTTTCCATTTTTAGTGAGGTTGTCGTAGTTCATTTTAAATAGTCCGTATCTCCACATCCACAACTAAGCATAGGTAGTAACACACGATATGATTCATTTTAATATATGTAACGTTTATTTTTATCGGTTTCGTTGATTCTTTTTATTAACGATTCATTTTACAAACTAAAAACAATTCTAATTTCAAATCAAATTTAGTGACTAAGTGGTAAATTCATTTTGACTAAAATTGACCCATTTAAAGTGATGATGCCGTGAGCCTTTATTATATTTAGCTATTTATTTCTTTTTTTGTTTTTATTAATAATTCATTACTTTAACTAATTAAATTACTAAAGTGATAAAAATAAAAAGTGACAAATTCATTTTAGGTCCAAAATACTCACCAAAACCGTGGCACACTATGTACTTAGCAATTTATTTTGGTTTTCTAATTTTATCGGTTTTCGACTTAAAGTTTTTATAATCTATTTATTTGGTTTATACTAAAGTGATTTAAGCTAAGTTGAAATTTCACTAAGTATTTTATTTCGTTTATGAATAGTGATTTTACTCACTTTAAATTTCTAACTTTTATATTTTTAAGATTTAGCTTATTAAACTTATAGATTTAGTTATGTGTTTATTCACTAATGGATTAAAACAACATTTAACTTTAACTTTATGAAAATTATGAATCAAAATTAGTCATCTACATGAAGATCACATGAATATGTGAAGAACACTAATGCTTTTAATATGAACATTATTTAGTCAAATTTTTATATGTTTATATAATTTTTCCAAATTTTTCATACAAGTCTAATTTAACTAAACTAATCATAATATGTTATTTAGAAAAATTAAAACTAAAAATTGGTCCAAATATTTCATGTAAGCCGTGTATATATATATATGTTCCTGAATTTTGATTTTTGATTTTTATACTTCTAATTCAACAACTAATTTATTCTATATCATATATATACTTAAGCATGATTAAACAACAACTACAAATATTAACACACAAAAGAAAAATCATTATAACTTAAGAATAACAACAACACTTCAAGAACACATATAAACAATTTAAAACATTTAAATTTCTTAACAATTTCATTTTAAGCCTTGAACAAAAACTAATTATATTTTCATAACCATCATATACTTAGGATTTTAAGCATGCAATTAACAAAAATTAAAACGAAAAATTAAGTGAGAAATATAAGGGTGGCCGAATGGTTTTTTATAAGCTACACCATTTTTATTTTTTTGATTTTGCCTTGTAATTAATCATGCAATACTATGTGATACACATAACACATAATCAAGCAAGTGTAGGTGCTTAGCAATTATAGTGTGCGGGAGCACCTTAAATTAGATGTTAAACGTCGAGGATCTAAAATAAATTTTAGATCGGAAAAGTCTTCACACAAGAGCACCCATGATCTTCACCCGTTCCTTGCTTCTTTGTCTTGAGGTTAAGTACATACAAGAATATTTAGCTAAGTTAGAAGTTTATTTCAAACAAGTTAAACTAAAATTTAAAGTGTAGTAACATTTTTATTTTTAGGAAATGAATTGTTTTATCTTATTTTATGTTTTATGATCATTATAATTTAGTAGGAAAAGGAGGAAGTGAAATAAAATGACTTATGAAGAAATTTATTTTAGTGAATAGTGAAAACCTAAGTGGAAGTTTTAATTAAAGAAGATGAAGATCTTGAGCTTTTATTTATAAAAACACAAACTTTAATTTTCTAAGTTTCATCTTATAAGTGTAGTAGTAGTATAATTTATGTAGAAATGATCTAGATTAAGTAGTGATCTAAGTGGAGTAATTTATAAACATAAACATAAGTGAAATAAATTTAGGAAATTAAAAATGAAGAAAAAGGAGTATGAAGAACATGAAGAACACTTAAGAACATGTGTTCTTACTTGAGTTTTCTACTTAGCAAATAAAAGAGCTTTGTTTTTAGAGAGGTTTTGTGATGTTTGTTTTGTGTGCAAATGAAATGTGTAGTAGTAATTAAAATGTATACTAGTAAAGCATTATTATCATTTAATTTTAAATGAGCTAAGGTGATGATGTAAATATAGGGTGTGTAAGAGGATTAGACAAGTTACTAAAGGGGGAACAAAGTGGAAGAGAAAGGAAGAAAAATGGAAGAAGAAAACTTGGACCAAGGAGGTCAAGTCATTCGGCCATCATGTGTTCACATGGCCCGATTTTTCGTTTTTGAAATTTTCGACGACAAGACGCTGAAAAGTCTAGAAATAAAATATATAGTCTTAAAATAATGGTTCGAAGTAAGATCAAAAATAAAAATGAAGAAAAACGTAGAAGAGAATTCAAAACAAAAATTGGGTCTAGAATCCTCGAAACTTTGAAATAAAATCTTATTCGATCGAAATATATATTTTTTTTCGCTGAATGTTATCGAAATAAATCATTATGCTCAAACGTCAAAAAGTTTATCAGTTTTGAATAAGTGTGACCCATTATTTCGAGTTTTAGCTAAAGTGCTAGTTAAATCAAAAAGGAATAGTAATTTTATATTAATATAAAATGTTTTGTTAGTATTAATCAAAATGATTAAGCTTAAACATTTTTAATTAGATTTGGATTATGAGTAAGTATATTTAGGAAAAGATTAGGTGACTTAATCACACTTAGGTGGCTTGGCCATTTAGTCAAAGTTTGACCTCGATTTGCGTGCCAAAATTTGTCGTTGAGAAATTTGTCGTAGACTCTTTGTTTGATTTATCGAGTTTGAAAATGTAAAAATAAAGTTCAAATTCAAAGTAATTCAAAACGGTTTTAATTTAGGTGCAAAATAACTTGTAGTATAATGTGTTAGGAAAATAAGTGAGCGAGGATGTTTAATTAATGATTTGTGTAATTATAAAGGCTTAACTTAACATGGAGTGTTACATGTTTAGCGAAAAAAATTCAGTCGCATTTTTATTATAAGGAAAAAGGATGAATTTAATTTAAGGAATCAAATTCTTTCATAAAAATGTGTTTCAAAAACACGGGGTGTTACAATTTTGGACCTCATTTTCATTTTCAAAACCTAGGTCCAAATACCTTGTCTTTAAACCTAGGTTTAAACCTAGTTTTTTTTTTTTTTTTTTTTTTTTTTAATTAGTTTATTATTTTATTTAATTAAAAATTAAATGTGATGTATATAAAAATATTGATAAAATAATGTGAACCTAGGTCTAGACCTAGTATTATTGTGTTAGTAAATAAGAGGTAGATTTGGTGGAAAAATTAAGAGTTGAAAAAATAATATTTTAATGTAAAAGGTAGGTTAAAACCTACTTTTTAAGACCACTACTACGGGTAGTAGGACCAAAATGAGCTCATTATACTCCAAAATGTCGTGGCTTATACTCCCATTTTCTCTCATTTATTTTCTTCCATTTTTCTTCCAAAAACAATTAAAATAAAAACCTTAATATTATTCTAATAATTCCTAAGTGTTCTAAGTTCATTAGTGGGTTTTAGGAGCTAATTTGTATGGATTATTTGGGTGAAGAACTTGGGTAATATGGGTGAAGAAATTTCCGATCTAAAATTTATTTTAGATCTCCGACGATTAACATCCTTTTTAAGGTGACTAGCTTTGTCTTATTTTGGCCTCTTAGTAAATTAATTAGTGTTGTTATTATAATTTTATAAATATGAATCTTATGTTAAAATTATGTTAAACATCAACTTTGATTCTATTTATGTTATGTGTTGTATGAATAATGATAATAACTAAATAATATGTTAAATAGATTATTGTAGTAATATGTTCATATGTGTAGCTAAATTAATTTTGAGCATTTTTAATTATGATTCATATGATTTTTATGTTTAGTTATGTTTTATTTAAGTAATAATCATATATAAAAATTATGTGAAATATTAACAATGAGTTAAAGTGATTAAAAATCAAAAATAGAAATTGTATGTTCATATTTAAAACCACTCGGCATTTTCCATTTTTTTTTTTATATATTTTCACTTTTAATTTTTGTAAATAATATGTTGTGTTAAGTTAGTTAAAATAGATGTTATCATGTGAAAAAAATTAAATTAGGAAAATAAATTATAAGTTATCAAAAGTGAAAATGGTGTTCTTGAAGTTTAATTTGGTGTTCTTGAAAACTCATGTTGATGTTCATATGGTTCTTGATTTGTAGCTTATTTTGATTCTAGATTATTTTATGTTTGTTGTTATTTATTGTTTTGTTAACTAATAAGTAATTATATTACTAACCATATAAATTAATCTAGTAAAATCATTAAGTTTAAAAAGTTAGAAATTTAAAGTGTTGAAAAACACTATTCATAAATATAAATGAAATTTTTAGTAAATTTCATTTTAGTTTAAATCGTTTTAGTATAATTAGAATAATTAAAATATAAAGACTTAAGCTAAAAACCGATAAAATCGAAAAATGAAAATTTAGAACATACTACTTCTTGCTCACGGCATTTCCATTATTTTTGGTCAAAAATTTGCTTTTATCACTTTTTAGTTTATTGTTAAAATAATTTAATTATTAGTTGATAAGTTAGAATTAAGAGATTTAAAAGAAATAAAAAGAATTATAACATATAAATACACCACACGACATTTCTATTTAAATAGACTAAATTTGATCAAAATGAATTTATCGCTAAGTCACTAAAGTTAAATAGTTGTTAGAAATGAAATTTTGTATAAATCATTTTAGTTATAAATGAAATATAATAAACCGATAAAAATGAGTAACCGTTATAAAAATAAACTAATTCGTGTGCTACCGCCTTTGCAATTTGGACTGTTGAACTTGGACATACGGACTAAAATGAATCATCCACGATACCATTATTTTAAAACGAAAATCACTAACTTTAGTTAATAGACGACTAAAATTAACTAAGTCTTATTTTAAAATGAATATCATTATCACTTTTTACAAACCGAACTTAACATTTTTAAAACTAGAATTTTAAAATGAATATCATTATCACTTTTTACAAGCCGAACTTAACGTTTTTAAAAATAGACTTTTAAAATATTTTCAAAACTCACTAAGTACAAAACGAACTTAACGACTTTGAAACTAGAAATTTATACTTAGAAAATAAGATTACCTAAAATATCTTAAGTATAAATACCTAAAATATCTTAAGTATAAAAACCTAAAATATCTTAAGTATAAAAATACGTATAAATATAGAAATACGTACAAGTATAAGAATACGTATAAGTATAAAATACGCAGAAATACGAAGTATAGGAATACGAATACGTATAAAAATACGTATAAAATACGAAGTATAAAAATACGAATACGTATAAAATACGGTGAATAGTGAATAGTGAATAGTGAAAAGTGAATAGTGAAATACTGAAAATAATTGAAAATTTTACTAAGTATAGAAAATTGAAAATGAATAAGTAAATAACTTAAGGTGTTTGAAAAACACTTAAATAAAATTGGACATACTAATAAACGTATCATTATAGAAACCTAAAAACGTTAATAATTAACAACACTTCAAATAATAAACGAACGTGTTATGTGATCATATGAAACCTACAATTCAAATAAAACGTTTGACGCTGAGACTAGGAGAGTCTAGTAACATGTGATATAAAATATCAAATAAATAATAAATCTTGAGTAAGTTAAATAAAAGGTCAAGCTTGGGCCTCAGATATGAAAACGTCAATCGTGAGTGAAGTGGGGTTTAAGATAGTCTTGTAGCGGTCGCCATTGCCGTACAAGATAATTGAATATGCCAACTCTTTTGGGTCAGGCTTTAGGAAATAGTCGTTTTATCCAGAGTTAAGGTGCTCTATGAATAGCATAGCCCATTCTTAAAGTGGATATTAGTGTATGCATACTAGACTTGGGTTTAATTCACTCTATTTCGCTAAAGTTACCAGGGCCACCGTGACCTTATTGCGATTGTCATCTCACGGTTCTGTCTCCTTGCCGTGTTTCGTTCTTAGTGGGCGCGACACTAGCATTCGTTCTTGCCATATGTACAGATCACTTGACGGGATTGTATCTGAAGTTCGAATCATTTCGAACACTAGAGGATGAGATGCAAGTATTATAGTATTCGGCGTGGTTTACGAGTCGAGTAAGTCTCTGCACTATGGAAGTGAGATGCAATCGATCAGAGTACAAAGGCCTACTCAGTGGTCAGGCTCGTAAGCAGTATGTGTTGTCTGTTGTATGATTATTTGAGAACAAGTGTGTACCATCTTCGAAAACTAAAGACCACAACTTTCTGAATTGAATCGAGTCTGCATGAGGAGAATGATACAATATGTATGTTTGATTGCGATCCGATATCGCCTTGATATGTTATTGAATTATTGTGTTACTATTGCTATGCTATTATATGCTATTTGCCTTCATAATTGAATATCATGTTTATATGATTTATCGCTTTAAACCGCATGCTTATTATGACTTATATGTCTTTATATGCTATATGTAATAAGCATGTTTATGTTTTTATCATAATGTTATGTTTATAAAGCGATAATATTAAACCAAAGTAATTGAAATCGAGGGTAAGTATGAGCATAGCTAGTCATCACACCGCCAAATGCATCCCCATCGATTTATTGTGCAGATGATCGTGGGCCTGAGTGGATTTTGGACGGGGCCACGCTACATGTTGTGCTTTACCTTTAGTCGTATTTTGAGAGATTTGTAATATATAACACTTTACTCTTTGAAATTACCGTATTTAGAGTTGTTTCATTCAACTCTTAAACGTTGTTGTAACTTTTGGGTTTTATGTATAATTAATGACGCTGGTTTAAGACTTAATTAATTTCCGCCTTAGTAATTAAAGTCGACTAAAAACCAGGTTGTTACAACTTCTTTATCTGAAATCCCAAAAGACCTTTGAGAAGTCTGGTGTGATGTTCCAAACACGTCTTTGATAGTAACTCCTCCACTGAATCCCCTCACTCGACCCGGGTGCTCTTTTTTGTCAAGGCCACGTGATAAGACATCATCGTACCTATTCGGAAAAAACTCCTTTGAATCCGCCTTCTTTCGCCACTCTTCCTAAATTAACACGAAAACCAAAAAATTAGTAATTATTTACTTAATTACTAATATTTCGAACTCTGTATTTTAAATAAAATTGAACTATGATGAAAGCTAACCATGTGTTCAGCAGCTTTTTGAGTTTTCTCATTAGGAATCTTTCCATCAGATTTTGACCGAGCTTTAACCCATCGCCAACTACGGTCAATAAGAAAAGAATTGGAAGACAATGGAGACGAGGACGACATAGAAGATTCTGCAACCCACTCCGGGACCCTTTGGTTGTATCCTCGTCTACCCATTAGATGAGGGTGCTCGTTACATTTCACACTTTCAACGGCTTTTTTGCTCATTTCCTGAAAAATTTAAATTAAGCATTTGGCATGATTACGTCATTTATGATTAATCACAGCTGATTTTCTAAGTATAGGGTGTGTAACAATATCTGCTCTATCATAAAGGAAGTAAAACAAGATCACAGCACAAAATCCATTGAAAATCCCACGTCTGAAACAGTTGAAAAAGATCACATGGAGTCAGCTAACATGAACATGAACAGCACAAAACAAGATCACAGCACAAAACAAGATCACAGCACAAAGCTTTAGTTGAAAAAATCATATGGAGTCAGCTAACATGAACATGAATCATCGTCTGAAACCGTCCGAAATATTAAAAAACCAAAACTTCATTAATTCATACAACCAACATCAACGTTTCAAACGAAGAGATTCAAGAAGAGGGCAGTTAGAAGAAAGAGAAAGAATCCAAGGGTAAACATAGCCACAACCATACTCGCAAATAGAATTGTCGACTTAAAATACAATAAATATTACCTTAAATTCATTTGTCTCACGAGAAGCTTTAAATTTCTCCCAATCGGCTTGCTCAATTTACGAATAACAATCTGCCGGAGAGTTAAACTTTGGATGTTTGTGCCGGATCCATTTATTAGTTAATTTGGTCTTAAAATCTCTCCACTTGCGTCCACAAGACGAAAGCACATACTCCTTATATTGCTCCTTCACTTGATATTTTTTCTGCATTAATTTTAAAATACAAATGGAAAATAATTTACATTGACAAAAAAAATGTGGCCATTATAACATCGTCAATGTTTAAACAATCTAAGTCAAAAATTACATACCGAAATATCTTCCCAAAGCAAGTTTTTGAGACCAACTTCTACATCCTTGTCCCAATCTTGAAAGTTGATATTCACTTGGCAACGGACTCTCTTACCACAGTAGCTTGCAAAATTAGTCGCATATTGACCAGTCGGGCACCCAGTATTATCCCACTCTAGAAGGAATGGTCCCTTTGCCTCAAACTTCTCCAATTTAGAGGGTCCTCGAGTTCGCCTTTTTTTTGCAACTTCATTCGCCATGTTTAGAATCTCATTAGCCTCTTCTTCGCAAGACGAACTATGATCATCCTCCATGACATAAAACCTACACAAAACAATTCACGATCAATATAACTACATTAAAATTTACAATTAATCTAACAAAAAATAGACCTTGTTAATCTGTCAAGAAAGACACAACAAAGAGTACAATAGAGACCAAAGAACAAGACAACAAAGGTAAAAAGGAACAGAGACTAAAGAAATCAAAGAAGAAGAATTTAAGCATAGCAAAGAAACTAAAGAAGAAAGAACCAAGACGACAACAAAGACAACAGAACACACCCATACGTAATAGCAAACACATGTTCGACAACATGTGCGTAGTCGCACAACAGATACAGCCACAACAATACTCGCAAATATAAATGTCGACTTACTAACTACATTCTAACTACATGATGATAACGATTACTAAGATAACATACACAATCAATATGATGAAAAATATTGACCTTGTTAATCTGTTGTTTAATCTTTATCTTCCCAAATACCCTCATTATGATCAACTCTCAAATAGTTACTATCCGAGTCATGTACACTAGGTATCGAAGGCAAACCCTCTGAAAATGGTGGGATATCATCAAACTGATTGTATTCTTCCTCATCGGCTACATCTTCAACTCCTAGAATACGCCTTTTACCTTGAAGTACAATGCTCCATTTATCATTCAATGGATCAACAATGTAAAACACTTGTTTTGCTTGTGTAGCCATTATAAGCGGCTCATTCTTGTACCCTTGCTTGCTAAAATCAACCAACGTGAAACCATACTCATCAACACGAACACCTTTCTTACTATCGACCCACTTGCATTTGAACAATGGAATAGTGAATGTTTTGTAGTGAAGCTCCCATATTTCTTCAATTATACCGTAATATGACATTTGGGTATGAATAGGTCCGTCGCCTTTACCTTTGCCAAATTCGGTAGCCGAAGCTACTACACTAACACCACTATTTTGCATTGTACTTCTACTATCTTGACGCTCGGTATAAAAGCAATATCCATTGATATCATAGCCTTCAAAGGATTTGACATCAATATTAGGACCATAAGCTAGCTATTTCACCGTTTCACTAACAGTTTCAGGAGTAGATGAATACTCTTCAAGTACGGTACTCCTAAACCAACTTTCGAACGACCTATTGTGTTCTTCAACCAACCACTTCTCATTTTTCAAAGGATATTTCACCTTCAACAATTTCATGTGCTCCTCAATGTAAGGATGAGCTTCCGTTAGATGTTGAAGAACAAGAAAGTGAGCACGACTACGATCTTCAGAACTCAATGACATCCATTGTGCTCCAATAGTCCCCTTGCCTTGGAGCCTCCCTTCATGTCGAGACTTTGGTAACCCAAACGACTGACCTTCTAAGTAATCTGTACAAAAGCTTATAGCCTCTGCGGCAATGTACCCTTCAACAATACTAGCATCCGGCCTATACCTATTGGTTGCATACCCCTTCAAAATACCCATATAGTGCTCAAACGCGTACATATCCCTCAAGTGCACAGGCCCTAGAAGTTTTGCCTCTCGAACTAAATGAACAACTAAATGCACAGAAATGTCAAAGAAAGATGGGGGGAAATACATCTCTAATTGACCCAAAGTCTCAACAATATCAGCCTGTAGCTTATCTAGTGTGTTAGGGTCAATGGCCTTGTTATACATTGCATTGAAAAAAAAAAACAAAGTCTGGTTATCGTCAATCTCACATCTTTCGGCAAAACAGAACGAATTGACACGGGCAAAAATTGTTGCATTAACACATGATAATCGTGCGACTTTGGTCCCATCAACCGCAAATCCTTCATGGAAACAAGATTTTTCATGTTCGAGGAATATCCATGTGGTACTTTAATACCATGAAGACTCTCAAAAACAATTGATTTCTCTTTCTTAGACAAAGTATAACAAGCAGGAGGAAGATATATACGCTTGCCGTTCTCTTGTGGTGCTAACTCATTTCTTATTCCCATTTCCACAATATCTTTCCTAGCCTTATACCCGTCTTTAGTCTTCCCCGGGACGTTGAGCAAAGTCCCAATAAGACTTTCGGCAACATTCTTCTCAACATGCATGATATCTATACAATGTCTCACCGACAAGTGTTAACAATAAGGGAGATCCCAGAAAATAGACTTCTTCTTATATATCGAATTCTTTGGAAATGTATTAGGCTTTCCAAAGGCGACACGAATATCTTGAACTTGTTTGAAAACTTCATCTCCCTCCAATGGAATTGGGGCCATTACATTCTCAATCTCTCCATTGAATGCTTTTTTCATCCTCCGATAAGGGTGATACCGAGGCAAAAATCTCCGAAAAGCCGTATAAACATTCTTCCTACAATGGGTGAGGCGAGGAGCTACGGTGCCTTCATCACATATCGGACATGCTTTTTCCCCTTTTACTGTGTGGCCAGACAAATTACCGTACGCTGGAAAATCATTTATAGTACACAATAACATAGCGCGCAAGGTAAAGTGTTCTTTAGCAGCAGCATCATACACCTTCATCCCTTCATCCCACAAACTTTTTAGATCGTCAATGAGGGGCTCTAAATAAACATCTATATCATTGCCCGGTTGCTTTGGACCTTGTATAAGAAGTGACAACATTAGATACTTGCGCTTCATACACAAATAAGGGGGTAAGTTATAGATACAAAGAAGTACAGGCCATGTGCTATGTTGACTACTCATTGTTGAGAACGGGTTCATCCCATCGGTGCAAAGACCAAGTCTCAAATTTCTAGCCTCTTCACCAAATTGCGGAAATATTCTATCTATAGTTCTCCATTGAGGGCCATCTGCCGGATGTCTAAGTTTCCCATCCTTTTTTCTCATATCTGCATGCCATCTCAAATTCCTCGCATCATTTACATTAGCAAAGAAGCGTTGGAATCTTGTTTTAACGGGAAAATACCATAACACCTTAGCCGCAGAACCTTTTTTCTGCCCGTTGCCATTTTTCTTGGCTTTTAACTCATACTGCGATGTCCCACAAGATGGACACTCATGCAAATCCTTGTATTTCTTGTAGTACAACATATGGTCTTTTGGACATGCATGAATTTTTTTTATAGTCACATCCTATTGGGCACATAACCTTCTTCGCCTCATAAGTAGATTGTGGAAGAACATGACCTTCAGGAAACATGTCTGCCAAGAGTTCTAATAACAACGTGAAACTCTTGTCACTCCACTTACTTTCCACTTTTAGAGACATTAATTTCATTACAGCGGATAATCGAGTGAATTTATTGCAATTAGGATACAAAGGTGTCTTCGCATCACTAAGCAACCTTTCAAAAACACGAGACTCATCATCAAGATTAACTTCAATGTCTTCTATCAAGTCATCAATTCGATCTTTTTCAATATCGTCAACATCTACATTTTCTTGGCCTTCTTCTTCGTCAACTTGTGTTTGACTATGAACTATAGGTTCACCATGAAATATCCATCGAGTATAATCTTTCTTAAACCCACGTAAAACCAAGTGGTCGACACAATTATCAGGGGTTAAAACTTTCTTTAAGTTATCACAATCAATGCAAGGGCATAATATTCTGGTCTCTCCTTTCTTTATCGCATTCTCTACTGCACTTTTCACGAAATTTTCTTTTACAAGATTTCGAAATTCAGGAGTTGCACGATTCATGTTATACATCCAACTTCGATCCATAGCTAAAAACAAGACACGTCAAATAAATTAACTATATTGGAGTAACTATTTCAATAACACTAAGAATTGTAAAAAAAAAAGAAAACTATATTAGAATAACTATTTCAATAACAGTAACTATTGAGTAAAGTGTAGCCACTTTAGAAGGTTTTAAAAAGGCAAATAATGGTGACAATGATCATTGTAGTGGTTTAGTAACAATCAATCTGCCATACACGTACAAATGTACAATGTTATCATAGAAAGACATTCTAACAGCTTAGATAAGTATATCTATTGACGTTCAATTTGTCAGTAAAAGCCAAATAACTCAGAGATACAAGCAGGGCCATGTACACAATATCAAGAAACTAAAAGATAACCTTTACTTCTTCAATCAAACCCATTTCACAACATAGAGTTACAAAGCAAAAACTACACATTTCAATTATTAAAGCATCCACTCAAAATTGTGATCCATACATATAAATATTAAAAACTGCAACAGACAAAATAAAATACTCAAACAGCCAATTCTTTGCTTGTTCAAAATCCGTAACATCATCATAACGATAGTCTTAAAACGACCCGGACTCAGCCAACATGAACCCTCTTCACATCCAACCATAACAGCGTTAAAAAAATGCTCCGTACTAACCAATTCAATTAACCAGTAATAAACTCAAAAACGTTACCAAAACCTATAAACTCTCAAAAACCGCAACAAAAAGAGCACTCCACTACCTAACCATTTCTTTGTTCTAGTTCAAAATCCATACCATCACAACAGTAGTCCCAAAATAAGTCGAGTTCAGCCAACTTGAACCGCTTCACAGAAAACCATAACAGCATAGAAATAAACCACCAATATCACCACATTTCTTTACGTTGTTCAAAGTAAAATCAATCGCAAACAACAACAACAGCATAAACATACATTTGACCCAACTAAAAATACCAAAAAAGAAGCTATAAAAATGCTGTCAGTTTATATCTAAAGTTGTAACAATATACATTTGACCCAATTTTTAACATAAACCCTAATTTAAAAATTAACAATCAAAAGTTGTAACAAAATGCTGTCAATTTATTTCAATTTAATTAGCTTAATCCCAATTTAAAAGAACATCTCAATTTACATTTGACCCAATTTTAAACATAAACCCTAATTTAAAATTTCAGCCATAATCGAAATATCACCTGTCAATTCACGGTGATGGCGGACGAAAGTGGCAGGCGGTGAGAGACGACAGTGGCCGGCGAGTGGCACTGAGACGAGTGGCAATGAGAGAGACGAGTGGTAGTGAGAGGCGGCGAAGAAGCGGTGGTGGTGGTCTTTGTCGGCGCCGAGGCCTGGTGGTGGCGCTGAGAGGCGTGGTGGTGGTGCTGTCGACTGTCGAGTGTCGAGTGTGAGAGTGAGAGTGAATAGTGTCGAGTGTGAGAGTGAATGTGTGAGAGTGAATGAGACTGAAAATGTGAGGCTGTAAGTATTGGGTAGATTGGTTAGTAATTTAGATTTTTAATGTATAAATGGCTTCAGTTTTTTTGACCGAAGCCTTTTCTATATATCATATTAATAGCTTCGGTTCTTTATATAACCAAAGCCGTTTATGTTATAATAGGTTTTCTGCTACGGTTATTTATATACAACCGTAGCCTTATGTAAATCCTAATTATCAATGATTTACAGCTACGGTCAATTTTTACAACCGTAGCCGTTTCCGCACGCCAAATATAATTTTTGTACTAGTGAAATGATGAACAAGGTGATATATGTGATGACACTCACCTACTCGACTAGTGGAAGCACGCCCGCAATCGAATGTGGACCAAATCACGCATTCCCGTACACGCATAATGTCACGAAAACGATACAAACATGAGGGCTTACATAGGAAATGAGGAGTGTAAAGGCTAAAGAGAGAGTAAGGGTGAAAAGGTGGACAAATGATTATGAAATCGTAGTGCTCGTCCAATCACAAACGGAACCCAACTCTCATAATAAACGGACCGAAAGCAGCATATCGGTCTCCTCTACACATCATCGCAACAAAGAAATCGAATACAAGTGCTCACTCATGTAACAACAACACAACTCTTATATTTTGTGCACACATTTTTATTTCTTAGTATTTTTGTGTTGTGTTTGTTTTTTTTTTTTTTTTTCAGATTTTTTGTTTCTTTTTTCTTGAGCAAAGAGCACACTCATAGTTGCGGAAATACCTCATAAAAGGTCGGGGAAACAGCAATCCCGGCTCATATTCACCAAAACTCTCCAAGCAAACGACATCAGCAAGTCGTAGAAACGATCACAACCCAAAGAACGAGCACAAGAGTAAGCAAAAGCGGTAACTAGCAAGGCTAGGGTAGACTATTTGGCAATGTAGCTAGCAAACTCAAATGAATAAGGGTAATAGGATCATATATGAGAGGAATAAGACAATGTATGAACAAGGTGAATAATAGGAAATCAACTAAAGCCTCATATGCATAAACAAGTGTCAAAATCGCGGGGAAAAACGGGACAGGGGCCACACTTATGGGTGTTAATGTTACGTACCCCACGAGGAGAACTACTCTCAATAAAAGCACGGGGACCGGGATAGATGAACCGGCCGCTGGAGGCTAAAAACCTCACAAAACACTACTACAATTTGACACTTGCGCCACGACAAAATTCGTGGCGCAAGTACTAAATTTTCGTGGCTATAACACTTTGCCACGGAAATTTAGGGTGTAACACCCCGTGTTATTTTAACACAATTTGATAAAAGAATTTAATTCCTTAAATTAAATTCATCCTTTTTCCATATAATAAAAATGCGACTGAAATTTTTACGCCAAATAATATTAAAATTTCCTAAGTCCAAATTAAAAATTTTGAAAAATAAAGTTTGTCCTTTAGAATTGAAAAAGAAACACCTTTCAAAAATTTTATAAAAATCAACACAAAATTTATATCGCCTTTCAAATTTCAAAAAGGTTAAGTTATGTTTACTATTCATAAAAATATATGTAAAACCTTTTATTTATAAAATTCAATTTCAAACACTTTTCATTTTTAAATAAAAATGAACCTTTATACTTTTCCGCTTTTGAAATTCGGGTCAACAATTTCAAACACGCAAATCAAAAATCAAACAATCTTATCATCTTCCACTTTTTCTTCTTATTTTTGTAAAGTAAACTTAACATCAAAATTATTAATCATTTTGATCTTTTTATTTTTATTTTTTTTATAAATCATATTATATAATAACTAATTACTATTCCTTTTCTATTAAACTAGCTTTTTCCTAAATTGTCGAAATTTGAAGTCACACTTACTTTAAATTGATTAACTTTTTGACGTTTGAATATAATTCTTTAAATCTATAATATTCAACGAAAAAAATAAGTATTTCGACCTAGTAAAATTTTAATCAAAATCTCGAGGGTTAAGATCCGATTTTTATATTTAGTACCTTTTGAAAATTAGTTTTATTTTTAATTCCAATTTTATTTTAAAACACTATTTTAAGATCATATCTTTTATTTCGAGACCTTTCGCGATCGCGCAAATCGAAAATTTCGAGAAATGAAAATCGAGCCCGGAAATTTGACTTTTGACTTTTGGACCAATTAATTCAAAGTCTATCCTCTTCCATTTTTCTTACACAAAATTAAAGTTTACTTACACCATTATATTTTTCATCATCACTTTTATTTTCTTTATATTAAAATTTAAAGTTTATACTTCTTATTAAAAATACATGCAAATACGATACTAATACTTTAATACTACCATTTTCATTTCCGTCACTTTTAAATATTTTCTTCAATAGTAAATAAAATATTTTAGTCTTAGAATTCAAAAGTAGAAATATTTCAAAAATTCGTCAAACGCGCACACATTAACTTTTATCGCTTTTGACGCCCGACTTTTTAAAACTGACCAAATTCGAGGAAAACATTTTAAAACATCAAAAAGACATTTTTAATGCTCAAATAGTAATGTGGACTAAATTGTTGATGATGGACTTGATGATGCCTTATTTAATTTAAATAAAACATTATTTTTCTAATTAAAAACCAACTTTAACCTAAATGCATTTAACCTAAATTTATTACAACATGTCCTCATAATTTCTAAGAGCAAAAATCACATTCACTTGCCTCATGAATGTCGTGTAACATTGCTCCATATTCTCCCATTTATTTCCTTTCTTTTTCTTCCTAAAACATTAAATAAAAACCTTAATATTAATTCTAATAAATGCTAAGTATTTCTAGTATAACTAGTGGGTGTTTAGAGCTAATTTGCATGGATTATTTGGATGAATAACTTGGGTATTATGGGTGAAGAAAAATCCGATCTAAAATTTATTTTAGATCCCCGACGATTAACATCCTAATTAAGGTGACTAGCCTTGTCTTATTTTGGCCTCTTAGTAAATTAATTTGTTTTGTTATTATAATTTTATGAGTATGATTTTTGTGCTAAAATATGTTAAACATGATTTGTGTGTGTTTATATGTTATGTGATGTATAATAAAATGATAATAAATAAGTAATATTGATTATAGTTAAAGTGTAGTAAAATGTTAATATGTTTAGTTAATTTAATTTGGAGCACTTTTAATTTTTGTTCATATAATTTTTATGTTTAGTTATGTTTTAGTTGAGTAGTGTTATCATATAAAAATTATGTGAAATATTAACAATGAGATTAAAGTGATTAAAATCGAAAATGAAAATTTATACCTACATAATACTCCACTCGGCATTTCCCTAATTTTTTATGTAATTTTCACTTTTAATTTTTGTAAATAATATGTTAGAACAAGTTAGTTAAAATAGATGTGTTCATGTGAAAAAAATTAAATTAGGAAAATAAAATATAAGTTGTTAAAATCAAAAAATGGTGTTCTTGAGCTAGTTTATGTGTTCTTGAAATCTTCAAGTTGATGTTCATGTGTGTTCTTCATTTTTACTCTCTTTGATTATGTTTTAGTTTATGCTTGTTAATGATTTGTGTTTATGTTTAGTTATTGTTTTATATATCACTTAGTATTATACTACAAATCAACTAAAACATTATAAATCATTTAGCATAAAAAGTTAGAAATTTAAAGTGTTGAAAAACACTATTCATAAATATAAATGAAATTGTTAGTAAATTTCATTTTAGTTTAAATCGTTTTAGTATAATTAGAATAATTGAAATATAAAAACTTTAAGCTAAAAACCGATAAAATCGAAAAATGAAAATTTAGAACACCACCATCATTGTCCACGGCATCTCCTTCATTTTTAGGGTTAAAATTTGTTTTATCACTTTTTAGTTTATTGTTAATATAATTTAATTATTAGTTAATAAGTTAGATTTAAGAAATTAAAAGAAATAAATCAATTTGACACATATATCATATCACACGACATCACCATTATAAATTGACTAAATTTGACCAAAATGAAATTTTCACTAAGTCACTAAAGTTAAATAGTAATTAGAATTGAATTTTAGTATAAACCGATTTAGTTATAAATGAAATATTATAAACCGATAAAAATATGTAACCATTATAAAAATGAACTAAATCGTGTGTTACTGCCTTTGCTATTTGGACTGTTGATCTTGGACTTACGGACCTAAATGAATCATCCACGATACTATTATTTTTAAAAAATGAAAATCGCTAAATTTAGTTAATAGACGACTAAATTTAACTAAGTCCCATTTTAAAATAAATGTCATTATCACTTTTTACAAATTGAACTTAACATTTTTAAAACTAATATTTTAAAATGAAAATCATTATCACTTTATACAAAATGAACTTAACGTTTTTGAAACTAGACTTTTAGATATTTTCAAAAATTACTAAATACAAACCGAACTTAACGTTTTTAAAACTAGACTTTTGAAATATTTTCAAAAATCACTAAGTACAAAACGAACCTAACGACTTTGAAACTAGAATTTTTGTACTTAGCAAATAAAATGAAATTTTAGTTTATACTTAGGAAATATATTAATATATATGAATACGTATAAAAATACGTATAAATATAAAATACGTACAAGTATAGGAATACGTATAAGTATAAAAATACGTATACAATACGAAGTCTAAAAATACGAATACGTATAAAAATACGTATAAAATACGAAGTATAAAAATACGAATACGTATAAAAATACGTATAAAATACAATGAATAGTGACCAATGAATAGTGTCAAGTGAATAGTGATTTATGAATAGTAAAAAGTGAATAGTGAAATACTGAAAATAATTGAAAATTTTACTAAGTATAGAAAATTTAAAATGAAGAAGTAAATAACCTAAAGTGTTTGAAAAACACATAAATAAAATTGGACATACTAATAAACGTTTCAATTTAGAAACTTGAAAACGTTAATAATTAACAACACTTCAAATAATAAACGAACGTGTTATGTGATCATATGAAACCTACAAATACTTAAACGTTTGACGCTGAGACTAGGAGAGTCTAGAAACATGTGATATGTAATATCAAATAAATAATAAATCATGAGTATGTTTAAATAAAAGGTCAAGCTTGGGCCTCCGATATGAAAACGTCAATCGTAAGTGAAGTGGGGTTAAGATAGTCTTGTAGCGGATACCACTATCTCGGTCTCTGACATGGGTCATCCCGGTTAGTGTGGTTGAGCCGGCAGCTTTATTGCTTAGCATCCTGCCCATGCCTTACGCCTTAAGTCGTATTGCCTATGCCGTACAAGATAATGAAAAATTCAACTCTTAGTGGGTCAGGCTTTAGGAAATAGTCGTTTTATCCTGAGTTAAGGTGCTCTATGAATAGCATAGCCTACTCTTAAATTGGATATTAGTGTATGCATACTAGACTAGGGTTTTATTCCCCTATTTCGCTAAAGTTATCAGGGCATCCGTGCCGATTTGGGCGATTATAGCGGTGGTCTCCTTGTCGTGTTTCGTTCTTAGTGGGCGCGACACTAGCATTCGTTCTTACCCTGCGTAAAGATTACTTGACGAGATTGTATCTGAAGTTCGAATCATTTCGAACACTAGAGGATGAGATGCAAGTATTATAGTATTCGGCGTGGTTTACGAGTCGAGTAAGCCTCTGCACTATGGAAGTGAGATGCAATCGATCAGAGTACAAGGGCCTACTTAGTGGTCAGGCTCGTAAGCAGTATGTGTTGTTTGTTATATGATTAAATGAGAATGAGTGTGTACCATCTTCGAAAATTAAAGACCACAACTTTCTGAATTGAATCGAGTCTGCATGAGGAGAATGATAAGATATGTATGTTTGATTGCGATCCGATATCGCCTTGTAATGCTATTGAATTATTGCGATACTATTGATATGCTATTATATGCTATTTGCCTTCATATTTGAATATCATGCTTATATGATTTATCGCTTTAAACCGCATGCTTATTATGACTTATATGTCTTTATATGCTAATTGTAATAAGCATGTTTATGTTTTTATCATAATGTTATAATTATAAAGCGATAATATTAAACCAAAGTAATTGAAATCGAGGGTAAGTATGAGCATAGCTAGTCACTGTCCGCTCAGCGGGCATCCCCCCAATAGTTATATTTTGGGCCTCGTCTTGTTTCGATCCTCTTCTTTTGATTCTCGACAAGTACCTAACAAATAAAGCGGTGTATAAAATATCCAATTATAACAAAATAATATTTAACTCATTATATATCTAAATTAACGAAAATATATAAATGTAGTTCGAATAATACAAAAGACGACTCAAAAAGTGTAAAATTATATAGTAAAAATACATCAATTTACGCACTTATCAGTCCTCCACAGTTAGTGCAATAACATAAATAAACGTCTATAGGTTCACAGGGTACATTTTGTATTGTAATCAGTTGATTAACGCTTATCGATAACGGTTGGCTTGCTAGATAAGTTTGACGTTATTGTCATACAGATGGCGGTGATCAACTGGTCCCTCAAAGTCACCTAAAGGATGTGTTTAAGAAATGTGATTATTTGAGAAAATAATCATATTGATGCCTTACTAATAGACTAAAAGGTTAGTCATTGTTTTTGACTAAAATGTTAGTCAGTGTGATAATGATACGGCCATTTAATAAGGATTAAATAATATTAGCTGAGACGACTTAAATGTAATTCGTAAATTGAATTTAAGATATTATATTTAATTGTTGAATATAATATAAGCTAATTAGACATAAACTGTTATAATTAATTAGCAAATTATAAATATATGGATATTTATAATTTAATGATATATTATAGTGGGTGTGGAACCCGGGATCGGACCCAACTCGGCGTCTTGCTTAAGGGCGGATTTTAAAGTTAAAAAAGATTAAGTTGGAAAAACCTTTAAGAACTGTTATGGAGTCGCCACCTATTTATCGCGGAAAATAGGAACCTGCTACCATGTTCTAAGCTAAAAACATGTTCTTAGATTTCGGAGCGCGCCGACACCCCTAGATCTAAGGCTTGTGAAACCAGATTGGATTCGGGGTGAGGGTACTTTAGAAAAAGAGTTAATTCAAATAATGATTTATGAAAACCTTTTAGAAAGGCCTATGTAAAAATAGCCTCTCTCGTCCTAGAACAATCCTTGTAAGATGATAATTGAAATGATGTTATCGCTACGCACAAGTGCGAAAAAGATGTAAAAGAATGCAAATGCAGATGCAAAAAGATTGATTAAAACCCTCAGTTTAGCATGTTTAACTTGTTAACGAATACGGTTCAGTTAAAGGTCGAATTCATTGTTTAAGTTGATTTTAATGCAAGACAGAAAGGGTGCAAGATGCATACAATTAAAATAAAGTTCAATTGTCCATTGGTTTATTTTATAAGGTCGGTTGCTTATGCGACTTTGGCGTGTCATCGGATATGGAGTGTACCCGAAGTAATAAGAACACTTGGAAGGCAAGCGCTCGGGTGCCAAAGCCGGGGGGGCGGGGGGCGCTAGAGTGTATGTAACACCCCGTGTTATTTTAACACAATATGATAAAAGAATTTAATTCCTCAAATTAAATTCATCCTTTTTCCATATAATAAAATGCGACTGAAATTTTTTCGCCAAATAATATTAAATTTTTCTAAGTACAAATTTAAAAATTTTGAAAAATAAAGTTTGTTCTATTATCTTCAGAATTGAAAAAGAAACACATTTCAAATTTTTATAAAAATGAACACTTATACTTTTTCCCGTCTCTGAAATTCGGGTCAACAATTTCAAACACGCAAATCAAAAATCAAACAATCAACATCAACTTTGTGAAAAGAAAACCTACGTCATTTTTGATTTTGTGAAAATATAGTCACTTGATTTATTTTAATAAATAATTATATATTAATATATAATTACTATTCCTTTTCTATTAAACTAGCTTTTTTCTAAAATGTCGAAATTCTAAGTTATACTTAATTTAAACTGATAAACTTTTTGACGTTTGTTTATAATTCTTTAAATCTATAACATTCAACGAAAAAAATAAGTATTTCGACCTAGTAAAATTTTAATCAAAATCTCGAGGGTTAAGATCCGATTTTTATATTTAGTACCTTTTGAAAATTAGTTTTATTTTTAATTCCGATTTTATTTCAAAACACTATTTTAAGATCATATTCCTTATTTTGAAACTTTCTGCGATCGCGTAAATCGAAAATTTCAAAAACGAAAATCGAGCCCAAGTGTGCACATGTGAGCCGAGCTACTTGTGGTCACCATGACCAATTTTGTAGCTCATCTTTTCTCTTCACAAGCCACCCTAAATTACCTACAACATCACTTCACTTACACACTACAACTCATCATCACATGCTATTTAATTTTTAATAAAACATTAACTTCTAATTAGTAAACTAAACTTATACAATACATTTGATCAATTTCATTTCCACATGCCTTACTTACACAAGCCACCCTATACTTACACCCCTATTTAAAATCATCATTTTATTAATTTACATTTAACATTATATAACAAACTAACTTCCTTTTTATTGTAACCCGTATAAATAATTGCGGACTAACTTTCGAGGTCCGAAAAGTGGTCATACGGACTCGGAATTTAACGAAACAAAAGCCTAAACCACCTAATTTTTCGAAACGGATTTAATGGTACAGTTTTCATAACTATTAGACGGACCGAACTAAATTCATTTTTCTGTTTTCTTTCAAAGGTCAAATTTCATTCCTCGAAACTAACTATTCTATTTTCGCCGCCTCAGCTCATAAAATTTTATCGACGTTCCTTAAACTTTTAAATATTTTCTTCAATAGTAAATAAAATATTTTAGTCTCGTAATTTAAAAGTAGGAATATTTTGAAAAATCGTCAAACGCAAGACTCATTAACTTTTATAGCCCGACTTTTTAAAAAGCGATAAATTTCGTAAAAGCATTTTAAACATCAAGGGGACAATTTCTTAACACAAATAGTAATGTGGACTTATATGGGTGATGATGTTGATGATGATGCTTATTCTATTTTAATTAAACTTTAAATAACTAAATACTTTATTTGACCTAAACTTACTAACTTATCAAGTAAGCTTCCAAAGAACAAAATCACTTGCTTTGCTCTCATTTTGGACGTCCCACTTAGCTCTCCTTTCTCCATTTATTTTTCTCCCATTATTTTCCTAAAACACTCTAAATTAAAACCCTAAATACTATTCTAATAATCTCTAGTTTTTCCTTAGCTAATTAGTGGGTTTAAGAGCTAACTTGTATGGATTATATGGGTGAAGAACATGGGTTTTATGGGTGAAGAAATTCCGATCTAAAATTTATTTTAGATCCCGACGTTTAACATCCTAATTAAGGTGACTAACTATGTCTTATATTATCTTTTTAGTAAATTAAATTGTTTTGTTATTATAATTTTATGAGTATGATTTTTGTGCTAAAATATGTTAAATATGATTTGTGTGTGTGTTTGTATGTTATGTGATGTATAATAAAATGATAATAACTAAATAATATGTTAAATAGATTATTGTAGTAAATATTCACATGTTTAGTTTAATTCATTTTTGAGCATTTTTAATTTATGTTCATATGATTTTTATGTTTAGTTATGTTTTATTTGAGTAGTAATCATATATAAAAATTATGTGAAATATTAAAAATGAGTTTAAAGTGATTAAAAATCAAAAATAAAAATTGTATGTTCATGTTTAATTATCTCGGCATTTCCCATTTTTTTTACTAAATATTCACTTTTAATTTTTGTAAATAATATGTTAGAATAAGTTAGTTAAAAAGGATGCTACCATGCAAAAATAATTAAATTAGGAAAATAAATTATAAGTTGTTAAAATCAAAAATGGTGTTCTTGAGCTAGTTTATGTGTTCTTGAAATCTTCAAGTTGATGTTCATGTGTGTTCTTCATTTTTACTCCCTTTGATTATGTTTTAGTTTATGCTTGTTAATAATTTGTGTTTATGTTTAATTATTGTTTTATATATTGTTAGTATTATAACATAAATCGACTTAAAACATTATAAATCATTTAGATTAAAAAGTTAGAAATTTAAAGTGTTGAAAAACACTATTCATAAATATAAATGAAATTGTTAGTAAATTTCATTTTAGTTTAAATCGTTTTAGTATAATTAGAATAATTAAAATATAAAGACTTTAAGTTAAAAACCGATAAAAATTGAAAAAAACGAATTTTTGGACCAATACATGCTTGCTCACGGCATTAGGCCAAAAATTTAGACTAAAATTTGTTTTATCACTTTTTAGTTTAATTGTTAAAATAATTTAATTAGTAGTTAATAAATAGAATTAAGAAATTAAAAGAAATAAACCAATTTTGTAACATATAGATATACCACACGACATTGCTATTTAATTTGACTAAATTTGACCAAAATGAAATTATCACTAAGTCACTAAAGTTAAATAGTAATTAGAATTGAATTTTTGTATAAATCGTTTTAATTATAAATGAATTATTATAAACCGATGAAAGAATGAGTAACCGTATAAAAATGAATTAAATCGTGTGCTACTACCTTTGCTATTGGATTGTTGAACTTGGACATACGGACTATAAATGAATCATCCACGATACTATTATCTTTTAAAATGAAAATCGCTAAATTTAGTTAATAGACGACTAAATTTAACTAAGTTACAATTTAAAATGAATACCATTATCACTTTTTACAAATTGAACTTAACATTTTTAAAACTAATATTTTAAAATGAAAATCATTATCACTTTATACAAAATGAACTTAACATTTTTGAAACTAGACTTTTAGATATTTTCAAAAATCACTAAATACAAACCGAACTTAACGTTTTTAAAACTAGACTTTTGAAATATTTTCAAAAATCACTAAGTACAAAACGAACCTAACAACTTTGAAACTAGAATTTTTGTACTTAGCAAATAAAATGAAATTTTAGTTTATACTTAGGAAATATATTAATATATATGAATACGTATAAAAATACGTATAAATATAAAATACGTACAAGTATAGGAATACGTATAAGGATAAAAATACGTATAGAATACGAAGTATAAAAATACGAATAAGTATAAAAATACGTATAAAATACGGTGAATAGTAAATACGATGAATAGTAAATACAATGAATAGTAAATACGATGAATAGTAAAATACGATGAATAGTGAAAAGTGAATAGTGAAATACTGAAAATAATTGAAAATTTTACTAAGTATAGAAAATTTAAAATGAAGAAGTAAATGACCTAAAGTGTTTGAAGAACACATAAATAAGATTGGACATACTAATAAACGTTTCAATTTAGAAACTTGAAAACGTTAATAATTAACAACACATCAAATAATAAACGAATGTGTTATGTGATCATATGAAACCTACCATTCAAATAAAACGTTTGACGCTGAGACTAGGAGAGTCTAGTAACATGTGATATGTAAATATCAAATAAATAATGAATATTGAGTAAGTTAAATAAAAGGTCAAGCTTGGGCCTCAGATATGAAAACGTCAATCGTGAGTGAAGTGGGGTTAAGATAGTCTTGTAGCGGACGCCATTATCTCGGCCTTATTGCGATTGTCATCCCGAATAGTGTGGTATAGCCGGCAGTATTATGCTTTGTGCATCCTGCCCATGCCGTTACGCCTTAAGTCGTATAGCCTGTTCCGTACAAGATAATGAAAAATTCAACTCTTAGTGGGTCAGGCTTTAGGAAATAGTCGTTTTATCCTGAGTTAAGGTGCTCTATGAATAGCATAGCCTACTCTTAAATTGGATATTAGTGTATGCATACTAGACTAGGGTTTTATTCCCCTATTTCGCTAAAGTTATCAGGGCCACCGTGACCTTATTGCGATTGTCATCTCACGGTTCTGTCTCCTTGCCGTGTTTCGTTCTTAGTGGGCGCGACACTTGCATTCGTTCTTACCCTGCGTAAAGATTACTTGACGAGATTGTATCTGAAGTTCGAATCATTTCGAACACTAGAAGATGAGATGCAAGTACTATAGTATTCGGCGTGGTTTACGAGTCGAGTAAGTCTCTGCACTATGGAAGTGAGATGCAATCGATCAGAGTACAAAGGCCTACTCAGTGGTCAGGCTCGTAAGCAGTATGTGTTGTTTGTTGTATGATTAATTGAGAACGAGTGTGTACCATCTTCGAAAATTAAAGACCACAATCTTCTGAATTGAATCGAGTCTGCATGACGAGAATGTTACAATACGTATGTTTGTTGCGATCCGATATCGCTTTGTAATCCTGCTGTGTATCTATGATACAAATGATATGATGTTATCTGTTATCTGCTTTCCTATTTGAACAGCATGTCTATATGATTTATCGTTCTAAATCGCATGTTTATTATGACTAATATGTCTTTACATGCTATATGTTTTAAGCATGTTTATCGTTTTATCATACTATTATAGTTATAAAGCGATAGTAATAAACCAAAGTAATTGAAATCGAGGGTAAGTATGAGCATAGCTAGTCACTGTCCGCTCAGCGGGCATCCCCCCATCAGTTTATTGTGCAGGACGTTCGTGGACCAGGAGCTGGGTTTTGGATGGAGCCACGAGACGTTTTTATTGCTTTTCCTTAGTTGTTCCGAGAGAGATGTAATATATATAACGCTACTCTTTTGAATTTCCGTACTTAGAGTTGTTTTATTCAACTCTTGAACGATGTTATAATATTTGGGTTTTATTGTATAATTAATACTTATTTGGTTTAAGACTTAATTAATTTCGCCTTAGTAATTAAAGTCGACTAAAAACCAGGTTATTACTGATTAATTATCGAGTCATCTCATGACCGTGAGTAACTTAATAGTTATTTCATCTAGCGAGAGACACCTGGGCCAGACATTCATATCGTATGTCAGGCTGACTTATAGGATCAAATAATAAATTAGAAATCTTAGCTCGCTAAAATAATAACATAGAACGCTTTAAAGTGTGAGGATGGGTAGAAATCTTAAGGACCGACCATGTGCTAGGACTTTTAAATAACAAACTACTTCCCTCAAAATAAAATACGCTAACTATCGTATGCTTGCTACATGCTGATGTGACTAACTAAAACTAACAACTATCCTCGGATATAAAATCTAAGTAATAAATTTAATTCTTGAAGAACGAAGCCTTTAATCAAATACATGACGACAAGACCTTAGACGCAACAAATGGACGCATCAAGAACCTTACTACTGATGAGACGTTCAAGATCTCGAAGATTTCTGTCGCAGGAAGGATTTCTACAACTCCATCTAATTATCCTCTTTAACTAAAATTCTTATTTCGTTCTCTTTTGAAAATTTTAACCTCTTTAACCTTTTCCTTCTAACTCTTAAATTTCCTAAACCTATAATTTCTAATAACTACTTTTCAAATGAATTTTCATTCCTATTCCTTAATCTCGCAAAGTGATTTCACTTTTACCTTTCAATTTCGTAAACTCCTTTAAATTTACTCTGAAAACCTTTCAGCTTTATTACTTTTCATTCTCCTAAACTTACTATCTCTTTCAAAATTTAAAGATTTTCGAAAATTTTATAATTCCGAATTATCTTCAAAAATTTACTTTCATGTTTCCCTTTGAAAATATCTCTGGGACTTTATTCAATTAATCCTTAAAATTCTATTTCGTGATCTTAAATAACTTTGAAATTATCTTGTTTTAAATCGTATATTCTTTACCTCATTTATTATTGAATTTGATTGCTTTCAAAATTTGCAACTTATCAATACTTTTTCCAAATTTCTCAACCTTTAAAATGAAATTTTATCTTTTATCTAGAACTTGATAAATATGTTTAAAAGTTTCTTAAGGGGGTAGGACAAAATTTGATGGTTTTAAAATCATTGATTAAACTTTAAAATTTAAAATCATTATTTTCAACCAATTTTAAACTATATCTTTAACTTCAAATAAAATTAAAATTTGTTTTATTTTAAAACCCTTATAATTTTATTTTAAATTAATTCCGTACAAAACTTCTAGGCCCCACCTTTTTGAAAATCCCTTTGAAATCGATTTCAGAAATAACAATGTAACAATATTTATATATTAATTCAAAATATTCTATTTATAAATATAAAATGTTTATATCCTTCAAATCTTTCCACTCCATCTAACATCTTTATAAAAATTCAAAAAAAAAAATTCGAACATTATGAAAAATGTTATTTTACCAAAATAAAATGTTATTAACGAAACTTGTAAAATTTTTAAATTTCTCTCTAACTGTCTTGTTTGACCTCGAGCAGTTATCCACTCTATTCAAGTTTCGGGACGAAACTTTTCTTAAGGGGGTAGGTTTGTAACACCCCGTGTTATTTTAACACAATATGATAAAAGAATTTAATTCCTCAAATTAAATTCATCCTTTTTCCATATAATAAAATGCGACTGAAATTTTTTCGCCAAATAATATTAAATTTTTCTAAGTACAAATTTAAAAATTTTGAAAAATAAAGTTTGTTCTATTATCTTCAGAATTGAAAAAGAAACACATTTCAAATTTTTATAAAAATGAACACTTATACTTTTTCCCGTCTCTGAAATTCGGGTCAACAATTTCAAACACGCAAATCAAAAATCAAACAATCAACATCAACTTTGTGAAAAGAAAACCTACGTCATTTTTGATTTTGTGAAAATATAGTCACTTGATTTATTTTAATAAATAAGTATATATTATTATATAATTACTATTCCTTTTCTATTAAACTAGTTTTTTTCTAATATGTCGAAATTCTAAGTTATTCTTAATTTAAACTGATAAACTTTTTGACGTGTGTTTATAATTCTTTAAATCTATAACATTCAATCTAAAAATAAGTATTTCGACCTAGTAAAATTTTAATCAAAATCTCGAGGGTTAAGATCCGATTTTTATATTTAGTACCTTTTGAAAATTAGTTTTATTTTTAATTCGATTTTATTTCAAAACACTATTTTAAGATCATATTCCTTATTTTGAAACTTTCACATCAAGCAGAAATCGAAAATTTCAAAAACGAAAATCGAGCCCAAGTGTGCACATGTGAGCCGAGCTACTTGTGGTCACCATGACCAATTTTGTAGCTCATCTTTTCTCTTCACAAGCCACCCTAAATTACCTACAACATCACTTCACTTACACACTACAACTCATCATCACATGCTATTTAATTTTTAATAAAACATTAACTTCTAATTAGTAAACTAAACTTATACAATACATTTGATCAATTTCATTTCCACATGCCTTACTTACACAAGCCACCCTATACTTACACCCCTATTTAAAATCATCATTTTATTAATTTACATTTAACATTATATAACAAACTAACTTCCTTTTTATTGTAACCCGTATAAATAATTGCGGACTAACTTTCGAGGTCCGAAAAGTGGTCATACGGACTCGGAATTTAACGAAACAAAAGCCTAAACCACCTAATTTTTCGAAACGGATTTAATGGTACAGTTTTCATAACTATTAGACGGACCGAACTAAATTCATTTTTCTGTTTTCTTTCAAAGGTCAAATTTCATTCCTCGAAACTAACTATTCTATTTTCGCCGTCTCAGCTCATAAAATTTTATCGACGTTCCTTAAACTTTTAAATATTTTCTTCAATAGTAAATAAAATATTTTAGTCTCAGAATTTAAAAGTAGGAATATTTTGAAAAATCGTCAAACGCGCACTCATTAACTTTTATAGCCCGACTTTTTAAAACTGATAAATTTCGTAAAAGCATTTTAAACATCAAGGGGACAATTTCTTAACACAAATAGTAATGTGGACTTATATGGGTGATGATGTTGATGATGATGCTTATTCTATTTTAATTAAACTTTAAATAACTAAATACTTTATTTGACCTAAACTTACTAACTTATCAAGTAAGCTTCCAAAGAACAAAATCACTTGCTTTGCTCTCATTTTGGACGTCCCACTTAGCTCTCCTTTCTCCATTTATTTTTCTCCCATTATTTTCCTAAAACACTCTAAATTAAAACCCTAAATACTATTCTAATAATCTCTAGTTTTTCCTTAGCTAATTAGTGGGTTTAAGAGCTAACTTGTATGGATTATATGGGTGAAGAACATGGGTTTTATGGGTGAAGAAATTCCGATCTAAAATTTATTTTAGATCCCGACGTTTAACATCCTAATTAAGGTGACTAACTATGTCTTATATTATCTTTTTAGTAAATTAAATTGTTTTGTTATTATAATTTTATGAGTATGATTTTTGTGCTAAAATATGTTAAATATGATTTGTGTGTGTGTTTGTATGTTATGTGATGTATAATAAAATGATAATAACTAAATAATATGTTAAATAGATTATTGTAGTAAATATTCACATGTTTAGTTTAATTCATTTTTGAGCATTTTTAATTTATGTTCATATGATTTTTATGTTTAGTTATGTTTTATTTGAGTAGTAATCATATATAAAAATTAGAGTAAATTCATGACTTATACCTAGTTTATAACCACATTTCATAACTTATACCTACATAATTTTTTCTTCATATCTTATACCTAGTTGACTACTTTCATTCATAATCTATACCATTAATGAATTCCGACAAAAAAAGACACGAACTTCCCGATTTGCCCTTCTTTAATGACTTGGGTATTTTTACCCACTCCCTTCACTTTCTACCAAATTAACCCCCCAAAATTCACGATTAAAATTAGAACTCTTAAAATTACTGTGCAAAATATTTCCCCCAAATTAATCCCCCACTTGAATTTGTTCATGTTTCCCTACTTTTTGTTGAGATGTTTCTCTCAAAATCAACGTCGTAGGTGGTAATCGACATTGTCGTCAAGATTAGAGTAAGTATGTACTTCTAGTTGAACTCAAAATTGATTTTGTTGAAGTTTAATTGAAATTAGGGTTTTAATTTTCGTTTTTTGATTTGATATTCGTATAAAGGACCCTAATTTAACTTCAATTCTTCATATATGTAGAGTTTTTTAACTTCAATTCGTGTAAAGAACCCTAATTTAACTTCAATTCGTGTAAAGTACCCTAATTTAACTTCAATTCCTAATTAACCAAGGGAACAATTTTTTTAGGGAAAAAGAAAAATAAGAGTAATTAGAGTATAAAATCATCAAATAATTAAACAAATTTAAAATTTAAAGGAAAAGAAAAATAACCATGAAACCTGGAGAGAGAGTAAAAATAACGTAAACTTGAGAAGGAGGAATTTGATTTTTAATGAGAGAGATTGTGAGTGATTTTATAAGAATAGAGTAGGGGTAAAATAGGGATTTCATTAATTAATTAGGTAGGCATTCAAATATTCAGGCAATAGCGGTCGTTTTTTTGGTCGGATTTCATTAATGGTATAGATTATGAATGAAAATAGTCAACTAGGTATAAGATATGAAGAAAAAATTATGTAGGTATGAGTTATGAAAAGTGGTTATAACGTAGGTATAAGTCATGAATTTACTCTAAAAATTATGTGAAATATTAAAAATGAGTTTAAAGTGATTAAAAATCAAAAATAAAAATTGTATGTTCATGTTTAATTATCTCGGCATTTCCCATTTTTTTTACTAAATATTCACTTTTAATTTTTGTAAATAATATGTTAGAATAAGTTAGTTAAAAAGGATGCTACCATGCAAAAATAATTAAATTAGGAAAATAAATTATAAGTTGTTAAAATCAAAAATGGTGTTCTTGAGCTAGTTTATGTGTTCTTGAAATCTTCAAGTTGATGTTCATGTGTGTTCTTCATTTTTACTCCCTTTGATTATGTTTTAGTTTATGCTTGTTAATAATTTGTGTTTATGTTTAATTATTGTTTTATATATTGTTAGTATTATAACATAAATCGACTTAAAACATTATAAATCATTTAGATTAAAAAGTTAGAAATTTAAAGTGTTGAAAAACACTATTCATAAATATAAATGAAATTGTTAGTAAATTTCATTTTAGTTTAAATCGTTTTAGTATAATTAGAATAATTAAAATATAAAGACTTTAAGTTAAAAACCGATAAAAATTGAAAAAAACGAATTTTTGGACCAATACATGCTTGCTCACGGCATTAGGCCAAAAATTTAGACTAAAATTTGTTTTATCACTTTTTAGTTTAATTGTTAAAATAATTTAATTAGTAGTTAATAAATAGAATTAAGAAATTAAAAGAAATAAACCAATTTTGTAACATATAGATATACCACACGACATTGCTATTTAATTTGACTAAATTTGACCAAAATGAAATTATCACTAAGTCACTAAAGTTAAATAGTAATTAGAATTGAATTTTTGTATAAATCGTTTTAATTATAAATGAATTATTATAAACCGATGAAAGAATGAGTAACCGTATAAAAATGAATTAAATCGTGTGCTACTACCTTTGCTATTGGATTGTTGAACTTGGACATACGGACTATAAATGAATCATCCACGATACTATTATCTTTTAAAATGAAAATCGCTAAATTTAGTTAATAGACGACTAAATTTAACTAAGTTACAATTTAAAATGAATACCATTATCACTTTTTACAAATTGAACTTAACATTTTTAAAACTAATATTTTAAAATGAAAATCATTATCACTTTATACAAAATGAACTTAACATTTTTGAAACTAGACTTTTAGATATTTTCAAAAATCACTAAATACAAACCGAACTTAACGTTTTTAAAACTAGACTTTTGAAATATTTTCAAAAATCACTAAGTACAAAACGAACCTAACAACTTTGAAACTAGAATTTTTGTACTTAGCAAATAAAATGAAATTTTAGTTTATACTTAGGAAATATATTAATATATATGAATACGTATAAAAATACGTATAAATATAAAATACGTACAAGTATAGGAATACGTATAAGGATAAAAATACGTATAGAATACGAAGTATAAAAATACGAATACGTATAAAAATACGTATAAAATACGGTGAATAGTAAATACGATGAATAGTAAATACAATGAATAGTAAATACGATGAATAGCAAAATACGATGAATAGTGAAAAGTGAATAGTGAAATACTGAAAATAATTGAAAATTTTACTAAGTATAGAAAATTTAAAATGAAGAAGTAAATGACCTAAAGTGTTTGAAGAACACATAAATAAGATTGGACATACTAATAAACGTTTCAATTTAGAAACTTGAAAACGTTAATAATTAACAACACATCAAATAATAAACGAATGTGTTATGTGATCATATGAAACCTACCATTCAAATAAAACGTTTGACGCTGAGACTAGGAGAGTCTAGTAACATGTGATATGTAAATATCAAATAAATAATGAATATTGAGTAAGTTAAATAAAAGGTCAAGCTTGGGCCTCAGATATGAAAACGTCAATCGTGAGTGAAGTGGGGTTAAGATAGTCTTGTAGCGGACGCCACTATCTCGGCCTTATTGCGATTGTCATCCCGAATAGTGTGGTATAGCCGTGAGATATGCTTTGTGCATCCTGCCCATGCCGTTCACGCCTTAAGTCGTATAGCCTGTTAGTACAAGATAATGAAAAATTCAACTCTTAGTGGGTCGCTTTAGGAAATAGTCGTTTTATCCTGAGTTAAGGTGCTCTATGAATAGCATAGCCTACTCTTAAATTGGATATTAGTGTATGCATACTAGACTAGGGTTTTATTCCCCTATTTCGCTAAAGTTATCAGGGCCACCGTGACCTTATTGCGATTGTCATCTCACGGTTCAGTGTCCTTACCGTGTTTCGTTCTTAGTGGTAGCGACACTTGCATTCGTTCTTACCCTGCGTAAAGATTACTTGACGAGATTGTATCTGAAGTTCGAATCATTTCGAACACTAGAAGATGAGATGCAAGTACTATAGTATTCGGCGTGGTTTACGAGTCGAGTAAGTCTCTGCACTATGGAAGTGAGATGCAATCGATCAGAGTACAAAGGCCTACTCAGTGGTCAGGCTCGTAAGCAGTATGTGTTGTTTGTTGTATGATTAATTGAGAACGAGTGTGTACCATCTTCGAAAATTAAAGACCACAATCTTCTGAATTGAATCGAGTCTGCATGACGAGAATGTTACAATACGTATGTTTGTTGCGATCCGATATCGCTTTGTAATCCTGCTGTGTATCTATGATACAAATGATATGATATTATCTCATTATCCGCTTCCTATTTGAACAGCATGTCTATATGATTTATCGTTTTAAATCGCATGTTTATTATGACTAATATGTCTTTACATGCTATATGTTTTAAGCATGTTTATCGTTTTATCATACTATTATAGTTATAAAGCGATAGTAATAAACCAAAGTAATTGAAATCGAGGGTAAGTATGAGCATAGCTAGTCACTGTCCGCTCAGCGGGCATCCCCCCATCAGTTTATTGTGCAGGACGTTCGTGGACCAGGAGCTGGGTTTTGGATGGAGCCACGAGACGTTTTTATTGCTTTTCCTTAGTTGTTCCGAGAGAGATGTAATATATATAACGCTACTCTTTTGAATTTCCGTACTTAGAGTTGTTTTATTCAACTCTTGAACGATGTTATAATATTTGGGTTTTTATTGTATAATTAATAACGCTGGTTTAAGACTTAATTAATTTCCGCCTTAGTAATTAAAGTCGACTAAAAACCAGGTTGTTACAGTGTAGACCCCTTTGTTAGTCCATAGAAAATAAGAAAAAGCTTTGATCCAAGTGGATCGGTACCTACCTTGTCCTGACGCTTCAGATCTGGGCAGAGCTTCGCTTCTTGAACTAAAAAGGAGGATGAATTCAACACGGGATGGTGTGTTGAACTCAAGGATTTGAGTGCGTGAGGCTTTTGTGAGTGTATTTGTGGTGTATACCGTGCTAGACGGTATATTTTGTGGGACCCAAGTGTGGGCGCTAAAACTAGGAAGAGAGGTTGTGAGAAGAGGGGGTTTTCTTGTGTGGAAAACTTGTGAGAAT
Source organism: Dianthus caryophyllus (assembly GCA_023091065.1). Taxonomy (NCBI): domain Eukaryota; kingdom Viridiplantae; phylum Streptophyta; class Magnoliopsida; order Caryophyllales; family Caryophyllaceae; genus Dianthus; species Dianthus caryophyllus. Next base: position 26,536,882 of record CM041526.1, on the reverse strand, counting down.
AGGTCGTGCGAGGGGTTGTATATATAAGAGAATAGCCGAGAGAAATTAGGAAACACGGGACAAAACCACCCCTTCAAACCGCATAGGGCTATGCGGTTTGGTGGGGTAACCGCATTAAGCTATGCGGTTACCACATATAACCGCATAGTGACATGCGGTTTGACAGGCTGGTTTTTAACTTCGTGATTTCGTATTTCCTTATTCCGGTTTGCCAAATCTTGGGAATATTCGGTGTAATCTCTTTGCTTGTGCTCCAAGTAGACCTAGTATGATCTTCTAGAGGGTTGAGGGCTTTGGAGTGAGGGCCAAAGGCCGGGTTTGGGCTCGGTTTTGGGCCCGAGACCCGAAAATATGAAAAAGGTGTATTTGCATAGATTTTGTGAGATAAGATAAGACGTGAGGTTGTATTTTGTGTGAGAGGGGGCTAAATAGCGGTTTTAGCTACCGGGCCTAAATTTAGGAATTTAGGAATGCTGAATTAGACCTTGTTAATGTAAAAGGGCTAATTGTAGTGCAAATGCGAAGCTCATGCCAAATGTAGCAGGACAAGGACCTAGCTAGACTCCAAATGGACAAAATGAACGTTTATTTAAGTGTGATGTGAAGCGACCTAAAACATTTTAACATTTAAAACGACTCAAAATGAATTCGACATTAGTTAGAACCGTTAAAGTCAACGTTAAAGCATGCGTAATAAAAGTCCGTGTTACATCACAGGGTTTTGTGCAGGAGGGTACGGATATGGGTATCCACAGAGCCCCCAGTTTGACTGAGCTCGGACTAGAGCGCTAGTCAAACTCCACGACCATATCCGGACCATTACAGTCTCGATATGATCAGCGGAACGAAGCATGCGTCCATGGGTGAGACGAGGACTTCGAACCGGGCTAAACGGGGAGGGGCGTGCGCATTTTAAGGACTTGGCGGTCCGTGCATATTATAAGGGCCTGCCGGCCTGCAGAGTGCCTTCGTCGTGCTTGATGTCGTTTGTTGGTGCCTTTGTATATGCTTGGTATCGTCGGATGCCTGGTGCTTGGTGCTTGGTGCTTGTAATGTCTTCGTATAAGGGGCTGAAGTGCAGGGGTGCATGTGCTTGTAAGATGTTTGGGTATGCGTGAGGTGTATAATTGAGTAGGGGTGTTCATGTAGGTGTAGGTCTCGTGAAAGAGCGTCCGTGTAATGCTTGTGCTTGAACTCGCCGAGGAGCGTCTATGCAGAGTAGAATGCTTGTAGTTGAGTATATTGTAGAGTGCTTGTGCTTAGACTCGCCGAGGAGTGTCTATGTAGTCGTAGTTGCATATGATTGCCTTTCGTTGAGGAGAAGGTAGTGCCGTTGTCGTTGCTGATGCCTTTGCTAACGCTGTTGTTAATGCTGATGCTGTTGTTGATGTTGATGCCATTGCTGATGTTGTACTGGGTCTCGCCGAGGAGCGCAGGTGCTTAGTGTAGTATTTGCTGGAGAAGTACTAGTTTGCTGGGGAAGGGTGTATATGTATGGTCTCGCCGAGGAGCGTAGGTGTAGGTGTATATTCTCCGGGGATTATGGTCCGAGGTGTATGTGCTCAAGTGTTTGTGTCTTGTAGTTAGATGCTTGGACTTGTTGGATGTGTTGATCACAGGCAGCTTGGTGTCTATGCTCCGGTCGATGGGTGACCTGCTCAGATGCTTTGTAGAGTGTATCTTTCTGGCGTAGGTTAGTGATTTCTTTGGGAAGTCGAAGGATATGTCTTGGACTCAGTGGGAAATGTCCAGATAGGTGTGGACTCCATGGGGAGGAAGTAATACTCCAGGGACGTGTAAGAGGTGTAAGGACTCGTGAAGAGTGTTCGTGTTTACCCATCAGTGTATTAAATGCTTAGCACACGAGTATGGCGGACTGTAGGTGACGCCTTAACCAAGGCATAGCGCATAATGTATGTGCTAATGCTTGTGGCGGACTGTAGGTGACGCCTTAACCAAGGCATAGCGCATGATGTATGTGCTAATGCTTGTGGCGGACTGTAGGTGACGCCTTAACCATGAAAGCTTGCGTGTATGAAGAAAAATGAGGGGAGAACGTGGAACAAAACATGCTCTGGAAATTGCCTGTAGACTAGTGATTCTTCCGGGGAATCCCTTATCAATTGGCGACTTCAAGCGTGAACTCATTCGCACATGTTGCGGTTTCAAATCCGGAAATATTCGAACTCGCGATTTTCCTTTCGAGATCTTCAATTTCACTTGCTTCGACCATGAAACGTGGTATCTGGTGATTCGTTTGGATTCGTATGATACATGTCTCTTGGACTTGGAATGTATGGTGCTTGGGATGTTTCTTGGGTGTTGCTTGTCTGATGCACACATGAAAGTGTTATGCTTTTAGTGTGCATGTTCATGTTTGTAGCGGTTCTGGAGGTGTCGCTCAACCGTAGATGCTTATGTGGGTATTTATGCCAAGGCGAAAAATTATCCCATTTTTCGTTGTAAAGGTTTGATGTTGTAAAGGCTTGATCCTTGATAGGAAGCGTCAGCCCCCAGTTGTCTTGGTCATGGTGCCGGTGTATGTATAAGCCCCCAGTTTGATCGAGGTATGGAATATAGCGATGATCAAACTATGTAAAAGGCTATGGGTTGTATTAGGATGAGGGTGTTTTAGGAGAAGGAGTTTTCGGATTACCCCCTCGAGTTTGACTAAGTTTTGTGTGAAAACTAAGTCAAAATGTAATGGAATGTGTACTTGGAGAAGGAGTTTTAAGGTTACCCCCTCGAGTTTGACTAAGTTTTGAATGAAAACTGAGTCAAAGTGAAGAGTATGGTGTTTGGTATTGAAATTTCCCCCGTGGTTCAACTTAATTTGATTGAAATTAAGGTGAAAAGGAGAAAAGTGTAGCGTGGGCAGAGCAGGCGATTCAGCTGTGTCAGGGTCGTGCTGAGGTGGCTCGGGTTCAGTAGACTTTGACGAGTACCGTCGTCTTCACCCTTAGTTGTATTAGTATGCTTGTGTAATAAGGATTGTGTGAACCCTTGTTTACATGACTGTTTGTTGTAGCTTGGCTTGAACTTTGTAGTTGCTTTCGTCGTCTTTCGCTTCCGTGCTGTAGTGTGCTTCCGTGGACCTGCGTAGTTAGTAGGCTTGGATTCGAAAGTGAAATGATTCCCGATTGGGATGTTTGGATTAAAAAGCTTTTTGTTGAAAAATCATTTTTGTGAAAGATTCACTTTAGTTGTCGAAATGAGCTTTAAAATGAATGCTAGAAATGTCGGTTGTAAGGCCTCATGCAAGATGAAGGGGTGTTAGACGTTGTGAGCTTAAGCTAGAGTTGTGAAGACCGTGGAGGGTCATTTGAGTGCAAAGGTTGAAAAGCCCCCAGTTGTCGAGGATGAGAATTCGGTGGAATCTCAACACGGAGTGGGGTGTAGTGCTAGGTTCGGTTGTGCTTACAGTAGTCGCCACGTATCCATGAACGTGGAATCAAACCGCGTAGTTCGAAAGAGCTTTGCTTAAAATGTGTTAACACGAGTGAGTTAAATTCGAAGAATGTTGTTTCTCAAAATGTATTAACTTGAGTGCCGAGTTAAATTTTTGGAAAAGTTTAGACTTCGAAGATTCGAGATGCATTTCAAGGATTTGAGATGCATTTTCGAAAGGTACATTTTGTTTGCGAAAGGGTGTGTTTGCAAAAAGTGAATTGTAAAGTGCTTTAATATTAACTCGAGTATTGGGTTAATTTTGAAAGGTGATTAGCTAATTTGAGGGTGCATTGCCTCGTGTAAGTTTGAAAAAGCGTGTCGTTCCGTGGGAGCGTTTAGAAGACTGGAGAGTTTTTGAAAGGAGCGGTTTAAATGTCGCTAAATTGTTTGATTGGAAGAGGATTGACTCGACGTGTGACTCGATGCTTAAAATGCCGAAAAGTTTGCAAAATAGAAACGAATCGTATGCGTGATTTGAGACTCGACGGTTGCATGGTTGCCATATTCGGGAACACGTGCGTTGGTGGAGCCCCCGGTGGTGCTTGCTTGTCTGAGGTGGGATGCTGTTGTTCCTGCAAAACAGTGTTAGACCAAAAAGCAGAGTACTACTCCTAAGTCTATGACAACTTTGCCTTGACGAATTCGTTTTAGTCGCCTCGATAAAGAAATAGTTTGCCTTTGAACTTTGTGAATTTTTGTGGACACATCCTTAGCATGGAAAGCTTTGGACGGGGAATATTTTGTGGATTTTGTAAAAGGTTGGTTGAGCTCGGGTGAGCGGCCTACGTATCCGTGGGTACGGAATCAAACCTAGCGTAGTTCCGAAAGGGATGTGTTTGTTTTGGTAAGGAGGTGTTTTTGTAAAAAAGGTGCGTGTTTAAGGACTCGCCGGTCCGAAAGGTGTATTTATGTGGGGAAGGTGCGTGTTTAGGGACCCGCCGGTCCAAGGGGTGTTTATGTGTTTGACCTTGATACATTGCATCCTAAGGGTGGGCTCTCCTTAGTTGATCTAGGCTGGTTGCTTGCGACTTCTGTTGTGTCTTCAGTTTGGAATTTCAAGGACCTGGCCACTCGTTTCTGGGCTTTGGTACTTCTTGCTTTTGGGGTTTCGGCCCCTCGCTTATTGATTTCTAAGCTTTTGACTTCTTAAGCTTTCGACTTCTTAAGCTTTTTGCTTAGTTGTTTTGCCCCTTGTTCCGGAGCTTTGAGTCCTTTTGCTTTTTGTTTTTTTTTTTTTTTGATCTTTGTTCCTTGTATCCCTGTTTGGTTTGAGAATATCTCACGCCCTGTGTGGCTTGGGCTTGAGCTCGGACCTTGCTAAACTCTGCGGCTCGGTGGTCACTTGTGATCGTGTGTCTATTACGCCGGGCTCCTTTGACAAGTTCGTTTGCTTATTAGGCACGCGATCAAGTACGCGGAGGGCGATCCAGGAATACTCGTACTTTTGGTCGCGATCAAATTCATGACCACTGTGGAGCTCCAAATTAATGGATCCTCCTCCAAAAGCAGCGGAGTAGTAGACCACAAGCAGACTAGTGAACCTTAGGTGTTTAGTCGTCGGAACTTTCCTTGTCTTTGTGTCCTTGATTTAGTTAACTTGGACCTTCGTACCCGGCCTAGATCTCCTTAGGATAGTTGTTCCTGGGATGCAACGTATGTTGGTGTAGAATTGTGTTTTTTTATGGGAAAAGTGTGTAAAAAGGAAGCTGGGTTGTAGGCAAACTTATTCCTTTATCGATTTGTTAAAAAATGTCATACGTCGAAGACTCGATTGCCCTAGACTGTCAGAGATTGATTCAATGTTTAAAAACTTGACCCGTATTGAAATGACTCGAATTTCTTGAGGAGATCCGTGAGATCGTCGGTGGCGCCTTGATGGATTCTTCGCTGGGTGCTCGAGACGCACATGTCTCGGACGGGGTTGATGCTCCCGTCGGGACTTGGCTCATGCATACTTAGATTTGTCTTTGATTTTGCAAAAGTTTTGTTTTCGGCGAAAAGCAGGATGTTTTGTTGAGCAAAATGTGTTGTCACATTTTGGCTCGATGTGAAAGGCGTTTTGAAATCAAATCCGATAAGCTCATGTTAGTGGCTTGTCGGTGAAAGTGTGAATCGATTCGGAGTGGCGATAGGCTATCCGAATCAAGGGTGTTTGAAAATGTGATGAAGACGGCTATACTGTTTTCATACATTCGGTTTGAAAGAGGGTTAGATTAAAGCGACTATGAGCCACTTGGTCTAACCGTGAAGGATTTGCGGGATGATGCTAGTTCATTCCTAGGTTTTGTTGTCTTGTGAATAGAGATGTTTGGATTAAAATGACGGTAGGCCATTTGAATCATGGATTTCGAAAATGTTTATTTTGCTAGATTTGTTTTCAAAAAAAGGTCCATTCTCGGGTTTGAAAATGTTTGGTAATAAATGGGTTACAATGAGTGCGGGTCATGTAGTTCATTTATGTTTTGGAATGTCACGAGAATAAAGTGATTATTCTCGGGTGTTTTGAGGAGACTGTTTGTCTAGATCAAACCGTCCTGACTATGGGCCATTCGGTTCGAAGGAAGGATTTTTTGAAAAGGGTTATTTCAAAAACGTGATGAGGATTTTGTGAAAGTAGTTTGTAAGAGGATTTGGGCCAAGATGGTTATGAATCATTTGGTCTGATGAAAAGTCCGCGAGATTGGGCTTGGCCATTCTCGGGTTTTGTTTGCTTGAAAAAGACAATTTTTGCTGAAACGAGTCGACTTTGGGCCGTTTGGCCTAAAGAGAATGTCGTTATTTGTTTTGCAGGAGTGAGGAGATTTTTGAAAAGAGCTCATTTCAAAAGCGGGTGTGTTTTGCTTGGTTTGTAAAAATAAGAAGATTTTGAAAAGAATTTATTTCAAAAATGAGAGTGTGTTGCTTGTTTTGTAAAAGTGAGGAGATTTTTGAAGAGAGCTTGTTTCAAAAATGAGAGTGTATTGCTTTAGGAGCAATGTTGTGCCTACGAAGTCTTTGAGGCAAGAACGCGTGTGCGGATCTTGTCTCGACGTTGAAATGTGTTTGATTTGCATTCGTCGAGCCCATGTTAACGGTTCATCGTTAAGGGCTCGAGCCTAGATGAGCGAGAAGGATTCGACTCGAGAGCGATTAGCTAGGCGAGTCGAGCGTGTTGAGAATGGATTAGGTTGTGTGGGTTAAATTTGCACGTTAGTGACGTGACTAGACCAACGTTCATTTTAAGTGTTCATTCTAGCTCATTTCTTTGTTAAGAAAACTCTTTTTAAGCTTGAAAAAGGAGGTTTTCGAAAAAGTTTTAGCTAAAGGAAAGCTTTTGAGACGAGGATGTGTGCGCACATCTCGTCTCGATGTTAAAAGTTTTGTTTGCACCCGTCGAACTAGTGTCGGCGATTTGCCGAGGTGAGCTCGAGTCGGATGTGTAAAAGAGAATGGATTCGACTAGGGAGTGGTTAACAAGTCGAGTCGAAGATGTTAAAAGTGGAGTCTAGGCCGTGTGACCTAGAGGATTGAAATCCACGAGCTCAGGTTTTAGTCCTTGCTCGGGTTTTTGCTTGTTAGTGAAAAAGGAGAATTTTGAGAAAGCTTGTTTCAAAAATTCGCGACAGTTTTGTTTGAAAAGATGCTAGGTGTTAGATGTTAGGTTCATTTATCTTTGAAATGTTTAAGCGAGTTTTCGAAGATATGAATGCAAATGCTCGTTTTGAAAAAGACCATGGAGTGCATAGCCTCGAACTTGTACGTATGACTCAAAAAGGGTGAAAAATGAGACGGTCGGGTACACCTCCAACTACCTCGAGTACGCTTTGGCAGATACTTAACCCCTTCATTTCCTTACGCCGGGGCGATAGGTTTCACGAGAACCTTTGGCGATCGAGATAGCCGCATCGCAAGCCGTGGAGGCGAGAGGAAAGCTAGTCCGGCATGTGCTTTATCGAGTGGACAAGCTTTGCATGTGGGAACCACCTCTCGAGGGTGCAAAGGGTGCCTAGATTCCAAAAGGAATGGACTCTAAACGAATGTGCATAGCTCAAATATGTATACTTGGATTGTTCAAGGCTTTCAAGTTTCACCTCTTTATTTTTAAAAAGAAAAAGCTAGTTTTAAGTTTTAAAAATAAGATCTCCCCAGTGGAGTCGCCAAACTGTGGAACCCGGGATCGGACCCAACTCGGCGTCTTGCTTAAGGGCGGATTTTAAAGTTAAAAAAGATTAAGTTGGAAAAACCTTTAAGAACTGTTATGGAGTCGCCACCTATTTATCGCGGAAAATAGGAACCTGCTACCATGTTCTAAGCTAAAAACATGTTCTTAGATTTCGGAGCACGCCGACACCCCTAGATCTAAGGCTTGTGAAACCAGATTGGATTCGGGGTGAGGGTACTTTAGAAAAAGAGTTAATTCAAATAATGATTTATGAAAACCTTTTAGAAAAGCCTATGTAAAAATAGCCTCTACTGACCTAGAACAATCCTTGTAAGATGATAATTGAGCTGATGTTATCGCTACGTACAAGTGCGAAAAAGATGTAAAAGAATGCAAATGCAGATGCAAAAAGATTGATTAAAACCCTCAGTTTAGCATGTTTAACTTGTTAACGAATACGGTTCAGTTAAAGGTCGAATTCATTGTTTAAGTTGATTTTAATGCAAGACAGAAAGGGTGCAAGATGCATACAATTAAAATAAAGTTCAATTGTCCATTGGTTTATTTTATAAGGTCGGTTGCTTATGCGACTTTGGCGTGTCATCGGATATGGAGTGTACCCGAAGTAATAAGAACACTTGGAAGGCAAGCGCGCTCGGGTGCCAAAGCCGGGGCGCTAGAGTGTAGACCCTTTGTTAGTCCATAGAAAATAAGAAAAGCTTTGATCCAAGTGGATCGGCACTACCTTGTCCCGACGCTTCAGATCCGGGCAGTAGCTTCGCTTGAACTAAAAAGGAGGATGAATTCAACACGGGATGGTGTGTTGAACTCAAGGATTTGAGTGCGTGAGGCTTTTGTGAGTGTATTTGTGGTGTATACCGTGCTAGACGGTATATTTTGTGGGACCCAAGTGTGGGCGCTAAAACTAGGAAGAGAGGTTGTGAGAAGAGGGGGTTTTCTTGTGTGGAAAACTTGTGAGAATAGGTCGTGCGAGGGGTTGTATATATAGGAGAATAGCCGAGAGAAATTAGGAAATACGGGACAAAACCACCCCTTCAAACCGCATAGGGCTATGCGGTTTGGTGGGGTAACCGCATTAAGCTATCTTGGTTACCACATATCTTAGCGTAGTGACATGCGGTTTGACAGGCTGGTTTTTAACTTCGTGATTTCGTATTTCCTTATTCCGGTTTGCCAAATCTTGGGAATATTCGGTGTAATCTCTTTGCTTGTGCTCCAAGTAGACCTAGTATGATCTTCTAGAGGGTTGAGGGCTTTGGAGTGAGGGCCAAAGGCCGGGTTTGGGCTCGGTTTTGGGCCCGAGACCCGAAAATATGAAAAAGGTGTATTTGCATAGATTTTGTGAGATAAGATAAGACGTGAGGTTGTATTTTGTGTGAGAGGGGGCTAAATAGCGGTTTTAGCTACCGGGCCTAAATTTAGGAATTTAGGAATGCTGAATTAGACCTTGTTAATGTAAAAGGGCTAATTGTAGTGCAAATGCGAAGCTCATGCCAAATGAAGCAGGACAAGGACCTAGCTAGACTCCAAATGGACAAAATGAACGTTTATTTAAGTGTGATGTGAAGCGACCTAAAACATTTTAACATTTAAAACGACTCAAAATGAATTCGACATTAGTTAGAACCGTTAAAGTCAACGTTAAAGCATGCGTAATAAAAGTCCGTGTTACATCACAGGGTTTTGTGCGGGAGGGTACGGATATGGGTATCCACAGTGGGTCATAATTATGACACTAGTAATATTATATTATATTATAAAGCTAAAGGAAACTAAGAAGAAAGAGTCAAGATACACCTTGATTCCTTGGTCAACAAGTTGTTATATTTTGGAAAGTAAATTTTGGAAAGAAAAATTTCTCCCCAAAATATACTAAGGGGGCCGTGTGATATGGTGTATATATGGGAGATTTTGACTCAACCTAATTCTCTAATTCACTCATTATAATTCATAATACACTAAATTAAGAAAAGCTGTTTTCTCTCTAAAGGATTTTTTAGCAAAAATCAAGGCATATCTTGAACAATCTTGGGTGCAACAATTAGGAGATATCATCCTTTTGATATTCAATCTTAGGCCATTAAAGCAAGGACAAAAGGTTGTTATTCTAATCTCTTGTTTAATTATGCAATTTCTTTTACGACTATTAATCATATAGTATGAATTTCATTATAATCCTGGATGATTAAAGAGGATGTATACAAATATTTTCCCACACGGCCTACCCTTCTCTTTTTGATCAATTTTTATTTTTAATTTCTGAAAATAATATGTTATGTTAATCATGTTTAATATGCTTGTATTTATGCTTGTGAAATTTGATTAGGAAAATAATCTATTAAAGTGCAAAATATTCATATGTGTTCTTTATGTGTGTTTGGTGTTCTTTAGTGTTCTTGATATATTCATGATGATGTTCTTATTATTTTGTTAAGTTAGCTCACTTTGATTTATAATGTTTTTATGTTTGTAGTTATTTGTTGTTTTAAATCAGTAGTTAGTAATTAAATTAGGATAACTTGAATTAAACAAACTAAAATCATTAAGAAACTTAAGTTAGAAATTTAAAGTGTGTGAAAACACTATTCATAATTATATTAAAACTTTTATTGAAAATTTACAACTTAGCTTAAATCGTTTTATTTTAGTTAAAACAAATAGAATATAAAAACTTTAAGCTAAAAACGGATAAAAATTGAAACCCGAAAATATAATACCTACCTTAGGGGCTCACGGCATTCTCGGGTATTTTTAGGGTCAAAATAATTTTTTTCACTTTTTAGTTTATCGCTAAAATAATTTAATTAGTTAAGGAATGAGTTAGAAATAAAAGTTAAAAGAAATAAATGAATTTTAATATACATATGTACCACATGAAATTTCTATTAAATATGGACCTAATTTTATCAAAATGAATTTATCACTAAGTCAATAAATTTGAATAGTTGATAGGATTAAATTTATTTGTAAAACAGATCGATAATAAAATGAATGAAATCACGTGTTACTACCTTTGCAAAATATTGGACTGTTAAATTTGGACTAAACGGACTAAATGAACAAACCACGACACTGTCACTAAAATGAAAACCGTCATAGTTTTTAATAGATGACTAAATTAAACCGAGTATCACTTTTAAATAAATATCGTATATCACTTTTTATAAATCGAATTTAACGACTTTGAAATTCAAATTAACTTAGTTGTTAATTCTAAAGATGAATAGTGACTGATATGAATACTGACCGATGAATAGTGACTGATGAATAGTAACTGATATGAATAGTGACCGATGAATAGTGACCGATATGAATAGTGACCGATGAATAGTAACTGATATGAATAGTGACTGATTATTAGTAACTAATTTAAATAGTAACCGACATGATTAGTAACCGCTCTGAAAAGTAACCGCCATGAATAGTAACTGTCATGAATAGTAACCGTCATGAATAGTATCCCGAGACGAAACTTGTTAAACAAGTAACGTCCCAAAAGTTTAAGAACTTATTATAAGGAAACTTACAGGTAACTTGTAGAAGAAGTTATGTTTTAAAATCCCGAGACGTGAATAGTGAAAATTCACGAAACTTGTTAAACAAGTTACGTCTCAAAATTCAAAGATACTACAAATTTAAAAATTTGAAATCTTGTAAATAATTAAAAATTTACCTAAGTATAGAAAACAGAAAATGAATAATTTAAATAACTAAAGTTTTTCGAAAAACGCTTAAATAAAATTGGACATATTAATAAACGTATCAACTTAGAAGCCTAAAAGCGTTAATAATCAACAACACTTCAAATAAAAACGAACATGTTATGTGATCATATGAAACCGAATATACATTTAAAAAGTTTGACGATACGACTAGGAGATTCTAGTAACATGTGATTAAAATATCAAATAAAATAATAAATCGTAAGTAAGTTAAAGAACAGGTCAAAAGCTTGGGCCTTTGTTATGAAACGTCAAATCGTGAATGAAGTGGGGTTAAGATAGTCTTGTACGGATATCACTATCTCGGCCTTATTGCGTTTAGTCATCCCGAATAATGTGGTCTCTCAAGTCGGCGGCCTTATTACTTTTTCATCCTGCCCATGCCTTTGCACCTTAAGTCACACTGCCTAAGCCGTACAAGATAATGAATATGCCAACTCTTTTCGGTCTATAGTCGCTTTATTCATAGTTAAGGTACTCTATGAATAGCATAGCCTACTCTTAAAGTGAATATTAGAATATACATATTAGACTAGGGGTAATTCCCCTATTTCGCTCTCGGTATCAGGGCCACTGCGGCCTTATTGCGATTGTCATCCTGTGGTTCTGTCTCCTTGCCGCATTTCGTTCTTAGTGGACGCAACGCTAGCATTCGTTCTTTCAAGGCGTAAAGATCACTTGACCGGATTATAATAAAAGTTCGAATCATTTCGAACACTAGAAGATAAGATGCAAGTTAACTAGTATTTGGCATGGTTTACGAGTCGAGTAAATCGCTGCACTATGATAGTGAGATGCAAGCGATTAGAGTACAATGGTCTACTCAGTGGTCAGGCTCGTAAGCAGTATGTGTTGTTTGAATTGAATGAAAGTGAGTGAAAACGTCTTATAAAATTAAAGACCACAAATTTCTGAAATGAATCGAGTCTGTATAATGTGATTGGTATAGTGTTGTCTAATAGTACGCGATCTGATATCGCACCTTTGTTCTCCAGTATGCTTATTATATTATTGATATGATTTTACATGTTAATTGTTTTATAACTGTATATCATGCTTTATATGATTTATCGCTTGAAATCGCATCCTTATTATAACTTGATAAATGTTACTTGTTTGTTAAACTATGATTTGAAATGATTATCGTTTTAGTTATCATGTACTCCGTTTATGCTTTCTATGTATCATGCTATAATTTCATATGTATATGATAATTGCTATATGTTTACTTGCTACGGGTTTATGTGGCTTAGCGTGTGCGGGTTTAGGGTTTACTCGCTACGGGTTTATGTGGCTTGAGTATCCTGCTCAGGAATGGTTTGAGCGAGACCGATCTTAACACCCCAGCCCCAACTAAAGGCCGAAATGTCATTCACGGTAGCTCGCCAGGCTGCGTACATCGCCCACAGACCAACACGGGCCCTTTCCAGCGCACTTTGTCCTCACTCGTGCGCATCCTGAGAACTTCCCAGGAGGTCACCCATCCAAAGACTACTCTCCAGCAAGCAAGCACGCTTAACTGTAGAGTTCTTAAGATGAGCCACCAGAAAAGAAGATGCATCTTGTTGATATGAGTAGTACTTACAATCGTTTTAAGCACTATGTCACCTGAGCCAACACGTGAACCTCTTCAATGGGGTACCCGGCCCGAATAACCTCGGACAACACCGGGTGTTACACCCCGAGGTTAATTGACGATGAGCACCATGGGATGGAATACTTTCTTTTGTTTCTTTTGAGAGAATGTAATAATATGACTTTGTTTATAGAGTATCGAGTTGTAATATCATAACATCCAGTTTTGTAATATAAATTACTTAATTAATATTTCCGCCTTGTTTAATTAAGTCATGAAAAGACGGGTTGTTACAATTAAACTCATCTTTGTCAGGTTGGTGTGGAGGATTACCCTCACTCCTCTCCTTTGCACTATGCACCACATTAAAATCTCCTAAAACAATCCAAGCAGACGTCACATTCACATTAATGTCTATTAACAGAGACCAAAGAGACCTTCGTGCAGAGCCGTCATTGAAACCATATACTATTGTGAAGAAAAAAGAGAGATGAGAGACGTAATGCACCACCCTACAATGAATAAACTGATGACCCTTCCGTTTAACCTCCACATCCACGATTCTAGGGTTACACATTAACCATATTCGACCGTTATAATGATGTTCATAGTTAAAATGAACTTTCCAATCCTTAAAGTGTGTTTTCACGACATCTCCAGCTTTACTCGACTTTACTCTAGTTTCCAAAACACCTAATAAATCTACCTTATTTTTTCTGAGAAATAGAGTATTGCTCACTGCTTCAAGACGGTATTGCAGCCCCTAATATTCTAGCTTGCTATATGCATTCAGGTGGTAGAGTATGCTCCTTAAGTTGCCATTTTACTTGCCTATTCTTTACACCAGCCCCATCTCCATTGTCAGTTACCAGCATTTCGAATTTGTTAGAAAGCTGTATCCCACTTAGTGTTGGCACAGCCCTTAAACCTCCCCTTTTTCTTGGTTCAGAAAAATCCTTTCTCATCCATCAAAATCAAAGGAGGGGTGTGCTGCAGCCCATGATCAGGCAGATCAGTCTACACAATGGGAGCAGTCCGCACTTTATTTTGCATAGTAGCAACAATATCTAGCATTACGTGAATGATTAATTTGAGGTGATAGCCCTAAAACGAGTGACATCCGTATGTCTATGATATAAAATGCAACTATATGATCCATATTCATGCATATTTGTTTTTATTTTGTTTAGTTGATGCGATATTTTGTGAATGAATGTTTTGAATGGTTTATTTTACGCATTAATTTTGTACAAAAGGTTGTAATTTACTAGTGTGGCCTTAGAAGTTTGTGTTTCGTAATGAAGGAAACATAATCATTGGTTGTATTTTTAAGATCTCGAATCTCCCATCTTGTAATTTTATTATTTTTGGCATATTTTGAATTAGAATGTAAATAGGTTTATTTTGTAATTCAAAATGTATTTTGAGAAGATTCAAGATGAAGATTCAAGATGGAGATGCCCAACTTCTACTTAGAGCCCAAGATAAAGAATGAAGACAAGCTTAGGGTCCATGGATGGATTCCAATTTGTACTTTGTCTTTATTTTCATAAGGATAGGCCACACTAGGTGTTTTTCGTTTTTGCGTTTTCTTTTACCGGTTTTCATTGCATTCACGCGTTAGATAGTAGCATCATATTCCGCCTAAACTAAACCAAACCACCTAATATGCATGAATATGGATCATATAGTTGCATTTTATATCATAGACATACGGATGTCACTCGTTTTAGGGCTATCACCTCAAATTAATCATTCACGTAATGCTAGATATTTGTTCACTTAAAATGAATTAAAATGAGATGATGGGACCTTCCTCTATTCTAAAATTGAGATTAGTCTTTATAGGAAGAACTGCTATGAGCCCCTTCTTCGTCGGTAGGCATGTAGGACCTTACTCTCCACATGACCCCTTCTACGTTGGGTAAGTAGTACGTGTTGACCTATTTTACCTCAACATTATAGTTCGAGTAATATCTCGTAGTTATAATGGACTAATAGATAGGATTTACTGAAATTTATCGACCAAGAATTCTAACAGTATAATTAGCCAAGAGGTTGGCTTATCAATTTAAAAAAATTGAGTCTTGGGATCACTTATATAATTCTCGAGGGAGGTCGATTATATGAGTGCACGAGTCATTGCATTAAATCGTTATTGCTTTATGACTTAAACCTTTAAAACGATGTTTTCTTATCTTCTCGCTTCTGAAGGTACCGGGAATGTGAGACCTATCGACGCCCTGCGCGCGCCCGTCCTCGCCTCGTGCGGGGGCGTCGGGAAGCGGAATGCGCCTCGCAGGAAAAAAATGGGGGAGATCATTGCATGGGTTTGTGGTCAAAAAAGAAAAGTAGAAAAATCCTTTTTGAAAATGTATTTTCGGAGTCGCCACCAAATATTAAAGGAATTTGGAACCTATTCAACGCGTCTTGAAATACAAGACACGAGTGTCTCAGATTTCAAGGTGCGTCGATACCTATCCATCTGAGGTTTGAAACCAGAGAAGGGATTCGGAGTGAGGTTACTTTTCAAAAGTTTTGACAAAAATGTGTTTTTGAAAACTAAAATCAAAAAGCCTACGTAAAAGTAGTCTCTACTAATTTGTAAACATTTATTTAATTTCGATATTTGGGCTAAAATGACGCTACGTACAAGTGCGAATATATACGACTCGATAAAAATGCATAAATAATGTAAATAGTCAAAATAATGACTTTTCTATGGGAAATATACGTTTAAATAATAATTTATTGATTAAATTATTACCATAAACGTTATTTTCCGACCTCATATTTGACTTTTTAAGAATTTGTGAAAACCCTCAGTTTTGACATGCTAAAAAGACTCTATGAAACGGTACAATTTAGTGTTGGATCCGTGATTCTAGTCGTTATTTAATGCATGAATGAGGACTTGCATAATTATAAAAGTGACGTCGGTTTGCTTTAGTGATAATGAGTCGTTTATTTATGCGATATTGGCGGGGTTTAGACGGATTATGAATCCGAATTACTACAACCGTATTACGAATACGGCTTCGCCAATGCCAACATCGGGTCAGTTAATGTAACCCCTTTGTCCGAGTCTCAGCGTCCCGAGCGTAGGTAAAATGTTTACCTTTCGAAAGTGAAAAGACGGTATTTTTGAGTGGATTTTGTGAGTGTGTTAATGTGTTTTGTAAAACCGATATATTGAAATGAATGAAGTGGGTTGGTATTTATAGAGGTTGGCTGGTTTTTGTGGGTGCACAAAATTAAATCGCCTGTGTACAGGCGTTTTTAATTTTGTTTGGGTTGGATTTTTTTAAGAAAAATCAAAAAGGCGGCTGGTATGAAACAAAATAATAATCGCCTGTTAACAGGCGATTAGAAAATTAATCGCTGCTTCAACCGGGCGATTGTTATTTTGTTTTGGTGGGCTGTTTTAAGCCGACTTTGTTAAGTGACGTATTAGGAGGGGTAATGATTATGTTTGTGATGTAATTAACTTAGGGGTTAAGTCGTTTGGGTTTGGTCCGAATTTCGGTTTTCGTGTTTCGGTTTTTGTCGTGTTTTTCAGTTTTGGCTCGAAATAAAATAATATTAGGTTATATTATTTTACGGTATTATGAGATCTAGTTTTGTGAAAATGTGACACGGACGCACTTTGGCCCGCTTTCGTGTTGCGTTAAGTGCGTTTTGGGTCGCTTTTGTGATTTTGGGCCTTTGTAGTGGTTGGGCTATTTTTGTGGCTCGGCTTAATGGGACGCTCCTGTGTTGTGTTTACAATGACTAAGAGTGACATTCATTTTTATGATTATGCAAGTTCAAATTAATACGTTAAAAATGACTAAATACGCTTTAGACACTTTTGTACCGCTTTCGACTCTTTTAAAAGCATGCATGAAAGTCCTTTTCACCATCGGGTTTGTTTTGGGGGAATGCGGATACGGGTATTTACAGAGCCCCAGCTTGATCGAAGCTTGGACAAAGCGTTAGTCAAACTTAAAGATAGTATTCGGACCATTACGCCTCGATACTACCGCGGCGCTAAGCATGTGTCTTATGGGAGAGACGAGGACTTAGCGCCGGAAATGCGGGAGGGACGACATGTTTTTAAGGACATGACGGTCCTACATGTTTAAGGGCATGTCGACCGCATGTGGCCTTAGTATTCCCGGTGGCGCCTTGTTTGTGCTTGTGCTTCGCCGTGCTACGCTTGCACCGGCTTGCGCTCTTGGTTGTGCTTTGCTTGCGCCGCTTGCGCGTTGGTGGCGTGCCGCTTGCGCCTGCGCTCTTGGTTTGTGCTTTGCTTGCGCCGGCTTGCGCTCTTGGGCCGCTTGCGCTAGCTTCGCTCTTGGTGCTTTGCTTGCGCTGCTTCATTGCTGTACGGACGTCTCGTAAAAGAGGTTACGTGTTTTTGTGTTTGGTTTATAAAAGTGGTTTAGGTTTTTGTGAACGTCTCTTGGGGAGGCTACGCGTTTTTGTGTTTCTCATAAAAAGGGCTAGGTTTTTATGAACGTCTCGTGAGGAGGCTACGTGTTTTTGTGTTTCTCATAAAAAGGGCTAGGTTCTTATGAACGTCTCGGGAGGAGGCTACGCGTTTTTTTTTGTATTTCTCATAAAAAGTTAGGTTTTTATGAACGTCTCGTGAGGAGGCTACGTGTTTTTCTCATAAAAGGTTAGGTTTTTATGAACGTCTCGTGAGGAGGCTACGTGTTTTTCCCATAAAAAGTTAGGTTTTTATGAACGTCTCGTGAGGAGGCTACGTGTTTTTCTCATAAAAAGTTAGGTTTTTATGGACGTCTCGTGAGGAGGCTACATGTTTTTCTCATAAAACGTTAGGTTTTTATGGACGTCTCGTGAGGAGGCTACGTGTTTTTCTCATAAAAAGTTAGGTTTTTATGGACGTCTCGTGAGGAGGCTACGTGTTTTTCTCATAAAAAGTTAGGTTTTTATGGACGTCTCGTGAGGAGGCTACGTGTTTTTCTCATAAAAGGTTAGGTTTTTATGAACGTCTCGTGAGGAGGCTACGTGTTTTTCTCATAAAAGGTTAGGTTTTTATGAACGTCTCGTGAGGAGGCTACGTGTTTTTCTCATAAAAAGTTAGGTTTTTATGGACGTCTCGTGAGGAGGCTACGTGTTTTTCTCATAAAAAGTTAAGTTTTTATGGACGTCTCGTGAGGAGGCTACGTGTTTTTTTTTTTGTATTTCTCATAAAAAGTTAGGTTTTTATGAACGTCTCGTGAGGAGGCTACGTGTTTTTCTCATAAAAGGTTAGGTTTTTATGAACGTCTCGTGAGGAGGCTACGTGTTTTTCTCATAAAAAGTTAGGTTTTTATGGACGTCTCATGAGGAGGCTACGTGTTTTTGGTTTGGGTTGAAATTGTGTTTGAAATGGGTTGAATGTGTATTGGGCCGAGGAACACAGCCCAAAACAAAACTGAAACCCATAAAACTAAAATATAATCGCCTGTTTTTACAGGTGAATTAAATTTTAATCGCCTGTTCACAGGCGATTAGATATTTGTTCAGTGTTTCTTGGTTAAAACACGGGAGAGAGAGGGGTTGGCTTATTTTCATCCGTAAAAACAAAACAAAATCGAAACCCTCTAAAACTCGTCTTGGCGATTTTCTTGATCAAAAATCGATTTTCCGACTCCTACAATTCGTCATGGACCAAGGTACGTACTTAACTTACTTGGTTTTTCGTGTTTTGAATTTGGTATGAGTCGGTTTGAGCTTGAAATACCGTTTTCTAGGGTTTAGGTCGAAAATGGCGGTTTGATTCGATCTTAGCCCTCGTCTTTGCTTGAACTTGATGCTTGGGGGTTATATGGGGCTTGTGTTGCTGCCATTGTTGATTGCTTGTGAAAACCCGACTTGCGGCCTCGATTTTCGTGCGTTTTGACTAGAAGGACATTTTGGTCATTTTTGAAAACGTCTCGAAAATGGCTCAAAATTTCGGTGTAGCTTACCCATAAGTAGTATGACGCGTTGGTGAGTTTGTTTTGTTGAAATGGGCGCGAAAAGCGGTTCGTTTGGGTGGAAAACCGTGTAAAAGGGGGTAAAGTCGGGGCTTGTGCTCTGTTTTTGTAGCGTAAGGCGATCCCGAGTGGCTTGGTTATTTTGAAAATGTTGTAGCATGCCTGTGTGGAGGTTTGGGTGGCTTGTGTGTGAAAAACGGCCTGAAAAACCGTGATTATCGAATGATTTGGTATAAGGGCCGAAATTTTGGTCGAAATTTTTCGGTTTCGAAACTTGCCTGAATTCTTTGTATTGCATTGTTATGGCTAGCATGGTACATACTTGGCTTTGTTTTGTAAGAAATGTGTTGTTTGGAGGTGTTTTGGAGCGTTTTTTTGTAGTTTAGGCTAGGTTTCCAAAAATCGCTTTTCCTCGCTTTTCGTGCCCCGTTCATGGAATGTATGGTAATGTATGCCGTTTGTGTTGGCTAGGGGGTTGTTTTGTGGGAAGTGGGGGCTTTTTGGTTGAGTTACGGTCAAGAAAAGGCCGTTTTTGTAGTTTGTAAGCATTTTGTAAAAGCTATTCAGTCGAGGTGTCCGGGACATCATTTTCGCATGGAATTTTTTGCACGTGTTTATTGTGATTTATGGGTTGGGTCTGTCTCAGAAAATGTGGGTTTCTGGCTTTCTGTAGCGTTTTTCCCTTTTCTGCTATTTTTGGGTTAAAAAGGCCTGCTTTCTGCCTTTTGGCTAGTTCTCTGCTGCTTTTGCGCGTGCTTTCTCTTGAATTGGCTTTGTATGGCCGGGTATCGATAATCGTGTCATAAAATATGCTCTTCTGTGCTTCTGCTTCGTTTTGGCCCCATCTGTAGATAATGTAGGCCTCCATGCTAGCTTTTTGTCGTTTTTGCGTGCTTCTGCTTTCTTGAGTGATTTGCTGTTGTCGTCGTCTGAGTATGCTTTTTGAATCTTGTGTAGGTGATCTTAAACCTTCAGCACCTACTTCCAGTGACATGGATCGGGTCTTGACTGGTGTTGACTTTGCTGTTCCGGGGGGCGAGCATACTCCTACTTCAGGTATGCCTGCGCCTTTGGAGGTTTCTGAAGGTCCGTCTCAGTCAGACTTGCTGCGAGCTTTTCTTCCTCAGACGCCGGGGGCTTCTCCGACACCAGGGAGTGAGTTTCGAGTCTTCTTGTGGAGTCTCCGCCTTTTCGCTAGTGGTCTTTGGTCTTTGTCGGTCGTCGTCTGGGCCTTCTGCGAGTGGCCTGGGACGTGGTGCTATTCCTGGTGGTCCTGAGCCGTCAGTTAGCGATGTGGAGTCGTGGCGTTCTTTCCGAGTCACCGCTTTTTTGTAATGTAGTCTGCGAGGAGGCGGTCGAAATGACGCGGTCTTCGGTGATACTAGCGGTAGTGGAGTCTTCTTTGGGTCGTCGAGGTCTCCCTGTTGGTGGCGGAGGTCGCTCAGTGTCGTCTCGAGAGTCTTTGCGGCGTGGACGCATACCGCCAGCGAGACGCCCGAGGCTCCTGGGAGGCCGTGGTGGAGGCTCGGGCGTAGGCTGCAGTGGTCTTTGCGGCGTGGTCGCGGGCGGTCTTTGGAGGACGCCTGCGGGGAGGCCGAGGCGGAGGTCGTGGCGTTCTTCGCAGGGGCTTCGCAGGACATGGCCCGCAGCGTTGCCGAGCGCCTGCGGCTCCTGGAGGGGGCCAGGTTAGAGGCCGTGGTCGCGGTCGGAGGAACCCCAGGAAGAAGCGCAAGGTGGATGAGGCTTACGGTGAGAAGCGATGAGCCACGACGCCGAGCTCGTCTTCTTTGCCGAGGGTGGTGGCCGAGACCAGCCGAGGTCACGGTGTTTTGAGGAGGTTGGAGCAGGGGGAAACCCTGTGGAGGTCACGCGGAGGCGTGGTCGTGCTCGGGGTCCGGGGAGCCGTTACGAGGATCCTTCCGAGTCGGAGGAGTCTTCGAGTGACGAGGAGGAGGTTTCGACGAGGCTACGCGCAGAGGCCATTGTCGAGGTCGATATTCTTGAGGCCGCCGCGGCCGATGCGTCTTTGCCGGCTTCGCCGCCGTCTGCTGCTGGTCTTGAGGTCGAGGGTCATGTCCAGGGCCAGGTTCAGGACCAGGTTCAGGGCCAGGTTCAGGACGAGGCTGAGGCAGAGGCTGAGGGTCAGGCTGGGGGTCCGGCCCAGGACGGAGGTGCAGCGGCTCTTAGGGCTGCGACGGAGGTTTTTATGGGGATGGTTGACGAGCTGGGCGTGAGGCCTAACTATCCCCAGGGTCCGCGTTTGTGGTCGCAGGTGGCCAAGGATTGGGATGGCGTGACTCTGGTTTGGAGTCCCTTGGAGCACTTGTCGATTCGAGTGAAGGTCGGCTTTCCGTTAGGCGCGATGAGGACCTTCTCTGGGTTTCGGACGGTGTTCGACGTGTTTGACGAGGCTCACGCCGGGAGGAGCGGGACATAGTGCTTGGGACGCTTTCGGTCCCCAGTGCGAGAAATGGAGAGAGGTGCGGGTAAGGCTGGTGAACTCGCGTTTCTTGTGCTCCGGGCGTTCTTTGGATAGGTTTTGGGATCGACCAACACCTTCCACATGCCTGGTACGAGGTTGGCGTGACTCCTTCTTCGTGGGCGCTGTCACGAGGCTGCCTCATGGTGGCGTGCTAGATTGGGGGCGTGGCGTCCTCCCTATCGATAGCCCACGCGTCGCGGCGGTTGATCGGTGATGGGGTTCGGTCTTGGACGGGTGGCGCACGTTTGACCGGACCGTATGGTTTCTTGCGACCGACCGAGGGGAAGAAGAAAAGTCTACTCGAGCGGCGCCGAAGCGAGGGCGCTTGGTCGCGTGGTGGTTCTCGACGGCCACCCACTTTGGCGACAAGGGGAGCGGCGTCGGCCGAGGCATCTTGATGGCCTGTCGGACATGTCACGTCTGGCGAGTTCGACCGGGTCACCCCGCCTGGGTCAGCGATCCGGTACCTGAGGGATGCGGTGCGCCCTGACCGGATTGACGAGGATTCAGATGGGTCGCTCGTGGGTCCTGGTCTTCTGATGGAGGTAAGGGTTGATTTCGCAGGGTCTTGTAACCTCATTTCTGCTTTTCTTTCATAACGTTGTATTCCCGATTGCTTGCGGTCTTGGTGCTCGCTCGACTTCCCTCTGCTCCGGACATCGTTCGGTGACGCCACGCATGCCGGCTTTCCATGCGTATGCGACTGCAGATCGGAAGGGTATTGGCCTGAACTATGACGCGGCTCGTGTGCGCTTCAACGGGATGACGATGGATAAGGTAAGGGTGATTATGTTTTGTATTTTGGTCTTTTGTAGTTTGTTTTTGGGCTTGTGTTTGTTTTCGTGGTTTATGATTTGGTTTTGTTTTGTAGTTCGTTCGTGACCCTTGGAGGAAGTTTACCGGCGTCCCTCCGTCGATTGCAGCTCGCTTTGGTCCCCTTGACGGACGGTATGACATTGAGACTCGACGGCCAGATCGGGCACTCTAGCGAAGGCCTACCGTCATGCGCAGACGTCAGCGCGGCTTCATCGTACTGCTCCTCCGCCGGTTTGTTTGTGGAGACGCCCGACGCTAACGAGCGTCGTGGCGTGTACCACGAGGGTGAGTCCGACTCCTGCCGCGTGGCCGAGGATTACGTGACTTGGGTACGCATGCCCTCGCGACGCCGTGATCGAGGTATGCTTTGTTGTTCCGCTTACGCTTATGTGTTTTGGTTTCAAAAGCAAAATTTAGCCTATTTTTGTTTTGTAGCGCCGTGATCCCGACTGAGTTCCACCTCCTCCGCTCGCCGAGGATCCGCCGTTGTTCACGAGGGTCGCCAACATTCGATTGTCTTTGTCGCTTGATTGCATGCGTAGTCACCGACGCGGGCCTGGAGAGCTGGGATCCGCGGCGTGAAGAAGGTACTTTCGCTTCGTTCTTGGTGGAGTATTATGTAGTATAGCCCCCATTTGAGTTAGATTTTATTGTAAAATCATAAGTCAAACTCTGTTGAAAGTCGCTTTGATTGTAGCCCCAGTTTGAGTTAGATTTTAGTGTAAAATCGTAAGTCAAACTCTGTTAAGCAGTTGTGAACATAGCCCCCAGGTTGGAAAGGCCGAATGTATTTCTCGTGTAAGTGGCGGTGTGGTGGCGCCGAGGAGGCTGTGGCGAGCGTGGCCGAGTGGCGGGCGGTCGTGAACGAGAAGGTGGTTGATGCTTGCAGGGCTCAGAGGGAGGCGGCCGACGCTCGACTTGAGTTAGCTAGGGTCAGGGCTGAGGAGGGCGCGAGATCGCGGGCCGAGCTGGAGGCTGCGCATACCGAGGAGCTGGCGAGAGTCCGAGCAGAGCTAGAGGGTCGGCACGCCGAGGAGCTGGATAGGGCTCGTGCCGAGATTGACTCCTTGCGTGCTGTCTTACAGCGTCGTGACCGTTCGCCGTAGGCTGGGACTTGTATATATATACTTTGGACTTGTATTATGAGTATTAGTGTTTGTCTGTAACGGTTGGTTTTTGGATTTGTGGGTGGTTATGGGTGTGATTTGGTTATTTTGTCTTGTTGCGAAAAATGCATTCCTGCGTCGTAGTCGGGTCTGAAATCCTCGCGTATTTGCTTGCCGAGCGTACCTGCAAAATATTGTTAGTCGTAAAAGCATATATATATGTCTCGATTGAGACTGACTCGCTAATGACCAAACTAAAAGCAAATGTGGAGTTTTGAAAAATGCTGTTTAGAAAAATATTTTAGACTCGTAAAAAGACGTTTTTGACATTATAAAAAATGTGAGCTAAAACGACGTTTTGAGACGAAAATTGTGAATGCGAAAATCATATTTTGTGTTGGGCTTAAATTTTTTGTGATTATCGTGTTTTGTGAAAAATGAAAAATACGAGAGACGGGAGTCGATTACGCAAATCGAGACGACGCGACGGGACCGTAAATGTCGACCAAGAGGTCGGTAAAAAAGGTAATTGGTAATAAGTTAAAGTTTATAGGGTATAGGTGTGTAAGAAGTGTAAGAAATCGAATAATTTTGTCAGAAAAGAAAAAGAAAATCGCCTGTAAACAGGCGATTTTACTTTTAATCGCCTGTTTACAGGCGATTAAGATTTTGTTTTGTGGTTTTTCTTTGATTTATTTTAATCGCTTGTTCACTAGCGTTTAAGTTTTTGTGTTGTATTTCGTTGTGCAAATCTCGACTATAAAAGGAGGGCTAGGTTAACTCATTTCACTCATCCTTTCACTTCCCATTCTCGATATTCCAAGAATATTCAAAATATTTACGGAACGTTTGTCGAATTATGGAGAATTTTGAAGGGAACTTGCGCCGTTGGTGTGCGTCCTTGTCGGGTATCGAGGAGAAAGACTTGAGAGATTGCGGTATAGGGGTACTGCTGGGCCTGGGGGAGGTTCGAATGGAGCCCGAGTTCCTGGACGCTTGTCTCGACTATTGGGATCTGAGTTTCCATGTTTTTCGCTTTCCTAGCGGAGAGGTCTGTCCACTAGTTGAGGAATTTGGGGCCATTGGTGGGTGGTTACGTACTAACCTACCTGTGTGTGTTAGGCGGGATCCAGGGTATAAGAGGCATGTAAGAACATACCTCCAGATGACCTGCGACGAGACAGAGGAGTTATTCACTGGGAGTCGTATCAACTTCCATCGTTTGTGTCAGCATTTCATGGATTATGATAACGAAAACATCTCCTTCGGTGCTCAAAAAAGGGCGCTGGCGTTCTGCTTGGTCCATGTTTACATGTTCCCCGACTCGTTGTATGAGGGAGCGCTTGGTGACCCTCGTTTAATCACAGTTGTCCAACAGATAGAGTATGGTTGTAACCCTTCTGCTGTGATTTTGGCTGAGACGATCCTGGGCCTGGATGACCGAGCGTGCAATAGGGAGCATCCATACCGAGGGTGTCCCTTGATCCTTCAGGTATGGCTGATGGAGCGTCTGAGCGTGCTGGGCGACATTAGCCTTGAAGGGTCACACTCTGCTGGGGGCGTGACTAATCGTTACATAAGGTGGCTGGACCCACACCATCGTCCTGACGATTACTTTCCCGATCTTGTGAGGTCATCGGCCATCCGTTGGTCGGTACCGTGGTGGGGGATAGTTGACGTGACGGCTTGTGCAGCTGCCGATGGCCCCTCTGGAGTCTTTCTCTGCGGGTTTGACATGGGCGTCTACATCCATCCTTTGCGAGTGAGGCGACAGACAGGGTGGGCACAGTTTATCCCTGGTCATGACACTATGGTGCAGGGGACGGTTATGCTGACTAGTGATATAGTCGACGCTTGGGCGTGCGGCTGCATTACGCCGCCCTAGGTGGCTGTGGAATGGTGTTCCTAGGACGATTCGGGTATCACCGGCCTATACTAGGTGGACTGTTGCCCAGAGCCCTCATAAGAGGTCGTGGCTTCGCGCCTTAGAGCTAAAGCGGGCCTCCTCAGGCTTCTAAATGTGTGTTCGGTCGTGGGTCGCCGTAGGGGTTGAGGGTTGGTGGTCCCATATTCAGCTGAAAAGGTTTTAAGTCGGCTTTTGAGAAGGAAGGGATATTGGTGTTGTTTATGTGTGTTTTGTTATTATTATGTTCATACTATTTTGTTTTATGTATTATATTATCTATCCTAAACCCCATGTACATGCCGGGATTTGTACTGTAATATATTGTAATGTTTGTTAGTGTAGTTTATGCTCCTACGTCTGAAAAATCTAAAATGTAACCGTTCTTTTTAAGATTAATAAAAATCAGGTTTTTATTTACGACTTTGCCTCATTTTGCTTGTTATTCTGTGTGAAATTCCTTGGCTCTAATCTCTTTTCAAAGGTTTTAGAATGCAAGCATGGTTTTTAGGAAATCTTTGTATTGACTATTCCCTCGACTTTTTTAAGCTTTGGGTTTATCGTTTTGTGTTGAATGTCGTTCTTTTTCACCTTTAGGTTTAAAAGACGAATTTTTGTGTTGACTATGTCCTTGACTTTTTTAAGCTTTGGACGTGTCATTTTGTGTTGAGTATCGTCTTTTTACCCTTAGGTTTGCAAGACGAATTTTGTGGCGACTATGTCCTCGACTTTTTTAAGCTTTGGACGCGTCATTTTGTGTTTAATATCGTCTTTTTCACCCTTAGGTTTTAAAAGACGAGTTTTGTGTTGACTATGTCCTTGACTTTTTTAAGCTTTGGACGCGTCATTTTGTGTTGAATATCGGTTGCGCTTTTTGCAAAGCTGCCTACGTATCCACGAAAAATGGAATCAAACCGGCGTAGTTCGGAAGTGTACGTTTAGGGGCATACCGGCCCAAGAGTTGTGTTTGCTTTTTGTGGTGAATGTGCACGTTTAGGGGCATGCCGGCCCATGAATTGTGTTTGGTGGATGCATGTTTAGGGGCATGCCGGCCCATGAATTGTGTTTTTTTTTTTTGTTTTTGTTTTTTTGTAGAGAGAGTGCACGTTTAAGGGCATGCCGGCCCATGAACTTGTTTAAGGACATGTCGGTCCATGAACATGTTTAAGGACATGTCGGTCCATGAGCATGTTTAAGGACATGTCGGTCCATGAGTTGATTTTTAGAAAATTTCGCATTTTATAGATACATTGCAAGGCATTTTTAAGGGTAGTACTTTTTGAGCTGGTCGAGGTTCGTTGCTAGGTTAAACTCTTGACCGTCCAAGTCGGTTAGTTTCTTTGCTCACTTTGTGAAGAATTCCTTGACGAGGTAGGGTCCAGCCCAGTTAGGCTTGAATTTTCCTCGTGGGTCGACTGGAAGTGGTGCTCGGACTGACTTTAGTACGAGATCACCTACTTTTATGTGTCGTGGCTTAACTCGTTTGTTGAATGCTCGTTGTAGTCGGGCTTGGTACATTAAATGCGGTACTCGAGGAATCTCGATCGGCGTTCGTCCAAGAGCATGAGTTGTTCGTACCGTTCACGGGCCCATTCTGCTTTCGGGATGCTACCTTCCATTAGTATGCGTAGAGACTGTATTTATATTTCCACTGGTTGGACGGCTTCCATGCCATAGGTGCGGAAATAGGGGGTCATGCCTGTGGGCGTGCGAATGGTAGTGCGGTATCCCCATAATGCATATGGTATCTTGTTGGGCCAATCTTTGCAGCTGTCGATCATTTTCTCGAGTATGGTGACGACTGTCTTGTTTGCTGCTTCAACGGCTCCATTGGTTTGGGGTCGATAGGGCGAGGATTTGTGATGTTGGATGTTGTATTTTGTGAGTATAGCTTCTGTCTCGCGTTGAAAGTGCGAGCCTTGATTGCTGATGAACTCATGGGGTATGCCATACCGGCATATGATGTTTGTCTGGATGAACTTGGCGACTTCTTTGGAGCCAAGGGTTCGAAAAGATGCTGCTTCTACCCATTTAGTAAAGTAATCGATGGCCACTAGCACGAAAGCGTTGACTGCTCCGATGGGGTGGACTTTTCCTATTACGTCGATGCCCCAGGTTGAAAAGGGCCAGGGTGAGGTTAGGCTGTATAGTGGTGAAGGTGGTACATGCTGGACATTGCTGAAAATTTGGCAGTTGTGGCAATGCTTGACGTATTGGATGCAGTCTACTTCCATGGTTGTCCAATACCATCCTAGCCGTAGAATCTGTTTGCAGAGTGCTCGAGCGTTCATGTGGGGTCCGCATTCGCCACCATAGGCTTGTGTGACGATTTCCTGCCCCTTCTTGTAGTCGACACATATGAGCAGCGTCCCTTGTGGAGTTTTCTTGAGTAATTGTCCCATTTCTAGCACAAATTGGGAAGCTAGGAGTCTGATAGCTCTCTGTCCACGTTTATCGGTGTCGGGTGGGTAAGCGTTGTCTGTTTTGTAGTTGATTATGGCTTGATACCAAGGCTCTGTCTGCCCGGCTTCGTCCAGGTCAATGGTATGGATGTATGCTGGTTCGTCACGTCTTTCGACGATGATGGGTAGTAACTTCATGTCTGGTGGCATGTTCAGGAGGGACGAGAGTTTTGACGGTCGTCGGCAAGAACCGTTTTTTTCCCTTGGGAGGTGGTAAAATTCGATGCAGTCGAAGTTGGTTAGGAGTTTTTGTACTTTTGCTTGGTATTTGGTGAGGGTTTCGCTCATGATCTTCCATGCCCCGGTCACTTGATTTATGATGAGGAATGAATCTCCATGCACCCGTAGGTTCTTTATTTTGAGGGCGATGGCGGCTTGCAGGCCGTAAATGCAGGCTTCGTATTCTGCGGCGTTGTTTGTGACGCTAAAATCGAGCTTGATCGAGAGCGGGGTATGGTCGCCATTTGGGGATATTAAGAGTATTCCTACTCCGTAGCCGCGGTAGTTTGATGCTCCGTCAAAGTATAATTGCCAGTATTCCTTTTCTATGGCAAAGATTCCATCGTCAGGGAATGACATTGTGTCGATCATGGGTTGTTCGATGATAGCGTTTTCTGCAAGGAAGTCGGAAACTGCTCTTCCCTTGATCACTTTCAGAGGGAGGTATTTGAGTTCATACTCGGCGAGGAGTAGAGTCCATCTGGCCATACGCCCATTTAGGACTGGTTTTTCAAATAGGTACTTGAGGGGGTCCATTAGGGAGTAGACTCTTGTTGTGTTAGTGAGTAGGTAGTGCCTGAGCTTTTTGGTTGCCCAGACCAGCGAGAGGCAGCTTTTCTCGACTGGTTCATACCGAGTTTCGTAATCGTGGAACTTTTTGATGACGTAGTTGTTGGAGTATGTGTCCTCCACAATAGTGCGATTACTTAATAAATCTCAATTAAGGAATACATGGGGATAATCCTGAATTATTGTCAATTGATTAACGTAAATCAATAACGGTTGGCTGACTAGAGTTTGATGTTATTGTCGTGAGAACGGCGGTAATCAATTGATCCCTTTAAGTCACACCTAAAGGAACGTACTCCAAATATTTAAGCTAATATATTGTATGAGATACGATTATATTAGTAACTTGATAAATTGACTAACGGTTAGTCAGTGTATTGATTTAGAGAGAAATCGAGTTGTGAACTCGGACGATTGAATTTTATATCGATAAAATTATTAGAGGAGACGAGAATTAGTGATTAAGTGTTAATTCACTAATTGTGTATATTCTACTAATGAGATTAGTAAAAGTACATTTTAATATATGTGTAAGTGTACATGTATATTAAGGAAGAGTTTAATTAATTTACACTTTATTATATTAGATAATTAAGTGATAAATTATAAGTATTTGTGGGACAAATATTGAGAAAACAAATGAGACACATATAGCCCCATTTGGTCGTCCAAATGAAGGAAGAGGAGCTTCCATTTTGTCTCATTAGTTTGTTCTCTTGCTTTTTGCTTTTTGCATGTAAAAACATAATCATTTGCATGCAACTTATTTCTCTAACCAAGAAGCAAAACTCTTCCCCATACTCTCCTCTAGTGGCCGTCCTAATGGTGTGTCCAACACACTTGGCTTTTGCTTGTTTTTCTTGTTAAAAACACAAAGGAGAATAAAGAGATATTCATTTTTATGCTTTTTTCTTCTTCTCTCTTATTTTCTCTCTAAACTTTTCTCTCATTATTCTTACTAAGAGTTAGTAATAATAATATCATCACATATTATCAAGTTAGTACTAAGTTATTTTCTAGATCAAAATACTTAGTATTTTTGGAGAGTTCTTGGGTGCAACTTTAGGAGGTTTCTTATTATTGGAAACTCGGGTTTTAGGAGGATCATCCTAAGCTTTGCTCAAGAAACAAAACTAGAAAGGAGTTCTAGTTTTGTGCCCTAATATCCTTTAGAGAAAGGTATAAATTTCTAATCTTGTAAACAATGTAAATTTGTACTACATAGATCTTGCTAAATCAAATTAGAGTAATTTGATTTACACTAATATTTGATTAGTGAATGGGATCCGATCCCTACAAGTGGTATCAGTGCTAAGGCTTGTAGTTACAAATTTATTTTGTTAATTTTGGGGTTTTATATATTTATTGAGAATAAATATGATAAAATCCAAAAATAGTGTTAAAAGTGGTTTTAACACGAGATTTTTATAGCATGCATATTTTCTGGTCTCATGAAGCTACTGGTCAAATTTCGTAATTTTTGAAATTTTTTTGCTAATTAATATGATTTTTATACAAAACCGAGTCAAAAAGTGTGTTTTTGGCTAAAATAATTACTATAAATAGTTATAGTTGGAATCTGGTCACGAAATTTTTACCCAGTGATATTTCATATTTATAATTTCTGCATGTAAATTTGCAAAGTCAGATTTTGAGTTTTGAACATTTATTCATATTTTTGTTTAAAATCGGTATATAATGAGTTTTATGTCCGAAAATATAGTAAATGTTGTTTTCTGGACATGAAATTTATACCAATATTTTTATACATTATGAGGATGCTCGCGTATAAATTTGGGATTTTTCCTCACTGTTTTAGACGTTTTCTTGATTTTATGAGATAAAATCGATGAAATCGTATGTTATTTATTATAAAATAAATTCGTAAATTTTTCTGACCAAACTTTTCTTTTCTGATATTTTGGAAGTGTTCCAGAATATACAAAATTTTTTCAAAATAAAAATAATTTTATTTTATTTTATTTTGATTTTATAAAGCTTTATTCATAAAAGGGTTATGATTAAAGTACTTCTAATTAGCAAATGACCAAGTTTATGAACTAAAATCACCTTAAGTTAGTATAAACTAATGTTGGGTGTTCTAAAATCAGTTTAGAAGTTTTAGTTCAAGCTTAAAAGGTGTTTTAAGCATTATTGGTTAATATAAGATTAATCGATTAAAAATGAGATCGGTTTGAAACGTATTAATGCGATTATTGTTTAGGGCGATTTTGGCATGTTTCTATTCATAAGCTTTACATTATGCATGTTTGGATGAATGTTTATTATTTGAATGAATGTTTATTCTTACTAGTATGGCCATAGTTTGTTATATTTTTACCGATATTACCCGTAATGAAAGGGAATATCGTGTGGGTTTGTAATTAAATGCGATCTCGTATCGCCGGTTTGTAATTTAATAGTTTATTTCATTTATAAATGTATAATAGGATTGCTATGTATTCATTTGTAAATCATACTTGTAACTATTTGTAAATCGAAGACCGGTGATGGAGATCGACTTGGAGCCTTAGAAGTGTTCTAAAGCTTGCAAGAAGGAGCTTGGATGGGATCCATATGAAGAGGGACCAAAGGAGTTGGTTTCCAATTCGTAACTTCTTGTAATTTTAATTTCTTTAGGTGGCCATACTAGGTTTATGTTTGCTTGATGCTTGTGTGTTTGCTTATTTTCCGCTCACATGCCAAAATCGCCATGCATGCCACGTTATCCCACTATGATTGTCGTTTTTAGGTCGCCATTCTTAAATTAGTTCACTTATAAAGAATTGATATGACTAAAAATTGACAAGATCACCCACATTTTAACAAATGAATTGAGTTTAAGCCTTTCCAAATGTAGCGACTATGAACCCCATGTTCATGAGGACCTCCGCAACGTGGAACCTTGTTACCATGGGTAAGTAGTGGGAGGAAGTCCCTTGCTAATTTGGTTTGGACTCAACCGAATAAGAGTTATTTGGGGCTAAAAGATGCATTTTAAAGAAAATCATCAACCAAGCATTCTAGTGTAGAATTAGTCAAGTGTTGACTTATCGTTTTTATATAAAAGGAAACATGAGATGTCTAATTTTATATGAAAAACGAGTCTTGGAATCATTTATATAATTTCGTGGGAGATCATTATATAAATGGACATTTGTTTTAAAAAGAGTTTTAGCAAATGTCATCATATACAATGAATGCTTATATATTTCCTCATATTTATTGTAGAATCGTTTATCGCAATGGCATCATCATCATCAACTCCCGCGCCCATTTTGGGCAAAGATTCATGGTTGCGAACCGTGATGGATAAGTGTATCCTCAAGGATGACGGTAGCAACTTCGTCGAATGGGATTCGACAATGAAGGGCGCCGCGACATCCGACAATGTGCTTAAGCACCTTACCGATCAACCACCCGCCGAACCCACTTCTCGAACCGGCGCGGCTCGTGCCGCCTATGATGAGTATGTGCGAGTGGACAATGACGTGAAAAACGTCTTGATTTGGTCCATGGCACCCGCTCTCAAACTCCGAATGGTTACTCAAAAGAGTGCATATGCGATATTCACTCAAGTAACAACCATGTTCTCCAAAGCACCGCAAATAAGGCTTTATGAAGCCGCGGTGCGGTTTTTCGATGCAAAGCTTGAGAGGAACCAAAAAGTTGGTCCTCATGTGCTCAAAATGATTGAGCAAATAGACACTCTTTGTAACAACCTGGTTTTTAGTCGACTTTAATTACTAAGGCGGAAATTAATTAAGTCTTAAACCAGCGTTATTAATTATACAAATAACCCAAATATTACATCATCGTTTAAGAGTTGAATGGAACAACTCTAAATACGGAAGTTAAAAGAGTAAAGTGTTGTATATATTACATATCTCTCAAAAGCAACAAAAGTAAAGCGTAAAAACGTCTCGTGGCCCCATCCAAAATCCAGCTCCTGGTCCACGATCGTCCTGCACAATAAACTATGGGGGATGCGCATTGATGAGCGGTGATGACTAGCTATGCTCATACTTACCCTCGATTTCAATTACTTTGGTTTAATATTATCGCTTTATAAACATAACATTATGATAAAACATAAACATGCTTAATACAATTAGCATGTAAAGACATATTAGTCATAATAAACATGCGATTTAAAACGATAAATCATATAGGCATGCTATTCAATTAGGAAAGCAGATAACAGATAATATCATATCATTTGTATCATAGATACACAGCAGGATTACAAAGCGATATCGGATCGCAACAAACATACGTATTGTAACATTCTCGTCATGCAGGCTCGATTCAATTCAGAAAGTTGTGGTCTTTAATTTTCGAAGATGGTACACACTCATTCTCATTTAAACATATAACAGACAACACATACTGCTTACGAGCCTGACCACTGAGTAGGCCCTTGTACTCTGATCGATTGCATCTCACTTCCATAGTGCAGAGGCTTACTCGACTCGTAAACCACGCCGAATACTATAATACTTGCATCTCATCCTCTAGTGTTCGAAATGATTCGAACTTCAGATACAATCTCGTCAAGTAATCTTTACGCAGGGTAAGAGCGAATGCTAGTGTCGCGCCCACTAAGAACGAAACACGGCAAGGAGGCGAGCGGTGAGATGACAATCGCGATAAGGTCACGGTGGCCACGATAACTTTAGCGAAATAGGGGAATAAAACCCTAGTCTAGTATGCATACACTAATATCCAATTTAAGAGTAGGCTATGCTATTCATAGAGCACCTTAACTCAGGATAAAACGACTATTTCCTAAAGCCTGACCTACTAAGAGTTGAATTTTTCATTATCTTGTACGGAACAGGCTATACGACTTAAGGCGTAACGGCATGGGCAGGATGCACAAAGCATAATACTGCCGGCTATACCACACTATTCGGGATGACAATCGCAATAAGGCCGAGATAGTGGCGTCCGCTACAAGACTATCTTAACCCCACTTCACTCACGATTGACGTTTTCATATCTGAGGCCCAAGCTTGACCTTTTATTTAACTTACTCAATATTCATTATTTATTTGATATTCCATATCACATGTTACTAGACTCTCCTAGTCTCAGTGTAACACCCCGTGTTTTTATTAGTACTAATTAATTATTTTAACTAAATTATTAAATTAAATTTTATATAATTTAACTCTTATTCAATTACTTTAAAAACGCGGCTGAAAAATTTCGATTAAATAAACTTTCTCAAGATATTTCTAATTAAACTTTCTTGATTTTATATTAACTTGTATTATATTTTTTTTATTTCTAAAAATACCTGTCGAACTAAAACTTTATTTTTATTACCACTATTAGATTTTTATAAAATGGGATTATATTTTAAAAATCATTACTTTCATAAATTTAGTTTTTTTTTTTTAAAGTAATAACTTTCAAATAAGCAGACCGTTTGAAAATCTGTGAGACCGTAATAGAATTTGTAACTAATATTTTTATACACAGTTTAATTTTAAAATATAAGTTTATTGTTATAAATAATAAAAATAAAATTATAACTAAATAATTTTCAACATAATATATTTTGTAAAGTATTAAAGTTTATAAATAAGAGCGAATGAAACAGAGCAAATCGTAAAATAAATCCCTTGGTTTAGTAAGACCCACGTCTCCCTCTCTTCCCTCCACTCAATTTTGTTCTGATATTTCATTTCTAACTTCTCCAACACACCTCCCTTTCTTGTTTTGGTCTTCTTCTTCTTCCTCTTCCCTCTTTCTCTTAAAAAAATAAAATAAAATAAAAGCAACAACAACATAAAACAACAACAGCAGCAAAACACGACACAACAACAAAGCTCAACAACAACAACGAGCTCAACAACAACAACAACAACAAACAAAAACGACAACAACAATAACAAGAACAACAACGACGACCTGAACACCATCGGCCACCATGGCCATGGCCTTCGAACCACCATTAAAGGCGAACTCAAGCTCGAGCACGACCACCTTGCACCGCCGTCAGCCACCACCGTTCTCTCTCTCCCCTGTTTTGTTTCTTCTCGGCCTCTCACCTCTCGACTCACCTTTCATTTTTCGGACCACCTCGCCGGAGTACTTACTGCCGGAGTTGTCTCCCTCACCATGACCACCACCCCTGCCTCTCTCTCTCTCTCTCTCACGTCCCCTGTTCTCCCCCTCTCTTTCTCGGCCTCCCCTGCCTTTCTCTGTTTTCTCGGCCCTGTTTCAGCTCCGACCACCGGAGTATTTTTCTCGCCGGAGTCGGGCTTGATCACCATTCACACCGCCTTGTTAGCCTCAACTTGGTGAGCCCCCTTTCTATTTTGATTTTATGATTCCCGTTTCGTTTTCGGTTTCGATTTTATTTTGTCGGTCAAGTAATCGATTTGATTCTCTTTCTCTCTCGACCACCACCGGAGCAGCCTCGCCGGAGCCACCACCGTGGGCCTCCCTCTCTCTCCCCTGCTCTTTTCCCTTCTCTTTCTCTCCTTCCTCTGCCCTGCGTTCTCGGGGTCCCCTGCTCACCACCGTCCTTCTTCATTTTATTTGGGTGAGCCTCATTCTATTAAAATGTCCCGATTTTAGTTCATTATATTTCGTCGATTAATTAATTATTGACTTGCGTATGTATCACTTCTCATTTTTCCCGTCTTTTGTGGGTGAGATGTCGCTGTCACTTTCGAGTTAAGGCCAGGGATGGATTGTAGGTGCTTGGAACTTATTTATGTCGGGTTTTTATTTGGAGGCCTCTGTTCGTGAGCCAAATTTAGGTGACTCGATTTCTTCCTCAAAATCTCTAACATTAACGTTTTGGTTTATGTTAATTAATTTGTTATTAAAAGTGAGCTAGTTATGCATTAGACACGTATGATTCCCGTTTCAGTTTAATTTGATAACTTTGTATGATTCGCTATAGTATGAAATTGGGTGTTAATTTTAGTTATAATATAATGTTGAATTGAATTGTGAAATATGATATTTATATGATTTTGTGAAATTATCTTTTGGGTGAAAATGTGTTGTGAATTATTGTTGAATTATATGTAATATTATCATGTTAAAATTATTTGTTATGTGTAAATTAAAATAAATAAAGTTTATGTATCACAAGTATAAAATAAGACTAAAAATATTATTAACCGACTTAAGTAAATAAACTTAATAAATATAAAACCATTCATAGTCGTAAAAATATTTGTCGTCACTAAAAAGTTAAATCGAAATATAACTAAAAATGAAGAATTAAGTTAAAAGAGTATTAAGTGAAATTAGTATTTAAATAAGTTTAAAGGTAAAAACATAAGTTAATTGCTACTCGTATAAAAATTTCTAATATAAATAGTTATATAAAATGTCATATATCACATTTAATATAAAGATTACCTTGTTAAAATTATAAAGTTTACAATGAACTTAAAATATACTAAATAAGTATTTGGTTAAAATAATAAAAAGGAATTGAGTACTTTAAAACTTAAAATGAATCTAAGTAAAACTATTATTGAATAAAGTTAATAATTAGTATCACAAATAAGAATTTACAAAAAGGTGAATTGTTAAGATCATACAAAGATCGACTAAAAATTTACTAAGTAAAGTTATATAAAAATTATGAATGATATATTTATATATATAAATACAAAACCTAACTAAAATTGAAACTATAAAGTGTATGACATTATAAAAAGTTATGAAAAATTAAATAAATTAAACTTAAGTGAATGGTACTAAAATATAAATATTAATAATCTCACGTATTAAGTCACCTAATACGACTACGTAAAAGTTACATAAATAAAATCAATTCAGAAATTAGGCCACCTAAACGAATAGTTCCTAAATGTCATTATATTAGATTTTATTAAAAATACTAAAGTTTGCTAAGTATCATTAAGATACTTTTACAAGTTAAAATAAATGTTAAAACTACTAAATCGCTAAACACTTTACAATTTAAATAAAAGGAAGAAATAAATGTGAGTTATAAATGCAATTCAATTATTTATATTACTAATCACTAATCTACTTTAATTTACTTAAAGTTTAAATGAAACTAAATCATACTTAATCGAACTATTATTAGATTACTAAAATACAAAATAAAAATACATCATAGGTATAAAAATACGTATAAATACAAAGTATAAGAATACACACAAGTATAAAAATACACATAAGTATAAACACAGAATGGTTTAACTTACTTAAAAATCTAAATGTAATACAAAAATAAAATAAGAATCAATAAAATAGCAAAGTTTTAACAATTACTTAAAATAAACATAAATAAAATAATAAGTGGGCATGTTAAGAAGAATATCAATATATACTTCAAATAAAATACCTTACTTGCTCTGTTTATATGAGATCATGTGATGCGTTATATTTAATTATAAAAGTTTGACGATATATTTAAGTTTCAATTGTCACTTGATTTGAATAAGCGAGGAAATAAGAATTGAGAAAACGAGCTACTTGAATAAAATACTAGGATTGTTCGCCATGTCATGACTCTTGAAATTCGAAGTTAACGAGGTAGCTGTATATGGGGACTTGGGCTCCCTCCCAGAGTTGCCCAAGGCGATTAACGATCTTGAGATTTCTTTTCGGCGCGGAGTATCAACCTCAGGGATGGGGCATACTTGATATTACCGTGGGCCCATATATCAGTAATTGGAAACGGCAGCCCCATCCGGGGGTACCCGTCTCTGGTGATAGTCGAACTTTTTCGTCGGTGATACCTTTTGAATAGCGAATAAGTATGATCCTCGATAGGTAGTGTATGCATACATTAGACAAGGGATTGAATCATCCTTATTACCTTAGATATCTTTAGCCTGTCAGTCATGTCCAAGTGAAGTTGGCCCTGATCGCTACTGCGCGGATTATGTCTGCATGCTTCCGCCTTACTAACGAAGACTCATTAGTCAATGGATGTTGAATGTATTTCCTTGTTTTGATTGGTTATTGTCACGAGTAGCGTTGTCCTTGAGTTGAGATTGCTTTGTTTAGTATGATTATCGAGAAATGTTTTATGATTATATGATTTGACGTATGTTCATATTTGAATTATCATGATTCCTTATATGTTTTTGCTTGTCTACTTGCAATGTGTTTTATTTATTCATTTTCTATATTGCATATGTTTAGAATTGCATGATCGTTCACGACTATGTGTTTATTAATTGATTACGGCTTATGCATATATCTTGATTTCCATAATTTAGGTTTTATATGTATATTATATTAATTGAGATAATAGTCATGTTTATTTATTGTGATTCTATAAATTGAAATGTTTTAAGTTTTGTTTACCATGTTGTGTGAGATTTAAATATCTATATGTGAAGCGATATTATATGCTAATTGTCCAATTTTATCGAAATATGCTATCTTTGGAGTTATACTGGCCGTTTAGTCTTTGCCAAGTTACTTTTAATCATAGGTTAAATAAACCAAAACTGTGGTTTAGAGGTTGTTGGTTAGAACAGTCACTTCCCGCCTCTGAGCGGGAGATCCTCCTATTTTGTGTTTTTGTCTCCGTTGCAGGCAAATTCTCGAGACTCAGGATTTTCGGGATGATTAGGATGTTTCATTTGTTTTCTTTGAGAGATTGTAATATATATTTGTATCCTATGCCATTTGAATGTAATTTAATTAACATCCGGCATGTATTAGACTTAATTAATTTTCCGCCTTAGTTTAATTAAGTCACGAAAAACCGGGTTGTTACACTCAGCGTCAAACGTTTTATTTGAATGGTAGGTTTCATTTGATCACATAACACATTCGTTTATTATTTGAAGTGTTGTTAATTATTAACGTTTTTAAATTTCTAAATTGAAACGTTTATTAGTATGTCCAATTTTATTTATGTGTTTTTCAAACACTTTAGGTTATTTACTTCTTTATTTTAAATTTTCTATACTTAGTAAAATTTTCAATTATTTTCAGTATTTCACTATTCACTTTTCACTATTCATCGTATTTTACTATTCATCGTATTTACTATTCATTGTATTTTATATTCATCGTATTTACTATTCATCGTATTCACTATTCATCGTATTTATACGCATCTTTATACTTAGATATTTTAGTATAATACTAAACTTGTTTTTATTTCCTAAGTATAGATTTCTAGTTTTAAAGTCGTTAGGTTCGTTTTGTACTTAGGCGATTTTTGAAAATATTTTAAAGTCTAGTTTTAAAAATGTTAAGTTCGGTTTGTATTTAGTCATTTATGAAAATATTCGAAAATCATAGTTTTAAAAACGTTAAGTTCATTTTGTATTTAGTCATTTATGAAAATATTCTAAAATTCTAGTTTTAAAAACGTTAAGTTCGGTTTATAAAAGGTGATCAATGATATTTATTTTAAAACGAGACTCAGTTAAATTTAGTCGTCTATCTATTTAAGTTAGTGATAGTATCGTGGATGATTCATTTATAGTCCGTATGTCCAAGCTCAATAATCCAATAGCAAAGGTAGTAACACGCGATTTAGTTCATTTTTATAACGGTTACATAATGTTATCGGTTTATAACATTTCATTTATAACTAAAACGATTTATACAAAAATTCAATTCTATTTACTATTTAATTTTAGTGACTTAGTGATAATTTCATTTTAGTCAAATTTAGTCAATTTAAAATGCATATGTCGTGTGATATACTATATATGTAAAAATTGATTTATTTCTTTTAATTTCTTAAATCAATTTATTAACTACTAATTAAATTATTTTAACAATTAAACTAAAA
This sequence comes from Dianthus caryophyllus, assembly GCA_023091065.1. Lineage (NCBI taxonomy): Eukaryota > Viridiplantae > Streptophyta > Magnoliopsida > Caryophyllales > Caryophyllaceae > Dianthus > Dianthus caryophyllus. The sequence continues at coordinate 26,497,677 of CM041526.1, read as the reverse complement.
AGTGGTAAAATATATTTTTAGCCTAAAATAGGCCTAATGCCGTGAGCAAGCTTAGGAGGGTTCCAAAATTTCATTTTTCGATTTTATCGGTTTTTAGCTTAAAGTCTTTATGTTTTAATTATTCTAATTATACTAAAACGGTTTTAAACAAAAATGAAATTTACTAACAATTTCATTTATATTTATGAATAGTGTTTTTCAACACTTTAATTTTCTAACTTCTTAATCTAAACGATTTATAATATTTTAAGTTGTTTTATATCATATTACTAATAATATATAAAACAATAACTAAACATAAACACAAAATATTAACAAACATAACATAAAACATAATCAAAGTGAACATAAATGATGAACATCAACATGAATAAATCAAGAACACACATGAAGATCTTAATAAAACTCAAGAACACTAATTTTGATTTTAATAATTTATAATTTGTTTTCCTAATTTAGTTTTTTTTTTTATAGGAACATCTATTTTATACTAACTTAATACTACATATAATTTACAAAAATTAAAAGTGAAAATATATTAAAAAAAAGGGTAAATGCCGAGTGAAAATATATGAACATATATATTTTTATTTTCGATTTTAATCACTTTAAACTCATTTTTAATATTTCACATAATTTTTATATATAACTACTACTCAATTAAAACATAACTAAACATAGAAATCATGTGAACATAAATTAAAATGCTCAAAATTAATTTAACTAACATATGAACAATATTACTACAAATACACTATTATCATTATTACTTAGTTATTATCATTTTATTATACAACACATAAACATATAAGCACACATAAATGATGTTTAACATATTTAACATAATTTTCATACTCATAAAATTATAATAACAAAACAAACTAATTTACTAAAAGAATAATATAAGAAATAACTAGTCACCTTAATTAGGATGTTAATCGTCGGGGATCTAAAATAAATTTTAGATCGGATTTTCTTCACCCATATTACCCAAGTTATTCACCCAAATAATCCAAGTAATTAGCTCCTAATATACCCACTAATGAACTTAGAACACTAGTAATTTATTAGAAATAATATTAGGCTTTTTATTTAATGTTTTAGGAAGAAAAACAAAGAAAACAAAAGAGAGAAAATGGGAGTGTATGCTACGGTCAATATGAGGGCCAAAGTGTTGATTTTGTACTTGTGATTTTATGAGGAAAAGTTGTTAGAATAAATTAGGTTAAAAGTATTAGGTTTTAGTTTTAAATTAAAGTTTAATTAAATGAAATTAAAGCATCATCATCAACATCATCAACCAAATAAGTCCACATTACTATTTAGCATTAAAAATGTCTAATTTGTGTTTTAAAATGTTTTCCTCGAATTTGGTCAGTTTTAAAAAGTCGGGCGTCAAAAGCGATAAAAGTTAATGTGTGCGCGTTTGACAAATTTTTGAAATATTTCTACTTTTAAATTCTAAGACTAAAATATTTTATTTACTATTGAAGAAAATATTTAAAAGTGACGGAAATGAAAATGGTAATATTAAAGTAGTAGTATTGTATTTGTATAAGTATTTTTATTAAAAGTATAAACTTTAAATTTTAATATAAAGAAAATAAAAGTGATGTTGTAGTATTAGTAGGGTGGCTTGTGTAAGAGAAGTGAAGGGTTGAATTTTGGTCATGCATGACCATGGGTGGCCGGCTACATGTGAGCCCATGTGGGCTCGATTTTCGTTTTCGGAATTTTCGTTTTGCGCGTACGCGAAAAGTCTTGAAATAAAAGATATGGTCTTAGAATAATGTTTAGAAGTAAGATTGAAAATAAAAATGAAAATAAAACTCGAAGTGTGATTAAAATAAAAATTGGGTTTTGGCTCCTCGAATTTTGATTAAAAATTTACTAGTCCGAAATATATATTTTTTTGGATGAAAGTTAATGATTTAAATAATTAGAATCAAACGTCAAAAAGTTTATCAGTTTAAATTAAGTATAACTTCAAATTTAGACAATTTAGGAAAAAGCTAGTTTAATAGAAATGAAATAGTAATTAGATTTTAATATAATATGATTTATTAAAAATTAATCAAAATGATTATATTTTTATTAAAAGTTAGATGTGAAGTTTGCTTTTCCAAAATGGAAGAGGATGAGATATTTGATTTTTGATTTGCGTGTTTGAAATTGTTGACCCGAATTTCAGAGACGGGAAAATTATAAGTGTTCATTTTTATAAGATTTTGAAATGTGTTTCCTTTTTCAATTCTGAAGATAATAGAACAAACTTTACTTTTCAAAATTTTAGATTTGGACTTTAAGAAATTTTAGTATTATTTTGCGAAAAAAGTTCAGACGCATTTTTATTATAAAGGAGAAGGATGAATTTAATTTAAGGAATTAAATTCTTTTATCAAATTGTGTTAAAATAACACGGGGTGTTACACTCTTGAGCGTCAAGAGTGTGCTATACCGAAAGCTCTTGCGATTAACCGCATTCTTCGTTCTCTTCCTAACAAGTTTGCTCATTTTCGAGTAAACTATAACATGAACAACATGGATAAGAGTTATCATGAACTTCATGCACTCTTGGTCCAAGCCGAGAGGGATATGGAAGGGGAAGGTGGCCAAGAAGGGGAAGGTGGCCAAGAAAGATGTTCTCTCCATGAAAATGAAGAACATGAACTTGGGAGTGAAGAAGGGGAAGGTGGCCAAGAAGGGGCCATCTAACATTGGCAAGGGTAAGGGAAAGGCTATTGTGGAAGGTGTTCCACATAAGCCTAAGCCCAAGATCAACAAGGGAAGACCCCTCAAAGACACTTGCAAATATTGCAATGAAGTGGGTCATTGGATGCGCAATTGTCCCAAGTACAAGAAGGATTTGAAAGATGGATGTGCGACATCCAAAGGTATTCTTCCTTCTAATCTCTATATGATAGACATCAATCATGCTTGCATTTCTACATGGGTATTGGATCTGGGATGTGGATCTCACCTTTGTAATCATTTGCAGGGATGAGAAAGCGTGCGGGCCCTAGCCAAGGGTGATGTAGATCTCCGCATGGGCGATGGAGCTAGAGTAGCGGCCAGTTTCAGTGGGAACTTTTGTACTCGCTCTTGCTAGTGGTTTAGAGTTGCTTTTGAATAACTGTTATTTTGTACCAACTCTAACTAAAAACATTATCTCCGTCTCCGTGTTAGATGCGGAAGGCTTTTGTTTTATGATTAAGAACAACCGTTGTACTTTTTCGTTTAATGAAATGGTTTATGGTGAAGCTATTTCAATTGGAGGTATTTATGTTTTAAATGATGTTAATGACGTTTATCATGTCGAGAACAAGAGGCTCAAAACGAATGAATCAAACAAATCCTACCTTTGGCATTGTCGTTTAGGTCACATAAATGACAAACGCATAAAGAGACTTGTTGCGACCAAGGTTCTCAAACCATTTGATTACGAATCATATGGTACATGCGAATCTTGCCTCTTAGGCAAGATGACTCGTCAACCCTTTAGCGGTAAAGGGACACGAGCAAGTGAGGTTTTAGGACTCATACATACCGAAGTGTGTGGTCCATTAAACATCACCGCTAGAGGAGGATATCATTACTTCATTACTTTTACCGATGACTTAAGTAGATGTGGTTATGTCTACTTAATAAGGCATAAAAGTGATGCTTTTGAGAAATTTAAAGAATTTCAAAATGAGGTTGAGAACCAATTAAACAAAAGGATAAAAGCACTACGATCGGATCGTGGTGGCGAATATCTAAGTAATGAGTTTGATTCACATCTTAAAAATTGTGATAGAATATCACAAATTGACTCCTCCGGGCACACCACTGTTGAATGGTGTTGCAGAAAGGAGAAACCGAACCTTGCTTGATATGGTTCGGTCTATGATGAGTCAAAGTGAACTTCCTGGATCGATTTGGGGCTTTACGCTATCGTTTGCTGTTTTCTCACTAAATCGAAGTTCGACTAAAGCGGCTCCATATGAGATATGGACGGGAAAGGTTCCCTATTTGTAGATTTTCCTAAGGAAACGTGTGGATTTTACTTCTACAACCCTCACGACAACAAAGAGTTTGTGGCTCGTGATCTTTGTCTTTCTAGAAAATGAGTACATTTCTAATAGGCAGTGGGAGAAAATTTGAACTTAATGGAGTTCAAGAGCCCTGGCAAACCGAGCGAAAATGAGGAAAGCGGTTCCTCATCTTCTAACACTGCAGTTTGTAATCCCTAGGAGGTCGTGTATAATTAGTCATCAACCTGATCGCTACCTCGGTAACATCGAGGAGGAGGGTGATTTGTTGTTATTCGAAAGCAACGAACCCTCGACCTACAAAGCGCTATAAGTAGCTGACTCGAACAATGGCTTGAGGCCATGAAATCGAAATGGATTCTATGTCACGAGAACCAAGTTTGGGACTTGGTAGATTTACCCGAAGGAGTCACGACCCGCCCGGTGTAAATGGATATTCAAAATCAAACTCGGCATAGATAAACATATTGATGTTTACAAAGCTAGATTGGTGGCAAAGGGCTTTTCACAAGTCCAAGGTATTCATTATGATGAAACCTTTGCAGGTTGCTATGCTTGATCCATAAGGATAATCTTAGCGGTTCTTAGCGTTTCATGACTATGAAATATGGCAAATGGATGTAAAAACCGCCTTCTTGAATGGGATTCTAGAAGAGGAAGTGTTTATGACACAACCTGAAGGTTTTGTAGACACATTCAACCCTAAGAGAGTATGCAAGCTTAAGAGATCCATTTATGGTCTTAAGCAAGCATCGAGGAGTTGGAATCACAGATTCGATCATGTTATCAAACAACACGGATTCGCTCGAAGTGCCGAGGAACCTTGTTTGTACATGAAGTTTAGTGGGAGCAAGGTAACCTTCCTTGTTTTGTATGTGGATGATATACTACTGATTGGAAATGATATTCCAAGTCTTAACTCGGTAAAGGTGGAATTGGAAAACCATTTCCAAATGAAGGACTTGGGAGAGGCACAACGCATCTTGGGTATCCGGATCTATAGAGATAGATCCAAAAGGATACTAGCATTGAGTCAAGAAACTTATATCGATAAGATTCTTGATAGGTTCAATATGAAAGACTCCAAGAGAGGCTTTCTTAGATGAGTGTAGGAATAACATTGAAGAAATCTCAATGTCCTACGACTCTGCGGAAATTGAGCATGAAATTGATCCCTTATGCTTCCGCTGTAGGATCAATCATGTATGCTATGATGTGCACTCGTCCTGACGTCGCTTTCGCTTTGAGCATGACGAGCCAGTATCAAGCTAATCTCGGTGAGAGTCACTGGATAGCTGTTAAGAACATCCTTAAGTACTTGAGAAGAACTAAGGATTCGTTTCTAGTGTTTGGAGGAGAACTTGAGCTACGTGTAAAGGGTTACACGGATGCAAGTTTCCAAACCGATGGGGATGATCTGAAATCCCAATCCGGCTATGTCTTTATGTTGAATGGAGGAGCTGTTTGTTGGAAGAGCTTCAAACAGAGTGTCACTGCGGATTCTCTGACCCGGGTGAGTATTTGGCAGCATCTGAAGCTGCTAAAGAAGCTGTGTGGATTCGGCAATTCTTGGATGGACTAAGTGTAGTCCCTAGTGCCGTGGATCCTGTGACTGTTTATTGTGATAACAGTGGGGCTATTTTCCAAGCGAAGGAGCCTAAGTCTAGCAACAAGTCTAGACACGTTTTGAGGAAATACCACGTTATTAGAGATAATGTGGAAAGAAAGGAAATAGATATTTGTAAGGTTGGGACAGACGATGAGATCGCTGATCCTTTAACCAAGCCTCTTTCGAGGGCTAAGCATGACGCGCACACCGCCTCCATAGGGTTGCGGCGTATGCCAGATTTCCTTTAGTTTCGTAATATGTAATTGAACGATGTATCTTTTTACATATATGAAAATAACATTCATTGTTTTTATCTTAAGTCATTATGAATGCATACTTTGTTTATCCGAATAGTTGTGTGACAACACTGAACATATTCAAGTGAACGGTATAAACTAAGTATTTGGTCCCTAGTCTCTCATATGAGGTGACGTCTCGGAGAGACTAGATTGCAAGTCGTTCGATGGTGGGTTCAACACCATGGGGTCATAGTGATGACTGCTCGTTTGCATAGACAGACTGTGAAACACTCTGTCGGACGGTGGCAACTTATAAATTCCTTTTCAATGAGATTGAAACACAGTCGTGGTGGGAATTCTATAGTATTCCTTTAGTCGATTCTTTGACTGGGCCGATTATGCAGTCGGTGCGGTTTTGAGTGACTTTCATTTTTGTCCTAAGCCATGCAGTGAAAGGGGTTATAAGGACATCTTTGGCGTCATGGTGATCTCATTATACAGTCTGATCGAGTGGAAGGAAATGTCCACCCTCGTCAGGGTAAAACATCTTTGGGCCACTCGAGGAGTAGTCATTTGAAAATGCGTGGCCACGCCTCGGTAAGAATCTACGGTAGATTCCGGTCAGACAATTTCTCTCCTTATCGGAAACCACTCATGATATATATCTTTGAATGCAAATCGACTGTAAGACACCTTGCATTGAGTGGGAGATGTGAAACGGACATGAGAATTGGTAATGCACAACTTGTCTCGGACAAGTGGGAGATTGTTGGAGTATGCGTCCTCCACAATAGTGCGATTACTTAATAAATCTCAATTAAGGAATACATGGGGATAATCCTGAATTATTGTCAATTGATTAACGTAAATCAATAACGGTTGGTGACTAGAGTTTGGCGTTATTGTCGTGAAACGGTAATCAATTGATCCGCTAAGTCACACCTAAAGGAACGTACTCCAAATATTTAAGCTAATATATTGTATGAGATACGATTATATTAGTAACTTGATAAATTGACTAACGGTTAGTCAGTGTATTGATTTAGAGAGAAATCGAGTTGTGAACTCGGACGATTGAATTTTATATCGATAAAATTATTCGAGGAGACGAGAATTAGTGATTAAGTGTTAATTCACTAATTGTGTATATTCTACTAATGAGATTAGTAAAAGTACATTTTAATATATGTGTAAGTGTACATGTATATTAAGGAAGAGTTTAATTAATTTACACTTTATTATATTAGATAATTAAGTGATAAATTATAAGTATTTGTGGGACAAATATTGAGAAAACAAATGAGACACATATAGCCCCATTTGGCCGTCCAAATGAAGGAAGAGGAGCTTCCATTTTGTCTCATTAGTTTGTTCTCTTGCTTTTTGCATGTAAAAACATAATCATTTGCATGCAACTTATTTCTCTAACCAAGAAGCAAAACTCTTCCCCATACTCTCCTCTAGTGGCCGGCCTAATGGTGTGTCCAACACACTTGGCTTTTGCTTGTTTTTCTTGTTAAAAACACAAAGGAGAATAAAGAGATATTCATTTTTATGCTTTTTTCTTCTTCTCTCTTATTTTCTCTCTAAACTTTTCTCTCATTATTCTTACTAAGAGTTAGTAATAATAATATCATCACATATTATCAAGTTAGTACTAAGTTATTTTCTAGATCAAAATACTTAGTATTTTGGAGAGTTCTTGGGTGCAACTTTAGGAGGTTTCTTATTATTGGAAACTCGGGTTTTAGGAGGATCATCCTAAGCTTTGCTCAAGAAACAAAACTAGAAAGGAGTTCTAGTTTTGTGCCCTAATATCCTTTAGAGAAAGGTATAAATTTCTAATCTTGTAAACAATGTAAATTTGTACTACATAGATCTTGCTAAATCAAATTAGAGTAATTTGATTTACACTAATATTTGATTAGTGAATGGGATCCGATCCCTACAGTAGTAGATGGCCCGTTCTTCGTTATTGACTTCTTGGGCGAGCATGGCGCCTATAGCGTTAGGCGTAGTCGTTAAGTATAGCGATAGGGGCAAGTCCTTTTGTGGGGGCACCAGAACGGGTGGATTTGTGAGCAGGCTCTTGACTTTGTCGAATGCTTGTTGACAATCGTCGTCCCATTTCGTATGCTCTTCTTTCTTCAATTTTTTGAAGATTGGCTCACAAATCATGGTAAGTTTGCTGATAAATCGGGAGATATATTGGACTTGTCCCAAAAAGCTCCTTATTTCGTCGATGTTGCTTGGCGGTTTCATACCCATTATTGCCTTGATTTTGGTTGGGTCTATTTCGATCCCGCGCTGGCTTACTATGTGACCCAGCAACTTGCCTGATGTGACCCCAAAGGTGCATTTCTGTGGGTTCAATCGCATCTTATACTTGAAGGTACCGGGAATTCTTTCCTTGGTGAAAACCTATCGACGCCCTGCGCGCGCCCGCCCTCGCCCGTCTTGGCGGTAAGCGGAATCGCCTCATGAGGAAAAAGTGCGAAGTTTTGTAAAAATGGGGTGAAAATGGGGAGATCATTGCATGAATTTGCGATCAAAAAAAGAAAGGTATAAAAGTCCTTTTTTGAAATGTATTTTCGGAGTCGCCACCAAATATTAAAGGAATTTGGAACCTATTCAACGCGTCTTGAAATACAAGACACGAGTATCTCAGATTTCAAGATGCGTCGATACCTATCAATCTGAGGTTTGAAACCAGAGAAGGGGTTCGGAGTGAGGTTACTTTTCGAAAGTTTTGACAAAGTGTATTTTGAAAACAGCAATAAAAAAAGCCTACGTAAAAAGTAGTCTCTACTAATTTGAAAACATTTGCTTAATTTCGATATTTGGGCTAAAAGTCACGCTACGTACAAGTGCGAATAAGTATGACTCGATTTAAAATGCATAAATAATGTAAATTGTCAAAATAATGACATATTGCTATAGGAAATGTACGTTTAAATAATAATTTATTGAATAAATTATCACTATAGACGTTATTTTCCAACCATTATTTAGAATTTGTGAAAAACCCTCGGTTTGACATGCTAAAAGACTCTATGAAGCGGTACAATTTAGTGTTGGATCCGTGATTCTAGTCGTTATTTAATGCATGAATGAGGACTTGCATAATTATAAAAGTAGCGTCGGTTTGCTTTAGTGATAATGAGTCGTTTATTTATGCGATATTGGCGGGGTTTAGGCGGATTATGAATCCGAATTGCTACTGGCAGTATTACGAATACGGCTTCGCTAGTGCCAATATCGGGTTTGGGGTTAATGTAACCCCATTGTCCAGAAGTCTCAAACGTCTAGCCCGTAGGTAAAATGTTTACCTTTCGAAAATGTAAAGACGGTATTTTTGAGTGGATTTCGTGAATAGTGTATATGTGTTAAAAAACCGATCTTTTGAAAATGAATGAAGGGGGTTGGTATTTATAGAGTTTGGGTGGTTTTTGTGGGTGCACAAAATTAAATACTTTGTGCTGTGGCGTTTAGTTTTGTTTGAGTTAGATATTTTTCAAGAAAAATCAAAAAGGCGGCTGGTATGAAACAAAATAATAATCGCCTGTTAACAGGCGATTAGAAATTTAATCGGCGGCGATTGTTATTTTGTTTTGGTGGGCTGTTTATGCCGCCATTTGGTTAATGACGTATTATAGGGTAATGATGGTGTTTTGTGATGTAATTATCTTAGTGGTTAAGTCATTTTGTTTTGGTCCGAATTTCGGTTTTCGTGTTTCGGTTTTTGTCGTGTTTTTCGGTTTTGGCTTGAAATAAAATAATATTGGGTTATATTATTTAATGGTATCGTGGAGTTTTGTTTTGTGAAAATGTGACACGGGACGCACTTTGGCCCGTTTTGAGTGTTGTGTTAGTGTGCGTTTTTGGGTCGTTTTTGTAAGTTTGGGCCGTTTTATAGCTAGTTGGGCTGTTTTTGTGGCTTGGCTTAATAAGACGTTCCTATATTGTGCTTGTGTTACGCTCATGACGACTAAAATTGACATTCATTTTCATGATTATGCAAATCCAAATTAATACGCTAAAAATGACTAATACGTTTTAGACACTTTTGTACCGTTTCGACTCTTTTAAAAGCATGCATGAAAGTCCTTTTCATCATCGCGGTTGTTTTTGGGGGAATGCGGATACGGTATCTCTGAGCCCCAGTTTGGTGAGCTTGGACAAAGCGTTAGTCAAACTTAAAGATAGTATCCGGACCATTACAGTCTCGATACTACCTGGCGGCGCTAAGCATGTGTCTTATGGGAGAGACGAGGACTTAGCGTCTGGAAATGCGGGGAGGGACGACATGTTTTTAAGGACATGACGGTCCTACATGTTTAAGGGCATGTCAGCCTGCATGTGGCCTGAGTACTCCCAGCTGGCGCCTTGCTTGTGTTTCCGTTTGTGCTCCTTGCTTTGCTTGCGCTTCTGGCTTGCGCTCCTTTGCTTTGCTTGCGCTTCTGGCTTGCGCTCCTTTGCTTTGCTTGCGCTTCTGGCTTGCGCTCCTTTGCTTTGCTTGCGCTTCTGGCATGCGCTCCTTTGTTTTGCTTTCCTTGCTGGACGTCTCGTAGAAGAGGTTACGTGTTTTCGGGTTTGGTTTATAAGAGTGGTTTAGATTTTTTTGAACGTCTCGTAAGGAGGCTACGTGTTTTTGTATTTCTCATAAAAAGGGTTAGGTTTTTATTAACGTCTCGTGAGGAGGTTACGTGTTTTTGTATTTCTCATAAAAAGGGCTAGGTTTTTATGAATGTCTCTTAAGGAGGCTACGCGTTTTTTGTGGTTCTCATAAAAAGGGCTAGGTTTTTATGAACGTCTCTTAAGGAGGCTATGTGTTTTTTGTGGTTCTCATAAAAAGGGCTAGGTTTTTATGAACGTCTCTTAAGGAGGCTACGTGTTTTTGTCATAAAAAGTTAGGTTTTTATGAACGTCTCGTGAGGAGGCAACGTGTTTTTGGTTTCTCATAAAAAGGGCTAGGTTTTTATGAACGTCTCGTGAGGAGGTTACGTGTTTTTGTATTTTAACGTCTCGTGAGGAGGCTACGTGTTTTTCTCACAAAAAGTTAGGTTTTTATGAACGTCTCGTGAGGAGGCTACGTGTTTTTCTCACAAAAAGTTAGGTTTTTATGAACGTCTCGTGAGGAGGCTACGTGTTTTTCTCATAAAAAGTTAGGTTTTTATGAACGTCTCGTGAGGAGGCTACGTGTTTTTCTCATAAAAAGTTAGGTTTTTATGAACGTCTCGTGAGGAGGCTACGTGTTTTTGTCATAAAAAGTTAGGTTTTTATGAACGTCTCGTGAGGAGGCTACGTGTTTTTCTCATAAAAAGTTAGGTTTTTATGAACGTCTCGTGAGGAGGTTACGTGTTTTTGTATTTTAACGTCTCGTGAGGAGGCTACGTGTTTTTTTGTGTTTCTCATAAAAAGGGCTAGGTTTTTATGAACGTCTCTTAAGGAGGTTACGTGTTTTTCTCATAAAAAGTTAGGTTTTTATGAACGTCTCGTGAGGAGGTTACGTGTTTTTCTCATAAAAAGTTAGGTTTTTATGAACGTCTCGTGAGGAGGTTACGTGTTTTTGTTGGTTGGGTTGAAATCGTGTTTAAAATGGGTTGAAAGGTGTATTGGGTAGAAATGGCCCCAAAACCAAGCGAAACCCATGAAACAAAAAAAAATTCGCCAGAAAACTGGCGATTTTGTTTTTGTTTTGTGAATCTGTATAAAAGTCGGGGAAGAGAAAGGAGGAGGGTTTATTTCGTTTCAAAAATAAAGACTAAATCGAAAACACCCAAAATTCAATCCGGCGATTTTCTAGATCGAATTTCGATTTTCCGACTCCTACAATTCGTCATGGATCAAGTGCGTACCCAACTTACTTGGTTTTAGCGTTTTGAAGTTTGTTTGAGTCGGTTTTATCTTGAAAACCCGTTTTCTAGGGTTTTGGTCGATTTTTGTTGGTTTGATTCGAGTTTAGCTCGCGTCTTGGCTTGAAAACGTTCGCCATGGCTAGTATAGTGCTTGCCTCGCTTGTCTTCTTTGTCGTTGTGTGAGAACGGCTCGTGGTCTCGATTTTCGTGCGTTTTTGTTGTGTAGGGGCATTTTGGTCATTTTGAAAGCGTCTCGAAAATGGCTCAAAACTTCAGCGTAAGCTTACCCATTAGTAGTATATCGTGTTGGTGAGTTCGGTTTGTTGAAATGGTCGCGAAAAGCGGTTCGTTTGGGTAAAGCGTGTAGAAGGGGTAAAATCGGGGCTTGTGCTCTGTTTTTGTAGCGTAAAGCGATCCCAGTGGCTTGGTTATTTTGAAGGTGTTGTAGTGTGCTAGTGTGAAGGTTTGGGTGGCTTGTATCACGGAGAAGCGGCTCAGCGTCATTTTAAATGCGTTTTGGTATAGGGGCCGATTTTGGTCGAAATTTTTCGGTTCCGAAACTTGCCCGAATTCTCTGTATTGTGTTTTCATGGCTAGTATGGTACACTTTTGGTCTTGTTTTGCAGGAAATGCGTTGTTTGGAGGTGTTTTGGAGCGTTTTTTGTAGTTTAGGCTAGGTTTCCAAAAGTCGCTTTTCCTCGCTTTTCGTGCCCCGTGCAAGTAATGTATTGGACTGTATGTTGTCTGTGTTGGCTAGGGGGCTGTTTTGTGGGAAGTGGGGGCTTTTTGGTCGAGTTATGGTCAAGAAAAGGCCGTTTTTGTAGTTGGTAAGCGTTTTGTAAAGGCTATTCAGTCGAGGTGTTCGGAACATCGTTTTCGCATGAAATTTTTTGCATAAGCTTATTGTGATTTATGGGTTGGAGTGCGTATTCGCCAGATATGGGTTCGGCTTTACGTAGCGTCTTTCCCTTTTACTGCTATTTTTGGGTTAAAGGCTGCTTTCTCCTTTTGGCTAGTTATACTGCTTTGCTTTGCGGCGTGCTTGCTCTTGACTTGGTGAATAGGGCGTATATGTCGTATCGTCTCTTGGAATTTGATTTTTACATTATACACTCCGTTTTGGCCTCGTCACATGCCAGTATCTGGGCCTAATGCTTGCTTTTTGCCGCCGTCTTGATCTTTACAGAATGATTTCTTTGTTCTTAGTTTTACGAGTATGTCTTTGAATCTTGTCTGCGGGTGATCCTACGCCTCAGCGCCTACTTACAGTGACATGGATCGGGTATTGGTGGAGTTGACTTTCTTTGTTCGGAGGCGAAACGCATCCTTACCGGGGATGCTGCCCTTGGAGGTTTCAGATGGTCCGTCTCGGTCGGACTTGGCGAGAAGCTTTCCTCAGGCGCTGGAGCCTGCTAGCGCCCGGGGAGTGAGTTTCGGTATTTCTTTGTGGAGTCTCACTGCCTTTTACGCTAGTGGTGTCGGTCTTTGTCGATTACCGTCACGGGCCTTACTGCGGTGGCCGGACATGGTCTTTGTTCTGGTGGCCTGGCCGTCCGTTAGTGTTGCGGTCGCGACATTCTTTGACGAAGTCGCGCTTTCGGCTAATGTGTAGTGCGTGAGAGGCGTCGTTGAGCGGGCCGCGGTCTTACGGTGATGCTAAGCGGTAGTGGAGCTTCTTTGGGTCGTCGAGGTCTCTCTGTTGGTGGCCGAGGTCGGGCTCGGTGTCGTCTCGAGTCTTTGCGGCGTGGGCGTGGCGGCTTTGTGGAGGCGTCTAAGGCTCTGAGGAGGCCGTGGTGGAGGTCGGGCGTAGGCTGCGGGGTCTCGCGAGGGCGTGGTCGTAGCGGTCTTTGGAGGGCGCTGTGGCCGGGAGGGGGCCGAGGCAGAGGTCGCGGTGTAGCGGCAGGGGCTTCGCAGGGACGTGGCCACGGCGTTGCTCCAGAGGCGCCTGTGGCTCCTGGAGGAGGCCAGGTTAGGGGCCGTGGTCGTGGGCGGAGGGACCCGGGGCCAAGAAGCGCAAGGTGGATGTAACCACGGTGAGAGGCGGCGTGGCCGAGGCGTCGAGCTCGTCTTCTTTGCTGCAGTGGTGGCGGGGACGGTGAGGTCGCCGGTGTTCTTGAGAGGTTGGAAGCGAGAGACCACATGGAGAAGTCACGCGAGGCGTGGTCGTGCTGGTCCCGGAGCGTTCTGAGGATCCTCCCAGTCGGAGGGGTCTTTGAGTGGCGAGGATGAGGATCTTGGCGAGGCTATGGCGAGAGCCCTTTGTCGAGGTTGGGATTGCTGAGGCTGCTGCCGCTGCTGCCTTTGCTCATTCTTCTTGTATTTGCTCAGTTCTTCTTTATTCTTCTTGCTGCTTTTTGTGGCCGAGTCGGAGTTGAGGCCAGGCTCGGGGCGAGTTCGGGATGAGGTTGGGAGAGGCGGGCGGCGGAGAAGCGAGAGGTGAGAGGCGGGTAGAGGTCATGCCAGTGTGGAACCAGGATCGGACCCAACTCGGCGTCTTGCTTAAGGGCGGATTTTAAAGTTAAAAAAGATTAAGTTGGAAAAACTTTTAAGAACTGTTATGGAGTCGCCACCTATTTATCGCGGAAAATAGGAACCTGCTACCATGTTCTAAGCTAAAAACATGTCCTAGATTTTGGAGCACGCCGACACCCCTAGATCTAAGGCTAGTGAAACCAGATTGGATTCGGGGTGAGGGTACTTTAGAAAAAGAGTTAATTCAAATAATGATTTTTGAAAACCTTTTAGAAAAGCCTATGTAAAAATAGCCTCTACTGACCTAGAACAATCCTTGTAAGATGATATTTGAGCTCATGTTATCGCTACGTACAAGTGCGATAAGTTTGTAAAAGAATGCAGATGCAGATGCAAAAAGATTGATTAAAACCCTCAGTTTAGCATGTTTAACTTGTTAACGAATACGGTTCAGTTAAAGGTCGAATTCATTGTTTAAGTTGATTTTAATGCAAAATAAGAAGGTGCAAGATGCATGCAAATAAAATAAAGTTCAATTGTCCATTGGTTTATTTTATAAGGTCGGTTCTTCTGCAGCGACTTTGGCGTGTCATCGGATATGGAGTGTACCAGTAAATAGAACACTTGGAGTGCAAGCCTTTGGGTGCCAAAGCGGGGTGGCGCTAAAGTGTAGAACCCCTTTGTTAGTCCATAGAAAATAAGAAAAAGCTTTGATCCAGTGGATCGATTACCTACCTGTCCTGGCGCTTGAGATGCAGGCGAGCTTCGCTTCTTGAACTTAAAGGAGGATGAATTCAACACGGGATGGTGTGTTGAACTCAAGGATTTGAGTGCTTGAGGCTTTTGTGAAAGAGGATTTGTGTGTTGTGGTGTGTGTGAAATTGTGTTCGAAAAAGTCTGTATTGAGGTCGAGGTATAGAATTTGTATATATACTAAAAACCTCGGAGAAATTAGGAAATCGGGGGATAAAAGCAGGCCTAGGAACACTTTAGCCTTATGCGTTTGCTGGACAAACCGCATAGGCTTATGCGGTTGCCCTTAAACCGCGTAAGCTTATGCGGTTCGAAGGACAGGTTTTTGTGTAGTTTCACAGTTTGATTGAATTATATCTTGGAAAGATTTCGTGATAATCTCGAGCGTGCGGCTCAAGAAAACCTCTAGGATATTTACGAGATATTTTGTGATGCTTAGGGCTTTGGAGTGCGGGCCAAAGGTGGGCTTGGGCTTCGGTTCGGGCAGAGACAGAAAAATGAAAAGGGTGTGTTTGCATAGTTTTTGTGAAATAAGGTAAGACGTGAAGCCGTATTTTGTGTAAGAGGGGGCTAAAGGGGTGATTTAGCCACCGGGCCTAAATTTAGGAATGCTAAATTAGACCTTGTTAATGTAAAAGGGCTAATTGTAGTGCAAATGCGAAGCTCATGCCAAATGAAGCAGGACAAGGACCTAGCTAGACTCCAAATGGACAAAATGAACGTTATTTAAATGCGATGTGAAGCGACCTTAAATATTTTAACATTTAAAACGACTCAGAATGAATTCGACATTAGTTAGAACCGTTTAAGTCAACGTTAAAGCATGCGTAATAAAAGTCCGTGATACATCACAGGGTTTTGTTTGGGAGGGTACGGATATGGGTATCCACAGAGCCCAGTTTGGTGAGCTCGGACTAGGCGCTAGTCAAACTCCACGACCATATCAGGACCATTACGGTCTCGATATAGTCGGTGAGCGAAGCATGTGTCCATGGGTGAGACGAGGACTTCGAACCGGGCTAAACGGGGAGGGGCGTGCGCATTTTAAGGACTTGGCGGTCCGTGCATGCTATAAGGGCCTGCCGGCCTGCTGAATGTCTTCGTCGTGCTTATTGTCGTTTGTTGGTGCCTTTGCGTGTGCTTGTAATGTCGAATGTTGGTGCTGGTGCTTGTGCTTGTAATGTCTTCGTATTGCATGTGTTGGATGTAAAAAGGGCTAGAGTGCAGGGTGCATATGCTTGTAGGATGTAAATGTAAGTCTCGTGAAAGAGCGTCTGTGTAATGCTTGTGCTTGGAGTTAGGTGTATATTGCAGAGTGCTTGTGCTCAGGCTCGCTGAGGAGTGCCTATGTAGTCGTAATTGCATATGATCGCCTCCCGTGGAGGAGAAAATGATGTAGTGCTCGTGAAGAGCGTTAGGTATACTTACGTATCGTATATTAAATGCTTAATATACGCGTATGGCGGACTGTAGGTGATGCCTTAACCCAAGCACGGGACGTACTTGGAGTTGTATTAGAGCTAGGATGAGCTGGGGATCGAAAAGTAGGCGTAAAACGAGAAAAAACCGAGAAAAGCCAAGGGTAGGAACCGCATACGCTTATGCGGTTCAGGGGACAAACCGCATAAGCCTATGCGGTTTCCCCTGTTGGCTGTAGGGGCTATATAAGGCTCGAGTAAACCGTGAGTGAAGCTCATTCATCATTTACGGTTTTTCAACTCAAAAAACGTCATTTTTCGATTTCTCAACCGTTTTTGCTCATTTTCGTTGCGTTGTCTTGCTATGGAACAAGGTAATGCTCCATTTTAACTTGCTTTTACGTTATTTGTTGTTGTAATTAGCTAGTTTTGCCTTGAAATGTTGAAAAGACGGGTTGTGAATGAAAACCCGAGTTTTGCTTGAAATTTCTTAGTTTGAATGCTTGAAATTAGCGTCATTGTGTTGCATTATGCCGTGCTAGCATGTGTGTGTGAATTGATTGTGATTTGGGCCGTCTTTGTGTGAAAAAGCGTCAAATTAGGTTTCGAACCCAGCGAACCGGATTTTCGACCAGGAATTTCAATTAAACCGATTGTAGGATGCCCATAGTGGGTATAGCATGCCTATAACGTTAGTTTTGCGAAAAAGTCGAGCTAAGGCTTTCAAATCGCCGTCTTAAGTCGTAGTTTTACGGAGTAATTAAGGCGAATTGGGGGTTTTTGATCGGAGTGACCAAAATGCAATTGCTTGTAATGGGTTATTGTTGGGGACTATTATGGCGCGTAGAAACCATAAAGTTATAATTTTGGAATGTAGAGAACGGTTTTCGGCTTAATTATGAATTAGGCCTAAAAATGCTCTGCAGGGCGTATAGTGCAATATGTTAAAGGATGTTTATGTATTATGTGAGTATTATTTGTGTGTATGTGTGTATGTTATAGCTGTATGTATTGGTTGTGTTTGGTTGCAGGGGAAGGTTCTAGTCATGTTACGAGGTCGAGATCTCGTAAGAGTACTAGCTCGAGGACCGAGGGAACCTCTAGCTCGAGTAGCTTGAGGCGTACTCGTAGTGAGAGGGATGCTGACCCTCGGGACCTGCCCACGAGACGTCCGGCCCAATTGGGTTTGAATTTTCCTCTTGGGTCGACTGGTAAAGGTGCTCGGACTGATTTGAGTACTAGGTCACCCACTTTGATGTTTCGTGGCTTAACCCGTTTGTTGTAGGCGCGTTGTAGGCGAGATTGATACATTCGGACTGTACTTAGTGAATGTAACCGTCTTTCGTCTAAGAGGATGAGTTGTTCGTATCGTTCGCGTGCGGTCGGCCTCGAGAATATGCCTTCCATGAGAATTGAAGGGATTGCATCTCGATTTCTGAGGTTGGGCGGCTTCCATCCCAGTAGGTTAGGAAATAGGGTGTCATGCACGTGGGTGTCGCGGATGGTTGTGCGGTATCCCCATAATGCAAATGGGATTTTGTTGGGCGATCGTGGCGGTGTCGATCATCTTTTTGAGGATTGATCTGACGGTTTTATTCTTTGCCTCGGCCAGCCGTTAGTTTGTGGTCGGTAGGGTGATGATTTGTGTCGTTGTATTTTGTATTTGAGGAGGAGTGGTTCTACCTCTCCTTGGAAGTGTGTGCCTTGGTAAACATGAATTAAGTGGGGTATCTTAGTAGCGACAAATGATGTTGTTTTGTATGAATTTCGCGACTTCTTTTGTGCCTAGCGTGCGGTATGATGCGGCCGACCCGTTTGGTGAAATAGTCGATGGCCCACGAGGATGAAGCGGTGTCCTCCTGCTCCCACGGGTTGTACTTTGCCTATGGCGTCGATTCCCAGGTTGAGAAAGGCCATGGCGAGGTTAGGCGTATAGTGGTGAAGGAGGGATGTCTTTGTCACGTTTGCAAAAATTTGGCAATTGTGGCAATGTTTGACATATTTCGCCTTGATCGGCTTCCATGGTTGTCGATGCCATCCTAGCCTTATGATTTGTTTGCACATGGCTCGTGCGTTCATGTGTGGTCCGCACTCGCCATCGTGTACTTGGGACATGACTTCGTGTCCCTTTTTGTGGTCGACGCACAAGAGTAGTGTGCCTTGAGGCGTCTTTTTGAGTAGTCTGCCCATTTCCAGCACGAATTGTGATGATAATAGGCGTAGGGCTCGTTTGGCCCGTTTGTCAGTGTTGGGTGGGTATTCACCGTTTGTTTTGTAGTTGATGATTGCTTGGTACCAAGGGTCGGTTTGTTCTTCCTCGGTTTCAATGTCACAGATGTAGGCGGGTTCGTTCCGTCGTTCCACGACAATGGGGAGCGTTTCCATCCCCGGGGGTATGTTGATTAGCGATGCGAGTTTGGATAATGCGTCGGCGAATTGGTTTTCTTCGCGTGGGAGGTGTATGAATTCTACGTGATAGAATTCGTTTATGAGCTCTTGTATTTCGCTTTGGTATAGTGCTAGGTTTTCATTAAGTATCTTCCATGCTCCGGATACTTGGTTGATTATGAGGGAGGAGTCCCCATAGACTCTTATATTGCGGGCGTTGAGTACAAGCGCTGCTTGGAGACCGTGCAAGCATGCTTCGTATTCCGCGGCGTTGTTTGTAACGTCAAAATCCAGTTTGATTGATAAAGGTTTGTGTTCGCCATTCGGGGATATGAGAAGTATTCTTACTCCACATCCTCGATAGTTGGAGGAGCCGTCGAAGTATAACTCCCATTGTTCTTGGTTGATGTTGTAAATCCCATCGTCTGGAAGGGATGTTGTGTCGATGATTGGTTGTTCGTTGATTGCGTTTCGGCTAGGAAATCGGAGGCGCTCGTCCCTTGATTGCTTTGAGAGTGCGTGCTTAAGATCGGGTCGGCTAGGAGCAATGTCCATCGGCCATTCGTCGGGTTAACCGCAGGTTTCTCGAAAAAGATACTTTCACGGGGTCCATTTGGGAATAGACCTTAAATGCGGTGAGCTAGCATATAATGACGGAGTTTCTTGGATGACCATACCAATGCTAGACAGCTCTTCTCGACGGGTGAATATCGAGTTTCGTAGTCGAGAAATTTCTTGCTGATGTAGTAAATTGCGTGTTCTTCGCCGTTTATCTCTTGAGCGAGCATGGCGCCCATGGCGGTAGGTGTTGTTGTAAGGTATAAGGATAGTGGTAAATCCGCTTGGGGTGGTCGTAGAACTGGTGGGTTAGTTAGCAATTCCTTGACCTTGTCAAATGCTTTTTGACACTCTTCGTCCCATTCAACGTGGTCGGTTTTCTTGAGTTTCTTGAAAACTGGTTCACATATCATGGTGAGTTTGCTAATGAAGCGTGAGATGTATTGGATTTGGCCCAAGAAACTTCGAATTTCGTCGAGGTTCTCCGGGGGTCGCATTTCGAGGATTGAGACTGACTCGCTAAAGACTAAATTAAATGCGAAATGAAGAGTTTTTGAAAAATGCTGGTTTAGAAAATATTCTAGACTCGTGAAAAAGACGTTTTTGACAAAAAATTTGAGCTAAAACGACGTTTTGAGACGAAAATTGTGAATGCGAAAATCATATTTTGTGTTGTGTTTCATTTTTGTGTGATTATCGTGTTTTGTGAAAATGAAAAATACGAAAAGGCGGAGTCGATTACGCCGTCGAGGCGGCCTTGACGGGACCATAAAAGCAGGTCAAGGTCGGTAGAAAGGATAAATGGGGTAATAAGTTATTTATTTTAGGGTATAGGTGTGTAAGAAGTGTAAGAAATCGAATAAATTTGTCAGGATGGAAAAGAAAATCGCCTGTAAACAGGCGATTTGATTTTTAATCGCCGCTGTTCTGACGATTAAATTTTTTTGTTTGTGGTTTTCTTTGATTTATTTTAATCGCTTGTTCACTAGCGTTTAAGTTTTTGTGTTGTATTTCGTTTTGCAAATCTAGGCTATAAAAGGAGGGGTAAGTTAGTTTATTTCACTCATCCTCTCGTCTTCTATTCTCGATTTTCCAAGAATATTCGAATATTTACGGAACATTAAATCGAGTTATGGAGAGTTTTGAAGGAAACTTACTTGCAGATTGGTGTGCGTCCTTATCGGGTGTCGAGAAGAAGCTCTTGAAAGATTCTTGAGTTGGCGTATTTAGTGGGCTAAAGCGAGTTCGAATAGATGCGAGTTCCTGGGCGCTTGTCTTGAGTATTGGGATCAAGCCTTCATGTGTTCCGCTTTCCGTGGGGAGAGGTTTGTCCGTTGGACGAGGAGTGTGGAGCAATTGGCGGGTGGACGCGGATTGGCCTGCTGTATGTGTCGGCGGGAACTTGGCTACTGAAGGCGAGGTTGAATTATCTCAAGATGACCCGTGATGAGGTGGAAGAGTTATTTGTTGGGAGCAAGTATCAACCTCTATCGTTTGTGTCAATGGTTTAGGAATAATGCAAGCGGGCATATCTCTGCTGTGGCTAGGAGAAGGGCTTTGGCTTTTTGCTTGGTTCATTGCTATATGTTCCGGACTACGTATGCGAGGGGTTGTTGGGAGATCCGCGTTTAATTCTTTGTTGTGGAGCGGATGGAAATAGGTTGCGATCATACGCTTTAATTACAGCGAGGCGATCCTTGGATTGGGCGGCCAGGGCATGTAATAGGGAACATGCGTCTGAGGGTGTCCATTGATCCTCCAGTGTGGGCGATGGAGCGTCTAAGTGTGTTGAAACGACCTTGGCTCCGATGGCGAATATGTAGCAGGAGGCGTTACCAATCGTTACATGCGATGGTCGGGTCCAGACGAGCCCCTAATGACTATTTCCCCGAGTTTGTGAGGTCATGTGCCATCCGTTGGTCGGTATCCTGGTGGGGAGTGGTCAGTGTGACGGCGAGCGCAGTAGGTGATGGCCCCTCTGGGGTCCTATTGTGTGGGTTCGAGATGGGGGTTTACATCCATCCCTGCGGAGTGAAGGCGACGGATAGGGTATACGCAGTTCGTTCCTGGCCAGGACACGAAGGTGCGGACATGGTTGTGTTAAATAACAAGGTGGCCAAGCGAGTGGGTCGATGGTTGGATCATGCGTCCTAAGTGGCTTGTGGTGGTACTCCTGGGACGATCCGGTGTCGAGCTTACTCCCAAATGGACCGTTCTTTGAAAGTCTTTGTGGAGAGGGCTGCGTCTCCGTGCCATAGAGCTTAACGAGCCTCCGTAGCGTCGCCTCTGACCCGATCCGCTTTGGGCGTAATAGTGGTAGGGTGGCGCTTGAGCTCGGTGCCTCTCTCGGCCGGTGAATCGTGTTCGGTTGTCGCCGTATTCAGGGCAGTGCTTGGATCGTCATGGTAATGTTGGGGTCGTAGTAGGGGTTGAGGTTAGTGCTCCTATTAATTTGGAAGGTTTTGAGTTTGCTTCGGAGAATAACCTGGTTTTAGTTTATGTGTGCTTTGTTAGTATTATGTTCATATTATGTTGTATTATGTAATATATTACCTATCCTAAACCCGATGTACATGCCGGGACTCGTATTGTAATATATAGTGGTTGTTAGTGTATTTCTAAGGTCGTAGTTATGCTCCTATGTTTGAAAAATCCAAAATGTAACCGTTCTTTTTAAGATTAATAAAAATCAGGTTTTTATTTACGACTTCGCCTCATTTTGCTTGTTATTTTGTGTGAAATTCCTTGGCTCTAATCTCTTTTCAAAGGTTTAGAATGCAAGCATGGTTTTTGTTTTTAGGAATTTTTTGTGTTGACTATTCCCTCGACTTTTTTAAGCTTTGGGTTTGTCGTTTTGTGTTGAATGTCGTTCTTTTCACCCTTAGGTTTAAAAGACGAATTTTTGTGTTGACTATGTCCTTGGCCTTTTTAAGCTTTAGACGCGTCATTTTTGTGTTGAATATCGGTTGCGCTTTTTGCAAAGCTGCCTACGTATCCACGAAAAGTGGAATCAAACCGGCGTAGTTCGAGAAATGTATGTTTAGGGGCATACCGGCCCATGAGTTGTGTTTGCTTTTTGTGGTGAATGTGCACGTTTAGGGGCATGCCGGCCCATGAATTGTGTTTGCTTATGGAATGTGCACGTTTAAGGGCATGCCGGCCCAATGAATTGTGTTTGCTTATGGAATGTGCACGTTTAAGGGCATGCCGGCCCATGAATTGTTTTTATAAAATTGTATTTTACAGATACATTGCAAGGGGTTTTTAGGGATAGTATTTCTTGAGTTGATCGAGATTTGTGGCGAGGTTGAACTCTTGGCCGTCGAGGTCGGTTAGTTTGACTGCTCCGCCCGTGTAGATTTCTTTGACGAGGTAGGGTCTAGCCCAGTTAGGCTTGAATTTTCCTCGTGGGTCGACTGGAAGTGGTGCCCGGACTGACTTTAGTACGAGATCACCTACTTTTATGTGTCGCGGCTTAACTCGCTTGTTGAATGCTCGTTGTAGTCGGGCTTGGTACATTAAATGCGGTGCTCGGGGAATGCGATCGGCGTTCATCCGGGAGCATGAGTTGTTAAGTATCGTTCACGAGCCCGTTACGCCGGGCGCTACTTTCCATTAGTATGCGTAGAGATTGTATTTCTATTTCCACTGGTTGGACGGCTCCCATGCCGTAGGTGAGGAAATAGGGGGTCATGCCCGTAGGGGTTCGGATGGTAGTACGGTATCCCCAGAGTGCATATGGTATCTTATTGAGCCAATCTTTGCAGCTGTCGATCATTTTCTCGAGTATGGTGACGATCGCCATTGTCTTGTTCTTTGCTTCAACGGCTCCATTGGTTTTGGGGTCGATAGGGTGAGGATTTGTGATCTTTGGATGTTGTATTTTGTGAGTATGGCTTAGTCTCGCGTTGAAAGTGCGAACCTTGATCACCGATGAACTCATGGGGTATGCCATATCGGCATATGATGTTAAATCTGGATGAACTTAGCGACTTCTTTGGGTGAGGTTCAAAAGATCTTGCTTCACCCATTTAGTGAAGTAGTCGATGGCCACCGGCCGCGAAGCGGTGACCTCCTGCTCAGATGGGGTGGACTTTTCCTATCACGTCGATGCCCCAGGTTGAAAAGGGCGAGGGTGAGGTTAGTTTGTATAGTGGTGAAGGTGAGTGCGTGTTGGGCGTTGCGAGAAAATTTGGCGGTTGTGGCGATTAGCTTGACGTATTGGATACAGTCTGCTTCCATGGTCGTCCAATACCATCCTAGCCGTAGAATCTGTTTGCAGAGTGCTCGAGCGTTCATGTGGGGTCCGCACTCGCCATCATGGACTTGTGTGACGATTTTCTGCCCCTTCTTATAGTCGACACATATGAGCAGTGTCCCTTGTGGTGTCTTCTTGAGTAATTGTCCCATCTCTAGCACAAATTGGGAAGCTAGGAGTCTGATAGCCCTCTGTCCGCGTTTATCGGTGTCG
Organism: Dianthus caryophyllus; assembly: GCA_023091065.1. Classification (NCBI taxonomy): domain Eukaryota; kingdom Viridiplantae; phylum Streptophyta; class Magnoliopsida; order Caryophyllales; family Caryophyllaceae; genus Dianthus; species Dianthus caryophyllus. The sequence goes on along the minus strand of CM041526.1, from coordinate 26,473,880 downwards.
GGTGGGTAAGTGTTGTCTGTTTTGTAGTTGATTATGGCTTGATACCAAGGCTCTGTCTGCTCGGCTTCGTCCAGGTCAATGGTATGGATGTATGCTGGTTCGTCACGTCTTTCGACGATGATGGGTAGTAACTTCATGTTTGGTGGCATGTTGAGGAGGGATGAAAGTTTTGACAGAGCGTCGGCAAACTGGTTTTCTTCCCTAGGGAGGTGGTAAAATTCGATGCAGTCGAAGTTGGTTAGGAGTTTTTGTACTTTTGTTTGGTATTTGGTGAGGGTTTCGCTCATGATCTTCCATGCCCCGGTCACTTGATTTATGATGAGGAATGAATCTCCATGCACTCGTAGGTTCCTTATTTTGAGGGCGATGGGCGCTGCGGCCGTAAATGCAAAGCCGTGTTCGCGGCGTTGTTCGTGACAATCAAGTCGAGCTTGATTGAGAGTGGAGTATGATCGCCGTTTGGGGATATTAGGAGTATTCAGACTCCATAGCCGTGGTAGTTTGGCGGCTCCGTCAGTATAATTGCGATTACTCCGCTACATGGCGAAGATCCCATCGTCAGGAAATGACATTGTATCGATCATGGGTTGTTCGATGATTGCATTTTCTGCGAGGAAGTCAAAGCGCTCTTCCTTTGATTACTTTCGGAGGAGGTACTTGAGTTCGTGCTCGGCGAAGCGAGTCCACAGCCATCGTCCGGATTCGGGTGGTTTTTCAAATAGGTATTAGGGAGTAGACTCTTGTTGTGCTAGTGAGTAGGTAGTGTCTGAGCTTTTTGGTTGCCCAGATGGCATGACTGTGTAGCAGTACGTTCCCCAGGGGGTTACGAAGGTGGTTTTTGGCATGTCGTCTGCGCCATTTTGATTTGGTTGTATCCGCGTATCCATCCATGAATAGCGATGGCGTGGTCTGTTGTGTTGTCGATTAGGATGTCCATGTGGGGTAGTGGGAAATCATCTTTTAGGCGAGCTTTGTTCAGTCCGGAAGTCGGCACATACTCGTATTTTTGCCGCTTTTCTTCATAACCTGTACCATATTGGAGACCCAGTCGAGTATTCGATGACTTGGATGAACCCGACTTGTAGTCGCACCGATCTCTTCTTTGACCATGAGAGACCATTACGGCTTGATCGCGCTTGAACCTTCGCTGACCGTCTGCTACCTTGCTTGAGTCTGCTACCTTGCTTGATTGGGATGCGATGTTCACCTATCTCACGGTCGATGCCGGGCATGTCTCTGTATGACCATGCGAAGACGTCCCTGAATTCTGTGAGAAGCTTAGTATATGTGGCCCTTTCTTCCGTGCTTAGGGAAGCCCCTAGTTGTAGTTCTTGTGTAACACCCCGTGTTATTTTAACACAAATTGATAAAAGAATTTAATTCCTTAAATTAAATTCATCATTTTTCCATATAATAAAAATGCGACTGAATTTTTTTCGCCAAGTAATACTAAATTTCTTAAGTCCAAATTTAAAAATTTTGAAAAATAAAATTTGTTCTATTATCTTTAGAATTGAAAAAGAAACACATTTCAAAATTTTATAAAAATCAACACAAAATTTTTTCGCCTTTCAAATTTCAAAAATGTTAAGTTACGTTTACTATTCATAAAAATAAAAGTAAAACCTTTTATTCATGAAATTTAATTTCGAACATTTTTCGTTTTAAAATAAAAATGGACCCTATACTTTTCCGTCTTTGAAATTAGTCAACAATTTCAAACACATGAATCAAAAATCAAACAATCAACATCGACATTTTAGAAAAGCAAACTTAACATCAAACCTTTTCATTTCTAATCATTTTGATTTTTATTTTAAAATCATATTATATTAATAACTAGTTACTATTTCAATTCTATTAACCTAACACTTTCACAAAACATCGAAATTTTAAGTTATAATTTCTTTAAAGCGATAAATGTTTTGACGACGATTATAATTATTTAAATCATTAGGATTGATAATGAAAAAATAAACTTTTAAACCAAGTAAATTTATATTCAAGTTTGAGGGTTTTAAACCCAATTTTGTTTTGATCACCTCTCAAGTTTATTTTCATTTTTATTTTCGATCTTATTTGAAACCCTATTTTAATATCATACCTTTTATTTTGAGACTTTTCTTGTATGAAATCAAAAATTCAAAAGCAATCGAGCCAAGTGGCTCAAGTGTAGCCAACCTACACTTGGTCATGCATGACCAAGACTTAGCCTTCCTTTTCTTACACAAGCCACCCTACTTAATTACCTACAACATCACTTCTCCTCTTACACATCTATACTCCATCATCACATCTATTTTATTACTTTAAACATTAATTTCTAATTAAAACTAAAACTTATACAATACATCACTAATACATTTACTACTACCATTTCATTTTCACACAACACTTACATTATTTCATAAAAACTTTTAAAATGCATTTCTAAAATAAAATGAAATATAATCGTGTAATTCAATTTCTATAGAAATTATATTTCTTACGATCGTTTAAAATTACTTTTAACTAAAACTTTCGTTTTGAAAATTTTATCGACTTCCTCAACTGTTAAATATTTTCTGGAATGGTAAATAAAATATTTTAGCCTTAAAATTTAAAAGTAGAAATATTTTGAAAAATCGTCAAACGCGCACACTCTAACTTTTATCGCTTTTATCGCCCGACTTTTAAAACTGATATATTTCGTAAAAACATTTTAAAACACATGGGAGACAAACTCTTAACCAAAGACTAAGTTAGACTTTGACTACAAAATGTGATGATGTATTTAATTTCATTTTCATTTAACTATATTTTAATAAAGTACTTTATTGAATTAACACCTAAACATTTCTACAACTTACATCACAAGTTTACAAAGAGCAACATCACTTCTTCCTTGCTCTCTTGACCGTAGCTTCTTGCTCTCCTTTCCTCTCTTTTATTTTTCATTTCTCCTCTAAAATCAATTAAATAAAAAACCATAATATTACTCTAATAATCCACAAGTGTTCTAAGTTCTTTAGATGGTTTTTGGAGACTACTTTCATGAGTATTTTTGGGTAAAGAAATCCGGGTCTAAAATTTATCTTAGACCCCACGACGATTAACTTCCGATATAAGGTGACTAGTTATATCTCATATTATTTCTCTTAGTAAATTAGTTTGTTTTGTTATTATAATTTTATGATTATGATTTTTATGTTAAATATGTTAAACATCAAATATGTGTGTTTGTATGTTTATGTGTTGATAATAAATGATAATAACTAATAATAATGTTAGTATACTTTATATGTTTTCATTTTTGAATCATATTGTTTTTTTCACTTTAAATTGTTGTTTATATGTTTAGTTATGTTTTCATGAGTTTTAAACATATTATAAGTATATGTAAAATTTTGTGAAATATTAACAATGAGTTTAAAGTGCTTAAAAATGAAAAATAGAAATTGTTTGTACATGTATACATCTCACGGCATTTCCCTATTTTTTTGACATATTTCCACTTTTAATTTTTGTAAATAATATGTTGTGTTAAGTTAGTATAAAATGTAAGAGTATTCATGTAAAAAAAATTAAATTAGAAAAATAAATTATAAATTGTTAAATATGCACATGTGTGTTCTTGAGTTTTTATTTGATGTTCATGTGTGTTCTTATATATTCATGTTGGTGTTCATCATTCTTACTTATTTTGATCTTATTTTATTTTATGGTTGTTAATAATTTGTGTTTATGTTTAGTTATTGTTTTTATATATTATTAGTATTATGTATTAAATCAACTTAAACATTATAAATCTTTTAGATTAAAAAGTTAGAAAATTAAAGTGTTGAAAAACACTATTCATAATTATAAATGAAATTTTTAGTAAATTTCATTTTAGTTTAAATCATTGTGGTATAATTAGAATAATTAAATTATAAAGACCTTAAGCTAAAAACCGTTAAAATCGAAAAATGAAAATTTGGACACTAACATAATAGCTCACGGCATTCATGCAAATTTTAGGCTTAAAATTGTTTTTATCACTTTTTAGTTTATTGTTAAAATAATTTAATTAGTAATTATTAAGTTAGAGTTAAGAAATTAAAAGAAATAAATTAATTTTGACACATATATCATATCACACGACATTACCATTTAAAATTGACTAAATTTGACTAAAATGAAATTATCACTAAGTCACTAAAGTTAAATAGTAATTAGAATTGAATTTTTTGTATAAATCGATTTAGTTAAAAATGAAATATTATAAACCGATAAAAATATGCTAACAGTTATAAAAAAATGAATTAAATCGTGTGCTACTACCCTTGCTATTGGATTATTGAATTTGGACATACGGACTATAAATGAATCATCCACGATACTATCACTAACTTAAATAAATAGACGACTAAATTTAACCGAGTCTTATTTTAAAATAAATATCATTGATCACCTTTTATAAACCGAACTTAACATTTTTAAAACTATGATTATAGAATACTTTTATAAATTACTAAATACAAACCGAACCTAACATTTTTAAAACTAGACTTTAAAATATCTTCAAAAATCGCCTAAGTACAAAACGAACTTAACGACTTTAAAACTAGAAATCTATACTTAGGAAATAAAAGATTTAGTTTTACACTTAAAAACATCTAAGTATAAAAATACGTATAAATACGATGAATAGTAAAATACGATGAATAGTAAAATACGGTGAATAGTAAAATACGGTGAATAGTGAATTATTGAAAATAATTAAAAATTTTACTAAATATAGAAAATCGAAAATGAATAAGTAAATGACTTAAAGTGTTTGAAAAACGCCTAAATAAAATTGGACATATTAATAAACATTTCAATATGGAAATTTAAAAACATTAATAATTAACAACACTTCAAATAATAAGCGAATGTGTTATGTGTTCATATGAAACCTCTGATTCAAATAAAGCGTTTGGTGATGAAACTAGGAGAGTCTAGTAACATGTGATATATAAATATCAAATAAATAATGAATCTTGAGTAAGTTAAATAAAAGGTCAAGCTTGGGCCTCGGATAAAGGAGCGTCGATCGTGAGTGAAGTGGGGTTAAGATAGTCTTGTAGCGATGCGCCGATCTGCACAAGATAATTGAATATGCCAAGGCTTTTGTCTCAGGCTTTAGGAAATAGTCGTTTTATCCTGAGTTAAGGTGCTCTATGATTAGCATAGCCCATTCTTAAATTGGATACTAGTGTACATGTACTAGACTAGGGTTTTATTCCCCTATTTCGCTTAAGTTACCAGGGCACCGTGGCGATTAATGCCGATTATAGCGGTTCAAGTCTCCTTGCCGTGTCTCGTTCTTAGTGGGCGCGACACTAGCATTCGTTCTTGCCACATGTAAAGATCACTTGACGAGAATGTATCTGAAGTTCGAATCATTTCGAACACTAGACGATGAGATGCAAGTAATATAGTATTCGGCGTGGTTTACGAGTCGAGTAAGCCTCTGCACTATGGAAGTGAGATGCAATCGATCAGAGTACAAAGGCCTACTCGATTAGTCGGGCTCGTAAGCAGTATGTGTTGTTTGTTGTATGATTAATTGAGAACGAGTGTGTACCATCTTCGAAAACTAAAGACCACAACTTTCTGAATTGAATCGAGTCTGCATGAGGAGAATGATACGATATGTATGTTTGATTGCGATCCGATATCGCCTTGTTATGTTATTGAATCGTTGTGATACTTTTGCCATGCTATTATATGCTATTTGCCTTCATAATTGAATATCATGCTTATATGATTTATCGCTTTAAACCGCATGCTTATTATGACTCATATGTCTTTATATGCTATTTGAATAAGCATGTTTATGTTTTATCATAATGTTATGTTTATAAAGCGATAATATTAAACCAAAGTAATTGAAATCGAGGGTAAGTATGAGCATAGCTAGTCACTGTCCGCTCAGCGGGCATCCCCCCATAGTTTATTGTGCAGGATGTTCGTGGACCAGGAGCTGGATTTTGGATGGGGCCACGAGACGCTTTTATGCTTTATTTTTAGTTGTTTATGAGAGATTTGTAATATATAACACTTTACTCTTTAAACTTCCGTATTTAGAGTTGTTTAAATTCAACTCTTGAACGATGATGTAATATTTTGGGTTTATGTATAATTAATGACGCTGGTTTAAGACTTAATTAATTTCCGCCTTAGTAATTAAAGTCGACTAAAAACCAGGTTATTCTGATTAGTATCAGTCGTCTTGACCGTGAGTAACTTAATAGTTATTTCATCTAGCGAGAGACACCTGGGCCAGACATTCATATTGTATGTCAGGCATAGGCTAATAGGATCAAATAATAAATTAGATTTTTCTTTTATTAGATCACTTAAATAATAAATTTAAATCGCTTTAAAGTGTGAGGATGGGTAGAAACCTTAAGGACCGACCATAGGCTAAGGACTTTTAAATAACGAACTACTTCCCTCAAAATAAAATACACTAACTATCGTATGCTTGCTACTTGCTGATGTGACTAACAAAAACTAACAACTATCCTCGGATATAAAATAAGTAATAAATTTAATTCTCGAAGAACGAAGCCATTGATCAAATACATGACGACAAGACCTCAAACGCAACATATGGACGCATCAAGGACATTACAACTGATAAGACGTTCAAGATCTCAAAGATTTCTGTCGCAGGAAGGATTTCTACAACTCCATCTAATTATCCTCTTAACACAAATTTTTATTTGGTTCTCCTTTAAAAAAATTTTAACCTCTTTAACCTTTTCCTTCTAACTCTCTAATTTCCTAAATCTAAAATTCCTAATAACTTCTTTTCAAATGAACTTTCATTCCTATTCTTTAATCTCGCAAAATGATTTCATTTTTGCTTGTCAATTCCTTAAACTTCTTTTGATTGATTCTCAAAAACCTTCAAACTTTATTACATTTTAAATCTCTTAAACTTACTATCTCTTTTAAAAAGTTACAAAACTTCGTAAATTTATAATTCCTAATTATCTTCAAAAATTTACTTAAATGTTTCCCTTTGAAAATATCTCTGAAAACTTATTCAATTAATTCTAAAATTTTATTTCGTGATTTTAAATGCCTTCGAAATTATTTGGTTTTAAATCGCATATTCTTTACCTTATATACTATCAAAGTTAGTTATTTTCAAAATTTTAAATTTATCAATACCTATTTCTAAATTCCCAACCTCTAAAATGAATTTTTTTTATCTTTCTATTTCAACTTGATAAATATGTCTAAACTTTCTTAAGGGAGTAGGACAAAATATTATGGTTTAAAATCATTGATTAAAATTATTTAAAATCATTATTTCAACAAACTTTAAACTATATATTTAATTTCAAATAAAATTATAATTTGTTTTATTTTAAAACCCTTATAATTTTAATTTAAATTAATTCCGTACAAAAACTTCTAGGCCCCACCTTTTTGAAAATTTTTTTGAAATCAATTTCAGAAATGACAATCTAGCAATATTTTTATAATATTTCTATAATACTTCAAAACATCCCATTTATAAAAATAAAATGTTTATATCCTTCAATTTTTCCACTCTATCTAAAATCTTTATAATAATTCAAAAATTCAAACATTTTAAAAAGTCTTACTCTATCAAAATAAATTATCATTATCGAAACTCGTAAAATCTTGATATTCTCTCTAACTGCATTGCCCAACTGCAAGTAGTTATCCACTCTATTCAAGTTTCGGGACGAAACTTTTCTTAAGGGGGTAGATTTGTAACACCCCGTGTTATTTTAACACAAATTGATAAAAGAATTTAATTCCTTAAATTAAATTCATCATTTTTCCATATAATAAAAATGCGACTGAATTTTTTTCGCCAAGTAATACTAAATTTCTTAAGTCCAAATTTAAAAATTTTGAAAAATAAAATTTGTTCTATTATCTTTAGAATTGAAAAAGAAACACATTTCAAAATTTTATAAAAATCAACACAAAATTTTTTCGCCTTTCAAATTTCAAAAATGTTAAGTTACGTTTACTATTCATAATAATAAAAGTAAAACCTTTTATTCATGAAATTTAATTTCGAACATTTTTCGTTTTAAAATAAAAATGGACCCCTATACTTTTCCCGTCTTTGAAATTCGGGTCAACAATTTCAAACACGCAAATCAAAAATCAAACAATCAACATCAGCATTTTAGAAAAGCAAACTTAACATCAAATCTTTTCATTTCTAATCATTTTGATTTTTATTTTTAAAATCATATTATATTAATTGTAACAACCCGGTTTTTCGTGACTTAATTAAACTAAGGCGGAAAATTAATTAAGTCTAATACATGCCGGATGTTAATTAAATTACATTCAGATGGCATAGGATACAAATATATATTACAATCTCTCAAGGAAAACAAACGAAACATCCTAATCATCCCGAAAATCCTGAGTCTCGAGAATTGCCTGCAACGGAGACAAAAACACAAAATAGGAGGATCTCCCGCTCAGAGGCGGGAAGTGACTGTTCTAACCAACAACCTCTAAACCAAAGTTTTGGTTTATTTAACCTATGATTAAAAGTAACTTGGCAGCACTAAACGCGTATAACTCCAGCAGCCGCATATTTCAATAAAATTGGACAATTAGCATATAATATCAGTTCTCACATATAGATATTTAAATCTCATACAACATGCAGTTCATAAAACGTAACGTAGAATATAGAAAATAAATAAATAAAAACACATTGCAATTAGGCAAGCAAAACACATAAGGAAATCATGATGATTTAATCACGAGTATACATCCAATCACATAACGTACAACACTCATAAATAATCATTCTCAATAAGTAGTATTTCAACACTCAGGAAACCAAGTCATTCAGACAATACTCAATCAAAACAAGGAAAATACATTCAACATGTGATAACAAATGAGTCTTCGTTAGTAAGGCGGAAGCATGCAGACATAATCCGTGATGGCGGCCGGGCGTTAAAAGCGGACAAGTCCGATATGCTAAAGATACCTAAGGTAATAAGGACGATTCAATCCCTTGTCTAATGTATGCATACACTATCTATCGAGGATCATACTTATTCGCTATTCAAAGGGTATCACCGACGAAAAATACGACTATCACCTTAAACGGGTACCCCCGGATGGGGTTGGCGTTTCCAATTACTATTCTATGGGCCCGCGGAAGTATCAAGTATGCCCCATCCCTGAGGTTGATACCACACGTCAAACAGCAATCTTAAGATCGTTGAATAGCCTTGGGCAACTCTGGGAGGGAGCCCAAGTCCCCATAGACAGCTACCTCGTTAACTTCGAATTTCAAGAGTCGCAACATGGCGAACAATCCAAGTATTATATCACGTAGTTCATTTTCTCAATTTCTTATTTCCTCGTTTATTCAACTCAAGTGACAATTCTGAAACTTAAATAATATCGTCAAACTTTGTATAATGAAATTTTAGTTCTAGCAGTTCATCAGGTAAGCAGAACACATAGGAAAACTTGATGATTTATTTTGAGTCCGTTCGTAACTTTTAAATATTTTCATTATTCATTATTTTGTACGTATTTTTATACGTATGCGTATTTTTATACTTTGTATGTATGTTTATACTTATACGTATTCTTATTTTGTATTTTAGTAATCTAATGATAGTTCGATTGTAACACCCCGTGTTATTATCACAAAATATTATGAAAGAATTTAATTCCTTAAATTAAATTCATCCTTTTTCCTTATAATAAAAATGCGACTGAATTTTTTTCGCTAAACTTGTAACACTCCATGTCAAGTTAAGCCTTTCATAATTCATAAGTCTTTAATTTAACAATCTCGCTCAATATTTTCCTAAAACAATGAGCTACCTTTTCCTAGCACCTAAACTAAAACCATTTTGAATTACTTTGAATTTGAACTTTATTCTTTCATATTCAAACTCGATAAATCAAATGAAGCACTTTCGACAAATTTCTCAACGACAAATTTTGGCACGCAAATCGAGGTCAAACGTTGACTAAAGGGCCAAGCCACCTAAGTATGATTAAGTCACCTAATCCCTTCTTAAATAGACTTACTCATAATCCAAATCTAATTAAAGTAGTTTAAGCTTAATCATTTTGATTATTACTAACAAAACATATTAGATTATTATCAAATTACTATTCCTTTTTCATTTAACTAACATTCCACTAAAACTCGATATAATGAGCTACACTTATTCAAAGCGATAAACTTTTTGACGTTTGATCATAATGATTTATTTTAATAACTTTCAATCAAAAAATATATATTTCGATCAAATAAAATTTTATTTCAAAATACGATAAGCTAGTACCCAATTTTTATTTTGATTGCGTTTTGACTTTTATTTTCATTTTTATTTTCGATCTTTCTTCTAAACATTATTCTTAGACTATATATTTCAATTCGAGACTTTTCGCGTACGCGTAAATCGTAAAATTCAAGAAACAAAAATCGACACAAGTGGCTACAAGTGAGCCGAGCTAAACAAGAGTACAAGGCTCAATGTTGGCTCATTTTTCTTCCTTGCTTTTCTTCCCATCAAATCCCTTGCCACCCTATGCTTCATGAGCATCCTATACTTGACCTTAAGACCATGCTTTACTTATTTTAATCTCATTTGCTTTCACATACTAACTACTTAACATACTACATGATACATGAGCTTACAACTTAAACAAACAACAACAATGCTACACTATACTACACATACACGACATACACACCCACAAGCACCAAAACATGCTTTAATCTCCTCCTAACCCCATGTGGTTGTCTTGCTTTTCTTCCACTACCCTAGTCAAGCCACCCTATTGTCTTACCACCTTGTCAATCCAAGCCACCCTACATTACCATACATCATCCTACATTAATCATCACACATGCTCACACAACTTGTTGATCACTTGCATTCACACATAAGAGAGCTTAACTTACTAACAAATACAACACAACAACTACCTTACTACTACTACTATACACGTGAAAACCAAACAACAAAACACAAACAAACTACTACTTCTACTACTTCTTACGGTTTGCTCACAAAACACAACAACCACTTACTTATTTTCTCTCTAAATAAATCAAACACAAGGATACAATAAGCAAGGTTCATCTTCAACCTCAAGATCTTCATCTTCTTCCTCTAGCTTTCTTCTTTAAACTTACTTTTTCTTGCCTTTAAATTCATTAGAACAATTAGGTTCATTCTTCACTAATTAGTGTAGTAATCACTTTCTCTTTTAAGCTTAAGCATGAGCATGAAAATGAAATCAAAATAATGAAAAATATAAAACACTACCTAAACCTAAAACTACATTTATACTTCAAACCTTTTGTTAACTAGTTTAGTAGTAATAAAAAATTACTAACTTGTTGATTTATATTTTTTATGTACTAATCTACCAAAGAAGAGGAGCAAGAAGGAAGTGTCGACTTGAGCCAATTCGATCACATAGTCGATCCCGACAATTGCTAGGAGCTTTCCATCTAACCTAACCTAAGGTGCTTCCCACACTTATGTGATAAAGCGCCTCGTACTTGATTTATTGTTTTTGATGTATGTATGAATTGTTTTATCACTTAGTATTTCACATGTTAAATTAGGAGACAAAAATCGAAAAATAATATTGTTTGGTCACTATGAAACCACACGGCATTCTCCTCTATTTTTCACTAAATTTTTCGTTTTAATTTTTGTAAATTGCATGCTTAGAATACTTGTAATAAAATGAACATGAAAATATAATTAGTTTAGGTTTAGGACTTAAAATGAAATTGTTATGAAATTTGATTGTGTTAATGTATTTGTGTTCTTGAAAATATTGTTATTGTCCTTGTGTGTAAAATAATTTACTTTTGTATGTTAATGTTTGTATATGATTTTTCACTTAGTTAAATATATAAATGATATAAGATAAATTAGTTGTTGAATTAGAAGTGTAAAAATCAAAAATAAAACTTAGAACATACACACATATCACTCGGCATTCCCATTATTTTATGGACAAATTTTTAGTTTTAATTTTTCTAAATAACATATTATGATTAGTTTAGTTAAAATGGACTTGTAGGAAAAATTTGAAGAAATTTCATAAACATATAAAAATTAGACTAATTAGGGTTTATATGAAAAATATAAAAGTCTTTCACACATTCAAGTGTTCTTTATTTAGGTGACTAATTTGATTTCAAAATAATTAAAAGGTTATGTTATTTTTTAGTTTAAAGTCATTAGTGAAAAATTACAATAATAGTCATATAAGTTAAATAGACTAAATCATCAAAATATAAAAGTTAGAAAAAATAAAGTGAGTAAAAATCACTATTCATAAATGGAATAAAATGTTTAGTGAAAATTATAAACTAATTAAAACACTTTAGTATAATTTAAATAATTAGTATATAAAAACTTTAAGTTAAAAACCGATAAAAATTTGAAAACAAAAATAAAGTAGTATGTACAAAGTGCCACGGCATTTAGGGTATTTTGGACCAAATTGATCTTTGTCACTTTTATTTTTATCACTTAAGTAATTAAATTAGTTTAAGAAATGATTTATTAATAAAAATAGAAAAAAGAAATAAATAACTAAAATAATAAAAGGGCCACGGTATTTCACTTTATGTTTAGGCAATTTTGGTCAAAACGAATTTATCACTTAGTCATTAAAATTGAATTGTAATTAGGATTATATTAGGTTGTATAATGAACCATTAATAAAAAGAATCAACAAAACCGATTAAAATGAACTATGTCGTGTGTTACTACCCTTGCTTGAATTTGGAATGGACATACGGACTAATTAAAATGAACTACGACGACCTTACTAAAAATGGGAACCACTAAAGTATTAGTTGAGTATACGACTAAATAAAACCGAGTCTTAATTTTGAAATTATGAATTAAAAACGCTAAATACAAAACGAACTTAACGACTTTAAAACTAGAAATCTATACTTAGTAAATAAAAAGAATTAGTTTTATATTTAGGCTTATACTAAGTATAAGGATACGAATAAAATACTAAGTATAAAAATACAAATAAAATACTAAGTATAAAAATACAAATAAAATACTAAGTGCGATAATACAAATAAAATATTAAGTATGAAATACGAATAAAATACTAAGTATGAAATACGAATAAAATACGATGAATAGTAAATACGGTGAATAGTAAATACGATGAATAGTAAATACGTGAATAGTAAAATACGTGAATAGTAAAAATATTTTAAATTTACTTAATGGACTCCAAATAAATTATTTAAGCTTCCTATACGTTTAGTTTACTAAAGAACCACTTGAACTAAATCTTCACTATACAAGTTTGACGATACTAATTACTATGAACCGCCACCTGAACAATTTGAGAATAAGAGAATAAGAAAAGAAGTACTTGTGAAATACTCGGGTGTCTGCGATGTTAAACGCTATAGGGTCGTGGTTAGTAAGGTAGCGCATATGGGGACACTATCATCGCTATCTTTGTGCTAGTGGTAATCTAATGACTCTCCTAGTCGTTATTTAACGTGATTTTCGCCTGGGTAGTGATTCGCTCACGCCCATATGAGGTAATTGGAAAATGACCATTCCCATCCCGGATCCGTCAGAGTGTAATAGTCGTACCAATAGGGTAGTGTATGCATACAAAAGACAAGGGATTGATCCTCCTTATTACCGGCTTGATATCTTCAGCATTTAAAGTCCGTTGATGTGACCGGCACGCTGTCGCGCGTTAACATGCTATTTGTGTTAACGCATGTTTCCATCCTTGCTAGTTTGTTGGCTTATGGTCGTGGTTCATCTTAGATTATCCATGTTGCGTTGGATGTTAGGTAGCTGTAACTTATGCTACTTAGTGTTTGATCTGATGTACGAGTCTGAGTAGCTAGTGCACTTTAATGGCGAATCATATGGGTGTTTTACCATGAGAGTACACAAGCCGCTCTGTAGTCAAGACTCGCGAGTTATGTTACTGTATGAATAATTGAAAAGGGTCGACTACCCCGAATATGAATGAAATAATAACGATCTATTGAGCAAGATTGGTTATAAGTATTGCATGATATATTGTTTGACTTATTCTTATGCCTGAATCATCCTGATTTCCTTGATATGCTTTACCTGTCTATTTGCTAATTGTTTTACTTATTTATTATTCATTATTTATAATGCATATTGCTTTAGAAATTGCATGTATCGAAACTCGAAGGAGTGTGCGGGAAAATGATGAGAGTTTAATGCAGGTACCCCGAGACAGACGTTAATCATGCTGGGGATGGTTTACCTTTATTTTGTACTCCTTTTCGAGAGAATGTAATCGAATAACTCTGTGATCTTAAACTCATATTATGCATATGGAGTTTGTAATACGATTAACAGCCGGTTTTATAATTTATGGACTTAATTAATTTTCCGCCTTAGTTTAATTAAAGTCACGAAAAACCAGGTTGTTACAGTTGGTATCAGAGCTGTCTTGCGACCGTGAATGACTTAAAGTTATCTCACATAGCGAGACGACACCTGGGCCAGACATACATATTAATATATATGTCAGGCATAGACTTATAGGATCAAATAATAAATTAGGAATCCTAGATCGCTAAAATAAATAACTTAGATCACCTTAAAGTGTGAGGATGGGTAGAAACTCTAAGTACCGACCATACGCAAAAAAATCTTTTTAAATAAACGGATACTACCTGCAAAATAAAATACGCTAACCATCGTATGCTTGCTACTTGCTGATGTGAATGACTAAAACTAACAACTATCCTCGGATATAAAATCGAAATAATAGACTTAACTCTCGAGAAGAGAAATGATGAAGAAGTACCAAACTATACGAAGTGAAGACATCTACTAAATCCTTAACCAATTTCACTAATGAAATTCTTAAACCTTTTGATCCTGTTTTTGTTCGATCAAAATTTATATTCTCTTAATAGCCATTTTATTTCATTCAAACAATATTTTTGTTGTTTGACTCCTTTCCTTAAAATCCCTCGTAGATGTCATCAACCGGCGATGCACCAACATGTGGAGACGAAAGGAATCATCGCTCGATCAACTGGAAGAAGAGCGCTCTCCGTGCCATCCCCCTGGCGTTACATTTACTCCCGAGCTTGGGCGAAGTACGGAGTGTCGAGTTGCGGCCTCACAGGAAATTCTTAGAAAATCCTCCGCGCGAATTCGCAGGAGACCGCGACACTTGTGTGAGTTGGATACATGAGATGGAAGCGAAGTTCGTTGAGGCAGGAGTTCACGAAGAGTGGAAAGTACGTCTGACCGAGAGATTCCTCAGAGGCGAAGCTTCCCATTGGTGGTTTACGGTACGCCACACGTCTACAGTTCGAGGGGAAAAGTTTCACGGGTGGAATTGCTTCAAATGTGGCCTCATACTCGCATGTCGTGCCATTACTGAGGGACACACCTTTGATGATGACGAGCAGGAGTTCAGCGATGCGGAGTCCTCAAACGGGCTCTAGGTCCTGTTAGCCTTATTAACTACTAGTTCGGACAACATTTTGTGAAATCTCTAAATTTTAACTACCTAACTTCGGAAATGCTGTATAGTACTATTAGGAGTCGTTGTCCCTACCTTCTACTTTCTGTTATCTTCCTAGAAAATGTTTTAGATGCATTTTGCTACTCAAATCGTTGTAACATGCTTCTATCTTGTATCATATAATATGCCTCTTTTGGGAACTACTCGATTTCATACAGTTCAATATTTTTCAGAATGGATGCAAACAACTTAAATAACATGGCTGACCCAAACTTCGCCCAACATTTTGCTGAGGAAGAAGCAAGGAGAAAAGGGTTCGAAGATGCAATTACAAAAATTGCTCAAAATATGTATCAACATCAAGGTGGCGGAAACAATCAGTCCGCGTTTGAGAGATTCTCCAAACATCGACCCCAACCATATACTCTGCTCACAACCCCACAGTCTTGACAGAGTGGATTGAAGAGATGGAAAAGTTGTTAGAGCTAAGCAAGACACCACCCAACGAAATGGTGAACGTGGTAGCGTATTACCTGAAAGGAGAGGCAAATAGTTGGTGGCGCCTAATCAAAGCCCAATTCCCCTTAAGGCTCTATAACTGGAGCGAGTTTAAGACCATGTTGGAAAACAAGTACTTTGGGGAAGAGTTGAAGTGGGAAAAAGAAGAAGAGTTTAGGAATCTAACCCAGGGTGAAATGTCCCTACAAGCTTACACAGAAAAATATCAGGAGCTGTCCAAGTTTGCTCCTAAGATATTGACTAGCGAGGAGGAACTCGCAACTCGTTACGTACGAGGCATGGACAATAACCTGAGGATAAACATGAGCGGGTTCGGCTGTAAGAACTTTGCTGAAGCCTACGAAAAGGCAACGTGTATCTGGGCACCCATCCAGAAGGCTGAAGCTGAAGAGAAAAGGAAGAAGAAAGTCTTTACGCCTCCTGTGGCGAGTTCTAGTTTCATCCAGAAGCCAACCTTCCAACAGAGGAGTTTTCAGAGTCCGAACTTTCAAAACAACAATTTCAACAAGCCAGTTTACAACCGCAACAACAACAACTCGAACAAGGGGAGGCTGACTACAAAAGGTGGGAGAACCCCGCCGCCGATTGTACGATCGGACAATTGCTATTTCTGTCACAAGGCTCTACACCCTGGAAAACAGTGCAACGGATCCCCAATCGTCTGTTTCTCCTGCAATGAAGCGGGGCACAAATCTAACGCGTGCCCGAAGAAAGAAGCAAGAGCAAGGATGAACACGGGACCGCCACCTGCAGTTAAAGTGCAAGGACGTGTTTACGTCTTGTCAGAGGTTGACGAAGACACCGAGGATTGCCCTGACGTAGACGTCATCACGGGTAAATTTCTGGTTGACTCAGTACCTGCCTTTATTCTATACAATACGGAGGCATCCCTATCTCTCGTTGCGTTGCACAATCTAAACTTACCAAACCTGAACAAATCAACACTAACATATCATTACCAAATGGTAAAAAAAAAAAAAAAAATAATAATAATTCTTGTTCTTCAAAATACAATATTGTACAAATTACAATTCAACACACGAATTTCTTTTCCGACCTCGTTTTGTTTCGACCTCCTATATTTAAAAATTCTTACCAATATCTTAATATATACTTCTAAAAATTATTTTCATACGTTCTCTATAAAATTGTCTTTGAAGATTTATCTCTTATCCTGAAAAATCTTTGCAACGTAATTTGAATTACTTTTGAAACTTCATGGTTCAAACATTGCATTCCTTTACTTCTAAAATCATCGAAATCGTCTTACTTCTCCTATTTTAGAAATATATACAACAATGTTATTTTACGTCGTCAATTATTATAAATTTTCAATCTTACCCGAAGTATGATTTGTAACATTTCCGTTTCATCTAATAACATTATAATAATAATTTTAAGAAAATGAGCTATATCAACTAGGTTATCCATAATTCCCTAAGAGTTCATTTAACCATTCAACGATAACCTAAACTTCCTTAATTTCATTAAAGCTTATATTTTCTTTATGATCACTACGACTCTTACATATATTCCCTAAATGCCATTTTTCTAAGGCTATATATCTTATGCGTGATCATTAAAAGTAACAATAATAATATTATTATGTTTACACGTTTAAAACTTCTTAAGGGGTAGGATAATAATTTGATTATATATCCGTCTTAATTAAATTTTAAAAGCCTTTATTTCAACCTACTTTAAGGTTAACTTTTTCTTTTCTGAAATTTAAATAAACGGTTTTATTCTTAAAACGCTTATTATTTTAATTTCATTTAATTCCAGACAAAACTTCTAGGCCCCACCTTTTTGGTAAAGCCCTTTCGCGTCATTTTCAAAAATAACATTCTAGCAACATTTCTATATTTATTTAAATATCTCATTAATAAATCAAACGCGATTTCATTCTCCAATATTATTACTCTATTCGACGTTTCTATATTAATTAGAGGACTCGAACGTTTCAAAAAGTCTTATTCCCATAAAACCAAATATTATTATCCAAATTTGTAAAATCTCAATATTCCCTTTAACTGCCTTGCTTAACCTTGAGCAGTTATCCACTCTTTTCAAGTTTCGGGGACGAAACTTTTCTTAAGGGGGTAGGATTGTAACACCCCGTGTTATTATCACAAAATATTATGAAAGAATTTAATTCCTTAAATTAAATTCATCCTTTTTCCTTATAATAAAAATGCGACTGAATTTTTTTCGCTAAACTTGTAACACTCCATGTCAAGTTAAGCCTTTCATAATTCAAAGTCTTTTATTTAACGATCTCGCTCAATATTTTCCTAAAACAATGAGCTACCTTTTCCTAGCACCTAAACTAAAACCATTTTGAATTACTTTGAATTTGAACTTTATTCTTTCATATTCAAACTCGATAAATCAAATGAAGCACTTTCGACAAATTTCTCAACGACAAATTTTGGCACGCAAATCGAGGTCAAACGTTGACTAAAGGGCCAAGCCACCTAAGTATGATTAAGTCACCTAATCCCTTCTTAAATAGACTTACTCATAATCCAAATCTAATTAAAGTAGTTTAAGCTTAATCATTTTGATTATTACTAACAAAACATATTAGATTATTATCAAATTACTATTCCTTTTTCATTTAACTAACATTCCACTAAAACTCGATATAATGAGCTACACTTATTCAAAACTGATAAACTTTTTGACGTTTGAACATTATGATTTATTTTAATAACTTTCAACCAAAAAAAAATATATATTTCGATCAAATAAAATTTTATTTCAAAATACGATAAGCTAGTACCCAATTTTTATTTTGATTGCGTTTTGACTTTTATTTTCATTTTTATTTTCGATCTTTCTTCTAAACATTATTCTTAGACTATATATTTCAATTCGAGACTTTTCGCGTACGCGTAAATCGTAAAATTCAAGAAACAAAAATCGACACAAGTGGCTACAAGTGAGCCGAGCTAAACAAGAGTACAAGGCTCAATGTTGGCTCATTTTTCTTCCTTGCTTTTCTTCCCCATCAAATCCCTTGCCACCCTATGCTTCATGAGCATCCTATACTTGACCTTAAGACCATGCTTTACTTATTTTAATCTCATTTGCTTTCACATACTAACTACTTAACATACTACATGATACATGAGCTTACAACTTAAACAAACAACAACAATGCTACACTATACTACACATACACGACATACACACCCACAAGCACCAAAACATGCTTTAATCTCCTCCTAACCCCATGTGGTTGTCTTGCTTTTCTTCCACTACCCTAGTCAAGCCACCCTATTGTCTTACCACCTTGTCAATCCAAGCCACCCTACATTACCATACATCATCCTACATTAATCATCACACATGCTCACACAACTTGTTGATCACTTGCATTCACACATAAGAGAGCTTAACTTACTAACAAATACAACACAACAACTACCTTACTACTACTACTATACACGTGAAAACCAAACAACAAAACACAAACAAACTACTACTTCTACTACTTCTTACGGTTTGCTCACAAAACACAACAACCACTTACTTATTTTCTCTCTAAATAAATCAAACACAAGGATACAATAAGCAAGGTTCATCTTCAACCTCAAGATCTTCATCTTCTTCCTCTAGCTTTCTTCTTTAAACTTACTTTTTCTTGCCTTTAAATTCATTAGAACAATTAGGTTCATTCTTCACTAATTAGTGTAGTAATCACTTTCTCTTTTAAGCTTAAGCATGAGCATGAAAATGAAATCAAAATAATGAAAAATATAAAACACTACCTAAACCTAAAACTACATTTATACTTCAAACCTTTTGTTAACTAGTTTAGTAGTAATAAAAAATTACTAACTTGTTGATTTATATTTTTTATGTACTAATCTACCAAAGAAGAGGAGCAAGAAGGAAGTGTCGACTTGAGCCAATTCGATCACATAGTCGATCCCGACAATTGCTAGGAGCTTTCCATCTAACCTAACCTAAGGTGCTTCCCGCACACTTATGTGATAAGCGCCTCGTACTTGATTTATTGTTTTTGATGTATGTATGAATTGTTTTATCACTTAGTATTTCACATGTTAAATTAGGAGACAAAAATCGAAAAATAATATTGTTTGGTCACTATGAAACCACACGGCATTCTCCTCTATTTTTCACTAAATTTTTCGTTTTAATTTTTGTAAATTGCATGCTTAGAATACTTGTAATAAAATGAACATGAAAATATAATTAGTTTAGGTTTAGGACTTAAAATGAAATTGTTATGAAATTTGATTGTGTTAATGTATTTGTGTTCTTGAAAATATTGTTATTGTCCTTGTGTGTAAAATAATTTACTTTTGTATGTTAATGTTTGTATATGATTTTTCACTTAGTTAAATATATAAATGATATAAGATAAATTAGTTGTTGAATTAGAAGTGTAAAAATCAAAAATAAAACTTAGAACATACACACATATCACTCGGCATTCCCATTATTTTATGGACAAATTTTTAGTTTTAATTTTTCTAAATAACATATTATGATTAGTTTAGTTAAAATGGACTTGTAGGAAAAATTTGAAGAAATTTCATAAACATATAAAAATTAGACTAATTAGGGTTTATATGAAAAATATAAAAGTCTTTCACACATTCAAGTGTTCTTTATTTAGGTGACTAATTTGATTTCAAAATAATTAAAAGGTTATGTTATTTTTTAGTTTAAAGTCATTAGTGAAAAATTACAATAATAGTCATATAAGTTAAATAGACTAAATCATCAAAATATAAAAGTTAGAAAAAATAAAGTGAGTAAAAATCACTATTCATAAATGGAATAAAATGTTTAGTGAAAATTATAAACTAATTAAAACACTTTAGTATAATTTAAATAATTAGTATATAAAAACTTTAAGTTAAAAACCGATAAAAATTTGAAAACAAAAATAAAGTAGTATGTACAAAGTGCCACGGCATTTAGGGTATTTTGGACCAAAAATGATCTTTGTCACTTTTATTTTTATCACTTAAGTAATTAAATTAGTTTAAGAAATGATTTATTAATAAAAATAGAAAAAAGAAATAAATAACTAAAATAATAAAAGGGCCACGGTATTTCACTTTATGTTTAGGCAATTTTGGTCAAAACGAATTTATCACTTAGTCATTAAAATTGAATTGTAATTAGGATTATATTAGGTTGTATAATGAACCATTAATAAAAAGAATCAACAAAACCGATTAAAATGAACTATGTCGTGTGTTACTACCCTTGCTTGAATTTGGAATGGACATACGGACTAATTAAAATGAACTACGACGACCTTACTAAAAATGGGAACCACTAAAGTATTAGTTGAGTATACGACTAAATAAAACCGAGTCTTAATTTTGAAATTATGAATTAAAAACGCTAAATACAAAACGAACTTAACGACTTTAAAACTAGAAATCTATACTTAGTAAATAAAAAGAATTAGTTTTATATTTAGGCTTATACTAAGTATAAGGATACGAATAAAATACTAAGTATAAAAATACAAATAAAATACTAAGTATAAAAATACAAATAAAATACTAAGTGCGATAATACAAATAAAATATTAAGTATGAAATACGAATAAAATACTAAGTATGAAATACGAATAAAATACGATGAATAGTAAATACGGTGAATAGTAAATACGATGAATAGTAAATACGTGAATAGTAAAATACGTGAATAGTAAAAATATTTTAAATTTACGAATGGACTCCAAATAAATTATTTAAGCTTCCTATACGTTTCCGTTTACTAAAGAACCACTTGAACTAAATCTTCACTATACAAGTTTGACGATACTAATTACTATGAACCGCCACCTGAACAATTTGAGAATAAGAGAATAAGAAAAGAAGTACTTGTGAAATACTCGGGTGTCTGCGATGTTAAACGCTATAGGGTCAGGGTTAGTAAGGTAGCCGCATATGGGGACACTATCATCGCTATACTGTGCTAGTGGTAATCTAATGACTCTCCTAGTCGTTATTTAACGTGATTTTCGCCCTGGGTAGTGATTCGTTCACGGGCCCATATGAGGTAATTGGAAAATGACCATTCCCATCCGGGGGATCTGTCGTAGTGTAATAGTCGTACCAATAGGGTAGTGTATGCATACAAAAGACAAGGGATTGATCCTCCTTATTACCTGCTTGATATCTTCAGCATTTAAAGTCCGTTGATGTGACCTAAGACGTCGTCGCTGCGTTAACATGCTATTTGTGTTAACGCATGTTTCCATCCTTGCTAGTTTGTTGGCTTATGGTCGTGGTTCATCTTAGATTATCCATGTTGCGTTGGATGTTAGGTAGCTGTAACTTATGCTACTTAGTGTTTGATCTGATGTACGAGTCTGAGTAGCTAGTGCACTTTAATGGCGAATCATATGGGTGTTTTACCATGAGAGTACACAAGCCGCCTCGTAGTCAAGACTCGCGAGTTATGTTACTGTATGAATAATTGAAAAGGGTCGACTACCCCGAATATGAATGAAATAATAACGATCTATTGAGCAAGATTGGTTATAAGTATTGCATGATATATTGTTTGACTTATTCTTATGCCTGAATCATCCTGATTTCCTTGATATGCTTTACCTGTCTATTTGCTAATTGTTTTACTTATTTATTATTCATTATTTATAATGCATATTGCTTTAGAAATTGCATGTATCGAAACTCGAAGGAGTGTGCGGGAAAATGATGAGAGTTTAATGCAGGTACCCCGAGACAGACGTTAATCATGCTGGGGATGGTTTACCTTTATTTTGTACTCCTTTTCGAGAGAATGTAATCGAATAACTCTGTGATCTTAAACTCATATTATGCATATGGAGTTTGTAATACGATTAACAGCCGGTTTTATAATTTATGGACTTAATTAATTTTCCGCCTTAGTTTAATTAAAGTCACGAAAAACCAGGTTGTTACATCGATTAAGTATGATTTAGTTTCATTTAAACTTTAAGTAAATTAAAGTAGATTAGTGATTAGTAATATAAATAATTGAATTGCATTATAACCCACATTTATTACCTCCTTTTATTTAAATTGTAAAGTGTTTAGCGATTTAGTAGTTTTAACATTTATTTTAACTTGTAAAAGTATCTTAATGATACTTAGCAAACTTTAGTATTTTTAATAAAATCTGATATTCGTTTAGGTGGCCTAATTTCTGAATTGATTTTATTTATGTAACTTTTACGTAGTCGTATTAGGTGACTTAATACGTGAGATTATTAATATTTATATTTTAGTACCATTCACTTAAGTTTAATTTATTTAATTATTTATAACTTTTTATAATGTCATACACTTTATAGTTTAAATTTTAGTTAGGTTTTATATTTATATATATAAATATATCATTCATAATTTTTATATAACTTTACTTAGTAAATTTTTAGTCGATCTTTATATGATCTTAACAATTCACCTTTTTGTAAATTCTTATTTGTGATATTAATTATTAACTTTATTCAATAATAGTTTTACTTAGATTCATTTTAAGTTTTAAAGTACCCAATTTCTTTTTATTATTTTAACCAAATACTTATTTAGTATATTTTAAGTCCATTGTAAACTTTATAATTTTAATAAAGTAATCTTTATATTAAATGTGATATATGACATTTTATATAATTATTTATCTTGGAAATTTTCATACGAGTGGCAATTAATTTATATTTTTACCTTTGAATTTATTTAATACTAATTTAAACTTAATACCCTTTTTATTTAACTCTCAATTTTTTTGTTGTGTTTTATTTAAACCTTTTTTTAGTGCCGATGATTATTTTATTTCCATAAATATTTTATATTAATTTAATTTGTTTACTTAAGTTATTTTAGTAATATTTTTAGTCTTATTTTATAATTGTGATCCTTATACTTTATATATTTTAATTTACACATAACAAATAATATTAACATGATAATATTACATATAATTCAACAATAATTCACAACACATTTTCACCCAAAATATAATTTCACAAAATCATATAAATATCATATTTCACAATTCAATTCAACATTATATTATAACTGAAATTAACACCCAATTTCATACTATAGCGAATCATACAAAGTTATCAAATTAAACTGAAACGGGACTCATACGTGTCTAATGCATACTAGCTCACTTTTAATAACAGATTAATTAAAATAAAACCAAAACGTTAATTGTTAGAGATTTTGAGGAAGAAATCGAGTCACCTAAATTTGGCTCACGAACAGAGGCCTCCAAAAATCTAACCCATTTCCTCGTAAACCCAAAATCAACAGCAGTGAACCCAAATAAGGACAGTAGCTCGGCTCGACAAATTGACATCGAAAAATTTCGAATCTGAGAAAGAAGGGAGTGAGACTCGACACAATGAATCGATATAATAAATTATAGACGGCAACGAACTGAATGTTAATTTAATTGACGGAATATCTACAATGAAGTAAAAGGGGCTGAATCACATGGATTGTTGAAATGAAAACGAAACATACAGACGGAGTTGAGACAGAGGCTCACCGTAGTGGATGGAGTACAGAACCGAGGTCGACAGAAGGAGACACAGCTGAAACGGAGAAAGAGTAGGGGAAAGAGAAAAATGAATTAAAAGGGGCGAAATCAAATGACGATAATTTAATGGATAAAGACTATTTCATCGACGACACTTACCGACGATTAGAATACTACGACAAGCGAAGGAGGGCCACATGAGCAGGGGCCACGGTGGTGGCTCACGGTGGCAGAGGAAGAGAGAGAGAGGCGGCGGCGAGAGAGCGGGAGAGCGAGGAGGCGAGAAAGAAGAAGGTGGTCTGACCTCCGGTGACGGTGGTCCTAGTCAGCTCCAGTGGTGGTGGTCGGAGCTCCGGCGAGACTGAAACAAAACCGAGCAGAGAACCGAGAGAGAAAGAGAGCAGAGGAGAGAGGAGCAAAACAGGGAAAGAAGGACCACGGTGGAGGGAGACGTCGGGGGTGACGGTGGTCGTGGTTGCTCCGGTGGTGACGGTGCAGGTCATGGTGGTCGACCACCTCGAAATAGCCGGCGAAACAGGCGAGGAGGACGGGCGAGGGGGAGAAGAGAAGGGAAAGAGCAGGGAGAGAGAGGGAGGCCCTCGGTGGTGGCTCCGGCGGCGGTGGTTGTCGACGGTGATGTCGTCGTTGGGCTGCGGTGCCGCTGCTCGTTGTTGTTGTTGTTGTTTGTCGTTGTTGTATGTCGTTGTTGTTGGCTGCTTGTTGTTATTATTATTATTATTATTATTATTATTATTATTATTATTATTATTATTATTATTATTATTATTATTATTATTATTATTATTATTATTATTATTATTATTATTATTATTATTATTATTATTATTTAGTTTGTTGTTGTTATTGTCGATCTTGTTGTTGTTGTTTGATTTTTAATGGAAAAAAAAAATGAGAGAGAGTGATGAAGAAGAAGGAAGATGAAGACCAGAAAAAGAAAGAATAAGGGAGGTGTGTGTTATAAGATAGAAATAAATATCCAAAATGAGTGGAGGTGAGTATCTGAGCATTGAGGATAGGGTTTTAGTTTATTTTTACGATTAAGCTCTGTTTCATTTGCTCTTATTTATAAACCTTTATATTTTATAAAATATATTATGTTGAAAATTATTTAGTTTAAATTTTATTTTTATTATTTATATCAATAAACTTATATTTTAAAATTAAATTGTGTATAAAAATATTAGTTACAAATTCTATTACGGTCACACATATTTTCAAACGGTCTGTTAATTTGAAAGATTATTTCTATAAAAAGTAAATTTTATGAAAGTAATGGTTTTTAAAATGTAATGCAAATTTATAGAATTTAAAAAATGGTAACGTTTTAGTTCGACAAGTATTTTAGAAATAAAAATATAATATAGGTTAATATAAAACAATCAAGAAAGTCTAATTATAAATATCTTGAGAAAGTTTATTTAATCGAAATTTTTCAGCCGCGTTTTTGAAGTAATTGAATAAAAGTTAATTTATATAAATTTTAATTTAAGAATTTTGTTAAAATAATTAATTAGTATTAATAAAAACACGGGGTGTTACAATCCTACCCCCTTAAGAAAAGTTTCGTCCCCGAAACTTGAATAGGATAGATAACTGCTCCAGATTAAAAGGCAGTTGGAGAAAACATCAAGGCTTTCGGAATTGAAATAGTAATATTGCTCTTAATTGGGTATGAATTTTCTAAAAAGGAATTATTGAAGAATTTAAATAATTTCAAAGTATAAATAATTTTTTTTTTTTTTGAATTAATATCTAAATGTTGCTGCATTGTCGTTTTCCAAAATCAGCGAGAAAGAGGTTTTCAAAAAGGTAGGGCCTAGAAGTTTTGTACGGAATTAAATTAAATTAAAATAACAAGCGTTTTAAGAATAAAACAATTTATTTAAATCTAGAAATAAATATTAACCTTAAAATTAATTGAAATAAGGGATTTTAAGATTTAATTAGGATTTTGATAATATCGAATTATAGTCCTACCCCCTTAAGAAGTTTTAAACGTATATTCATAATATTATTTTTGTTACTTTTAATGATCACGTGTATATGAAATATAGCCTTAGGAAAACGGCATTTAGGGAAATTAGGTAAAAGTCGTAGTGATCATAATGTAAATATGAGCTTAAATGAAATTTAGAGAATATAGGTTATCGTTAAATGATTAAATAAAATTTTCGAGAATTATGGATAACCTTGTTGATATAGCTCATTTTCTTAAAAATTTTTTTATAAGGTTATTAGGTGAAATGGAAATGTTATAATTCATATTTCAGGAAAGATTCGAAATTTACAATAAGGGGTTATATAAAAGAAAAAGAAAATGATATATGTATATATAGTTCGAAGATAGATAATTATAATAGATAGGGCAGGTTCAGAAGATATTTAAAATATAAAGACAAGGAGGTCGAAACAAATAAGTTTCAAAATTATCTAAAATTTAGAAATAAGAAATTTATGATGTTAAAAATTAAAATGAGATAGTAAGGCTAAGATTTTGAAAACTAATCAATTTAAAAATATTTAAATTTAAAGGATAAGGAGTTTAGAACAATTAAGTTTACAAGTTCAAAGATTTTTATTAAAAGATAAAGAGTTTTCAAAAATGAAAGAAAACAATGAACTTCATCGTATGAGATTAACAAGTACTACGTAGAAATTATAATTTAAGAGTTCAAGAATCTTAGAACAATGGAATAGGCTTTAGAGGTTGAATAAAAAGTTAATGAAATTATAAAGGAAAGATAAACATCATTTTTTTTTTGAGATTAAATAGAACAAATGAAAATTATCTTTACGAAATCAATTAGTAGGTATTATAGATTTCAAGATAAGAAATTTTAAAAGATAATAATAATTGTACGAGGGCTAAAATACGAAGTAAAGTTCGAAGGTTTTTTTTTTTTTTGTTGAGTATAAAGATTAAGGAGTCTACGAAATTCGAAAGCGAAGATGATATAATTTACTAGATTAAAGAGAAAGATAAAAATCATTTTAAGGATTTAGTTATTAAGATTTATTGATTTAGGAAATCAACAATTTCGAAGCAGTTAAAATTTTTATGAGGTTAAAATATAATCGAGTGAATTCTTTTACGTAAGGAGTTTAAAATATAAAAGGGAACACTAAAATCATAGTGAGATTAAATATTAGGAAATTAATAAGCGTTGAAATTATGGTGATCATTAGAGATCGATTTTGATATAACTTTAGAAATCTTCAATGCTAAAGAAATCTTCGATGTCTTGAAAATTGTCTTGGATAGCGTGATTCTTAATACGTCTCTTCGCATGCGCTTCTGTTCTTGTCTTCTAGTCTTGCATTTGCGAGAAATGGAAAGAGATAAAAATTCATTTTATGAAGTCATTATCGGAGTATAAGTTAGGAAGATTTTATTTTAAAAGAAGAAAATAAGTTAAATAGATCGATTAAAATTTTCTTTTTGAATAAGTTAGGAAGAGTTGAATATGGATGTTTTAGAAAGTCATAGAGGTCTTCAAATCAATGAATTTCTTCCAGGTCCAGAGCGTCACTTTAGATCGTTCGACTCTTGATGCGTCCATTTGCAAGTACTTGAGTTCTTGTCGTCTCGTCCTTGATTTATACGTCTCGCTTTTTGGTAATGTTAGTATAAAAGTCTTGTTAGTCAAAAAGATCAGTCATAGAGCACTTAGCAGGTAAGAAAAGAGAAATAAAAATCTATCGAGGTTGAATGACGATCGAAAATTCTAAAATCTAGGTCAGTCGGCCAATCCTTAATATTTCTACCCATTCTCACTTTTAAAGCGATCTAAGTTTATTATTTTAGCGATCTAAGATTTCTAATTCATTATTTGATCCTATAAGTCTATGCCTGACATATATATTAATATGTATGTCTGGCCCAGGTGTCTTCTCGCTAGATGAGATAACTTTAAGTTATTCACGGTCGCAAGACAGCTCTGATACCAACTATAACAACCCGGTTTTTCGTGACTTAATTAAACTAAGGCGGAAAATTAATTAAGTCTAATACATGCCGGATGTTAATTAAATTACATTCAGATGGCATAGGATACAAATATATATTACAATCTCTCAAGGAAAACAAACGAAACATCCTAATCATCCCAGAAAATCACGAGTCTCGAGAATTGCACTCAGCGGAGACAAAAACACAAAATAGGAGGATCTCCGCTCGAGGCGGGAAGTGACTGCTCTAACCAACAACCTCTAAACCAAAGTTTTGGTTTATTTAACCTATGATTAAAAGTAACTTGTGACACTAAACGCCAGTATAACTCCAGCAAATTGTGATATTTCAATAAAATTGGACAATTAGCATATAATATCGGTTCTCACATATAGATATTTAAATTTCATACAACATGCAGTTCATAAAGCGTAACGTAGAATATAGAAAATAAATAAATAAAAACACATTGCAATTAGGCAAGCAAAACACATAAGGAAATCATGATGATTTAATCACGAGTATACATCCAATCACATAACGTACAACACTCATAAATAATCATTCTCAATAAGTAGTATTTCAACACTCAGGAAACCAAGTCAATCACAATACTCAATCAAAACAAGGAAAATACATTCAACATGTGATAACAAATGAGTCTTCGTTAGTAAAGCGAAGCATCTGAGACATAATCCATGTGATAGCGGCGGCGTTAAAACGGACAAGTCTGGATATGCTAAAGATACCTAAGGTAATAAGGACGATTCAATCCCTTGTCTAATGTATGCATACACTACCTATCGAGGATCATACTTATTCGCTATTCAAAGGGTATCACCGACGAAAAATACGACTATCACCTTAGACGGGTACCCCCGGATGGGGTTGGCGTTTCCAATTACTATTCTATGGGCCCGCGGAAGTATCAAGTATGCCCCATCCCTGAGGTTGATACCACACGTCAAACAGCAATCTTAAGATCGTTGAATAGCCTTGGGCAACTCGGGAGGAGCCCAAGTCCCCATAAACGACTACCTCGTTAACTTCGAATTTGAGAGTCGCAACATGGCGAACAATCCAAGTATTATATCACGTAGTTCATTTTCTCAATTTCTTATTTCCTCGTTTATTCAACTCAAGTGACAATTCTGAAACTTAAATAATATCGTCAAACTTTGTATAATGAAATTTTAGTTCTAGCAGTTCATCGTGTAAAGCAGAACACATAGAAAAACTTGATGATTTATTTTGAGTCCGTTCGTAACTTTTAAATATTTTCATTATTCATTATTTTGTACGTATTTTTATACGTATGCGTATTTTTATACTTTGTATGTATGTTTATACTTATACGTATTCTTATTTTGTATTTTAGTAATCTAATGATAGTTCGATTAAGTATGATTTAGTTTCATTTAAACTTTAAGTAAATTAAAGTAGATTAGTGATTAGTAATATAAATAATTGAATTGCATTATAACCCACATTTATTACCTCCTTTTATTTAAATTGTAAAGTGTTTAGCGATTTAGTAGTTTTAACATTTATTTTAACTTGTAAAAGTATCTTAATGATACTTAGCAAACTTTAGTATTTTTAATAAAATCTAATATTCGTTTAGGTGGCCTAATTTACGAATTGATTTTATTTATGTAACTTTAAATAGTCGTATTAGGTGACTTAATACGTGAGATTATTAATATTTATATTTTAGTACCATTCACTTAAGTTTAATTTATTTAATTATTTATAACTTTTTATAATGTCATACACTTTATAGTTTAAATTTTAGTTAGGTTTTATATTTATATATATAAATATATCATTCATAATTTTTATATAACTTTACTTAGTAAATTTTTAGTCGATCTTTATATGATCTTAACAATTCACCTTTTTGTAAATTCTTATTTGTGATATTAATTATTAACTTTATTCAATAATAGTTTTACTTAGATTCATTTTAAGTTTTAAAGTACCCAATTTCTTTTTATTATTTTAACCAAATACTTATTTAGTATATTTTAAGTCCATTGTAAACTTTATAATTTTAATAAAGTAATCTTTATATTAAATGTGATATATGACATTTTATATAATTATTTATCTTGGAAATTTTCATACGAGTGGCAATTAATTTATATTTTTACCTTTGAATTTATTTAATACTAATTTAAACTTAATACCCTTTTTATTTAACTCTCAATTTTTTTGTTGTGTTTTATTTAAACCTTTTTTAGTGCTTGGATGATTATTTTATTTCCATAAATATTTTATATTAATTTAATTTGTTTACTTAAGTTATTTTAGTAATATTTTTAGTCTTATTTTATAATTGTGATCCTTATACTTTATATATTTTAATTTACACATAACAAATAATATTAACATGATAATATTACATATAATTCAACAATAATTCACAACACATTTTCACCCAAAATATAATTTCACAAAATCATATAAATATCATATTTCACAATTCAATTCAACATTATATTATAACTGAAATTAACACCCAATTTCATACTATAGCGAATCATACAAAGTTATCAAATTAAACTGAAACGGGACTCATACGTGTCTAATGCATACTAGCTCACTTTTAATAACAGATTAATTAAAATAAAACCAAAACGTTAATTGTTAGAGATTTTGAGGAAGAAATCGAGTCACCTAAATTTGGCTCACGAACAGAGGCCTCCAAAAATCTAACCCATTTCCTCGTAAACCCAAAATCAACAAAGAATGAACCCAAATAAGGGCGATGGCTCGGCTCGGCAGTAGCGACATCAGCGACTCATCTAGAAAGAAGGGAGTGAGACTCGACACAATGAATCGATATAATAAATTATAGACGGCAACGAACTGAATGTTAATTTAATTGACGGAATATCTACAATGAAGTAAAAGGGGCTGAATCACATGGATTGTTGAAATGAAAACGAAACATACAGACGGAGTTGAGACAGAGGCTCACCGTAGTGGATGGAGTACAGAACCGAGGTCGACAGAAGGAGACACAGCTGAAACGGAGAAAGAGCAGGGGAAAGAGAAAAATGAATTAAAAGGGGCGAAATCAAATGACGATAATTTAATGGATAAAGACTATTTCATCGACGACACTTACCGACGATTAGAATACTACGACAAGCGAAGGAGGGCCACATGGCGGGGGCCACGGTGGTGGCTCACTGCGGTATGAGGAAGAGAGGCGGCGGCGAGAGAGAGAGGGAGAGCGAGGAGAGCCGAGAAAGAAGAAGGTGGTCTGACCTCCGGTGACGGTGGTCCCTGGTCGACCCAGGTGGTGGTGGTGAGCTCCATGAGACCGAAACAAAACCGAGCAGAAGGCGAGAGAAAGAGAGCAGAGGACAGAGGAGCAAAACAGGGAAAGAAGGACCACGGTGGAGGGAGACGTCGGGGGTGACGGTGGTCGTGGTTGCTCCGGTGGTGACGGTGCAGGTCATGGTGGTCGACCACCT
Source organism: Dianthus caryophyllus (assembly GCA_023091065.1). NCBI lineage: Eukaryota > Viridiplantae > Streptophyta > Magnoliopsida > Caryophyllales > Caryophyllaceae > Dianthus > Dianthus caryophyllus. The sequence goes on along the minus strand of CM041526.1, from coordinate 26,441,831 downwards.
CGAAATAGCGGCAGCGAACAGGCGAGGAGGGCGAGCGGGGAGAAGAGAAGGGAAAGAAGCGAGGAGAGAGAGGAGGCCTCGGTGGTAGCTCGGCGGCGGTGGTTGTCGGCCGGTGATGTAAATCGTTGAAATTTCTTGATCTGCATTGCTCGTTGTTGTTGTTGTTGTTTGTCGTTGTTGTATGTTGTTGTTGTTGGCTGCTTGTTGTTATTATTATTATTATTATTATTATTATTATTATTATTATTATTATTATTATTATTATTATTATTATTATTATTATTATTATTATTATTATTTAGTTTGTTGTTGTTATTGTCGATCTTGTTGTTGTTGTTTGATTTTTAATGGAAAAAAAAAATGAGAGAGAGTGATGAAGAAGAAGGAAGATGAAGACCAGAAAAAGAAAGAATAAAGGGAGGTGTGTGTTATAAGATGTAAATAAATATCCAAAATGAGTGGAGGTGAGTATCTGAGCATTGAGGATAGGGTTTTAGTTTATTTTTAGATTCGCTCTGTTTCATTTGCTCATATTTAAAATCCTTTATATTTTATAAAATATATTATGTTGAAAATTATTTAGTTAAAATTTTATTTTTATTATTTATATCAATAAACTTATATTTTAAAATTAAATTGTGTATAAAAATATTAGTAACAAATTCTATTACGGACTCACATATTTTCAAACTAGTGCATTAATTTGAAAGATTATTTCTATAAAAAGTAAATTTTATGAAAGTAATGGTTTTTAAAATGTAATGCAAATTTATAGAATTTAAAAATGGTAACGTTTTAGTTCGACAAGTATTTTAGAAATAAAAATATAATATAGGTTAATATAAAACAATCAAGAAAGTCTAATTATAAATATCTTGAGAAAGTTTATTTAATCGAAATTTTTCAGCCGCGTTTTTGAAGTAATTGAATAAAAGTTAATTTATATAAATTTTAATTTAAGAATTTTGTTAAAATAATTAATTAGTATTAATAAAAACACGGGGTGTTACATTAATAACTAGTTACTATTTCAATTCTATTAACCTAACACTTTCACAAAACATCGAAATTTTAAGTTATAATTTCTTTAAACTGATAAATGTTTTGACGAACGATTATAATTATTTAAATCATTAGGATTCAATGAAAAAAATAAACTTTTCGACCAAGTAAATTTATATTCAAGTTTCGAGGGTTTTAAACCCAATTTTTGTTTTGATCACCTCTCGAAGTTTATTTTCATTTTTATTTTCGATCTTATTTCGAAACCCTATTTTAATATCATACCTTTTATTTTGAGACTTTTCGCGTGCGCGCAAATCAAAAATTCCGAAAACGAAAATCGAGCCAAGTGGCTCAAGTGTAGCCAACCTACACTTGGTCATGCATGACCAAGACTTAGCCTTCCCTTTTCTTACACAAGCCACCCTACTTAATTACCTACAACATCACTTCTCCTCTTACACATCTATACTCCATCATCACATCTATTTTATTACTTTAAACATTAATTTCTAATTAAAACTAAAACTTATACAATACATCACTAATACATTTACTACTACCATTTCATTTTCACACAACACTTACATTATTTCATAAAAACTTTTTAAAATGCATTTCTAAAATAAAATGAAATATAATCGTGTAATTCAATTTCTATAGAAATTATATTTCTTACGATCGTTTAAAATTACTTTTAACTAAAACTTTCGTTTTGAAAATTTTATCGACTTCCTCAACTGTTAAATATTTTCTGGAATGGTAAATAAAATATTTTAGCCTTAAAATTTAAAAGTAGAAATATTTTGAAAAATCGTCAAACGCGCACACTCTAACTTTTATCGCTTTTATCGCCCGACTTTTAAAACTGATATATTTCGTAAAAACATTTTAAAACACATGGGAGACAAACTCTTAACCAAAGACTAAGTTAGACTTTGACTACAAAATGTGATGATGTATTTAATTTCATTTTCATTTAACTATATTTTAATAAAGTACTTTATTGAATTAACACCTAAACATTTCTACAACTTACATCACAAGTTTACAAAGAGCAACATCACTTCTTCCTTGCTCTCTTGACCGTAGCTTCTTGCTCTCCTTTCCTCTCTTTTATTTTTCATTTCTCCTCTAAAATCAATTAAATAAAAAACCATAATATTACTCTAATAATCCACAAGTGTTCTAAGTTCTTTAGATGGTTTTTGGAGACTACTTTCATGAGTATTTTTGGGTAAAGAAATCCGGGTCTAAAATTTATCTTAGACCCCTCGACGATTAACTTCCGATATAAGGTGACTAGTTATATCTCATATTATTTCTCTTAGTAAATTAGTTTGTTTTGTTATTATAATTTTATGATTATGATTTTTATGTTAAATATGTTAAACATCAAATATGTGTGTTTGTATGTTTATGTGTTGATAATAAATGATAATAACTAATAATAATGTTAGTATACTTTATATGTTTTCATTTTTGAATCATATTGTTTTTTTCACTTTAAATTGTTGTTTATATGTTTAGTTATGTTTTCATGAGTTTTAAACATATTATAAGTATATGTAAAATTTTGTGAAATATTAACAATGAGTTTAAAGTGCTTAAAAATGAAAAATAGAAATTGTTTGTACATGTATACATCTCACGGCATTTCCCTATTTTTTTGACATATTTCCACTTTTAATTTTTGTAAATAATATGTTGTGTTAAGTTAGTATAAAATAGAGGTATTCATGTAAAAAAAATTAAATTAGAAAAATAAATTATAAATTGTTAAATATGCACATGTGTGTTCTTGAGTTTTTATTTGATGTTCATGTGTGTTCTTATATATTCATGTTGGTGTTCATCATTCTTACTTATTTTGATCTTATTTTATTTTATGGTTGTTAATAATTTGTGTTTATGTTTAGTTATTGTTTTTATATATTATTAGTATTATGTATTAAATCAACTTAAACATTATAAATCTTTTAGATTAAAAAGTTAGAAAATTAAAGTGTTGAAAAACACTATTCATAATTATAAATGAAATTTTTAGTAAATTTCATTTTAGTTTAAATCATTGTGGTATAATTAGAATAATTAAATTATAAAGACCTTAAGCTAAAAACCGTTAAAATCGAAAAATGAAAATTTGGACACTAACATAATAGCTGTAACACCCCGTGTTATTTTAACACAATTTGATAAAAGAATTTAATTCCTTAAATTAAATTCATCCTTTTTCCTTTATAATAAAAATGCGTCTGATTTTTTTTCGCTAAATAATACTAAAACTTCTTAAGTCCAAATTTAAAAGTTTGAAAAATAAAGTTTGTTGTAAAAGAAACACATTTCAAAATTTTATAAAAATGAACCCTTATACTTTTCCCGTCTCTGAAATTCGGGTCAACAATTTCAAACACGCAAATCAAAAATCAAACAATCAACATCAACATTTTGAAAATCAAACCTCACGTCATTTTTAATCAAAATGTAGTCATTTTGATTATTTTCAATAAATGATTATATATTAATATATAATTACTATTCCTTTTCTATTAAACTAGCTTTTTCTAAAATGTCGAAAATCTAAGTTATACTTAATTTAAACTGATAAACTTTTTGACGTTTGATTATAATTATTTAAATCTTTAACATTCAACCAAAAAAATAAATATTTCGATCTAGTAAAATTTTAATCAAAATTTCAAGGATTAAGATCCGATTTTTGTTTTTATTACCTTTTGAAAATTATTTTTATTTTTATTTCCAATTTTATTTTAAAACACTGTTTTAAGATCATATCCTTTATTTTGAAACTTTCTGCGATCGCGCAAATCGAAAATTTCAAAAAACGAAAATCGAGCCCGAAAATTTATTTAAAACCTTTTGACTTAGACTTTTTCAAAGTCTATCCTCTTCCACTTTCTTACACAATTACTTACACCTTTATTTTTATCATCATCACTTTTATTTTCTTTATTTAAACTTAAAGTTTATATATAATAATAATAATAATACATATACAAATATGATACTAATACATTAATACTACCATTTTTCATTTCCATCACTTTTAAAATTTTTCTAAAGTAATAAATAAAATATTTTAGTTTTAGAATTCAAAAGTAGAAATATTTCGAAAAATTGTCAAACGCGCAACCTTTAACTTTTATCGCTTTTGACGCCCGACTTTTTAAAACTGACCAATTTCGTGAAAAACATTTTTAAACATCAAAGAGACATTTTTAATGCCAAATAGTGTCAAGGACTTATTTAACCAATAAGAATAAAGATGTTTCCTATTTTCTTTTAATTAAACTTTATTTAATTAAAAACCTAACTTAATATCTAATTTATTTTGTACAACTTGTTTCATAAGATTCATTAGAGCAAAAATCACTTCTTATTCTTCCATAATGTCGTGTAACATGCTCTCATTTACTCTCTTTTATTTTTCTTTCATTTTCTTCTAAATCACTTAAATAAAAACCTTAATAATATTTCTAATAATTCCTAAGTGTTCTAAGTTCTTTAGTGGGTATTTGGAGCTAACTTTCAAACCGGGTTTTCAAGGTTAACATGGGTTTTGGGTGAAGACCAACCCGATCTAAAATTTATTTTAGATCCCGACGATTAACATTCAAAATAAGGTGACTAGCGTTGTCTTGTATTATCCTTTTTAGTAAATTATTTTGTTTTGTTATTATAATTTTATGAGTATGATTTTTGTGCTAAAATATGTTAAACATGATTTGTGTGTGTTTATATGTGATGTGATGTATAATAAAATGATAATAAATAAGTAATATTGATTATAGTTAAAGTGTAGTAAAATGTTAATATGTGTAGTTAATTTATTTTTGAGCATTTTTAATTTATGTTCATATGATTTTTATGTTTAGTTGTGTTTTATTTGAGTAGTAATCATATATAAAAATTATGTGAAATATTAAAAATGAGTTTAAAGTGATTAAAAATCAAAAATAAAAATTGTATGTTCATGTTAAAACCACTCGGCTTTTCCCATTTTTTTTAATATATTTTCACTTTTAATTTTTGTAAATAATATGTATTGTTAAGTTAGTATAAAATAGATGTTCCTATGAAAAAAAAACTAAATTAGGAAAACAAATTATAAGTTGTAAAAATCAAAATTTGTGTTCTTGAGCTTGTTTTTGATGTTCATATGTGTTCTTGTGATCTTCATGTGTGTTCTTCATTTTTACTCTTTTTGATTTTGTTTTAGTTTATGTTTGTTATTATTTTGTGTTTATGTTTGGTTATTGTTTTTATACATTGTTAGTATTATGTTATAAATAACTTAAAACATTATAAATCATTTGGATTAAAAAGTTAGAAAATTAAAGTGTTGAAAAACACTATTCATAAATATAAATAAAAGTTTAGTAAATTTCATTTTAGTTTAAACCGTTTTAGTATAATTAGAATAATTAAAATATAAAGACTTTAAACTAAAAACCGTTAAAATCGAAAAATGAAAATTTGGACACCACCCTAGCTTAGCCACGGCATTAGCATCACTTATGGGTCAAATTTGTATTTTATCACTTTTTAGTTTAATTGTTAAAATAATTTAATTAGTAGTTAATAAATTGATTTAAGAAATTAAAAGAAATAAATCAATTTTGACATATATAGTATATCACACGACATTTCTATTTTAATTTGACTAAATTTGACTAAAATGAAATTATCACTAAGTCACTAAAGTTAAATAGTAATTAGAATTGAATTTTAGTATAAACCGATTTAGTTATAAATGAAATATTGTAAACCGATAAAAATATGTAACCGTTATAAAAAAATGAATTAAATCGTGTGTTACTACCTTTGCTATTGGATTATTGAGCTTGGACATACGGACTATAAATGAATCATCCGCGATACTATCACTAACTTAAATAGATAGACGACTAAATTTAACTGAGTCTCGTTTTAAAATAAATATCATTGATCACCTTTTATAAACCGAACTTAACGTTTTTAAAACTAGAATTTTAGAATATTTTCATAAATGACTAAATACAAACCGAACTTAACATTTTTAAAACTAGACTTTAAAATATTTTCAAAAATCGCCTAAGTACAAAAGCAGACTTAACGTTTTGAAACTAGAAATCTATACTTAGGAAATAAAAAGGATTTAGTATAAATACACAAAATATCTTAAGTTTAAATACTTAAAATATCTTAAAGTATAAATACCTAAAATATCTTAAGTATAAAAATACGTATAAATATAAAAATACGTACAAGTTTAAGAATACGTATAAGTATAAAAAAAATACAATTAGAATACGAAGTATAAAAATACGAATACATTATAAAAATAAATCTAAAATACGGTGAATAGTAAATACGATGAATAGTAAAATACGATGAATAGTGAAAAGTGAATAGTGAAATACTGAAATTAATTGAAAATTTTACTAAGTATAGAAAATTTAAAATGAAGAAGTAAATGACCTAAAGTGTTTGAAAAACACATAAATAAAATTGGACATACTAATAAACGCGTTTGATTTAGAAACTTGAAAACATTAATAATTAACAACACTTCAAATAATAAACGAATGTGTTATGTGATCATATGAAACCTACAAATACTTAAACGTTTGACGCTGAGACTAGGAGGGTCTAGTAATATGTGATAAGTAATATCAAATAAATAATAAATCTTGAGTAAGTTTAAATAAAAGGTCAAGCTTGGGCCTCAGATATGAAAACGTCAATCGTAAGTGAAGTGGGACTAAGATAGTCTTGTGGAGGTCGCCATTGCCGGACAAGATAATTGAATATGCCAAGGCTTTTGTCTCAGGCTTTAGGAAATAGTCGTTTTATCCTGAGTTAAGGTGCTCTATGATTAGCATAGCCCATTCTTAAATTGGATACTAGTGTACATGTACTAGACTAGGGTTTTATTCCCCTATTTCGCTAAAGTTATCAGGGCATCCGTGCCGATTTGGGCGATTATAGCGGTGGTCTCCTTGCCGTGTTTCGTTCTTAGTGGGCGCGACACTAGCATTCGTTCTTACCCTGCGTAAAGATTACTTGACGAGATTGTATCTGAAGTTCGAATCATTTCGAACACTAGAGGATGAGATGCAAGTATTATAGTATTCGGCGTGGTTTACGAGTCGAGTATGTAACAACCTGGTTTTTCGTGACTTTAATTAAACTAAGGCGGAAAATTAATTAAGTCTATATATTACAAAACCAGCTGTTATCGTATTAAAACTCTATATACATAGTACGAGTTTTAGGATAAAACAGAGTATTTATATTACAATTTCTCTCAAAAGATTACAAAATAAGGCCTTCAATCCCCTGATAGATCAACGGTCAAGACTCGGGGTACCTGCATTTAAATTCTCATCATTTTCCCGCACACTCTTTCGATACATGCAATTTCTAAAGCAATATGCAGTATAATTAATGAATAATAAATAAACAAGGAAAACAAATAGCAAGTATGCAATTAGAAACACATAAGGAGATCATGATGATTTAATACGAGTATAAACCAACCAAATAACATACCACGCTCACAGATAAACATACTCAACAATTCACATTCCAATACTCAACCAAGTCATTCAGATAATCATCAAACAAACAAGGAAATGCATTCAACATGTGATAACAAATGAATCTTCGTTAGTAAGGCGGAAGCATGCAGACATAATCCGTAGCGATGGCGGCCAGGGCGAGCGAAGTCGGACGAGTCTGGATTATCTACTAAAGATATCTAAGGCAATAAGGACGGCCTAATCCCTTGTCTAATGTATGCATACACTACCTATCGAGGATCATACTTATTCGCTATTCAAAAGGTATCACCGACGAAAAAGTTCGACTATCACCAGAGACGGGTACCCCCGGATGGGGTTGGCGTATCCAATTACTATTCTATGGGCCCGCGGGAGTATCAAGGATGCCCCATCCCTGCGGTTGATACCACACGACAAACAAAGAATCTCAAGATCGTTGAATAGCCTTGGCGGCTTCGTAGGAGCCCAAGCCCCCATAGACAGCTACCTCGTTAACTTCGAATTTCAAGAGTCGCAACATGGCGAACAATCCTAGTATTTTATTCAAGTACTTGCTTTCTCAATTTCTCATTCTCTCGTTCATAAATAATAATAATGACGAACTTGTAATATAAATATAACGTCGAACTTGTATAATGAAATTTTAATGTAATGATTCTTGAGGTAAAGCAGAACACATAGAAAAACTTAATTATTTATTTTGAGTCCGTTAAGAACTTTTAAATATTTTTCACTATTCATTATTTTACTATTCATAGTATTTACTATTCATCGATTTACTATTCATCGTATTTACTATTCCTCGTATTTACTATTCCTCGTATTTACTATTCCTCGTATTTATACGTATTCAGATTTTCGTATTAGTATTTGTACGTATTTTTATACTTCGTATTTTATTCGTATTTTATACGTATATGTATTCTTATACTTAGTATTTATTATTTTATTTTCTTTATACTTAGCATTTTTATTTTATTTTCTTTATACTTTAGTATTTATTATTTGACTTTATTTATACTTAGTATCTTTATATTCTTATACATTTTTGTTATACTAAGGATATTTTAGAAAATAAAACTAAGCTTTTTATTTACTAAGTGTAAATTTCTAGTTTTAAAGTCGTTAGGTTCGTTTTGTATTTAGTGATTTGAAAAATGATTTCGGAAGTAAAACTTAATATAATCTAAGTACAAAATTCTAGGGTCAAAGTTGTTAAGTTCATTTTGTACTTAGCGATTTTAAATAACATTTTAAAAGTAAAACTCGGTTTTATTTAGTCATATACTTAACTAATCTTTTAGCGGTTTTCATTTTTAGCGAGGTTGTCGTAGTTCATTTTAAATAGTCCGTATGTCCATATCCAATTTAAGCAAAGGTAGTAACACTCGATTTCATTCATTTTAATACGTGTAACGTTTATTTTTATCGGTTTAGTTGATTCTTTTTATTAACGGTTTAACACATAAACAAATATAAACCTAATTACTATTCAAATTTAGTGACTAAGTGATAAATTCATTTTGACTAAAATTGACCCAAAAATATCCTAAATGTCGTGTGCCTTTATTTATATAAGTTATCTATTTCTTTTGTTGTTTTTATTAATAAATCATTACTTTAACTATTTTAATTACTTAAGTGATAAAAATAAAAAGCGACAAATTCATTTTAGGTCTAAAAATGACCCCTAAACCGTGGCCTCACATACATAGCAATTTATTTTCGTTTTCAAATTTTATCGGTTTTTAACTTAAAGTTTTTATATACTAATTATTCATATTAACTTAAAGTGATTTAAACTAGTAGACATAAACAATAAATAACTAAAAACTTATAAAATTATGAATCAAACTAACTATCTAAATGAAGAACACATGGTTATTTGAAGAACCCTAATACTTTTAAAATGAACATCGATTAGTCAAATTTTTATATGTTTATATAATTTTCTCAAATTTTTCCTACAAGTCTAATTTAACTATACTAATCATAATATGTTATTTAGAAAAATTAAAACTAAAAATTGGTCCATGTTATTTAATTTGGCCGTGTATATATATATATATATGTTCATAAATTTTGATTTTTGATTTTTATACTTCTAATTCAACAACTAACTTATCTTATATTATTTATGTATTTAATCATAAGTGGAAAACATAATAAAACATTAACACACATAAATAAAATCATTCAAACACAAGAATAACATAAACATTCAAGAACACACATAATACATTAAAACACTTAAAAATTCATAACAAATTCATTTTAAATCCTAAACAAAAACTAATTATATCCTCATGTTCATTTCATTATAAGTATTTTAAGCATGCAATTTACAAAAATTAAAACGAAAAATTAGACAAAAATTAAGGGGGATGCCGTGTGGTTTCCTTATGTTACTCAAATATTATTTTTCGATTTTTGTCTCCTAATTTAACATATGAATACTAGGTGATATAATAAAACCATACATGCATCAAAAACAATAACACATAATCAAATTCGAGGCGCTTATCATATAAATGTGCGGGAAGCACCTTAGTTAGGTTATGAGTGGAAAAGATTAGCAGTTGTCGGGATCAATGATATGATCGAATTGGCTAAGATCGACTCCACCACCTTGCTCCTCGTCTTTGATTAGGAGAGTACATAAAAATGAAATACACAAGTTAGTAATTTATTTAAGCTAGTTAAACTATACTAAAAGTTTTATGTGTAGTATTGTTTTTAGTTTAGGTGATGTTTGTATTTTAAGTGATTTTGATTTAGTTTCATTTTTAATTGCATGTAAAGATAAGGAGTGAGTACTAAATATAAATGGTGGGGATTTATTTAGGTATGCTAATGAATTTAAGCAAATGAAATGAAAGTGTTAAGGAAGAAATGAATTAAAGAGGATGAAGATTCAAGAGGTGTTCTTGAGGTTGGAGATGAGTTTAAGCTTACAAGTTCTTTGAGTATGAGTTATTTAGAGAGAAAATAAGTTAAGTGTTTATTTGTTTTTGTGTTTGTGTGTCTTAGTGTATGTGTAGTATGTAGTAGTAGTTGTTGTCTTTTGTTTTTGTAATGAAATAAGTTGTATGAATGCATACTAGTAACTTGTAGTAGGTTTAATATTTAGAAAGTATAATGTTTAATTTAATTAAAATAGAGTGTGATGATGAAGTAATGTAGGATGGTAAGTGTTGGTAATGTGTAAGAAAAGTAGGCCCAAAGCATGCTCATGTGTAAGAGCAAAGGATGGAAGAAAAATGAGCCAAAGTCAAGCTCATTTTTTCGGCCAACATGCATGTCACAAGTCCCGATTTTTCGTTTTTGAAATTTTTGATTTACGCGTACGCGAAAAGTCTCAAAATGAAATATATAGTCTTGAAATAATGTTTAAAAGTGAGATCGAAAATAAAAATGAAAATACACCTCAAAACGAAATCAATATAAAAATTGGGTATTAGATTCCTCGCAAGTTTGAAATAAAATTTTATTTGATCGAAATATATATTTTTTTTGTTGAATGCTATCGAATTAAATCATTATGCTCAGACGTCAAAAAGTTTATCAGTTTAGGCTTAGTGTAACTCAATATATCGAGTTTTAGTGAATGTGTTAGTTAAATCAAGGTGGAATAGTAATTTGATATTATTATTATATGTTGTGTTAGTAATAATCAATATGATTAAGTCTAAGCTACTTTAATTAGGTTTGGATTATGAGTAATTACATTTAAGAAAAGATTAGGTGACTTAATCATATTTAGGTGGCTTGGCCATTTAGTCAACGTTTGACCTCGATTTGCGTGCCAAAATTTGTCGTTGAGAAATTTGTCGTGTGTGCTTCATTTGATTTATCGAGTTTGAATATGAAAGAATAAAGTTCAAATTTTAAGTAATTCAAAATGGTTTTGGTTTAGGTGCAAAAATAATTGTAGTGTAATGTTTTAGGAATATAATGAGCGAGGATGATTATTTATTGATTTCCTAATTATAATTAGCTTAAATTAACACGGGGTGTTACAATCCTCCCCCCTTAAAGAAGTTTCGTCCCCGAAACTTAAAGTAATCTGGGTGGTTAAGGTTACCTGTGCCAAACAGCTCCGGGTACTTCTCCTTCATCGACGCTTCGGTCTCCCACGTTGCTTGTTCAGTCTTTTGTCCCCTCCAGAGAACCTTGACTAAAGGTATCGATTTGCGTCGTAAGAACTTGGTCTCTCTGGCGAGAATTTCCACTGGTTTCTCAGAGTAAAGCAGGTTAGGCTCGATGGCGATCACATCGGGCGTAACAATGTGACTCAGATCAGACCGATACCTTCGCAGTTGAGATACGTGAAAAACGTTGTGTACCCTTGACAAGTTAGGGGGTAGAGCAAGTCGATATGCCACTTCTCCGATTCGCTCAAGTACCTCGTAGGGTCCAATATACTTAGGGCTCGCCCCTTTAAGCGAATCGTCGGACTCCTTCATGGGTGATACTTTCAAAAATACTTTGTCTCCTTCACCGGAATTCGATGAGCTTACGATGTTGATCGGCATACTTTTCCGCCTATCTTGAGTCACTGTAGTCTTTCTCGGATGACTTTAATGTGTTCGATTTGGTCTGAATAACTTGGGGTCCGGTGCCCACATTGTCACTTAAATCGTCCCAACAAACAGATCGCGACATTTCCTCCCGTATAGTGCTTCGAAAGGAGCACACCCCAGGCTAGCGTGATAACTATTGTTGTATGAGAATTCAATGAGGGGTAGACTCTTTTCCCAATTCACATTAAATTCCATCGTACACGCTCTCAACATATCTTCCAGTGTCTGGATAGTTCGCTCTGTCTGACCGTCAGTTGCTTGGTGAAAGGCTGTACTCATCTTCAATTTACTGCCCAAAGCCTCTTGTAGTTTATTCCAGAAATGAGATGTAAACCTGGCGTCCCTGTCTGATATGATGTCAAGGGGAACACCATGTAGTCGTATTTGTAGGGATCGGATCCCATTCACTAATCAAGTATTAGTGTAAATCAAATTACTCTAATTTGATTTAGCAAGATCTATGTAGTAAACAAAAGTATTTTGTTACAAGATTAGAAATTTATACCTTTCTTGAAAAGGAAATATAGGGCACAAAACTAGAACTCCTTTCTAGTTTTGTTTGTTGAAAGCAAGCTTAGGATGATCCTCCAAACCGAGTTTCCAAACAAGGAAACCTCCTTTGAGATACACCCAAGAACTACTACAAAAACTACAAGTGATTTAGACTAGAAATCACTAATAGCTAACTTGATAATATGAGATAATATTATTACTAACTCTTAGTAATAAAACTATTATTTAGAGAGGATTTATTTTTGAGAGATAAGTAAAAACAATGCATGAGATAACTTTATCTCTCAAAACCTTGTGTTTATATAAGCCAACACAAAAGAAGTGTGTAGAGCACACTTGTAGGGGGGGGGGGGGGGGCCGGCCAAAAGGGTCCAAAGAGGAGAGAAAGAGTTTTGTTCTTGTTTAGATAAAACTTGTGCATGCTAATGATTGTGTTTTCTTCACATGCAAAAGCAAAACAAAATGAATAAAACAAAAGAGGATCTCTCCTCTTGTGCTCCCATTTTGGACGGTCCAAAGACCTCCTTATGGGTCCATTTTGTTCATCAAAATTTGTCCCACAAATAGATATAATTTATCACTTAAATCATCTAATATGATAAAGTATAAATTAATTAAACTCTTCCTTAATATACATGTACTTTGCACATATATTAAAAATATACTTTTACTAATCTCATTAGTAAAATATATATAATTAGTGAATTAACGCTTAATCACTAATTCCCATCTCCTCTAATAATTTTATCGATATAAAATTAAATCATTCGAGTTCACAACTCGATTTCTCTCTAAATCAATACACTGACTAACCGTTAGTCAAATTATCAAGTCACTAATTTAATCGTATCTCATACAATTAATTAGCTCAAATATTTGGAGTACGTTCCTATAGGTGTGACTTAAAGGGATCAATTGATTACCGCCGTTCTCACGACAATAACGTCAAACTCTAGTCAGCCAACCGTTATTGATTTACGTTAATCAATTGACAATAATACTAGGATTATCCCCACGTATTCCTTAATTGAGATTTATTAAGTAATCGCACTATTGTGGAGGACACATACTCCAACAATCTCCCACTTGTCCGAGACAAGTTGTGCATTACCAATTCTCATGTCCGTTTCACATCTCCCACTCGATGCAAGGTGTCTTACAGGTCGTACTTGCATTCTAAGATATATATCATGAGTGGTTTCCTCGATAAGGAGAGTAGGCTGTCGTAGGGAATCTACCGTAGATTCTTCTTCTGGCGTGGCCACGCATTTTATTGACTACTCCTCGAGTGGCCCAAAGATGTTTTACCCTGACGAGGGTGGACATTTCCTTCCACTCGATTATCTTGTATAATGCACGGATCACCATGACCCCAAAGATGCCCTTATAACCCCTTTCACTGCGGCATGACTTAGGACAAAAATGAAAGTCACTCCTGGAGCGCAGACTTCGGACAATCACTCAAATCAAAGAATCGACTCAAAAGGAATACTATAGAATTCCCACCACGACCAGGTTTCAATCTCATTGAAAAGGAATTCTATAAGCGTCACTGTCCGACAGAGTGTTCTTCACAGTCTGTCTATGCAAACGATCAGTCATCACATATGACCCTATGGTGTTGAACCTCACCATCGATCGACTTGCAATCTAGTCTCTCGGAGACGTCACCTCATATGAGAGACTAGGGACCAAATACTTAGTTTATGCCGTTCACTTGAATACGTTCAAAATTGTCACACAAATATTCGGATAAACAAAGAATGCATTCACAATGACTTAAGATAAAAACAATGAATGTTATTTTCATATATGTAAAAAGATACATCGTTCAATTACATATTACGAAACTAAAGGAAATCTGGCATACGCCGCAACCCCATGGAGGCGGTGTGCGCGTCATGCTTAGCCCTCGAAAGAGGCTTGGTTAAAGGATCAGCGATATTATCGTCTGTCCCAACCTTACAAATATCTATTTCCTTCCTTTCCACATTATCTCTAATAACGTGGTATTTCCTCAAAGCGATGTCTAGACTTGTTGCTAGACTTGGGCTCCTTCGCTTGGAAAATAGCCCCACCGTTATCACAATAAGCCACAGATCCACGGCACTAGGGACTACTCTTAGTCCATCCAAGAATTGCCGAATCCACCACGGCTTCTTTAGCGACTTGAGATCTTTGCCAAATACTCGGCTTAAGTCGTAGAATCCGCAGTGACACTCTGTTTGAAGCTCTTCCAACAAACAGCTCCTCCATTCAACATAAAGACATAGCCGGATTGGGATTTTAAATCATCCCCATCAGTTTGGAAACTTGCATCCGTGTAACCCTTTACACGTAGCTCAAGTTCTCCTCCAAACACAAGAAACGAATCCTTAGTTCTTCTCAAGTACTTAAGGATGTTCTTCCACGGTATCCAAAGGACTCTCACCGGGATTAGCTTGATACCGGCTCGTCATGCTCAAGGCGAAAGCGACATCGGGACGAGTGCACATCATAGCATACATGATTGATCCAACAGCGGAAGCATAAGGGATCAATTTCATGCGTTCAATTTCCGCAGGAGTCTTAGGACATTGAGATTTCTTCAATGTTATTCCTACACTCATCGGAAGAAAGCCTCTCTTGGAGTCTTTCATATTGAACCTATCAAGAATCTTATCAATATAAGTTTCTTGACTCAGTGCTAGTATCCTTTTGGATCTATCTCTATAGATCCGGATACCCAAGATGCGTTGTGCCTCTCCCAAGTCCTTCATTTGGAAATGGTTTCCCAATTCCACCTTTACCGAGTTCAGACTAGGAATATCATTTCCAATCAATAGTATGTCATCCACATACAAAACAAGGAAGGTTACTTTACTCCCACTAAACTTCATGTACAAACAAGGTTCCTCAAGACTACGAGCGAAACCATGTTGTTTGATAACATGATCGAATCTGTGATTCCAACTCCTCGATGCTTGCTTAAGACCATAAATGGATCTCTTAAGCTTGCATACTTTCTTAGGAGTTGGATGTATCTATAAAACCTTCAGGTTGTGTCATAAACACTTCCTCTTCTAGAATCCCATTCAAGAAGGCGGTTTTTACATCCATTTGCCATATTTCATAGTCATGAAATCACGGCAACCGCTAAGATTATCCTTATGGATCGAAGCATCATGGCTGGTGCAAAGGTTTCATCATAATGAATGCCTTGGACTTGTGAAAAACCCTTTGCCACCAATCTAGCTTTGTAAACATCAATATGTTTATCTATGCCGAGTTTGATTTTGAATATCCATTTACACTGAAGAGGTCGCACTCCTTCAGGTAAATCTACCAAGTCCCAAACTTGGTTCTCGTACATAGAATCCATTTCGGATTTCATGGCCTCAAGCCATTGTTCGGAGTTGGGGCTACTAATAGCCGCCTTGTAGGTTGAGGGTTCGTTGCTTTCGAATAACAACAAATCACCCTCCTCCTCGATGTTCTGAGGTAGCAGTCGGGTTGTTGACTAACTCTTCCCGACCTCCTAGGGATTATAACCTTAGTGTCACACGACGAGGGAACAGTTTCCTCATTTTCTGTCTCGGTTTGTGGCTCTTGAACTTCATCAAGTTCAAATTTTCTCCCACTCTGTTTCTTAGAAATAAATTCATTTTCTAGGAAAACAGCATCACGAGCCACAAACACTTTGTTCTCGTGAGGGTTGTAGAAGTAATAACCACAAGGTTTCCTTAGGATAACCTACAAATAGACATTTGTCGGACCTTGGAAGCGAAGTTTATCGTCAGTTTATTCTTGACGAATGCCTCACATCCCCAAATTCTCATGAATGACAAATAGGGAACCGTTCCCATCCATATCTCATATGAAGTCTTATTGGCCGCTTTAGTCGGACTTGATTTAGTGAAAATACAAATAGATAATAGCGCAAAGCCCCAAATGGACCCAGGAAGCTCAGTTTGATTCATCATACACCGAACCATGACAAGCAAAGTTCGGTTTCTCCTTTCTACAACACCATTTAATTGTGGTGTGCCCGGAGGAGTCCATTGTGATATTATACCACAATTCTTAAGATGTGAATCAAACTCATTACTTAGATATTCGCCACCACGATCCGATCGTAGTGCTTTTTATCCTTTTGTTTAATTGGTTCTCAACCTCATTTTGAAATTCTTTAAATTTCTCAAAGCATCACTTTTATGCCTTATTAAGTAGACATAACCATATCTACTTAAATCATCGGTAAAAGTAATGAAGTAATGATATCCTCCTCTAGCGGTGATGTTTAATGGACCACACATCGGTATGTATGAGTCCTAAAACCTCACTTGCTCGTGTCCCTTTACCGCTAAAGGGTTGGACGAGTCATCTTGCCTAAAAGGCAAGCTTAGCATGTACCATATGATTCGCAATCAAATGGTTTGAGAACCTTGGTCTCAACAAGTCTCTTTATGCGTCTTTCGCTTATGTGACCTAAACGACAATGCCAAAGGTAGGATTTGTTTGATTCATTCGTTTGAGCCTCTTGTTCTCAACATGATAGACATCATTAACATCATTTAAAACATAAATACCTCCAATTGAAATAAGCTTCACCATAAACCATTTCATTAAAAGAAAAAGTACAACTGGTTGTTCTTAATCTCAAAACAAAAGCCTTCCGCATCTAACACCTGAGGCGGAGATAATGTTTTTGGTTAGAGTTGGTACAAAATAACAGTTATTCAAAAGCAACTCTAATCCACTAGCAAGAGCGAGTACAAAAGTTCCCACGGAAACGGCCGCTACTCTAGCTCCATTGCCCATGCGGAGATCTACATCACCCTTGGTTAGGGCCCGCACGTTTCTCATCCCCTGCAAATGATTACAAAGGTAAGATCCACATCCGGTATCCAATACCCATGTAGAAATGCAAGCATGATTGATGTCAATCATATAGAGATTAGAAGGAATACCTTTGGATGTCGCACATCCATCTTTGAGATCCTTCTTATATTTGAGACAATTGCGCATCCAATGACCTACCTCATTACAATATTTACAAGTGTCTTTGAGGGGTCTTCCCTTGTTGATCTTGGGCTTAGGCTTATGTGGAACACCTTCCACAATAGCCTTTCCCTTACCCTTGCCAATGTTAGATGGCCCCTTCTTGGCCACCTTCCCCTTCTTCACTCCCAAGTTCATGTTCTTCATTTTCATGGAGAGAACATCTTTCTTCTCCACCTCATTCACTTCCATATCCCTCTCGGCTTGGACCAAGAGTGCATGAAGTTCATGGTAACTCTTATCCATGTTGTTCATGTTATAGTTTACTCGAAAGTGAGCAAACTTGTTAGGAAGAGAATGGAGGATGCGGTTGATCGCAAGAGCCTTGGGTATAGTACACTCTTGACGCTCAAGAGTGTCTATTTGCTCAATCATTTTGAGCACATGAGGACCAACTTTTTGGTTCCTCTCAAGCTTTGCATCGAAAAACCGAACCGCGGCTTCATAAAGCCTTATTTGCGGTGCTTTGGAGAACATGGTTGTCACTCAGTGAATATCGCATATGCACTTTTTGAGTAACCATTCGAGTTTGAGAGCGGGTGACATGGACCAAATTAAGGCGTTTTTCACGTCATTGTCCACTTTCACATACTCATCATAGCGGCAGACGAGCCGCCGGATCGAGAAGTGGGTTCGGCGGGTGGTTGATCGGTAAGGTGCTTGAGCACATTGTCGGATGTAGCGGCGCCCTTCATTGTCGAATCCCATTCGAAGTTATTGCTACCGTCATCCTTGAGGATACACTTATCCATCACGGTTCGCAACCATGAATCTTTGCCCAAAATAGGCGCGGGAGTTGATGATGATGATGCCATTGCGATAAACGATTCTACAATAAATATGAGGAAATATATAAGCATTCATTGTTCATTTATAACATTTGCTAAAACTCATTTTTAAAACAAATGTCCATTTATATAATGATCTCCCACGAAATTATATAAATGATTCCAAGACTCGTTTTTCATATAAAATTTGACATCTCATGTTTCCTTTTATATAAAAGCGATAAGTCAACACTTGACTAATTCTACACTAGAATGCTTGGTTGATGATTTTCTTTAAAATGCATCGATTAGCCCCAAATAACTCTTATTCGGTTGAGTCCAAACCAAATTAGCATGGGACTTCCTCCCACTACTTACCCATGGTAACAAGGTTCCACGTCGCGGAGGTCCTCACGAACATGGGGTTCATAGTTGCTAAATTTGGAAAGGCTTAATCTCAATTCATTTTGATAAAATATGTGGGTGATCTTGTCAATTTTAGTCATAAAATTCTTTATAAGTGAACTAATTTAGGAATCGTGACTTAAATCGACAATCATAGTGGGATATCGTGGCATGCATGGCGATTTTGGCATGTAAAAGTGAAAATAAGCAAACAAACAAGCATCAAGCAAACATAAACCTAGTATGGCCACCTAAAATAATTAAAATACAAGGAGTTACAAATTGGAAACCAACTCCTTTGGTCCCTCTTCATAATGGATCTCATCCAAGGCTCCTCCTTGCAAGCTTTAGAACTCTTCTAAGGCTCCAAGTCGATCTCCATCACCGGTCTTCAATTTACAAATAGTTACAAGTATGATTTACAAATGAATACATAGCAATCCTATTATACATTTATAAATGAAATAAACTATTAAAAAATTACAAACCGGCGATACAAGATCGCATTTAATTACAAACCACACGATATTCCCTTTCATTACGGGTAATATCGGTAAAAATATAACAAACTATGGCCATACTAGTAAGAATAAACATTCATTCAAATAATAAGCATTCATCCAAACATGCATAATGTAAAGCTTATGAATAAAAACATGCCAAAATCGCCCTAAACAATAATCGCATTAACTTGTTTCAAACCGATCTCATTTTAAATCGATTAATCTTATATTAATCAATAATGCTTAAAACACCTTTTAAGCTTGAACTAAACTTCTAAACTGATTTTAGAACACCCAACATTAGTTTATACTAACTTATGGTGTTTTTAGTTCATAAACATGGTCATTTGCTAATTAGAAGTACTTTAATCATAACCCTTTTATGAATAAAGCTTTATAAAATCAAAATAAAATAAAATAAAATTATTTTTATTTTGAAAAATTTTTGTATATTCTGGAACACTTCCAAAATATCAGAAAAGAAAAGTTTGGCCAGAAAATATTTACGAATTATTTTATATAAAATAACATACGATTTCATCGATTTTAACTCATAAAATCAAGAAAACGTCTAAAACAGTGAGGTAAAATCCCAAATTTATATGAGAGCATCCTCATAATGTGTAAAAATATTGGTATAAATTTCATGTCCAGAAAACAACATTTACTATATTTTTGGACATAAAATGCAAACCATACCGATTTTAAACAAAAATATGAATAAATATTCAAAACTCAAAATATGACTTTGAAAATTTGCATGCAGAATGTATAAATATGAAATATCACTGTGTAAAAATGTCGTGACCAGATTCGAACTATAACTATTTATAGTAATTATTTTAGCCAAAAACACACTTTTTGACTCGGTTTTGTATAAAAATCATTTAAATTAGCAAACAAATTCCAAAAAATACGAAATTTGACCAGAAACTTCATGAGACCAGAAACTTTGCATGATATAAAAATCTCGTGTTAAAACCATTTTTAACACTATTTTCGGATTTTATGTTATTTATTCTCAATAAATACATAAAACTCCAAAAACAACAAAATAAATTTGTAACTACAAGCCTTGGCTCTGATACCACTTGTAGGGATCGGATCCCATTCACTAATCAAGTATTAGTGTAAATCAAATTACTCTAATTTGATTTAGCAAGATCTATGTAGTAAACAAAAGTATTTTGTTACAAGATTAGAAATTTATACCTTTCTTGAAAAGGAAATATAGGGCACAAAACTAGAACTCCTTTCTAGTTTTGTTTGTTGAAAGCAAGCTTAGGATGATCCTCCAAACCGAGTTTCCAAACAAGGAAACCTCCTTTGAGATACACCCAAGAACTACTACAAAAACTACAAGTGATTTAGACTAGAAATCACTAATAGCTAACTTGATAATATGAGATTATATTATTACTAACTCTTAGTAATAAAACTATTATTTAGAGAGGATTTGTTTTTGAGAGATAAGTAAAAACAATGCATGAGATAACTTTATCTCTCAAAACCTTGTGTTTATATAAGCCAACACAAAAGAAGTGTGTAGAGCACACTTGTAGGGCGCCAAAAGGGTCCAAAGAGGAGAGAAAGAGTTTTGATCTTGTTTAGTTAAAACTTGTGCATGCTAATGATTGTGTTTTCTTCACATGCAAAAGCAAAACAAAATGAATAAAACAAAAGAGGATCTCTCCTCTTGTGCTCCCATTTTGGACGGTCCAATGACCTCCATATGGGTCCATTTTGTTCATCAAAATTTGTCCATTAAATAGATATAATTTATCACTTAAATCATCTATTATGATAAAGTATATAGTAATTAAACTCTTCCTTAATATACATGTACTTTGCACATATATTAAAAATATACTTTTACTAATCTCATTAGTAAAATATATATAATTAGTGAATTAACGCTTAATCACTAATTCCCATCTCCTCTAATAATTTTATCGATATAAAATTAAATCATTCGAGTTCACAACACGATTTCTCTCTAATTCAATACATCGACTAGCAGTTAGTCAAATTATCAAGTCACTAATTTAATCGTGATCTCATACAATTAATTAGCTCAAATATTTAGATGCGTTCTATAGGTGTGACTTAAAGGGATCAATTGATTACCGCCGTTCTCACGACAATAACGTCAAACTCTAGTCAGCCAACCGTTATTGATTTACGTTAATCAATTGACAATAATACTAGGATTATCCCCACGTATTCCTTAATTGAGATTTATTAAGTAATCGCACTATTGTGGAGGACACATACTCCAACAGTATTATCTCTTTCTCGTATGCTTTGGCTAGTTCTTCCAATCCCCATGTTTCCTTGATTGGAACAAAATGGGCCGCTTTAGTTAGGCGGTCCACAATAACCCAAATCGCATCCTTGCTGCCCGATGTCCTTGGCAACCCCATGATAAAATCCATCGATATGGAATTCCACTTCCCTTGGGGAATATCCAACGGTTGGAGTAGTCCTCCTGGTCTTTGGTGTTCAAATTTTACCTTCTGGCAGATCATACACCTAGCTACATACTCGGCGATCTCTGCCTTCATCCTGATCCACCAGAAGCGTAATTTCAGATCTTTGTACATCTTATCTGAGCCAGGATGTACTGAGTAGCGGGTGCTATGTGCTTCATCAAGAATTTTGCGTTTCAGGTCTTCATTATTAGGTATGCACCACCTACCATTGAAGCGTAGACTCCCGTCAGTGTAAACTTCAAACCCTTCTGTTCCTTCTGATGGAATTCTTTCCCTAATTTCCAACAATGTCGGGTCTTCCCATTGTAGCACTCGGATGTCATGATATAACTCTGGTTCAACCACCATTGCATTTAGGTCTGTATCGTCTGATTGTACCAGGTCTAAGCTCAGCCTTTTTAGATCCTGGACGATGTCTGAGGGAATTTCCCAAATGTTGTTCAGAGTGTGTATTGTCTTACGACTCAGTGCATCGGCAACTACATTAGCTTTTCCCTCGTGGTATAGTAACTCAATCTTGTAGTCTTTGATCAGTTCTAACCATCTTCGCTGCCTCATATTCAGCTCTTTCTGTGTGAATATGTATTTTAAACTCTTGTGGTCAGTGTAGAACTTTATGCTGACACCGTAGAGGTAGTGTCGCCAAATCTTTAATGCGAAAACAACTGCTGCGAGTTCAAGGTCATGGGTCGGGTAATTTCTTTCATGTACTTTGAGCTGCCTGGATGCGTAAGCGATTACTTTGCCCTGTTGCATTAGGACACACCCTAGTCCATTCAAGGATGCGTCGCTATATACTTCGTATTCATCTCCGTCAGTTGGTAGAGCCAGTACCGGCGCAGTAGTCAGTCTTGTCTTGAGTTCTTGGAACGCCTTTTCACAGTCCTCGTTCCACAAGAACTTGGAGTCCTTCTGCAGTAGTTTAGTCATTGGGCGTGCTACCTTTGAAAAATCAGGAACAAACCTCCTATAATAACCAGCCAATCCTAGGAAGCTCCTGACTTCCGTGACTGATTTTGGCGCTACCCATTCTTTGACAGCTTCAATCTTTGCTGGGTCTACCATTACGCCCTCCTTGGAGATCACGTGGCCTAGGAACGCTACTTGGTCTAGCCAAAATTCACACTTCGAGAATTTGGCATACCATCTATCTCTTCTCAAAATCTCCAAAATGGTGCGCAGATGTTCTTCGTGTTCTCTCTCGGTCTTTTAGTAGATTAGGATGTCGTCTATGAAAACGACCACACAAACATCAAGATACTCGTGGAAAGTTCTGTTCATCTGATCCATGAATACTGCAGGTGCGTTGGTGAGGCCAAAAGGCATCACTTTGAATTCATAGTGACCATATCTCGATCGGAACGCGGTTTTCTGTATGTCCTCCTTTCGAACGCCTATCTGATGGTAACCCGACCTTAAATCAATTTTGGAGAAAACACCTGCTCCCTTGAGTTGGTCGAAAAGGTCGTCTATCCTTGGCAGAGGATAACGGTTTTTGATCGTAACCTTATTAAGTTCTCTGTAGTCTATGCACAGTCGCATACTCCCATCCTTTTTCTTCACAAAGAGTATCGGAGCGCCCCAAGGCGAAACACTCGGTCTGATGAAGCCTAGCTCAATTAATTCCTCTAATTGTTTCTTGAGCTCTTGAAGCTCTACTGGTGCCATTCGATAGGGTGCCTTTGAGATAGGTGCCGTGCCTGGAAGTAAATCGATTGAAAATTCCACATCGCGCGTCTGCATGCATGCTGTGATTCACCCGAATACATCCGGGTATTCATTAACAATTGGAATGTCCTCGATGCGCAAGGCGTCCTCGACCTTGTTAATGCTGCAGAAAAATACTTGATGTCCCTTTCTCTCTAAGCTTTGAACTTTCAGTACTGATACCAATTTTACTCCCTTCCTCTTCAAACTCTGATATGACACCTCCTTCCCTTGGTTAGTTTTCAAGGTGATCTTCTGGTCGTGGCATTTGAACGTTGCATTATGACGGGCTAGCCAATTCATTCCCAGAATTACATCGAACTCAGGAAGATCAAACAATATAAGGTCTGACAAGAACTCTGTGTTGTGAATTGAGATTTTTACATTATTGTATTTTGACGAACAAGGAATGTTTTTACCATCTGGTAGTGATATATTAGTTTTAATTTGTGCAGGATTTGTGAGTTTGGATTGTTTGATAAATTTTGAGGAGATAAACGATAAGGATGCTCCGGTATCAAATAAAATGAAAGCAGTCTGTAATTAACCAAAAATTTACCGGTGAGGACGTCGACATCGATAATGTCGTCAGCACTTTCCTCAGCTTCTGACAGGACGTAGACGCGCCCCTGAACTCTGACGGCTGGCGGTGGTCCCGCGTTTGCCTTAGCAGCATTACCCCGCTTTGGGCATTCATTCGACTTGTGTCCCACTACTTTGCGTGCAGTAGCATACACTCTCCGCCAACGCTTCCCGGGTGGTGTGGTCGTCGACAAAAACGACATTGACACAGCGAAGGCCTGAGTCAGCGGAGGTGGTTGGTTATTCTTTGCGACGTAAGGAGTGGTACTGCGGTTGGAGAACTGAGACCTGCCCTGGTTCCTATTGCGGTTATCTTGATTCTGATAACCGGGGCGACCGAACATTGGCTTATGGATAAAGCTAGCACTCGCCACAGAAGGCGTAAAGGTCTTCTTCTTCTTTTTCTCCTCAGCTTCTCCTTTCTGAATGGGGGCCCGGATCACAGCGTTGCCTTTTCGTGAGGCTTCCGCGGTTCTTGCAGTTGAACCCGCACATATTGTTCCTCAGGCCGTTTTCCATGCCTCTTACGTAACGAGTCGCAAGTTCCTCCTCGTTAGTTATAATCCTGGGAGCGAACTTGGACAGTTCTTGATATTTTTCCGTGTATGCCTGTAGGGACATATCGCCCTGTCTTAGGTTCCTGAACTCCTCTTCCTTATCCCATTTCAATTCCTCCCCAAAATACTTGTTCTCTAATAGAGTCTTGAATTCACTCCAGGTATAGATTCTCAAGGGAAAGGTGGACCTGATTAAACGCCACCAACTGTTGGCCTCTCCTTTGAGGTAGTAGGCCACTACGTTTACCCTCTCGTTAGCTGGAGTCTTGCTAAGTTCTAGCAATTTCTCCATCTCTTCAATCCACTCTGTCAAAACTGTGGGGTTGACAGAGCCAGAATCTGGTTGAGGTCGATGTTTGGAGAATCTCTCAAATGCGGACTGGTTATTTCCGCCACCCTGATGTTGGTGTACATTTTGTGCAATTTTTGTGATTGCATCTTCGAAACCTCTTCTCCTCGCCTCTTCTTCTAAGAACGCATGGTTGAGGTCATCATCTTGAATATTGTTTGCAGCCATTCTGAAAATAAAATAAAATAAGGACAAGGCTGTATAAATTTTGAGTAGTTTAAAGATAGACATAATATAAAATGCAGGGTAAAAGACATTTCATTGATAATGTAAAAGGTTTACATCAAAAAGTTACAAGCCTCCTAATACATTCTCTATGAAATGAACTAAGGTGAAAACTTAGATATAAGTTCAGCAAAATAACATAAAAGTTTAGATACACTCTCATGGGATATGAAATTTGATCGAGAATGACAAAAGATTAGCCCTAGGTCCTATGCAAATTTCTAGTAGCGATGCTCCTCCTCCGCGAAGCTATGCTTATACTTAACAGCATAAGTCATGTCGCTCAACCCAAGTTTGAAATCCTCCCAGCTCAGGTAGTACTCACCCTCAAGTATAGCTGGGGAGCGTAGTCGCCTCCACCATGCTTTGGCCTCCTCGTCAAGGCACGCAGCTGCTAGGGAGGTTTTCCATTCCTCTCTAACGGAGTGTTCCAGGAACCTCGCATTCATACTCCTGATCCATGGGTATAGTGTCCCACTGATCCCCTCAAATGTCTCAGGTTTTCCCTGCATGAACGCCTTGATCACATCCTGTATATTCCGAGGATCGGCGGAGATGATCGAGGAATTGATGTTCCATATACGAGTCTTAAGTGCCCTGGTCTTCCAAATGACTTCCGCATTGCTCGAGTCCTCGTGATCTCTTCCAGACTTCAATTGTTGACGTCGTGCGTGAGGGCCTCGATGGCTTTCTTGCGGGCCTTCTCTTTTGGTGTCCATTCGCAGTACTTCTACCGCACGGTAGTCTCATCTCAAATCAATTTAGATAAGGTAATTTAAATGAGATTTGGAAGTACAATATGTATGTAAAATTTTAAAATAATGAATTAAGTAAAGCACATGACTAGGTAGTAACATAACGTCTCCATATATATAAACATATACATGGGATAAATATTACATTCCAAGGAATATAATACATAAGTTCACCAAACGTCACATCCGAATATAACATCCATAGTCAGTAGGAAAAGAAGAGCGATATTAAGATCGTTCTTAGGATGGTTAAAAGTTGGTACATATATTTTACAAAGCTGAGTCCAAAGACCCTAAATATGATTTGCGACTCAAGAGTCTCACGATAGAGATCCCTCTCCTGCATCGGGAGTAGTTCAACTGCAATGGAGGATAGTCGTGCCTTAATTCTTGATACATCAAGTTCTCGAAGTAGTTCTTCGTGCTCCATCCACCCTGGTGGTTGCATCTCCCTCCCGAGAAGTGGAGTCGGGGGTGACACATGCGATCCATATATCGATCGTAATCCGGGAGGAGTTGCCATCCTAGTGGTGTCCAAAATTAGTCAGACGGTGGAAGCTCTCAATCAGTCGAGGCCTAAGCCAATGCCCTGGTGTGGTAGGGTCCGTCGTCCGATCCCATTAGCTTCCACGTATTGCTCTATGACGTGGGAATGGCTACATATATATGCATCTCGTGGCATCATCGGTGGACGTTGTGGTAGATTGTTACGGGAGAAACTGTAGTACGTCATCCTAAGGGCCTTTGTCAGACTAAAGTTAGTCACAGAGCAATTAGCAAGTAAAGGAACTATAAACATAAGGATTATAATGTTCATCTAACTAGTTTATTATTTATTAGGTCGGTCCTTAAGATTCTACCCCTTTCTCACATTTTAAAACGATCTAAGTTATTATTTTAGCGATCTAGGGATTTCTAATTTATTATTTGATCCTATAAGTCTATGCTAGACATACAATATGAATGTTAACAGCCCGTGTGTCGCCTCGCTTATGTGAGATAACTTTAAGTCATTCACGGTCATAAGACGGCTCGATACCAATCAGAATAACCTGGTTTTTCGTGACTTTAATTAAACTAAGGCGGAAAATTAATTAAGTCTATATATTACAAAACCAGCTGTTATCGTATTAAAACTCTATATACATAGTACGAGTTTTAGGATAAAACAGAGTATTTATATTACAATTTCTCTCAAAAGATTACAAAATAAGGCCTTCAATCCTCGATAGATCAATCTGGCCAAGACTCGGGTACCCAGCATTTAAATTCTCATCATTTTCCCGCACACTCTTTCGATACATGCAATTTCTAAAGCAATATGCAGTATAATTAATGGATAACAAATAAACAAGGAAAACAAATAGCAAGTATGCAATTAGAAACACATAAGGAGATCATGATGATTTAATACGAGTATAAACCAACCAAATAACATACCACGCTCACAGATAAACATACTCAACAATTCACATTCCAATACTCAACCAAGTCATTCAGATAATCATCAAACAAACAAGGAAATGCATTCAACATGTGATAACAAATGAATCTTCGTTAGTAAGGCGGAAGCATGCAGACATAATCCGCGCAGTAGCAGCCAGGGCCGAACGAAGTCGGACGTGTCTGGATTATCTACTAAAGATATCTAAGGCAATAAGGACGGCCTAATCCCTTGTCTAATGTATGCATACACTACCTATCGAGGATCATACTTATTCGCTATTCAAAAGGTATCACCGACGAAAAAGTTCGACTAGCACCAGAGACTCGCACTTTGGATGGGGTTGGCGCTTCCAATTACTATTCTATGGGCCCGCGGAAGTATCAAGTATGCCCCATCCCCGAGGTTGATACCACACGCCAAACAAAGAATCTCAAGATCGTTGAATAGCCTTGAAACTCGTAGGGAGCCCAAGTCCCCATAGACAGCTACCTCGTTAACTTCGAATTTCAAGAGTCGCAACATGGCGAACAATCCTAGTATTTTATTCAAGTACATGCTTTCTCAATTTCTCATCCTCTCGTTCATAAATAATAATAATGACGAACTTGTAATATAAATATAACGTCGAACTTGTATAATGAAATTTTAGTAACAGCAGTTCTTCAGGTAAAACAGAACACATAGAAAAACTTAATTATTTATTTTGAGTCCGTCAGAACTTTTAAATATTTTTCACTATTCATTATTTTACTATTCATCGTATTTACTATTCATCGTATTTACTATTCATCGTATTTACTATTCATCGTATTTACTATTCCTCGTATTTACTATTCCTCGTATTTACTATTCCTCGTATTTATACGTATTCGTATTTTCGTATTCCGTATTTGTACGTATTTTTATACTTCGTATTTTATTCGTATTTTATACGTATATGTATTCTTATACTTAGTATTTATTATTTTATTTTCTTTATACTTAGCATTTTTATTTTATTTTCTTTATACTTTAGTATTTATTATTTGACTTTATTTATACTTAGTATCTTTATATTCTTATACATTTTTGTTATACTAAGGATATTTTAGAAAATAAAACTAAGCTTTTTATTTACTACTAAGTGTAAAATTCTAGTTTTAAAGTCGTTAGGTTCGTTTTGTATTTAGTGATTTGAAAAATGATTTCGGAAGTAAAACTTAATATAATCTAAGTACAAAATTCTAGGGTCAAAGTTGTTAAGTTCATTTTGTACTTAGCGATTTTAAATAACATTTTAAAAGTAAAACTCGGTTTTATTTAGTCATATACTTAACTAATCTTTTAGCGGTTTCCATTTTTAGCGAGGTTGTCGTAGTTCATTTTAAATAGTCCGTATGTCCATATCCAATTTAAGCAAAGGTAGTAACACTCGATTTCATTCATTTTAATACGTGTAACGTTTATTTTTATCGGTTTAGTTGATTCTTTTTATTAACGGTTTAACACATAAACAAATATAAACCTAATTACTATTCAAATTTAGTGACTAAGTGATAAATTCATTTTGACTAAAATTGACCCAAAAATATCCTAAATGTCGTGTGCCTTTATTTATATAAGTTATCTATTTCTTTTGTTGTTTTTATTAATAAATCATTACTTTAACTATTTTAATTACTTAAGTGATAAAAATAAAAAGCGACAAATTCATTTTAGGTCTAAAAATGACCCCTAAACCGTGGCCTCACATACATAGCAATTTATTTTCGTTTTCAAATTTTATCGGTTTTTAACTTAAAGTTTTTATATACTAATTATTCATATTAACTTAAAGTGATTTAAACTAGTAAACATAAACAATAAATAACTAAAAACTTATAAAATTATGAATCAAACTAACTATCTAAATGAAGAACACATGGTTATTTGAAGAACCCTAATACTTTTAAAATGAACATCGATTAGTCAAATTTTTATATGTTTATATAATTTTCTCAAATTTTTCCTACAAGTCTAATTTAACTATACTAATCATAATATGTTATTTAGAAAAATTAAAACTAAAAATTGGTCCATGTTATTTAATTTGGCCGTGTATATATATATATGTTCATAAATTTTGATTTTTGATTTTTATACTTCTAATTCAACAACTAACTTATCTTATATTATTTATGTATTTAATCATAAGTGGAAAACATAATAAAACATTAACACACATAAATAAAATCATTCAAACACAAGAATAACATAAACATTCAAGAACACACATAATACATTAAAACACTTAAAAATTCATAACAAATTCATTTTAAATCCTAAACAAAAACTAATTATATCCTCATGTTCATTTCATTATAAGTATTTTAAGCATGCAATTTACAAAAATTAAAACGAAAAATTAGACAAAAATTAAGGGGGATGCCGTGTGGTTTCCTTATGTTACTCAAATATTATTTTTCGATTTTGTCTCCTAATTTAACATATGAATACTAGGTGATATAATAAAACCATACATGCATCAAAAACAATAACACATAATCAAATTCGAGGCGCTTATCATATAAATGTGCGGGAAGCACCTTAGTTAGGTTATGAGTGGAAAAGATTAGCAGTTGTCGGGATCAATGATATGATCGAATTGGCTAAGATCGACTCCACCACCTTGCTCCTCGTCTTTGATTAGGAGAGTACATAAAAATGAAATACACAAGTTAGTAATTTATTTAAGCTAGTTAAACTATACTAAAAGTTTTATGTGTAGTATTGTTTTTAGTTTAGGTGATGTTTGTATTTTAAGTGATTTTGATTTAGTTTCATTTTTAATTGCATGTAAAGATAAGGAGTGAGTACTAAATATAAATGGTGGGGATTTATTTAGGTATGCTAATGAATTTAAGCAAATGAAATGAAAGTGTTAAGGAAGAAATGAATTAAAGAGGATGAAGATTCAAGAGGTGTTCTTGAGGTTGGAGATGAGTTTAAGCTTACAAGTTCTTTGAGTATGAGTTATTTAGAGAGAAAATAAGTTAAGTGTTTATTTGTTTTTGTGTTTGTGTGTGCCGTGTATGTGTAGTATGTAGTAGTAGTTGTTGTCTTTTGTTTTTGTAATGAAATAAGTTGTATGAATGCATACTAGTAACTTGTAGTAGGTTTAATATTTAGAAAGTATAATGTTTAATTTAATTAAAATAGAGTGTGATGATGAAGTAATGTAGGATGGTAAGTGTTGGTAATGTGTAAGAGAAAAGTATGACCAAAGTATGCTCATGTGTAAGAGCAAAGGATGGAAGAAAAATGAGCCAAAGTCAAGCTCATTTTTTCGGCCAACATGCATGTCACAAGTCCCGATTTTTCGTTTTTGAAATTTTTGATTTACGCGTACGCGAAAAGTCTCAAAATGAAATATATAGTCTTGAAATAATGTTTAGAAGTGAGATCGAAAATAAAAATGAAAATACACCTCAAAACGAAATCAATATAAAAATTGGGTATTAGATTCCTCGCAAGTTTGAAATAAAATTTTATTTGATCGAAATATATATTTTTTTTGTTGAATGCTATCGAATTAAATCATTATGCTCAGACGTCAAAAAGTTTATCAGTTTAGGCTTAGTGTAACTCAATATATCGAGTTTTAGTGAATGTGTTAGTTAAATCAAGGTGGAATAGTAATTTGATATTATTATTATATGTTGTGTTAGTAATAATCAATATGATTAAGTCTAAGCTACTTTAATTAGGTTTGGATTATGAGTAATTACATTTAAGAAAAGATTAGGTGACTTAATCATATTTAGGTGGCTTGGCCATTTAGTCAACGTTTGACCTCGATTTGCGTGCCAAAATTTGTCGTTGAGAAATTTGTCGTGTGTGCTTCATTTGATTTATCGAGTTTGAATATGAAAGAATAAAGTTCAAATTTTAAGTAATTCAAAATGGTTTTGGTTTAGGTGCAAAAATAATTGTAGTGTAATGTTTTAGGAATATAATGAGCGAGGATGATTATTTATTGATTTCCTAATTATAATTAGCTTAAATTAACACGGGGTGTTACAGAGTAAGCCTCTGCACTATGGAAGTGAGATGCAATCGATCAGAGTACAAAGGCCTACTCAGTGGTCAGGCTCGTAAGCAGTATGTGTTGTTTGTTGTATGATTAATTGAGAACGAGTGTGTACCATCTTCGAAAATTAAAGACCACAACTTTCTGAATTGAATCGAGTCTGCATGAGGAGAATGATAAGATACGTATATTTGATTGCGATCCGATATCGCCTTGTAATGCTATTGAATTATTGTGATACTATTGATATGCTATATTATGCTATTTGCCTTCATATTTGAATATCATGCTTATATGATTTATCGCTTTAAACCGCATGCTCATCATGACTTATATGTCTTTATATGCTATATGTATTAAGCATGTTTATGTTTTTATCATAATGTTATGTTTATAAAGCGATAATATTAAACCAAAGTAATTGAAATCGAGGGTAAGTATGAGCATAGCTAGTCATTTGTCGCTCAATGACATCCCCATCAGTTTATTGTGCAGGACGATCGTGGACCAGGAGCTGGGTTTTGGATGGAGCCACGAGACGTTTTTACGCTTTACTTTTGTTGCTTTTGAGAGATATGTAATATATACAACACTTTACTCTTTTAACTTCCGTATTTAGAGTTGTTCCATTCAACTCTTAAACGATGATGTAATATTTGGGTTATTTGTATAATTAATAACGCTGGTTTAAGACTTAATTAATTTCCGCCTTAGTAATTAAAGTCGACTAAAAACCAGGTTGTTACAGTTGGTATCAGAGCTGTCTTGCGACCGTGAATAACTTAATAGTTATTTCATCTAGCGAGAGACACCTGGGCCAGACATTCATATTGTATGTCAGGCATAGACTAATAGGATCAAATAATAAATTAGATTTTTATTTTATTAGATCACTTAAATAATAACTTAAAATCGCTTTAAAGTGTGAGGATGGGTAGAAACCTTAAGGACCGACCATAGGCTGAGGATTTTTAAATAACGAACTACTTCCCTCAAAATAAAATACACTAATTATCGTATGCTTGCTACTTGCTGATGTGACTAACTAAAACTAACAACTATCCTCGGATATAAAATCTAAGTAATAAGTCCAATTCTCGAAGATCGAAGCCCTTAATCAAATACATGACGACAAGACCTCAAACGCAACAAATGGACGCGTCCAGAACCTTACAACTGATGAGACGTTCAAGATCTCGAAGAATTCTGTCGCAGGAAAGATTTCTATAACTCCATCTAATTATCCTCTTTAACTAAAATTTTTATTTCGTTCTCTTTTAAAAATTTTAACCTCTTAAACCTTTACTTCTAAATTTCTAATTTCCTAAACCTATAAATCCTAATAACTACTTCTCAAATAAATTTTCATTCCTATTCTTTAATCTCGCAAAATGATTTCACTCTTACTTTTCAATTTCATAAACTCCTCTTAATTTATTCTAAAAACATTTAAATTTAATAACTTTTCAACCTCCTAAACTTACTATCTTTCCAAAATTTACTAATTTTCGTAAATTTAAAACTCCTGATTACCTTCTATAAATGACAATCATGTTTTCCCTTTTAAAATACCTTTTAAAACTTATTCAATCAATTCAAAAATTTTATTTTGTAAATTTAAATACCTTTGAAATTATTTTGTTTTAAATCGTATATTCTTTACCTCATAAACTATCGAATTTAATTATGTTCAAAATTTTAAACTTATCAATACCGATTCCCAAATTCTCAACCTTTAAAATGAATCTTTAGCTTTTCTTTTGAACTTGATAAATATGTTTAAAAATTTCTTAAGGGGGTAGGACAAAATATTACAGTTTAAAATCATTGATTAAAATTATTTGAAATCATTATTTCAACAAACTTTAAACTATATATTTAATTTCAAATAAAATTATAATTTGCTTTATTTTAAAACCCTTATAATTTATTTTAAATTAATTCCGTACAAAACTTCTAGGCCCCACCTTTTTGAAAATCCATTTGATAACGATTTTAAAAATGATAATCTAGCAATATTTCGATATTAATTCAAAATATTCCATTTGTAAATATAAAACGATTCTAATCTCTAATCTTTCCACTCTATCTAACATCTTTATAATAATTCATAAATTCAAACTTTCTGAAAAGTCTTATTCTACCAAAATAAAATGTTACTATCGAAACTCGTAAAATCTTGATATTTTCTCTAACTGCATTGCTCAACTGCAAGTAGTTATCCACTCTATCCAAGTTTCGGGACGAAACTTTTCTTAAGGGGGTAGGTTTGTAACACCCCGTGTTATTTTAACACAATTTGATAAAAGAATTTAATTCCTTAAATTAAATTCATCCTTTTTCCTTTATAATAAAAATGCGTCTGATTTTTTTTCGCTAAATAATACTAAAACTTCTTAAGTCCAAATTTAAAAGTTTGAAAAATAAAGTTTGTTGTAAAAGAAACACATTTCAAAATTTTATAAAAATGAACCCTTATACTTTTCCCGTCTCTGAAATTCGGGTCAACAATTTCAAACACGCAAATCAAAAATCAAACAATCAACATCAACATTTTGAAAATCAAACCTCACG
The DNA here is from genome assembly GCA_023091065.1 of Dianthus caryophyllus. Taxonomy (NCBI): domain Eukaryota; kingdom Viridiplantae; phylum Streptophyta; class Magnoliopsida; order Caryophyllales; family Caryophyllaceae; genus Dianthus; species Dianthus caryophyllus. The sequence continues at coordinate 26,407,716 of CM041526.1, read as the reverse complement.
TCATTTTTAATCAAAATGTAGTCATTTTGATTATTTTCAATAAATGATTATATATTAATATATAATTACTATTCCTTTTCTATTAAACTAGCTTTTTCTAAAATGTCGAAAATCTAAGTTATACTTAATTTAAACTGATAAACTTTTTGACGTTTGATTATAATTATTTAAATCTTTAACATTCAACCAAAAAAATAAATATTTCGATCTAGTAAAATTTTAATCAAAATTTCAAGGATTAAGATCCGATTTTTGTTTTTATTATCTTTTGAAAATTATTTTTATTTTTATTTCCGATTTTATTTTAAAACACTGTTTTAAGATCATATCCTTTATTTTGAAACTTTCTGCGATCGCGCAAATCAAAAATTTCAAAAAACGAAAATCGAGCCCGAAAATTTATTTAAAACCTTTTGACTTAGACTTTTTCAAAGTCTATCCTCTTCCACTTTCTTACACAATTACTTACACCTTTATTTTTATCATCATCACTTTTATTTTCTTTATTTAAACTTAAAGTTTATATATAATAATAATAATACATATACAAATATGATACTAATACATTAATACTACCATTTTTCATTTCCATCACTTTTAAAATTTTTCTAAAGTAATAAATAAAATATTTTAGTTTTAGAATTCAAAAGTAGAAATATTTGGAAAAATTGTCAAACGCAACCTTTAACTTTTATCGCTTTTGGCCTTGAGCTTTTAAAACTGACCAATTTCGTGAAAAACATTTTTAAACATCAAAGAGACATTTTTAATGCCAAATAGTGTCAAGGACTTATTTAACCAATAAGAATAAAGATGTTTCCTATTTTCTTTTAATTAAACTTTATTTAATTAAAAACCTAACTTAATATCTAATTTATTTTGTACAACTTGTTTCATAAGATTCATTAGAGCAAAAATCACTTCTTATTCTTCCATAATGTCGTGTAACATGCTCTCATTTACTCTCTTTTATTTTTCTTTCATTTTCTCCTAAATCACTTAAATAAAAACCTTAATAATATTTCTAATAATTCCTAAGTGTTCTAAGTTCTTTAGTGGGTATTTGGAGCTAACTTTCAAACCGGGTTTTCAAGGTTAACATGGGTTTTGGGTGAAGACCAACCCGATCTAAAATTTATTTTAGATCCCGACGATTAACATTCAAAATAAGGTGACTAGCGTTGTCTTGTATTATCCTTTTTAGTAAATTAGTTTGTTTTGTTATTATAATTTTATGAGTATGATTTTTGTGCTAAAATATGTTAAACATGATTTGTGTGTGTTTATATGTGATGTGATGTATAATAAAATGATAATAAATAAGTAATATTGATTATAGTTAAAGTGTAGTAAAATGTTAATATGTGTAGTTAATTTATTTTTGAGCATTTTTAATTTATGTTCATATGATTTTTATGTTTAGTTGTGTTTTATTTGAGTAGTAATCATATATAAAAATTATGTGAAATATTAAAAATGAGTTTAAAGTGATTAAAAATCAAAAATAAAAATTGTATGTTCATGTTAAAACCACTCGGCTTTTCCCATTTTTTTTAATATATTTTCACTTTTAATTTTTGTAAATAATATGTATTGTTAAGTTAGTATAAAATAGATGTTCCTATGAAAAAAAACTAAATTAGGAAAACAAATTATAAGTTGTAAAAATCAAAATTTGTGTTCTTGAGCTTGTTTTTGATGTTCATATGTGTTCTTGTGATCTTCATGTGTGTTCTTCATTTTTACTCTTTTTGATTTTGTTTTAGTTTATGTTTGTTATTATTTTGTGTTTATGTTTGGTTATTGTTTTTATACATTGTTAGTATTATGTTATAAATAACTTAAAACATTATAAATCATTTGGATTAAAAAGTTAGAAAATTAAAGTGTTGAAAAACACTATTCATAAATATAAATAAAAGTTTAGTAAATTTCATTTTAGTTTAAACCGTTTTAGTATAATTAGAATAATTAAAATATAAAGACTTTAAACTAAAAACCGTTAAAATCGAAAAATGAAAATTTGGACACCACCCTAGCTTAGCCACGGCATTAGCATCACTTATGGGTCAAATTTGTATTTTATCACTTTTTAGTTTAATTGTTAAAATAATTTAATTAGTAGTTAATAAATTGATTTAAGAAATTAAAAGAAATAAATCAATTTTGACATATATAGTATATCACACGACATTTCTATTTTAATTTGACTAAATTTGACTAAAATGAAATTATCACTAAGTCACTAAAGTTAAATAGTAATTAGAATTGAATTTTAGTATAAACCGATTTAGTTATAAATGAAATATTGTAAACCGATAAAAATATGTAACCGTTATAAAAAAAATGAATTAAATCGTGTGTTACTACCTTTGCTATTGGATTATTGAGCTTGGACATACGGACTATAAATGAATCATCCGCGATACTATCACTAACTTAAATAGATAGACGACTAAATTTAACTGAGTCTCGTTTTAAAATAAATATCATTGATCACCTTTTATAAACCGAACTTAACGTTTTTAAAACTAGAATTTTAGAATATTTTCATAAATGACTAAATACAAACCGAACTTAACATTTTTAAAACTAGACTTTAAAATATTTTCAAAAATCGCCTAAGTACAAAACGAACTTAACGTTTTTGAAACTAGAAATCTATACTTAGGAAATAAAAAGGATTTAGTATAAATACACAAAATATCTTAAGTTTAAATACTTAAAATATCTTAAAGTATAAATACCTAAAATATCTTAAGTATAAAAATACGTATAAATATAAAAATACGTACAAGTTTAAGAATACGTATAAGTATAAAAAAAATACAATTAGAATACGAAGTATAAAAATACGAATACGTATAAAAATACGTCTAAAATACGGTGAATAGTAAATACGATGAATAGTAAAATACGATGAATAGTGAAAAGTGAATAGTGAAATACTGAAATTTATTGAAAATTTTACTAAGTATAGAAAATTTAAAATGAAGAAGTAAATGACCTAAAGTGTTTGAAAAACACATAAATAAAATTGGACATACTAATAAACGTTTCAATTTAGAAACTTGAAAACATTAATAATTAACAACACTTCAAATAATAAACGAATGTGTTATGTGATCATATGAAACCTACAAATACTTAAACGTTTGACGCTGAGACTAGGAGGGTCTAGTAATATGTGATAAGTAATATCAAATAAATAATAAATCTTGAGTAAGTTTAAATAAAAGGTCAAGCTTGGGCCTCAGATATGAAAACGTCAATCGTAAGTGAAGTGGGACTAAGATAGTCTTGTGGCGGTCGCCATTGCCGGACAAGATAATTGAATATGCCAAGGCTTTTGTCTCAGGCTTTAGGAAATAGTCGTTTTATCCTGAGTTAAGGTGCTCTATGATTAGCATAGCCCATTCTTAAATTGGATACTAGTGTACATGTACTAGACTAAGGTTTTATTCCCCTATTTCGCTAAAGTTATCAGGGCATCCGTGCCGATTTGGGCGATTATAGCGGTGGTCTCCTTGCCGTGTTTCGTTCTTAGTGGGCGCGACACTAGCATTCGTTCTTACCCTGCGTAAAGATTACTTGACGAGATTGTATCTGAAGTTCGAATCATTTCGAACACTAGAGGATGAGATGCAAGTATTATAGTATTCGGCGTGGTTTACGAGTCGAGTAAGCCTCTGCACTATGGAAGTGAGATGCAATCGATTAGAGTACAAAGGCCTACTCAGTGGTCAGGCTCGTAAGCAGTATGTGTTGTTTGTTGTATGATTGATTGAGAACGAGTGTGTACCATCTTCGAAAATTAAAGACCACAACTTTCTGAATTGAATCGAGTCTGCATGAGGAGAATGATAAGATACGTATATTTGATTGCGATCCGATATCGCCTTGTAATGCTATTGAATTATTGTGATACTATTGATATGCTATATTATGCTATTTGCCTTCATATTTGAATATCATGCTTATATGATTTATCGCTTTAAACCGCATGCTCATCATGACTTATATGTCTTTATATGCTATATGTATTAAGCATGTTTATGTTTTTATCATAATGTTATGTTTATAAAGCGATAATATTAAACCAAAGTAATTGAAATTGAGGGTAAGTATGAGCATAGCTAGTCACTGTCCGCTCAGCGGGCATCCCCCCATCAGTTTATTGTGCAAGACGATCGTGGACCAGGAGCTGGGTTTTGGATGGAGCCACGAGACGTTTTTACGCTTTACTTTTGTTGCTTTTGAGAGATATGTAATATATACAACACTTTACTCTTTTAACTTCCGTATTTAGAGTTGTTCCATTCAACTCTTAAACGATGATGTAATATTTGGGTTATTTGTATAATTAATAACGCTGGTTTAAGACTTAATTAATTTCCGCCTTAGTAATTAAAGTCGACTAAAAGCCAGGTTGTTACAATAGCTCACGGCATTCATGCAAATTTTAGGCTTAAAATTGTTTTTATCACTTTTTAGTTTATTGTTAAAATAATTTAATTAGTAATTATTAAGTTAGAGTTAAGAAATTAAAAGAAATAAATTAATTTTGACACATATATCATATCACACGACATTACCATTTAAAATTGACTAAATTTGACTAAAATGAAATTATCACTAAGTCACTAAAGTTAAATAGTAATTAGAATTGAATTTTTTGTATAAATCGATTTAGTTAAAAATGAAATATTATAAACCGATAAAAATATGCTAACAGTTATAAAAAAATGAATTAAATCGTGTGCTACTACCCTTGCTATTGGATTATTGAATTTGGACATACGGACTATAAATGAGTCATCCACGATACTATCACTAACTTAAATAAATAGACGACTAAATTTAACTTAGAGTCTTATTTTAAAATAAATATCATTGATCACCTTTTATAAACCTAACTTAACATTTTTAAAACTATGATTATAGAATACTTTTATAAATTACTAAATACAAACCTAACCTAACATTTTTAAAAACTAGACTTTAAAATATCTTCAAAAATCGCCTAAGTACAAAAGCTAACTTAACGACTTTAAAACTAGAAATCTATACTTAGGAAATAAAAGATTTAGTTTTACACTTAAAAACATCTAAGTATAAAAATACATTATAAATCGATGAATAGTAAAATACGATGAATAGTAAAATACGGTGAATAGTGAAATATTAAAAATAATTAAAAATTTACTAAATATAGAAAATCGAAAATGAATAAGTAAATGACTTAAAGTGTTTGAAAAACGCCTAAATAAAATTGGACATATTAATAAACATATCAATATGGAAATTTAAAAACAATAATAATTAACACCACTCTAAATAATAAACGAATGTGTTATGTGATCATATGAAACCTCTGATTCAAATAAAGCGTTTGTGATGAAACTAGGAGAGTCTAGTAACATGTGATATATAAATATCAAATAAATAATGAATCTTGAGTAAGTTAAATAAAAGGTCAAGCTTGGGCCTCGGATAAGGAACGTCGATCGTGAGTGAAGTGGGGTTAAGATAGTCTTGTAGCGGTACGCCATCATTGCTGTACAAGATAATTGAATATGCCAAGGCTTTTGTCTCAGGCTTTAGGAAATAGTCGTTTTATCCTGAGTTAAGGTGCTCTATGATTAGCATAGCCCATTCTTAAATTGGATACTAGTGTACATGTACTAGACTAGGGTTTTATTCCCCTATTTCGCTAAAGTTACCAGGGCACCGTGGCGATTAATGCCGATTATAGCGGTTCAAGTCTCCTTGCCGTGTCTCGTTCTTAGTGGGCGCGACACTAGCATTCGTTCTTGCCACATGTAAAGATCACTTGACGAGATTGTATCTGAAGTTCGAATCATTTCGAACACTAGACGATGAGATGCAAGTAATATAGTATTCGGCGTGGTTTACGAGTCGAGTAAGCCTCTGCACTATGGAAGTGAGATGCAATCGATCAGTGTACAAAGGCCTACTCAGTGGTCAGGCTCGTAAACAGTATGTGTTGTTTGTTGTATGATTAATTGAGAACGAGTGTGTACCATCTTCGAAAACTAAAGACCACAACTTTCTGAATTGAATCGAGTCTACATGAGGAGAATGATACGATATGTATGTTTGATTGCGATCCGATATCGCCTTGTTATGTTATTGAATCATTGTGATACTTTTGCCATGCTATTATATGCTATTTGCCTTCATAATTGAATATCATGCTTATATGATTTATCGCTTTAAACCGCATGCTTATTATGACTCATATGTCTTTATATGCTATTTGAATAAGCATGTTTATGTTTTATCATAATGTTATGTTTATAAAGCGATAATATTAAACCAAAGTAATTGAAATCGAGGGTAAGTATGAGCATAGCTAGTCACTGTCCGCTCAGCGGGCATCCCCCCATAGTTTATTGTGCAGGATGTTCGTGGACCAGGAGCTGGATTTTGGATGGGGCCACGAGACGCTTTTATGCTTTATTTTTAGTTGTTTATGAGAGATTTGTAATATATAACACTTTACTCTTTAAACTTCCGTATTTAGAGTTGTTTAAATTCAACTCTTGAACGATGATGTAATATTTTGGGTTTATGTATAATTAATGACGCTGGTTTAAGACTTAATTAATTTCCGCCTTAGTAATTAAAGTCGACTAAAAACCAGGTTGTTACATCTTGAGGCTCTTCGGGTGTTCCTATGTTGATGGTCGTTGTGTCTTCAATAATGGGGTCCTGTTCGGGCTTTGAGACAATACTTGCAATGTATCTATATAATGCAATTTTATTTAGTTTAAATTTATCGCAATTATTAGAAAAGGTAGAGTTTAAATGAGGCAAAGAGTAACAAAAAACTTTCATGTTATTAATGTTATCAAAAGCGGTTACATTTGAAGATAGCTCAGACGAGGGAGCTTTGGACAACCTTAATGACTCTAGTTCTTTAGCTAAATTGACTATGTTAGGAAAATGATCGAGTAACCTAGCCGATTTTTAGAAAATTGGCGTCATGATGACGCAGGACCCTAGACTCTAGGTGCAGGTGCTTGAATTGGGACTTCCTGAGTCGTCGGCCAGATTGGGTGGCTCCTTCTTCGAGCTTCGGTTGTCGGGCGGCTCGGAAATCGAGGCCTTTATGGTAATGACTTCGTTGTAACAGAGGAAGCTTCACTTTCAGTGCGAGTTGATGTGATGGCTCGTAGGCGTGAATCCAGGTCCTTCCTAATAACATGTTATATGCCGGAGGGATATTCATGAGCTGGAATTCGGTTCGTGTTTCAACAGAACCTGTCATGATTAGTAATGTTATGATTCCTTCTATGCCGCGGGGCGTAGATCAATGCGCTCTTATCTTTGTTGGAGCAAGGGGTGACATCACTTTCCTTTAGTCCTAGCTTGAGGGCAGTTGTTAGGGGCAGGATGTTGATTGCGGAGCCGTTGTCGATGAGGGTGACAGGTAGCACCATATTGCGACACTCTACGGTTATGTAGAGTGCTGGGTTGTGTGGGTCTTGAAAAGGTGGTAGATCTGCGTGGGAGAAAGTTATGGCACCTGGTAGCCAATCCCGAACAATGCGGTCAATGAGTTGTGCTGGGAGGATATCCTTGGCATCTTGCCATGATGTGTCATATGACGGACCGTTTGTTATGGGTGGGGTAATCATTTTTTCGATCATGTCTTTGTTCTTGCTTTTGCTCGTGTGTTTAGGAGGGAATCCCGGCGGTATTTGTAGATCTAAAGGAGACAGATGTGGGCGTTGGGGGTGTGGAGCTTTGTTGTGGCCGTCGGACTGTCTGAGGGGACGTTGATGAGGGATCTGGGTGGAATTTTCTCTCCTGTCTTCGTGCCTTGGTTTTGTCCCTGTCCTAGCTCGGCGAATGTGATCGATGTTGCTACCGTTGTTGTTGATGCTGTCGAAAAGGACGTTGACTTCGTGATCGCTCGCGGGAGCCAGGAGGGGGTGATTGAGGATGGGATGAGCTCCTACGAAAATGGGGCGAGCAAGGGAGGTGTCATGCTGGCCTGATGATTTAGGAGCTATGCTTGGCTTATCGATTGTTTCGTTGTCGATCATGTCTTGGATTACGTTCTTCAAGCGAAAGCGATTCTCCGTGTCATGTCCACTTTCCCTGTGGAACTCGCGATCTGGCGTCCTCGTGCCATGATAATGGCTTCTTATCCTCGGTGGTACAATCGTGGGCTTGGGAAGATGGAGAATGTTCTTCTTTACGAGCTTTTCTAATGCCTTTGAGTAGGACATAAGAGGGGATCGAACCTTCGTCATTGTTACCCGAAATGGTCCGACCGATGATGACCTAGGTGAGGCGAGGAGTGGGTCAGTGCTAGGAATCTTGGTCGTCTTTGCTAGTGCCTTGAGTTTATAGCGTTAAGCGGTTGATCATTGTCGCAGATGGGAGAAGCATTTGCCTGGCGGCCATGATCTGAAGGTTTGGCCAGTTTGGACTTGTGAATTTCATCCTCCAGGGTTCGGATTCTTTTGATGTGTCGAGCAGACTCTTCGGCGAATAGTCTTGCGATTTTCTCGGTATCGATCTTTTGCATGGCGGCCAGATGTTCGAACAAGGCGGTGAGATTGGCTACCTTACGGTCGAAAGCGATCTTACGTGCTCGGTGATCGCCATTAAGCGGAGGAGGTGGTGGAAAGGCAGTTTCATCATTTGCGAGGTTGAAACGGAAATTCATCTTGTGCTCGCGAGCCGGGTGTTCAGGGTTTTTCAATGAGCGGACCTGACAAAGTTTTCAAAACTTTAGTGATTCTAAAAGAGAAGGAAAAGACTCAAATGAAAAATCGCATTCACGACCAAAGGAAGACACAATAGCGTAAAGTGGGTGACTTGACTTGACTCGTGTTTTTAGCTTTAAAAGGACACGGAAGCTTTTGAGATAGAGAGCTGCGTTAACACGTCCCTATTCTCGAGGTAGGAAAATTTGTATGATCATAATCGATTGACCCGGTTTGGCGGTATGTTGCTGTGGGTTTGACATTGGATTATGATAAAAAGGATCGAGGCAAAATAGCGATAGGCTAACCGACCTGAGGATGTTAAAATTGGGTAAAAGGCGATCAATTGTTCGCCTTTTACGTGTGACTCAGGGATTTAAATCAAAAATGACGATAAGTCATTCGATTCAAAGAGTAAATCAACGGGTTCGTATCTGAACGAGCCCGCGTTTTTTTGTTTTTGAGAGAAAAAAGATTAAATCGGGATGACTAAAGAGTCACTCGACTTAGAACTAATTCTAACGTTCTAAAAGTTAATTTCATTTAAAATCTCCGAAATGAATTGACATAATCGGGTTTTTGCCTTGTGAAAGACCTTTAGCAATAAATGTATTATGACGATACGTCGATGATAATTCATCTACGTTTTGAAAAAGACACGGGATATAGTGGTTATCCTAGGTCGGTTTTAAATGTAGTGGCATTTTATTTATTAAACTCAAATGACTACAGGTCAAAGAGCCTAACGGCGTGTTTTCAAAAGTATGACCTTTTTTGAAAAAAAAGTTTGAAAAAGCAATTTCAAAGATGGACGTATTTTAAAAAAGTATAATGCCTAGGAAAAGTTTTCACATGCGTAAAGTTTTTGAAAGACTACTATAGTGAGGGTACTATAGCTTCACACTTGTACATATAAACACAGGTTTTGGTTTATAGGGTAAGGTTCCCTCCTGGTCATTCGCGACGTTTAGGTAGGGCACCCGCAAGAACTACACACGCCTTAGGTGTGAATTCAAGACGGCCCTAGAGCGTTCGAGTTTGGTTAGTTACGATCGTTTGTCTACGGATGCCGTACTTGTAATCGATGGAGGGGTGAGAGAGCGGTGTGTCCGGAGTTACCTCGCTTATGAAGCGAGGATTCTTTTGAGGGCCGTTCTCAAAGTGTGGTTTGAATCAGGAGGATTGACTCAACGTATTTTGCCCAAATATCGAAAGCGTAAATGTTTTCAAAGTTTCAAGCTTCACTTCTTTATGATTTTAAAATAAAAGAAAAACTAGTTTTTCAAAAATAATAAAAATCATGCTCGTCCCAAGTAAGTCGCCCGGTGAAATGTCAGGAATTCTTTCCTTGGTGAAAACCTATCGGCGCCTCAGCGCCGCCTCGCCCGTCTTGGCGCCAAGCGGAATGCGCCTCGCAGGAAAAAGTGCGAAGTTTTGTAAAAATGGGGTGAAAATGGGGAGATCATTGCATGAATTTGCGATCAAAAAAGAAAGGTATAAAAGTCCTTTTTTGAAATGTATTTTCGGAGTCGCCACCAAATATTAAAGGAATTTGGAACCTATTCAACGCGTCTTGAAATACAAGACACGAGTGTCTCAGATTTCAAGATGCGTCGATACCTATCAATCTGAGGTTTGAAACCAGAGAAGGGGTTCGGAGTGAGGTTACTTTTCGAAAGTTTTGACAAAGTGTATTTTGAAAACAGCAATCAAAAAGCCTACGTAAAAAGTAGTCTCTACTAATTTGAAAACATTTGCTTAATTTCGATATTTGGGCTAAAAGTCACGCTACGTACAAGTGCGAATAAGTATGACTCGATTTAAAATGCATAAATAATGTAAATTGTCAAAATAATGACATATTGCTATAGGAAATGTACGTTTAAATAATAATTTATTGAATAAATTATCACTATAGACGTTATTTTCCAACTTCGTATTTAGAATTTGTGAAAAACCCTCAGTTTTGACATGTTAAAAGACTCTATGAAACGGTACAATTTAGTGTAGGATCCGTGATTCTAGTCGTTATTTAATGCATGAATGAGGACTTGCATAATTATAAAAGTGACGTCGGTTTGCTTTAGTGATAATGAGTCGTTTATTTATGCGATATTGGCGGGGTTTAGACGGATTATGAATCCGAATTGCTACAAATCAGGCCGTATTTAATACGGCCGCTAGTGCCAATATCGGGTTTGGGGTTAATGTAACCCCATTGTCCGAGTCTCAAACGTCTAGCCCGTAGGTAAAATGTTTACCTTTCGAAAATGTAAAGACGGTATTTTTGAGTGGATTTCGTGAATAGTGTATATGTGTTAAAAAACCGATCTTTTGAAAATGAATGAAGGGGGTTGGTATTTATAGAGTTTGGGTGGTTTTTGTGGGTGCACAAAATTAAATCGCCTGTGCACTGGCGTTTAGTTTTGTTTGAGTTGGATATTTTTTAAGAAAAATCAAAAAGGCGGCTGGTATGAAACAAAATAATAATCGCCTGTTAACAGGCGATTAGAAATTTAATCGCCTGTCAACTGGCGATTGTTATTTTGTTTTGGTGGGCTGTTTATGCCGCCATTTGGTTAATGACGTATTATAGGGTAATGATGGTGTTTTGTGATGTAATTATCTTAGTGGTTAAGTCATTTTGTTTTGGTCCGAATTTCGGTTTTCGTGTTTCGGTTTTTGTCGTGTTTTTCGGTTTTGGCTTGAAATAAAATAATATTGGGTTATATTATTTAATGGTATCGTGGAGTTTTGTTTTGTGAAAATGTGAAACGGGACGCACTTTGGCCCGTTTTGAGTGTTGTGTTAGTGTGCGTTTTTGGGTCGTTTTTGTAAGTTTGGGCCGTTTTGTAGCTAGTTGGGCTGTTTTTGTGGCTTGGCTTAATAAGATGTTCCTATATTGGGCGTGTGTTACGCTCATGACGACTAAAATTGACATTCATTTTCATGATTATGCAAATCCAAATTAATACGCTAAAAATGACTAATACGTTTTAGACACTTTTGTACCGTTTCGACTCTTTTAAAAGCATGCATGAAAGTCCTTTTCATCATCGGGTTTGTTTTTGAGTACGGATCGGTATCTACATCTTGCTCGATTCGGGTGAAGAATTTCCAGGTTTATGACGTGGCCATCCCTTTCTTTTGATTTTACGATCATGACGTCGACGTACACCTCGCCCTCCTTATGCATCATGTCGTGGAGCAAGGTGGTAGCAGTGCGTTGGTAGGTAGCGCCGGCATTTATGAGCCCAAATGGCATGATCGTAGCGATCGTCCCCAGGGGTTCTGAAAGTGGTTTTGGCATGTCATCTCACGCCATTTTGATTTGGTTGTATCTGCATATCCATCCATGAATGATAGTAAGGCGTGGTATCTTTGTGTTGTCGATTAGGATGTCCATGTGAGGTAGTGAAATCGTCTTTTAGGCGAGGCTTTGTTTAGGTCCCTAAGTGGCGCATACTCGTATTTTTGCCGCTTTTTCTTCATTCTGGCACCATGTTGGAGACCCAATCGAGTATTCAATAACCGGATGAATCCAACTTGTAGTTGCTTTTGATCTCTTCTTTGACCATGAGAGACCATTACGGCTTAATCGCTTCGGAGCTTCGTTTGGCAGATGCAGAACCTTGCTTGATCGGGATGCGGTGTTATTTATCTCGCGGTCTATCTGGAGCATGTCCTTATATGACCAGGCAAAGACGCCCTTAAACTCTGCGAGGAGCTTGGTGTATGTGGCCACTTTCTTACGTGGCAAGGAAGCCCCGATTCTGCGATTCTTGAGGCTCTTCGGGCGTGCCTATGTCGATGGTTGTTGTGTCTTCAATGATGGGGTCCTGTTTGGGTTTTGAGACAATGCTTGCAATGTATCTATATAATGCAATGTTTTTTAGTTTAAATTCATCGTGATCATTGGAATACGTAGATTTTAAATGAGGCAAAGAGTAATCAAAAACTTTCATGTTATTAATGTTAACAAAAGCGGTTACATTTGAAGATAGCTCAGACGAGGGAGCTTTGGATAACCTTAATGACTCTAGTTCTTACTGAGACTTACTATATTAGGAACGTAATTGAGTGACCTACCCGTCTTTAGAAAAATGGCGTCATGATGACGCAGGATCCTAGACTCTAGGTGTAGACGCTTGAATTGGGACTTCCCGGGTCGTCGGTAGATTGGGTGGCGTCTTCTTCGAGCTTCAGTTGTCGGAGGGCGGCTCAGAAATCTGAGGCTTCTATGGTGACGACCTCGTTGTAAAAAGGGATTTTAACCTTTTGGTGGAGAGTTGATGTTATGGCCCCGGTAGCGTGAATCCATGTCCTTCCTAGTAACATATTGTATGCCGGGGGAATGTCCATGAGTTGGAATTGGCTTTTTGTCTCGATGAGTCCTATCACGATGGGTTGTGATATGACACCTTCTATGCTGCGGGAGGTACCGTCGTATGCTCTTATGTTGTTGGAGCAAGGGGTGACATCACTTTCTTTTAGTCCTAGCTTGAGGGCTGTTGTTAGGGGCAGGATGTTGATCGCGGAGCCATTGTCGATGAGAGTAACGGGTAGTATCATGTTACGGCACTCTACGGTTATGTAGAGTCTTTGGGTTGTGCGGGTCTTGGAAGGATGGCGGTCTGGCGTGGGAGAAAGTTATGGCGCTGGTAGCCAATCCGGATGATGCGGCTAATGAGTCTTACCGGGAGGATATCTCTGGTGTTACGCCATGTCGTGTCTAAGGAAGGGTCGTTGGTTATGGGTAGGTTAGTCATATCCTTGACTATGCTCTTGTCTCTGCCGTTGCTTGTGCGTTTGGGAGGGAATCCTGGCGGTATTTGTAGCTCTGAAGGAGACTGATACGGATGTTGGGGGTGAGGAGCTTTATTGTGGCCGTCGGATTGTCTGAGGGGGTGTTGGTGAGGGAGCGGGGGGAAGATTCCTTTCTGTCCTCATGCCTTGGTTCCGCTTCTTGTCCTAGCTTGGCGAATCGATCAATGTTGCTACCGTTTCGATCTTTGTCGAAAAGGACGTTGACCTCGTGATCGCTTGTGGGAGCCAGGAGGGGATGATTGAGGATGGGATGCGTTCCTACGAAAATGGGGTGAGAACGGGGCGTGCTATGCTGGACTATTGGTTTATGAGCTATGCTTGGCTTGTCGATCGTCTCGTTGTCAATCATGTCTTGGATTACGTTCTTCAGCGAGCTTGATTCTCGATCATGTCGCTTTCCCCTGTGGAATTCCACAGACTGAGTCTTCGTGCCATGATAGTGGTTTCTTATCCTCAGGTGGTTCACTGGTGGGCTTGGGGAGATGCAGAATGTTTTTCTTTACGAGCTTTCCCAATGCCTTTGAGTAGGACATAAAGAGGGGGTCGAACCTCCGTCGCTGTTGTGATGAGAACGGCCCAACTGGTGATGACACAGGTGCAGAAGTGGGTTGGGCTAGGAAAATTGGTTCTTGTTTTGGTGCCTTCGGTTTGCGGTGTTAAAGGGTTCAAAGTGGTCGTGGTTCGAGGAGTATTGCCCTGGCGACCATGATCTGCAGTTTTGGCCAGTTTGTACTTGTGGATTTCATCTTCTAGGGATCGAATCCTCTTGATGTGTCGAGCAGACTCTTCGGCGAATAGTCTAGCGTTTTTATCGGTTTCGATCTTCTGCATGGCGGCCAGATGCTCGAATAGGGCGGCGAGGTTGGCTATCTTGTGGTCAAGCAGCCTTACGTGTTCGGTGATCGTCATTAGCGGAGGAGGTGGTGGAAGGGCAGCTTCGTCATTTGCGAGGTTGAAACGGAAATTCATATTGTGTTTGCGAGCCGGGCGTTCAGGGTTTTTCAGTGAGTGGACCTGACAAAGTTTTCAAACCTTTAGTGACTCTAAAAAGGAAGAAAAGACTCAACGAAAAATCACATTCACAATAGGAAAAAAGCAAAGGAGTAAAAAAGTGGGTGCATGACTCGACTCGTGTTTTTAGCTTAAAAGACACAGGAAGCTTTTGAGGTAGGGGCATGTTGACACGTCCCTAATCTCGAGGTAGGAAAATTTTTATGATCGTAGTCCGATTAACCCAGTTTAGCGGTATGTTGCTAGGGGTTTATCATCACGATAAAAAGGATCAAACCGAAGTAGCGATAGGCTAGTCGATCTGAGGATGTTAAAATTGGGTAAAAGGCGATCACTTGTTCGCCTTTTACGTGTGACTCAGGGAATTAAATCAAAATGACGATAGGTCACTTGATTCAAAAATTAAATCACCGGGTTCGCATCTGAACGAGCCCGCGTTTTTGGTTTTTTGAGGAAAAAGATTAAATCGGGATGACTATGAAGTCACTCGACTTAGAGCTAATTCTAACGTACTGAAGGTTAATTTCATTTAAAATCTCCGAAATGCATTGACATTTACGGGTTTTTGTTCTATGAAATTTTTTGCAATAAATGTATTATGACGATACGTCAGTCGCATAATTCATTTACGTTTTGAAAAAGATCTGGGATCTAGCGATTATCCTGGATCGGTTTTAAATGCACTGGCATTTTATTTATCAAACTCAAATGACTATAGGTCAAAGAGCCTAACGGCGTGTTTTTTTAAAAGTATGACCTTTTTTGAAAAAACCTTAAAAGTGGATTTCAAAAATGGACGTATTTTAAAAGTATAATGCCTAGGAAATGTTTTTGCATGCAGAGGTTTTGAAAGACGACTATAGTGAGGGTACTATAGCTTCACACTTGCACATATAAACACAGGTTTTTGGCTTATAGGGTAAGGTTCCCTCCGGCCATTCCCTTAACGTTTTGGTAGGGGCACCCGCAAGACTACACACGTCTTAGGTGTGCATTCAAGACGGGCCCTAGAGCGTTCGAGTTTGACTGGTTACGATCGTTTGTACGGATGCCGTACTTGTAATCGTGGAGGGGTGAGAGAACAACGTGTCCAGAGTTACCTCGCTTATGAAGCGAGAGTTACTAGGGGCCGTTCCTCAAAGGGTGTGGTTTGAATCAGGAGGATTCGACTCAACGTACTTTTGCCCAAATATCGAAAGCGTAAATGTTTTCAAAGTTTCAAGCTTCACTTCTTTATGTTTTTAAAATAAAAGAAAAACTAGTTTTTCAAAAATAATAAAAATCATGCTCGTCCCCAGCGGAGTCGCCAGCTGAAGGTACCGGGAATGTGAGACCTATCGACGCCCTACGCGCGCCCGTCCTCGCCCCGTGCGGGGGCGTCGGGAAGCGGAATGCGCCTCGCAGGAAAAAATGGGGGAGATCATTGCATGGGTTTGTGGTCAAAAAAGAAAAGTAGAAAAATCCTTTTTGAAAATGTATTTTCGAAGTCGCCACCAAATATTAAAGGAATTTGGAACCTATTCAACGCGTCTTGAAATACAAAACACGAGTGTCTCAGATTTCAAGGTGCGTCGATACCTATCCATCTGAGGTTTGAAACCAGAGAAGGGATTCGGAGTGAGGTTACTTTTCAAAAGTTTTGACAAAAATGTGTTTTTGAAAACTGAAATCAAAAAGCCTACGTAAAAGTAGTCTCTACTAATTTGAAAACATTTATTTAATTTCGATATTTGGGGCTAAAATGACGCTACGTACAAGTGCGAATATATATGACTCGATAAAAATGCATAAATAATGTAAATAGTCAAAATAATGACTTTTCTATGGGAAATGTACGTTTAAATAATAATTTATTGATTAAATTATTACCATAAACGTTATTTTAGACCTCATATTTGACTTTTAAGAATTTGTGAAAACCCTCGCTTTTGACATGCTAAAAAGACTCTATGAAACGGTACAATTTAGTGTTGGATCCGTGATTCTAGTCGTTATTTAATGCATGAATGAGGACTTGCATAATTATAAAAGTGACGTCGGTTTGCTTTAGTGATAATGAGTCGTTTATTTATGCGATATTGGCGGGGTTTAGACGGATTATGAATCCGAATTACTACAACCGTATTACGAATACGGCTTCGCTAATGCCAACATCGGGTTGGGGTTAATGTAACCCCTTTGTCTGAGTCTCAAAACGTCCCAGAGCGTAGGTAAAATGTTTACCTTTCGAAAGTGAAAAGACGGTATTTTTGAGTGGATTTTGTGAGTGTGTTAATGTGTTTTGTAAAACCGATATATTAAAATGAATGAAGTGGGTTGGTATATATAGAGGTTGGCTGGTTTTTGTGGGTGCACAAAATTAAATCGCCTGTGTACAGGCGTTTTTAATTTTGTTTGGGTTGGATTTTTTTAAGAAAAATCAAAAAGGCGGCTGGTATGAAACAAAATAATAATCGCCTGTTAACAGGCGATTAGAAATTTAATCGCCTGTCAACTGGCGATAGTTATTTTGTTTTGGTGGGCTGTTTTAAGCCGCCTTTGTTAAGTGACGTATTAGGAAGGGTAATGATTATGTTTGTGATGTAATTAACTTAGGGGTTAAGTCGTTTGGGTTTGGTCCGAATTTCGGTTTTCGTGTTTCGGTTTTTGTCGTGTTTTTCGGTTTTGGCTCGAAATAAAATAATATTAGGTTATATTATTTTAAGGTATTGTAGGATCTAGTTTTGTGAAAATGTGACACGGGACGCACTTTGGCCCGTTTTACGTGTTGCGTTAGTGTGCGTTTTGGGTCGTTTTTTGTGATTTTGGGCCTTTTTGTAGCTGGTTGGGCTATTTTTGTGGCTCGGCTTAATGGGACGTTCCTGTGTTGTGTTTACAATGACTAAGAGTGACATTCATTTTTATGATTATGCAAGTTCAAATTAATACGTTAAAAATGACTAAATACGTTTTAGACACTTTTGTACCGTTTCGACTCTTTTAAAAGCATGCATGAAAGTCCTTTTCATCATCGGGTTTGTTTTTGGGGGGTACGGATACGGGTATCTACAGCTTCTTCTTCTTTCTTTTCACAGTTTCGAATTCATTATATATACAGATATAACTGCTAAAACGAAACGGCTGTACGTACTGACGAACCAATGCCAAGTGCCACACTAGCTCGTGAATCATGGCTTAGAATTTTATGGGCAACATGAATCAGTCAACTCGACCGAAGAGTGATGGGTCCAACTTTTCTGATTGGGAGGCCGCATTACGGAATGCCGCCATCGCTGACGGTAAGCTCAAGTATTTGTGAGCCATCGCCGATTAAACCAAACTCCGATGCAGGAGCAGATGAAGTCTATGTTTATAGTGATTTCATGATGGAGGCGGGTGCGATACAGAACGTACTCATCTATTCAATGGAATCAAATTTGCAAAGACGGTTCATTACCCAAGGTACAAACAAGATTTTCACCACCCTAACTAAAAAGTTCTCGAAAGCACCGAGAATCAAGAGTTACGAGTATACCACTCGCTTCTTTGAAGCGAAACTCCAGAAGGGCCAACTGGTTAGTCCACACCTTCTCGACATGATCGAGAATGTTGAAAAACTGGAGGAGCTTGGTTGCAAGATCGATGAGAAGATCATCATTGATCGAGTGCTCCACTCCCTTCATGATGGGTATGCCCTCTTTAGGGCAAACTATTACATGAATGACATGCGAGCGATGCGCATGAGCTTCACTCACTCCTCGTACAGACGGAGAGTGATCTGAAGTTGAGTGGGAGCATAAAACAAGATGTTCTCATGATAGGCAACAAGCACAAGGGTAAGGGTAAGGCTCCGGCTAACCTAACTGTAGGAAAGCCGAAATTTAAGAAGCCGATGATTGGAAAGAGTGGGCCTGGTGAGGCTAGCGGTAGCTCACAAGGCAAGGCAAAAGCGAAGCAAAGCATGGAGTGCCACCATTGTCACAAGTCTGGGCATTGGAGGCGGAGCATCCGTGTATCTTTGAGGACATAAAAGCAGGCCGCGTCGCTCCTGTTGGTATGTCATCTTTTATTCATATGATTGAGATTAACCATGCAAGTTTCGGAACTTAGGTACTTCATACTGGTTGTGGTTCTCATCTGTGCAATCATTTGCAGGGCCTAAGAAACATCAAAACTCTGAAAAGATGTGATGTAGACCTGCGAGTGGGGAACGGAGCAAGAGTTGCTGCCGTTTCAGTAGGGACATATGTAATCCAACTCCCGAGTGGATTTGAGTTATTTCTGAATAACTGTTACTATGTACCTAGTTTATCAAAAAACATTATTTCTGTATCCGTACTTGATAAAGACGGATTTTCGTTTTTAATAAAGAATAATAGCTGTATTTTCTCTTTGAACGAAATGATTTATGGTAAAGCAGTTTCCATGAACGGAATTTATGTTTTAAATCAAACCACAGATATAATGCATGTGAGTAACAAGAAAGCAAAGGTTGGTGACAAAGATCAAACCTATCTATGGCATTGCCGTATGGGACACATAAATGAGAAACGCGTGAAAAAGCTCATTGATAATGGGACAATCGCCCCATTTGACTATGAAACTTTTGGCACGTGTGAATCATGTCTCATAGGCAAAATGTCTCGAATTTCCTTCAAAGGTGTTGGAATGCGCGCTGCTGACCTATTAGGACTCATACATACTGATGTGTGTGGACCTATGTCGATCAACGCTAGAGATGGCTATAGGTATTTTATCACTTTCACGGAAGATTTGAGTAGTAATGGACATGTCTACTTAATGAAGCATAAAAGTGAGTCCTTTGACAAGTTCAAGGAATTCCATAATAAGGTTGAGAACCAACTGGATAGAAGGATAAAAGCACTACGTTCAGATCGTGGTGGCGAATATCTTTCAACTCAGTTTGATCGACACCTGAAAGACCGCGGGATAGTACTACAGTTAACTCCACCCGGAACACCACAACTGAATGGTGTGTCCGAACGCAGAAATCGAACATTACTTGATATGGTTCGATCCATGTTGAGTCACACGGTTGTACCTGACTCATTATGGGGCTATGCTCTTTTGTCAGCTGCTCTTATACTTAACCGAAGTCCGTCTAAAGCTGTTGACAAGACTCCATACGAGTTATGGAAGGGAACGGTCCCTAACTTGTCCTTTATTCGGGTTTGGGGGTGTGAGGCTTATGTCAAGTGGAGACACGAGGATAAACTCGGCCCGCGATCGGTCAAGACATACTTTATTGGTTATCCAAAAGGAATGTTTGGTCATTACTTCTATTCGCCTACCGAACACCGAGTTTTTGTTGCGGCTAGAACGAAGTTCTTAGAGAAAGAGTTTCTCGAAGACAAGAGAAGTAATAGAACCTTCCATCTGTCGGAAATTCCTGAACCAACAACCGAGCAACCAATGCAGAAAACTGTTCCTTCTTCGTCTGCTGCGGTTAATATCCCTTTGGAACCCAGGAGGTCGGGTAGACTCTCCATTCCTCCAGACAGATACATCGGTATGGTCGAGGAGAATGAGAGAGACGACGTTTTACTCCTTGAGAGTAACGAATTGAACCCGTAACCTATAAAGGTGCCATGACATGTTCTAACTCAAAGCTATGGCAAGAAGCCATTCAATCCGAGATGGACTCTATGTATGAGAACGATGTATGGGATCTGGTTGACTTACTTGATAAGGCTCGGCCTCTTCAGTGCAAATGGCTTTACAAGATAAAGCGATCTGTAGAAGAACAACCAGATATATACAAGGCACGAGTAGTGGCAAAGAGTTTCACTCAAGTGCAAGGGTTGCACTATGATGAGATCTTTGCACCCGTAGTCATGTTTCGTTCCATTCGGATTGTCTTAAGCGATTGCCGCCTTTCATGACTATGAAATTTGGCAGATGGACGTGAAAACCGCCTTCCTAAACGGTTATTTGGACGAGGAGTTGTACATGGTACAACCCGAAGGTTTCACAGATCCTAACAATCCTAAGAAGGTTTGCAAGCTTAAGCGTTCCATCTATGGACTTAAGCAAGCTTCACGGAGTTGGAATCATCGCTTCAACCAAGTGATAAAGGAGAATGGATTCACTCGATCGGTCGAGGAACCATGTCTATATATCAAGTCGAGTGGAGCAAGATTGTCTTCCTAATACTATATGTCGATGACATACTTTTGATTGGGAATGACATACCTCTCTTAACTTCGGTAAATGTTTGGTTAAAGAACCATTTCCAGATGAAAGATC
This sequence comes from Dianthus caryophyllus, assembly GCA_023091065.1. NCBI lineage: Eukaryota > Viridiplantae > Streptophyta > Magnoliopsida > Caryophyllales > Caryophyllaceae > Dianthus > Dianthus caryophyllus. The sequence continues at coordinate 26,386,888 of CM041526.1, read as the reverse complement.
TGGGTGAGGCACAACGAATTTTGGGGATCCGTATCTATAGAGATAGATCACGACGGATGTTATCCCTCAGTCAGGAGTCTTATATAGATAAGATTCTTGAGAGATTCAGTATGACCAACTCCAAGAAGGGGTATCTTCAATGACTTTGGGGATGCACTTGAGTGAGACTCAGGCACCCAAGATAACGGAAGATGTAGAGTGCATGAGTCGTGTCCCTTATGCTTCGGCAGTAGGATCGATCATGTACGCCATAATGTGCTCACGTGCAGACGTGGCATCTGAAATGGGTATTGACTTATGGAGGTGCTATAAGGCTATGCGCAATCAGTTGCGCAGACGCTAACTTCCACACGAATCGAGATGACTCGATATCTCAGCTCGGATTCGTCTTTACTCTTAATGGCGCTGCGGTCAGCTGGAAAAGCTCCAAACAAACTGTTATAGCAGATTCTACGACTGTGTCCGAGTACTATGCTATTTAGTTGCAAGGGAAGCTGTATGGATGCGTCAGTTCTTACAAGGACTAACTGTAGTTCCTAGTTCGAATGACACTATCACCATCTATTATGTTAATAGAGGTGCCATCTTCCAGGCTGAAGAGCCTAAAGTCCAGCAACTAGTCCAGATATGTACGTCGGTATATGATAAGCATGAAGGGCACGTTATCTTCATGAGAATTAAACGTGTTCCTGGTTATAATAGTACTTGACGTGGATTGGATAAATGTATCTTTTTCATATACTATTTATAACATCATCGTATTGTTTTATATATTTTGTTTTTCCATGTGGATTGTACGGACAACTTTGAACACCACAAAGTGAACTGGAAAAAATTATATTTGTTTCGGTCCGTAATCGCCTACATGAGCTGATAACTCTGGCGATTATTTTGTGACGTCGATTGATGGCGGGTTCAACGAGCCATAAGTCAAACTGTTGACTGATCGATCACAGATGCGGGTTTATGGAAATCGCGCAGGACATTTTTGTTACGACTACATGGAGTCCTAAATGTTTCAGAATATTAGGTGCCGGGTCGTGGATAGGACATCCATAGTGTTCCTAGAGTCGATTCTTTTGACTATCGACTGTACGGATATTTATGATTAAATATAATATATGGATATTATAATTACATTATACATTAAAAGCTAAAGAATACTAATTAATTGGGTTTTGATAAACTTTTAATTAGAATTTGGGCTTTTAAATTATGAGGTGAAAAGTCCACCCCATATTGATGAGGTTGGACGTGTGATGTTAAGAGGAGAAGGGTTGTTTTCTTCTCTTCTGCTTAACCTAATCATACCCTAATTCTCATCTAACCCTAATTCATTATTCATCCTAGCACACAACACATATCTTGAGAGAAAAGAAATTGTTCTCCTCTCTAATTCTTCTAGCAATTCAAAGGGGCATATCTTAAACTCATCTTGGGTGTTTCAATTAGGAGATACCATATTTTTGGTATTGTTCTTAGGCCAAATTCAAAGGATTAAAAGGTTAATTCTTAAATCTTTATACTATGTTATGCATTTTCATTTTATGACTATAAATCTTATAAAATTTTCATTATAATCCTGTGATTTTAAAGGACTATATACCGATATAATCCTACACAGCCTTCACATTACCTTCGGCCTATATTTCATCCTAGGTTTATTCAACCTACAACTCTTGGCCTCATGCCCTAATTTCTAGCAAGTCTCACAATAGAAAGGCAACCACTCGTACTCCACCTTTTGTATAATCTGACCATAAAAAGGCATATTCACAATTATCGTCTCAAGGACCTCCTTGGCCACATATACTTCAATCAATAATCGTGCAAAGCCCAGCCTCGCCTTCAATGTTGTGATCTGATCTGCGTAGAGCGGTGTATCAATCTTGTAACTTTGCTAAGTGTATTGGTGTAGAGTCCAAGGGCCCAACAATACTCTAGAGGGGGGGTGAATAGAGGATTGGACCTCTTAAAAATTTTGCAACGGAAATATTAAAGCGTGAAAGTAAATTGCAGAAAATAAAGAACACAATGATTTACGTGGTTCGGCCCAATTGAAAAGCCTACATCCACCCCTTCTTCTTATTAATTATTTATCAAGAGCACCTACTCCGGCCTAGCTTACAATAAATAATTAACAAACACTAGAGATCTACTCCGACCTTAGTGTGAAGCTATTCTTTTTCAACTCGAGAAATTAATCTCTAACAAGGTGATTATTTTTCTCGTTACAAGTCTCTCAACAAAATGAAAATACAATTCAATTGTCTAGAGAGTCTTATCGTAACTATGCACTTTAAAAAGATAAGAGTTAAAATCAAAAGTACACGGTTCAAAGTTCTTTCAAAAATCGAAACAAATATTTTGCAAAATGAAAATGTAAGAACACGGTTAGACTCAAGGTCAAAATGATTTTGCAAAAATGTAAATTAAGAATGCTTTTGAAAGACTTAGATTATTCTTTAAGATGTATATGATGAGCTTAGATAATCATTTCACAAAATGGAGCACATGTACTTATAGTACTACGTGCAAAAAGATACACATACACCAATATTATTTTTATTACTTGCTAAACAAGAAGTTGATATTATGTAAATAATATTGTGTTGTATAATATTATGTTGTGAAATATTATTAGCTTCCTAATTAAAAGATTAACTTTGATTGAACAAATATAATTAGGAAGATATTGATGATAGCTTGTTTTCCAAGAATGAACCTAGACATACTAGTCTAGAAAGAAGATACAAGATATTATTTAGAAAATTATCCTTTGAGAATATATAATGAAATCCGAAAATATGGACAAATATCAAATAATATTTTCGGCCAAAGTGTAAGAATAATGAAGATGATTTTCCAAATAAAATTATTGTCTAAAATATTATTAGCTTCCTAATTAAAAGATTGAGTAGGATTGTAAGATATAATTAGGAAGATATTATAGGCTTACTTGCTCTCCAAGAATGAACCTAGACACATAAGTCTAATTAGGAGAAACAAGATATTACAATATATTATTTTGAGAATTATCTTCTAAAAGATATTAAATAAACCGAAAATATGGAAGAGTATTGAAAAGAATATTTTCGGCCATATTAGAAAATAACAAGGATGATTTCTTCAAAATAAAATATTGTATAGAGTATGTTTTGAGAAAGAGAATTATCATAAAAGAATATTTTGCAAGATTACAATATATGAGAAATATTTTGCACATCTTTTACAATTAGGTTTTCATATATTTTAACAAGTAAAATATACTCAAATCTAATTCTAAGATGAGTAAAGATATTCACACATGTTATAATAAAAATATGGAAAACTTTTAACACAAGATAATTCTTTAGAAAATATTAAAAAAAGATATTTAAAATATATTTAGAGAAAACTTTTTATAGTACTAATGTTACTACAACATGCAAGCACGTTATGATAGCATTACTACTAAGATTTGTAGTGCATAGCTTCGTTAAGTCACTTTACAAATTTAGTCCTAAAGTCTTGACTTGACACGAAGCTCGTCTTTCTCATCTTCATCTTCCTCTTTTGCATTTTGAGTCCTACGCATCACGAACTCAAACAAACGACCAAGTGACATATAATATAGAAATAAATAACTTGACAATATCAAAACTAAACACGGAGTCAACAAATTCCCCCTTTTTGATGATGTCAAGTCCTCTAAGATTTATTTCTATGGTCGTTCCCCCTCAATCGAATATCGTCTCAAAAGATGATGAATCACAAGCGAAAGATAAATGTAACCGTTCTCGTTCCAACCTGAAAACCTTAGTGATTTATAAAACAAAACACTCGAGAGAGAGACAAAAAGAAAAGCGACGATCAATGAATTAAAGCAATGATTAGGCAATCAATCTTAGGTGTTTTTCCCCCTCTTGACTTCATCGAAAAGGAAAAGGACTAGAATAATATCACGAATGCAAGCACACATATGAAACAAGTAAGATAGATGCGTGAGAGACCAAAACACGTGTTATCATAAAGGCGAGCATCAAAGATTGATCCAAAACGACACAAAAGAAGAGATAGAGTATATATGTAAGAATAGACCCTAAACGCATTCTAAGACTTTTGTAAGAGAGTCACCAACCAATCATTATTACGAATTTTTATAGAGCGCAAAGATAGCTCACAAACACGACCCCTAAACTCCTCCACAACCGTATAGTAGCACATCCATATTTTTCATTGTCTCCAACTGGAACGCTCTCCAAAGCACCAATATTTATTTGGAATTCGTCACCTAAATTTGCAAGTATCTCAAATTTGGATACATGAATGAATTCAACCAATACACCCCCTTTTTTAATCTTCCCCCTCACTTGGTGCGCTTTTTTTTTTTTTTTTTTTTTTTTTTTTTTTTTTTTTTTTTTTTTTTTCGCGCACACACCACTTGACCTCCTTTTTTAAGGAAAAATAAACTTTATGTGAGAGAGATATTTGTATGGGTAAGAAAAGATTTAGGTAACGATATAATTATGGGTGTAAAGAGACATGAGATAAGAGAGAGTGATATAACGGATGTTAACCTAACATTGGATAAGGTTATGTTAACATGAAAATGAAGTGAACTTAACTCGAATGAGGTTACACTAATCATGGAAGAACTTTGTATCGTGGCTATTTTCTTTGGAGGAAAGTATTTGTGAATATAATTTGAGCTTTTGTGAAAAAGATTCTATTTGTCAAATCTTTAACACATGAGTATGAAAATTTTTGTAAGAAAGTTTTCGTGGGAGACTCAAAGACACAAAAGGCAAGCTATTTATTGTGAGGATTATACCATATTTTTATGAAAGAAAATTTCACTATAGAAAACATGGTTGTTTCCAAGCATGCTAGGAATATTTAGAAAACGGTTTCTAAATATAGAATATAGTGAAATAAAATGTCATATGATATAAGGATAATCAAAAGAACAATCTCTAAGCTTTAATAGATAAACACGTGTCTTTAAATCACATACACACAAAATCAAAACATGAGACATATAGAATTTCACATCATAATACGGACACAGTCTCAAATCCAAAACTAGTCAATCATAGGAAGAATATCACGGTCCAAATCAATCACAAATCAAGCCAATTTCAAGACGTAATTTCTCAAATCGTTCCCTGGCTAAGGGTTTTGTAAAAATATCAGCTTTTTGATATTCGGTTGGACAAAAGATTAGTTCAATATTACCTTTTTCTACATGATCTCTCAAAAAATGATGACGGATATCGATGTGTTTGGTCCGAGAATGCATGGCCGGGTTCTTAGAAATGGCTATGGTACTAACATTATCACAATAAATAGGTACGCTATCGAAAACTACCCCATAATCATGTAATTGTTGTTTAAGCCAAAGTAGTTGAGAACATACCAGAGATGCTGCAATATACTCACTCTCCGTTGTAGATAAAGCAACCGTAGCTTGTTTCTTTGAACCCCATGATACTATACCCGATCCAAGAAATGTAGCCGTACCCGAAGTGCTTTTTCGGTCGATTGAGCAACCTCCATAATCCGCATCTGAATAACCTTTAAGATCAAAATTGTCATACATAGGATAGAACAAATATAGATTAATTGTACCAATTAAGTATCTTAAAATACGCTTGACTGCCACAAGATGAGATTCCTTAGGGTTTGCTTGAAACCTAGCACATACACATACGCTTTGCATAATATCGGGTTGACTAGCCGTGAGATATAAAAGAGACCCAATCATGCCTCTATACATAGTCTCATCCACGGCCTTACCATGCTCGTCCTTGTCCAATTTTGTTGTTGTAGCCATAGGTGTAGAGATAACCTTACCATTCTCCATACCGTACTTCTTGAGCAACTCCTTTATGTATTTTTGTTGATGTATCATTATTCCTTCCTTAGTTTGCTTGATTTGTAGACCTAAGAAGAAACTTAATTCTCCCATCATACTCATTTCGAATTCAGATTGCATTAGGTCTGAAAAATAACTACACAAACTTTCATTAGTAGCACCGAAAATAATATCATCAACATAAACTTGAACAATTAACATATCTGACCCCTTGGTTTTCAAAAATAAGGTTTTATCGACAGAGCCACGTTTGAAATCATTTTTAAGTAAAAACTGAGATAAACGATCATACCATGCCCTAGGGGCTTGTTTTAGACCATAAAGAGCTTTGTCGAGAAAATAAACATGATTTGGAAATTCTTTACTTTGAAAACCGGGGGGTTGCTCAACATACACTTCCTCTTTCAAATAGCCGTTAAGAAAGGCGGTCTTAACGTCCATTTGATAGAGTTTAAATCCTTTGTGAGCGGCAAAGGCAATAAGTAATCTAATCGCTTCTAAACGGGCTACGGGTGCGAAGGTTTCGTCGAAATCAATGCCTTCTTGTTGGTTGTAGCCTTGCACCACTAGCCTTGCCTTATTCCTCACAATGGCTCCCGAATCGTCAAGTTTGTTTCTAAAAACCCAACGAGTACCAATAACTTTACGATTCGGAGGCCTAGGTACCAAGTGCCAAACTTTGTTTTTCTCAAATTGTCGTAACTCATCTTGCATTGCAACTATCCAATCGGAATCGGTTAGTGCAACTTTGATGTTGTTAGGTTCAATGGTAGAGAGAAACGAGTTTAGCACACAATAGTTATTCATGATGGACTTACGCGTTTGTATACCTTTATTGTAGTCGCTAAGTATCGCATCCGTGGGGTGAGAACTTTGATGTTTCCATTTCTTGAGCGTCGTTGGAACGTTGTTCAGATTTACATCGGATGTTACCTTAACATTGTCTGTAACGTCAGATGTTCCCCCTGAATTCAAGCTGGATGTATCTGTTGATGTTACTCTAACATCCGTTTCCAAAGGATCTGTGGTGGAGTCTTTAGAGTTAGATGATGAAGTAACATTATCATCCTTTGCTTGAGTATCATCCAAGTTTGACTTTGGAGCCTTTTCGGCGTCGGTTCCAATAATTTGTGTTTCATCGTTTTCGTCCTTTAATTCGGGTAAGTCCTTACGTGTGAGCCAGAAATCTGGATCTTCCTCTTCTTCCAAGTCATCTCCTTCATATTGTTCGAGAGTGTCGTTTTCGTCAAATACGACATGTACACTTTCTTCTACGCACATGGTTCGCTTGTTGTACACACGATACGCTTTACTACGATTAGAATAACCTAAGAGAACACCTTCGTCACTACGAGGATCAAACTTTCCCAATCTATTTTTACCATTATTATGTATAAAACATTTACTTCCAAAACATCGTAGATGGGAAATGTTTGGTTTTCTTCCTCTTAGTAGTTCGTAAGGGGTTTTCTTTAAGATTGGTCTAATCATAGCTCGGTTGTGTATATAACATGCGGTATTCACGGCTTCTGCCCAAAAGTTTCTAGGCAAGCTGCTACAAAGTAACATTGTGCGTGACATCTCCTCAATGGTTCGATTCATTCTTTCAACTACTCCATTTTGTTGAGGAGTTCTAGGAGCTGAAAAGTTATGATCGATACCATGCTCTCGACAATACTCAATGAAGGCTTGGTTATCGAACTCGGTACCATGATCCGTCCTTATAGATATAAGATTATGCGAATATTTGTTTTGAGCTAATTTTATCAAGCACACAAATTCATCAAACGTATGATCTTTGGAGCTTAAGAAAATTGGCCAAACAAATCTCGAATAATCGTCTACTAAAACAAAGACGTATCTAGCACCGGCTCTACTACTAACTCTCATTGGTCCACATAAGTCCATGTGAACTAATTCAAGTGGCTTGGAAGTGCTTACCACGTTTTTAGACTTAAACGATGATCTCAATGCGTGTTTATTACAACGTATACACGCACCACAATTTATTGGTGTCAAACTTTCTGAGGGAAGTCCTTCAACAAGTTCCAATTTCTTCAATCTTTTTAGACAATGTGTGTTGATATGGCCGAACCTCTTGTGCCATAAAGAGTGATCGCTCAGGATCGCACTCATACACTTGAGGGATGTAGAAGGAATACTATCTATGTCTCTACGACATAAACATTATTCTTTCTTCTTCCTTCAAGTATAACGTACTAGATCCTTCACGAAGAATTCGACACACACTTGGATGAAATACAACTTTGTTCCCACGATCGCACAATTGTGAGATACTTAGAAGATTATGCTTAAGTCCTTGTACAAGTAGCACGTTGTCAATTGAATGTGTTTTGGAGATACCAACTCGACCAATTCCAATGGTTTTTCCTTTACCGTTGTCTCCAAACGTCACACTTCCACCTTCGTAAGTTTCAAGTGAGAGGAATTTGTTTTTATCTCCCCAATATGTGTCTCGAGCAACCACTATCCAAGTACCATTGGTTGCTTCCTCTCACTTCTTCCTACAAAGATTCACTTTGGTGATTTAGGTACCCACACAAAGTTGGGTCCTCTTCTATTAGTTAAATCGGGAAGTAAATCTTTACGAATCCAAACACGTTTAACAATATACTTACGTTTATGATTATAGTACAAGTTAGGATCAAAAGATTCATACTTCTTCTTAGTGGTTTCATGATTACATTGAGTTTTGGGTTTAGGCATGTTATCATAACTAGACTTGACATAATCCGTATTTCTTTTATAATGCAAGTCACGTTTTTTACAACAATTGACGTAATGACCCGTTTTTCCACACAAGTTACAAATTTTATATTTGGGAAGACCAACATACTGTCTTTTGCGAAAATCACGGTTAGCGGGTTCGTTCATTTTCTTAACGTGTTCTACGCGACATCTAGTTTGATAACCTAGACCTTCTTTATGGTGTCGATTAGATTGTTGAGTTAAAAAGTTAAGGACTTCTTGACTAGCTTCCCATTTCTTACTAACATTGAAAGTTTCTTTTAATCTCTCATTAAGTTCTTCCTTTTCTTTACTCAACTTATCACAATTATTACAAGACTCGACCTCTCTATTTATAGTGGATTCCTTTTTACTTAATTCGGATTGAAGTTCAACAATCTTTTTAGTAAACGATGATTTCATAACTTTAAAGCTCGATTGTTGTTGAATAAGTTCATTAGTGAGGTTATTTACTTGGTTATCTAACAACTTGACTTTTTCTTCAAGTTCATGATTTCGTTTAACATATGATGATGTTACTGTAACATCCTCCAAAGCTGGAATATCCTCTTCAGATGTTAGGTTAACCTCATCTAGGGTTTCCTTTATCTGGTCAGATGTTGGAGTAACACTGACTGGAGGTTCATCCATTTCGGGTGATGGTATGGTAACATCATCTCGTGTTAGACTAACGTCACCGAACGAGTTTACAGAATTTTCAGAGTTTATGGACGAGTTATCGTCTTCGGAAGCGTAATTAGAGTCAAGGTCATACTTGCCCCAGTCTAAGTTTGGCGTAGGCTCAACATATGTGTCAAAACTTTGTTTTGAGACTTTTGGTGAGCTTACGTTCTTCTTAGAGCGAAGTTTTTTGACCTTTTCACTTAGAGAACAATTATTATCTTCAAGGTCTTTAATATAAGTCTCTTGATTAACACAAGTATTATAAACACCTTCAAAAATCTCAAGAAGTCTATCTTTAGATAGCTTTAAAAACTTATTCTTGACTTTATCGAAAGTTACCTCAATTTCTTCATCCGAATCGGCTTTTCCCATTAAGCATAGGTCTTTGTGAGACCTTCCTTTTGCCGATTCAACACCATACGTGCTTAGGCACACGTTGGCTTCCTCTTCCTCCTCGGTTTCTTCATCTGTATCAACTTCAAGATCTCCCCATCCTTCGGAGGCTAGCATAGCCGTTTTGTATGTGCTCTTAGCCTTCTCACGTTTGGCTTTGTTTTTGATTTTTGCCCACGTGGGACAATCTTTGATAATGTGAGTTGTTTCTCCACACTTATAACACCCTTTGTTCGAATTTTTTGTTTTAAAGGGTCTAGAATTTTTACTCACATTTTTGGAAGAATTAAAGCCAAGTTTTTTACTGTTGAACCTTTTAACAAATAATCCTATTTCATCATCCGAATTCTCATCATCACTGGACTCGGCTTTAAGAGCTATCCCTTTGTTTTTGATTGGTTCTATGTGCCCTTTGTTGAGTGTTAACTCATGGGCCATCAAAGATCCAATCAAGTTATCATAGGAAAGTTTAGATAGATCTTTAGCTTCCTCTATCGCAGTGATTTTGGGTTGCCATTTATCGGTTAGGCTCCGAAGGACTTTATTAACAATGTCCTCGGTTGAGTATACTTTGCCTAAATTATTTAACTCATTGATTATACTAGTAAATCGATTAGACATGTCACTGATGTTTTCATTTTTCTCCATATGAAACATCTCGTACTGATGAGTTAATAAATTTTGCCGACACTTTTTAACTTGGGATGTTCCTTCATAGGAAGCCTCAAGACTATCCCAAATTTCTTTCGCACTTGCAGATGATGAAAAACGATTAGAGATTTCTTTGGTTAAACCTTTTTGCAACATAGTTAAAGCTTTAAAATTCTTTTGAGCAATTTTAAAATCTTTCTCATCATAGTCATCTTCTTGCTTTTCAGTTTTCTCATCAGTAGAGAGTATAGCAATGGGTCCTTTGACTATGATTCTCCAACATTCAAAATCGACTCCTTTTATGTGATTTCTCATTTGGTTTTTCCAATGACTATAATCCTTACCATCAAAGATAGGATATTTTACCATATCACTTGAATCCATTTTTGAAAATAAAAAAAACTAGGCCGAGATATTAAGAAGAATAAAAAAAAATAAAATATCAAAACTTAGAGTATTGGATCACCTCTTTAGCGGTAAAGCTATCAAGAGCACGAGGCTCTGATGCCAATTGTAGAGTCCAAGGGCCCAACAATACTCTAGAGGGGGGGTGAATAGAGGATTGGACCTCTTAAAAATTTTGCAACGGAAATATTAAAGCGTGAAAGTAAATTGCAGAAAATAAAGAACACAATGATTTACGTGGTTCGGCCCAATTGAAAAGCCTACATCCAGGCCATCTACTTATTAATTATTTATCAAGAGCACCTACTCCGGCCTAGCTTACAATAAATAATTAACAAACACTAGAGATCTACTCCGACCTTAGTGTGAAGCTATTCTTTTTCAACTCGAGAAATTAATCTCTAACAAGGTGATTATTTTTCTCGTTACAAGTCTCTCAACAAAATGAAAATACAATTCAATTGTCTAGAGAGTCTTATCGTAACTATGCACTTTAAAAAGATAAGAGTTAAAATCAAAAGTACACGGTTCAAAGTTCTTTCAAAAATCAAACAAGTATTTGCAAAATGAAATGAAGAACACGGCTAGACTCAAGGTCAAAATGATTTTGCAAAAATGTAAATTAAGAATGCTTTTGAAAGACTTAGATTATTCTTTAAGATGTATATGATGAGCTTAGATAATCATTTCACAAAATGGAGCACATGTACTTATAGTACTACGTGCAAAAAGATACACATACACCAATATTATTTTTATTACTTGCTAAACAAGAAGTTGATATTATGTAAATAATATTGTGTTGTATAATATTATGTTGTGAAATATTATTAGCTTCCTAATTAAAAGATTAACTTTGATTGAACAAATATAATTAGGAAGATATTGATGATAGCTTGTTTTCCAAGAATGAACCTAGACATACTAGTCTAGAAAGAAGATACAAGATATTATTTAGAAAATTATCCTTTGAGAATATATAATGAAATCCGAAAATATGGACAAATATCAAATAATATTTTCGGCCAAAGTGTAAGAATAATGAAGATGATTTTCCAAATAAAATTATTGTCTAAAATATTATTAGCTTCTTAATTGAAAGATTGAGTAGGATTGTAAGGTATAATTAGGAAGATATTATAGGCTTACTTGCTCTCCAAGAATGAACCTAGACACATAAGTCTAATTAGGAGAAACAAGATATTACAATATATTATTTTGAGAATTATCTTCTAAAAGATATTAAATAAACCGAAAATATGGAAGAGTATTGAAAAGAATATTTTCGGCCATATTAGAAAATAACAAGGATGATTTCTTCAAAATAAAATATTGTATAGAGTATGTTTTGAGGAAGAGAATTATCATAAAAGAATATTTTGCAAGATTACAATATATGAGAAATATTTTGCACATCTTTTACAATTAGGTTTTCATATATTTTAACAAGTAAAATATACTCAAATCTAATTCTAAGATGAGTAAAGATATTCACACATGTTATAATAAAAATATGGAAAACTTTTAACACAAGATAATTCTTTAGAAAATATTAAAAAAGATATTTAAAATATATTTAGAGAAAACTTTTTATAGTACTAATGTTACTACAACATGCAAGCACGTTATGATAGCATTACTACTAAGATTTGTAGTGCATAGCTTCGTTAAGTCACTTTACAAATTTAGTCCTAAAGTCTTGACTTGACACGAAGCTCGTCTTTCTCATCTTCATCTTCCTCTTTTGCATTTTGAGTCCTACGCATCACGAACTCAAACAAACGACCAAGTGACATATAATATAGAAATAAATAACTTGACAATATCAAAACTAAACACGGAGTCAACAATTGGGAAAAAAAATATGGATCCAAATCAGGAAGAAGAACCCAAACAGGAACCGTTGAAACTCTATTGAGTTCTTGGGAGAACAAGGAAGTCCATTGCTTCAATAACATCACATGACCACCAATAGTCCAAGGACCTCCCCTTAAATCATTTGCATATCAGCGTCGCTCTTGAAAAGAAAACTAAACCAACCCCGTCGATAAAATTGAACAAAAGGAACGGATACATGGTTCCAGTACTTATCGACAAAGCCCTGAAGTTCCTATAATTGAACCCTCATCCCCAAGACATTACCCATAAGGGTTTTGCTCCAAATCTGCAATTCCTCTTCGATATCCTCCTTTTCAATCGTCACCTTAGTGGGTTTTGCCGTTTCTTCACAAATATTCATCCCCATTTCTGACTGCCAGATACAATCCCACTCCAAGAACGAGGTTACTTTGGCGCTACCACCGATGGCCCTAGCTCTGCACCTACCTTCGTTGAGGTAGCTGAAGAGTCCACCACACCCTCTTCCAAAACCCCATTTTCCTTCGATTGTACTTTCGATCCTTCACCCACCGCAAACACATAAGAATTAAGAGGCGGAGAAGATGTAACTACCAGCGATGGCTCACCAATAACCGGTGTTTCTGATTGAATTGATCTAATTTTTGGTGGTCGACCCCTACCTTGCGCCATGGAGTTAAAACCTCAAACCTTAACCATGGAGAGAGAAGAGAACTTTTTATTTATATGAAATAACTGAATTATTATTATTATTATTATTATTATTATTATTATTATTATTATTATTATTATTATTATTATTATTATTATTATTATTATTATTATTATTATTATTATTATTATTATTATTACGTATCTTTGTGCAAAGCTCCAGCTAATATAATTTCTTTGTACTCAACTTAAAAAAATTATAAAGCTCATTTTAGACATTGAGCCCGAGTTTAATGAATGTACTGAAAATATCGGGTATTACAAATCATAGATGATACTAGCTTAGTTTTTTGTTAGATTTTAATAATACCTCTCACATTAAGGTGATTAGATTTCGTCTTTTGTTAGATTTATTTTTTAGGAAAATTTAACACTAATAATCCATCCTTTACGTGGTCTTCCAAAAATAAACCGATCTTTACTTAATCCCATAATAAACTCAAGTATCCTTATAATCTTCTATTGGTAGACTATGCCACCGGCAACCTATTCTACAGGTAATTTTATTTATTTTTTTACTCTGTCATTAGCACCACCCTCCATTAACACAACCTACCATCACCAACAACTCCACCACCACCCTTAACCTTTATCCACCACTTCAAGTTGAACTCCAAGCACCACCACCACTCATAAACCGTCTCAATCGAAAAACACCCAATTTCTCCTTTTGTATCATTGTACCCCAAACCTCCCCCGATAGGCCTCCGCCTAACCTCGACTAAAACGTCAAATATAATAGAACAGAGCACCGACGAGGTGACTTACTCCGGTGAAGAGAACACGATCAGGAGACTCGGGCGACATGTGGTGGCAAAGGTGGCCGTTGAAGTTGACTTCGACTAGGGAGATGAGTGGCGGAGCTTGCTGCCATTTATGGAGCCAACAATGGAGAACTTTGGCAGTGATGTGGTGGTTGTTATTGTTAATGTTGGCAAGTGATTATGATGGTGATGGAAGTGAGAGGTGGAGCCAACAACGGAGAACTTTGGCAGTGGTGTGGGGATAGGATGGATGACAATGATTTGGTATGTTAGTAGGATGGATGACATTGATACCAAATCCGCGACGATCGATAAGAGCCAGAAAATCGACTAAAGACGAATCATTCGTCTACAATTAGCTTGAATCAAGGTGGATACTCTAACATTACAATAAGTAGGCACAAATCGTGGAAGTCTGATGGTAGAATCATGCCAAGAATAAGTGATGTCCTTATAATTAGCCATTATATATATTGATATGGAATAATTTATTTAGGGATAGTTTAGTACTATAAATACACTAGAAGTTGCAATGAAATAGATCATCAGAATAATAATAATCCAATTCTCTCGTTAGTTCCTTGTATTTTACGATAATCGGAGCCCGCAGGCGCTCGAAGTCTGGCCGTTCTTATCAAAGAGGGAGCCACAGAGGTCGACTGAGATGGCGCCGATGGTGGTCGACGGAGAAGATGTCATGACAGTGGCGGCGGCGGTGGCCTCTAACAGTAGAAGGAGGAGGAAGAATTCAAGGAGAGAGAAATAGGGTGTTTTTAGCTGAGAGTAATGGAGTGACCGTTGAACTTGAAATAGGCCTTAGAAGCTTGAAATAGAAGGAGGAGAATGGAGAGGTTGAAGACAGCAGAAGCTTGGAATTGAGGAAGGAGGTGACCTGATTTTACAGGTCACCAACAGGTTAACTTTGAGGGGGTTTATTTAGGGGTAAATTATATAGAAGTTTGGTTTATTGTGGGATTATGTGAAGATTAGTTTATTTTTGGAAGATCAGCGAAAGGATGGATTGTTGGTGTTAAATTTTCCTATTTTTTACCTGCTCACTATCAAAAAAATTTATATATTTTAAATGAAGATACAGTCTTAATAAAAGCTTGCTTGCATACTAACACAAACTAAATACCATTAAATATTTTAGATTTAATTTTTTTTTATATCCATTTAGAATTTTATTATTGAAAAACTAGTGCATTTAGGAATCAAATGTTTTAACTCAAACAATCTTATAATAATGATTTATACAGAATAGAAATTTTTTTATTTTTTTCTTAATTTGTCTCACATCTAAAAGTAGATTTCTATTCTACGCTCGTTTTCTTCAAAATAATAAATTTTGTAAATCTTTTGCTAATATAGATAAATGTCCTATTAATGACTAAAGCTATATGAAGAATTTGATTAACTGTAAGGCATTTAATATATATGTTAATGTTAAAGTCGTTTACATATACATGAAAGAGTTGTTCCCAAATTCCAAAGACCCAACACAAATAATGTCATGACATTTGTATTGTCAAACAATACACTACTAGAAAAAAGATCTTAAATGTCGATCGTTCGTAAAAGATTCGTATCTCCATAAATTCAATTATGAAATGAATACCTTAAATGATACATTTATTCTGATATGGGGAAACTAGAAATTCAAACATAATGTTTTAATGTTGATATTAATTATGGAACCCGACGAATAATTACTTGAGCACCATGTTTGGGTTTCAACGTTATCACCCTAGTCGGCGAATGAATATACGATGGTGAAAGTTCGAAGGAAAACCGTTGTAGAATCAGCGACATCGTGACCTTAGCTTCAATGATTGAAAAATTTTGTCCAATGCATGAGCGTTGACCCCAACCAAAGGGGAAGAACGCCATTGTACCATTAGTTGCACTCTTAATACCATTTGCAAATCTCTCTGGTTTAAATTCCTTTGCATCGTCTCCCCAAAACTTGGGATTATGATGAGCATGAAGTATTAACATACCAACAAGTACACCTTTGGATAAATGTAGGTTTCCTAATGTAGCTTCCTCATCTCTTATCGTTCGAGAGACAAACGGTGCCGGAGGATACAATCGTAGCACCTCATTGAGAATCATTTTCATCTGTTGATAAAAAATAGTATTACATACATAATATATTAGTATATACGTCGTACGTGGGTGGAAATAATTACATTCACCTCATGACGTCATGACTTACTTATTGACGTGCATTTTACAAGGATAATTTTTATTACTAACTATAAGAAAAAATATAATTTTGATAATTACATTACATTTACGAAAACAAATCGAACAACGTCGAACACAAATATATTTGAATATACATATTACTCAAATTTTGAAAATTCTCTAGATAATTAGTGTCAAAAAGTCACATTAGAGTGTACGAATTTTTATAAAGCGAGTAAAATGCAGTGTATAGTAACTCGTTATAAAATAGACTCGTTATTAAATTCAAAAATAAGTAATAATCCCAACATTTAATTGACAACGACTATTTCAATTTTTAAACCATATCAAATATTTACACAAACTAAGTAGTTCTATGATACTATATCAAGTTTATTTTATAGAATATAAATGTTGTTTAAATTATAGTGAAAATTTATTGGATATCAAACCCAAAATCTCTTGCGGTTTTGAAAGCATTTCACAAATATTTTCTAATTATGTCAAATGTTTGATGACAAGATTCTTTTCAAATGGGTTTGTTTCTTATTAAGGTTGATCACTTAGCCTACTACCAACAAAAGAGTACAATATCTATGTCTGAGGTTGAGCTTTTGCAACCCAAAGTCAGATATACGAGTCACTTTTTGGGTTTTGATTTAGTAATGACGATGTATTATTCTAAAAAGAATAATTGGTAGAAATAAAAAGATTTATCTATATAGGTTAATAGCCTAGGCCCGACTTATGTACTAAACTTAATGTAGTGGGCTTAATAATAGCCTATGCCCGACTTATGTACTAAACTTAACGTAGTAGGCTTAGCCCGTTTGCTAAACCCTACTTCTACCCTACTAATACTTTGTTTAAATATTGGGGAAAACCAAAAGATTTAAGAAGTCAGAAATACAATTTACACGTTTCTATAACATGGTATCGAGCCTTCTATTTTTTTTAATACCCTAACCTACTTGCTTCGCCATGGCTGACGATGGCTCCAAGAAGATTGATCCTTCTTCTCCGTACTATGTCGGTCTCCAAGACCGTCCCACTGAGCTCATCACATCCGTTCGGCTTCAATTAGACAACTTTGATGATTGGGCACACGCTATTCGACATGCCCTCCAATCGCGACGAAAATTTGGTTTTCTTGATGGCACCTATACTGAACCAAAACCGCCCTGTACAACGGAGGATTGGGAGACAATTCAAAGCTTGCTTGTTACATGGCTTAATAACACTCACTCTCCCGAGGTACGTTCCCTTCTCTCTAAATACGACAACGCTAAAAGTATGTGGGATGCTATTAATGCCCAATTCAATATCACCGATGGCCCTCGTATTTATCAAATAAAATCTCGTCTCCATGAGTGCCGTCAAACGGCAGGTATGACGGTGGCCGATTACTTCGGCAGGCTGTGTCAATTATGGGACGAGTTAGACAAGCACGAACCTTTAATTACTTCTAAACTCGACGCGGAAGTTGGAAATCAACACCTTGTGTGGTGCAACTCTGCTCGGTTACATCAGTTTCTGTTGGGTTTGCTTCCTGATCAATATACTACCGTCCGCTCCGTCATCTTGACCAAAAAACCCCCTCCCGATGTTAGTGAAGCCTACCTACTGCTATCGCAAGACGAATGTGCTCGTGGCTTTAATAAATCACCTGCCCCTATTCCTGAGGTGGCGAGTTTTGCTGTCCGCACTCAACCTCGTTCGACTTCTCGCTCGCCGTCGACTCTTACTCGCTCAGAACGGAGGAATTTGGTGTGTACTCAT
Source organism: Dianthus caryophyllus (assembly GCA_023091065.1). Lineage (NCBI taxonomy): Eukaryota > Viridiplantae > Streptophyta > Magnoliopsida > Caryophyllales > Caryophyllaceae > Dianthus > Dianthus caryophyllus. Next base: position 26,368,849 of record CM041526.1, on the reverse strand, counting down.
TGTTCTCGTAAAGGTCACGATCGTAGCATGTGTTTCGAGCTTCTTCATGAGATTCCCAACTGGTGGTACGAGTTAAAGGGTCTTAAAAAACCCCTGAAATCTACTTCGTCTCGCGGTGGCAGCTCTGCCGCATTCAGGGGGGTCGTGGTGGAAGTCGTGCCTCGCCTACACTCACTGACCGTGCTACTAGTTCAGGTCTGCCCAAAATTGAAAGTACGAATGCTGTTCATACGTCTCCGTCCGAGGGTGAGGTTGCTCCCGTCACCGTCTATTGTGTTTCCTCTCACAATTTTTTTCTGGCACTGTACGAATGCTGTTCCTCTCCCAAAATTGAAAGTACGAATGCTGTTCATACGTCTCCGTCCGAGGGTGAGGTTGCTCCTGTCACCGTCTATTGTGTATGATGGGAATACACGTCATCCTAAAGGTTGACCGGGTAAGAAATCTAGCACTGTAGTTTACAATATATCTTGCCATATAGAGGGGACAATTGGCGATATGATAGGCCGACTTACCATCGTCTTATTAAACCCCAATATAATTAATATGTACACTTTTGAGCCTTTTTTATTATCACTTAAGCCTAAAAATACATGATTTTATTACTAAGATGATGGGTGAAATCTTTCATAAATATAGCAAATCGACTAAGACTTTCGAATGTGGAACGTTCCACCTCATGGAGTGTTAAAAACATCCCCACTAAAAGAACAAAACGTCCCATTATGCCTCAAACAAAGCAAGTCAAGAAACCTCTCCTACAAGGTTGGTGAAAATTTCCTCATAAATAACAAACTCACTACACAATCGCAAGTTTGCTCTGATACATTTTTTAATAGTCTGATCCACCACCACCGTAATACACCTTAGTATCATAAGGAGTCACACTTTTTCGGCCTAGTTTGTCTTCACATAAGTCTAATATCACAGCGCCATAGTACGTAGACGGAGAGTAAAATTCCTAATAAACATATGAGATCCTGTTAACATAAGGAGGATGTGGTCTTGGTGTCGGGTTTGTGAAAACGATAAGGAGGTTGTGAATTGGAGTTGGTTTATGTTCTTTATGTACTTTTGCGTTGTTTATTTGTTGCATACCGGCCTAAGAACCTGTTCTTTCGGACTTTTTAGAGCTGAACTGAGCTGAACTGAATCGAGCTGAATCGAATCAAATAAGCGAATCGAACTAAATCGAATCGAATCGAATAATAAAATCGAATCGAATGGAATGAAGTTCGCTAAATAATGTATTGTCTTTGGCCCAGGCCGAATGAAGTTCAATTAAATAATGTAATGGTGGTCGAATCGAATCGAATGAGAATGGAATCGAATCGAATCGAATCGAATCGAATGAATCGAATCGAATCGAATGAATTGAAAATAAGTTGGAAAGAACAAGTTCAACTCTTCCCTTAATTTTTTTTTTTTTTTTTTTTTTTTCATGTGTTATCCATGTCCCCTTAGGTGCTACGAGTGGAGATGAGAAGCGTCACGATAGATGGATCGAGGAGTGAGCAGGTCAGAAGCAATATCACCATTTTAATGTTTTAGTTGTACTGCGCCTTTGGGTCACACTTGTTGACTTGTTTTATCACGTTGTAGACGAGGTGTCGTTATGTTGTAATCAAAAATTGAGTTTGTTTTGTTTCATGGTTGAGTTTTATGTTATGAATGTTAGACAGGTACCGTGTTGAGGGTTTATCCTAACACTGTGACACCCTTATTTAGGTAGGCTCCATCTTTTTAAATGAAGGTGTCACCTTTATAGATTATGTTGTGAGGATGGGTCTTGGTCCCACTTATTGATATATGAAATCTTTAAGGGTAAGACTCTGATTGAGGTGTCTCTTGCACACACAAATCTTCACGGATTGCCTGGAAGTAGTGAGACAGGTGGCAAGTATATCAACAATCGATCACAACATAAGGAGCATCATCAGGGAACGTGTAGTCGATTGCACCTATTTTTCATTATCTTTGTATTACATACATCCCTAGATGCTTGAATAAGAGGGCGCATAGGATAGCCAAAAGCGTCCTAACCATGTAGTATAGATTTTTTTTACGAGTGGCAAAAAAAAGAAATTATGTAATTTCAGTGAACATTTTTTTTAATGACCGAATTGACCCTTGCTAAATAATTCACACCAAACGTCAAACTAATAATTCACTTTGCAGATAAAATACTCATGACGTCGATTTGCTAAAAAAAGAAATTGGGGTTTTTTTGTTTGAGAGAAAAAATAAATTTCATGTGGGAGTATTTTAAAGTTGTGAAAAGGATTTGAACTGCAAAATTGGTAATAGAATAAAAATTTGAATAGTAAAGCTCAAATTTTGAACAGTTTTGATCTTTTAATTTGTGTTTGCAGAAGAGCCAATTTAATGTCAGATTTGTGAATAATATGGTCAGAAAAAGTGGGATGTTAAAAAAAAATAACTAGAAAAGGTGTTATATGTGATAAAGGTGTTTCGAAAAGATGAGTGTTAACAATTAATCTTATTAATTAATAAATGTTTCGTATACGTTTTACTACATAGTATGCGTGAATTATTTAAAATATATACGTAATATTCAATACTATATATATGGTATCAACTTGGGGGTGGAAAAAAATAAAATATATCGCATCATAAGTAATAATTATATCAGGATCAATTTTTCGAGAATAATATACTAGTGATAGATAGATGGTGTAAATAAATAAAATATCATATTATTAACTATTAAGAAAATGACTAGACTTAAAAAATAGGGTTATTTCATATAAATAATCCAAACTAAGCTCATCCTTCTCATTTTAATCTACACAAACGTTTAACTCAAAATAATCCGAACTATGACATCATTTAACTCGTGCTGAACTTTCCCACAAATGACTTGCTAGTCCCGGTTTCTCAGTAGGTAATAACGTGGGTCCCCTATTTGTTTCTATTTCTTTTTTTTCTTTTTTTTTTATTTATTTATTTTGCATTTCTTTCCTTCTTCTTATTTCTTGACTGTCACTTGAGCTCACTTCCCATGTCTTCTTTCTTCTTCATTTTTTCATTTTCTTCCTAATTTCATCTCTTATTATGTTTTGCCTACACTAATAAACATAAAGTAATAATCTTTCATGTACTTTCTTATTTTTCAAAGTAGAGAGGAGGGGTGTTAGTTTGGATTATTGTTATGAAATAACCCTAAAAAATAAACAATACGGAGTAATAAACAAAGAAATCTTACTATTTTCAACCGATGTAATCCATCAAAGTCGGGTGGATCCATTCCAAATGTGGCAAGAACTTCTTCACGAGCGCGGATTTGCCACTTTTGATGCTTGCTCAATAGAATGATGGTCCATACTATAAGCATTGCAGTAGTCTCATGTCCAACAAAATAGAATAACTTGCACTCATCAATTAGATCACGGTAATTTATGCTCTTCTTTTTCAAATAAGAGTCTATCAAAATCCCCAATAAATCATCATTCCTTACTTCTCCATCACTTATTGCCTTCTGTTTTTTCTCAATAATTTTCTTCAACAAATTTTCTAATTTGGCGTTCGTGGTGAGGATCTTCCAATTCCTTATTGTTGGTACATACCTACATGAATATTTACAAAACTCCAATGAGACTTATTGACTCAAAATAAGAGATTATGAGAGAACAACTAGTTTAGGTCAAAACTCCACGCCAATGGAATATAGACCCTATTCTTTTCAACTTTTTGGAGCTGAACTTATAAGCAGGGGCAGACCCATGTTAGGCTTTGGGGTTGCACGTACAACCCCAAAAAATAGAAAAATAGTTATATATAATGATCATATCTATTAGAGCAAAACATGTAACATGATCTGGTGGTTGAAATTACTCCCTCCATTCAATTTCATTCACAACATTTCACTTTTTCACATTTGTCGAGGCAAATGTCGGAACGAAAATATCTACAATTTTACTCGATAAAAAAATCTAAAAATTGGATATAATATTGTACCCATAAAGACGAATCAAACAAGATCACACACGACTATATTTTCATTTATAGATTGTCGGGAATTTCAAAGATTCCCGACATAGTTGAATAGTGTCAATAAAGCAAATGTAGCGAATGGAGTTGAATGGAGGGAGTAGTTTTTTAAATTATTTATGATTTAATATTTCATTTAGTTGAGGAAGTTATTTAATTGTTTTATATCTTTAGTTGAGGAACTTATAGGAGCTTAGCTCAACTTATAAAAGCTAAGAGCTGAATTTTTAAGAGCTGAAATTAAGCTGAAAAGAATGTTGGGGTTTGCTCCAAAGTCGTGGGTTATAAAACTTACTAAGTTCCATTTTGGAAAAGCTAAAGTGTTTTTGTTTGTTTATATAGAGGAGTATGTGAACATTGGTTAGATCTATTTGTGTGGAGAGTATGCAAACTTTCCACTTTCGCCGCAACCACTGGTCGTCCTGCTCCACTCGTGTTGGTTAAATGTGCGCGGTGAGGTGGGCTGAGTTTCTTTTTATCACTCGGTCTAATTAATTGCATTAGAAACTAGCCGTTAGAGAATATTGTCATTATATACCGTTTTAATATCATTGTTAATGCTCATAATATACGATTTTACTGGCTATAAATCACGACTTTTAATTTTTTGTCTATTAATTCATCCTCCTCTAACAGTCATCTTAGACACTATATATACTCATATATTTCACTTCAAAATCATCAAAAAATTATCACTTCTTCATCCTCTCTAAACTCTTCTCACAAATATAAAACAACTCCCACTTCTCTCTAAAGACTGCACCAAAGTTAGGGAAGGAGGCGTTAACCCTTGAGTCGTTGACAACTTCAAAGGACTGTCATAAATGTGAAGGTTAAGGCCATTTTTGGTTAGCAAAGGAATATGGAAGGGAATGGGAAGGAAAGAAAGGAAGGGAATATGGAAGGGAAACGGAAAGAAGAGAGATGAAGGGAATATGGATGGGAAAAGGAAGGATAAAAAGGGAAGCGAAATTATCCGTCCAAATCTTTCTTGTATTCACTTGGAGGATAACAATATGGCTTTGAGAAGAAAAATGGACGCATTTTAAGAGTTTTAATTTACCAATTACTGGACCCGAGATGACACACGATGAATAACTTTTCTCTTTAAACCTAAAGATGTGATATAAAATGATTCTGATCCAACCCTTATTGGTTGGAACAATTCTGGAGCGGTCTGATTTACCAGTGGGGGGTACTTTTTCATTACAAATCTATTTGTGCTAGCTACAAATTCATGTTTTAGGTACAATTTTTATATTGATAGGGCGACCAAGTCACAGATTTGATTATTTTGCGTTTAAAAAAAGTATTGGTTAAGTGTATATTCGGTTACTTCAAAAATATGGATTTTTACTAGTCGAACTGATGTGTTTTGAGTTGGGTTAGGGTTAATCTACGAGTCATATTTGCGTTCTTTACCCAAAACATTTATCCATTGTTATAAATTTATAATATTATGAAGCATAAAGATATTTGAGTTGATATACTCAATAATCTATCTCAGTTTTATGTTTACAATTTACTTTTCAAAGTTAATGTTATAAAACTTTGTTCGTGAATTCATAAGAAAATATATTATAATAGGTTATTGAAATATTTACATTTCTTATTATACATACCGTCCGAAAAATATATTTTTATTGAAAAATATTAACGATTAAATGTAAAACATATTGCTTAAAAGCCTGAGTTGGAGACAGTAAATAGTCAACTATGAAGATAATAGTGAGATAAAATTAGAGTTATTCTAGTGTCTGATCATTTTATAATTACGTTTATTTTTCGATGAGTTTTTATCGATCAATTTTGGGTCAAATCGATATTTTACTAGTTCAGTTGCAAGTTGTGGGCGATTGAAAATCTCGTATATCAGAGGCGGATCTAGACTCCGAAATTTGGGGGTGCAAAAAAAATTACTACTAAATATAGTTAAAGTCGATTTTTAAGTAGTAATAAAGACTTCATTTATGATATGAATAATAATTTTATACAAAATTTTAATATTGGGAACAAAAAATTACTTTAAAATACAATGTTTAAGAATATTGTTATAAAAAAAAAGGTTGTCAAAATAGTGGTATGAAAAGAAATCAATGCATTAAAAAAAAAACCTACAATGGGATTTGAACCCTAAACCATTTGTTCACATTAAAGCTTCCGAACCAACAAACAACAATTGATTTTTATGTTTTAAAAGTCTTGCTATCAGTATAAGTTTGTAAACTTTGGGGGTGCAGTCGAACCCACATAACCCACCTTGAATCCGCCCATGTCGTATATGTGTGCATGTTGTAGGGGAATAAAAATCTTGTTTTATTTTTATATGGGCGGGTTCAAGTAAGTTATTAAGCCGGGTTCAAATTATTAAATTGGAACACATTTAATCATCAAAGCTAGAATAAAGGTATAATTTGTGAAAAACAAAAAACGTTATAAACTTGTTAGGCGAATGATAAACTTACTTCCATCCTGGAATATACATTGAGGTGAAAAGAGGAGCAAGTGTCTTTTGTTGTTCGATAATTAGCTCAAATATTCTTTTGCCTTCTTCATATGTACTACCAAATGCAGTGCGTGATATTGCGTCGGCAGTGGAGTTGGCAAGATAACGACATACGTCAACCTCATATGAACTTGTTTTTGATAATATCTCATCCCACTCATTCACCAATTTGGTACCGCTAGTGTTAATGCTTGGAAGCATAAACTGATCAATGTGACAATGAGTACAATCAATAAATAATTTGAAAAATAGCAAATACCTATTTCAACTAACTTTGTTTTAAACAGCTACCGAAAAAAACGTGTCTTTTTTTTTTTTTTTTTTTTATAAAAATTAACTGCTTAATAGCACAACTTTTATTTAGATGATTACCTAAATATAAAAAAAGGAAAATTCCGCGATATATCTCTCTGTTTTTCTGTTTTCCACGTTATACCCACACTGTTTTAGAATTTTACGGTATAATCTTGACTTCATAACTATTCTCGGATATAACCCTAAGTTTTTTATTATTTTATTTCTAATATATATATTTTCAACATAACATAAATTTAAACAGTTTATTAAACATATAAATGTACCAATCAGTGCTCTTAAATTTTTCATTCAACCAATAGTCTATCATTATTCACCATTATTATTTGTATTATATCACAATATTTATCGTTAACAACAATTAATTGTCATCAACTTTGTCAATTCTTAATTTCAATATTTATAACAAACATTCATCATCAACTTTAGTAAATACTAAGGGTGTGTTTGGATAGCAAAATAGGAGGAAAAAGGAGGGGAGGGGAAATGAGGGAAGGGGAAAGAAGGGGAAGGAAGGGGAGGGGAGGGGAAATGGTGGTGTTTGGATACCATTTTCCCTCCAAATTTCGCTTATTTCATGACTCCAATTAGCTGAGGAGTGAAAATGGATCCCTCCAAATCCCTCCCCCTCCATTTCCTTCCCTCCATTTTTTGTATCCAAACAAAGGAAAATCAATCCCCCCATTTCCCTCCCCTTCCTTTCCCTCCATTTCCCTCAATCCAAACACACCCTAACACTCCCTTCGATAACTTCAATAAAAGTAAGTCGGAGAAGAAAAAATGATGAATTATCAAGTATAATGTAAGTTAAATTAACAAAAAAACAAAAAAAAAAGAGTAAAGGTCATACTAGAGATAAAATTTAAAACTTAAGGGTATACCATAGAATTTTCTGAATGTACTGTAATATCATGGAAAACGAAAATACAGAAGGATACACCACGAAATTTCCCTACAAATAAAATTAACTGGTTTGCTACTAAGTCATCACAAACGTACATTTTCGGATCAAAAGTTAGAACTTTCATCTTTTTATTACAAAAATAACATAGGCTTCCAATTAAACTCTTACTAAAAAGAATTAAAGCCCTTTGCTAATTTTTATCATCATCATTAAAACTCTATTATTTTTAAATTCTACGGTGACACGGTTTCATCGTATAAGATAATTTAAAAGTTACTGTATCACACTATAAATATAACCTATTTGTTTAACTTAAAATGTGATAGTATCTTGTTTCAAATGTAAACACATTGAACGTGAAACGTAACTATATTTTAATAAACAAAATGTAAACCAAAAACATATCCGTACGAGTTAAGACAAAGCCTAAACAACAAAAACTATGCACATCCCCACTAGTACTAACTCATATCTACTATCAAACTCTATCAATCACTACAATAAAATCATTAATATTTTCGCCACCAATCAATAACCACCAAGTGTTGAATATGTATGGTTTGGTAGTGAGTAATCAAGAAAAAGGCCTTGGAATGAGACTGACGGTTTTCGACAAGTCTATTGGTAGAGTGACGATAAAGATGTTGAATCGTAGAATTAAAACGATGGTTGTAGTATATGATAATAACGTTGAGAAACAGAAATAAGATGTATGATTAAGATAAGATTTTTGTGTGTGGTGATCGAGGGTGTACCATAACTATGATGAGAAAATTAATTGTGCCTCACTCACCATAGGATTACTATTTTTGTTATTGATTACTCTATCTTTTTCTATGTTGCCTTTTTATTTTTCTGCTATTGTTGGGGTAGTAGCTATATTCAGTAATTCTAATTCCTCACCCTTTTCACTCTTTCATCTCTCCCCCATCTATCTCCTTTCTTTCCTTATGGACTTACTATTTTTGTCCACCTTGACATTAAAACATTTTGACATTGTTAAAAAGATTAATTTTACTATGAGGTCGCCTTGTAGTATGAGACACACTATTATTAAATAATATAATTAACCCTAATTTAAATAATTCTCTTTCTTTTTCCTATTTTTAAATTTTTTATCTCTCAACCATTAAAGTTTGTAACATGATTTATCTAACACATATTTATATTCCCCCCATCTTTTTTCATTTTTACTACTACCACTTTTCGCCACAAAAAGAAATAACGTGCTAAATGAAAATAATTATGAGTATTATGCTTAACCATATTTTCATTTAACCATTAACCATTAACCACTATATATATCGCCATCGATTTACAGCTATTCTATTCAAACGTAATTACATTACATATGTAAAGTAACGAAATAATTTTCATGCGTAACTATGAATTCTTTATCTCATACTATGAGACAGTTTCATGGTAAAATTTGTATGCCAAAAAAATACTTCCTATTGTGGAGACATGAACACCACAAAATTCAAGCAAATGGTTTTCAATACGAAAGAGCTTTATTCGTGTTGGTGAAAGAGGCTAGTATTCATTACGTTGTTCAAGTGGTACAATAATGAACAAACATCTTAACATAAATATGTGAATAGGAAAAGGCTAATTGAGAACAATCAATAACGAGAACAGATTGCCCTAAATGATACGGAGTATTAATTTAAGAAATCGGTAGAAGGAAACTTGTTTCAACTATGGAAAATTAAATTTGATTTTTTGAGTATGGTTGGTTTAAAGGTTATTTCACAGGAATAATCCAAACTATTGATCTTCTGCAAATAATCTTAACTATTGTTTATTTCAAAATAAACGCTACTTTTATACGGAGTAGTTATATTCTGAAAATACTCTATTCTCAAAGTTTTCATTCCCAAAATAATCTCAAATATTTTCATAAAGTTTATTTTAAGAAGATAACTATCAAAAGTTGGTTTCAATTGAGATAAACAATAGTTTTGATTATTTTGAGAAGATCAATAATAGTTTGAATTATTTCAAAAAGATCAATAATAGTTTGGATTATTCTTATGAAATAATCCTTATTTTAATAGCTGATAGTGCAATGACTTGAGGACCAACAAATAATTCGAGTTAGATAAACTATATAGGACAACCAATTACACAATTACATGACAAATGTGATTGATGCCATTCTAGAGTTCTTCCGCACTGGTAAATTGTTAAAGAAAGTTAATAACACTCGCATTATTTTGATTCTGAAGGTTGCAAATCCTCGGTCCGTGGTGGATTTTTGTCCTATAGCTTGTTGCAATGTAATTTACAAGGGTATCTCCAAGGTATTGTGTAATCGGTTGGGGGCTATTTTATCGGATATACTTAATGACAATCAAGGTGGTTTCGTAAAAGGCCAATCTGTGATGAACAATATCCTTATCTATCCGGTACGCATATATAATAGAAAGGCGTGTTCGCCTAGCTGTATAATGAAGGTCGATCTTCGGAAAGCCTATAATTCGGTTGAGTGGCAATTTATTGAGGCAATGATAGATGCTTTAGGGTTTCCTCTGGTGTTTATACGGTGGATTATGGTCTGTATCACTACCACTTCTTATTCTTTAAGCCTCAATGACAGGGTATTTGGTTTTTTCAAGGGGATCCATTGTCACCCTTATTGTTTACCTTATCTATGGAATATTTGAGTCGGATTTGCAATGTTGTTGCTCAACAGGCTGAATTTCAATTTCATCCTCTCTGTAAACCACTCAAACTTAATCACCTTTGTTTTGCGGATGATCTTTTGCTATTTTGTAAGAGTCATTTGCCATCAATGATCCTCATATATAGGGGGTTGTTGTCTTTTTTTGGTGCTACGGGGTTGCAGATAAATGCCCAGAAATCTGCCAGCTACTTTAATGGTTGTTGCTGATGAGCCTATTGCTGAATTTTTACGTGGTACAGGTATGGTACGAGGCCTGCTGCCTTTTCGTTATTTGGGAATGCCGATTTCTTATAAGAGGTTGTGTATACTTAATTGTCACATATTAGTCGAAAAAGTGGTTGCTCGCATAAGGGGTTAAGAGACTAAGAAGTTGTCTTTTGCGGGTCGTCTTGTACTGTGTTGGTGAAGTCGGTGTTGTCGATTCTTCATAATTATTGGGCCGCCATTTTTATTTTGCCTAATCGTGTTTTGAAGGAAATTGATGCAGTTTGTCGTAACTATCTTTGGGGTGGTTCTGAGCAGTTTCAAAGGGTCCCGAATGTGAATTGGAGGCAAGTTTGTACGGCTAAGTTGGATGGTGGATTGGGGCTGTTTAATACAAAGGTGTGGAATACGACGGCGGTGGGGAAACTTGCTTGGTGGTTGGCGTCTAAAGCTGAGCACCTGTGGATTAAATGGGTCGATCACGTGTATATGAAAGGTGTGAAGTGGAAGGATTATCGTCCATTTGTGAATTCTAGTTAGTGTTGGCGTAAAATTTGTTCTATCAAAGATAAGCTTGCGGGGTTATTTGAGAATCATCTTCGGGATGGGTATACTTATACGATTAAGGATGATTATGGGTGGCTTATGGGTGAGTCGATGAGAGTGGAATGGGCGAAATTTGTGTGGTGTCGGCTTAATCTGGCAAAACATCCATTCATTGCGTGGCTTGCAGTTCAAGGTCGACTTCAGACACGGGATAGGCTATGTAACTTCGTGATCTGCTCTGATGTGGTATGTGTTTTGTGTAATGTTGAGAATGAAACTTGTGTGCATTTGTTTTTTTTAACTGTGAGTATAGTCGGTTGATAGTTCGGGCTGTTGAGGACTAGCTTGGCCGTCAAGTGCCATGGGCTGCTGTTTGGAGATGTCATCGCCGGCGTAATGGTACGCTTTTACAGTGTATGGTCCTGTATGCTGTAGGTGCGGGCATGTATTATTCGGTGTGGCAAGCTAGGAATTTGGCTCATGTGGATGGTATTCTTTTGCATCCACGTGTAGTGGTTACGGGGATTCAACGGATTGTTCGGGTACGGGTGCAATCTTGTACTCAGCATCTAAATAGTCAGGATACATGGTGGTTAGCAAATCTGAAATTGATATAATTTGTGGGATCTTGTAAATAATCTTCTAAATTAATATGTTTGGATTTAATGAAAAACTTACATTTTGACGACAAAAAAAATAAAAAAATAAAAAATAAAAAATAAAAATAAAAAATAAAAAAATCTTTGGGTGGATGAAGCAAAGGCCAGGTTTTTGGTGGGTCTACTCAAACTTCAAACCTCGCCCTAGGATACAACTATGCTTCGGTAGGAAGCTGAGCAAAAAGATCACAGTAAACTGAAACTTGCTAAATTCTGTTATCTGAGTGTCATTGGTTTACAGTTTACTTACTGTAAACAATTCACTTGCTACCTTTGCTAACATGTGCAAACGGGGATTGAGCTTGGCAAATCGATGTGTTTTGTGTGCTCATGATTCTGAAACTGTAAGTCACTTATTTATAAGTGTCTGTTTTCAACTAGTGTATGGTGTTTGATCTAAGTTTGGGATAGGGTTTTTCAGCTAGCATTTGGACTCAAAGATGAAATCAAGTGGATGCTCAAATTTCAACGAGGTAAGGAGTGGAGAAAACGGTGGATAAAGTGTTCATTTGTGGCTACGATATATTCCCTCTGGGAAGTGAAATATGAGGATTTTCACTGATACTTATTTTGATATACTCCCTCCATTCAACTCCAAACTAACACTTTCTTTTTGCACATATGCCAACGCGACTTTTGCGGAGTAAATATCGTTAGCTACGTTTTTGCAAAAAATATGAAAATTAGATTTTAATTATGTACTCGTAAATACGAATCAAATAAGATCCCACGTGGATATATTTTCACTTATATGTCGAGAGATAATTGAAATTAAATGGTTAATGATGAATAGTGGTAAAATTAGATAAGTGTAGTTTGGAGTTGAATGGAGGGAGTAGCTCAATTTGTATATCATATAAAATTTATAGTAAGTGTCCATGGTATTGCTATAGGAAACAAGATATACGATGAAGACGTTGTAAATAGTCGTCTCGACTAAAGCTCTCATTATGTTTTCATTTGATATTAATGAAAGCTCCTAATCTTCTTACAAGATCAAAAATAATAATAATAATAATAATAATAATAATAATAATAATAATAATAATAATAATAATAATAATAATAATAATATTATTATTATTATTAAACCCTTTCTCCAGGCGATTAGAGTGACAGTGGCCTCCTGGCCAAATTTCTTCCTTTCTCCCATTGCACCGGAATACGCTCTAATTTCCGGCTCCTATAATAGTATTCATAGTATCTATAATAATAATAATAGTCTTAATAATTTTATTTATACTCGGGAGAGGGAGTGCGGTCCACCTTTGTTTCAGCGGCGTCGTCCGTCTTGGGTCATCATGATCGTCTTCTTCCTCGATCGTCTCCGGTAAACTCCGTGGGTAAGTGGGTGCTCTGTTTTCTTCCGGGTTGGTCATCACCGTCATCCTCCGCGATCGCAGCTTGATCATCACCGTCATCATGCTTGCTCCTCATCGTCCCAATCACCCCTGTTTCTTGATCGTCACCGTAATCCTCATCCGCCTCGATCAGAGCTCTGTTTTGGGCTGCTCACGGTCCTGTTTGGGTTGGTTGGGGTTTGGACCGTGGTGGGGTTGGTGCGTGTGTGCTGGGCCCTGGTTGGTGCGTGTTTGACGTTGTTGTGGGTAGGTTGGCAGGTTGGTGTTTTGGGTGTGTGTTACCGTGTTGGTCTTGTGGTCTGTTTTGGCTTGTTTTCTATTTGGTGTTTTTTATCGAGTTGTTTCCCTTGTGTGGTGCCTCCTTCCCTCACCCGGTATCATGCCCCCTTTAGTTCGTTTTCATTGCCCGTTTTCGAGCCTTCATGGGTGCCCGGATGGTGGTGGTAGGGGCCTCACGCAGGCTTCATGGCAACGACATTTTCAGGATTGGCATTGTGGGGCCCTGGCTTCAGGGCTCACGCGTCAAACTCTTATTGATAGTTTGGCTGTTTATACTGATGCTGAGATTACCTTGAGACGGATGGGGCTCTGGTTATGTGGGAGGTGTTTAAAGACTCACACGTTTCGTACTAGATGTCGTCATAGTCGGGATGACGTCGTGGCGCCTCCTGATTGTGGGGATGACCAAGTTCGTTTTATCATTCATGGGATTCCGCGACCTTCGCCTCAGCCCACGCCGCCCCGCCATCCGCAGTAGTGGGGTGGAGCTTGTTCAGTGGTCTATATCTTCGCTTGATCGTTTGCTTTCTATGGGGTTGCGATCAGTGAAGTCCAGACTTACCGGTGTCGCCTGGGGTTTGCTCGGACTTTGAAGGGAGCTTTAGATGAGGTAGCTGCTTCTCCTGGGGATCTTTCTTGTTGGGTTCGCCTGGTTATACTGCCTTTACGTCTGCTTCGGACCTTTGCCCCTCGAAGTAATCTAGAGTGTCGTTCTGTGGTTCGGCGGCAGCGTCAAGAAGAGAGTATTTCTAGGGCCATTCTTGCTTGGGGGACTCCTGGTAGCAGTTTGCGTCTTTTGGAGGAGTGTTTGGCAGAGGACCCGCCTTCGTTTGAGGTGGACGATCTTGCCTCTAGTGACCTAAATCTCCGTCAGTGACGGCGCAAGGTTTGTGATGGGCATTATACTGCTGCGGTTCGGGTGCTCTCTTCCTCCGGTGTCGCCCCCTACTCTTCTGCTACCCTTCAGGCCTTGCGAGATAAACACCCCGTCGCCCCTTCTCCTTCTTTGCCGTCTTTGTCTGGTGATCACCCTTCTCTCGCTGCCCCACCTTCCGTGGTTTTGGATATGATTCGGCGGTTTTCACGAGGCACTTTGATGTGTCCTATATTTATATATATTTATAGCCCCTGTTGTTAGCGTTTCTTTGCGATTCTAGTGCTTTTATATGCGTTTCAGCTCCTATTTCTCTCCGATTTGGCACTGCTGCGTTTTTGTGTCTATTTTGCAGGTAAACACGCATATTTGGAGGTTAGGATGCTATTCGAGAGGTTTCGTGAAGTTTCGTGAAGTTTCGTGAAGTTCCGAGTTGGTTTCGTTGCGTTTCGCTTGCGCACGAGCTCCGTTTTAGCTTTTGAAGGTGTCCCGGGACCTCGGGACGGGATTTGAAGTTCATGTGATCGATGTAGACCTTGTCCCTACTCCTTGTGACGATGTAGGCCTTGTCCCGTAGCCTTGGGAAGAGAAAGAAGTATGAAAAAAACTAAGTACAAGTCAAGAACCAAAGCTGAAAAATATGAACAACACGGGAAGCTCTTATCCCGTCAGGGACCAACCCACTTCGCCCCGGCACCTCACTCGCCTGGCAGCCTTGTGTCTCTTCGCTCGCTTAAAATTGATCGCCTATTTGAGAGGCCAAAACATCTTATTTTTGCACGAATTTTTCCGAGGATTCTCTGTACACATTAAACTAGTTTCTCTCCAAAAATTAGGTTTTGATTAATTTTCCTTCTTGTATTTCAATTCAGACTCGGTTTATGTTCGTTTGATAGTCTATTTGGTTTTGTTGCTTGAATTCATCCTCTTGTTCTTGGAATTTTCTGATTGGTATTTTCAATTCCTCCTTTCTTTTGTTTGTCAATTCATTATATACTGTCATTGATCATGATTTCATCTTTTGCTTTCGTTTTCGTTGTTGTTTTTGCTATGAGTGAGTAGTTCTTTATCTAGGGTGAGAGGGTGAAGCATGGGTGATTGTTTGGCTTGAGTTTGATGATCTTGTTGAGTTAGGTTTTGTCGTGCTTTGTTTAGTCTTTGCTTGATTGCTCTCGTTGATACCTTGATCACGTTTTAGCGAGTATCTAGCACCCTTGAACTTAAGAACGGAAGCCTAGTTCTAGGGTAGGCGCGAGACTAAACATTAGGACCCTCGTTTGTAAGTTGCGAGAGCCCGCATTCGAGACCTAGAGGAGCTTAAGACCGAGAGGCCGAGCATTATCCTTAGCATGTGCGATACCTACTCATTCCGATCATCATCCTTGGCCTTGACTTACCCATTGCCTAACCCGACTCCCTAGACCTTTCCCTCATAAGTTTAATCCTTTACTTTTGCGCTCTAGCTTTAGTTAACCAATCTCGCACTCGAACCGAGACTAGAATCATCCTAAATAACCAACAATTCGACCTTCTCCCTGCGGATACGATACCCGACTTACCCTTGCTACCCATTAGAGTTTGTCCGGATTTACTTTTGATTAGGTGACGCGACTTAGCCTATCAAATTTTGGCGCTCCCCCAAACCGAACCGTTGCTTGTCCTCAAGCACACTTCTTGCGGGAGAGATGGGCTCCGTGCTCAGCACCTTTTGGACTGTTTGAGTGGCGCTACAGTGGCTATTTCGGATGATTTATTGGCCTCTATTTCTAGGGTGGTTAACCTCTTTCTTGAGGGACGTCTTGTCTCTAAGGTAGGTGCCTTTTTGGTAGGTCCTTCTTTGGTAGGTTATTTCGCTGGGCTTCAGTTTGGGGTGGGTGTGTCTGGTGGAGGAGAGGCTGTTTTGCATGCCTTGAACCGGCTCGTGGAGGCTCGTGGTGGTGATGTTGGGCTGTCGATGTTACTGGTCGATTTCCAAAATGCTTTCAACCTTGTTGATCGGGAGACCATGTTGAAGGAGGTTCGGCGTCGCTGCCCGCAGCTTTCCCGGTGGGTGGAGTTTTGTTACTCTAGTCCCGCTCGCCTTTATTATGGGGAGCATAGCTTGTGCTCGTGTCGTGGGGTCCAGCAGGGGGATCCTTTGGGCCCCTTGCTTTTTGCCTTGGTTTTGCATCCCTTAGTGTGCAAGATCCGGGACTCTTTTGACCTGTGCTTTCAGGCATGGTATTTGGATGACGGCACCATTGTGGGGGACACTTTGGAGGTTGGGAAGGTCTTAGGTCTGCTCATGGCGGAGGGTCCTCGTTTGGACTCCATCTTAATGTTGATAAGTCTGAGCTCTTCGGGCCTACGGAGGATCCTCGGAGTCGGCTTCCTGGTGTTTTCCCCCCTACCATTGCTTCTACCGAAAGGTGTTTCAGGCCGGGGTCCTGTTAGCACTTGTCCTTTTTTCGGCAGCGAGCTTGTGGCGACGAGAGTGGCTAGGACCATTGAGCTTATGGATCTTGTCGCGAGGATTGAGGACCCGCAGTGTGAGTTGCTTCTTCTACGAGCTTGTTCTGGTGTTTCGAAGCTCTATTTTTCTCTTCGTACTTGCTCCCCGCGTGTGTTTGGCTCGGCTCATCACACTTTTGATGTTGCGCTACGTTCTAGTTTAGAGCGGATTGTTACCGCGTCAGGCCCTGGTTTTGGGGATTGGCAGTGGCGCCTTGCCACGTTCCCTTTTCGGCTTGGTGGGCTTGGTGTTTATGCCGCGGGAGATATTTTGAATTATGCTTTCCTTGCGTCTCGTTTGCAGACTGCAGACTTGCTGGCTACGCTCTTACGGCCATCTGGTATTTTGGTGGAGGGTTCTGCTTTTGGTGACGCCTTGCGGGTGTTTACACAGGTAACAGGTTCTGCGCTCGATCCTAGTGAAATCGCTGCCCCCAGACTTATGAAGAAACTGGCAGATATATATTTCACGACGATTGATTCTTCCGTAGAGTCTGTTTTTTCGCTAACCCCGTGACAGGTTGCTTTGTGGAAGTCTCAGCAGGGAGCCCATACGGCAGATTGGTTGCGTGTGGTTCCTATCTCTGGGTTGGGTCAGACCATGAATGGGAGGACGTACCGTAGTGTTCTTGGCTATCGGTTGGGCGTTCCATTATTCAGGGTCCCTAGGCCTTGTCCTGCCTGCTCTCGGGTTTTTGCTGATGACGTCTATGGAGATCATGCTGTTTCTTGTGCTGGCACTGTGGTTGTTAAGTATCGGCATAACCTTGTTCGGGACACCTTGTTCGACATCTGTTTTCGTGCTGGCATTTCGGCAGGGAAGGAGGTTGCTATAGGTTTGGTTGATGGGCATGACAGATCCCTTCGTCCTGCAGATTTGCTGCTCTATTCTTGGGACAGGGGGCGGGATGTTTGTGTTGACCTAACAGGGTCTTCCCCCTTAACTCGATGCAGTATGGCCGATTTTGCGCCTGACAAAGTTGTTATCGACGCCATTGCTTGGCGTAAATGCGCTAAGTACTGAGGATTTGTGCTTGTCGCGGTGGCTATGGTTTCTACCTTTCTCCTTCTCTTCTCTTGGGAAGCTTGATTCGGATCAGTAGCTCTCTTTGAGCGGATCAGACTTTCATTGCATCCCAGGATGGGGGGGTTCGTATGTCCGCTTATATTTTTCCTAGGCTTAGCTTCGCTATTGCTAAGGGGGTGGGGGCCCAGATTGTATCTCGGCTGCCCACCAATTTTGTGTAAACCTTGTTTATAATTCTTTAATAAAATTGCGGTTTATTATAAAAAAAAAAAAAAAATACATAAATAAATAAATAATAATAATAATAATAATAATAATAATAATAATTATAATAATAATAATAATAATAATAATAATAATAATAATAATAATAATAATAATAATAATAATAATAATAATAATAATAATAATAATAATAATAATAATAATAATAATAATAATAATAATAATAATAATAATAATAATAATTGTGCAAAATTCAAGTAAGAAAATATAGTTTTCTCAAGTTATATAAAACTAGTTGAATTTATCTAATTTTCTAAAGTGTTTGCTATGGGAAAATAGGATGAGGAAATGACGTTCATAATTTACAATTATAAACACATTACGGTAATTGTCCCTGTTAAATTTACTATTGCTATTAAAAACGATTGCTTACACCAGACGAACGTAACACTACGCGTTATCCCATTTCTTCATGATGAAAATGTGATTACTTTTGATACTTATTTTGATCATTATTGGGATATAATTACTACGTGATCAGATTTCATATTTGATAACCAAAATAAATGTTAAAATTATCACCAAAGTAAAAGTGGTTATCATACATATATAATTAGCATAATTTATAATATAATTGAAATTACTTATGTACCTTTAGGTTTTCTAAATGAAATGCTGGGTTAAGAAGCTTTCTATGAATGTCCCAAATCTCTCCTTCATGGCTAGCAACCCCACAAAACATTAACTTTGTTAATGGGTTTGGCTCTAATTTGTGAAACTCGTGCATCTTAGAAAATACTTCGCTTATCAAATCTGGGTTTGTAATATTTATTATTGGTGCAGGGCCATTCCATGTAAAAAATATTTCACCTGCATGTAACCAAAAAATGATAAAAACCCCAATAATTAACAACCTATAGAACATTTGAATATATATAGCGTCAATAATGTATTGAGAAACTATCTATTACTTTTGAATTCTATAGTAGTAGTACACAAGGTAAAGTAATTACTTCCCTATCATTTCAAGTCAAATATATCCATACAAATTCTACGATGAGCATTTTTTGAGATACTTGAAAACCTAATTTTGTTATCTTTCAAAAGTAACCCAGTCAATGATTTTGAAAGTGTTAAACTAGGCCAAGTCGGCCTATTAGGCCCATGTACTTAGAAGCCCACATGGATGTACTTATATAGTCCATATTCTAGTAATGCAAAACACAAGTCAATATTTATTCAATAATTATCATGGTATCGAGCCTATCCCTAACATAAACCTTTCATTTTCCTTTCTTCATTCCAATGTCAGCCGATCAAAATCAACAGCAGCAGTCGGGTTCGGCGAGACTCGACCCTTCTTCTCCGTACTATCTTGGGTCCCACGATGGTCTGGGCGCGGTGATGTTTCACGTCTCTCTTCGTCACGATAACTATGATGACTGGTCACAATCAATGCGTATGTCCCTGAAATCTCGTCGCAAATTCGGGTTCGTTGATGGTACGATTAAGAAACTGACTGATCCGTCTCTTCTCGAACACTACGAAGGGGTCAATTGTACGATCGTGCAGTGGATGCGGAACACTATCTCGCCACCTCTGCTTCCCAGTATCTCATATACTGAGAACGCGGCTGCTTTGTGGTCTGAATTGGCTTCCCGTTTCCGCGTCATTGACGTACGAAAATTTATAATCTTAAAGTTTAGTTGGTTAATTGTAAACAATCCCCTGGTATGGATGTGACGACTTATCTTGGTCTTTTAAAACCCCTCTGGGACGCGCTTCTTTCCCTCGAGCCGCCGCTTGCGTGTAAGACGTGGTGGCCTTTGCCACGTCCACCCCTTCTCGACAGCCTCGCTTTACTTCTCGTCCCTTTTGCACTTTTTGTGATACACGTGGTCATGATGTTCGTAATTGTTGTATTAAACAACAGAAATTCCCAGAATGGTGGGGCGACAAGCCGAGAACCTTGGCTGACCTACGACGTGCACACGCAGCCGGGTCCCGTCCCCCCACCATGGCTGCTGTGAGTCGCGACACGCCCCTCGCCGCCATGTTCCTCGCCGCTCGCTCGCCGCAGTTGCCCCTGTTTCTGGACTTGCTGTGGGCTCTCAAATGGGCACTCAAATGGGCGCTACTGTGGGCTCTTACGTGGGGCCTACTGTGGCCATTACCTCGTCCTGTGGAGCGAAATATTTTTTGACAATTGTTGATGATTTCTCTTGCTCTGTTTGGGTTTATTTGTTGCTTGATAAAACCGAGGTTACAGACATGTTTATGCATTTCCTCTCTATGGTTAGGACTCAATTTTCTGCCTATGTCAAAACAGTTCGCAGTGATAATGGGAAGGAATTCAACTGTATGGCATGGTATTTTTTCCGACAGGGCATTCATTTCTAGACGTCTTGCGTCCGCACCCCTCAACAAAACGGCCGTGTCGAGCGCAAGCATCGTCATATTTTAAACGTCACGCGCGCACTTTTGTTTCAGGCCAGCTGCCTTGTTCTTTTTGGGGTGAGACCATCCTTACCATTGTTTTTCTCATTAATCATACTCCGTTTGTGTTGTTTGGTAATAAATCGCCTTATGAATGTTTGTTCGACGTTCCGCTTAATTATACGAATCTGCGTGTTTTTGGGTGCCTCTGCTTTGCCCATAACCAACGCACGGACGGTGATAAATTTGCGAAACGAAGTCGCAAGTGTATTTTCGTTGGTTATCCGCATAACAAGAAGGGAATAAAGCTTTTTGATCTTGACACCAAGACGTTTTTTGTTTCTCGCAATGTCACATTTTATGAAACTCATTTTCCTTCTACTTCTATTTCCCCTGACCCACCTGCTATGCCCCGGTCTTCTTCTGTTCTTTCCTTGGACGAACCGTTTAATGGTGCTCCTGACACTGTCACCTCTACTGAGGATGATTGTTTACCTGCTAATCCGGATGTGGGAGTCCCCGAGGGTGCGCCTACGGCTCTTGTCCCTGCCACTGAGGCTACTACGGGTGCTCTTGGTCGTGGTCTTCGTCGTAAATTCCATAATTCACGTCTTCGAGGTTATGTTGTCGACACCGCACCAAGTCCATCTTTGCCTTCTAGCTCACCCAGTTCCCCTTCGTCCCCGACAGGTATGCCTTACTCTCTTGCCAATTACGTTTCATGACATTCTTTCTCTCCGCGCCATCGTGAGTTTCTTGCAGCTATCACTACGGGGGTGAAGCCACCTTCTTTTCGTGAGGCCATCCGCGATGACGGATGGTGTCAGGCCATGCGAGATGAAATTGACACGCTTGAACGCAATGGGACTTGCAAGCTGACTACTCTTCAGCCGGGTAAAAAGGCACTTGGATGCCGCTGGGTTTACAAAATCAATTATAAATTTGATGGCTCTGTTGAACGTCTTAAAGCACGCCTTGTTCTCTTTGGTAATCACCAGGTGGCTGGTTTGGATTATGATGAGACCTTCGCTCTAGTCGTCAAAATGGTCAATATCCGTACTTTTCTCGCCGTTGCCGCTGTCCAAAACTGAGAACTGCACCAAATGGATGTTCATAATGCCTTCTTATACGGTGACTTGGATGAGGAGGTTTATATGCGCCTCCCGCCCGGGTTCAGTCGTGGCACAGAAGGTCAGGTTTGTCGTTTGAAGAAATCTTTATATGATCTTCGCCACGCTCCCCGCTGTTGGTTTTCCAAGCTTGCTTCCCCTCTTCGTGACTATGGTTTCTAGCATTCGTACTCTGATTATTTTTTATTTTCTTACTCGAAGGACGAGTCCCGTCTCTTTGTCCTGGTGTACGTCGATGATCTTGTGATTGCAGGTAATGATTCGTCCGTTATTGCCCGTTTTAAATCATATTTGAGTGACTGTTTTCATATGAAAGATTTGGGCACTGTCAAATATTTTTTGGGGATTGGGGTCGCGCGTCATGCTGACGGTATTTCTCTTAGTCAACAAAATTATGCACTCGATATTATTTCTGAGACACGCTACTTGAACAACATCACCGTCTTGGCCTTTCTACGGGGCCGATCTTGGATGACCTGGAGCCCTATCGTCGTCTCGTTGGGCGGTTAGTTTATCTCGTTGTTACTCGTCCTGATTTGTCGTGCGCTGTGCACGTTCTCTCTCAATTTTTGCATCAGCCGTGTCAGGATCATATGTCTGCCGCCGTTCGTGTTGTGCGTTATCTCAAGAGTAGCTCTGGTCAGGGTATCCTTTTGCGGTCTAACAGTACTTTTGAAATTTCTGGATAGTGTGATTCCGACTGGGCCGGATGTCCAGTCACACGACGTTCCGTTATTGGTTGGTTTGTTCTCCTTGGGGGTTCTCCTATTTCTTGGAAAACCAAGAAGCAGCAATCCGTCTCCCGTTCCTCTACAGAGACTGAGTACCGGTCCATGGCCGTTGTTCTCTGCGAGTTAAAATGGCTACAGGGGCTGCTTCGTACTTTGGGTGTTTCTGTTTCGCTGCCGATGAAGTTGTTTTGTGACAGCCAATCTGCGTTGCACCTTGCGCATAATCCAGTCTTCCACGAGCGGACGAAACACATAGAGATTGACTGTCATTTTATTCGCGACGCTATCGTGGAGGGTCTCATTGCTACAGCTCCTGTTTCTTCTCGTGAGCAACATGCAGACGTTTTTACGAAGGCGTTAGGCGCCCCTCATTTTAAGTCGATCGTTCGCAAGCTGGGCATTCTGAATTTGCATGCTCCTGCGAGGAGGGGATGTTAGACTACGCCAAGTCGGCCTATTAGGCCCATGTACTTAGAAGCCCACATGGATGTACTTATATAGTTCAGATTCTAGTAATGCAAAACACAAGTCACTATTCATTCAATAATTATCAGAAAGTTATTCTATCGTATTTCAAGTATAACCTTATTATACGTGAAATGTAAAGACATTTTAAAAAACAAAATGTCTACAAGAAGGAAATCTTTTCAACTTACGGCAAATACTAAAACAACAAATATTTCTCAGTTTGCGTAATCTTTGTTGCTACCACCTCATACTCACTATCAACTCTATCAATCACAACATTACAACCATTTCCATGCTTCTGCCACCATAAACCACAATGTTTAAAATAAGGTTAAGGACCAAGTAATTGAAGGAAGTGATCATGGGATGCGATTGTCAGTTTTCAGCGAGTTTAGCGGTTAAATAACGGCAACGGCAGCTACTTTGCTAGTGAATGTCCCATAGGATTAAAATTTTGATTGTAATATTGATGGTATTGGTCAGAAGTAAAGTATAATTACTCTTGTCTCTAACTCTCCACTTAAACTTTGATTCGTAAACCAAATATATTCTTAGACTTAGTCAATTGTATACCATTGTACGTTAACAGAGATCTTTAAGTGCACTAAATTAATATATTCGGTATAATTGAACTTTGAAGCGAAATCATCTTGGTAATACGTAGGAATAACAAGGTGGAAAAATAATGTCTTGAAAAATAAAATAAAATAAAAATAGACATTATTTACATCAATTTTTACATATTGAGTTTTAATCTTCTATGAAAAATATTAATTCTTTATTCCACTCTTTTCATTCTAATAATTCATTGAAGATGCCTACCGTCGTAACACACCCTACCTAAACATGAGACATCTACTTTTGGGCTTGTTTTGTCCAAAGTTAAGCCTAGATGTATAACAGCTTAGCTTATTACTAAAGTGGTGGATGAAATCTGTTAAAAACATATCATAATCTTATTTTTTTTTTATAATATGGGACATGCAAACCTCATTGGGTGTTATAAACTCCCCACTTAAAGAACACAACTTCTTCGTTGTGCCCTACCTAGAACCTAGCTTCCTCCGCTAGATTGGTGACCAGTGTCTACATTACCACCAAACTCACCACACCATCTCTTTAACATGTACACCCAACCTAAATATAAGATCCTTACTGTTGGTCCCGCTTTGTCATCATTTTGCAAATCACAACCTTATTCCTTTCTTGATGTGAGACATGCAAACTTGATGGTGTATTACATCCGGAAACTTGTACTGGATTTAAAATTATTTGTTTTGACTACAATTGGCATATAATTAGCTGTACCTTCAACCTTAAATAGTCAATCACAACCGAGATTAAACTAGAGTAACCATTAAATTTAGCCTTTAGTCTTATTTCATATAAATTTGCACCTTTTTTTAAAGTTTTTCACCCTATGTTTTTTAATTAAATATTCTGCTTCATTTTATATTATTTTCTGTAATCACTCCTTCATTTTTCTCCTTGTTTTTTTTTTTTTTTTTAGTTTCTTTTTGTTTTTTTAAGAACGTAGTTAATCTTATTCATTCAATAGTGTAAAAAATATTCAAACTTAATAAATTATCACCACTAAATCACGCTAGCTTAAAATAAATCTATCACCAACTAATCCTTAAAAGGTAACATTTTAAAACTCGTACTCATGTCTGAGCAATGTTACATAAAAAATATATGTGTCGGATACATTCACTTGCCTTGTAACAAAGAACAGATCGAACGAATTCCTACCCTATAAATTGTAACCTTAATTTTGAAGTTCACTTGCCATGTAACATGGAACAAAAATTATTCCTATCCCTATTGCTAGATGATAAAGATGTGAATACGGTGAGAGAAAAAATGGAAAAATCGAAAGTTGAAGAATGAAGTAAATGAGAAAAAAGAAATTGACAAGGAGTAATGTTTGAAAATAATGAAGGTTGACACAAAGTATTTAACGTGAAAAGATGGAGGGAAAATATGAGAAAAATTGGTGAAAATTTCTATGAAACAGAACAAACGGCTAAATTTAACAATTTATTTTAATTTGATTACGATTGAGACTAACTATATAAGGTTAAGGGTACAGCTGGTAATATGCCAAACGCAGGGGTACAATTAGAAAAATTTAAAAGTATGAGAGTATATATGGGAAAAACCTTAGGAATTTGAAATGTTGCATTTTAAACTGGTAATTCAATCTGACGATGTGTTCGATGAGTAGTAGATTTGGAATTGACATTAAAAAAAATTCAGTAAACTTTAGCTACAAAATAAACCCATTGACATAAAATGAAATTTCTGAATTTTTTGTTAACTTCTATCAAAATATTTTTCTAATTTTTATATTTTCAGCAATAAGCGAGAAACGAGTTAAAATGGAAAATATAAATGACTTGTTATGCTTAGAAAATAAGATGACCGTGAATTGAACAAGAATGGAATTATGATGAAATAGAGTCAATTTTTCAATTTCTATTTGTAAAATTTTCTACGTTGAAATTAATTAGGAACTATATATGTTCCTAAACACACCATAAAAAGAGAATAACTTTTAACTTCCTATTTGACCACTTATCCATAAAATCGTTCCTAATAACGAATGACATCCTCTCATAATTTAACATTTAATTTTCTATTGACCTTTTTTTCTTTTGTCAAAGTCGAATGAAAAGAAATTAATCAGATAAAGGGATTATTAATATACTGTTAGTCGCGTAATACTAACAAACAATGACTAAAATAAAAATATCATTGCTAAAATAAACCTTATATGTATTCGCTAATATGTAAAAGTAAACTGACCGTATCTCCTTTCTAGTTCATGGTGATAAGGAAAAACACTAGCGTAGTAGTCATTAGTAAAATCATCTGACTTTTCTACCATTGAACTCTTTGGGTTGGAATTTTTCTTTCTTTCTCCATAAAACAGTTTGTAAGACTTTCCTTTCAGTCCTTGTTGTCGAAGAATTCTCTCTAGCTTTCTGGGTTTGAACCAGAAGTTATTCATTACTGAGCATATACAACGTACAATAATGATGCATACCAAAGTGACAATAATATTGCCTAACAACATTTTGGTGTCACAAATTATTTTTTCTTTCTCAGAGAACTATCTTCGATGAGTAATTTTGAATATATGTGTACTATATAGGTTATTTATTTATAGTAGCAATTAATTACACCTCATTTGATAATGCCTTTAAAAGTATCATATGATCATGTTTTATTGGATTCCTTAATTAAATATATACTTCTAAAATAGATAGAATAAACATATATTATTTTTTTTAGACAAGAAATTGTGAAGATATATTAACAATCTAATAAATTATACGAATTTATACAACTCCACTGTATATTAAAATATAGGGTTATACTAGTTGGCGTGCCCGTCCCCGTCCGGGCTATCTATCATTATTATTAAGATTTTAAAATAAGTATAAAATGTAATTTTTATATATTTTTTCTAGTTTATATATTTATCAATTATGATATAATTTTCTATGATATTTAATATGAAAAAATTTCAAAAATATAAATACTAAGGCCATGTTCTTTTCGCCTTTTATCGTATTTAATATGATAATTTTCTAAAATCTATATCATATTTGTTTTTCGTTTATTTGCTAATTATATTTTATAATACTTACCTAATACTATTTTTTTTCCTTTAACTTATTTATTAAATCAAATATTATTTGACTTTTTAAAATTTTATGAATTATCATATTTCTTTTGCTCTTTCATTTTTTTTTTTAATATTTTAAAATATAACTTACTTATATTTGTTTCCCTTAACTTGAATATTTAATCCAATATATTTAAGGCGAAATATGTATTCTTCAATTTTGCTATCCTACAATTTTAAGGATTCCAATTGTATATTTAGTATTATATTTTAGATTACATATGTTAATTATACTACACCATCTTTTTTTTATTTTTTTGTTTTTTTGTTTTTGTTTTTTTTGTTAATTACATATATTCTCTTTTTGTTACGTTAAAATGGGATAATAAATAAATTGGAATTTTGTCATTAAATCAAACTTTACCCTATCACTATACTAAACATGTTTTTTTTGTTTTTTTTTTCTTAATTAGCAGATGTTCTTATACAAAATTGAGATTAACAATCAAATCAACACTTAATACTATTAAACTAACTAAAAGATTACGCATTAAGCATTACAAATATTATTATACAACCATATCTAATAACTTGATTTAAAAATAAGATAATCGATAGATATTGTACATCACTTTTACCTTTCATGTAACATATTCTTACCTTTCATGTTACATATTCATTAGTTTTTCTATTGGGTTATAATCAAGTTTGTTCAATAAAAAACTTCAAATCTTGAACGTAAAATATAAATCTACAACATACAAAGAAAAAAATCAGCAGTAATTTAATCAGGCTATGTTTAAGTATCAAACATAATAACTAAGAAATAAAAATATTCAAATTTTAAACACTCTTATCAAATACACCGTAAAAAATAAATTTAACACAAATTGTAATCATAATTAAAACATAATAAAGTAAAACTATTTAACATAGTACGTACCTAAAAAGATCTAGCTAAAGTTTTTGATGTATATATATAAAAAATGAGATGGAGACTTATCTAAAAATTAAATAAGGTAATTATGTGTCATATAATTGTTTATTTTGAAATTACTATTTTTTCTTCTCAATTAAAAACATCTTCAATTAAATTTTTTTTTTTGGAAAGTTCTAATATAGTAAAGATTTCAATTGTAGATTTAGTTTTATATTTTAAGTTACATATGTTAATATTTTTTCATCTAAAATCCTAGCAATAGTAGAATTATAAATAATACTAATTTTAATTTTTTAGACCAATTATATTGCGACAAATGTCCACTATATATATATATATATATACATATATATATAGATATATATATATATATATATATATATATATATATATATATATATATATATATATATATATATATATATATATATATATAAGTGGGATCCCATGAGACCCTCTAACTCAATGAGACCCATGAGACCCCCCTTTACATCCTCTGATTAATAAAAGATCTAGGGTTGGAATCAAAACACGCGCACAAACAAAACACACGCACAAAACATACGCAAGAATATTCCCCCCCTCTTTCTTCTTCATTGTTTCATCAATTTCCCTAAAAAACACCCAAACAAAACCCCTAAAAATTAAAAATCAACAATTTAATCGTTGTGATGAATAATTTTCGCACATCAATTCATCAGTTAAAAGTCGAAAATACATCAATTCGTCGTGAAAATTTGTGATTCAAGCATAATTTCTGCTGGGTAAGAAATTTTCAGTAATTTTCAGTTATTTTCAGTAATTTTCACATCAATTCGTCAGTAATTTTCACTATTTATTTTCAATAAAATTCAGTAATTTTATTTTTATGAAGATCTTCGAGTGCAATTAGCGATTCAAACTATCTATAAAGCAAAGAGCTCAATTGATTCTAAGATTCCCACGTTGACACGTTCGGGAGATGGAGATAAGGGCTCTTGAATCCTAGAAAAGACAGTGTACGAATAGGAAAGGCGGGGGTAGAAGACGTGAGGAAAGGTTTCTTCTTTTTGCGCCGAAAGTGCATGAGCTTAGGAAAGATTAGAAGAAATTACAACCATTTTACATGAAGAAATCATCACCCTTGCAATTGATGATTTACCGCAGATAGAAGATGTAAATACATCTGTACCAACACACATTCTGGTACATAATACTTACTCTGTAGATACATAATCAGTACTCTGTAGATACATTTAATTCACCAACATATACAATTTTGGCTGATTTTGTATGAAACAGAATGAGTACTCTGTAGATACACAATCAGTACTCTGTAGATACATTTAATTCACCAACAGATACAATTTTGGCTAATTTTGTATGAAACAGAATGAGTACTCTGTAGATACAGAATCAGTTTGTGTTTTTTAATCCGATACATTAACTGGTTTGTTACAGTTATGGCTGCTAGGATGGAGCTTGAAAAGGTTGAAATCAAGAGTGACGCACGGGGTGTTATAAATGTCGTGAGCAAGCTCAAGCATGGATAATCGATGTTCTATGGATCTTTGTGTATTTAACATTATTTGTAAACTCTCAACTAGTTTGGTCTTTTCGTCTCATGTTAAACGCGGATTGTACCTTTTTTTAAATAATACACGTCTTGTGTCTTGTATTATTCTTTTAATAATATGTGTCTTGTGTGAAAGATTATGTTTTTGTCAACAAGTTTATATAACTCTTTTTAAAAAAATGTAGCAAATACATAGTTATTATGGCAAAAAAAAAACAGTGTATCTGCTACATAGTGATAATGTATCTGCTATATAGTGATAATGTATCACGTATACACTGTTTAAATTAAGGTTTAAATCAAGAGTGACGCACGGTGTGTTATAAATCCTGTGAGCAAGCACGGATAATCGATGTTCTTTGGATCGATTGTAGTAGATGGCTTGTAATCACCAACAATTGGTTCGTCATTCAAATTTTTGATTAATTGTTGTCCGAGGAAAACGATTTCAACTGATTAAAAAAGTGTATCTGCTACAAGGTGATAGTGTATCTGCTATATAGTAATAATGTATCTGCTATACACTTTTTGATTAATTGTTGTCTCCAACACAAGCTATTGCAAGTGATTAAAAAACAGTGTATCTACTACATGTTGATAATGTATCTGCTACATAGTGAAAATTTATCTGCTACATAGTGATAATGTATCTGCTAAGTAGTGATAATAGGACATCCCCCTATGTTATGACATCAAAAATTGAACCAATGCATTTCCATCAACAAAATCTTGTCATGAACTAAACTTCAAAATACCTACATGACATAAAATAAAATAAAATATTTGTTAATGAAAAATTTAAATGTTAGGTTAGGTTTTAAAAAAAAGTGTCAATGAAATGAATCATACCTTTAATTATCTTATTTTGAACCCAACGAAAAAGTTCAATTAGCAACGAAACTTATATAAACGAGAGGGACTCATCCTAGATTTCAGACAATGATAGTAGTTATCAGATGCTTGACCTGAGGCTTGGCCTGTACCATGCTCAATTTGAACTCCTCTATCACTCACACCTACGGAAAATGTAATCACATTAATTAAAACTATAGGTACAAACTTATGAAACTATAGGTACACACTTATAAAACTGTAGGTACATTTTTCATATGAAAAGAATGAAACACAAAAATAAATTCGTGATTATAAATGCTTTTAATGAATTACTAATTTAAAAATAGAATTGTTAAAAATACCTAAAACTACATCAGTGTTCTTCGGTATTTTCCTTGATTTCTCGATTTTGCTTGAAGTTTCGACAATTCTTTTGGATGTCATCTCTAACAAAAATAGCAAAAACACATGCAAGTACCACTTCGTATGGGCCGAGACCATGGACAGGTTGAGTTTGAGCAGTTAGAATCAGAAGACTCTTGGTAGAGAAAATGAGATCTCTTGTGGTAGAAGTTGCTCATCTTCGGCTTAGTTAGCTTTTTCGACCTATAAGCACTCGAGACTGGTCAAAACTACGGCTTCCTTTAATCAAAGAAAACCTCTACTAGATACTAGGGCGGCTCCAATCTATATAGGTGGGGCCCTTTGCCCTTTTGAATTTTCGTAGAGGCCAGGCCCCCCACCCAGACTTCGGATTCTATATGGTCAAGCCAAAGTCGAAGACAGCGAGCACGGATGAGCAGGTACTCGATTATGTGCTCCCGGTAAAGAAAAGTTCTCATTGCTTTGCTTCGACGAAGAATTGACAAGAGATTAAAAAGGACTGACCACTGACTGACTCACCCCAACAACATAGGGGGTTTGGACACAGATCGACGGAGCGGCCTTGATCCACGATTAATGACAGAATGGCGAAGACTTGGATGGCTATTTGACATAGTACGGAAATATTGTAACAACTATATTAGGTATAAAAATCGAATAAAAAGGACAACGAACTGACAAATGTAATTCAGCAATGTTCATGCGAGCAAAGAAACTGATGAACAAATCCAATGATAAATTCATCCAATCATCAATCAAAGTTGACCAAATCCCCAAAATTTGGAGAAAATAACAACGTAATGAACAAGGTAATTGAAATTGACAACTAAAAATGAAATTCAAACAATAAAACCCTAAAATCGAATCAAAATGGCATAAAAAATCAAAACTAAGGTTGTCGAATTAAAGAAATAGAGAAAAATTTGGGGAATATTGAATAAAATTAATTTTATCATACCTGATTTTACTTGAATCGACAGCAAATATTGAATTGAGGACAACCAAATTAAAATTAGGGTTGTTGAATTGAAGAAATAAAATTTGGGGATATCAAAACTGAAGTGTAAATCATTAATTGTAGAGTAATGTCGAGGGAAAAGAGAAAGAAAGTGAAGGAATGTTAAATCTCACCGTAGATTTAGTGTTAAATCTGACGGATGTAAGGGGGTCTCACGGGTCTCATTGAGTTGGGGGGTCTCACGGGATCCTATATCTATATATATAGATATATATATATATATATATATATATATATATATATATATATATATATATATAAATATATAAATATAAGGGTGAGGTCCGGTAAGAACACTACCTTTGGTAAGAACGGTAAGAACAGGTAAAGTACATTATAAATATACATAAAATACATTCGTTTAACACATAACGTACATTTTGTGAGGTACATTATAAATATATATTAGGTACACTTAAAAATTAAGAGTTATATTTGAAAATTTTGTATACATTTCAAGTTAAAGACTAAAATGTACTTTTAGTATAGATAAAATGTACCTTAAAATTTGAAAGAAATTTTCAACTTAATGACAATTTACCTTCTAAATTTTAAAATGCGTATCAACTATTATTCATGACTAACCCGCACGTTAAATTTAAAATGTACCTTATGTATATTAATAATGTATTTTGACTGTTCTTACCGTTCTTACCAAAAGGACTGTTCTTATCTGATCTTATATATATATATATATATATATATATATATATATATAAATATATATATATATATATATATATATAAATATATATATAGAGTCAAGTTCAATTAAGTTGACAAATATTAGTAGTAAACTACAGTGGTGAAATCTGTTATTAATGTTTTGTGAAATCAGTTGTTCTTTGTAAATGAAACTTGTAAATTTAATACTGGACTAATAAAGAGAGAAATACAAGAAATACAGCTTTCATTTACAAAGAACAACAGCCACAAAATATTAATAACAGTTTCACCACCGTAGTCAGCGTACCAATATTTGTCAACTTAATTGATCTTGTTTCTATATATATATATATATATATATATATATATATAGAGAGAGAGAGAGAGAGAGAGAGAGAGAGATAAGATCTTTCAAGCCCTAAGTTTTGGGAAAGTCATTGAGTCAGGACATCTTTGAGATTTTAACACAAAAATTTGAGATTTTAACACAAAAATTTAGAAATGCAAAATTCAGAATATTTGAGATTTTAACAATGTTAAAATCTCAAATTTTCCTGAATTTTGCGCCTCAAATTTTGTGTTAAAATCTCAAATTTTTGTGTTAAAATCTCAAAGCGGATTCTGGACTCAATGACTTTCTCTCATTACTTGGGCTTAAAAGATCTTATCTCTCTCTCTATATATATATATATATATA
The DNA here is from genome assembly GCA_023091065.1 of Dianthus caryophyllus. Taxonomy (NCBI): domain Eukaryota; kingdom Viridiplantae; phylum Streptophyta; class Magnoliopsida; order Caryophyllales; family Caryophyllaceae; genus Dianthus; species Dianthus caryophyllus. The sequence continues at coordinate 26,336,269 of CM041526.1, read as the reverse complement.
TATATATATATATATATATATATACAGAGAGGATCACATGAATCCTTTATATTTGTGCATCCTCAGACACCTTTAGAGCCCTTGGATTAAATCAAATCAATGGTTGAGATCTAAAGATAATAAAATCTCAAAAAAACTAATAGGGGTCAAAAGAATCCTACCTCATTTGAAACTTTCCAAAAAAAATAAATACCAAATCTCTCTCTAGAAAACAAAATAATCCCCAAAATCTCCCTCCAAAATAATCGACCTAAATCCTACGCTATATTCATCTTATTTTCTCCCAAAAATCATCCAAAATCATCCGCTGAAATTGAAAAATTCGGCTGCAATCATCCAAAATCATCCTAAAGTACTTCGAATTCATCACTAAAATACTTCGAATTAATGGAAAATCATCATCTAAACTTCATTAACAGATGCTCAACATCAAATTTCTTTGAAATTGATCCTAATTCATCAAAATCGTCTCTAACACCAGGTAAATTTGTTTCTTTTTTTATTCTTGTTTTCTGCATATTACTCTGTTTCTGCATGTTAATGAATTCATCAGTTGTAACAATGAAAATCAGTTGTGATAATGAATTCATCAAGGATCAAATTACTATGTTTCTGCATGTTAATCAGTTGACTATTCATTAAAATCATCTCTAATGTTGTAATAATGAATAAGTTGATCATTATTGATGAATTTTGTATTGGTATATAGATTTGTTACCTATGGAGGAAGAACAACAACAAGAACAACAACATCAAGAGGAATTGGTGGAAGGATCAGGTAAATCGTAATTTAAATTGATAATGAATTTTTTTTTATTAAAGTCTGTTAGAGTAACAATGAAATTATATTAAAGTTACACAAGTAACATGTTAGAGTAACAATTATTATAGCTTTGGAGTAACATGTTTAATTCTGAATTTTTTTTTTATTAAAATCTGTTAGAGTAACAATGAAATTATATTAAAGTTACACAAGTAACATGTTAGAGTAACAATTATTATAGCTTTGGAGTAACATTTAATTCTGATAATAAGTGTTGGTATGTCACAGATTCTATGACAGACTCGGATATCAGTGCTAATGTAAACGAGGTGACAAACCAAAACGACGTACCAGTAACCCCTACTGTCCCAACAGAAGTTTATGAGAGCAATACAACGCCAGTTTTGCCTCAATACACACCAAATGGGAGTGAAGAATGGATAAGAACGATTGAAAAGGAATTTACTCCTACAGTTGGGAAAAAGTTTTACACAGTTTTGGACGCTGTCGACTTTTGTAAGATATATGCATTGGCATGTGGATTTGAATACAGGCTTGGAACACAAAGGATGTTTAAAGATAATACCATAAGAAGAAAGGATCTTCTCTGCAATAAACAAGGATTTAGAGAGTCGATGAGAAACTTTCTGAGTGTTTCTTCAGAAACACAGGAGAGTTCTGAAATAGCAGCTCCAAAAAACAGGAAAAAACAGAAAAAAGGGAGAAACACAAAAATCACTAGAGTTGGATGCAAAGCAATGATTCGGATTAAGTTTCTTGACAAAATGTATGTGATTGAAAGATTCAAGGAGGCACACAATCACAAACTCTGCTCTGCAAAGCATCGACTGTTTTCGAAGCACTCTGAAAACTTATCGCTGTATCATAAACAAATGATACTGAACAACTCGAAGGTCAATATTGGGCCGACCAAAACATTCAGAATTTGCAAAGAGTTTGCAAATGGATACGAAAATGTGGGGGCTTCACTTCTTGATTTCAAGAATTTTCAGAGGGATGTGAAATGTTTCATAGGAGAAAAGGACGCTGAAATGTTTGTGAATAATCTTCACAAACTTGGTGAAACGAGAAGGGGCTTCTACTTTGCGTATGATGTTGATGCTGGCCAGAATTTATGTCGTGTCTTTTGGGCTGATGCAGTAGCTAGGAGAAATTACTCCGTTTTTGGAGATGCTGTTACATTTGATCCCACTTATGGTACGAACAAGTATATGATGGTATTTACTCCTTTCACTGGCATCGATAACCACAAAAAATCTGTTACTTTTGCTGGTGCTTTGCTGTCTAATGAGGATGAAACCTCATTTACATGGACCTTCACTAAGTTTGTAGATGCCATGGGAAACAAAGAGCTGAAAATATTATTGACAGACCAAGACCCAGCAATAAAGAATGCTGTCCCAGCTGTTTTTAAAACAGCGAGACACAGATTTTGCATGTGGAACATAATGGAAAAAGTCGTTGATAAAGTGGGGAGTGCTATCTGTAAGGATACCGAGTTTCTCACGAAGTTTGGTGGAGTTGTGTGGAACAACGACTTAGAACCATCAGATTTTGAGAGTCAATGGACTGAGATAATGAAGGAGTTTGATTTGGAAGAACATAGGTGGTTGTCGTATATGTTTCACATCAAAGTAATTGGATTCCTGCGTATCACAGAGACTTGGAGATGGGATGTATCCTTCGAACTACGCAGAGGTCCGAAAGTGCAAATAGTTTCTTCAAGAAGTTTGAGAATCAATTTGGAACTTTGGTTGAATTTTGGATGAGGTACCAAAGTGCAATGGATCAGCAAAGGCACACTCAAAAGCTACTTGATATTGAAAATGACAGCTCATTACCTCAGACAATCACACCGCTGAAACTAGAACTTCATGCTTCGAAGGTATACACTCACAAAGTATTTTCTGAATTTCAAGAGGAAATAAAGTACTCGATGTGTAGTTGTTGTGTTGTTGGGTACACAAAGATGAGTGTATGTGAAACTACTTTGGTTGAAGATACGTTGAGAGAGAAGACGTATGAAGTTCAGTATAGCGGAGTGAACGTTGAAGTAAAGTGCTCCTGCAAGTTGTTTGAAAGGAAAGGGCTTCTATGTAGGCACGTAATTTGGGTGCTGTCGGGAAAGCGAGTGGAACAGATACCTGAACGGTACATCATGCTGAGATGGTCCAAAGACGCACTTAAGAGAGGTGCCTATGATGTTGAGGGCAACCTTGTTGATGATTGCGACGTGATTGACGTTACAAAGGTAGAGATATCCAAAGTTTGGTATGAGTTCTATGGCATTATTGGTGTCCTATCTTCAAAGAATGAGTGTCAAATAAGAGAATTTGCTGAAATGCTGAAACAATTCAGAATCAAAATGGACCCTCAACGTAAAACACTGTCAAAGGAGAAGGAATTGGAGATGTTGCTTGGCTGTAAGGATCCTGAACAAGTTAATATATTGCCACCGAATCACTCGAAAAACAAAGGAAGTGGTAAAAGGCTGATTAGCAACAAAAAGCAATCAATTGCCAAAGCGAAAAAACCGAAAAGGCTTTGCAACAATTGCAAACAAATGGCTAATCATGATAAGAGAAACTGCCCTTTTCCTTTTGTTGAAAAGATGCCAGAAAATCAAAATGCAACTGAAGAAGAAGAAGCAGCAAGTGGAGAAGAAGAAGATGAAAACGATGAGTAAATGTAAGTATATCTTAAAGTAACATCCTTTACACATTACAGTAACAATAGCACTAAATGTACATTGCTGTAACAACTGTTACACATTACAGTAACAATAGCTCTATTTTACATATTAATAGAGTGACATTATTAATATATATTTAATTTTATTGTTTTTTTTTTTTTTTTTTTTTTGCAGGGATTGCGGAAAAGATCAAAAAGAACATTCAAGAAATAAAGTATAGGAAAAATAGACTTATAGTATTTGAATTTTTATTATAGTTGAACTTTTATAATTTTTTTTAGAGTAACATCAATATAGTATTAAAGTTACACGGTTACCGTGTTAAAGTAACATCAGTATAGATTATAGTATTTTATTTTATTTTTTTTATAGTTGAATTTTTATTGTTTTTGTTTAAGTAACATCAAATACCTTATTAATTTCTCTATCATGCTTGTAATTTTCAATTTATATTATTGGTATAGGCATATAGTAATTCAATTTTTATTATAGATGATAGTTGGTAGTTTTCAATCCTATAATTTGAATTAATTGACTAAATTACTTGAATAATAAAGTAACAAAAATGATTGGGAGCTAAGTAAGAGAAAAATAAATTAACACTATTGAAGTAACATTACTGTTAAAGTAACAATGAAACTACATAAGAGTAACAGGGGGAATGTATTGAAGTAACATAAAATAACAGATGTTAAAGTAACAATCACTAGAACCACAAAATAACATTTACAAATAGAGTTCTACAAAATCAGAATCATTTATAAACAAAATAAGCCATTTCAATCAAGACTAGCTAGCTCCACACAAAATAACATTTACAAACAGAGTTGTAAAGAAATCAGAATCATTTATAAACAACAATTTGTTTCTTGGCCCTTTCAGATTTACGTCTACCTCTTCCTGATCTTGCGATTTGCTTCACCCTTTTGTGGTACTGTATGCTCTTTGGAACGTCGCTGTTAGAAAAGACCATAAAACAATATTGAAATTAGACTTTTTTAGAGAAAGGAAAAATTTTAAAAAACAAATAAACAAAACACAAATACACATACTCCTTAGGAGGATCAGTTAAGAAAGTCTTAAGCCATGACAAAGACTCATCAATTACCAAAAAGGTTGAGTCCTCATCATCGTCAACATCGGAAGGTATCTTTGAATCAAGATTAGGTTTTGGCCTCTTTGAACGTGGCTTAGTTGCTTTCCCATCTACAACGGCTTTCCTTTTATTTACCAAAGTCGGAGCCGGTTTGCCTTTGATTCGTGACTGATATAATGAAGGACTCCATATTATACGCTTTTCCTTGATAAATGCTTGAACTTTCTTAAGAACTTCACTTCTTTCATCGTTGTAGTCACATAATATCAAGGAAGCAGCAATTTCAGCAGCATAACTCCGTCTGCATGCCTTCTTCTTCAACTCAGATTCAAATAACTTCCCTTTGTAACAGACCATGTGCATTAATAGAAATATTCCAGATTCTAGTTTCAAATCTCCCTGTTTCTGCCAAGGAAATTTGATGTGCTGAACTTTAAATTGAATACAATCTTCATCTCTTTTAATGCCCAGCATGTCGAAAAAGTCAGTAAGAAGACCAACCTAAAACAAAATAAGTAAAACAGCAAAATGTATTACAGTGACATCAAAAACACACTAAAGTAACAATAAAAATAAACTAGAGTAACATTAATAATATACAAAAATAAATGCATTAGATTGAACAAAGACTAGAACATACCACCATCGTGGACCAATTGTACACTTCACTACTTTCCCAAGTAGGATAGACGTCATTGTCGAGGACATGAACAACACCCTCTTTGAATAAAACACGTACACAAAAATAGTGATCATCAACGAGTAAGGGGATGAAAATTATGTCCGCCATTAGATTGCATTTATGAAGATTTGTATTAAGGAAATACTTCCAAATTTCAAACAATTTCCCATACATATCATCTGGTTGAGTCCCCTGGAACAATGCTTCATAGATACGATGAAGAGCATCCTATCATAAAACAAGAGCATGTAAGTGAAAACGAAATAATTTACTGAAACAAAAAACTTTCAAAGAAAACAAGAATAAAAAAACACACAAAGATAAGAATTATTACCATGTGACGAATTCCAAAATACATTTTGGAAGGAGATAATGGATCTTTCAATTCAAGCTCATTGAGCAACACTGACCAACATTCTACAACACTTGTGCTCAAATTCTTATCCAGTTGCATCGTAAGAAAATCATCCCTTCTTAAGAAGGGAAAATCACCAAATGAACCCAATAACTCCCTGCAAAGGGGAAATTCAATAAACAGACAAATACAAAGTGTTATCAAAAATATAAAAAATCAAGTAAAAAAAAAAAACTGAAATAATTAAGGTTACAATCCCTAAAGTAACACAGAAAATGAATTAAAGTAACAGACAAAATAAATTGAAGTAACACATCCATAGAAAATAAAATATATACTCAAGTTAAAGATGAAATCTGTTAAAGTAACACAGAAAGTAACACAGACAATAAAATAAAATAATAGAAATCAAAATAAATGAGGACACTTACTGATTTTGAAATTCATGATCAGTTCAAAACACGTAGTCAAGGACCTCCTTCCTCAACTTCAGCATTTTAGAAAATAGCGATTTATGTAACCTCATATATGCTGAAATAACTAGGATCTCATTGTCATCCACTCCACAGTCCAAACTACAACCCAGTCCATCTCCTGTCTTCCTCTTCCTGCTACCCAAAACAGTAGTAGGAGATGATGTGACTTCAGTCAAGTTCGATTTTGTTTGGACTGTGGGTGTTGAAAATTCTTCAACTGGAGGGACACTTTTTGTCAAATTAACACCGGTCTGCATTGCTTCATTCACAGGGACATTCTCTGTGACAACACTCTGCATTGGTTCATTCACAGGGACATTATCTGTGACAACACTCTACATTGCTTCATCCACAGCGACATTTTCAGTCACATCAGGCTGAATTTGTTCACCTTCTGCTGCCTTTCTTCGTTTTTCTTCTGTTGCCTTTCTTCGTTTTTCTTCAAGTTGAGGCAACAGTGACATCTTGATGTTTGTGAACTGATTCACTTTATCAAGAACATCTGACGTCTAAGTGTTGATGCCACTAAGAATAAGAGTGGCAGCAATTTCCGCTCTATATAAATTCCACATGACAACATCAGTCAGCCCACAACTAAAAACGTCCCCCTGGTAGAAAGTCATATGAAACATTGCGAACAAACCGCAGTCATTGTTTGCAGTCTTATCCAATTGCCAACTAAACGGTATGTTGACAAGCTCAAAACGACGACAATCCTTAGCTTTTGCGATACGCTTTTTCTTTAGGTACGAACACATCAATTGAGCCTAGACAACAACCAAATAAAAAAATATTAATTTATGAAATGAAAATAAAAATTAAAGAATAATAGGAGGGAAAAACAATTGCAGCGAGGCACACTTACAGATCGTTTGGCAAATGATTCTAAAACAGAACCTTTCCATCCTTCACCATAATCCTGATTGTCTAAATACTCAAACCTCTTCTTCAAAAAGTTGATACATACACAAGAATAATGTGTACCAGTATGAATGGGGATAAATACCTACAAAAAAAAAAAAAAAAAAAAAAAAAGCAGAAATTTTAAACACAAGCAGAATGAAACTTATTAAGTTTAATTCAATTAATTTTAAAAAGATAGATGATATTACCAAATCAGAATCCAAATTACACGTGTCAGGTTGAATGGATATCCAATTGTCCCATGCCTGATCAATTTCTTTTGTCAGTTGACTTTTTTCTGCCCGTTTACTCGTAAATAACAAATTCCTAAAAGAATCCTGCAAAAAAAAAAACAAAAAATTAAAAAAAATAAACAATCATAAAAAAGCAAAACAGTAGAGTAAGAACTAAAAAAAGTACGTGATAGATGACATACACAATGAGTTAACCCGATGAATAGCTGTGAAACCTTATTTGACGATCTGGTCTGAGAATTAAGAGCATTTTGAAGAATACACCAGCATTCAATAACTGGTAAAGTAATCTCTTTATCCGGCATCAGCGTCATAATGTCGTCTCGGCTTATAAGATTGTAAGGTCCATAACTAAAAAGGTCTTCACTGAAAGAGACAATAAAATTCACATCAGATGTCAAATAAAATAGAGTAACAGACATATCATATTAGAGTAACAACAAATACAAGTTAAAGTAACAGAGGAAAAAGTAACAGACATATAAAACTAGAGTAACAAGGTATAAGGTTAAAGTAACAGGGAATAAAAAATACAAGTTAATCATATTAATGTAAGTTTATTTAAAAAAATTTAAAAAGGAAAGAATTCTAACCCTCCACTAAAGCCATTATCATCGACAAAGCAATAGTCAATGACATCCTTTCGAAGCTTCAAGACACATGAGAACAAACTATTGTTCTCTATTAAGTGTGCTGAGACAACATTACATTCTTGTCGAGGTTCACCACAGTTAATGCTACAGCCAAACTCTTCAGGTACTATTTTCATTATGCTCTCCTCTATGTTTGAATGCAACAAATACGGGTGATAGGGACCAACTCCGACACCACCATTATGAGAAGCAGCATCATCAACACCATCAAAATCTTCACCAGCATCAAAAGAATTTAATTCAGCAGCAGCACCATCATCACCAGCACCAAAAGAATTTAATTCACGCAGAACACTCCCAACGACTAAATCATCACGATCAGCACCATCATCACCACCATCATTAGCACCATCATCACCACCATCATTAGCAGCACCATCATCCCCTAAGTTGACATCACCATCATCACCACCATCATTTTTCGCAGCACCATCATTAGAACCGAATCCAGCACGACTGGCTTCTTTGAGGTTCTCACAAAACTTATCAAATGACGGAATACTATCAGCAGCCGCTTTCATAGGACCAAGGTGCCGATATATCTCATCTACATATAAGTGCAGAAGAGGGTCCGCAAAATTTTTTTGGGTGGGAGTAAGTGTTGGAGATGAAGAAGGGGACGACTCCCGAACTGGAAAGTCATTCCACTTGCCCTTGATCAAGTTAATGATGGCAATGGATTTCTGATGGTACTCTACAGAAACCCCTTTCAACATCATTAATAGTTCTCCAAGATCCTAAAAATGAATTAAAGATGAAATATGTTAAAGTAACACTGAATATAAACTAAAGTAACACAGAATATAAACTAAAGTAACAAGAGTATGTATTCAAGTAAAAGACTATATATTAAAGTAACACAGGATATTACATTGAAGTAACACAAAATATAAACTAAAGTAACACTGAATACATACTAAAGTAACATAGAATATGTAAACTTAAAACACAACTTACATCAGCAGCAGCCATATCTGGTAATTCAGCTTGATGTCTGACTGGAGAAGCTTCAGGGACACTGCCACTACGAGGGTAATGATTTTTACTGAAAGGTGCATTACCCAAAGATCCCGTCTTCAACTCATCATTAATCCGTTTTTTGAAGCTCTCATCCGACCAATGTTGAATGAGAGGGAGTTCAGTAGGCATCGCAACCCCTCTAAAATCGAAACGATGAAAGTACGCCACCATCAAGAAGACAATACAGCCACGTAGAACGGATCGTTCACCCGACTTACAAGTTTGAAATGCAGACACAAGATCGTCAAGCACGTGTGTACACCAATCTAACTGACTAACAGCAGACAAATCGTCTCATCGATTTCAACAAATTTCAAATCAAGACTATGATTTCTTTGTTGGAGCCGAGAAAAACAAGACATAGAGTACAACACGAACAAGCGCTTGAAATGATCATCCGCATGCTTATGCCTAGACAAAATATCATGTATTTCGGACAGAGAAATAACACCAGTACCACTGATCCCAAACTTCTTACGCCAAACAGCTTTTATGTCCTCCTGGGAAGACATTTTACTACGACCAGTGGCGACTAAAGCAATCTTTCGAGGACCCCTCGGTAGTAAAAAAACATCATGCACATCATCACTAGAGAGTAGGAATTCTTTAGTTGCAGAAGCATGAAATAGATGGCTTGAATCAGAAAAGGCATCGACAAACCATTCCACTATTGATTGCGGCACTACAGTAATTTTCAAATCTAATAAACCTCCAAAACCGATGTCCTTAACAGCTTGCTTTTGTGCGGACGACAACTTCTCAATAAGCTTAACCAAATTGTTTGGCCGACATTTCGTCAGGTAAGGAGTGCTCCTGCAGAAAAATAAAAAACAGAAAGCAAAACATGAACAACATAAATTGAAATACAGAACACGAAATTCTGGAAATAAAATAAAAAATACATATTAAAAAGCAAAAAAAGAAGACATAAAGGATAACAGACTATATACTGAATTCTAATAAAAAATATAACTCACTTTTGACCAGCTTTGCCTTTATTAGTACGCCAAGATCCACTTTTTTCCCTTGTACCTTTGGGACAACAAAGCGTGTTCGTCTCCTTCATCGAAATTTGACGAGTTGGTGAAGAAGACTCTTCAGCACCAGTAATACATCTTGTCTCATCCATGATATGCTGTAGAAAACAAAAAAACAAACAATCACATCAAATATACAACAACAAACAAACTACCCTCAAGTAAAAGACTAAAATAAATTAAAGTAACAAACTATAAACTAAAGTAACACAATATATAAATTAAAGTAACAAAATAAAAACAGTATAGCATAAAAACAACATTTTAAAGACTTTATAAATTAAAGTAACACACTATATTTTAAAGTAACACACAATATGAATTAAAGTAACAGGAAAAACATTATAGTAACAAAAATTTAAGTAGCAAAAAATAAAGACTTAAAACATTAGATTAATAATAAATATTTTTTTTACATAAAAAAGTAAATACTCAAAAGAGTATTACAAAAGCTGGACATACACTAATCCAGTAAATATTCGAACCTAATTACTACAAAGTCAAATATTATTACATAATATCCATTTTTAAGGATTACAAAACATGGACATACAATAATAATATAGTAGATATTGAAACCTAATTATCACTTAGTCAATTATTATTACATCATTTCCGTTTGTTAGTAAATACACTCCTAGTTCAAGTGATGAAGCAGCTTCCTCGGGAGTGTAATCAGGTGGGGGACTGTCTTCAACTTCCTCTTCGATCAAATGCTCAACATGCTGTCCACTTAACTTCTGACATTCATGTAACAAGTCTTGTGCTACTCTATTAAATGTCTTGTAGCACACACAACGTTTACATATTACATTATTGTTATTCCTGCTCAAAATTTCTACCCCCAGTTTAAATGTTCCTGTCAAGTTATTATTGTATTCAGTTTTAATACGGAGATCATCTTCATTAGCCAACAAAAACATCAATGCCCAACTTTTACAAACTTCAGCCACACAAGCTTTGTCAAGTCGATCCTCAAGTTTGCTAAAGATGATTTCCATGTAATTAAGATTACTAAAAACATCAATAAGACCTTGGACTCGTTGCCTGCCGTATTTTCTTATCTTAACGCTATGCTCCTCACCAAATATAGACTTCATACTCTCCTTTCTCTTATTATTGTAATCATTAACAAAAGCAGCTTTGTCTTGTTCATAAACATTTACACCCCAACCCTTGCACTTTAGGACCATTTTGTTTGTTTAAAGAAAACCTACTTATAATGGAAAAAATGAAGTCAGCAGCAGGTAAAAAAACACAAAGTATAAAATCATCATCTAATTACCATGATTACTTGAAAAACATCAATTAATCTTAATTACTTGAACATAATTATCATCATTACATCAAAAAATACATACTAATTAGTTTAAAATCATCATCTATATTGTGTGTTACTTTAATTTATATTGTGTGTTACTTTAATTTATATTATGTGTTACTTTAATTTATACATACTAATTAGTTTAAAATCATCATCTAAACATAAAACACCAGCAATACATCAAATAAAACTACAAAAATTAACCATGCAGGAAAAATTTACAACAGAAAAATATAAAACCCTAATTTCAACATGCACGAAAAAATGCAGATCCAAATTTGTGCAAACTCACCCTAATTACTCCGTAGTAAACCTAATTACTTCAAATTCATCTTAATTACTTCAAATTTAAAAACTATACATCAACAACAACAAGTATATGCCAAATTAGAGCAAAATTGATTAAACATGCACGAAAAAATAAGAAACCCTAACGCAGATCCAAAAAATGAAGTTGAAAAACAAACAAAATAGTAGAATTAAAGTACAAATTAGAAGTAGAAATTGATGGAAGATAAAGTCGAAATTTACCTTAGAAGTAAAAATTAGGTTAAAAGTCGAAAACAACCGAAATAAATAACGAACTGAAGAAACTGATCGAAGATAAAGGAACTGAAGAAAAACCGAAAGATGATCGAAGATGAAGAAACTGAAGAAATGATGAAGAAACCAAAGAAATTTCCCGGAGAACGAAGCTTGAATCGCCGGAGAACGAGAACGAGCAAATAAGAAAGAGAACGAGCAAAAGATGATCGAAGATGAAGGAACTAAAGAAATGATGAATGAACTGAAGAAATTTCGCCGGAGAACGAAGAAGAACGAGCAAATCGCCTTTTTTTAGAGAGAGAAAGAACGGTGGAAAATGAATTTGGTTTTGAATGTTTTAAGACGTTATAAGAGGTAGGGGTAAGGGCTACGTGGCACAATCTGGACGCTCCAAATTAATTAGATCCGACGGCTACTATAAGGATGCAGGACTCATGAAAATTGGAGGGATTCATACGAAAATTGGAGGGATTCATACGATCCTATTTCTATATATATATATATATTTATTTATATATATATATATATATATATATATATATATATATATATATATATATATATAGAATTAGGCTATAATGAGTCCACCTTCCCTCATTAAGTCCCTAAGTCCAAATCTGAACCATTGGATCAAAAGCAATCAATGGTCAAGATTAAAAATAAATAAAAGGCTGAAATTAAAAGTAAAACCCTACCCCTCAAACCCAATTTCAGTCATTCTTCCCTCTCTCACTAAACATTTCTCCCTCTCTCTAGTTCTCTCACCTCTCTATGAAACCCTAACATCCTCTCCAAACTCCTCCACCACAACTACAAACATCACAACCACCAACATCCCACAGATGCCGCCGCCCCAACCATCGACTACCACCTAGAAGCTCCTTCCGCCGCCTCAACTGCCGTCTGCACCGCACCGACGATTGTCCACCACCGCTGCTAGATCTGCCACCACTGTCACCACCACACTAACGCTTCACCTACCATCACGACACCACTGCACCACTGCTTCACCGCACCACCGCACCACGTCACCTACCGCCGCACCGCTGTGCCACAAGGTTAGTAACTTTTTTTTTAGATCTGAGTATTCTCATATCTTATTTTAAATTTTTTAATTTAGTCATTTTTAATTTGTATGGTTATATTTTAAAAAAAATTATTGTTTTTTTTTTTCAGATCTGGTGTTTTCTAAGATTTATTTTTTCAAATCTCGGTGTTCAAGTATGTTGGCGGCGGTGGCATCTTGGTGGCGGCGGCGGCGTTTTGGTGGCGGTGGTGGAGTCGAATGAATTGAAATTACACTTTATCGGACTGAAGTTACACTTTTATCATACTAAAGTTACAAACTTACCATGTAAAGTTACATATTCTTCCGAATAAACTTATAATAAAGTTATAACTGCCACTTTAAAAATTCCATATTCAACAATTGAAATTCAATAGATTTACCTTAGAACAAATGGATACACCCGCCAAGGCCTAAAGTTTCGTTTGTAATAGACTAAAGTTACACTCGTAAAAGACTACAGTTAGACTTTAAAATCACTGAAATTAAATAAAATTTGAAGTTACATTCATAAAATGTTTGAAACTACATAAACTTGTTATAAAATTACATTAAGTCAAATCTAATTATTAAAAAATTCATTTTTGGTTAAAGTTACAAAATAAATGGTAACAGTTACACTCGTAAAACTGTATAATTACATTTATAAAAGTCGAAAATGACATAAATACGACATAAAAATATATAATTTCAAAAAAAAATTATTGCAAAATAATGTTTACTGAAAATTTCAATATAAAATATGTGTAATTTAGTACAATAATCCACACAAATCTCTCTCTCCTTTCTTTTAATCTTAGCCATTCATTTAACTTTTGATCTAAAGGCTTAGATTGGGACTTAGGGACTCAAAAGATATAGAGGACTCATTATAACTTGACTCTATATATATATATATATATATATATATATATATATATATATATATATATATAGAGTAAAGATATATCAAGACAGCAAATATTGCGAGACACAAAGCAGAGACCTGACATTTTAGCCTTTTTTGTGAAACTTTAATATAGTTTTATGAAACTTCAAAAATTGTGAAACTTTAACAAAATTGTGAAACTTTAAGACATTAAAGTTTCACAATTTTTGAAGTTTCATGAAACTATGTTAAAGTTTCACCAAAAAGGCTAAAATGCTGTGTCTCGTTTGTGTCTCGCAATATTTAGGTGTCTCGTTTGAACTTGTTTCTATATATATATATATATATAGGTTTCAGTTCATATAAGAACAACCTCTTAGATAAGAATGGTAAGAACATATCTTGGCCATTGAATCCATTTAATCAAACGGTGCAGATATGAGCAAAATCCCTCATATAACCCAACTTTCCGAATCTTTTATTTACCAAAATCCCTCTCTCCTGAAATCTTCGGCACCTGCTAACATTTACTCTTTCTTTCCGTCAACTAAAATTCATCGTCTCCCTTCGATTGTTGTTCATGTGTCCCTTGCATTCTCATTCTTTCGAATTCATTTTCATGAAGGTACAATTTCGTTTTCATGATTTGATATTTTGCAGTAGAATACTAGTTTCGGGATTTCATCTTTGATTTTTTTTACCTAAAATTTTCCCCATTTTAACATCGTTAATGTTTGAGTTAGATCTAGATCTAATTTGCATGCTTTGTTCAGTAATTCTCTAATTAGAAGTGAATATGATGCGTTTTTATTATGGTATTGTTATTATTTGACCTCTTTTGTGTTTATTTTTTGCCTTGTCTTTGTATTTTATGTTTTCTTCAGCATGTTTCATTGGTTTTCACTTGAATTCAAGTTGTATTAGGTTCGATTGAGTGTGAATCTTGGCTATTAATTTTACGCATTCTCAGAAATTTTGGTTCTTCAAAAATTAAGCCATAGAATTTGAAATACTCATCTTTTGTTTTGAAATTCAATTATCAATGTGATGAGAGTATGAGTTTGGGGCTCTGAAATTTTGGTGTTCCTTTGTTTCATAGAATTAGAAACTCATAAGTTAGAAAATTTACATTCTTCTCGACTATTTGTTCCATTATCGTGTTATGCCGCTGGTATTCGAGATTTACAGATTCTCTAACTTCTTACATATTTACACACCCTCCATGTGAGACAAAAGAGAAATACAGACTATAAAGTGTACAAAATCACGAAAAAGTACGAAGTAGTGTCAATTAATATAAACCAAACCTAAAGTGTTTATTTTCAATTTCTATTTTGGTAGATTATGCTATAGGCTGTGTCGACTGTCGATAACAAAGTGTAGCAGCTACAGTTGGACATCGCTACACATGGTCTCTATAGTCGGAATTTGTTAATCCTGCAGTTTTAATTAGTAGTAAATAATTGAGTTAGTTTTATTTGAGCATGTGACACTTTTTGTATTTACATTACCAATAGTGTGACCCTCTAAGTTCAAAGGTATGCGACCTTATCATCTTAGTCTTTACATTACCAATAGTGTGATTTCATGCCAACAAAACTTTTGGTCAATGGACCAACATTAGAGTAGTGGCAAGTTCAACTTGAAATTCTGATTCTAAATTGAAGTACATGGTTCGTTGTTCAAGTAGGCTATATTTGATAGTTTTTCTATGTATTTATATTTTGTTTTGGTATGATTGGAATATGTTATCAAATACAGAGTAACAAATAATTTGATGATAATGGAGTTTATTCTCCTCGGAAAATTTCATAGATTTAATAGCAACGGCTGGCCTTGTGAGATATTGAGGTGATGAGTTTGAAGATGGAACACTTAAAGGTGCTATGTGTACAACGAGCAAACAATATGATGGAAGTGTTGGAGGTGTCAATTGTTCCAAGAGTGAATGATTCAAAAAAGAGTGAAGAATGGCAGGACGTAGTGCAAAACACAATTAAAAATATATTATGTACATAATTAAAATGTACTATGTACTATGTTCATAATTAAAATGTACTCCAATTATATTTACTCATATAGACATACTTTTTGAGATTTTTGAATGTTTCTAAGTAATTTATCTGTTGAATATATTGGGGTAATACATAAGAATTTATTTTGGTGTAAATTTTACTATTCATCGTATTTACTATTCATCGTATTTACTATTCCTCGTATTTTTATACGTATTCGTATTTTCGTATTTCGTATTTGTACGTATTTTTATACGTATGCGTATTTTTATACTTCGTATTTATACGTATTTTTATACTTCGTATTTATACGTATTTTTATACGTATGCGTATTCTTATACTTCGTATTTTATACGTATTTTTATACGTACATGTATTCTTATACTTAGTATCTTTTCTATACTTAGTATTTATTATTATATTTTTATACTTAGTATTTTCTTTATACTTAGTATTTTTATACTTTATACCGATTTTCATACTTAGGATATTTTTTGGTTACAAAACCAACTTTTATTTTCTCAGTACAAAATTCTAGTTTTAAAGTCGTTAAGTTCGTTTTGTATTTAGTGATTTGAAAAATTATTTCGAAAGTAAAACTCGGTTTAAATCTAAGTACAAAATTCTAGTTTCAAAGTTGTTAAGTTCATTTTGTACTTAGTGATTTTAACTAATATTTCAAAAGTAAAACTCGGTTAAATTTAGTCATATACTTAACTAAACTTTTAGCGGTTTCCATTTTTAGCGAGGTTGTCGTAGTTCATTTTAAATAGTCCGTATGTCCTTATCCAAAATTAAGCATAGGTAGTAACACTCGAAATTATTCATTTTAATACGTGTAACGTTTATTTTTATCGGTTTCGTTGATTCTTTTTATTAACGATTCATTATACAATCTAATATAATCCTAAATACAAATCAAATTTAGTGACTAAGTGACAAACTCATTTTGACCCAAAATTGACCAAAAATAAGGTGAATGCCGTGAGGTTGTATTTATGTTAGGCTATTTATTTCTTTTTTTTGTTTTTATTAATAATTCATTACTTTAACAAATTAATTTATCTAAGTGATAAAAATAAAAAGTGACAAAATCAATTTTGGACCAAAAATAAGCCTAAGGCCGTGGCCCTTCTATACTCACCCATTTTTATTTTCGTTTTCTAATTTATCGGTTTTGACTTAAAGTTTTTATATACTAATTATCCAAATTATATTAAAGTGATTTAACTAGTTTACGATTTTCACTAAATATTTTATTTCATTTATGAATAGTGTTTTTACTCACTTTAAATTTCTAACTTTTTCATTATAAAGATTTTAGCTTCTTTAACATATATAATTAGTATGGTATTTATTCACTAGTGGATTAAAACAACATTTAAGTAAAACTTTATAAAAATTATGAATCAAATTAGTTACATAAATGAAGAACACTTGAAGAAATGAAGAACCCTAATATTTTTCATATAAACATCAATTAGTCAAATTTTTATATGTTTATATAATTTTCTCAAATTTTACATACAAGTCTAATTTACCTAACCTAATCATAATATGTTATTTAGAAAAATTAAAACTAAAAATTGGCCCATTTTATTTGCTAAAACCGTGTATATGTATATATATGTTCAAATTTTTATTTTTGATTTTTATACTTCTAATTCAATAACTAACTTAATTTATATCATTTATGTATTTAACATATGTGAAAATCATATACAAACATTAACACATATAAGTAAATTATTTCAAACACAAAAATAACAACAATAGTTCATGTACACAATTACTTTAAAAACATTTCAATTTCACAACAATTTCATTTCAAGACCAAAACATAAACTAATTATATTTTCATATATATCTTATTCATAGTATTTTAAGCATGCAATTAACAAAAATTAAAACGATAAATTTACCCAAAAATAATGGGTAGGCCGTGTGGTTTCAAGGTGAGCAAACAATTGTATTTTTCGATTTTTGTCTTCTAATTTAACATATGATAATTATGTGACAAATTAATTCATGCATGTAATTATAACATCATTAAAGAAAATAACACATAATCAATTAATAGGTGCTTAGGAATTATAGTGCGCGAGAGCACCTTAATTAAGTCGGTTAGTGAAAAAGTCTAGCAGTTGTCGGGATCCACGATATGGTCGAATTGGCTCAAGTCGATGCCTCCACCTTGCTCCTCGTCTTTGGTTAGGATTAGTACATAAAAAATGAAATAAGCAAGTTAGTAATTTATTTTAAACTAGCTAAACTATACTAAAAATTTTAAGTGTAGTATTGTTTTTAGGTTTAGGTGATGTTTAAATTTTTATGTATTTGATTTATGTTCATAAATTTTTACAAGTTAAAAGAGGAGGTGATTACTAAAATAATTAGTGGAGAATTAATCTAAGTGTTCTAGTGAATTTTAAACAAGAATATGAAAGTTTTAAGGAAGAAAAGGAATTAAAGAGGATGAAGATTATAAGGTGTTCTTGAGGTTGCATATGAATATGCTTACTTTGTTCTTGAGTTGAGTTTATTTAGAGAGAGAAAATGTTAGAGATTTTAGTTGTGTTTGTGTAATGAATGGTAAGACTAGTAGTAAGTAATATGTATACTAGTAAACTTGTATGTATTTGTGTATTAGGTTTGTATTTGCAAATGAATAAACTTTAAACTTAATAATGCAAATACAAGTGATGATGAATCTAGCATAGGGTGTAAGGAGATTAGACAAGTTGTTAAAGCATAATGGAAGAGGATAACATTGAGCTAAGAGAGCTCAATGTAGTTGGCCAAAATGGTTCAAGTGGGCTCGATTTTTCGTTTTTGAAATTTTCGATTTACGCGCACGCAAAAAGTCTCGAAATAAAATATATAGTCTTAAAATAATGTTTTGAAGCAAGATCGAAAATAAAAATGAAAATAAACCTCGAAAGGAAATCAAAACAAAAATTGGGTACTAGATCCTCGCAACTTTGGTTAAAAAATTTATTTGATCGAAACACTTATTTTTTTCGTTGAATGTTATCGATTTAAATAGTTATACTCAAACGTCAAAAAGTTTATCAGTTTAAACTTAGTGTGACTCATTATTTTGATATTTAGCGAAAGTGTTAGTTAAATCAAAACGAAATAGTAAATTGATATTAATATAATATGTTTTGTTAGTAATAACCAAAATGATTTAAGCCTTAACCAATTTTGTTAGATTTTGATTATGGGTAAGTATATTTGAAAAGGAATTTGGTGATTTAATCACCTTAAGTGGCTCGGCCACTTTGGTCAACATTGACCTCAATTTGCGTGCCAAAATTTGTCGTTGAGAAATTTGTCGTCGATTCATCATTTGATTTATCGATTTTGAATATGTAAAAGTAAAGTTCAAATTCGAAGTATATCAGAATGATTTTAGTTTAGGTGCGAGAAAACTTGTAGTATATTGTTTTAGAAAAATAATTGAGCGAGATTGTCTAATTATTGATTTCCTAATTTTTATTAGTTTAAATTAACACGGGGTGTTACAAATTATCCTTATAAGTAATTTTCCAAGTTATAATTATTTCTAGTAAATTGATGTGTATATATATTCATACAACCTACACGGATTTGATAGTATTTCTGAATACAAATCTAATAATCTTAATTTTCTTTTATTTTGAAAATAATTGTTTGTGAAAATTATAAATTAATAAATCTAAATGCATTATACTTGATTAGTTATACCAAATTTTTTATCTCACGTAATTATCTATTGTCGTCCAAAGTCCATGTGATACACAAATTACCAAGAGACATTACAGGAGAATAACAATTAAATAGGGCGTATGGGATTTTTTTAGAAATAATGTAACAACCCGGATTTTCCAAATAAAATAAAATATGTTTTAAAAAGGTTTTAGTAAGAAAATGAAAATAAAATAAAAGCCACGGTGGCGGAAACACCGTGAATCCGAGTCATTACTCCCTACTCAAAAAAATAACAAAAGACAGCAGGCCTTGAGCCAAACAAATGGGGAATAAATACCCCTTACAATCCAACTCCAAAAGACATAAGTATGAAAATAATAAATAACAACAAGTCTAAATCCAAAGTCTATCAAAGTTCTCCTCAAAGCTAGCTACGGGGTCAACAATCCTCACGGCTTCTCACACAAACCTGGTCTCACGCACAAACCTCGCCACAAAGAAAGTAACAGCCACAATCAGTGGGGAGTAACTAGGTGCTCCCCAGTCATATTTCAACATATAAAACATAACCGACAACCCAACAAGTACCTTACCTGGCCTACGGCCTATGTTCAAGTACAAAAACAAATGCAACAACAATAGCGTGCTCAAACATAAACATTAGCATTAATACAACAACCTCAAGTCAAATAATCAATAGTCAATACGATCATCAATCAAACCAAAGCAAGAGTAAGCACGGAGGATCGTGAAGCAACAAGAATCACCCCGGAACGACAAAAGTCCCAACCCTATGGCGGAACGACAAAAGCTCCTCAAACAGTCTAAATTTGGCCAAACCCACCGCGAACAAAGACGGTGTCACCGCGACAAAAACGGTGTCGACAAAATAATCAAACCATAGTCCCTATCCGTGACAAAAGCGGAGGGGGACCCCTTAAGGCGGCATCAGATCCGCCTCTACAATGGACGTCGTATCTCCTCACGCACGTGCCCAACAGTGCACGTACGCACACTCAACTCAAGCTCAATCAAATCAATACAAAGTCAAGATCAAATCAAACCAAAATCCAACCTCTAACATCACCAAGCCATGACAAACCATTCACAATTCAATAGCATACTCATACATGCACTACTCAATATCTTAAACATGGTAATATACGGAGTAATAGTCAAGTGATAATCATAAACTCATAACCAAGCCATTCAACAACTCAAGATAGCATCTTTATTCATTTTAACAACTTACTCAACAATACTATGTGATCAAACAAGCCTAAACATGCTTATAGACTCACATAAGTATGAGGCCGACTCCCAAGTTCAAGTATAAAGATTAGGGCACAACCAAACAACCAAAGCATGCAACTTTATCATCATACAATCATTCAAAACATCCTAGACAACATCTAGGGCCTCATACATGTCAAAATATCACTAGGGCTACACCTAGTCACCTTTTCCAAACAAGCAAAGAAAAGCACAGTTTTTAACCCTTCTGTCCAGATGCGATAACAGACAATCCAGAGCTCCAAATGAAAAACAGAACGGTGAAAAGGTAGCCCCAAGAGTCAGGAACATGCTCACAAAATTTCGGCAAAATCCGACGGTCGGATCTCCGGCGATCTTCAGTTTAGCGAACCTGGGACTGGAAAGTCCGAAATTGCGGTTCTCCCTCCAACTCTCTCCTTTTGATTAGGGCACACATAAATCATACAATACATAAGAACAACACAATAAACACATATAAAATAATACAAAATTAGAAAAATAAAAGAGTTAGAAGGAATCATATACCAAGGGAATTGACTAGGAAAGGATTAGGGCTTAAGAGATGAAAGAAAGGATGACCAACAATGGTGTTTGGATGAGATCTTGAGAGAGTTTGAGGGAGAATTATGATGTGAGATGAGGAATGAGATTAGGGATGAGATTAAGAAGATAAAAATCAGATCTTAAGGTTGATAGGGCTAGGAGTTAATAAGATATTTAATGTCTTGATCAAAAAGCTACACAAGAAACCCTAAACCCAACCCGAGCTGGGGGTTCGGCTCGGCCCAGGGTGGACCGGTTCAAACTGACTCCTGGAAATTTGGCAGTTGCAACGGCGTCGAAAAAATACGCAGTTTAGCCTTTTGAATCACCTGAATCGGAGTTCGTATGAGGAAATTACACCGTTTTTAAGTTAATTACTCCGTTTTTAAGTTCTGACTACGGTTGCGCTTATTCCACGAGCCAAAAATAACAAAATTAAGAGAAATGAAATACGAATTTAACGAAATGAATTATTTAAATAAAAGGGAAAAGTCGGGGTGTTACAATCTCACCACCTAAAAAGAAGTTTCGTCCTCGAAATTTGAGAACAAAACGACACCCAAAGCAAATGAGGAAAAGACTACTACCTACGATTCCTATTCCAAAGACGACTAACTCTACTCACCCCAATAACGAAAGGATAGCTCTTCTAGCCTACGTCAACTCCACCAAGCCTCGCATACCCCAAAAGACACCCAACCCGGTTGGACCCAAACACACATGGAAATGAGCTAGGACGGATTTTCCCAAGGAAGTAGGGACACACAAGAATAGGAATTAACATGGAACAGTGTTTTCTCGTGGAAGAGTAATAAGAGTATCCACAGAAATGGAGGAAGTAAGTTGAGTTTCCTCATCAATGAAGGGGAAAACGAAGGACATGAAAGTACCAGTATCACAATATAGCATCTTTGAGTCGGCGGATGCGTTGTAAGTTGTTGTTGGCTCCTCCTCCGTTTCTGGTCATCTGCAACACAAAAGCATAGGTGATAGCGGCATTTTACTAAACATGCCACTTCAAGTAACTACTCAAACACATACATAAACAACGCAACCTCCTAATGTGTCTACCCCAACGCTCTCACTCGGTGTTCTATGTCAAATAATACTCACTCGACTAAGAGAGTTGGGAGCGTATTCGCTCTGATACCAACTGTAACAACCCGGATTTTCCAAATAAAATAAAATATGTTTTAAAAAGGTTTTAGTAAGAAAATGAAAATAAAATAAAAGCCACGGTGGCGGAAACACCGTGAATCCGAGTCATTACTCCCTACTCAAAAAAATAACAAAAGACAGCAGGCCTTGAGCCAAACAAATGGGGAATAAATACCCCTTACAATCCAACTCCAAAAGACATAAGTATGAAAATAATAAATAACAAGTCTAAATCCAAAGTCTATCAAAGTTCTCCTCAAAGCTAGCTACGGGGTCAACAATCCTCACGGCTTCTCACACAAACCTGTCCCCGCACAAACCTGCCACAAAAGAAAGTAACAGCCACAATCAGTGGGGAGTAACTAGGTGCTCCCCAGTCATATTTCAACATATAAAACATAACCGACAACCCAACAAGTACCTTACCTGGCCTACGGCCTATGTTCAAGTACAAAAACAAATGCAACAACAATAGCGTGCTCAAACATAAACATTAGCATTAATACAACAACCTCAAGTCAAATAATCAATAGTCAATCCGATCATCAATCAAACCAAAGCAAGAGTAAGCACGGAGGACTGGGTGAAGCAACAAGAATCACCCCGGAACGACAAAAGTCCCAACCCTATGGCGGAACGACAAAAGCTCCTCAAACAGTCTAAATTTGGCCAAACCCACCGCGAACAAAGACGGTGTCACCGCGACAAAAACGGTGTCGACAAAATAATCAAACCATAGTCCCTATCCGTGACAAAAGCGGATGGGAACCCCTTAAGGGCGGCATCCGTCCTACAATGGACGTCGTATCTCCTCACGCACGTGCCCAACAGTGCACGTACGCACACTCAACTCAAGCTCAATCAAATCAATACAAAGTCAAGATCAAATCAAACCAAAATCCAACCTCTAACATCACCAAGCCATGACAAACCATTCACAATTCAATAGCATACTCATACATGCACTACTCAATATCTTAAACATGGTAATATACGGAGTAATAGTCAAGTGATAATCATAAACTCATAACCAAGCCATTCAACAACTCAAGATAGCATCTTTATTCATTTTAACAACTTACTCAACAATACTATGTGATCAAACAAGCCTAAACATGCTTATAGACTCACATAAGTATGAGGCCGACTCCCAAGTTCAAGTATAAAGCTTAGGGCACAACCAAACAACCAAAGCATGCAACTTTATCATCATACAATCATTCAAAACATCCTAGACAACATCTAGGGCCTCATACATGTCAAAATATCACTAGGGCTACACCTAGTTACCTTTTCCAAACAAGCCAAAGAAAAGCACAGTTTTCAACCCTTCTGTCCAGATGCGATAACAGACAATCCAGAGCTCCAAATGAAAAACAGAACGGTGAAAAGGTAGCCCCATGAGTCAGGAACATGCTCACAAAATTTCGGCAAAATCCAACGGTCGGATCTCCGGCGATCTTCAGTTTAGCGAACCTGGGACTGGAAAGTCCGAAATTGCGGTTCTCCCTCCAACTCTCTCCTTTTGATTAGGGCACACATAAATCATACAATACATAAGAACAACACAATAAACACATATAAAATAATACAAAATTAGAAAAATAAAAGAGTTAGAAGGAATCATATACCAAGGGAATTGACTAGGAAAGGATTAGGGCTTAAGAGATGAAAGAAAGGATGACCAACAATGGTGTTTGGATGAGATCTTGAGAGAGTTTGAGGGAGAATTATGATGTGAGATGAGGAATGAGATTAGGGATGAGATTAAGAAGATAAAAATCAGATCTTAAGGTTGATAGGGCTAGGAGTTAATAAGATATTTAATGTCTTGATCAAAAAGCTACACAAGAAACCCTAAACCCAACCCGAGCTGGGGGTTCGGCTCGGCCCAGGGTGGACCGGTTCAAACTGACTCCTGGAAATTTGGCAGTTGCAACGGCGTCGAAAAAATACGCAGTTTAGCCTTTTGAATCACCTGAATCGGAGTTCGTATGAGGAAATTACACCGTTTTTAAGTTAATTACTCCGTTTTTAAGTTCTGACTACTGGCCAAGGCTTATTCCACGAGCCAAAAATAACAAAATTAAGAGAAATGAAATACGAATTTAACGAAATGAATTATTTAAATAAAAGGGAAAAGTCGGGGTGTTACAATCTCACCACCTAAAAAGAAGTTTCGTCCTCGAAATTTGAGAACAAAACGACACCCAAAGCAAATGAGGAAAAGACTACTACCTACGATTCCTATTCCAAAGACGACTAACTCTACTCACCCCAATAACGAAAGGATAGCTCTTCTAGCCTACGTCAACTCCACCAAGCCTCGCATACCCCAAAAGACACCCAACCCGGTTGGACCCAAACACACATGGAAATGAGCTAGGACGGATTTTCCCAAGGAAGTAGGGACACACAAGAATAGGAATTAACATGGAACAGTGTTTTCTCGTGGAAGAGTAATAAGAGTATCCACAGAAATGGAGGAAGTAAGTTGAGTTTCCTCATCAATGAAGGGGAAAACGAAGGACATGAAAGTACCAGTATCACAATATAGCATCTTTGAGTCGGCGGATGCGTTGTAAGTTGTTGTTGGCTCCTCCTCCGTTTCTGGTCATCTGCAACACAAAAGCATAGGTGATAGCGGCATTTTACTAAACATGCCACTTCAAGTAACTACTCAAACACATACATAAACAACGCAACCTCCTAATGTGTCTACCCCAACGCTCTCACTCGGTGTTCTATGTCAAATAATACTCACTCGACTAAGAGAGTTGGGAGCGTATTCGCTCTGATACCAACTGTAACAACCCGGATTTTCCAAATAAAATAAAATATGTTTTAAAAAGGTTTTAGTAAGAAAATGAAAATAAAATAAAGCCACGGTGGCGGAAACACCGTGAATCAGAGTCATTACTCCTACTCAAAAAATAACAAAAGACAAAGCAGGCCTTGAGCCAAACAAATGGGGAATAAATACCCCTTACAATCCAACTCCAAAAGACATAAGTATGAAAATAATAAATAACAAGTCTAAATCCAAAGTCTATCAAAGTTCTCCTCAAAGCTAGCTACGGGGTCAACAATCCTCACGGCTTCTCACACAAACCTGTCCCCGCACAAACCTGCCACAAAAGAAAGTAACAGCCACAATCAGTGGAGAGTAACTAGGTGCTCCCCAATCATATTTCAACATATAAAACATAACCGACAACCCAACAAGTACCTTACCTGGCCTACGGCCTATGTTCAAGTACAAAAACAAATGCAACAACAATAGCGTGCTCAAACATAAACATTAGCATTAATATAACAACCTCAAGTCAAATAATCAATAGTCAATCCGATCATCAATCAAACCAAAGCAAGAGTAAGCACGGAGGATCAAAGTGAAGCAACAAGAATCACCCTGAACGACAAAAGTCCCAACCCTATGGCGGAACGACAAAAGCTCCTCAAACAGTCTAAATTTGGCCAAACCCACCATGAACAAAGATGGTGTCACCGCGACAAAAAAGCGGTGTCGACAAAATAATCAAACCATAGTCCCTATCCGTGACAAGCGGATGGGAACCCCTTAAGGGCGGCATCCGCCCTACAATGGACGTCAGATCTCCTCACAAAGACGTGTCTAACAAAGGCACGTACGCACACTCAACTCAAGCTCAATCAAATCAATACAAAGTCAAGATCAAATCAAACCAAAATCCAACCTCTAACATCACCAAGCCATGACAAACCATTCACAATTCAATAGCATACTCATACATGCACTACTCAATATCTTAAACATGGTAATATACGGAGTAATAGTCAAGTGATAATCATAAACTCATAACCAAGCCATTCAACAACTCAAGATAGCATCTTTATTCATTTTAACAACTTACTCAACAATACTATGTGATCAAACAAGCCTAAACATGCTTATAGACTCACATAAGTATGAGGCCGACTCCCAAGTTCAAGTATAAAGATTAGGGCACAACCAAACAACCAAAGCATGCAACTTTATCATCATACTGACACAGCTAAGTCGTATCGCTGAAATCAAAAATAAACCCTACGGACTACTAACAATAGCTAGCGGCAAGAAGGGGTCGAACCACAGAGAAACAATTACTCGCAAGACACTTAGTTGACAGGTTATTCCTAGGTATGACGATGTTTGGTTGGAAAAACTAATAAACTACTAGCAAATATGATAAAGAGGGGTTTAAACTAGGGAGAAAAGACTAGGGTCTCGGGTTCCTTATGTCAATAATCCGGATAAAATAAGTTTCACCGAAATAGCAATCAATTGGATCGTGCAAGGCGATTAGGGCAGAACACGCTCTCTCGAATCAATGTTCCCTTAAGTTCAATTTAGCGGGCTCTCGCGACTTACTAATTCAACTTATCAATTACGCGAAGTGGTCTAATACTGATTAGGCTTTCGATCTTAAATCAATATTACCCTAGGTTCAATTCAATTAAGGCGTCCTAAATTCAATTGATAATTAATCGCTACAGAAGAAATCGCACAAGCACAAACCAATCAATTACAACAATTTAATCAAAACTCCGGATTAAAGGCATAATTCCCCCTCAACCCTAGTTGGGGAATTAGCTACTCATAACTAAGGCAAAAGACATATTAATAATTAAAGAGAAGAAATTAAGAACAATAAACATGAAATTACCAATTGAAATAATCTTGAAATTAATCCTGAGTACCGACGGTTACAAAGCTTGAAGATGAACTTAAAAGAGAACTTGAAGTTTTTCTAAGAGAGTAATTCTAAAAGCGATGAAAGCAAGAATAAAGGATAGCCTAAACCTAACTCACGAGTTTCTTATTTATAGTAATTCCTAAAATATTAAAATAATTAAATTACAAAATAACTCCGTCGAATAAAAATCCAAGGCCGGCCGGCCGGCTGCCGGTCGGCGCCCGAATGCGTAGCCCAAATTTTGGGCTTAAAATCTCGTGAAAAAGTCAACAAAAGCACATCAGCCGGCCGACCGGCCGCCGGTCAAGTTTGACCGGCCGGCCCTTCGAAATTGGGCTGGCTTTTCCTTGGGCTTTGACCCTTCTTCCTTTTCTTCCTTATTGGGCTTGTCTTTCGAATTTCGCCAAGTCATTTACTTAAATCACTCCCGAGCTCGTCTTCGCCTCGACTTTGGGGTTCCCGCCATAACTTCCATTTTTCAACTCAAATGCACTGAATGCAACAAATTCCTGCAGACCACGGAAAAACACCAAAACGCTACTCGAGCGAAATATGAGAACAAAATGGCCCTAAAGGGCGCATTTTGACAATAAAACGCAGCTCGGGACGGGGGTAAAAACATATAAAAATAACGTATATCAAACTCCCCCAAGCCAGACTCTTGCTCGTCCTCGAGCAAGTGACTCAACTAAAACTAAACACACCATACAAGTATAAACAAAAGATGAGAAACAACGACTCAGAGCCGAGCATGAACTGTCGCTAATCAAGTACAACTTAAACAATCATGAGCAGTCGAAAGTGTTAGGAATAAATTCCCAACTGCAGAAACAAAGTCAATACACACTTATCAAGCCGCATAGAAATGATTTGTGAACCGGCGACCCTAGGAGACCAATAATGTAGTGTCCTCACGGGTTTCACTCTGCACTCATTTAAGAACAAGGGTGAGTATATGTGTATTATATGTAACAATGCAAAGGTAACTCACTCACCATCTCGACTCGTGAAACACGCCTGCAATCGAATGTGAAAACAATCTCTACAACATAAGTACGTGTCCAACCAAACGAATGACCAGAATACATGCCAAGGACTTACGCGGAAGGCCAAGGTGAAGGAGTGAAAGGTGGTTGCGCTGCCGCGTATAGGATAAGTGGAGCTAAATTCGGTAGTTGCAAAAGTTCCAAAAATGCAACTCGCCACAACATTCAACCCAACTCCGTCGACTCGGAGGCAAAATAAACTCAAGCTCAAGATACACCCTCCGTAAGAAAAGTCGAAAAAATCTCTCGTCGACCAACCGAATTATGTACAACCCCAAACGAAATAACATATTTTTTGCGTTTTCTTCTCTTTTCTTTTTTTGATTTTTCTGTTTTTTTTTTTTTTTTTTTTTGAAATGCAAACAATAAAAAGGGTAACGGTAGGTGACGAAAAATTAAGCTTCCAACTCGTAACTCTTTTCTGCAACCTCAAATCAATGCCTCGAGCATAAACCAACATACCAAAAATCAAATGCAACTGTCCCGAATAGGGTAGGTAAATGAAAAGGTAAGTGGTTAGATAAAATGTAGTATAAAAACAAGCTTTAAGGCTAAGACTGGTGCAAAAGTGGTAAACCTATAATCTAAAGGGTAAGAAAAACAGGCTATTTGGCTAATGTGGAGCTCATAAAACAAGTATAAGTGCTGCCTTTCCTCATGTAATGCCGCTAGCCACCAACCCGACACGACTCAGTATTAAGCAGATTGAGTTCACATTTATGCATGTTAATATTACGCCCTGCACGAGGAGGAACTACACACAACCTAACAACAAGGAGACCAGTCGTAGATGTCACTGGCCTTGGAGGCTCTAATCATCTCCATATATGTAGCTCACTAATTACCGGTCGAGCCTATGGTTCAACAAAACAAACTAGCAACTGACTCGTAAGATCAACTCTATAACGCATGAAGCACATGCTCAATCATGATAAGTGTAAGAAAAGGACAACATAGGCAATTAAATCATCGTCGTTTTGCATGTTTCAACATCTAACTGACTCTATTTTTTTTGAAATTTTTGACATTTTTTTAATTTTTTTTTGGATTTTTTGAAAATGAAAAGAAAAATAGAAGCAATAAGAAGAACTAACCAAAAGCAATCAAAACTAACTAACACACAAATACAAGAGAATGAAAAATAAAGCAACCTAATTCCTCCCCCAAGCCTAAACTTCACAATGTCCTCAGTGTGATCAGCAGCAAACAATAACCAACATCCAAAATCAGAAAACACAACTGGAGGACTCAAATCAATAATGGGGAAGGAAATAAAACGAGAGTAGAGAGGAGAAAACATACTATAAAGAGGGATTCCCCCAAGCCAGAAGATGCTCGGGGCTTAGTGGCCAGCGCGCCACTATTAATCGTCGGGCTCGTACTCATCAATTTCCCTAAGATCGGGATCATCCTCTTCGGCCGCCTATCGGCATCCCCGAGGTCGCAAAGACTGACCCAGACGCGCCCGCGTCACCAAAACTAGTAAAGGGCTGCTGCGGAGCTCCATATCCGTATCCACCATCTGGCCAAGTAAAAGGAGTAGAGTAATAATCCTACCGGCGGTGAACCCTCCATGGACGCCTTCAGGTGGTATACCCGCCGTCGGGCCAAGTGTAGAAGGATGGGTGAGGTCCCTCTGGTGGTACGGTGCCCTGCCACGCATAAGCATCATATGAGGGGAACTGACTCAACGCCAAGTCAGTATAAACCCGATCAATTCGCGCGTGCGTCGCGCGCAAATCATCCCCGTACTGATGACGAAAGCCATCAAAATCAGAACGGAGCCCAGTCAGCCCCAAATCCATACGACCCAAAGATAGAGACAATATCGTGGTGTAGGTCGTAGTATCGCGGAGTGCCCGACGCTGTGGAGACCGCTAAGTACTGTGAAGGTTCCTCAATACCGCCAGAAGAGGTCTCGCGGGGTGTGTCTCCCGTCACCGAAAGTGCGACAGTACGCAGGGGCGTGAGCTCCTGCAAGCGGTAGAGTGTAAGTGGGTTGATCGGCCACCAGCTGCACCTGAGAGGCGTGCAGGTAGCTCAATACTCTGGCCGGTTGATCATCCAAACGCCGTTTGCCCACCGTGTGGGTGATCCAGCTGTAGGACTATGAAAATAATTCGTATCAAGAAGATAATTGCCCGCGATAGCGTGTCGCGGGTTGTCAACAAAATCAACAGTCCTCATAGCAATTTGGGTGATGAGGCCACCCACAAACACCGGCACGTTAGCCGCATAAGCACTAGACAACCGCTTCAGGTGATAAGCGAGATGGTACGCGATGTTGATATGAAACTTCGCGGGTTTCTGCCGAAGGTATTGTCCCAAAATCTGCATCTCCTCAGTTCGGACATTATGGGGCTCGCTCCTGCTAAAGATTGTCAAACCCATGAATCGGGCCGCCAAATGCGAATGGCGGTGATGGATCTGAATCGAACTCATATGGCGACTCGTGTGCGGGCGCCGCCGTAAATAGCGCGCCATAGCTCTGTATAGTCAAAAGTATCAGGAGCCTCAACCGCCCTCCTATGAGCTAACCCGAATATTTCACCGAGTTCTTTCGTCGTTAACGTAATGTCGGCATTCATAAGGCGAAACTGCAAGATGGGGAACCCGGAACTAGTGTCTTTCGTAACCTCCAACGAACTCAAAAATTCCCAAGTAAGTCGAGGGTAGGTCATTCGAATCAACCCGAACATAAATTCCATCCCGACGCCTTTAAATAGTTTCTCCGTAACACCGTCTAATCCTAAGGCTCGCAAAGAGTTCCGACAAATAAATCGAGTAGGAACGAGGGTCCGTTTCTTCAAAGCGGTAAACTTATCCTTTTGAGTAGTAGAAGTAAAAATTACCTCGTCGAAATCGGGATCCGGTGCGATGTCGGGTTGAGCCGCTTGATACCGGGTGTTAGGGCGACCGCGTTTCCGAGCTCCTTGAGTTGAATCCGCCATGGAAATGGGTAGGATGAAGTGAGGTTGAGTTTTAGGGTTTGGGTGAAAGAGAGAAAGGGATTTTCGTGGGTTTAGAGTGAGGTTAGTGAGAGAGAGTGAAAATTAGAATGTGAGGTGAAATGAGGCGGAAATCTTGTATAAATCCGTAGAAATACGCCTCAGCCGGCTCGACCGGCCACGGCCGCCTTGGCCGTCCCAAAACGTCGAGATGACGTCACCGTCTCGTCAAATTTCTACATACCTCACCGTACTGACCATTTCACGGCCGACCGCTTAGAGGACCTGTAGCTTATTTTCCTCTTCTTTTTCTCAAAATTAAAACCCTGAAAATTTAGCCTACGGCTCCGGGCCAGGACCGGCGTCCGGTCGGCCGGCTCTTGAGCCCCGTTTTCTTTGCTCGAAAATTTCCTAAGTGTAGAATTATAAACTCAACTCGCACTACTCAAGAAAATTATTAATACCCTCACTCGCCTCACCTAGAATGTAATGAAAATGCGAAAAATCAACAAAGATAATTAATACAAGAACACGCTGGTCGCTTCCCTAAGCGCCGGTTTTAAGTCCCGCCGACCGTGTTACCTCATCAAAGAAGAGGAATCAAGTGGTGCGAGGTAGAGTACCTCGACCAAACCAACAGCAGCACCATCGTGATATAGTTTCAAACGATGTCCATTAGCTTGAAAACGCTCTCCCCCGTCATCTTCGAGCTCAAAGTAACCGTATTTACTCGTTTGGGTGATAGTGAACGGCCCCGACCACCGGACTTCAGCTTGTCTTAAATAAGCGAAGTCGGGAATTAAAAAGGAGCACCTTATCACCTACCTTGAATTCACGAGGTAGAATCCGCTGAGCGTGCCTCTTCTTCGTGGCGCCTTATAACCCCGCGACCTTTCATAAGCACACATACAAAATTCATCGAGCTCATTCACCAGCAACAATCGCTTCTCCCCACACAGAGTCGAGTCAAAATTAAGCTCCTTAACTGCCCACCAAGCTTTATATTCCAACTCAACGGGAGATGACATGCCTTCCCGCACACCAACCTCAGGGTGAAGTTCCAATCGGCGCTTTAAACGCCGCCCTATAAGCCCATAGAGTATCATCAAGTTTCGAGCTCCGCCTTTGCGTGACTTAGTAACCACCTTCTCAAGAATGGACTTGAGCTCCCTATTTGAAATCTCGACCGCCCGCCGTCTCATGGTGATAAGCAAGAGCAAGACGGTGTTGAACACCATACTCCGTAAAGAGTGTCGAGATGCTTCTCGTGAAAATGACTTCCCCATCGCTATGATTGCGCGAGGACTCCAAATCGAGGAAAGATCGCCTTGCGAAATAAGTTGATTACCACCTTAGCATCATTGGTAGGAGATGCGACGGCCTTCACCCATTTAGAGACATAGTCGATAAAGAACAAGTATAAAACGGTTCCCATTAGAAGACTGAACGGGCCTTGTAATCGATTCCCAAACATCAAACAACTCAACCTCTAGTATACCCGTTTGAGGCATTTCATGCCTCCTGAGATATTCCTATCCGCTGGCACGCGTCACAAGATAGAACGAAAAGCGGCCATCTTTAAACAAAGTAGGCCAATAAAACCCTGATCGCAATATCTTCGCCATGCGGTCTTGGTGGGACCATGATGCCCACCGTAAGGAGAGGAATGACATCCCTCTAACACTCCGCGAATCTCCCAATCAGGTACACATTTATTTTAATAATCCGTCGCTACACTCACTAATAGATGTGGATCATCCCAAAAGAATCTCTTCGCATCGTGGCGAAACTTTTTCTTCGCTGGGAAGTAGCATGCTCGAAATGTACCGCAACCACAAAGTTAGCATAATCGCGTAACCAAGGCTCACCATGTAGAACGGCCATCAATGAGTCATCCTAAAAAGAGTCGCCAATAGGAACAACAACTCCACCCTCATCGGCGTAGTCTAGATAAATGATCAAAGAACCACATTCTCAAGACCCTTCTTGTCGCGATTTCAAGGTCGAATTCCTCGAGTAGCGTAATCCAAATAATTAACCTAGGCTTGGCTTCCTTCTTCGCGAGGAGATACTTCAATGCCGCATGGTCCGTGATAAACAATCACCTTGGACCCAATAAGATATGATCGAAACTTGTCTAACGCGTAGACAATGGCTAGAAGTTCCTTCTCCGTCGTCGCGAAGTTTACTCGCGCTTCATCCAAGGTTTTACTAGCATAGTAGATAGCATGTAATACCTTGTCACGCCGCCCCAACACCGCGCTTCTATCGCATAATCACTAGCATCACACATAATCTCGAATGGCAAGTTCCAACTGAGACTGATAATCGGTCAAATCAAAGCCTGGTTGAATCCTCGCGAAAAGCTTCAACGCACTCATTAGTAAACACAAAGGGGGCATCCTTCAGAGGACCTGGGTAAGTGGTTTAGCAATCTTGAGAAGTCCTTGATAAAGCGCCTATAAAACCCTGCATGACCAAGGAAGCTTCTGACCCTTTCACGTTAATCTGAAGAGGTAGTTGCTCAATCACTTGATTTTAGCTCACAACCTGGATGCCCCTATCGTAAACAACGTGACCAAGGACTACACCCTCCTTCACCATAAAATGACATTTTTCCCAATTTAAAACCAAGTCGACTTCTTCACAACGCTTTAGGACTTTAGACAAATTAAGCAAACAAGACTCAAAATCGGTCCCGCATACACTAAAATCATCCATAAAGACTTCCATAATAGACTCGATAAACTCGGAAAAAATGTTAATCATACAACACAAAAGTAGCAAAGCGTTACATAAACCAAACGGCATTCGACGATAAGCGAAAGTCCCGTAGGGACACGTAAAGTGGTCTTTTCCGATCCTCGTGATGAATGGGGATCTGAAAGAAACCTCAATAGCCGCCTAGATAGCAAAATACCTGCGGGCACGCTAACCTTTCCAACATTTGATCAATAAACTAAGTGGGTAATGATCCTTCTTCGTGGCGGCATTCAACCGCCGATAGTCGATGCACATCCGCCAACCACCACGACTCTAGTGGGAATCACCATTTTTCTCATTCTTGACCACCGTAGTCCCGCCTTTTAGGAACAACCTGGACCTGACTAACCCACCTAGAATCAAATCGCGTAGATAATTCCAAAGATCAAGGAGTTTCATCACCTCCTTCTTAACAACCTTCAGATGTTCGTTCAACCGCTGACCTCAATCACCGGTTTGTGATCATCCTCGAGGTGAATCCTGTGCATGCAGAAATCAGGACTAATACCTCTCAAATCACTAAGACTATAACCCAGAGCCTTCTTGTGGGCTCTCAAAACCTTCAGCAAAGCAGTCAACTGGGACTCCGTAAGATCCTTACTGACGATCACCGATTCATCTCTTCTTCATCCAAGAACGCATACTTCAAATGCGTAGGCAACGGCTTCAATTCGGGCTTTTGGACCTCAGCAGCATAAGAGGTCTCAACTGTCTCAGTGGTGTCGAAGTCTCCGCTCATCAAAGATATAGGAGAGCTTCAAGCTCAAGAACTTCCGTGATTCCACTGACTGCCTCATCATCCGCACATTCACCACACATTGTAACTTCCAAAGGATCCTTCGACAAGGATCCCTCGGAGACAAAAGACACCGACTCATCAACAATGTCAATAATATCAAGATAGTAGCAAGACTCCTCCAACATCGGGCTCTTAAGGGCTTGGTTAAGGTTAAAAGTGACCTTATCCCCTCCTACCTCTAGAGTCAACCTACCGCTCTTAACATCTATGACCGCCTACTGCGTGTGTAGGAATGGTCGCCCTAGGATGATAGGTATCCGGGTATCCTCACCATATCCAAAACAATAAAGTCAACAGGAAAATGAACTTCCCTACCTTCACGGGGACATCCTCAAGCACTCCTAAGGGTCGCTTGACCGAACGATCGGCCATCTGCAAGGTGACGCTAGTACACTCCATCCCTCCCATGTTTAGTTTCTCACAAACTGAATAAGGCATGACGGACACCCTCTCACCCAAGTCACACAAGGGTTTGCCAATAACATGGGAGCCTATCGTGCAAGAAATGGAGAATCTCCCTGGATCCTTCAACTTAGGGGGTGCACTACTCTGTAAAAGGGCACTACACTCACCTATAAACGCTATAGTCTCAACCTCATTAAAAGAACGTTTCTTAGTAAGAATATCCTTCATAAATTTAGCGTAGAAGGTACCTGGGTGATAAGCTCAAGAATGGAACTGCACTGCAGATTCTTCACGACCTCCATAAACTTACCGAATCAAGGCTCGACTTTAGCATTTCGCTGACGCCCGAAACGGGAGTTGAATTTTTATCTGAGGTGTAATCGAGTAGTAACATCCTTTCAAGCATCTTGGACCTTAGCTTGAGCGCCCTTAGCGTCCTCATCAATTTTCTTCTCCAAACCGCCACCCGCATAGGTCGACGTGCCGGCCGATTGACGACCGGCCACGGCCGACCGGCCGCGCGCTTTTTCACTGCTTTCACAAATTTTCGCCTCAATCTCATCCGGATGCTTTGACCAGATAATGTGTGCCGCTACGCAATGTAATCGCATTTATGCGGTGTCATGAGGCGGGTTTCCTTGCGGTGGAAGTGTCCCGTGTTGCCTCGTGAGCCTGGCGAACTCGCTTAATTGTGCAACTCCGCGTTTCCAACATCTTAATAGCCGCGCCCTTAGCTTGATCACTTTTCTCGTGATCCGCCATCATCGCTTCTGCGCCTTGGCCATATCTGCATCATCATAGCTCTTCAATTCACTCACACCGAATCCGGGAGGAGGAGTGGATTGAGCTTGTGGTTGTTGTTGATAATGCCGTTGTTGGTGGAATTGGGGCCTTTGACTTTGAAAACCCGGTTGGTAGTTCCGCTGTGGCGGAACGCACGCTGGTCGCTGGCCATGGCGCGGCCGCGAGTAGGATTGAGAACGTTCTGGTTCCGATAAGAAAGCAGAGACCGATCGTAGCCTGGCTGATTCTGATACGGCAAGTTAGAACGATAAGAAGTAAAAGCGTGAACCTGCTCCTGCGAACTCATGCACTCATGTGCGTGATGCCCAACAATCCCGCAATTATTGCATCCTCGCATCGTGCCCCATAATCGCTGCGTTAACTCGCGCATTTGAGGAACCCGCACCACTCAACTTGTCGACCTTCATTGTTAGAACCGAAATTGGGCTCGTTAAAGCATTCAAAGAATCTTTCTCGCGATCACTATGAGCTGCGCGAGAATTTCCCCTAGGTCGATCGTGACCGTGAGGTATGAATCGCCATTTGCTCGATCGAGTGCCCAAGCCTGCGTTGTCATCGACGCTGTTTCGCAAACCGCCCATTTGCAACCGAATCCAAGATAGCCCGACTTTCCGAATACAACCCGCTGTAAACGTCATGATCACGAGCTACTGCTCAACCCGTGGTGAGGACAATCACGGATGAGTTTCTTATAACGCTCCCAAGCTTCGTAAAGTGATTCGTCGTAAGTTTGCTTAAAGCTTTGGATTTGGCTTCGCATTTGATTCGGTCCGCTCGAGGATAGTACTTTTTGTAAAATGCAAGAGCCAACCCATCCCAATCTGTAATACCCGCGCCTCCTTATTTAAATCGCTGATCCACTCACGAGCGATCACGAGTGAGAAAGGGAACAAAGATTTCCTAATCTGATTTTGAGTAATCCCGCTCGCTTAATCGCCGAGCAAGAATCGCGAAAACCTGGCATATGACGACCAGGATCCTCCGTGAGGATTACCGCTAAACCGATTGCGCCCACCAAAGTAAGGAACGCGGGCTTAATCTTCAAAGTTGCCTCGCAAAGTCATGCATCCGAATCCATTAGAATAGACTCCGCCTTAGGCAAGGAGTGACTTGAAAGTCTCGGCATAGTCACAAACGCCTCGTAAACAACACTAGAAGTAGAAAGTGGAGTAGTGTCCCTTCGTGGGACGATGCTTCAACTAGATTCCGCTCGTAAACTTCCACAACCTCTTTATGAGGTTTCAAAGCAATCTCCTTAAAGAAGTTACGCGTTCGGCGAAAAGTCCGCTCCGGTTCAGGATCGAATGGAACTAAACCTGAAGGTGACCTGCGCATAAACGAAAACTACAAGGAGAAGTGAGAAACGGTCTCAAGGAACTGGAGTTCCCTGAGACAAGGGAAATAACCTACTAAGTAAATGCGAAATAAACTGTTTCCCCAAGAATGGCGCCAAAATTTGACACAGCTAAGTCGTATCGCTGAAATCAAAGATAACCCTACGGACTACTAACAATAGCTAGCGGCAAGAAGGGGTCGAACCACAGAGAAACAATTACTCGCAAGACACTTAGTTGACAGGTTATTCCTAGGTATGACGATGTTTGGTTGGAAAAACTAATAAACTACTAGCAAATATGATAAAGAGGGGTTTAAACTAGGGAGAAAAGACTAGGGTCTCGGGTTCCTTATGTCAATAATCCGGATAAAATAAGTTTCACCGAAATAGCAATCAATTGGATCGTGCAAGGCGATTAGGAGGCGTAACACGCCTCTCAATCAATGTTCCCTTAAGTTCAATTTAGCGCTCTCGCGACTTACTAATTCAACTTATCAATTACGCGAAGTGGTCTAATACTGATTAGGCTTTCGATCTTAAATCAATATTACCCTAGGTTCAATTCAATTAAGGCGTCCCTAAATTCAATTGATAATTAATCGCGCAGGAAGAAATCGCACAAGCACAAACCAATCAATTACAACAATTTAATCAAAACTCCGGATTAAAGGCATAATTCCCCCTCAACCCTAGTTGGGGAATTAGCTACTCATAACTAAGGCAAAAGACATATTAATAATTAAAGAGAAGAAATTAAGAACAATAAACATGAAATTACCAATTGAAATAATCTTGAAATTAATCCCGAAAATCGATTCTACAAAGCTTGAAGATGAACTTAAAAGAGAACTTGAAGTTTTTCTAAGAGAGTAATTCTAAAAAGCAGTAGAAAGCAGTAAATAAAGGATAGCCTAAACCTAACTCACGAGTTTCTTATTTATAGTAATTCCTAAAATATTAAAATAATTAAATTACAAAATAACTCCGTCGAATAAAAATCCAAGGCCGGCCGGCCGGCTGCCGGTCGGCGCCCGAATGCGTAGCCCAAATTTTGGGCTTAAAATCTCGTGAAAAAGTCAACAAAAGCACATCAGCCGGCCGACCGGCCGCCGGTCAAGTTTGACCGGCCCTTCAAATTGGGTCGGCTTTTCCTGGGCTTTGACCCTTCTTCCTTTTCTTCCTTATTGGGCTTGACTTTCGAATTTCGCCAAGTCATTTACTTCACACTCCCGAGCTCGTCTTCGCCTCGCCTTTGGGGTTCAGTCATAACTTCCATTTTTCACCAAATGCACTGAATGCAACAAATTCCTCGCACCACGGAAAAACACCAAAAACGCTACTCGAGCGAAATATGAGAACAAAATGGCCCTAAAGGGCGCATTTTGACAATAAAACGCAGCTCGGGACGGGGGTAAAAACATATAAAAATAACGTATATCACATACAATCATTCAAAACATCCTAGACAACATATAGGGCCTCATACATGTCAAAATATCACTAGGGCTACACCTAGTTACCTTTTCCAAACAAGCCAAAGAAAAGCACAGTTTTCAACCCTTCTGTCCAGATGCGATAACAGACGATCCAGAGCTCCAAATGAAAAACAGAACGGTGAAAAGGTAGCCCCAAGAGTCAGGAACATGCTCACAAAATTTCGGCAAAATCCGGCGATCTTCAGTTTAGCGAACCTGGGACTGGAAAGTCCGAAATTGCGGTTCTCCCTCCAACTCTCTCCTTTTGATTAGGGCACACATAAATCATACAATACATAAGAACAACACAATAAACACATATAAAATAATACAAAATCAGAAAAATAAAAAAGTTAAAAGGAATCATATACCAAGGGAATTGATTAGGAAAGGATTAGGGCTTAAGAGATGAAAGAAAGGATGATCAACAATGGTGTTTGGATGAGATCTTGAGAGAGTTTGAGGGAGAATTATGATGTGAGATGAGGAATGAGATTAAGGATGAGATTAAGAAGATAAAAATCAGATCTTAAGGTTGCTAGGGCTAGGAGTTAATAAGATATTTAATGTCTTGATCAAAAAGCTACACAAGAAACCCTAAACCCAACCCGAGCTGGGGGTTCGGCTCGGCCCAGGGTGGACCGGTTCAAACTGACTCCTGGAAATTTGGCAGTTGCGACGGCGTCGAAAAAATACGCAGTTTAGCCTTTTGAATCACCTGAATCGGAGTTCGTATGAGGAAATTACACCGTTTTTAAGTTAATTACTCCGTTTTTAAGTTCTGACTACGGTTTCGCTTATTGCACGAGCCAAAAATAACAAAATTAAGAGGAATGAAATACGATTTTAACGAAATGAATTATTTAAATAAAAGGGAAAAGTCGGGGTGTTACAAATAACGTCTTTGTATAATTTTTATTACCTTCGTGTAGATAATGACATGCACTTCTAGACTCACATTAATAATTAAATATAGAGTAGATCATTCTATCCATTAATTTGTTGCTTGTCTTTTAAAAACTTAAACTATACATTTGTTGAATATCATTAAACTTTTGCAATATAAAATTAACTACTTCCATTAAATTTCGTTTACCTAGTTTAATAAAGTAGCTAACATGAATCTATATTAACTTTATTTATGTTTGATTCACGGAAAAATAGAACTATATTGAATTGATTAACTTTGATTGCTTTAATTGTGGTTGATTTATGGAAAAATAGAACTCTACATAATTAAATTGACTAATTTTAATACATCATATTTTTTTATTTTTCTAAACAATTGATTTTGAATGGAATCATGGGTATAAATAGGAGAGATATTGGTTTTTCAATTGTATTCAAACTGATTTAATATTTTATCTTTTAGTATTATACTAAAAATTAAATTAAATTATATATAATATTGTATTTATCCTTTGAAATTAAATTTAGTTTTTGTAACACCCCGAGTTTTTGTAACACATTATTATAAAAGAAATTTAATTACTTAAATTAAATTCATCCTTTTTCCTTATAATAAAAATGCGTCTGAATTTTTTTCGCCAAATAATACTAAATTTCATAAGTCCAAATTTAAAATTTTTGAAAAATAAAAAATGTTGTATTATCTTTAGAATTCAAAAAGAAACACAATTCAAAATTTTATTAAAATCAACACAAAACTAATATCGCCTTTCAAATTTCAAAAAGGTTAAGTTAAGTTACTATTCATAAAAATAAAAGTAAAACATTTTATTCATAAAATTTAATTTCGGACATTTTGATTTTCGATAAAAACAGACCCTTATATTTTTCCCGTCTTTGAAATTCGAGTCAACAATTTCAAACACGCGAACCAAAGTCAAGCCACATTATCCTCTTCCATTTTTCTTCTTAAATTTTGTAAAGCAAACTTAACATCAAATATATAATCATTTTGATTATTTTTTATAAATCATATTATATTAATATCTAATTACTATTTCAATTCTATTAAACTAACATTTTCACAAAACATCGAAATTATAAGTTATAACTAATTCAAATCGATATACTTTTTGACCGTTGATTACAATTATTTAAATCTTTAACATTCAATGAAAAAAATAAGTATTTTGACCAAATGAATTTTTATTCAAAGTTTCGAGGGTTTTAAACCCAATTTTTGTTTTAGTCACCCTTCGAAGTTTATTTTCATTTTTATTTTCGATCTTATTTCGAATCACTATTTTAAGATCATATCTTTTATTTCGAGACTTTTCGCGTGCGCACAAATCGAAAATTTCAAAAACGAAAATCGAGGCCTTGTCTTTTCATGTTGGCCGAAATTCTTGACCACTTTGGTCCAACTATTATCCTCTTCCATTCTTCTCTTACACAAGTCTAAGACACTTACACATCCTACATTATTCATCATCACATGTATTTAGCCTATTTAAAATTAAAGCTTATACAAGACAAATACTAAAATACATTACTAATACTCTACATACTACTACATTCATTATAACACACAAACACATAACATACTACACAAATCCTCTCTAAAACAAAAGCTTTCTTTTTATTCTCTAAGTAAGAACACTAGTTCTTAAGTGTTCTTCATCTCCATGAAGATCTTCATCTTCCATTTCTTGTTTATTTTAATTCCTAAATTTATTACACTTTAATTTATGTTATAAATTACTCCACCTAATTCACTACTTAACTTGTAACACCCCGTGTTAATTTAAAACTAATCATAATTAGGAAATCAATAATTAGACAATCTCGCTCAATTATTTTCCTAAAACAATACACTACAAGTTTTCTCGAACCTAAAGTAAAACCATTTTGATATACTTCGAATTTGAACTTTATTTTTACATATTCAAACTCGATAAATAAAATGACGAATCGACGATAAATTTCTCAACGACAAATTTCGGCACGCAAATCGAGGTCAATTTTGACCAAAGTGGTCGAGCCACTTAAGGTGATTAAATCACCTAATTCTTTTCCAAATATACTTACACATAATCCTAATCTAACCAAACTAATTAAGTTTTAATCATTTTGGTTATTACTAACAAAACTTATT
The DNA here is from genome assembly GCA_023091065.1 of Dianthus caryophyllus. Taxonomy (NCBI): domain Eukaryota; kingdom Viridiplantae; phylum Streptophyta; class Magnoliopsida; order Caryophyllales; family Caryophyllaceae; genus Dianthus; species Dianthus caryophyllus. The sequence continues at coordinate 26,294,473 of CM041526.1, read as the reverse complement.
ATATTAATATCAAATTACTATTTCAATTTGATTTAACTAACACTTTCGCTAAATATCGAAATAACGAGTCACACTAAGTGTAAACTGATAAACTTTTTGACGTTTGAGTATAATTATTTAAATCGATAACATTCCACGAAAAAAATAAGTATTTCGATCAAATAAATTTTTATTCAAAGTTGCGAGGATCTAATACCCAATTTTTGTTTTGATTTCCTTTCGAGGTTTATTTTCATTTTTATTTTCGATCTTGCTTCAAAACATTATTTTAAGACTATATATTTTATTTCAAGACTTTTCGCGTGCGCGCAAATCGAAAATTTCAGAAACGAAAAATCGAGTCTTGGTGACTCATGTTGGCCGAGATTTTTGATCTCCTTGGTCAACTATTATTGTAACACCCCTGATTTTCAGCCTCCTTTACATATATAAAAACAACAACTCGCAAGGCCAAAAATCAAGAATGCTACTAATAGTAACTGAGATATTTAAAATTTAAAACCAAAATCAAAATTCTTAACAAAGTAAATTATGAAAATTACATAAAAACAAAATCCATTTATTATGAAATCAAGTCGCAAAACAATAATTAAAGAGTTTATTCAAATGTAGTGAAATTAAAACGCAGCGTCTCTCACGATACCCATCCCCGCGATCACATACTAACCTGCAAGTTATTTAAAACACAAAAACAAAGTCAACAAAAACGTTGAGTAAGTACGACCCATATCTAGTAAATACGATTTTGAAAACCATTTTAGAAAGTCTTTTACTTGCGTTTTGAAAACATTAATATTAACAAATCATGAAAAATAATCAAAGAAGATATAAATAAGTTTCATTCACAAGTACTGATCTGGAAAAAGATTTTAGTCCCATAAGAATGAGACTCTTCCGATGGCCAATAACTCTGCTTTTTTTTTTCCTCACCGACCAACCAAAAGTTGGCCCTTGATAGTGGGCAATAAGATAAGAGACCCAATAGTCCCGAATACGCCAGATCCCCAATGAGTACTACAAAGGGGAGGATCTAGAGGTGAGGGCTCGATCAATCCGTCCCTACATTTGAACTTTATGAATCATCACTATCGATAACAACTCTTTAATAATGCCCATTAAAGGGACGGGATATCATCGGGATAACCAAAATAATTTGAAGTACTTGAGAAAGATAATTCAAATGAAAATTCGAGATAACAATAAGATGAGAAAATATAATTCAAACCTTTTCAGAATAGTTCAAGAACAATATGATTTAGAAGTATTTGTAATTAAACACTTGACCAAAATTAAGTCAAATATGAAGAGTTTTGAGAAAAATAAAATCGAAACATATAATTGTAAGACAATTAAAATAACATGGATCATTTAATTTGAAATATAATTAAGATATATTTAAATAACATTAAATAGAAAACATGAAAGTGTTTGAGAAAGATTATTTAAAACATTAACTGAAAATTTGTAACATAAAATAATTCAATAATTTAATAAAGAGATAAGCAATCGTACTTACCTTAAACAGCACAAATTAATCACGAAATCACAAAATTCAGAATGGCTCCTCAACGAACCCGCAATCTATAATAACGTAATTAAAATTATAATTAATACCATTCATGTAATTAGTTCACCGTAGAACCTAGCTATCACCTTGATTAAGTTTATCAATCTAGCTTTTAAGTGTAACACATATATTTACATAATTTTCTTTATACGCAGCTATAGCACTAAATCTCATTATATCATGTTTTATATTATCACATGTTACTTCTTATGATTACAAAATCCTATGATCCTATTCATAACACCCCTTCATCCCTCTTAAACAGAACACTAAACTCAACTTAGTCAGTCAAAACTCAAGCAACTTGTACGAACTTACTTTGTCACATGCGATACCTAAAGCAATGCCAGAATCTGCCCAAACCGGTTTAAAAGTATAACTTATTACTGCTATTTTCTTCCAAGTACGTGCTAGACAAGAGTCATGAATTAAAAGATAACATCACCGTACCGAAAACTCGCGCATGATAAGGGTTTTCTATATCTCATAGTATTATTTTAAGAATTATAGGGATTGTTTAAGAACCTACTTAAATATATGTAAGTGTTTGTTAACAAATTAAAACAATTCGTAGATAAAGAAAAGATTAAAATCAATTTAACGGAACAAACTTACAAAAGTTTACGGATGAAAGATAAAACCACTAATGAAGAGAAAGCGCAGGTGAATTGAGAATAAGAAATAATACGTGGTTCGAGTAATAAACTAGGGTACAAAAGAGAGATTGTTTATATAGACTAGGTAATAGGTAATTAAGTTCATTAAGGAAACTTGGAGATTTAGGAGGTTAACAAAGATAAGTTAAATTTAATAAAAAAATATATTTAATTTTGAAAGACCTTAAGTCTCGGTTTTAGAGGAAAAAATTGGTTAGGTATAAGTCTATAACAAGTTCCTAGTTACACAACCTACAAGTTTAATACAAGTTAATTAGGTTTTTTTTTTTGTTAATTAGTATACGTGGCATGGTTTAGTCTATGCAAACCAAAAATTACTTTTAATGCCAAAAATACTAATTACTTTTGGAATGGCAATTGGAATGATATTAACTCCTATTTATTCATTATCTATGTCACGCAAAATGTATTATGGATATAAGTTATTTAATATTACAAACTCTTATCTTTTTGATTCTGGGCCACGAGAATTTTTTGTTTCGACTTCTCTTTTTCTACCAGTAATTGGTGTTGGCGTTTACCCAGATTTCGTTCTTTCATTATCCGCTGAGAAGGTGGAAGATTTTTCTTTTGTTTGAGGTGAATTCAAAATAGTTCGAATTGTGTAATCATCCGTTATTGATATTGGTAAACGACCCAGAGCAATTTGATTATAATTTAATTCATGACGATCATAAATAGAAAGCTCATATTCTTCAGTCATTGATAAACAATTTGACTATATAAATAGCGAAAACTAGCCGGCTACCGTATTGTTGTTACTATTACTATTACTATTACTATTAGTCTAACAAATTTTAGTTAGATAAAATTTTGACTACAAGATATTGTCTAGAATAAATAGAATAATCAAACTATAATAAGATCAAGTCATAACTATATGGACCTAATAATAATCTAATTAATAAATTATTTCAATAAGACTTTTTATCAAACTTCCACTTTATAAATTCAATAAAGTACTTTGACCTTATATTATTAGACTATATAAGTATAGGTTTACTCAAGGGCTCAAATTTAGCGGGTATTACAATTATCCTCTTCCATTCTTCTCTACTTTACTACCATGTCAATTCACTTACACTCCTACATACTTCCATCATCACTTGTATTTGCATTATCAAAATTAAAGATTATACATTTACAATACACAAATACATACTACATACTACTAATACAATTCACTACTACACAATTCATTTCCACTCAAACAAATAAACACTCTAACTCATTTCCTCTCTAAATAAACCAACTCAAGAACACTTGTAAGAGCATATTCATATGCAACCTCAAAGCCCTCTTATGATCTTATCCTCTTTAATTCTTTTTCTTCCTTAAAACTTTCATTTCCTTGTCTTAAATTTATTAGAACACTTAAATAAATTCTCCACCATTTTAGTTAGTAATCACTTCCTCTTTTTACTTACAATAAATTAAGAACATAAATCAAAACATTTAAAATATATACATCACCTAAAACATAAAAATGATACAACACTTTGAACTTTTAGTTTAGTTAGTTTTAGCTAAAATAAATTACTAACTTATTTATTTTCATTTTTATGTACTAATCTTAACCAAAGACGAGGAGCAAGGTGGAGGCATCGACTTGAGCCAATTTGACAACATAGTGGATCCCGACAACTGCTAAATTATTCACACTTAACCTAATTAAGGTGCTCTCGCACACTATAATTGCTAAGCACCTAATTTAATTGATTATGTGTTATTTTCCTAAGTGATGTTTTGATTTGCATGCATGATTTTATGTCACCTAAGTATCATATGTTAAATTAGAAGACAAAAATCGAAAAATAAAATATAAAGCTCACTAACATATCACACGGCATTTTCCTTTTTTTATGATAAATTTTTCGTTTTAATTTTTGTTAATTGCATGCTTAAAATACTATGAATAAGATGTATATGAATATATAGTTAGTTTATGTTTTGGACTTAAAATGAAATCGTTGTGAAATTCAAGTGTTTTGAAGTATATATGTTCTTGAAAATATTGTTGTTATTTTAGTGTTTGAAATGAATGGCTTTTATATGTTAATGTTTTTATTAAAAATTTCACTTATGTTAAGTACATATGTAATATAAAGGAAATTAGTTATTGAATTAGAAGTATGAAAAATCAAAAATAAAAATTTTGAACACGTATATATATACACGGTTTTTTCTAAATAATTTAGACCAATTTTTAGTTTTAATTTTTCTAAATAACATATTATGATTTGTCTAGGTTAATTAGACTTGCTATAAAAATTTGAGAAAATAAAACGATAATATAAAAATTTGAGTTAAAAATGTTCTTTAGAAAATCATATGTGTTCTTCACATATTCATGTGTTATTCATATATGTGACTAGTTTTGATTCATAATATTTATAAGTTTTATTTAGTTGTTGTTTAAATTTATTAGTGAATAATTACAATAATAGATATATAAGTTAAATAAGCTAAATCCTTAAAATATAAAAGTTAGAAATATAAAGTGTCACAAGTCACTATTCATAAATGAAATAAAATGTTTAATGAAAATTATAAACTAGTTAAATCACTTTAGTATAGTTTAAATAATTAGTATATAAAAACTTTAAGTCAAAACCGATAAATTAGAAAACGAAAATAAAAATGAGTGAGTATAGAGGGCCACGGCCTTAGGGTCATTTTTGGACCAAAAATGATTTTGTCACTTTTCATTTTTATCACTTAAGTAATTTAATTAGTTAAAGTAATGAATTAGTAATAAAAACAAAAAAAAAAGAAATAGATAGCTAAATAAATAAAAGGCTACGACCTCTTCAATATATTTGGGGTCAATTTTGATCTAAATGAATTTGTCACTTAGTCACTAAAATTGATTAGTATTTAGGATTATATTAGATTGTATAATGAATTGTTAATAAAAAGAATCAACGAAACCGATAAAAATAAACGTTACATGTTTTAAAATGAACAAATTCGAGTGTTACTACCTTTGCTTAAATTTGGATTTGGACATACGGACTATTTAAAATGAACTACGACAACGTCATTAAAATTTGAAACCGTTAAAATTTTAGTTAAGTATATGACTAAATTTAACCGAGTTTTACATTTAAAATAATTTTTCAAACCACTAAATACAAAACGAACTTAACGACTTTGAAACTAGGATTTGTACTTAGAAAATAAAACTTGATTTTGTACTTAAGTAAAATATCTTAAATATAAAGTTACTAAGTATAATAAAAAAATATACTAAGCATAGGGCAAAATACGTATAAGTATAAAATACATGTACGTATAAAAATACGTACAAATACGAAGTATAAGGACACGTATAAATATGAAGTATAAGAATACGCATACGTATAAAAGTGTTGGAGTTAGTGTCCTCCACAGTTAGTGCAATAACATAAATAAATCTCTAAAGGTACACAGGGTACATTTCGTATTTAATCAGTTGATTAACGTTTATCGATAACGGTTGGCTTGCTAGATAAGTTTGACGTTATTGTCATACAGATGGCGGTGATCAACTGGTCCCTAAGAGTCACACCTAAAGGATGTGTTTGAGAGATATGATTATTTGAGAAAATGATCATATCGATGCCTTACTTAATGACTAAACGGTTAGTCAGTGTTGTTGACTAAAATGTTAGTCAGTGTGATGATGTTACTGACTAAAATGTTAGTCAGTGTAATGGTGATACGGCTATTTAATACAGATTAAATAATATTAGCTAAGACGAATTAAATGTAATTCATAAATTGAATATAAAATGTTATATTTAATTGTTGTGTATAATGCTAGCTAATTAAATATAAACCGTTATAATTAATTAGCAAATTATAAATATAAGGATATTTAGAGTATATTATAGTCGGTCCATACAGATGACACTAGTAATATATTGCATTATATTATAAGCTAAAATGACCTAGAGAAAAGTGTCCAGATACATTCTGACCCGATACACTTTGTATCTTGATCAACAAGTGAAGTATTTGAGGAGAATTAAATCTCCCCAAATACAAGATAGAGGCCGGCCATATTGGATGGAGAGGAGTATATTTACTTTCCTAATTATATTCTAATTCTACTCTAATTCATTCATCACATTCACAACACAAAATCTTAGAGAGAAAAACTGTTTTCTTCTCTAACTTTTCTAGCAATTCAAGAGGCATATCACAATCATATCTTGGGTGTTTCGATTAGGAGATACCATATTTTTGGTATTGTTCTTAGGCCAATTTCAAGGATTAAAAGGTTAATTCTAAATCTCTTTACTATGTTATGCAATTTCTATTTTATGACTTTAAATCATATAAAGGTTTTCATTATAATCCTGTGAATTTTAAGGACTATATACCGATATAATCCTACAAGTGGTATCAAAGCCTTAGGGCATATGAAAATTTTATATGGTTTTCATTAAAATCGAATTTTGTATGATTTTGAACAAATTTGTATAATGGCCGAATTGATTTTGTGTGTAGGCCGTGAGTTTTTGTTTAATTTATGGCTAATTTTTGGTCCATTTGATTCATATTTATCAATGTTTTAAGATGTTAAAACTATAACATATGTTTTTGTATAGGTTTTGATTTAATACCGATTGAATTAAAACATAAAAGGACCAATATTCGTATGTTAATGAACATATAAGTTTGCTAATCATTAGATCTATCAGTTTAAGATGTTTAATTTAAAAAGTTATTTTGAATATCTTAAAAATCAATGTTTAATACGGATTAAAATTGAATTAGTATCGATCTAATTATTAGCATAATCGAATTAAAACTGTTTAATTCGTTGTTTTATCTTTGGGCCGAATTAATTTTTATTTTGGTAAATTTTTAATTTAGGCCGTGTATAATCTTAAAAAATTAAAAAAAAATTAGTTTTTCAAATTGGCCGAAACTTTAATTAAAAAAATAAAAAATTGTTTTGTTTTTATTTTGGCCGGATTTGTTTTAAATTTTGGAATTTTTTTTTTTTTTTTTTTTGTAATATTTGTTATAAGGATGATAAATATTATGATATCATGAAGAAGTTCATGGTTTTGATACCAAATATTTTGAAAAGGTTTAAAATATTTTGTGACCTAATTTATGTTATACTGATAATATAAATTTTGGATTATGTTTTGATTAAGGTATTATGAACAATTAAGGAATTGTTGCATAATTATAATCATTTAAAAGAGGTGGTTTGGATTTAATCAATTCGTTTTGCATTGGTTTTATTTTGTTTAGTTGATGCTATATATGTTTTTGTGAATGAATGTTTTGATTGGTTTATTTTACGCATTAATTTTTGTACAAAAGGTTGTAATTCACTAGTGTGGCCATAGAAGATTGTGTTTTCGTAATGAAGGAAACACAATTTTGGTTGTATTTTTGAGATCTCGAATCTCCCATCTTGTAATTTTATTATTTTTGGCATATTTTGAATTAGAATGTAAATAGGTTTATTTTGTAATTCAAAAAATGTATTTTGAGAAGATTCAAGATGAAGATTCAAGCACTTAAAGCCCAAGATGAATAATGAAGACAAGCTTAGGGTCCGTGGATGGATTCCAATTTGTATTTGTCTTTATTTCTATAGGGATAGGCCACACTAGGTGTTTTTCATTTTTGCGTTTACTTTACCGTTTTTCATTGCATTCACGTTAGATAGTAGCATCATATTCCGCCTAAACTAAACCAAACCACCTAATATGCATGAAAATGGATCATATAGTTGCATCTTTTTCTTTGACATACGGATGTCATTCGTTTAGGGCTATCACCTCAAATTAATCATTCACGAAAATGCTAGATATTTGTTCACTTAAAATGTATTAAAATGAGATGATGGGACCTTCCTCTAATTTAAAATTGAGATTAGTCTTTATAGGAAGAACTGCTATGAGCCCCTTCTTCGTTGGTAGGCATGTAGGACCTTACTCTCCACATGACCCCTTCTACGTTGGGTAAGTAGTATGTGTTGACCTATTTTACCTCAACATTATAGTTCGAGTAATATCTCGTAGTTATAATGGACTAATAGATAGGATTTATTGAAATCTATCGACCAAGAATTCTAACAGTAGAATTAGCCAAGGAGTTGCCTTATCAATTTAAAGAAATTGAGTCTTGGGATCACTTATGTAATTCTCGAGGGAGGTCGATTATATGAGTGCACGAGTCATTGCTTTAAAACGTTATTGCTTTACGACTTAAACCTTTAAAACAATGATTTCTTATCTTCTCTCTTCTTCTTTCTTTTCACAGTTTCGAATTCGTTATATACAGATATAACTACTATAACAAATGGCTGTACGTACTGACGAACCAATGCCAAGTGCCACACTAACATGCGAATCATGGCTTAGAATTTTTATGGATGACATGAATCACCAACTCGATCAAGAGTGATGGGTCCAACTTTTTCGATCGGGAGGCCGTGATACGGAATGCCGCCATCGCTGACGGTAAGCTCAAGTACTTGACTGAGCCACTGCCGACTAAACCAGCTCCCGATGCAGGAGCAGATGAAGCCTATGTTTATAGTGATTTCATGATGGAGGCGGGTGCGATACAGAACGTACTCATCTATTCAATGGAATCAAATTTGCAAAGGCGGTTCATAACCCAAGGTGCAAACAAGATTTTCACCACTCTAACTAAGGAGTTCTCGAAAGCACCGAGAATCAAGAGTTACGAGTATACCACTCGCTTCTTTGAAGCGAGACTCCAGAAGGGCCAACCGGTTGGTCCACACCTTCTCGACATGATCGAGAATGTTGAGAAACTGGAGGAGCTTGGTTGCAAGATCGATGAGAAGATCGTCATTGATCGAGTGCTACACTCTCTTCATGATGGGTATGCCCTCTTTAGGGCAAACTATTACATGAATGACATGCAGAAAAGTCTGCATGAGCTTCACTCACTCCTCGTACAGACGGAGAGTGATCTGAAGTTGAGTGGGAGCATAAAACAAGATGTTCTCATGATAGGCAACAAGCATGAGGGTAAGGGTAAGGCTCCGGCTAACCTAACTGTAGGTAAGCCAAAGTTTAAGAAGCCAATGGTTGCGAAGAGTGGGCCTGGTGAGTCTAGCGGTAGCTCACAAGGTAAGGCAAAAGCGAAGCAGAGCATGGAGTGCCACCATTGCCACAAGTCTGGGCATTGGAGGCGTAACTGTCCCGTGTATGCTGAGGACATTAAAGCAGGCCGCGTCGTTCCTGTTGGTATGTCTTCTTTTATTCATATGATTGAGATTAACCATGCAAGTTTCGGAACTTGGGTACTTGATACTGGTTGTGGTTCTTATCTGTGTAATCATTTGCAGGGCCTAAGAAACATCAAAACTCTGGCAAGAGGTGATGTTGACCTGCGAGTGGGGAATGGAGCAAGAGTTGCTGCCGTTTCAGTAGGAACATATGTAATCTAACTCCCGAGTGGATTTGAGTTATTTCTGAATAACTGTTACTATGTACCTAGTTTATCCAAAAACATTATTTCTGTATCCATTCTTGATAAAGAAGGATTTTCATTTTTAATAAAGAATAATAGCTGTATTTTCTCTTTGAATGAAATGATTTAGGTAAAGCAGTTTCCATGAACGGAATTTATGTTTTAGATCAAACCAAAGAAATTATGCATGTGAGTAACAAGAAAGCAAAGGTTGGTGACAAAGATCAAACCTATCTATGGCATTGCCGTATGGGACACATAAATGAGAAACGCGTGAAAAAGCTCATTGATAATGGACAATCGCCCCATTTGACTATGAAACTTTTGGCACATGTGAATCATGTCTTCTAGGCAAAATGTCTCAAATTTCCTTCAAAGGTGTTGGAATGCGCGCTGTTGACCTATTAGGACTCATACATACTGATGTGTGTGGACCTATGTCAATCAACGCTAGAGATGGCTATAGGTATTTCATCACTTTCACGGACGATTTGAGTAGATATGGTTATGTCTACTTAATGAAGCATAAAAGTGAGTCCTTCGACAAGTTCAAGGAATTCCAGAATAAGGTTGAGAACCAACTGGATAGAAAGATAAAAGCACTACGTTCAGATCGTGGTGGCGAATATCTTTCAACTGAGTTTGATCAACACCTGAAAGACCGCGGGATAGTACTGCAGTTAACTCCACCCGGAACACCACAATTGAATGGTGTGTCCGAACGCAGGAATCGAACATTACTTGATATGGTTCGATCCATGATGAGTCACACGGTTGTACCTGACTCATTGTGGGGCTATGCTCTTATGTCAGCCGCTCTTATACTTTACCGAAGTCCGTCTAAAGCTGTTGACAAGACTCCATACGAGCTATGGAAGAGAACGGTCCCTAACTTGTCCTTTATTAGTTTGGGGGTGCGAGGCTTATGTAAAGTGGAGACACGAGGACAAGCTCGGCCCGCGATCGGTCAAGACATACTTTATTGGTTATCCAAAAGGAATGTTTGGTCATTACTTCTATTCGCCTACCGAACACCGAGTTTAAGTTGCGGCTAGTGCGAAGTTCTTAGAGAAAGAGTTTCTCGAAGACAAGAGAAGTAATAGAACCTTCGATCTGTCGGAGATTCCTAAACCAACAACCGAGCAACCAATGGAGGAATCTGTTCCTTCTTCGTCTGCTGCGGTCAATATTCCCTTGGAACCCAGAAGGTCGGGTAGACTCTCCATTCCTCCAGATTGATACATCGGTATGGTTGTGGAGAATGGGAGAGACGACGTTTTACTCCTTGAGAGTAACGAACCCGTAACCTATAAAGGTGCCATGACGTGTTCTGACTCTAAGCTATGGCAAGAAGCCATGCAATCCGAGATGAACTCTATGTACGAGAACAATGTATGGGATCTGGTTGACTTATCTGATAAGGCTAGGCCTTTTCAGTGCAAATGGCTTTACAAGATAAAGCGATCTGTAGAAGGACAACCAGATATATACAAGGCACGACTAGTGGCAAAGGGTTTCACTCAAGTGCAAGGGTTGCACTATGATGAGATCTTTGCACCCGTAGTCATGCTTCGTTCCATTCGGATTGTCTTAGCGATTGCCGCCTTTCATGACTATGTGTGGATACCCATATCCGTACCCTCCTAAACAAAACCCTGTGATGTATCACGGACTTTTATTACGCATGCTTTAACTGTAACACCCCGTGTTATTTTAACACAATATGATAAAAGAATTTAATTCCTCAAATTAAATTCATCCTTTTTCAATATAATAAAATGCGACTGAAAATTTTTCGCCAAATAATAATAAATTTTCCTAAGTACAATTTTAAAAATTTTGAAAAATAAAGTTTGTTCTATTATCTTCAGAATTGAAAAAGAAATACATTTCAAAATTTTATAAAAATCAACACAAAATTTATATCGCCTTTCAAATTTCAAAAAGGTTAAGTTATATTTACTATTCATAAAAATAAATGTAAAACCTTTTATTTATAAAATTCAATTTCAAACATTTTTCGTTTTCAAAATAAAAACTTTAGTTTTAATATCAAATTACTATTTCGTTTCTATTAAACTAGCCTTGTTCTAAATTGTCGAAATTTGAAGTCACACTTACTTTAAATTGATAAAATTTTTGACTTTTGTTTATAATTCTTTAAATCTATAACATTCAAATCTAAAAATAAGTATTTCGACCTAGTAAAATTTTAATCAAAATCTCGAGGGTTAAGATTCGATTTTTATATTTAGTACCTTTTGAAAATTAGTTTTATTTTTATTTCCGATTTTATTTCAAAATACTATTTTAAGATCATATCTTTTATTTCGAGACTTTTCGCGAGCGCGCAAAACGAAAATTCCGAAAACGAAAATCGAGCCCGATTTTTCTAAAATGAGCCGACTTACTTGGACTTTTTCAAAGTCTATCCACTTCCATATTTTCTTACACAAATCTTAATTTACTTACACCTTTACATTTTTCATCATCACTTTTATTTTATTTTATATTTAAATTTAAAGTTTATATTTTTAATAAAAATATAAATACAAATTCAATACTACTACTTTAATATTACCATTTTCATTTCCGTCACTTTTAAAATTTTTCTAAAGTAGTAAATAAAATATTTTAGTCTTAAATTTATAAAATGAATACTTTTCTTAAAAATCACAAAACAAAGACTTTTTAACTTTTTGTCGCTTTTGACGCCCGACTTTTTAAAACTGACCAAATTCGAGGAAAACATTTTAAAACATCAAAAAGACATTTTTAATGCACCAAATAGTATTGTGGACTAAATAGGTGATGATGGAGGTGATGATGCTTAATTTGATTTAATAAAACATTATTTTTCTAATTAAAATCAAACTTTAACATCTAAAGTCTTTAACCTAAATTATACCAACTTGTTTCTATAATTCACAAGTGTAAAAATCACCTCATTTGCTCCTAAAAATGTCGAGCCACTTAGCTCCATTTTACTCCCTTTTGTTTTCTTTATTTTTCTTCCAAAAACCATTAACTAAAAACCCTTAATATTATTCTAATAAATCCTTAAGTGTTACTAGTTATATTAGTGGGTTTAGGAGCTAACTTACATGGATTATTGGGTGAAGATAATGGGTTATGGGTGAAGAAAATTCCGATCTAAAATTTATTTTAGATCCCCGACGATTAACATCCTAATTAAGGTGACTAACTATGTCTTATATTATCTTTTTAGTAAATTAATTTGTTTTGTTATTATAATTTTATGAGTATGAAAATTATGTTAAATATGTTAAACATCACTTATATGTACTTGTATGTTTATGTGTTGAATAATAAATGATAATAACTAAATATATAGTTTACTAGTAATGATATAGTAAAATGGTAGTATGTTTAGCTAAATTAATTTTGAGCATTTTTAATTATGAATCATATGATTTTTATGTTTAGTTATGTTTTAATTAAGTAGTAGTCATATATAAAAATTATGTGAAATATTAACAATGAGTTAAAGTGATTAAAATCGAAAATAGAAATTATATGTTCATATATATTATACACGGCATTTATTATTTTTTTTTTAATATATTTTCACTTTTAATTTTTGTAAATTATATGTAGTATTAAGTTAGTATAAAATAGATGTTCCTATGAAAAAAAAAACTAAATTAGGAAAACAAATTATAAATTATTAAAATCGAAATTAGTGTTCTTGAGTTTTATTAAGATCTTCATGTGTGTTCTTGATTTATTCATGTTGATGTTCATCATTTATGTTCACTTTGATTATGTTTTATGTTATGTTTGTTAATATTTTGTGTTTATGTTTAGTTATTGTTTTATATATTATTAGTAATATGATATAAAACAACTTAAAATATTATAAATCGTTTAGATTAAGAAGTTAGAAAATTAAAGTGTTGAAAAACACTATTCATAAATATAAATGAAATTGTTAGTAAATTTCATTTTAGTTTAAAACCGTTTTAGTATAATTAGAATAATTAAAACATAAAGACTTTAAGCTAAAAACCGATAAAATCGAAAAATGAAATTTTGGAACCCTCCTAAGCTTGCTCACGGCATTAGGCCTATTTTAGGCTAAAAATATGTTTTATCACTTTTTAGTTTATTGTTAATATAATTTAATTATTAGTTAATAAGTTAGATTTAAGAAATTAAAAGAAATAAATCAATTTGACATATATATCTTATCACACGACAATACCATTTAAAATTGACTAAATTTGACCAAAATGAAATTATCACTAAGTCACTAAAGTTAAATAGTAATTAGAATTGAATTTTTGTATAAATTGTTTTAGTTATAAACGAAATACGATAAACCGATAAAGATATGTAATCGTTATAAAAATGAACTAAATCGTATGTTACTGCCTTTGCTATTTGGACTGTTGATCTTGGACTTACGGACTTAAATGAATCATCCACGATACTATTATTTTTAAAATGAAAGTCGCTAAATTTAGGTAATAGACGACTAAATTTAACTAAGTCTCATTTTAAAATAAATGTCATTATCACTTTTTACAAATTGAACTTAACATTTTTAAAACTAATATTTTAAAATGAATATCATTATCGCATTTTACAAACCGAACTTAACGTTTTTAAAACTAGACTTTTAGAATATTTTCAAAACTCACTAAGTACAAAACGAACTTAACGACTTTGAAACTAGAAATTCATACTTAGAAAATAAAAGGGGTTTAGTTTATTTTCTAAAATATCTTAAGTATAAATACCTAAAATATCTTAAGTATAACAATACGTATAAATATAGAAATACGTACAAGTATAAGAATATGTATAAGTATAAAAATACGTATAAAATACAAAGTATAAAAATACGAATACGTATAAAAGTACGTATAAAATACGAAGTATAAAAGTACGAATACGTATAAAATACGGTGAATAGTGAATAGTGAATAGTGAAAAGTGAATAGTGAAATACTGAAAATAATTGAAAATTTTACTAAGTATAGAAAATTAAAAATGAATAAGTAAATAACTTAAGGTGTTTGAAAAACACTTAAATAAAATTGGATATACTAATAAACATATCATTTTAGAAACTTAAAAATGTTAATAATTAACAACACTTCAAATAATAAACGAATGTGTTATGTGATCATATGAAACCTACAATTCAAATAAAACGTTTGACGATGAGACTAGGAGAGTCTAGAAACATGTGATATGTAATATCAAATAAATAATAAATCATGAGTATGTTTAAATAAAAGGTCAAGCTTGGGCCTCAGATAAGGGAACGTCAATCGTGAGTGAAGTGGGGTTTAAGATAGTCTTGTCGCGGTCGCTATTGCCGAACAAGATAATTGAATATGCCATGGTTTTTGCCACAGGCTTTAGGAAATGGTCGTTTTATCTGGAGTTAAGGTGCTCTACGAATAGCGTGGCCCATTCTTAACGTGGATACTAATGTACATGTACTAGACTTGGGTTTAATTCACTCTATTTCGCTAAAGTTATCAGGGCCACCGTAACATTATGTGCATATGCGCTTTACGGTTCTGTCTCCTTGCCGTGTTTCGTCTTTATTGGACGCGACACTTGCATTCGTTCTTGCCACATGTAAAGATCACTTGACGAGATTGTATCTGAAGTTCGAATCATTTCGAACACTAGAGGATGAGATGCAAGTATTATAGTATTAGCGTGGTTTACGAAGTCGAGTAAGTCTCTCGCACTATGGAAGTGAGATGCAATCGATCAGAGTACAAAGGCCTACTCAGTGGTCAGGCTCGTAAGCAGTATGTGTTGTTTGTTATATGATTAAATGAGAATGAGTGTGTACCATCTTCGAAAACTAAAGACCACAACTTTCTGAATTGAATCGAGTCTGTATGAGGAGAATGATAAGATATGTATATTTGATTGCGATCCGATATCGCCTTGTAATGCCATTGAATTATTGTGATACTATTGCTATGCTATTATGTGTTATTTGCCTTCATAATTGAATATCATGCTTATATGATTTATCGCTTTAAACCGCATGCTTATTATGACTTATGTGTCTTTATATGCTATATGTATTAAGCATGTTTATGTTTTATCATAATGTTATGTTTATAAAGCGATAATATTAAACCAAAGTAATTGAAATCGAGGGTAAGTATGAGCATAGCTAGTCACTTTGTCACTCGTGGCATCCCCCCATCAGTTTATTGTGCAGGACGTTCGTGGACCAGGAGCTGGGTTTTGGATGGAGCCACGAGACGTTTTTATTGTTTTTCCTTAGTTGTTTCGAGAGAGATGTAATATATATAACGCTACTCTTTTGAATTCCCGTACTTAGAGTTGTTTTATTCAACTCTTAAACGATGATGTAATATTTTGGGTTATTGTTTAATTAATAACGCTGGTTTAAGACTTAATTAATTTCCGCCTTAGTAATTAAAGTCGATTAAAAACCAGGTTGTTACAGTTGGTATCAGAGCTGACTCGTGACCGTAACATAAATGGCCTAATGCGATTTATGCTTACTTAACGAGAGACACCTGGGCGGGTTAACATGTTAACATGCTAAACCGCAAGACTACTAGGATCAAATAATAAATTAGATTTTTCTTTTATTAGATCACTTAAATTAATAACTTGAAATCGCTTTAAAGTGTGAGGATGGGTAGAAACCTTAAGGACCAACCATAGGCTAAGGACTTTTAAATAACGAACTACTTCCCTCAAAATAAAATACACTAACTATCGTATGCTTGCTACTTGCTGATGTGACTAACTAAAACTAACAACTATCCTCGGATATAAAATCTTAGTAATAAATTTAATTCTCGAAGACCGAAGCCTTTAATCAAATACATGACGACAAGACCTCAAACGCAGCAAAAGGACGCATCAAGAACCCTACAGCTGATAAAACGTTCAAGATCTCGAAGATTTCGGTCGCAGGAAGGATTTCTACAACTCCATCTAATTATCCTCTTTAACTAAAATTTCTATTTCGTTCTCTTTTAAAAATTTTAACCTCTTTAACCTTTTCTTCTAACTCTCTAATTTCCTAAATCTATAGTCCCTAATAACTGCTTCTCAAATGAACCTTAAATTCTCTTCCTTAATTTCGCAAAATGATTTCATTTTTGCTTCTCAATTTCATAAACTCCTTATAATTTATTCTCAAAAACCATAGAACTTTATTTCCTTTTTATCTATTAAACTTACTATCTTTCCCAAAATTTATTAACCTCGTAAATTTATAACTTCTAATTACCTTCTAAAATTAACATTCATATTTCTGTTTAAAATATATTTGATACTTATTCAATTATTTCTTAAAACTTTATTTCGTAATCTCAAATACCTTCAAAATTATTTTGTTTTAAATCATATATTCCTTACCTCGTTTACAATCGAATTTGATTATTTTAAATTTTTGAACTTATCAATACCTATTCCAAATTCTCAACTTTTAAAATGAATTTTTATCTTTTCTACTTAAACTTGATAAATATGTTTAAAAATTTCTTAAGGGGGTAGGACAAAAAAATATGATGGTTTTAAAATCATTGATTAAAGTAAGATTTAAAATCTTTATTTCAACCTACTTTAAACTTTATACCTATTTCTAAATTTAATTGAATTTGCTTTTACTTGTAAAAATACTTATTGTTTTAATTTAAATTAATTCTGTACAAAACTTCTAGGCCCCACCTTTTTGAAAATTCCGTTGAAATCGATTTCAAAAATGATAACATAGCAATATTTCTATAATAATTCAAATTATCCCATTTGTAAATATAATACGATTATAATCTTCAAATCTTCCCACTCTATCTAACATTCTTATAATAATGCAAAATTTTAAACATTTTGAAAAGTCTTATGCTACCAAAATAAAATGTTACTATCGAAACATGTAAAAGTTTTATATACTCTCTAACTACCTTGCCTAACTGCGAGTAGTTATCAACTCTATCCAAGTTTCGGGACGAAACTTTTCTTAAGGGGGTAGGTTTGTAACACCCCGTGTTATTTTAACACAATATGATAAAAGAATTTAATTCCTCAAATTAAATTCATCCTTTTTCCATATAAAAAAATGCGACTGAAAATTTTTCGCCAAATAATAATAAATTTTCCTAAGTACAAATTTAAAAATTTTGAAAAATAAAGTTTGTTCTATTATCTTCAGAATTGAAAAAGAAATACATTTCAAAATTTTATAAAAATCAACACAAAATTTATATCGCCTTTCAAATTTCAAAAAGGTTAAGTTATATTTACTATTCATAAAAATAAATGTAAAACCTTTTATTTATAAAATTCAATTTCAAACATTTTTCGTTTTCAAAATAAAAACTTTAGTTTTAATATCAAATTACTATTTCGTTTCTATTAAACTAGCCTTGTTCTAAATTGTCGAAATTTGAAGTCACACTTACTTTAAATTGATAAACTTTTTGACTTTTGTTTATAATTCTTTAAATCTATAACATTCAACGAAAAAAATAAGTATTTCGACCTAGTAAAATTTTAATCAAAATCTCGAGGGTTAAGATTCGATTTTTATATTTAGTACCTTTTGAAAATTAGTTTTATTTTTATTTCCGATTTTATTTCAAAATACTATTTTAAGATCATATCTTTTATTTCGAGACTTTTCGCGAGCGCGCAAAACGAAAATTCCGAAAACGAAAATCGAGCCCGATTTTTCTAAAATGAGCCGACTTACTTGGACTTTTTCAAAGTCTATCCACTTCCATATTTTCTTACACAAATCTTAATTTACTTACACCTTTACATTTTTCATCATCACTTTTATTTTATTTTATATTTAAATTTAAAGTTTATATTTTTAATAAAAATATAAATACAAATTCAATACTACTACTTTAATATTACCATTTTCATTTCCGCTACTTTTAAAATTTTTCTAAAGTAGTAAATAAAATATTTTAGTCTTAAATTTATAAAATGAATACTTTTCGTAAAAATCACAAACAAAGACTTTTTAACTTTTATCGCTTTTGACGCCCGACTTTTTAAAACTGACCAAATTCGAGGAAAACATTTTAAAACATCAAAAAGACATTTTTAATGCACCAAATAGTATTGTGGACTAAATAGGTGATGATGGAGGTGATGATGCTTAATTTGATTTAATAAAACATTATTTTTCTAATTAAAATCAAACTTTAACATCTAAAGTCTTTAACCTAAATTATACCAACTTGTTTCTATAATTCACAAGTGTAAAAATCACCTCATTTGCTCCTAAAAATGTCGAGCCACTTAGCTCCATTTTCTCTCTTTTGTTTTCTTTATTTTTCTTCCAAAAACCATTAAATAAAAACCCTTAATATTATTCTAATAAATCCTTAAGTGTTACTAGTTATATTAGTGGGTTTAGGAGCTAACTTACATGGATTATTGGGTGAAGATAATGGGTTATGGGTGAAGAAAATTCCGATCTAAAATTTATTTTAGATCCCCGACGATTAACATCCTAATTAAGGTGACTAACTATGTCTTATATTATCTTTTTAGTAAATTAATTTGTTTTGTTATTATAATTTTATGAGTATGAAAATTATGTTAAATATGTTAAACATCACTTATATGTACTTGTATGTTTATGTGTTGAATAATAAATGATAATAACTAAATATATAGTTTACTAGTAATGATATAGTAAAATGGTAGTATGTTTAGCTAAATTAATTTTGAGCATTTTTAATTATGAATCATATGATTTTTATGTTTAGTTATGTTTTAATTAAGTAGTAGTCATATATAAAAATTATGTGAAATATTAACAATGAGTTAAAGTGATTAAAATCGAAAATAGAAATTATATGTTCATATATATTATACACGGCATTTATTATTTTTTTTTTAATATATTTTCACTTTTAATTTTTGTAAATTATATGTAGTATTAAGTTAGTATAAAATAGATGTTCCTATGAAAAAAAAACTAAATTAGGAAAACAAATTATAAATTATTAAAATCGAAATTAGTGTTCTTGAGTTTTATTAAGATCTTCATGTGTGTTCTTGATTTATTCATGTTGATGTTCATCATTTATGTTCACTTTGATTATGTTTTATGTTATGTTTGTTAATATTTTGTGTTTATGTTTAGTTATTGTTTTATATATTATTAGTAATATGATATAAAACAACTTAAAATATTATAAATCGTTTAGATTAAGAAGTTAGAAAATTAAAGTGTTGAAAAACACTATTCATAAATATAAATGAAATTGTTAGTAAATTTCATTTTAGTTTAAAACCGTTTTAGTATAATTAGAATAATTAAAACATAAAGACTTTAAGCTAAAAACCGATAAAATCGAAAAATGAAATTTTGGAACCCTCCTAAGCTTGCTCACGGCATTAGGCCTATTTTAGGCTAAAAATATGTTTTATCACTTTTTAGTTTATTGTTAATATAATTTAATTATTAGTTAATAAGTTAGATTTAAGAAATTAAAAGAAATAAATCAATTTGACATATATATCTTATCACACGACAATACCATTTAAAATTGACTAAATTTGACCAAAATGAAATTATCACTAAGTCACTAAAGTTAAATAGTAATTAGAATTGAATTTTTGTATAAATTGTTTTAGTTATAAACGAAATACGATAAACCGATAAAGATATGTAACCGTTATAAAAATGAACTAAATCGTATGTTACTGCCTTTGCTATTTGGACTGTTGATCTTGGACTTACGGACTTAAATGAATCATCCACGATACTATTATTTTTAAAATGAAAGTCGCTAAATTTAGGTAATAGACGACTAAATTTAACTAAGTCTCATTTTAAAATAAATGTCATTATCACTTTTTACAAATTGAACTTAACATTTTTAAAACTAATATTTTAAAATGAATATCATTATCGCTTTTTACAAACCGAACTTAACGTTTTTAAAACTAGACTTTTAGAATATTTTCAAAACTCACTAAGTACAAAACGAACTTAACGACTTTGAAACTAGAAATTCATACTTAGAAAATAAAAGGGGTTTAGTTTATTTTCTAAAATATCTTAAGTATAAATACCTAAAATATCTTAAGTATAACAATACGTATAAATATAGAAATACGTACAAGTATAAGAATATGTATAAGTATAAAAATACGTATAAAATACAAAGTATAAAAATGCGAATCACGATTATAAAAGTACGATAAATAAAATCTGAAGTATAAAGAAATGCAGAATCACGTATAAAATACGGTGAATAGTGAATAGTGAATAGTGAAAAGTGAATAGTGAAATACTGAAAATAATTGAAAATTTTACTAAGTATAGAAAATTAAAAATGAATAAGTAAATAACTTAAGGTGTTTGAAAAACACTTAAATAAAATTGGATATACTAATAAACATATCATTTTAGAAACTTAAAAATGTTAATAATTAACAACACTTCAAATAATAAACGAATGTGTTATGTGATCATATGAAACCTACAATTCAAATAAAACGTTTGACGATGAGACTAGGAGAGTCTAGAAACATGTGATATGTAATATCAAATAAATAATAAATCATGAGTATGTTTAAATAAAAGGTCAAGCTTGGGCCTCAGATAAGGGAACGTCAATCGTGAGTGAAGTGGGGTTTAAGATAGTCTTGTCGCGGTCGCTATTGCCGAACAAGATAATTGAATATGCCATGGTTTTTGCCACAGGCTTTAGGAAATGGTCGTTTTATCTGGAGTTAAGGTGCTCTACGAATAGCGTGGCCCATTCTTAACGTGGATACTAATGTACATGTACTAGACTTGGGTTTAATTCACTCTATTTCGCTAAAGTTATCAGGGCCACCGTAACATTATGTGCATATGCGCTTTACGGTTCTGTCTCCTTGCCGTGTTTCGTCTTTATTGGACGCGACACTTGCATTCGTTCTTGCCACATGTAAAGATCACTTGACGAGATTGTATCACGAAGTTGAATCATTTCAACACTAGAGGATGAGATGCAAGTATTATAGTATTCGGCGTGGTTTACGAGTCGAGTAAGTCTCTGCACTATGGAAGTGAGATGCAATCGATCAGAGTACAAAGGCCTACTCAGTGGTCAGGCTCGTAAGCAGTATGTGTTGTTTGTTATATGATTAAATGAGAATGAGTGTGTACCATCTTCGAAAACTAAAGACCACAACTTTCAGATTGAATCAGTCCATATGAGGAGAATGATAAGATATGTATATTTGATTGCGATCCGATATCGCCTTGTAATGCCATTGAATTATTGTGATACTATTGCTATGCTATTATGTGTTATTTGCCTTCATAATTGAATATCATGCTTATATGATTTATCGCTTTAAACCGCATGCTTATTATGACTTATGTGTCTTTATATGCTATATGTATTAAGCATGTTTATGTTTTATCATAATGTTATGTTTATAAAGCGATAATATTAAACCAAAGTAATTGAAATCGAGGGTAAGTATGAGCATAGCTAGTCACTGTCCGCTCAGCGGGCATCCCCCCATCAGTTTATTGTGCAGGACGTTCGTGGACCAGGAGCTGGGTTTTGGATGGAGCCACGAGACGTTTTTATTGTTTTTCCTTAGTTGTTTCGAGAGAGATGTAATATATATAACGCTACTCTTTTGAATTCCCGTACTTAGAGTTGTTTTATTCAACTCTTAAACGATGATGTAATATTTTGGGTTATTGTTTAATTAATAACGCTGGTTTAAGACTTAATTAATTTCCGCCTTAGTAATTAAAGTCGACTAAAAACCAGGTTGTTACATTAACGTTGACTTAAACGGTTCAAACTAATGTCGAATTCATTTTGAGTCGTTTTGAAATGTTAAAATGATTAAGGTCGCTTCACATCGCTTTAAATAAACGTTCATTTTGTCAATTTGGAGTCTAGCTAGGTCCTTGTCCTGCTTCATTTGGCATGAGCTTCGCACTTGCACTACAATTAGCCCTTTTACATTAACAAGGTCTAATTCAGCATTCCTAAATCCCTAAATTTAGGCCCGGCGACTAGATCTTCGCTTTAGCCCCCTCTTACACAAAATACGACCTCACGTCTTACCTTATTTCACAAAATCTATGCAAATACACCCTTTTCATTTTTCCGGGTCTCGGGCCCGAAACCGAGCCCAAACCCAGCCTTTGGCCCGCACTCCAAAGCCCTGAACATCAAAATATCTCAGAAATATCCTAGGCCTTTTCCTTGACGTACAAGCAAGGATTATACTAAATCTTTTCGAGATATAATCAAACCGGAACTAGGAAACTACGCAAAAAACCACACCTTCAAACCGCATAGCCTTATGCGGTTTGGGGTGGCAACCGCATAAGCCTATGCGGTTTGCCTGGGCAACCGCATAAGGCTATGCGGTTTCCTGGCTTGTTTTTATCCCCGGATTTCCTAATTTCTCCGAGGTTTTTAGTATATATACACCCCTATACCTGACCTCGGAAAACACAATTCACAACCATCTTTCACAGCAAACACACTACAAAACTCCCTCAAAGCCTCACGCACTCAAATCCTTGAGTTCAACACACCATCCCGTGTTGAATTCATCCTCCTTTTAAGTTCAAGAATCGAAGCTCTGCCGGATACGAGCGTCGAGGACAAGGTAGTTCCCGATCCCCTTGGACCAAAGCTTTTTCTTATTTTTTATGGACTAACAAAGGGGACTCCACTCTAGCCCCCCCCCCCCCCCCCCGGCTTTGGCACCCAGCGCGCTTGCACTCCAAGTGTTCTATTTACTTCGGGTACACTCCATATCCGATGACACGCCAAAGTCGCATAAGCAACCGACCCTTATAAAATAAACCAATGGACAATTGAACTTTATTTTATTTGCATGCATCTTGCACCTTCTTATTTTGCATTAAAATCAATTTAAACAATGAATTCGACCTTTAACTGAACCGTTTTCGTTAACAAGTTAAACATGCTAAACTGAGGGTTTTAATCAATCTTTTTGCATCTGCATTCTTTTACAAACTTATCGCACTTGTACGTAGCGATAACATTAGCTCAAATATCATCTTACATGGATTGTTCTAGGTTAGTAGAGGCTATTTTTACATAGGCTTTTCTAAAAGGTTTTCATAAATCATTAATTGAATTAACTCTTTTTCTAAAGTACCCTCACCCCGAATCCAATCTGGTTTCACAAGCCTTACGTCTAGGGGTGTCGGCGTGCTCCAAAATGTAGGACATGTTTTTAGCTTAGAACATGGTAGCAGGTTCCTAATTTCCGCGATAATTAGGTGGCGACTCCAAAACAGTTCTTAAAGGTTTTACTAACTTAATCTTTTTTAACTTTAATGCGCCCTTAAGCAAGACGCCGAGTTGGGTCCCTCGTCTTTCGATCCCCGGGTTCCATAGTTTGGCGACTCCGCTGGGGAGATTTTATCTTTAAAACTTAAAACTAGCTTTTTCTTTTTTAAAAATAAAGAGGTGAAACTTGAAAGCCTTGAACAATCCAAGTATACATATTTGAGCTATGCACATTCGTTTAAAGTCCATTCCTTTTGGAATCTAGGCACCCTTTGCACCCTCGAGAGGTGGTTCCCACATGCAGGCTTGTCCACTCGATAAAGCACATGCCGGACTAGCTTTCCTCTCGCCCCTCCACGGCTTGCCGTAAACGACTATCTCGACCGCCCCAGTGCTCCCTTCAGAAAACCTATCGCTCCGGCATAAGGAAATGAAGGGGTTAAGTATCTGCCAAAGCGTACTCGAGGTAGTTGGAGGTGTACCCGACTGACTCACTTTCATCCTTTTTGAGTCATAGGTACAAGTTCGAGGCTATGCACACCATGGTCTTTTTCAAAACGAGCATTTGCATTCATATCTTCGAAAACTCACTTAAACGTTTCAAAGATAAATGAACCTAACATCTAACAAAGCTAACACTTTTCAAACAAAACTATCGCGAATTTTTGAAATAAGCTTTTTCAAAATCTCCTTTTTCACTAACAAGCAAAAACCCGAGCAAGGAATAGAACCCGAGCTCGCGGATTTATTCCCCTAGGTCATACGGCCTAGACTCCGCTTTTAACATCCTCGACTCGACTTGTTAACCGCTTTCGAGTCGAGTCCATTCTCTTTTACACATCCGAACTCGAGCTCACCTCGGCAAATCACCGATACTAGTTCGACGGGTGCAAAGCAAAATTTTTAACATCGAGACGAGATGTGCGCACACATCCTCGTCTCAAAAGCTTTCCTTTAGCCAAAACTTTTCGAAAATCTCCTTTTTCAAGCTTAAAAGGTCCTTCAAAACAATGAAATGAGGTAAAATGAACGCCTAAAATGAACGTTGAACCTAGTAGGTCTAACCGAATGCACCTCACACAAACCAACCCACTTCAACATCCTCAACTGAACTAACTAACCGCTCTCAAGTCAAACTGTAACACCCGGTGTTGTCCGAGGTTATTCGGGCCGGGTTCCCCATTGAAGTGGTCCATGTGATGAGCTCAAGTGACCTAGTGCTTAAAAGGATTGTAAGTACTACTCATATCAACAAGATGCATCTTCTTTTCTGGTGGCTCATCTTAAGAACTCTTTGGTTAAGCGTGCTTGCTGGAGAGTAGTCTTGGGATGGGTGACCTCCTGGGAAGTTTCCAGGATGCGCACGAGTGAGGACAAAGTGCGCTGGAAAGGACCCGTGTTGGTCTGTGGGCGATGTACGCAGCCTGGCAAGCTACCGTGAATGACATTTCGGCCTTTAGTTGGGGTCGGGGTGTTACAAATGGTATCAGAGCAACGCGGCGACCGTGTGGTCGAATCCTAGGTACGCACCTAGCGGGTGGTCGAATCCTGAGTGCGCACTCCTAGGCAGGAGGATGCGGAATGCTATATTGTAAGTAGCTACCAGCGCAACGAGGGCGTGGCGTTCTTCGCTGGGGTGTGTAACACCCGGTGTTGTCCGAGGTTATTCGGGCCGGGTTCCCCATTGAAGTGGTCCATGTGATTAGCTCAAGTGACCTAGCGCTTAAAAGGATTGTAAGTACTACTCATATCAACAAGATGCATCTTCTTTTCTGGTGGCTCATCTTAAGAACTCTTTGGTTAAGCGTGCTTGCTGGAGAGTAGTCTTGGGATGGGTGATCTCCTGGGAAGTTCTCAGGATGCGCACGAGTGAGGTCAAAGTGCGCTGGAAAGGACTCGTGTTGGTTTGTGGGCGATGTACGCAGCCTGGCGAGCTACCATGAGTGATCTTCCGGCCTTTAGTTGGGGCCGGGGTGTTACAAATGGTATCAGAGCAACCCGGCGACCGTGTGGTCGAATCCTAGGTACGCACCTCCGGTGTGGTGAATCCTGAGTACGCACCTAGGCGGGAGGATTACGGAATGCTATATTGTGCTACCGGGCGCCGCGAGGGCGTTGCGTTCTTGAGTGGGGTGTGTAACACCGGTGTTGTCCAAGGTTATTGACGGGTTCCCGTTGAAGAGGTTCATGTGTTGGCTCAAGTGACATAGTGCTTAAAAGGATTGTAAGTACTACTCATATCAACAAGATGCATCTTCTTTTCTGGTGGCTTATCTTAAGAACTCTTCAGTTAAGCGTGCTTGCTGGAGAGTAGTCTTAGGATGGGTGACCTCCTGGGAAGTTCTCAGGATGTGCACGAGTGAGGACAAAGTGCGCTGGAAAGGGCCCGTGTTGATCTGTGGGCAATGTACGCAGCCTGGCGAGCTACCGTGAATGACATTTCGGCCTTTAGTTGGGGCCGGGGTGTTACACAAACCCCTTTCATCCATCCCTTAACGATGAACTGTTAAATGGGCTCGACAAAGCTAACACCTTTCAACTTCGAGACGAGACGTGTGCACGCGTCCTCGCCTCAAAAGCTTCCTTTAGCTAAAACCTTTTCAAAAACCTCCTTTTTCAAAACATAAAAGGTCTTTCTAAACAAAGGAATGAGCTAAAATGAATGCTTAGAATAAATGTGAGTCTAGTGGGTCGAGTCGTGTCACTAATATACGCAGTGAAATACAGGTCTCAGTTGGATACTCGCCGTACTAAGAATCGCATAGTCATCCCCTACAAGAAACGAACCTACACCCGCAAAATGGCCGGCAATGATGATGTTAACGCACTCCGTGAACAAATCACCAAGCTGACAGACGACCTCGATCGCCTGCTGAATCACCATAAGACCGAGATAAAGCGATTGGAACAACGTATCAAGGACAAGAACGACAGCCATGTCTCGATCCACACTCTCGAGGCCCTTGGCCAATAGGACAATGAAGGCTTCACCGAGTATCTCTCTCGATGGAAAAAGCTAAGCGCACGAATTCCAAATCGCCCGCATGAGGACGAATTTGTGCCTAAGTTCATAAACAACCTGCGACCCGTGTATCAATTATACATGCGGTACAGCAACATCCAAGACTTCGAACAATTCATCAGGGTCGGCGCTCAGATTGAAGACGATCTTAAGACCGGCACGATGGCTAGATACACCGGCCATACCTACCAAGATAACTCACCAAAATCTCCTCGCGCGACCAAGAGTGAGGAAAACTACACTGTGGACAGCCTTGACGCATCTGCAACCAAAAGCTACAGGAGCTTCATGCCTTACACTAGGGCATTCCATAGGTTGGTTGAAAACAACTACCTACAACCAATCGGGCCTACTAGCGAGCCGCCCGAAGACAAAAAGCCAAAACTTTGGAACCCAAATGCTTCACCGCGGCATACCATGCAGGCAAAGGCCACGACACAGAAAACTGCTTCAAACTGAAGCACGCCATCCAAGATCTCATCGACCAAGGAAAGCTCAACAAACCGTCTCTAACGTTCAACGACGCCAACCCTTTCGCCGACCATACAATCTTCGTGGGATCACCTCCCATTATGAACTGCTCCAACAATATCAAACCGAGCGACAATCAAATCGTTGACGCTCCGTTCAACGATAAAGGGGACGAATGGCCTATGTCCAACCAAGCCACGGTCCAAGATGACGAAAGGATTAAACCCAAATCATCCGACAAAGATCACCCTCCATATAACCCCACGATCTTCACAAGATCACTTCCTCCCATAGATCACTCAGACTTTGTCATGCCCGAAAACAATCCAACCCCCAACGCACACATTGGGGATGAACTGACATACGAAGATGCGCCTATAAAATGCAAACCATCACGACTTAAAAGGAAGATGGCGAGAACGGAGGCGTTGGCGAACGCAAAGAAGAAGAAATCCTCTTAGGATCTAATCCTTTAGGTGTCGCGTCACCCGTCGACACACCTTCTAGTTTTAGCTTAGACTTTTTATGATTTGTCAAACAATTCTTCTTTAATGAATAATACGAATAAGTTTGCTTATGTCTCGTCTCAAGCTAAAAACAAACAAATAAACAATGAACAACAAACAAAAATTAAACAAATCAATCAAACAACACAACATAAAAATCCGTGCGATAAAAATGAACTAATGAATGAACAATCGTTAATTAAAGACATTGCAAACATCGTGAGCAACCCAACACAAAACTCACTTTCCCTAAGCCTTTGAAAACATAAATGGATTAAATAATCCACGGTTATCCTAACCCATTTATCGCATGCTTTTTTCACAAAGCATAACCCAAGAATTAGGACACATTCTTGGTGAGTCTTTCAAAGCGAACTCACGGCCCTTGGCCTTTTCGAACCTTTCTAAACAAAACCTTTTCAAACGACTCATTGTCGAACCAGCCCAGTAAGCAGCATCCCTCGCCATACCCAAGAATAGCCAAGCCCAATCTTGTGGATTCTAACATCAGATCGAATGGCTCAAACCACCTCGATCCATTTCTCCTTTGACAAAATCCATGTGGACGAGCAAGCTTAAACGCCATTTCGAGCATCCACCAATAGGATCTTAGCAACACACCGTTAACATAAACTTCTAGCCTTCTAGCACCAAACATCGCCGAGCATGAAACGTTGTAAAACATTTCTAGCTCAAAATCGGCTGCATGGCTCGCAGTCATCACAACCCCTTTTATCACAAAACTCTTTTTAAACCCGAGAATGTCAGCCCATTCTCGAGGAATTTCACGAAAACAAATCGAATGGCTCAAGGCTTTTTCTTCTTTCAACATAAGCATTTTTCAAAGGTTTTCACTAGCCCAAAACCTTCTAGGATCAGGCATTCCTCTTTTCGCAAAAGCACAAAACTCGAGAATGTGCAAACTCAATCCCAAGGACTTTTGATGTCAGACCAAGGGGCTCTAGCCACTTCGGTCTAACTCTTCCTTAAGTAAATGCATGAAAACGGGCACTACCTTTTCCATCGCATTTTCAAAGCACCCTCGATTCAAGTAGCTCATCACTACCTTGAATCATCTCTTGCACAGAGTCGAAATGTGACAACACATTTCAACTCGAAACACCCCTTCACTTTCACCAAAACAAAATCGTTTCAAAGATAAGACGAACCAAAGTATGCGTTAATCGAGTCTCGACACCAAGGGCATCGACGTGCACCCACGGCACGTACATCACGAATCAACTGACAAGGCGTCCACTCAAGCACCATCGACGATCTGGCGGATCTCCTCAAGCACTTCGAGTCTTTTAAATACGGGTCGAGTTTTTAAGCATCGAGTCAATCTCCGTCGATGCACGGGATAATCGAGTCTTCGACGTACGACATTTTAACAAATCGATAACGGAATAAGTTTGCCTACAACCCAGTTTCCTTTTACCCTTTTCACTCACAAAAAAAAAAAAAAAAACATTTTGCACCGACATACATTGCATCCGAGGAGTAGCTATCCGAAGGAGGTCTAGGCCGGGTACGAAGGTCCAAGTCAACATCAAGTACAAGAAAAAAGGTTTTCGGCAACTAGACACTTAACGTTCACTAGTCTGCTCGTGATCTACTACTCCGCTACTTTCGGAGGAGGATCCATTAATTTGGAGCTCCACAGTGGTCATGAATTTGATCGCGAACAAAAGTACGAGTATTCCTGGATCCCCCTCCGCGTACTCGATCGCGTGCCTAATAAGCAAACGAACTTGCTAAAGGAGCCCGGCGTGATAGACACACGATCACGAGTGACCACCGAGCCACAGAGTTTAGCAAGGTCCGAGCTCAAGCCCAAGCCACATAGGGCGTAAGATATTCTCAAACCAAACGGGAATACAAGGAACAAAGATCAAGAACCAAAGTCACCAAAAAGCAAAATCTCAAAACTCCAAAAGCTTAAGAAGTCAAAAGCTCAAGAAGTCAAAAGCTCAAGAAGTCAAAAGCCTAGAAGCAAAGGTTTAAGAAGTCAAAAGCCTAGGAGCAAGAGCTTAAGAAGTCAAAAGCTTAGAAATCAATAAGCAAGGGGCCGAAGCCCCAAAAGCAAGAAGTACCGACGCCCAGAAACAAGTGGCCAAGTCTTTGTAAGTCCAAATTGAAGACTCGACAGAAGCAACAAGCAGCCTAGATCGACTGAGGAGAACCCACCCTTAGGATGCAATTATCAGGGTTAAACACATAAACACCCCTTTCGGACCGGCGGGTCCTTAAACACGTACCTTTCCACATAAACACCTCCTTACCAAAACAAACACATCCCTTTTCGAACTACGCTAGGTTTGATTCCGTAACCGCGGATACGTAGGCCGCTCACTTGAGCTCAACCAACCCTTTTACACAAAACATCCCTATGTCTAAAGCTTCCAAAGTCAAGGACATCCTCACAAAAATCCACAAAAATCCACAAAAATCAAAGGCAAACTGTTTCTTTATTGAGGCGTTAAAACGACTACGTCGAGACAAAGTTGTGCTAGACCTAGGAGTAGTACTCTACTTTTTCGTCTGACCTTGTTCATTTTGCAGGAATAACTTCATGCCACTGAAGCAACCATGAGTCGCCAAGCCGGGGGCTTTACCGATGCACGTGTCACAGTCACTTACATCCCTATCAATGTCGAGTCTCGAGTCACGCATACGATTCGTCTTTGTTTTTCAAACTTTTCGGCATTTTAAGCATCCCATTGACTCAGATATCGAGTCAATCCTCCTCCCATCAAACAATTTAGCGACATTTAAACCGCTCCTTTCAAAACTTTTCAGTTCTGAAAACGCTCCTATGAGCCGATACACTAATGCGTCCTCGAAATAGCTAACCGCCTTTCAAAAGTAACCCAACACTCAAAACTTCACTTTTCCAAACACATGCTTTCGCAGAAGCAAAATGTGCCTTTCGAAAATGCATCTCAAGTCCTTGAAATGCATCTCGAATCTTCGAAGTCCAAGCTTTGCCCAAAAATTTAACTCACCACTCGAGTTAACATACTTTGAGAAAAAGCATTCTTCGAATTTAACTCACTCGAGTTAACACATTTTGAGCGAAAGCTATATCGAACTACGCCGGTTTGATTCCACATTCGTGGATACGTAGGCAGTTTACGCAAAGCCCAACCAAATCTAGCATTACATCCCACTCCGTGTTGCCATGAGATTCCACCGAGTTCTCCTCCTCGACAACTGGGGGCTTTTCAACCTTTGCACTCAAATGACCCTCCACGGTCTTCACAACTCTAGCTCAAGCTCACAACGTCAAACACTTTTTCATCTTGCATGAAGACTTACAACCGACATGTGGACAAGGGAATTTGATCCACGCGATGTTTTATTTCAAAAAACATTTTTAATTTGAAAAGAGTCGCCACTAAATTTTTAGGTGGAATTTAGAAACCAATTTTAGAGAAAATGAGTTCGTGTGAGTTTACGTGTTAGGAAGTTTAAAAGAATTTCATTAATTTAACGCCTAACCCCGCCCGTTAGAAAAAAACGGTCTCTACTAAGTAAAACCATGGCTATTATGAGTACGCATGCGGATATGCAAACAACATTTTTACCCTAAATAAAATACATCCATTCTATGTCGTTTAATGCACATATAATTTCGTCAAAGTTATTCAACATGGGTTCATTTTCTATTCTAGCAAACAAAGAAAAGAAGCAGAAATACTTACCGACAGCATAAGATAGATTAACAAACGTTAGCGGTAAACGAACAAAAAAAATAACCAAACGCGACTACTATATAAACAAGTATGAATGATTAACATGAACAACTAAACACCGCACACGAATGTAAAGAAGGAACAAACAAACACAAACGGTCGTACCAACTAGTAATGAAATACAATTGATAAGCATACAAACATAACACGGATACAACTAATAATTAATTATTAATCACACAAGCTAGTGTCTAAATGATTCAACACACAAGCAGACATCACAAACACAACGTGGAAAACTAAAACACTCAAGCTCATATGTCAAATAAATACACTGGTTGAGATTTAACAGGCAAAATAACATGAAGCTAATTAACTGAACCAATACACAAACTCGTATGTCAATGTACACGGCTTTCAAATAATTAACGAAACTAATTGCGGCACGAATACTAAACGATGAGACGAAATCACGAAAATTAATTTAAAGCACAAACATGAATTATAAAAACATCAAGGATCAATTTTTCAGACCATCAGAAAATATTTAACATGAATTAGATCTTACTACGTTATAAACCTACAAACTAAACAGAGCTAATCCAACGAAAAAAAATCGATCATGATACGCAAGACAATCAACATGCATACTAAATAAGCAAGGGACACGACATGTCCATACATACACATCAAAATCATGCTAAAAACATAAGCCTAAAACGAACGATAAAAACATTAACTACGATGATAAACAACAGAGCGACAGGGAGTGATAAAAAACGACAGAGGGCTATAAGAACAATAAAAAAACGATAATTCAACAAAGTAAAAATAGTATTTTTGCACCCTCAACTTACATGTATCGTTGACCAAATCTTCGAGTCGTAATCGATTGTAAGATTTTATCCCAAGGGGCCGTCGTCGACGAAAACAATTGTAAAAACCGAAACTTTGTACCAAACTGACAGCGATTTTCAAAAGCTTGTAACTTCTTCGTTTCTCAACGAAATTTCGAACCGAAAGATGTTTTGGAATCGTGACAAAGTGAACTTTAAGATTATGTAAACAAATCAGAGAGATTATGAAGCTTGTAACACGAAAAACGAAGAAGAACAGGTGATAGCTGAACGAAAATCAGAAAATAATTGTGCTCTGTTTTTCGAACGGCTATCTCGACTTCTTCTGAGGCTTTTTAAGGGCTTTTTGTGACTTAGTATTATGTATGTATGCTCTATATTTCGTGTGTCTTGAAGGCTTGTGGATGGTGTGTATATATAGGGTCGAAAGTAGGGTTTTTTTAGGGGAGAAGAGCAACTCTGCTCTGTTTTCGAGAGCTGCTGTCCAAGGGTCGTTTTAGGGCTTTTAGGGTGTTTTCTTGAGTGGCAAGGCAAGGTTACATGGGTAGGATAGTTAGGATACAGGTTTGGGTCATGAGTAGGCGAATAAGAGTCGGGTTTGGGTCAAATAAGGGCTGATTTTGGGCCTATGAGCTGCTGCGGATCAGCTCGGTTCTTGGATACGTTTTGGCTGTTTAAGATGGGCTAAGGATGTGGCTTTAGGCTGGGTTTAAGGTTTGGTAAGTGGGGAAGAAAGTGGGTGAAAGTGGCCTCGAAGTTCGTGTTGAAACGGGCTCAAAATCGCTCTTTAAATCGGGCTTAAAACGTGCTTTAAAACTTGCTGTTAAGAAAACGAATTCATCGAAAACGATTTAATAAAATGGCTTAAAGACACGAGAAATGACTTTTCAAGTCAAATATCAAACTTGTAAAAACGACTTTTCAAATCGAATTACTTAAAATGATTTTTCAAATCGAAATATTTTATTTTCAATAAAACAAACTTGAGACAAATAAAATTTGACAGAACGAATTAATTCGAATATCATTTAAATTAAAAAACATTGGGTTGATAGCGCCCTGCTTACATCGTAAAACGAACTCAAATAAATGACACGAAATACACGTTGTCCTATCATCATTGGGTATTTGTCGGGTTTTCTATAAATTCTCATATCGACAGATACGGGTATCTATAGAGCCCCCACTTTGACTAAGGCTTAGACAGGCGAAAGTCAAAGTAGACTCTCGAGTCGATCGTAGATCACAACTCGAGAGCCTCACGGGTCGTTTATGGTCCCTTAGACCTGTGTATATAAGCTCACCAGCCATAAGAAGAAATCATACCTGAAACTTGAATATGGATGCCTTTATTTTCGTGAAAGTGTGGGTTGAGCCTTATCCTCAGGCGCCTACGTATCCGTTGTGACAGAATCAAACCCGTATCGTAGTTCGAGCTCGCTGGCCTGTAGCTTTACGCTCGCCCAAAACAAATGATATTTGTTTACTCGATCGAGTAAAGCGTATATCTGCATTCTTTTTGGAAGTGTCACTTCTTTTAGCTTCTGCTAGTACTTCTTCATTTCGAGGATATCATCCTGTCGTCGGGGTCTAAGGTTGATGACTTTAGAGCCCCCGGTTGGAGCGTTCCTGCTCAATCTTAACAACAAATCATAGCACACGACTCACGTAGTGAAATCTGCGACTTTTGAAACAAAAAGGATGGATCATCGATCCGAGCTGCGAATATCATTCGAAAATGGGTCGTCGACCTACTTTTTAAACAAAAGAGATGGATCATCGATCCGAACTGAGAATATTAATTTGAAGATGGGTCTTCGACCCGCTTTTTAACAAAAGGAATGGATCATCGATCCGAACTGAGGATTTTAAATCGAAAATGGGTGTTCGACCTGCTTTTTAAACAAAAGGAATGGATCATCGATCCGAACTTAGAATATTAATTTGAAAATGGATGTTCGACCTATTTTTTTAAACCAAAGGGATGGATCATCGATCCGAACTGAGGATTTTAAATCGAAAATGGGTCTTCGACCTGCTTTTTAAACAAAAAGGAATGGATCATCGATCCGAACTTAGAATATTAATTTGAAAATGGGTCTTCGACCCGCGTTTTTAAACAAAAGGATGGATCATCGATCCGAAATTTAAGTAGTGAGCTAAAATAGATATCGCGCTGGAAATGGGTCATCGACCCGAGCTAAAACCAACATTTGCGTGTTCGATTTGCATTTCAAATAGATACATGATAGATGGATCATCGACCCCAACCTGAGAAGTTATTCAAAATTTTGTGTCCTCGACCTATATTTCGAGATTAAAGAGTGGTGGGTCTTCGACTGGAAACCGTAAACATCTTTTGAAAATGAGTCGTCGACCGAAAACCGTAAACATCTTTTGAAAATGGGTCGTCGACCCTCATCTTGAAAAGTGGATGAGTCATCGACTCGAACTATAAACATCTTACAAAAATGGGTCTTCAACCCTGTGGACAAGGGATTTTGATCCACGCGATGTTTTATTTCAAAAACATTTTTAATTTGAAAAGAGTCGCCACTAAATTTTTAGGTGGAATTTAGAAACCAATTTTAGAGAAAATGAGTTCGTGTGAGTTTACGTGTTAGGAAGTTTAAAAGAATTTCATTAATTTAACGCCTAACCCCGCCCGTTACAGAAACGGTCTCTACTAAGTAAAACCATGGCTATTATGAGTACACATGCGGATATGCAAACAGCGTTTTAACCCTAAACAAAAATATATCCATTCTAGGTCGTTTTAATGCACATACAACTTTGTCAAAGTTATTTAACATGGGTTCATTTACTATTCTAGCAAACAAAGAGAAGAAGCAGAAATACTTACCGACAAAGATAAGATAGATTAACAAACGTTAGCAAAGCAGATTTGATAAAAATGATCAAACGGCTAATATATATAGACAAGTATGAATGATTAACGTAGATGATTAAGCATGGTACACGAATACAAAGCAGTAACAAGCAAACATAACCAAGTGATCAAACTAGTAATCAAATGCCCTCAAATAAACATACAAACACTCACAAATTGCAACAAACACAAACACATACGAAACGTATAAGCTAAAAAAAACGAGTTCAACTAGACAAACATGCAGACTCGTGTAAATGCACAGATATAACTAATAATTAACTAATGATTACATAAGCAAGTGTCTAAATAATCCAACACACAAATATAGACATTATAAACACAACGTGGGAAACTAAGCCACACAAGCTCATACGTCAACGTACACGGCTTTCAAATAATTAACGAAACTAATTGCAACACGAATACTAAACGATGAAATAAGATTACGAAAATTAAACTAACGCACAAATATGAATTACAGGTCTGAGCAAACATGACAGATCAATTTTTCCTAGGCAATTAACGCAACTTAAACATGAATAAAATCTAGTTATATAATAAGTTAACGAACTAATCAAACTAACGAGGACACTACGATCATTTTACACAAGGAAATCGAGTATGAATACTAAGCAAACAAGGGACACAATCCATCCATACATATATGTGGAAGCATGCGAGGAATATAAACCTAAAACGAGCAAGGAACGTAACAAATACAATGACAAACAATGAAGCGACAGAGAGCAATAAAAACGACAGAGGGCAATAAAAAAGCGATAAAAACAATAATTTAAATAAAGTAAAATGAGTATTTTGCACCCTCAACTTACATGTATCGTTGACCAAATATCCGAGTCGTAATCGATTGTAAGATTTTATCCCGAGGGGCCGTCGTCGACGAAACAATTGCAAAAACCGTAACTTTGAACCAATACTGACAGCGATTTTCAAAAGCTTGTAACTTATTCGTTTCTCAACGAAATTTCGAACCGAAAGATGTTTTGGAATCGTGGTAAAGTGAACTTTAAGATCGTGTAAAGAAATCAGAGTGACTATGGTGTTTTCAACACGCAAAACGAAGCAAAAGAAGTGACAGCCGAATGAAAAGCTGAAGAAAAACGTGCTCTGTTTTTATACAGCAAATCTCGACTTCTTTGAGGCTTTTTAGGGCTTGTTTGTGACTTAGTATTGTGTATGTCTGTTGTATAATTCGTGTGTGTTGAAGGTTTGTGGATGGTGTGTATTTATAGGGACAAAAGGTAGGGTTTTTTGAAGGAAAAGAGCAGCTTTGCCCTGTTTTTGATAGCTGCTGTCCCAGGCTCGGTTTAGGGCATTGGAGGAGGTTTTCTTGAGTGGCAAGGTAAGATTATATGGGTAGGATAGTTAGGAGTTGGGTTCGGGTCATGGGTGATTGATTAGGAGTCGGGTTTTGGGTTAAACTGGGCCGTCAAAACAGGGTACGGGGGTGAGGTTCTGGGCAGCTTTTGGACGAGTTGTTTGCCTGTTTTCTGGTGGGCTAAGGATGTGGCTTTAGGCTGGGTTTAAGCTTGGGTATGTGGGAAAGAGTGTGGGTAAAAGAGGCCTCTAAATTCGTGTTGAAACGGGCTCAAAATCGCTCTTTAAATCGAGCTCAAAACGAGCTTTAACTTGCTTAAGAAACGAATTCATCGAAAACGATTTAATAAAAAGGCTTAAAGGCACGAGAAACGACTTTTCAAGTCAAATATTGAATTTGTAAAAGCGACTTTTCAAATCGAATTACTTAAAATGATTTTTCAAATCGAAATATTTTATTTTCAATAAAATACTTGAGGCAAATAAATTTTGATGAAATAAATTTACCTTGTTAATCATTAATTTAAATATCATTTAAATTAATAAAACATTTTGTCGACGGCGTCCGGCTTACATCGTAAAACGAACTCAAATAAATGACACGAAATACAAGTTGTCCTATCATCATAGGGTGTTTGTCGGGTTCTCTAAAAATTTCCATATCGACAGATACGGGTATCAACAGAGCCCCCACTTTGACTAAGGCTTGACAAAGGAAAGTCAAAGTAGACCCTCGAGTCGATCAAGATCACAACTTGAGAGCCTCACGTCGTTTAGGCTCCCTTAGACCTGTGTATATAAGCTCACCAGCCATAAGAAGAAATCATACCTGAAACTTGATTCTGGATGCCTTCGTTTTCATCAAGGTGTGGGTTGAGCCTTATCCTTAGGCGCCTACGTATCCGTTGTGACAGAATCAAACCCGTATCGTAGTTCGAGCTCGCTGGCCTGTAGCTTTCTGCTGCTTCGGCCCAAAACAATGATATTTGTCTACTCGATTGAGTAAAGCCTATATCTGTATTCATTTGGAAGTGTCACTTCTTTTAGCTTCTGCTAGTATTTCTTCATCTTTGAGGATGTCATCCTGTCGTCGGGGTCTAAGGTTGATGACTTTAGAGCCCCCGGTTGGAGCGTCCCTGCTAAATCTTAACAACAAATCATAGCACATAACTCACATAGTGAACTTTGCGCTTTTGAAACAAAAAGGAAGGATCATCGATCCGAGCTGCGAATTTTATTCGAAAATGGGTCGTCGACCTGCTTTTTTTTTTTTTTAAAAAAAGATGGATCATCGATCCGACTAAGAATTTTAATTTGAAAATGGTCTTCGACCAGCTTTTTAAACAAAAGGGATGGATCATCGATCCGAACTGAGAATTTTAATTTTGAAAATGGGTCATCGACCTGCTTTTTAAACAAAAGGGATGGATCATCGATCCGAACTGCGAACTTTAATTTTAAGTATTGCTTGAAAATGGATATTGCGCTGGAAATGAGTCATCGACCCGAGCTAAAACCAACATTTGCGTCCTCGATTCGCATTTCAAAATTTTTGTGTCCTCGACCTATTCAAAATTTTGTGTCCTCGATCTATATTTTTAGATTAAAGAGTGGTGGGTCTTCGACCGGAAACTGTAAACATCTTTTGAAAATGAGTCGTCGACTGGAAACATTTTTTTGAAAATGGGTCGTCGACCCGTATCTTGAAAAGTGGATGAGTCATCGACTCGAACTATTAACATCTTTTGAAAATGGGTCTTCAACCCGCATCTCGAAAAGTGGATGAGTCATCGACTCGAACTATAAACATCTTTTGAAAATGGGTCTTCAACCCGCATTTTGATTTAAGTAGATGGGTCGTCAACCCGCACTATAAATATCCTTTGAAAATGGGTCGTCGACCCGCATCTTGAAAAGTGGATGAGTCATCGACTCGAACTATAATGGTCATTTGAAAATTGGGGCCATCGACCCATAATTTGAAAGAAAAGGTGGATGGGTCATCGACCCGAGCGGAAGACATCATTTGAAAATGGGTCATCGACCCGCATTTTGGAAAATGGGTAGGTCATTAACCTGCGTAGCAAATTTCATTTGAAAATCGAAAGAGGTCATCGACATGAACTTTGGATTTTGAGCATTTCGAGTAATTCGGCCATTAACCTAGTTTAAAAACATCTTTTTTAAAGTTAGATTGCGGGTCCAACCTAAACTACAAAAATTACTTGAAAATTGACACGGAGCATTGGTTAGCATGCATCAAATCGTATTGGGTCCTCGACCCGCATTATTGCAAACATCATTTTGAAAATTAAGAAGAGTCATCGACTCTGAATGTAGACATCATTTAGAAATTGAAATGGGCCGTCGGCCCGCAAGCATCATTTTGAAAATTAAGAAGAGTCATCGACTCTGAATCTAAACATCATTTAGAAATTGAGATGGGCCATCGGCCCGCAAGCATCATTTTGAAAATTGAAGTGGGTCATCAACCCGCATTTGAAATTTGACCTCGGATCATCGACCCAAACTTTGCAAAAAGGTTCTTGAAATGTTTGAGATTGAAACATGACCAAGTGAGCATGAGACGCGACACGAATGTGACATAAATGTAATAATGACGTGACACGAGCGACTGTCATTTGAACGTTCGACCATGACCGACTCGACCTAAGACATCGTTTCACTGACGGGTAGACTAGTAACTGTGCAAGATCTTTTAAGATGATTGACACGTGGTTTGAAATAGACGTGGGTTAATAGTATCGTGTTCTCCCCCTAGGCAAATTCTTTGTCGAGGTGCGAACTAACTGTCAAAGTAAACATCTCTGCCAATTCCCGTTAAGAAAAAGATCATTCCAAGACTGGACAATTACTTATCAGAACATTGATTCTCATCTCAATCTAAATCGAGCACTAAGACAGCCTCAACAAAAGTTGCTTCATTTGGACTTTGTAAAGACCCATAAAAAATTGACAAGATGACAAATTAGATGATGGGTGGTGGTGGATTGTATCCCTTGTTCTAAAGGATTGCCTACATATTCGCGTGGGGCGAAATCAAATCCGATGTAGTTCGATCTAGGTGCATAAACATGGCAATTTTTCTTGTGTGTAACACTCGAAGGTTTCACCTAAGGTATCATGTTGTAGGATCCCTTCTGGACCCTAAACGCTTGGGTACAACTACATAAACCAAAGATTCTCAGAGCTCAAGACTATGTCTCCATTACCGTTTCAAGAATGACTTGAAAAGAATTGACGGTACTTTCTGACCGTTTTGGCTTCGCCTTTAATTTTGACTTTGATCTTCGATCTCCGACGTGTTGCCACTCAGTTTTTTTTTTTTTTTGTATTCTTGTCTTGCGTTTTTGAGAATATGCCGCGCCCTTTGTGGCTTGGGCTTGCTCCAACTTTTCTAGATCTTGCGGTGGGTGGTCGCATGTGGCGGTATGTATGTCACGCCAGACTCCTCTGACAAGTTCGTTTGCTTATTAGGCACGCGATCGAGTACACGGAGGGCGATCCATGAGTATTCGTACTTTTGGTCGCGATCAAATTCATGACCACTGTGGAGCTCCAAATTAATGGATCCTCCTCCAAAGGCAGAGGAATAGTATACCACAAGCTGACAAATGGAATTGAAACCCCTTTGGTCTTTGTTTTTGTCTTGAGTTGGTGCTGCACCTCACCATTTAGAATTGAACACGTATTTCTACCCCAGGGACACCCTTCGAGTGCGTTGTGCATTTTTATCAGTTGCATTATGGAAGCAAATTAGAGACAAGATCAATTTCATTGATTTTGAGAAGGGGTTAGAAATAATTGTGGGAAAAAACGAATCTTAGACTCAACTCAGACATAAGACTTGAACACGAATTCTGACTTATAATCACCAACCTTGGCTTTGAACTTTTCTCCTTTCAGGAGTTGATTTGGATGCTTGGTTTGAAAGCTACCCCACTTTTGCAACGTGATTTTGACTTGAGGAGGAGAATACGCGACTCGGGTTCAGAAATCGACATGGTTTCGTTACTATTTGTAAATTGGTAGAGTTTTCATTCTATTTAACAACTCGAGATGCAAATGGACTGGACCAGATTAATCATGAAAAGACTCAGAGCTTAACGACATGGTCTACGACCTAACTATGCAAATGTATGCGACATGTGGACTTGAAAACAGACTCACGGTATGAGACTTAGACCCAACTAGACATGGACTCGGTGCATTTCATGCTTACTCGTGACTTGAAAACGAAACTTGTTTTTTGAAGTTGGGGTTTGAAACGGGCAGCACTTCGACTTAAAAAAAAAACCTACTTGGTTCGAAATTTCAGTTTAACTTGGGCTAGATTTTAACTTTGAAAAACTTCGTTTTGGTTGGAAAAAATTCTATTCCCAAATGGGTAGCATTTCAAAAGTGTTCGAGATTATTCTAATCCTAAACGTATAGCATTTCAGCTTAAAAACTATTCTTTTTTCAAAAGACGTAGTGTAAAAAAAAAAAAAAAAAAAAAAAAAAAAAAAAAATCGTTCGGGATTAATCTAATCCTAACCGAGTAGCATTTCAGCTTGAAAGGATTTTTTTTTTCAAAAGAGTTAGTGTTGGGAACTGTTCGAGATCATTCTAATCTTAAACGGGTGGCATTTCAACTTTAAAAGGATCTTTTTTCAAAAGACTTGGTGTTGAGAATTGTTCGAGATTCTTCAAATCCTAAACGGGTAGCATTTCAGCTTAAAAATGATCTTTTTTCAAAAGACTTAGTGTCGAAGACTGTTCGAGATTATTCTAATCTTAAATTGATAGCATTTCGGGTTATAAAAGGATCTTTTTTCAAAAGATAAATTTTTTTTAAAAGAAAAAGAATGTTCTAGGATTTTCTAATCCTAACGAGGAGCATTTCAGCTAACAAAAGGATCTTTTTTCTAAAGACTTACCGTCGGAGACTGTTCGAGATTATTCTAATCTTAAACGGATAGCATTTCGGCTATAAAGGGATCTTTTTTCAAAAGAGTTAATGTTAAGAACTGTTCGAGATTATTCTAATCTTAAATGGATAACTTTTCGACTTATAAGAGGATCTTTTTTCAAAAGATAATTTTTTTAAAAGAAAAAGAATGTTCTAGGATTTTCTAATCCTAACGAGGAGCGTTTCAGCTTTGAAAAGATCTTTTTTCAAAAGAGCTAATATCGAAAATTGTTTAAGATTATTCTAACCTTAAACGAATAGCATTTCAGCTTAGAAATGATCTTTTTTCAAAAGAGCTAATATCGAAAATTGTTCAATATTAT
Organism: Dianthus caryophyllus; assembly: GCA_023091065.1. Classification (NCBI taxonomy): domain Eukaryota; kingdom Viridiplantae; phylum Streptophyta; class Magnoliopsida; order Caryophyllales; family Caryophyllaceae; genus Dianthus; species Dianthus caryophyllus. The sequence continues at coordinate 26,252,400 of CM041526.1, read as the reverse complement.
TCTAACCCTAAACGGATAGCATTTCAGCTAGGACGAGATCTTTTTTCCAAAAGAGCTAAACTCGGAAATTATTTAAGGTTATTCTAATCCTAAGAGGAAAATTATTTAAGATTGTTCTAATCCTAAACGAGTAGCGTTTCAGCTTGGAAAAGATCTTTTTTTTTTTCAAAAGGGCTAAAATCGAAAATTGTCTAAGATTATTCTAATCCTAAGCGAATAGCATTTCAGCTAGGAATAGATCTTTTTTAAAAGAGCTAATATCGGAAATTTGATTATTCTAATCCTACACGAATAGCATTTTAGCTAGAAATGGATCTTTTTTTCAAAAGAGCTAAAATCGAAAATTATTTAAGATTATTCTAATCCTAAACGGATAGCCTTTCAGCTAGGAAGAGATCTTTTTTCAAAAGAGCTAAAAATCGGAAATAATATAAGATTATTCTAATCGTAAGGGGATGACATTTCTGCCGAGAAAAGATCTTTTTTCAAAAGAGCAAATATTCAGAAAATATCTAAGATTATTCTAATTTTAGAAGGTAAGCGTTTCAGCTTAAACAAAAATCTTTGTTTTCCGAAAGAGATAGTGTGGGAAAAAAAATTTAAGATTATTCTAATCCTAAAAAAGAGAGCGTTTCAGCTAGGAATGAATCTTTTTTCAAAAGAGCTAATATCGGAAATCTTTTAAGATTATTCTGATCCTAAAAGAATAGCATTTCTGCTAGGAAAAGATCTTTTTTCAAAAGAGCTAAAATCGGAAATAATTTAAGATTATTCTAATCCTAAAAGGAAAGCGTTTCAGTTTGGACAAAAATCTTTGTTTTTTCGGAAAAGAAAGTGTTGGAAAATATTTAAGATTATTCTAATCCTAAAAAGACAAAGATTTCAAATTTAAGGAATGATTTTTTTTAGAGGGAAAGCATTTCAGCTCGAATCAAAAATCTTTTTCAAGTGAGGTAGTTTTGGAAAATATTTAAGATTATTCTAATCCTAAAAGACAAAGATTTTAGCTTAAAGAATGATTTTTTTAGAAGGAAAGCATTTCAGCTTAAGTCAAAAATCGCTTTAAAGGAGATATTTAAGATTTTTCTAATCCTAAAAAGACAGCATTTCAGCTAGAAAAAGACTTTTGGAAAATATTCGATTGAAAAGATACGGTTTTGACTAAAAAGGATTGAAAACGCGGCTTTAGAAATCACAGAGCACTTAGTCATACGCAGTTCAAGGATGCAATGCATGACCTAGACTATTCTAAGTCTCGAAAAGGGTCCATGCCAATGATCCCGCGCTGTTAGGTAACCTACGCAACCACCATAAGTTTGTAACTATATGGCGAAAGTGCGGTTGCTAACCTCGACGGAACCACCTTGATATTTAAATCAGACATAGTGAACGTCATTTCCCCAGCCTGAAATCGACCCAAGGGGAGAAATGGTTCGAATCCTAACAGTATGATGCATAAGTAACATAAAAAAGAAAGGGGTACTCTAAATAGCCATCATTTTACTTTTCAAGTTTCACTGTCCCCAGCGGAGTCGCCAAATTGTGGACAAGGGATTTTGATCCACGCGATGTTTTATTTCAAAAACATTTTTAATTTGAAAAGAGTCGCCACTAAATTTTTAGGTGGAATTTAGAAACCAATTTTAGAGAAAATGAGTTCGTGTGAGTTTACGTGTTAGGAAGTTTAAAAGAATTTCATTAATTTAACGCCTAACCCCGCCCGTTACAGAAACGGTCTCTACTAAGTAAAACCATGGCTATTATGAGTACACATGCGGATATGCAAACAGCGTTTTAACCCTAAACAAAAATATATCCATTCTAGGTCGTTTTAATGCACATACAACTTTGTCAAAGTTATTTAACATGGGTTCATTTACTATTCTAGCAAACAAAGAGAAGAAGCAGAAATACTTACCGACAGCATAAGATAGATTAACAAACGTTAGCAGCAGACGGATAAAAATGATCAAACGGCTAATATATATAGACAAGTATGAATGATTAACGTAGATGATTAAGCATGGTACACGAATACAAAGCAGTAACAAGCAAACATAACCAAGTGATCAAACTAGTAATCAAATGCCCTCAAATAAACATACAAACACTCACAAATTGCAACAAACACAAACACATACGAAACGTATAAGCTAAAAAAAACGAGTTCAACTAGACAAACATGCAGACTCGTGTAAATGCACAGATATAACTAATAATTAACTAATGATTACATAAGCAAGTGTCTAAATAATCCAACACACAAATATAGACATTATAAACACAACGTGGGAAACTAAGCCACACAAGCTCATACGTCAACGCATTACCGGCTTTCAAATATTTAACGAAACTAATTGCAACACGAATACTAAACGATGAAATAAGATTACGAAAATTAAACTAACGCACAAATATGAATTACAGGTCTGAGCAAACATGACAGATCAATTTTTCCTAGGCAATTAACGCAACTTAAACATGAATAAAATCTAGTTATATAATAAGTTAACGAACTAATCAAACTAACGAGGACACTACGATCATTTTACACAAGGAAATCGAGTATGAATACTAAGCAAACAAGGGACACAATCCATCCATACATATATGTGGAAGCATGCGAGGAATATAAACCTAAACGAGCAAGGAACGTAATAAATACAATGACAAACAATGAAGCGACAGAGAGCAAAAAAAACGACAGAGGGCAATAAAAAGCGATAAAAACGATAATTTAAATAAAGTAAAATGAGTATTTTGCACCCTCAACTTACATGTATCGTTGACCAAATATCCGAGTCGTAATCGATTGTAAGATTTTATCCCGAGGGGCCGTCGTCGACGAAACAATTGCAAAAACCGTAACTTTGAACCAATACTGACAGCGATTTTCAAAAGCTTGTAACTTATTCGTTTCTCAACGAAATTTCGAACCGAAAGATGTTTTGGAATCGTGGTAAAGTGAACTTTAAGATCGTGTAAAGAAATCAGAGTGACTATGGTGTTTTCAACACGCAAAACGAAGCAAAAGAAGTGACAGCCGAATGAAAAGCTGAAGAAAAACGTGCTCTGTTTTTATACAGCAAATCTCGACTTCTTTGAGGCTTTTTAGGGCTTGTTTGTGACTTAGTATTGTGTATGTCTGTTGTATAATTCGTGTGTGTTGAAGGTTTGTGGATGGTGTGTATTTATAGGGACAAAAGGTAGGGTTTTTTGAAGGAAAAGAGCAGCTTTGCCCTGTTTTTGATAGCTGCTGTCCCAGGCTCGGTTTAGGGCATTGGAGGAGGTTTTCTTGAGTGGCAAGGTAAGATTATATGGGTAGGATAGTTAGGAGTTGGGTTCGGGTCATGGGTGATTGATTAGGAGTCGGGTTTTGGGTTAAACTGGGCCGTCAAAACAGGGTACGGGGGTGAGGTTCTGGGCAGCTTTTGGACGAGTTGTTTGGCTGTTTTCTGGTGGGCTAAGGATGTGGCTTTAGGCTGGGTTTAAGCTTGGGTATGTGGGAAAGAGTGTGGGTAAAAGAGGCCTCTAAATTCGTGTTGAAACGGGCTCAAAATCGCTCTTTAAATCGAGCTCAAAACGAGCTTTAACTTGCTTTTAAGAAAACGAATTCATCGAAAACGATTTAATAAAAAGGCTTAAAGGCACGAGAAACGACTTTTCAAGTCAAATATTGAATTTGTAAAAGCGACTTTTCAAATCGAATTACTTAAAATGATTTTTCAAATCGAAATATTTTATTTTCAATAAAATACTTGAGGCAAATAAATTTTGACAGAAATAAATTTACCTTGTTAATCATTAATTTAAATATCATTTAAATTAATAAAACATTTTGTCGACGGCGTCCGGCTTACATCGTAAAACGAACTCAAATAAATGACACGAAATACAAGTTGTCCTATCATCATAGGGTGTTTGTCGGGTTCTCTAAAAATTTCCATATCGACAGATACGGGTATCAACAAACCCGCATCTTGAAAAGTGGATGAGTCATCGACTCGAACTATAAACATCATTTGAAAATGAGTCGTCGACCCACATCTTGACTCGGACTATAAACATCTTTTGAAAATGAGTTTTCAACCCGCATCTTGAAAAGTGGATGAGTCATCGACTCGAACTATAAATATCTTTTGAAAATGGGTCTTCAACCCGAATTTTGATTTAAGTGGATGGGTCATCGACCCGAACTATGTTCATCATTTGAAAACTGGGGCCATCGGCCCGTATTTTGAGGAAAAGGCGGATAGGTCATCGACCCAAACTATAATTGTCATTGAAAATTGGGGCCATCGACCTCGATTTTGAAGGAAAAGGTGGATGGGTCATCGACCCGAGCGGAACACAGCTTTTGGAAATGGGTCATCGACCCATTTTTGGAAAGTGGGTAGGTCATCGACCCGTATAGCAAATTTCATTTGAAAATCGAAAGAGGTCATCGACCTGAACTTTGGATTTTGAGCACCTCGAATAATTCGGCCATTAAACTAGTTTAAAAAACACCGTTTTTAAAGTGGGATCGCGGGCCCAACCTAGACTACAAAAATTACTTGGAAATTGACGTGGGGTATTGGTTAGCATGCATCAAATTGAATTGGGTCCTCGACCCGCATTGTAAACATCATTTTAAAAATCACTGCCCTAGAGGTTACACGGTTAAATCTGGCTACAGGTGGCTTAGGGGTGATTTTCCGAAAGTGACTTGGTACAAGCAGATTTGGGATGCTTGGAATGTCCCAAAACATTCTTTTATAGGATGGCTAATCCAACAGAAGGCTCTAAATACACGGGATCACTTGTTTCGAATTGGCGTCTGCAGTTCCAACAAGTGTGTGCTATGTGAGGATGAGGCTGAAACGCATGATCATCTCTTTTTTCGCTGTGCTTATAGCAGGCAGATACATGAAGCACTTCAGCGAGGTATGGAGTTGATTGGTAATGGAGGTTTGCTTCCGACGGTACGTCTCTGTCAGATGATTATATTGTGTCTCAAGTATAGTATATGGGAGGAAAGGAATCAATGTCGTCTTGAATTGAAACTCCGAAGGCCCCAGGTGGTGGTAACCGTGATTAAGCAGCTGATTCGAAGGCGTTTACGGGTCATTAAGGACGTATGGTTACGAGACCAGGATGTAATGTGGTTTGCTGTATTTGAGCAATGGTGTTATAATTAGTCTATGAAAGTGTGCTTAATGATGTATGCTTATATTGTAATTGAGCTTAATTAATGAAATTTCTCACATTTTACCAAAAAAAAGAAGAGTCATCGACTTTGAATGTAGACATCATTTAGAAATTGAAATGGGCCATTGGCCCGCAAGCATCATTTTGAAAATTGAAATGGGTCATCTGCCCGAAATTCAAATTTGACCTCGGGTCATCGACCCAAACATTGCAAAAAGATTCTTGAAATGTCTAATATTTTGAAATTGGAGCATGGCCAAGTCAGCATGAAATACGACACGAATGTGACATGAATGCGACAACAACGTGACACGAGCAACTGTCATTTGAACGTTCGACCATGACCGACTCGACCTAAGACAACGTTTCACTGACGGGTAGACTAGTAACTGTGCAAGATCTTTTAAGATGATTGACACGTGGTTTGAAATAGACGTGAGTTAATAATATCATGTTCTCCCCCTAGGCAAATTCTTTGTCGAGATACGAACTAACTGTCAAAGTAAGCATCTTTGCCAATTCCCGTTAAGAAAAAGATCATTCGAAGACTGGACAATTACTTATCAGAACATTGATTCTCATCTCAATCTAAATCGAGCACTAAGACAGACTCAACAAAAGTTGCTTCATTTGGACTTTGTAAAGACCCGTAAAAAAACTGACAAGATGACAAATTAGATGATGGGCGGTGGTGGATTGTATCCCATATTCTAAAGGATTGCCTACATATTCGCGTGGGATGAAATCAAATCCGATGTAGTTCGATCAAGGTGCATAAACATGGCATTTTTTTTTTTTTTTTGTGTGTAACACTCGAAGGTTTCACCTAAGGTATCGTGATGTACCCCATTCTAGCCTATGAAGTACTGGCGGATCTCTTGTGGACCCTAAACGCTTGGGTGCAACTACATAAGATTCTCGGAATTCAAGACTATGTCTCCATTACTGTTTTGAGAACGACTTAAAAAAGAATTGATGGTACTTTTTGACCGTTTTGGCTTCGCCTTTAATTTTGACTTTGATCTTCGATCTCCGACGTGTTGCCACTCAATTTCTTGTATTCTTGTATTCTTGGTTGCGTTTTTGAGAATATGTCGTGCCCTTTGTGGTTTGGGCCTGTAACAACTTTGCTAGATCTTGCGGTGGGCGGTCGCATGTGGTAATATGTATATCACGCCAGACTCTTCTGACAAGTTCGTTTGCTTATTAGGCACGCGATCGAGTACACGGAGGGCGATCCATGAGTATTCGTACTTTTGGTCGCGATCAAATTCATGACCACTGTGGAGCTCCAAATTAATGGATCCTCCTCCAAAGGCAGAGGAGTAGTATACCACAAGTTGACTAACGGAATTGAAACCCTTTTATTTTTGTTGTCGGAAACCCTTTTGCCTTTGTTTTTGTTTTGAGTTGGTGTTGCACCTTACCATTTAGAATTGAACACGTATTTCTACCCCAGGGGCACCCTTCGAGTGCGTTGTGCATTTTCATCAGTTGGATTATGGAAGCAGATAGAGACAAGATCAATTTCATTGATTTTGAGAAGGAGTTAGAAATAATTGTGGAAAAAGGAATCTTAGACTCAACTCAGACATAAGACTTGAATACGAATTCTGACTTATAATCACCAACCCCGGCTTTGAACTTTTCTCCTTTCAAGAGTTGATTCAGATGCTTGGTTCGAAAGTTACTCCACTTTTGCAACTTGATTTTGATTTAAGGAGGAGCATATGCGACTCGGGTTCAGAAATCGACACGGTTTTGACACTATTCGTAAATAACTCGGGATGCAAATGGACTGGACCAGATTAATCATGAAAAGACTCGAAACTTAACGACATGGTCTACGACCTAACTATACAAATGCATGCGACATATGGACTTAAAGACAGACTCACAGTACGGGACTTAGACCTAACTAGACATGGACTTAATGTAATTAGCTCGTGCGTGGACCAAACAGTTTCTAAGGTTTGTGCAAAACTTCCAAATAGCTTAGCTGAGACGTTGTTGTGCCCCGACTCAAAACTAAAAAATGACATGCATGACTTGGGCCCAAGAGTAGGCCTAGGTGACCCAACCAGGTAAATCCTCTAAGACTTTTAGATGGACTAGACTTACTATACATGGCTTAGATTCTAACTAGACTCGATTCGGTGCATTTCATGCTTACTCGCGACTTGAAAAAAAAGAAACTTATTTTCGAAGTTGAGGTTTGAAATGGGTAGCACTTCGACTACAAAAAAGGCTTATCTGATTCGAAATTTCAGTTTAACTTGGGCTAGATTTTACCTTTGAAAAACTTCGTTTTGGCTGGAAAAAATTCTATTCCCAAATGGGTAGCATTTCGAAAGTGCTCAAGATTATTCTAATCCTAAACGTACAGCATTTCAGCTTAAAAACTATTCTTTTTTCAAAAGACGTAGTGTTAAAAATCGTTCAGGATTAATCTAATCCTAAACGGGTAGCATTTCAGCTTGAAAGGTTTTTTTTCAAAAGAGTTAGTGTTGGGAATTGTTCGAGATTATTCTAATCTTAAACGGATAGCACTTCAGCTATAGAAGGATCTTTTTTCAAAAGAGTTAGTGTTAAGAACTGTTCGAGATTATTCTAATCTTAAACGGGTAGCATTTCAGCATAAAAAGGATCTTTTTTTCAAAAGACTTAGTGTCGAAGACTGTTCGAGATTATTCTAATCTTAAATGGATAGCATTTCGGCTTATAAAAGGATTTTTTTTCAAAAGGTAATTTTCTTTGAAAGAAAAAAAGTTTTAGGATTTTCTAATCCTAACAAGGAGCATTTCAGCTTAGAAACGATCTTTTTTTTTTTATAAAGAGCAAATATCAAAAGTTATTTAAGATTGTTCTAATCCTAAACGAATAGCATTTCAGCTTGGAAAAGAACTTTTTTCAAAAGAGCTAATATCGAAAATTATTTAAGATTATTCTAATCCTAAACGAGTAGCATTTCAGCTAAGAAGAGATCTTTTTCAAAAGAGCTAGAATCGAAAATTATTTAAGATTATTCTAATCCTAAGAGGATGGCATTTCAGCCAAGAAAAGATCTTTAAAAGAGCTAGAATCGAAAATTATTTAAGATTATTCTAATCCTAAGAGGATGGCACTTCAGCCAAGAAAAGATCTTTTTTCAAAAGAGCTAATATTCAGAAAATATCTAAGATTATTCTAATTTTAGAAGGAAAGCGTTTCAGCTTAAACAAAAATCTTTGTTTTCCGAAAGAGATAGTGTGGGAAAATATTTAAGATTATTCTAATCCTAAAAAAGAGAGCGTTTCAGCTAGGAATGGATCCTTTTTTCAAAAGAGCTAATATCGGAAATCTTTTAAGATTATTCTGATCCTAAAAGAATAGCATTTCTGCTAGGAAAAGATCTTTTTTCAAAAGAGCTAAAATCGGAAATAATTTAAGATTATTCTAATCCTAAAAGGAAAGCGTTTCAGCTTGGACAAAAATCTTTGTTTTTTCGGAAAAGAAAGTGTTGGAAAATATTTAAGATTATTCTAATCCTAAAAAGACAAAGATTTCAAATTTAAGGAATGATTTTTTTGAAGGAAAGCATTTCAGCTCGAATCAAAAATCTTTTTCAAATGAGGTAGTGTTGGAAGATATTTAAGATTATTCTAATCCTAAAAAGACAGCATTTCAGCTTAAAGAATGATTTTTTAGAAGGAAAGCATTTCAGCTTAAGTCAAAAATCGTTTCAAAAGAGATATCGAAGATTATTCTAATCCTAAAAAGACGGCATTTCAGCTAAAAGAAATGATTTTTTTTTAGAAGGAAAGCATTTCAGCTTAAGTCAAAAATCGTTTCAAAAGAGATAGTGTCGAGAAAAAAAATTAAGATTATTCTAATCCTAAAAAGACAGCATTTCAGCTAAAAAAGATTTTTGGAAAATATTGATTGAAAAGAGATCTTTTTTCGAAAGAGCTAAAGTTGGAAAATATTTAAGATTATTCTAATCCTAAAAAGACAGCGTTTCACCTAGAAAAATCTTTTGGAAAAAATATTCGATTGGAAAGAGATCTTTTTTCAAAAGAGCTAAAGTTGGAAAATATTTAAGATTATTCTAACCTTAAAAGGACAGCATTTCAGCTAAGAAAGGACTTTTGGAAAATATTCGATTGAAAAGATGACAGTTTTGACTAAAAAAGGATTGAAAACATGGGTTTGGAACACACAGAGCATTTAGTCATACGCAGTTCAAGGATGCAATGCATGAGCTAAACTATTCTAAGTCTCGAAAAGGGTCCATGCCAATGATCCCACGTTGTTAGGTAACCTACGCAACCACCATAAGTTTGTAACTATATGGCGAGAGTGCGGTTGCTAACCTCGGCGGAACCACCTTGGTATTTAAACCAGACACAGTGAACGTCATTTCCCTACTTTGAGGTCGACCCAAAGGGAGAAATGGTTCGAATCCTAACAGTATGATGCATAAAACAACATAAAGAAAAAAAAAAAAAAAAAGGTACTCTAAATAGCCATCGTTTTACTTTTCAAGTTTCACTGTCCCCAGCGGAGTCGCCAAATTGTGCAAGGGAATTTGATCCACGCGATGTTTTATTTCAAAAAACATTTTTAATTTGAAAAGAGTCGCCACTAATTTTTTAGGTGGAATTTAGAAACCAATTTTAGAGAAAATGAGTTCGTATGAGTTTACGTGTTAGGAAGTTTAAAAGAATTTCATTAATTTAACGCCTAACCCCACCCGTTAGAAAAAAACAGTCTCTACTAAGTAAAACCATGGCTATTATGAGTACGCATGCGGATATGCAAACAACGTTTTTACCCTAAATAAAATACATCCATTCTATGTCGTTTAATGCACATATAATTTCGTCAAAGTTATTCAACATGGGTTCATTTACTATTCTAGCAAACAAAGAAAAGAAGCAGAAATACTTACCGACAGCATAAGATAGATTAACAAACGTTAGCGGTAAACGAACAAAAAAAATAACCAAACGCGACTAATATATAAACAAGTATGAATGATTAACATGAACAACTAAACACCGCACATGAATGTAAAGAAGGAACAAACAAACACAAACGGCCGTACCAACTAGTAATGAAATACAATTGATAAGCATACAAACATAACACGGATACAACTAATAATTAATTAATAATCACACAAGCTAGTGTCTAAATGATTCAACACACAAGCAGACATCACAAACACAACGTGGAAAACTAAAACACTCAAGCTCATATGTCAAATAAATACACTGGTTGAGATTTAACAGGCAAAATAACATGAAGCTAATTAACTGAACCAATACACAAACTCGTATGTCAATGTACACGGCTTTCAAATAATTAACGAAACTAATTGCGGCACGAATACTAAACGATGAGACGAAATCACGAAAATTAATTTAAAGCACAAACATGAATTATAAAAACATCAAGGATCAATTTTTCAGACCATCAGAAAATATTTAACATGAATTAGATCTTACTACGTTATAAACCTACAAACTAAACAGAGCTAATCCAACGAAAAAAAAATCGATCATGATACGCAAGACAATCAACATGCATACTAAATAAGCAAGGGACACGACATATCCATACATACACATCAAAATCATGCTAAAAACATAAGCCTAAAACGAACGATAAAAACATTAACTACGATGGTAAACAACAGAGCGACAGGGAGTGATAAAAAACGACAGAGGGCTATAAGAACAATAAAAAAACGATAATTCAACAAAGAAAAAATAGTATTTTTGCACCCTCAACTTACATGTATCGTTGACCAAATCTTCGAGTCGTAATCGATTGTAAGATTTTATCCCAAGGGGCCGTCGTCGACGAAAACAATTGTAAAAACCGAAACTTTGTACCAAACTGACAGCGATTTTCAAAAGCTTATAACTTCTTCGTTTCTCAACGAAATTTCGAACCGAAAGATGTTTTGGAATCGTGACAAAGTGAACTTTAAGATTATGTAAACAAATCAGAGAGATTATGAAGCTTGTAACACGAAAAACGAGGAAGAACAGGTGATAGCTGAACGAAAATCAGAAAATTGTGCTCTGTTTTTCGAGCGGCTATCTCGACTTCTTCTGAGGCTTTTTGAGGGCTTTTTGTGACTTAGTATTATGTGTGTATGCTCTAAAACTCGTCCCCCTTGAATGCTTTTGGTAGTGTGTATTTATATGGTCGAAAGTAGGGTTTTTGAGGGAAGAAGAGCAACTCTGCTCTGTTTTCGAGAGCTGCTGTCCAAGGCTCGTTCTAGGGCTTTTTAGGGTGTTTTCTTGAGCGTCAAGGCAAGGGTATGTGGGTAGGATAGTTAGGGTACGGGTATGGGTCATGGGTAGGTGAATAGGAGTCGGGTTTGGGTCAAATAAGGGCTGAATTTGGGCTTATGAGCTGCTGCGGATCAGCTCCATTATTGGCTACGTTTTGGCTGTTTAAGATGGGCTAAGGATGTGGCCTTAGGCTGGGTTTAAGCTTTGGTAAGTGGGGAAGAAAGTGGGTGAAAGTGGCCTCGAAGTTCGTGTTGAAACGGGCTCAAAATCGCTCTTTAAATCGGGCATAAAACGTGCTTTAAAACTTGCTGTTAAGAAAACGAATTCATCGAAAACGATTTAATAAAATGGCTTAAAGACACGAGAAATGACTTTTCAAGTCAAATATCAAACTTGTAAAAACGACTTTTCAAATCGAATTACTTAAAATGATTTTTCAAATCGATATATTTTATTTTCAATAAAACAAACTTGAGACAAATAAAATTTGACAGAACGAATTAATTCGAATATCATTTAAATTAAAAAACATTGGGTTGACAGCGCCCTGCTTACATCGTAAAACGAACTCAAATAAATGACACGAAATACACGTTGTCCTATCATCATTGGGTATTTGTCGGGTTTTCTATAAATTCTCATATCGACAGATACGAGTATCTACACGACATTACTAGCGTTCATTTTTAAAGCTCATTTCGACAACTAAAATGAATCTTTCATTAAATTGATTTTTCAACAAAAACATCTTAATCCAAACATCCCAATCGGGAATCATTTCACTTTCGAACCCAAGCCTACTAACAACACAGGTTTAAGACGACGAAAGCAACTACAAGCCCAAGCGAAGCTACAACGAACAGTCATGTAATGAAGGGTTCACACAATCCTTATTACACAAGATCACCTAGACAACTAAGGGAGAAGACGACGGTACGCATCAAAGTCACGCTGAACCCGAGCCATCTCAGCGCAACTCCTACTCCACCCACGCTACATTATTCTCCATTTTTCCTTAATTTCAATCAAATTAAGCCAAACTACGGGGGAAATTTCAAAACCAAACACCATACTCTTCACTTTGACTCAGTTTTCATTCAAAACTTAGTCAAACTCGAGGGGGTAATCCAAAAACTCCTCCTCCTAATACACGCCCTATACTTTGACTCAGTTTTCATCCAAAACTTAGCCAAACTCAAGGGGGTAATCCGAAAACACCCTTTATCCTAATGCAACCCATAGCCTTTTACATAGTTTGACTATCTTTACACACCATAACTTAGTCAAACTGGGGGCTCATATACACCGACACCATAACTCAGTCAAACTGGGGCCTGACGCTTCTTATCAAGAATCAAACCTTCACAATGAAAAATGGGATAAAAATGGGATAATTTTTCGCATTTTTGCATTTTTGAAGACACCCTTTAGAAACACGAGCATGCACGCTAAAAGCATAACACTTTCACGTGTGCATCAAACAACAAACCACCCGAACATAGGTCCAAACACCCCAACATGTCCAAGAAGCATCCCAAGTACCATGCATTCCAAGTCCGAGAGAGATGAGTATCACGTGAATCCAAACGAATCACCAAATACCACGTCTCATGGTCAAAGCAGGCGAAAATGAAGATTTCGGAAGACAATCGCAGAATTCGAATTATTCCGGATTTGAAGCCGCGACATGTGTGAATGAGTTCACGTTTGAAGCCGCCAAATTGATAAGAGATTCCCCGGAAGAATCACTAGTCAACAAGGCCATTTCTGAGGCGTGTTTTGTTCCACGTTGTCTCTCCATATTAGGCCCGTCAAGCCCAAGTATTTTTCTTCGTACGCGCCAGCTATGCCCTGGTTAAGGCGTCACCTAAAGTCCGCCACATGCGCTAGCACATCCCGCTATGCCTTGGTTAAGGCGTCACCTACAGTCCGCCATACGCGTGTATTAAGCCTTTAATACACGGCACAGAAGCAGAAGCACAAACACTCTTCACGAGTCCTTACACCCTCTTACACGTCCCTGCGGAGTATCACTTCCTTCCCATGGAGTCCACACACCTATACAGACATTTCCCACGGAGTCCAAGACATATCCTTCGACTTCCCCAGCAAATCACTAACCTACGAGTCATCCTTCAACTTCGGAGCATAAACACCAAACGTCTACATCACCACATACAAGGCGCCAATACACTTGCAATTGCACGGAGCAGTATACATGAGCACATACACCATCCTCGGACCATAATTCCCGGCGAATATACACCTGCACCCCTTACGAGACGAAGCACCAGCACTCTTCCACGAGACCAAACAACTAAAACTACACCTACGCTCCTCGGCGAGACCATACATATACACCCTTCCCCGGCAGACTAGTACTTCTCCAGCAGATACTACACTAAGCACCCGCGCTCCTCGGCGAGACCCAGCACGACATCAACAACGGCATCAGCGTCAACAACGGCATCAGCATCAGCAACGGCATCAGCATCAACGACGGCATCAGCACAAGCAACGACATCAGCGACACGACGACGAAGGCACTCTGCAGGCCGGCAGGCCCTTATAGCATGCATGGACCGCCACGTCCTTAAAATGCGCACGCCCCTCCCCGCAAAGCCCGGTCCGAAGTCCTCGTCTCACCCATGGACACATGCTTCGTTCACCGATCAGACGAGACTGTAATGGTCCGGATATGGTCGTAGGAGTTTGACTAGCGCTCTAGTCCGAGCTCAGTCAAACTGGGGGCTCTGTGGATACCCATATCTGTACCCTCCCAAACAAAACCCTGTGATGTATCACGGAGTTTTATTACGCATGCTTTAACGTTGACTTAAACGGTTCTAACTAATGTCGAATTCATTTTGAGTCGTTTTGAAATGTTAAAATGATTAAGGTCGCTTCACATCGCTTTAAATAAACGTTCATTTTGTCCATTTGGAGTCTAGCTAGGTCCTTGTCCTGCTTCATTTGGCATGAGCTTCGCACTTGCACTACAATTAGCCCTTTTACATTAACAAGGTCTAATTCAGCATTCCTAAATCCCTAAATTTAGGCCCGGCGGCTAAATCTTCCCTTTAGCCCCCTCTTACACAAAATACGACCTCACGTCTTACCTTATTTCACAAAATCTATGCAAATACACCCTTTTCATTTTTCCGGGTCTCGGGCCCGAAACCGAGCCCAAACCCAGCCTTTGGCCCGCACTCCAAAGCCCTGAACATCAAAATATCTCAGAAATATCCTAGGCCTTTTCCTTGACGTACAAGCAAGGATTATACTAAATCTTTTTGAGATATAATCAAACCGGAACTAGGAAACTACGCAAAAAACCACACCTTCAAACCGCATAGGCTTATGCGGTTTGGGGTGGCAACCGCATAAGCCTATGCGGTTTGCCCTGGCAACCGCATAAGGCTATGCGGTTTCCTGGCTTGTTTTTATCCCCGGATTTCCTAATTCCTCCGAGGTTTTTTGTATATATACACCCCTATACCCGACTCCTGAAACACAATTCACAACCATCTTTCACAAAGAAACACACTACAAAACTCCTCAAAGCCTCACGCACTCAAATCCTTGAGTTCAACACACCATCCCGTGTTGAATTCATCCTCCTTTAAGTTCAAGAATCGAAGCTCGCCCGGATGTGAAGCGTCGAGGACAAGGTAGGTACCGATCCACTTGGATCAAAGCTTTTTCTTATTTTTTATGGACTAACAAAGGGGACTACACTCTAGCGCCCCGGCTTTGGCACCCAAATGCGCTTGCACTCCAAGTGTTCTATTTACTTCGGGTACACTTCATATCCGATGACACGCCAAAGCCGCATAAGCAACCGACCCTTACAAAATAAACCAATGGACAATTGAACTTTATTTTATTTGCATGCATCTTGCACCTTCTTATTTTGCATTAAAATCAACTTAAACAATGAATTCGACCTTTAACTGAACCGTTTTCGTTAACAAGTTAAACATGCTAAACTGAGGGTTTTAATCAATTTTTTTGCATCTGCATCTGCATTCTTTTACAAACTTATCGCACTTGTACGTAGCGATAACATTAGCTCAAATATCATCTTACATGGATTGTTCTAAGTTAGTAGAGGCTATTTTTAAATAGGCTTTTCTAAAAGGTTTTCATAAATCATTAATTGAATTAACTTTTTTTCTAAAGTACCCTCACCCCGAATCCAATCTGGTTTCACAAGCCTTAGGTCTAGGGGTGTCGGCGTGCTCCAAAATCTAGGACATGTTTTTAGCTTAGAACATGGTAGCAGGTTCCTAATTTCCGCGATAATTAGGTAGCGACTCCAAAACAGTTCTTAAAGGTTTTTCTAACTTAATCTTTTTTAACTTTAATGCGCCCTTAAGCAAGACGCCGAGTTGGGTCCCTCGTCTTTCGATCCCCGGGTTCCACACTATGAAATTTGGCAAATGGACGTGAAAACCGCCTTCTTAAACGGTTATTTGGAGGAGGAGTTGTACATGGTACAACCCGAAGGTTACACAGATCCTAAAAATCCTAAGAAGGTTTGCAAGCTTAAGCGTTCCATCTATGGACTTAAGCAAGCTTCACGGAGTTGGAATCATCGCTTTGACCAAGTGATAAAAGAGAATGGATTCACTCGATCGGTCGAGGAACCATGTCCGTATATCAAGTCGAGTGGGAGCAAGATTGTCTTCCTAATACTGTATGTTGATGACATACTCTTGATTGGGAATGACATACCTCTCTTAACTTCGGTAAAAGTATGGTTAAAGAACCATTTCCAGATGAAAGATCTGGGTGAGGCACAACGTATTTTGGGGCTCCGTATCTATAGAGATAGATCACGACGGATGTTATCCCTCAGTCAGGAGTCTTATATAGATAAGATTCTTGAGAGGTTCAGCATGACCAACTCCAAGAAGGGGAACCTTCCAATGATCTCTGGAGTGCATTTGAGTAAAGCTCAAGCACCAAAGACTTCGGAAGAGGTCGAGCGCATGAGTCGGATTCCTTATGCATCATCTATAGGATCGATCATGTATGCCATGATATGCACACGTCCGGACGTGGCATATGCATTGAGTATGACGAGCCGATACCAAGGCAATCCAGGTGAAGCACACTGAATAGCTGTAAAGAACATTCTTAAGTACCTACGGAGGACTAAAGATTGGGTATTGACTTATGGAGGAGACTGTAGGGATCGGATCCCATTCACTAATCAAGTATTAGTGTAAATCAAATTACTCTAATTTGATTTAGCAAGATCTATGTAGTTAACAAAAGTATTTTGTTACAAGATTAGAAATTTATACCTTTCTTAAAAAGGAAATTAGGGCACTAAACTAGAACTCCTTTCTAGTTTAGTTTCTTGAGTATGAGCTTAGGATGATCCTCCTTAAAACCCAAGTTTCCAATAATAGAAAACCTCCTAAAGTTGCACCCAAGAACTTAACTCCAAAATACTAAGTATTTAGATCTAGAAATAACTTAGTACTAACTTGATAATATGAGATATTATTATTATTACTAACTCTTAGTAATAGTATAATATGAGTATTAGTTTAGAGAGAATATGTTGTGAGAGATGGAGATGGAAAATGAATTGCATGAAAGCTTTTCTCTTCCTTTGGCCTTTGATATATACCCAAAAGACAAAGTGTGTTGGACACACTAAGGGGAGAGGGGGCCGGCCATTTAGAGGAGAGGGAGTGAAGAGTTTAGTTGCTTTTTCTTGTTTAGAACAAAGGCTTAAAGTGTAATCATGATGTTTAAAGCATGCATGACAATACACTACAATTCAAAATAGAAAAAGACAAAGAGGAGTATATCCTCTCTTCCTTCCCTTTGGACGGTCCATAAGGGCCCTAAATGGGTCTATTTTGTTTTCAATATTTGTCCCACAAATAGATATAATTTATCACTTAATTATCTAATATAATGAAGTGTAAATCAATTAAACTCTTCCTTAATATACATGTACACTTACACATATATTAAAAATATACTTTTACTAATCTCATTAGTAAAATATACACAATTAGTGTATTAACGCTTAATCACTAATTCTCGTCTCCTCTAATAATTTTATCGATATAAAATTAAATCACTCGAGTTCACAACTCGATTTCTCTCTAAATCAATACACTGACTAACCGTTAGTCAAAATTATCAAGTCACTAATATAATCGTATCTCATACAATTAATTAGCTTAAATATTTGGAGTACGTTCCTTTAGGTGTGACTTAAAGGGATCAATTGATTCTGTAGTTCTCACGACAATAACGTCAAACTCTAGTCGACCAATCGTTATTGATTTACGTTAATCAATTGACAATAATCCAGATTATCCCCATGTATTCCTTAATTGAGATTTATTAAGTAATCGCACTATTGTGGAGGACACATACTCAACAATCTCCCACTTGTCCGAGACAAGTTGTGCATTACCAATTCTCATGTCCGCTTCACATCTCCCACTCGATGCAAGGTGTCTTACAGTCGTGCTTGCATCCCGAGATAAAAATCATGAGTGGTTTTCTCGATAAGGAGAGTAGGCCGGCCAGGGAATCTACCGTAGATTCTACCGAGCGTGGCCACGCATTTTCGGCCGACTACTCCTCGAGTGGCCCAAAGATGTTTTACCCTCGACGAGGGTGGACATTTCCCTTCCACTCGATTGTCTTGTATAATGCGGATCACCATGACCCCAAAGATGCCCTTATAACCCCTTTCACTGCATGGCTTAGGACAAAAATGAAAGTCACTCTGAACCGCACCGACTGCATAATCGGCTCCAGTCAAAGAATCGACTCAAAGGAATACTATAGAATTCCCACGACCACTGTGTTTCAATCTCATTGAAAAGGAATTCTATAAGCGTCACCGCCTCGACAGCAGTGTTCTTCATACCTGTCTATGCAAACGATCAGTCATCACATATGACCCTATGGTGTTGAACCTCACCATCGATCGACTTGCAATCTAGTCTCTCCGAGACGTCACCTCATATGAGAGACTAGGGACCAAATACTTAGTTTATTCCGTTCACTTGAATACGTTCAAACTTGTCACACAAATATTCGGATAAACAAAGTATGCATTCACAATGACTTAAGATAAAAACAATGAATGTTATTTTCATAAATGTAATAGGATACATCATTCAATTACATACTACGAAACTAAAGGAAATCTGGTATACGCCGCAACCCCATGGAGGCGGTGTGCGCGTCATGCTTAGCCCTCGAAAGAGGCTTGGTTAAAGGATCAGCGATATTATCGTCTGTCCCAACCTTACAAATGTCTATTTCCTTCCTCTCCACATTATCTCTAATAACGTGGTATTTCCTCAAAACGTGTCTAGACTTGTTGCTAGACTTGGGCTCCTTCGCTTGGAAAATAGCCCCACTGTTATCACAATAAACAGTCACAGGATCCACGGCACTAGGGACTACTCTTAGTCCATCCAAGAATTGCCGAATCCACACAGCTTCTTTAGCAGCTTCAGATGCCGCCAAATATTCTACTTCGGTTGTAGAATCCGCAGTGACACTCTGTTTGAAGCTCTTCCAACAAACAGCTCCTCCATTCAACATAAAGACATAGCCGGATTGGGATTTCAGATCATCCCCATCGGTTTGGAAACTTGCATCCGTGTAACCCTTTACACGTAGCTCAAGTTCTCCTCCAAACACAAGAAACGAATCCTTAGTTCTTCTCAAGTACTTAAGGATGTTCTTCACAGCTATCCAGTGACTCTCACCGGATTAGCTTGATACCACGGCTATCATGCTCAAGGCGAAAGCGACATCGGGACGAGTGCACATCATAGCATACATGATTGATCCTACAGCGGAAGCATAAGGGATCAATTTCATGCGCTCAATTTCCGCAGGAGTCGTAGGACATTGAGATTTCTTCAATGTTATTCCTACACTCATCTAAGAAAGCCTCTCTTGGAGTCTTTCATATTGAACCTATCAAGAATCTTATCAATATAAGTTTCTTGACTTAATGCTAGTATCCTTTTGGATCTATCTCTATAGATCCGGATACCCAAGATGCGTTGTGCTTCTCCCAAGTCCTTCATTTGGAAATGGTTTCCCAATTCCACCTTTACCGAGTTCAGACTTGGAATATCATTTCCAATCAATAGTATGTCATCCACATACAAAACAAGGAAGGTTACTTTACTCCCACTAAACTTCATGTACAAACAAGGTTCCTCGGCACTACGAGCGAAACCATGTTGTTTGATAACATGATCGAATCTGTGATTCCAACTCCTCGATGCTTGCTTAAGACCATAAATGGATCTCTTAAGCTTGCATACTTTCTTAGGGTTGGATGTATCTATAAAACCTTCAGGTTGTGTCATAAACACTTCCTCTTCTAGAATCCCATTCAAGAAGGCGGTTTTAACATCCATTTGCCATATTTCATAGTCATGAAATGCGGCAACCGCTAAGATTATCCTTATGGATCGAAGCATCGCAACTGGTGCAAAGGTTTCATCATAATGAATACCTTGGACTTGTGAAAAGCCCTTTGCCACCAATCTAGCTTTGTAAACATCAATATGTTTATCTATGCCGAGTTTGATTTTGAATATCCATTTACACTGAAGGGGTCGCACTTCTTCGTAAATCTACCAAGTCCCAAACTTGGTTCTCGTACATAGAATCCATTTCGGATTTCATGGCCTCAAGCCATTGTTCGAGTCAGCTACTAATAGCCGCCTTGTAGGTTGAGGGTTCGTTGCTTTGAATAACAACAAATCACCCTCCTCCTCGATGTTACCAGAGGTAGCAGCCAGGTTGTTGACTAACTCTTCCCGACCTCCTAGGGATTATAACCGTGTCGACGACGAGGAAGCGGTTTCCTCGCTTTCTGTCTCGGTTTGTGGCTCTTGAACTTCATCAAGTTCAAATTTTCTCCCACTGCTTCTTAGAAATAAATTCATTTTCTAGGAAAACAAAGATCACGAGCCACAAACACTTTGTTCTCGTGAGGGTTGTAGAAGTAATAACCACAGGTTTCCTTAGGATAACCTACAAATAGACATTTGTCAGACCTTGGAGCGAGTTTATCGGCAGCTTTATTCTTAACGAATACCTCACATCCCCAAATTCTCATGAATGACAAATAGGGAACTGCTCCCATCCATATCTCATATGGAGTCTTATTGGCCGCTTTAGTCGGACTTGATTTAGTGAAAATACAGCAGATAATAGCGCAAAGCCCCAAAATGATCCAGAAGCTCAGTTTGACTCATCATAGACCTAACCATGTCAAGCAAAGTTCGGTTTCTCCTTTCGCAACACCATTTAATTGTGGTGTGCTTGAGGAGTCCATTGTGATAATATACCACAATTCTTAAGATGTGAATCAAACTCATTACTTAGATATTCGCCACCACGATCCGATCGTAGTGCTTTTATCCTTTTGTTTAATTGGTTCTCAACCTCATTTTGAAATTCTTTAAATTTCTCAAAAGCATCACTTTTATGCCTTATTAAGTAGACATAACCATATCTACTTAAATCATCGGTAAAAGTAATGAAGTAATGATATCCTCCTCTAGCGGTGATGTTTAATGGACCACACACATCGGTATGTATGAGTCCTAAAACCTCACTTGCTCGTGTCCCTTTACCACTAAAGGGTTGACGAGTCATCTTGCCTAAAAGGCAAGCTTCGCATGTACCATATGATTCGCAATCAAATGGTTTGAGAACCTTGGTCTCAACAAGTCTCTTTATGCGTCTTTCGTTTATGTGACCTAAACGACAATGCCAAAGGTAGGATTTGTTTGATTCATTCGTTTTGAGCCTCTTGTTCTCAACATGATAGACATCATTAACATCATTTAAAACATAAATACCTCCAATTGAAATAGCTTCACCATAAACCATTTCATTAAATGAAAAAGTACAACGGTTGTTCTTAATCATGAAACAAAAGCCTTCCGCATCTAGTACGGAGACGAAGATAATGTTTTTAGTTAGAGTTGGTACAAAATAACAGTTATTCAAATACAACTCTAAACCACTAGCAAGAGTAAGTACAAAAGTTCCCACGGAAACGGCCGCTACTCTAGCTCCATTGCCCATGCGGAGATCTACATCACCCTTGGCTAGGGCCCGCACGTTTCTCATCCCCTGCAAATGATTACAAAGGTGAGATCCACATCCGGTATCCAATACCCATGTAGAAATGCAAGCATGATTGATGTCAATCATATAGAGATTAGAAGGAATACCTTTGGATGTCTCACATCCATTCTTGAGATCCTTCTTATACTTGAGACAATTGCGCATCCAATGACCCACCTCATTACAATATTTGCAAGTGTCTGTGAGCGGTCTTCCCTTGTTGATCTTGGGCTTAGGCTTATGTGGAACACCTTCCACAATAGCCTTTCCCTTACCCTTGCCTATGTTAGATGGCCCTTTCTTGGCCACCTTCCCCTTCTTCACTCCCAAGTTCATGTTCTTCATTTTCATGGAGAGAACATCTTTCTTCTCCACCTCATTCACTTCCATATCCCTCTCGGCTTGGACCAAGAGTGCATGAAGTTCATGGTAACTCTTATCCATGTTGTTCATGTTATAGTTTACTCTAAAGTGAGCAAACTTGTTAGGAAGAGAATGGAGGATGCGGTTGATCGCAAGAGCCTTGGGTATAGCACACTCTTGACGCTCAAGAGTGTCTATATGCTCAATCATTTTGAGCACATGAGGACCAACTTTTTGGTTCCTCTCAAGCTTTGCATTGAAAAACCGAACCGCGGCTTCATAAAGCCTTATTTGCGGTGCTTTGGAGAACATGGTTGTCACTCGAGTGAATATCGCATATGCACTCTTTTGAGTAACCATTCGGAGTTTGAGAGCGGGTGACATGGACCATATCAAGACGTTTTTCACGTCATTGTCCACTTTCACATACTCATCATAGGCGGCACGAGCCGCGCCGGATCGAGAAGTGGGTTCGGCGGGTGGTTGATCGGTAAGGTGCTTGAGCACATTGTCGGATGTAGCGGCGCCCTTCATTGTCGAATCCCATTCGACGAAGTTGCTACCGTCATCCTTGAGGATACACTTATCCATCACGGTTCGCAACCATGAATCTTTGCCCAAAATGGGCGCGGGAGTTGATGATGATGATGCCATTGCGATAAATGATTCTACAATAAATATGAGGAAATATGTAAGCATTCATTGTTCATTTTATAACATTTGCTAAAACTCATTTTTAAAACAAATGTCCATTTATATAATGATCTCCCACGAAATTATATAAATGATTCCAAGACTCGTTTTCCATATAAAATTAGACATCTCATGTTTCCTTTTATATAAAAACGATAAGTCAACACTTGACTAATTCTACACTAGAATGCTTGGTTGATGATTTTCTTATAAAATGCATCGATTAGCCCCAAATAACTCTTATTTGGTTGAGTCCAAACCAAATTAGCATGGGACTTCCTCCCACTACTTACCCATGGTAACAAGGTTCCACGTCATGAGGCCCTCACGACCATGGGGTTCATAGTTGCTAAATTTGGAAAGGCTTAATCTCAATTCATTTTGATAAAAATGTGGGTGATCTTGTCAATTTTAGTCATAAAATTCTTTATAAGTGAACTAATTTTAAGAATGGCGATCTAAAAAAAAGACAATCGGAGTGGGATATCGAGGCATGCATGGCGATTTTGGCATGTGTGCGGAAAATAAGCAAACAAACAAGCATGATAAAGCAAGCAAGCATAACCTAGTATGGCCACCTAAAAATAATAAAAATACAAGGAGTTACAAATTGGAAACCAACTCCTTTGGTCCCTCTTCAAATGGACTTCATCCAAAGGCACCTCCTTGCTAGCTTTAGAACACTTCTAAGGCTCCATGTCGATCTCCATCACCGGTCTTCGATTTACAAATAGTTACAAATATGATTTACAAATGAATACATAGCAATCCTATTATACATTTATAAATGAAATAAACTATTAAATTACAAACCGGCGATACGAGATCGCATTTAATTACAAACCACACGATATTCCCTTTCATTACGGGTAATATCGGTAAAATATAACAAACTATGGCCATACTAGTAAAAACAAACATTCATTCAATAATAAACATTCATCCAAACATGCATAATGTAAAGCTTATGAATAAAAACATGCCAAAATCGCCCTAAACAATAATCGCATTAACTTGTTTCAAACCGATCTCATTTTAAATCGATTAATCTCATATTAATCAATAATGCTTAAAACACCTTTTAAGCTTGAACTAAACTTCTAAACTGATTTTAGAACACCTAACATTAGTTTATACTAACATATGGTGATTTTAGTTCATAAACATGGTCATTTGCTAATTAGAAGTACTTTAATCATAACCCTTTTATGAATAAAGCTTTATAAAATCAAAATAAAATAAAATAAAATTATTTTTATTTTGGAAAAATTTTGTATATTCTGGAACACTTCCAAAATATCAGAAAAGAAAAGTTTGGCCAGAAAATATTTACGAATTATTTTATATAAAATAACATACGATTTCTTCGGTTTTATCTCATAAAATCAAGAAAACGTGTAAAACAGTGAGGAAAAATCCCAAATTTATACGAGAGCATCCTCATAATGTGTAAAAATATTGGTATAAATTTCATGTCCAGAAAACAACATTTACTATATTTTTGGACATAAAACTCATTATATACCGATTTAAAACAAAAATATGAATAAATATTCAAAACTCAAAATCTGACTTTGAAAATTTACATGCAGAAAGTATAAATATGAAGTATCACTGTGTAAACATTTCGTGACCAGATTCGAACTATAACTATTTATAGTAATTATTTTAGCCAAAAACACACTTTTTGACTCGGTTTTGTATGAAAATCATTTAAATTAGCAAACAAATTCCAAAAATTACGAAATTTGACCAGAAACTTCATGAGACCAGAAACTTTGCATGCAATAAAAATCTCGTGTTAAAACCATTTTTAACACTATTTTCGGATTTTATGTTATTTATTCTCAATAAATACATAAAACTCCAAAAACAACAAAATAAATTTGTAACTACAAGCCTTGGCTTTGATACCACTTGTAGGGATCGGATCCCATTCACTAATCAAGTATTAGTGTAAATCAAATTACTCTAATTTGATTTAGCAAGATCTATGTAGTTAACAAAAGTATTTTGTTACAAGATTAGAAATTTATACCTTTCTTAAAAAGGAAATTAGGGCACTAAACTAGAACTCCTTTCTAGTTTAGTTTCTTGAGTATGAGCTTAGGATGATCCTCCTTAAAACCCAAGTTTCCAATAATAGAAAACCTCCTAAAGTTGCACCCAAGAACTTAACTCCAAAATACTAAGTATCTTGAACTAGAGATCACTTAGTACTAACTTGATAATATGTGATGATATTATTATTATTACTAACTCTTAGTAATAGTATAATATGAGTATTAGTTTAGAGAGAATATGTTGTGAGAGATGGAGATGAAAATGAATTGCATGAATACTTTTCTCTTCCTTTGGCCTTTGATATATACCCAAAAGACAAAGTGTGTTGGACACACTAAGCGGGAGGGGGCCGGCCATTTAGAGGAGAGGGAGTGAAGAGTTTAGTTGCTTTTTCTTGTTTAGAACAAAGGCTTAAAGTGTAATCATGATGTTTAAAGCATGCATGACAATACACTACAATTCAAAATAGAAAAAGACAAAGAGGAGTGTATCCTCTCTTCCTTCCCTTTGGACGGTCCATAAGGGCCCTAAAAGGGTCTATTTTGTTTTCAATATTTGTCCCACAAAAAGATATAATTTATCACTTAATTATCTAATATAATAAAGTGTAAATCAATTAAACTCTTCCTTAATATACATGTACACTTACACATATATTAAAAATGTACTTTTTACTAATCTCATTAGTAAAATATACACAATTAGTGAATTAACACTTAATCACTAATTCTCGTCTCCTCTAATAATTTTATCGATATAAAATTAAATCATTCGAGTTCACAACTCGATTTCTCTCTAAATCAATACACTGACTAACCGTTAGTCAAATTATCAAGTCACTAATATAATCGTATCTCATACAATTAATTAGCTTAAATATTTAGATGCGTTCTATAGGTGTGACTTAAAGGGATCAATTGATTACCGCCGTTCTCACGACAATAACGTCAAACTCTAGTCAGCCAATCGTTATTGATTTACGTTAATCAATTGACAATAATCCAGGATTATCCCCATGTATTCCTTAATTGAGATTTATTAAGTAATCGCACTATTGTGGAGGACACATACTCCAACAGAGACACTGAGCTATGCGCAATCGGTTACGCAGATGCTAGTTTCCAGACGGATCGAGATGACTCGAAGTCTCAATCTGGATTCGTTTTTACTCTAAATGGCGCTGCGGTCAGCTGGAAAAGCTCCAAACAAACAGTTATAGCAGATTCCACGACTGAGTTCGAGTACTATGCTGCTTTAGAGGTTGCGAAGGAAGCTATATGGATGCGTCAGTTCTTACAAGGACTAACGGCAGTTCCTAGTTCGAATGACCCGATCACCATCTATTGTGACAATAGTGGTGCCATCTTCCAGGCAAAGGAGCCGAAGTCCAGTAACAAGTCTCGGCACGTGCAAAGGAAGGCTCACATGATCCGAGATTACGTGGAGCAGAAGGAGATAGTGATTGACAAAATTGCTACGGATGATAACGTGGCAGATCCTCTCACTAAACCGTTGAGACATGATAAGCACGAAGGGCACGTTATTTCCATATGAATTTAGCGTGTTCTTGAGTTGTATTAGTTGTTTGTATGGATTTGACACTTGTTTTTCCTAAAACTTCTAATAAAAATCATCGTTTTTTATATATATTGTTTTTCATGAGGGTTGTGCAGACAACGTTGAACACCTCAAAGTGAACTGAATTGCTTTATATTTTGTTTTGGTCCGTGATCGCCTACACGAGCTGATAACTTTGGCAATCATTTTGTGACGTTGATTGATGGTGGGTTCAACGAGCCATAAGTCAAACTGTTGACTGATCGATCACAGATGCGGGTTTACTGAAATCGCGCAGGACAATTTTTGTGACGACTACATGGAGTCCTAAATGTTTCAGAACATTAGGTGCTGGGTCGTGGATAGGACATCCATAGTGTTCCTAGAGTCGATTCTTTTGACTATCGACTGTCTCTTGAGATTAAGGCAGATTTTGGGTGACTTTGGTTTCTTTCTCACGGTCGACCGTAACAGGAGGCCAAGTAGATCTTCACTGGGTCATTTCATGCTGCGCTTTCATCTGCCGGATTCGAGTTGAGGAAAATATCCAACTTCTATCGAGTTATAATACTTTTCTCGTATTACTCGAGGAGTCAGAATCGAAATGCATGGCCATGCTCGAATAATGATTCGTTTATCAGTTAAGCTACTCTCTAGTCGGGGAAACCACTCTTGATTCTGATCACTTGTAAACTACGACCTTTGTGAATACGGACTTTGCAAATTGGTTTACATTGAGTGGGAGAAATTTATTATGGATATGAGAATTGGTTATCGCACCTACACTTGTACGGACAAGTGGGAGATTGTTGGAGTTAGTGTCCTCCACAGTTAGTGCAATAACATAAATAAATCTCTAAAGGTACACAGGGTACATTTCGTATTTAATCAGTTGATTAACGTTTATCGATAACGGTTGGCTTGCTAGAAAAGTTTGACGTTATTGTCATACAGATGGCGAAGATCAACTGGTCCCTAAGAGTCATACCTAAAGGATGTGTTTGAGAGATATGATTATTTGAGAAAATGATCATATCCATGCCTTACTTAATGACTAAACGGTTAGTCAGTGTTGTTGACTAAAATGTTAGTCAGTGTGATGATGTTACTGACTAAAATGTTAATTAGCCAGTGTAATGGTGATACGGCTATTTAATACAGATTAAATAATATTAGCTAAGACGAATTAAATGTAATTCGTAAATTGAATATAAAATGTTATATTTAATTGTTGTGTATAATGCAAGCTAATTAAATATAAACCGTTATAATTAATTAGCAAATTATAAATATAAGGATATTTATAGTATATTATAGTCGGTCCATACAGATGACACTAGTAATATATTGCATTATATTATAAGCTAAATTGACCAAGAGAAAAGTGTCCAGATACATTCTGACCCGATACACTTTGTATCTTGATCAACAAGTGAAGTATTTGAGGAGAATTAAATCTCCCCAAATACAAGATAGAGGCCGGCCATATTGGATGGAGAGGAGTTGTAGATACCCGTATCCGTACCCCCCAAAAGCAAACCCGATGACGAAAAGGACTTTCATGCATGTTTTAAAATGAGACAAAACGGTACATAAGTGTCTAAAACATTTTAGTCATCTTTAACGTATTAATTTGAATTTGCATATTTCGTAAAAATGAGTATTAATTTAGTCATTTTAAATCGTAAGTCAACACAATACGCACAAGCACGACATAAGAATGCCTCACAAAATGACCCAAGAATACAAAAACAACCCAAGCACACAAAAACGGCCTAAAACACACAAAATGGCCCAAGCACCCGAGCGGGCCAAAATGCGTCCCGGGTCACATTCTTACAAAACAAAATCCCACAAAGTCGTAAAATAATGTATTACAATATTGTTTTACTTCGAACCAAGATCGAAAAACACGACGAAAAACCGAAACACGAAACACGAAATACGAAAATCAAAACAAAAACCAAGTTGATTAACAACTTGATCATGTTGCAGCCCCAAAAGTCAGCAAAGCTGCTCGACAAACTTGCTCTTACATCTTACACACCTACGTTGACAAATACGGCGCTACAAATCTGTCAGAAAAAGCCATAAAATCGCCAGAATAGTGGCGATTTTCAGGAAAATCGCCTGACCTCTGGCGATTTTCCCCCTCCCCTCTGACATTCTGGCGATTTTCCCTTTAATCGCTGGTTCTCTGGCGATTTTCTGATCAATTAGGCATAAAACACGAAGCATTTGCTATAAATAGCAGCCCTTACTCGACCCAAAGATCAACAATCGAATCATCAATTCAACCGACAACAACAGTTACAACAACATTTAAAATCGATACTCATATTCACAAAAAGCCTCTCGCACTTATAAATTTCCACTTTAAAACCGTCTTTGCATTTCAAGGTAAAGAAATTTTACCTCCCGATTAGACGTTGGAGACTTATGGGGTTACTTTAACCCACCCCGATATTGGCATTAACGAACTCGTATTCGCAATACGATTGTAGTAATTCGAATCAAATGATTCGTCTAAACCTCGCCAATATCGCATAAATAAACGACTCAAAATCACTAAATTAAGCACCCACTTTTACATTATGCAAATTCTCGATTCATGCATTAAATTACGACTAAAACACGGATTCGACATTTAACTGTACCGTTTCATATAGTCTTTTAAACATGCAAAACCGAGGGTTTTTACAAAATCTTAGAATTGAGCACAAGTCGGAGAATAATGTTTAGTTATTAATTCAAATACAATGAATTAGTAATTTTACGTATATTTCCTATAGCAAATCGTCATAGCTATGACAGCTTATATTTATTTTACATATTTGTCGAGTCATATATTTGCATTTGTACGTAGCGTCCTATTAGCCCAAATATCGAAATTAAAGCATATGTTTTCAAATTAGTAAAGACTACTTTTAAGTAGGCCTTTTATCATAGCTTTTCAATATACTTTGTCAAAACTTTAGAAGGGTAACCTCACTCAGAATCCTCTCTGGTTTCACAATAGCCTCGAAGGATAGGTATCGACGCACCTTGAAATCTGAGACCTTCGTCTTATGATTTTAAGATGCGTTGAATAGGTTCCAAATTCCTTATAATTTGGTGGCGACTCCAAAAACACGCTTTAAAAGGATTTTTATATTTCTTTTTATTATCTTCACATGCAATGACATTCCCCCTCTCTAAACAAAAGAACGCTCGAGCGAGTTTAAGTCAAGCAAAGCACCAAAAATGCGGGGCTCTGGCGACCCGCGAGCTTCTTGCAAAATTCATTTTTTCCGCTGCTGCATTCCGCCCCATGACACGAGGCGGGCGCGAAGGCGTCGAGAAGGGATATCCACTTTTCCAGATCCTCGGTTGGCGACTCATTGAGGGACGAGCATGT
Organism: Dianthus caryophyllus; assembly: GCA_023091065.1. NCBI lineage: Eukaryota > Viridiplantae > Streptophyta > Magnoliopsida > Caryophyllales > Caryophyllaceae > Dianthus > Dianthus caryophyllus. The sequence goes on along the minus strand of CM041526.1, from coordinate 26,222,694 downwards.
TTTTATTTTGAAAATTAACTTTTCATTTTATTTTAAAAAAACATAAAGAAGTGAAACTTGAAACTTTGAAAACATTTCTGCTTTCGATATTTGGGCAATAGCACGTTTGAGTCGAATCCTCCTGATTCATAACCACACCCTTCGAGGGACGGCCCCAAGTAAAAACACGCTTCCTAAGCGTGTATACTCTGGACACGTCGATCTCTCACCCTTCCACGATCACAAGTACTGGTATTCCGTACAAGTGAATCGTAGCAGGTCAAACTCGAACGCTCTAGACCCCGTATTGAATCCACACTGATGTGTGTGATCTTGCGGATAACTCTACACAAACGTTGCGGGAATGACCGGAAGGAACCTTACCCTAAAGCCAAAAACCCGCGTCTATACGTACAAATCCAAAGCTATAGCACCCTCGCTATGGTCGTCTTCCAAACGAAGGCATGCAAAAACATTTTCATAGAGCATTACACTTTCAAAAGACGTCAATTTTGAAAGTACATTTTCAAACATTTTTCAAAAAGCATACTTTTAAGCATACGATCAGGATCATTGACCTATAGTCAACTGAACCTGACTAACCTTACACCACGATATTCAAAACCGATCGAAAATAATCACTACATTTTCGGTCCTTTACAAAACATAAATGCATTATACGACTGACGTATCGTCATAATACATTTATCGCAAAAACATTTCACAAAGCAAAACCCGAAAGTGTCAATTCACTTCGGATATTTCAAGTAAGCAGACACTTTCTCATTTTTGAGGTAGCCCTAAGTCGAGTGACTTGCTAGTCACCCCGACTTAACCAAACTATCTCTTTCAAAAATAAACAAAACACGGACTCGTTCAAATACGAATCCGTTGATTTACATGTCAGGTTGGGTGACTTATCGTCATTACAACTCGACTCCCCGTGTCACACGTAAAAGGCAAACAACAGCTGCTTTTTACCCAATTTAACATCCTTAGATCGACTAGCCTATCGCTACTCCGGTCTGATTCCTTTTTACATCACAACCTAACGATAAACCCCTGGCAACATACCACTAACTTGGGTTAATCAGATTGTGATCATACAAACTTTTATTTACATCGAGACTAGAGACGCGCCAACGCATCCTTACCTCAAGAGCTTCCCGTGTCTTTAAGCTAAAAACACGAGTCGAGTCCTGCACACGCTTTCGCACTTTTACTTTTTAATGCGGTTTTTCTTTGAGTCTTTATTTTCTTTCGGAGGTCACTAAGGTTTAGAACTCTGCAGGTCCATCCCCTAAAAAGTCCTGGATACGCGACGTACTAAGGATCGTCATCTGAACCCTCCGCCACCTCCAAAGAAACGTACTTACAACAGATCGAAACCAAAAGCTACCATGGCACTCAACAATGAAGAAAATGTCGGAGGAATCCCAACTCCTCCCCCGTCAGTGGTCACCGCAGAACATGTTCAACAGCTCAACAGCAAAATTCTTAGTCTCACTGCTGCAATCGAACAAATGGCCACAATGCAGAAACTCGAGGCCGAGAAAAATGCCAAGTACCTTGCTGAAGAGGCTGAACGAAATGCTAAAAGAATTCGTTCAATGGAAGAACGCCTCACCCACTCGAAGGGATATTCCATTTATGAGGAAACTGAACATGTCCCAAAAAGCGTCAAGTCCTTACTACCGGCTAAGCTCTCACTCAGCGATCTCCCTATCTTCAAGGGTCATGAAAGTCCGCTTGTACACATCAAGGATTTCAAGGCTAAAATGGCCGTCATGGGCGTCGATCCCTCAGCCTGGGCTACTCTATTCCCGCATTCTTTGGATGCACAACCTAGGGCCTGGTTCTACGCCTTGGACCCACACAAGACTACTACTTTCAAAGAAATCACGGTCCAGTTCGACAATCAGTATCACGACAATAACGATACTCAAGTCTCGCTACGTACCCTGGAAGTTCTGTCACAAAAGGACAATGAAGGCTTCAGTGAATACCTCACGCGTTGGAAGAAACTCAGTGCCCAGATATCTAACCGTCCCAAAGACGCAGAACTAATCACCAAGTTCATTAATAATCTCACCCCTGCATATCAACAGCATTTGCGCTACGGCAACTTTGACAGTTTCGCTTCGCTCAGTACCGTGGGTCAATTAATCGAAGATGACCTCCGTAAGGAAAAGACTAAGGTTGCAAGCCGAGGTTACCAGGGTAGCTCATCACGAGCCGTCACCAAAGCAGAACCGCCATCAGATTAACGCCTGGAAGAACTAGCGCCTTCCCCAACTTACACCACACCAACGAAATACACCGCGCCTCCTCCTAAGGCGTCATACCCATCTGCGGGTCAGGCTTCGTCAAAACCACGACGAAGCTTTGATCCGATCTACATGACTTACTCTAAAGCTCTACAGAGGCTTGTGAGCGAAACGCATTTCAACTCCTGGGACCTACTAGCGAGCCTCCTCAAGATAAAAAGCCCAAGTCATGGGATCGAGAATGCGTCTTGTGAGTTCCACAGGAAAAGGACATGATCTTGAACAATGCTTAGTTTAAAGAACATAATCCAAGATTTCATCGATGACAATACCATCGAAGCCTACTCCAGTCCTAAACCTTGAACCATTTCAATCCTCTACACACCCATGCCATCTTCGTGGGTACACACCCCATCCTCGATCGCTCTCACCGATCGTCTCAAAGACCACGAAATCAATGGTATCTGGGGCGATTCGATGAGGAGGACAATCACACGAGCAATCACAGGTTACCTATTCCCGCCGTAAGAAGAAGAAGAGGAAGATCGAAAACCCACGGGGATATACGGAAAATGCCCCACAAATACCCAATCGGGTTGTTCGATAGTGGCGATGAGATAGCCTACTTAACTCGCTCCGGCCGTCCATACAGAGCCTCGGCTGAAGTCTGCTGGAACCCTGTGTTTTCCGTCAAAAACAACTAGCCAAGACAAAAACAAAGGCGTAGTCATAAACGAGGCTACAACACCACCCACAAAGACTACACCATCACCTCAAGTAGCCACGCCTCCGCCTGCAGCTACTACACCTGTTCAATCGCAGATCGACATAGCATCGTCAGCGCCACTCCAAAGACATCGCTGAAATGGAGATTCAATTCAAAAGCGACTCTAAAAACAAAAGCGGATATCTCAATCTGGCGGCTCTTAAGAGAATCATTGGGACACCGTGAAGCTCTCTACCGAAGCTTTGCGGTCACCCTATTACAACAGAGATGTCGCTGAAAAACTAATCACCACATCACCCGCGTGAATGGCAAGCTAAGCGCCATCACTTTCTCGACAAAGACCTCCCGCCATTCGGAGGCACTCACAACCTAGCACTCTACATTAACGTAGAATGCCATGGCATGACACTACCTGTCGACCTCATCGACAACGGATCCGCGATCAACGCCCCGCCTTTAAACAAACTAAAAGCTGTGAATCAAGGAAAATGACTTCATCCCCTCGCCAGACGGGTCGTGGCTTATAGCGGTACCCGCCATGACATAAAAGTGGACCATCTCTTTTCCTATCATGACAGACTCGCCATAAGGGAAACCAATTCGGATAATCGACATACCCCCAGCATACAACATGTTATTGGGTAGACCCTGGATCCATGCAACCAAAGCAGTCACCTCAAGCTTACACCAAAAGGTTAAACTTCCCCTGGACGATGAAGTCGTCACTATCCACGCATCAAACTTTCGAGCTTCCCTGCAGCAGCAAAAGCTCGATAACGACACTGCAAGAATAAGCACCGAAACCCCGGACATCACCTGTGGTTTTGATTTCGACTTTGACATCTGCACATTGACTCGCGAGGAGGAAATTACAGCACTCTATGTAAAGGATAACGACAACAAATGGCCTACCATGGGCCTAGGTTATGTGCCATGGTCCTACGAAGTTACCCGTGGGGAACAAGCATTCAATGACCGTAAGAGAGGTCGTGACTTTCGCATAGAGCCATATCACATATTCACAGACAAATACTTCGTCAAAGAGGGCGCAAGCAAGATGCCCAAGGACTACTTCTCCTCTACCATCGCAGCGATTGAACGCCGTTCCGACATCCTGCAACCACGCCTTTAACCCCACCGACTGATTGTCTCCGTTTGAGGAGAAGACGACGACGGATGGTCAAAAACCCTTAAATGGGTGACAAGGTGGTCGCACTTTCAAAATCACTACGGAGAAGGCTACACTTTCGAGAACTCGACTCGGGAGAAGCGAAGGAGAGGACCCTGGCGACAAATCCATCATAGAGTTTAGGCCCCCGTCATCACTTCAAGTCTTTCACCCCAACCAAGCCTCTCCGCTATATGCCGATGTGATAGACATAGACAAAGAACTAGAGTCTCTAAAGTTGTCTAAAGCTCCTGTCTGAGCTATCTTCAAATGTAATCGCCAAAACAATAATAACAACGTTTCTAGTTACTACTTGCCTTGTTTTCCTTTAAAAGCGCATTTTCTAATACTCACGATAACGTTAAGCATAATAACATTGCATTGCATAAATACATTGCAAGTATCGTTTCAAAACCCGAACAGGACCCCATCATTGAAGACACAACAATCATTGATGTGGGAACACCTGAAGAACCCCGAAAACTACAAATGGGGCTTCCTTAAGCATGGAAGAAAAAGCGTACAATCGAACTACTCCACGTAATTCAAAGACGTCTTTGCTTGGTCCTACAAGGACATGCCTGGCATTGACCGCGAAATAGCGTAACATCGCATCCCACTCAAACCAGTGCCAAACCTATTAAGCAAAAACTACGCCGCATTAAGCCGAATGGTCCCTCATGGTCAAAGAAGAGATCGAAAAGCAACTACAAAGTGTGCTTCATCCAAGTCATCGAATACTCAGTTGGGTATCAAACATGGTCCCGCTATGAAGAAAAATGGAAAGATACGGTATGTGCAGACTTTCGCGACCTTAACAAGGCTTGCCCAAAAGATGATCTCCCATTGCCCCACATGGACATACTTGTAGACAACACGGCCGACCACGCGTTACTGTCATTCATGGATGGGTATGCAGGTTACAACCAAATCAAAATGGCAACAGATGACATGCCTAAGACCACCTTTGTGACACCCTGGGGCACGTACTGCTATACTGTCATGCCTTTCGGACTCATTAACGCAGGCGCCACTTATCAACGTACCGCAACTACTCTGCTACATGACATGATGCATAAAGAAGTAGAGGTCTATGTTGACGACATGATTGTAAAATCAAAGCAAAGGGAAGATCACATCACCAACCTGCGTAAGTTCTTCACCAGAATCAGGCAATACAAAATGCGCCTCAACCCACAGAAATGCACTTTTGGGGTTACGTCGGGCAAGTTATTGGGTCACATCGTAAGCCAACGTGGAATCGAGATCGACCCTGTCAAAATTAAAGCAATACTGGAGATGAAACCTCCAAGCAACATTGATGAGATCAGAAGTTTCTTGGGACAAGTCCAATATATTTCTCGGTTCATTAGCAAGCTCACAATGGTTTGCGAACCAATTTTCAAGAAGCTGAAAAAGGAAGAACACACAAAATGGGACGACAACTGTCAACAAGCATTCGACAAAGTCAAGACCCTGCTTACCAATCCACCTGCTCGATGCCACCCCGTAAAGATCTACCTCTTTCACACTACCTAACACCTACGCCAAACGCCATGGGCGCCATGCTCGCTCAGGAAGTAAACAACGAAGAAAGAGCAATTTACTACATTAGCAAGAAGTTCCAAGACTACGAGACTCGCTACGAGCCTGTGGAGAAGAGCTGCCTCGCTCTAGTCTGGGCCACCAAAAAGCTTAGACATTACCTCCTCGCTCACACAACCAGAGTATACTCCCTAATGGATCCGCTCAAATACTTGTTTGGCTTCAGATTAAATGGTCGTATGGCGGATGGACACTCTTGCTAGGCGAGTATGAGCTCAAATACTTACCTTTGAAAGTCATTAAGGGAAGAGCTGTTTCGGACTTTCTCGCAGAAAATGCCATCATCGAACAACCTAAGATTGACACGACGTCATTTCCCGACGACGGAATCTTCACGATCGATCTTGAGTCTTGGCGGCTACTTGATGGAGCCTCGAGCTACCGCGGATCTGACATAGGAATACTCCTAATATCCCCTAACGGCGATCATACACCCATCTCAATCAAGCTCGACTTTAACGCCACCAACAATGCAAAGAATATGAAGCTTGCATTTACGACTTCTGGCGACCATGGCCCTCAACATAAAACACCTCGAGTACACGGAGACTCCTTCCTAATCATAAATCAAGTAACAGGGCATGGAGAATCATGAACGAAACCCTCGCAAAATACCAAGCAAAGATACAAACACTCCTTACGTAATTTGATTGCGTGAGAATTCTACCACCTCCCAAGGGAAGAAAATCAATTTCTTGACGACCGTCAAAACTTTCATCCCTTCTCAACATGCCACCGAATGTTGACACACTACCCATTGTCGCCGAGAGACGTGGTGAGCCGCATACATCCACACCATAGACATCGACGGCGAGAACATACCGAGCCATGGTACCAAGCAATACTCAACTACAAAACACACAACTCTTATCCACCTGATACCGACAAGCGCGGTAAAAGGGCTATAAGACTCCTTGCGTCCCAATTCGTACTCGAAATGGGACAACTACTCAAAAAGACGCCACAAGGTACCCTGCTCATGTGTGTGGACTTCAAGAAAGGGCAGGAAATCATAGCCCAGGTGCACGATGGCGAATGCGGTCCACACATGAATGCAAGAGCGCTATGCAAGCAAATCCTGCGACTTGGGTGGTATTGGACGACCATGGAAGCAGACTGCATTCATTACGTCAAACACTGCCATAACTGTCAAATATTCAGTAACATACAACATGTACCCCCTTCGCCCCTCTACAGCCTCACATCTCCATGGCCTTTCTCAACTTGGGGCATTGATGTGATAGGCAAAGTCCATCCTATCGGAGCAGGAGGACACTGCTTCGTACTAGTAGCGATCGACTATTTCACGAAATGGGTAGAAGCAGCATCCTTCCGCACCCTCGGCTCAAAGGAAGTCGCCAAGTTCATACAAACAAACATCATATGCCGATACGGCATACCGCACGAGTTTATAAGCGATCAAGGCTCACACTTTCAAGGCGAAGCAGAAGCCATACTTGCCAAATACGGCATACAACATCACCGATCCTCTCCTTACCGACCCCAAACCAACGGAGCCGTGGAAGCAGCAAACAAAACTATAGTCACCATCTTGGAGAAAATGATCGACGGTTGTCGAGATTGGCCCAACAAGATCCCATTCGCATTATGGGGATATCGCACAACCATACGCACACCCACAGGCATGACGCCTTATTTTCTCACCTATGGCATGGAAGCCGTGCAACCAGTGGAGATCGAAATGAAATCTCTACGGATACTAATGGAAAGTAGCATCCCAGAAGCAGAATGGGCTCGCGAACGTTACGAGCAACTCATGCTCCTAGACGAACGCAGGCTAAATTCCTTAAGCATTGTGCGAACGTACCAAGCACGACTACAAAGAGCATTCAACAAACGAGTTCGACCACGAAACATAAAAGTGGGAGACCTGGTATCAAGTCGACGCGCACCACTCCTGTTGACCCACGAGGAAAGTTCAAACCTAATCGGGCGGACCTTACCTGCGTCAAAGAAATCTACGCAGGAGGAGCGGTCAAACTAAGCGATCTCGGGCGGTCGAGTTCAATCGGGCAACAAATCTCGACCACTAAAGAAATACTACCCTTGAAACACTTGCAATGTATTTATAACATGTAATTAAACACAATTCTACGGTAAGATGCCCTAAACGTGCACATCCATCACAAAAAGCAAGACACAATTCTACGAGCGAGCATGCCCCTAAACATGCATTCAAAATAATACAACTCGAACTACGCCAGAAGCTTGATTCCATTTACATGGATACGAGGCGACTTTCAAAGCACAAATTGACATCCAACACAAAATCACATACCCAAAACATCTCAAGGATATGACGAACATGACAAAATTCAAAATACAAGATACGTATGTTTTAACCTTAAAAGAAACAAGGCAAGTTACGCAAAGGGAACTTTTGTCTTATTATGCTGCAATAGGGAAACATTTACATTTGTATTTTGCAACCGGGTGCAGGTACATAACACTACTAGCACACACAACACCTACAAGCATTACATGATCCCGGCATTACCTTCGGGTTTAGGGAATACAAAAACAAACAAACAACTAGCAACAAGCATTCGGATAACATTCTTCGACAGGAGGAGAACTCAACCCATATGAGGAGCACCATCACTACCATCCTGGATCGAGCATTAACCATGATGAAGCCGAAGTTGACTAAGCTCCGCCTCAGTGGGCTGATGCGCTTCCCGAACTCGAACTTCCCTACTTCCACGGCCAAAACGCATCGGGTGGAAGGCGACGTCGGCGGCTCGTTTTGCTCTATAGCTCGGGCGTGCCTCTGGCGAGTAGTTGGCGCCGTGGTCCACCGGACATATGACCTCGAAACCCTCACCGTGGCAGGTATCCCTGCCACTTGCCACCTGGGACGCATAAGCCATCCTCGCGACCATGCATCAGTAATCTGGTTATTAAGTACAACCAAATCCTGGATCACGGTATCCTGCCCCGGGATGAACTGGGCATAGCCCATTTGCCTTCTCACTCTCAGAGGATGAATAAACACCCCAATGTCAAAACCGCATAGCATGACTCCAGAAGGACCATCACCCACAGCACTGCCAGTCACAGTGGTAATTTCCCACCATGGCACAACCCAACGGATAGCCGATGCTCTCACAAAAGTAGGAAAATAGTCGTTAGGCCGGCCATTGGGACCCCTCCATCGCAGGCCACGACTGGTCACGCCAGCCGCCGTATATGATGCGCCATAAGGGATAGCGCCAAAGACGCTCGTTGACGCTCCATTAGCCGGCCAAATAATGACCGGACAACCACGATAGGCATGCGCTCTATTACACGCCCGATCATCTAGACCAAGGATCGTCTCCGCCAAGATCAACGCCGCAGGGTTGTAGCCCATCTCCATCTGCTGCACAACGCATACCAGTCGCGCCTCACCGAATCCCATTCCGTCCACCGAATCGGGGAACATGAAACAGTGCACAAGGCAAAGAGCCAGAGCTCTCCTACGAGCAACCACGCCAATGCTCCCATCATCATAATTCATGAACTTTTGGCAAAGACGGATCATATTCAAGCGCCCATCCAGGAACAGGTCCTCCGTTTCGAGCCTCGTCATCTTAAGGAAGTTTTGCATATTCCTTTGGTACCCGAGCTCCTGGCGACGACGCGCTGGAGTGACAATGCGAGTCCACCTCAGATGGCGGCAAACTCCTCAACCAAGGGCAAACTTCCCGTCAGTCGAAGCGAAATACGTGGTATGCCAAGTCCCGATGTCTGAGGCAAGCATCCGGGAACTCGGTTCCATCCGAACCTGCCTTAAACCTAGGAATACACCCAGACCACAGCCCCTAAGGTTCCTCTTCTCGATACCCGATAGCATAGCACACCACATCCCCACAAGTCCCTCCAAATGCTCCATTACTCACAAAAAAGACAATGCTCTGCTGAATATTACAAATACTAATATGATATGAGTAATGAAATGGCAAGCTAAAACGTAATATGAATTGTGAGTGGAGGAGATGGATGAATGAACTAAACATGAGCATCCTTCTTATAGGCAACGTCTTCGAGAGGCAACAATCCAAAGTATAATCGCTAGTGAACCAGCGATTAACCAAAAAATCAAAACAAAAAGCCAAAAACAGCCCAAAAATCGCCAGAAATCAGGCGATTTACACTAAAATCGCCAGATGACTGGCGATTTTCCCTTAAATCGCCTGATTTCTGTTGATTTTTGGGAAAATCGTTGGTATTCAGGCGATTTTCTGTGTTATTTCCGACATTGATGCGACGACTGCGCACCGTCTTGCAGCCTACGAGGTGCAGAAAACACTTTTCACAAATTATGACCGCCGTTACTTTCCTTTACCACGATTATCAATTACGGTTTCGATGCGGCTCTACGTCGTATTCTGTCATTTCGTGATCGACTCTCGACTAATGTTTTGCACATACGCTTCACAAAATTCAACCGTCACATTTCGCGAGCTTACGTTAGAGCACGACGTAATTAATTCACATCTTCTACGACGTCAAAGCACCTTTACGGTCTCACAAAATTCAACCGTCACATTTCGTAAGCTTACGTTAAAACACGACGTAATTAATTCACATCTTTACGAACGTCAAAAGCACCTTTTACGGTCTCACAAAATTCAACCGTCACATTTCGTAAGCTTACGTTAAAGCACGACGTAATTAATTCATTTTTACGAACCTCAAAAACGCCTTTACGGTCTCACAAAATTCATTCATCTTTTCTCGCAAGTTTTACGATGAAGCACGACGTTCTTCTTTTACATTTTTATGAGCGTCAAAAGCGTCTTTTACGGACTCAAAATATTTTCTTCAAAATGCATGTTTTATAAAAATCTTACGTATGCATACTCTTATTACGGGTCAGAAAAAAATCTCAATCGAGATTTGTGTTCTTTTTACGACTAACAATCTAATTGCAGGAACACTAGATAAACACGTCACGAAGGTTTCAAGTGAAAGCGGCAACACAAACGATCGTACTACAAAACGAGGCAAAATAAGCAATAGCGCTTCCGGCACCGCACGCATGATCATTAATCACGAAAGCTACGCCAACAGGAGCGCTTACCACAGTCAACAAATACACCTACTACATAATCAAAGCACGTGTACGAGGTCACGTAGCCTACTCATGTCAAGCCATGGACGCAAATCAACGTCGTACGATTCCTGCAAATATGACCAAATACCAAAACACCCACACAGGGTCACAGGACCTTTTTGCGTCAAGCCGCGGTCACAAAAATGGACCTCACGAGGACTCCTACATATCCAAATACATACAAATATAACCACAACATAAAACAGGTCCATAAAAAAAAAATAAGCCTACGATCCTAGCATACATCCCAAATCAATTAGCTTGATCTCGACGATCGAAGCTCGCGGCATAACGAGTCAATCGAGCACGGTAACGGCTAGCTCTCCTCGCCACGCCGCAACTCAAACTCCGCTCATGACGCGCCTCCTCGACCCGCCCGCCTAGCTCTATTTGACTCTGCGATCGCGGCTGCAACTCAGAGCATACTTACTGCGCTTTGCAAGCGCGACCGCTTTATCATTAAAAGCCACGCGCCACCTAAGTTAGCTACCCTCCATAAATTACGGTGGACATCCACGGCCACCGCAAACAAATACTGACGCCATATCTTTGGGGCTATAATCAAAAGCGACTTCATTTCAAGTTTGACTAACGATTTTAGGACAAAATCTAACTCAAATCGGGGCTATAATCAAAAGCGACCATTTCAAGTTTGACTAACGATTTTAGGACAAAATCTAACTCAAAACTGGGGCTATAATCAAAAAGCTTTTCATTTCAAGTTTGACCAACGATTTTAGGACAAAATCTAACTCAAATCAGGCTATAATCAAAAGCGACTTATTTCAAGTTTGACTAACGATTTTAGGACAAAATCTAACTCAAACTGGGGCTATAATCAAAAGCGACTTCATTTCAAGTTTGACTAACGATTTTAGGACAAAATCTAACTCAAATGGGGGCTATAATCAAAAGCGACCATTTCAAGTTTGACTAACAATTTTAAGACAAAATCTAACTCAAACCGGGCTATAATCAAAAGCGACTTCATTTCAAGTTTGACTAACGATTTTAAGACAAAATCTAACTCAAACCGGGGCTATAATCAAAATCGGCTTCAACAAAGTTTGACTAACGATTTTAGGACAAAATCTAACTCAAATCGGGGCTATAATCAAAAGCGACTTCATTTCAAGTTTGACTAACGATTTTAGGACAAAATCTAACTCAAACCTGGGCTATAATCAAAATCGGCTTCAACAAAGTTTGACTAACGATTTTAGGACAAAATCTAACTCAAACCGGGGCTACACTAAAAGCGATTTCAACAAAGCTTGACTAACGATTTTAGGACAAAATCTTACTCAAGCTGGGGGCTACATACTACATATCACGCAAGCATAGAAAACAAGTCATACCTGCTTCACCCGAGGGCTCCAACTATCCATGCCAGCGTCAGTCACCGCAGATAAGTACTGCGGTAGTGGTATCGAATGCCGACAGCCACCATCATGCTCAAAATCCAAGCTCTCGTAGAAAGGAGGAGGCTGGACCTCAAGGTCAGGGTCACGTGGCTACAAGATACAAAAATCGCGATCAATTTTTGCTTCTTAAGCAAATAACATACACAAGCATTACGTGACTACAAGATACAAAAATCGCGATCAATTTTTGCTTCTTAAGCAAATAACATACACAAGCATTACGTGGCTACAAGATACAAAAATCACGATCAATTTTTGCTTTTTAAGCAAATGACATGCACAAGCAAAAAGCGAAAACAACAGCAAACCTCAATGACAGCAGGCGCCAAAGCAAGGCGCGCCCACGACGTATAATCCTCATCTAGCCTCAAGAGGGACTCCGACTCACCCTCGTGATATAGATCGCGGCGAACATCAGCATCCGGTGTCTGTACGAACAGAACCTTAGGAGGGGCCTCAGGCACAACAAACTTATCCCTAATTGTCTGAGCTGACAGACGCTCGCCTAAGAACCAGTATGAATCATACTGAGTCGCAATGTACAACCTCTGCGTATCGCGAATAGCAAAGCGAGTCGTAATTGACGCAGGGACATCCGCATAATTCGCCCAAGGGTTGGGAACAAACTACAAAAAAGAAGAGGAATAAACATCTGCAAAAGCACAAACGCAAGACGTATAAGAAATACGAACTTTTCTTACCTTATCAACGGTCATCTCGTTAAACTTCACGCGAGCATCGTCATAAGTCAAGCGAATACCCTTCCTGTTTCTTTTTGCATAAGCATGAAAGCGGTACTTCGCCTTCACGGCAAAGTTAGCAGGAAGCAACGACGGAAAGTGTGCGTAGCACCAAGACTACAATGAAACCAGAAACATGTCACAAAAAGAGAAAGCAAAACAAAATAAAACAACAGAGCATCGCAAAAAGCAATTATACCTCCATCAGCAGACCGGGACCAACCAAGGACGGTTGAGACCCATCATCGATCCGATCAGGACGAACCGCGTCCCTGCAGAATCGAATCAGGAGACCCATAGCAGGAGTAACCCAGTCGAAATCACCCAATCTGGACAAGTCATGGCGCCATCAAAGCAAAGATCGGCGCCGCTCCTTTATCTCCAAAGTGAGTGGGCGTCGAAACCACCATAGCCACAATCGGGCATTGTGCACATGACTATCTTCGCTCACCTGCTTCTTTCCCTCGCCCTTAAAATAATCATCAATGCATGGTGTGCGAGGCTGTAAAGTGTGCCTCTCATCGGTCGCACACCTAATACCGCCTCAGATCAAACGAACAACCGTAGGGCTCGAGATAGCGAGGCGTACTCTGTCACTCAATCATCTCTCCTCTCCATGAGGAAGCCGAAACAACCGCAAGAGACGAAGGTAATACCAACCTCGTACCCTGGCATATGGAACGTGTTAGTAGTGTCCCAAAACCTCGTCTAACAACGCCGAGTACGTAAAGGTGAGAATTCACATTCTTCTTACGCCTCCTTCCACTTCGTCACCAACGGACCAAAGGTCGTGCGAGGATTATTTTCGCGACTCGGGCGACAACTTCTTGTTAAAAGCATCTATACAAGTACGGAACCGCAGAACGCCCTCATATTTCCCAACTTGAAGCCAACCTTCACCCGAGTAGACAAATGCTCCATGGTGTTCCAAACTAAGCTTACACCATCCCAATCCTTGGCAACCTTCGCCCACAGTCTCGGGCCATGAGGAAATGATGGCCTCAAGCCCAGCTCATCAACTACGCCCATGAACATATTCTCAAGAAGCCGGCCCAGATCGCGACTCTCACCACCTACGGCACGGCGGTAGTGGCATCACCCCAACATTACCCACAACATCACCCTCTGCGGCCTCAGCATCAACCTCTACAGGCTCCTCGTCATCCTGCTCCTCCTCGGGCTCAGGATCACTCTCAAAAGCATCCTCGAGCTGACGAGAACGACCACGTCTCGGCCTATCAACGGCGGGATCATCTCTCGGCCTCATCGAGCTCACCTCGTCGAAACACCAACACTACTACCCTCATCTCGCTCACACTACGCCACTAGCCTCGCGAGCGACGCCCACGTGTCCGAACGCCACCTCAAAGATTTCCAAAGAACAAAGATCCACTTTGCGCTTCCTACTAGGCCTATCATTCTTGCGACCACCTCCACGACCTCCACCTCGGCTTCTCCTGGCAGACACCTGTGCCTCCGGAACCCCACGTCCATGCCCGGCACCTTGCAAAGGTGCAGAACCAACTCCAGGCTCGCTAGCAGGAGGCCTAGGCAACTCAACATTAGCTCCAAGCCCACTAGCAAAAGGCCAAGACGACCCCACAGCTGGCTCCACAGGAACCCCAGTCGCATCCGCAACGCGCCCTGCATCACCAACAGAAGGCCCTGTCGGCTCTACGGTAGTGCTATGCTCGCTAATAGAAGGCATAGGAGACTCTGGAACAGCCCCCTGTACCTCATTCCCTGGCGTCAAAATAGGAGGAGTTTTGAACAAATCAGACTGAGACGGACCTTCAGAAGTCGCTAAATGATGACGCAGCTCAGAAATGGGAGTAAGCTCCTCCCCGGTAACATTGAAGTCAATGTTCTCGATGACATCCTGCATAGCACTGGTCGTAGGTATCACAATCTCAGGGTCACCTACATAGATCCAAGAACAATCTTAAGCTACGCAGCCGTATGATGGTACAAAAATGCAATTCAATTAAAGCAAGTTCATGACCAACAGAAGGATGCACATGCACAAAGGTAACAGAAAAGCAAGCTTTAGGCCTATCTTTGACAGAAAAGGGCTAAAAGGCGAAAAGAAATACAGAAATGCATTTTTAATGACACGAACACGATACCAACGACGTACACGTTTAATCCAAGGAGCAAGGATGCACAAAGACAGAGAAAAATCAAGCAAAGCAATGAAAACAATCTTCAGCCTATCTTTGTGAAAAGGCTAAAATGAAGCAGAGACCCGAAAATGCACAGTTTGTGACACATGTCCAACGCAGGCAGCATACACAGCAAATCCAAAGAGCAACGATGTGCAAAAGCAAAGAAAAAACAGACGAAACAGCGAAAAACAAGATTTAGGCCTATTTTTGACAGACGAGGCCAAAACAACGCAAGAGTACAGAAATGCGCATATTATGACACGTATACGATATATACGTCATACACAACCAATACGAAGAGTTAGAAAGTACGAAAATGACAAAAGACCAAGAAAAAAGCAAGAAAAATACGCTTTGGGCTTATTTTTGACAGATAAGGCTAAAACGGCGCAGAGACGCAGAAATACCCAATTCGTGACACGTATGCGACATACAAGTCATAACGAACACCCACAAAAAGTTTTGTACAAAAATCATGTCCCGAGCACCTCGATTGAATAGCTTTTGCAAAACACACGCAAGCTACAAAAACGGCCTTTTCATGGCCTTTCCTTGACCAAAGAGGCCCTAGCTTCCCACGAAATAACATCCTAGCCAACCTAAACGGCCTACCTGACAATACGTCCTAGACTCGAAGCACGAGAAGCAAGGAAAACGGTTTCAAGAAGCCTAGCCCAATTACACAAAAACGCTCCAAAAACGCTCCAAAACACCTCCAAATCACGCATGCTCAACAAAAATGGGCAAGCCATACACCATACAAGTCATCATGACCCAAGACAAAAAATTTCGACAAGTTTCGGAACCAAAAATTTCGACCAGAAAAACCGTCTCCATACAAAAACACACGAGAATTACAGATTTCCGAACCATTTTTCGCACACAAAACACCCATGGCCTCATCACTAGCATACAACGACGTTTCAAAAACAACCAAGCCAATCAGTGTCGTTTTACACGGCAAAAACAGAGCAAAACCCCGATAAAAGCCCCTGTCACACGGTTTTGTGCCCAAAAAACCCGACTTTCGCGACAATTTCTACAAAACAAATTTACCCAAGCAATATACTACTAATGGGTAGCCGACATTGAAATTTTGAGTGCATTTCGAGACAAAAACGAAAAAAGGACCAAAATACCCTTGACCATATGCACGAAAATCAGCCCCACGAGTCGGGTTTTTCACATGCAATCATCAACAATAACAAAACAAGTCTCATAACACTCTCAAGAACTAATTTCAAGCAACAATAATGGCGAAATTCGAATCAAGCAAAACGGTTTCACATAAACCCTAAAAAACGAGTTTTGAGTTGAAACCGACTCAAACCGACTTCAAAACACGAATTAGCGCCATGGTTAAGTGCATACCTTGGTCCATTGCGAATCGTAGGAGTCGGAATCACGAATTTTGGTTGAAAAATCGCTGAGAACGAATTTTTCGATTTGGAGGTGTTTGTGGTTTTGTTTTCGGCTGCTATGCTCTTCTCCCTCCTTCCCGTGTTTTTGAAAAATAAAAAAAAAACAACACACACACACACTAAATCGCCAGAAGTCTGGCGATTAAGTGGATAGGCACGAGTCAATTTTTAGTTTGGACTTGTTATTACGGTCCATTACGCTATCAATTCACTCTTTTATGCATTACTATGATAAAACGCGAGAATACACATGCTTGTCACAAGCCAAGAGCCCAAATTTTACAAAATAACAACACATATACACTCTTTACGAGTTACAAATCAAAATACGTATACTCCTCACGAGTTAAATACGTATACTTTTCAAAACAAATACACTCTTTACGAGTTACAAAATCAAAATACGTATACTCCTCACGAGTTAAATACGTATACTTCTCAAAACAAATACACTCTTTACGAGTTATAAAATCAAAATACGTATACTCCTCACGAGTTAAATACGTATACTTTTCAAAACAAATACACTCTTTACGAGTTACAAAATCAAAATACGAATACTCCTCACGAGTTAAATCATTATACTTTTCAAAACAAATAC
Source organism: Dianthus caryophyllus (assembly GCA_023091065.1). NCBI lineage: Eukaryota > Viridiplantae > Streptophyta > Magnoliopsida > Caryophyllales > Caryophyllaceae > Dianthus > Dianthus caryophyllus. The sequence goes on along the minus strand of CM041526.1, from coordinate 26,205,478 downwards.
ACTCTTTACGAGTCACAAAATCAAAAATCATTATGTTCCCACAGGATTAATACGTATATTTTTCAAAAAACAAATACACTCTCCACGAGTTACAAATCAAAATACGTATACTCCTCACGAGTTAAATACGTATATTTTTGCAAAACAAATACACTCTTTACGAGTTACAAATCAAAAATACGTATATTTCCCACAAGTTAAATACGTATACTTTTCAAAACAAATACACTCTTTACGAGTTACAAAATCAAAATACGTATACTCCTCACGAGTTCAATACGTATACTTTTCAAAACAAATACACTCTTTACGAGTTACAAAATCAAAATACGTATACTCCTCACGAGTTAAATACGTATACTTTTCAAAACAAATACACTCTTTACGAGTCACAAAATCAAAAATACGTATGTTTCCTACAGGTTAAATACGTATGTCTTTCAAAACAAGTACACTCTCTACGAGTTGTAAAATCAAAAATACGTATACTCCTCACGAGTTAAATACGTATATTTTTCAAAAAAAAAAACAACAAAAACACTCTTTACGAGTTACAAATCAAAATACGTATGCTCCTCACGAGTTGAATACGTATGTTTTTTCAAATATACATAAAGCAAAATACACACTTTCATTCAAATCAAAACGCAGATACACAAGCAAGCACGCAGCAGACACGCAAGACGCAGGAGATGGCCAAGCTACAAAACGCCATTGAATCACATCCAAACAACGGCAGGCCAAGAGTTCTAAAACATGCAGACCGTCATGTCCCTAAACATGCCGTCCTCCTCGCATTCCAGACACTAAGTCCTCGTCTCTCCCGAGACACATGCTTAGCGTCGCCAGGTAGTATCGAGGCTGTAATGGTCCTGATATTATCTTCTAAGTTTGACTAGCGCTTTAGTCCAAGCTCACCAAGCTGGGGCTCTGAGATACCCGTATCCGTACCCCCCAAAAGCAAACCCGATGACGAAAAGGACTTTCATGCATGTTTTAAAATGAGACAAAACGGTACATAAGTGTCTAAAACATTTTAGTCATCTTTAACGTATTAATTTGAATTTGCATATTTCAGTAAAAATGAGTATTAATTTAGTCATTTTAAATCGTAAGTCAACACAATACGCACAAGCACGACATAAGAATGCCTCACAAAATGACCCAAGAATACAAAAACAACCCAAGCACACAAAAGCGGCCTAAAACACACAAATGGCCCAAGCACCCGAAAGGGCCAAAATGCGTCCGTCACATTCCTACGAAACAAAATCCCACAAAGTCGTAAAATAATGCATTACAATATTATTTTACTTCGATCCAAGATCGAAAAACACGACGAAAAACCGAAACACGAAACACGAAATACGAAAATCAAAACAAAAACCAAGTTGATTAACAACTTGATCATGTTGCAGCCCCAAAAGTCAGCAAAGCTGCTCGACAAACCTGCTCTTACATCTTACACACCTACGTTGACAAATACGGCGCTACAAATTTGTCAGAAAAAGCCATAAAATCGCCAGAATAGTGGCGATTTTCAGGAAAATCGCCTGACCTCTGGCGATTTTCCCCCTCCCCTCTGACATTCTGGCGATTTTCCCTTTAATCGCTGGTTCTCTGGCGATTTTCTGATCAATTAGGCATAAAACACGAAGCATTTGCTATAAATAGCAGCCCTTACTCGACCCAAAGATCAACAATCGAATCATCAATTCAACCGACAACAACAGTTACAACAACATTTAAAATCGATACTCATATTCACAAAAAGCCTCTCGCACTTATAAATTTCCACTTTAAAACCGTCTTTGCATTTCAAGGTAAAGAAATTTTACCTCCCGATTAGACGTTGGAGACTTATGGGGTTACTTTAACCCACCCCGATATTGGGCATTAACGAACTCGTATTCGCAATACGATTGTAGTAATTCGAATCAAATGATTCGTCTAAACCTCGCCAATATCGCATAAATAAACGACTCAAAATCACTAAATTAAGCACCCACTTTTACATTATGCAAATTCTCGATTCATGCATTAAATTACGACTAAAACACGGATTCGACATTTAACTGTACCGTTTCATATAGTCTTTTAAACATGCAAAACCGAGGGTTTTTACAAAATCTTAGAATTGAGCACAAGTCGGAGAATAATGTTTAGTTATTAATTCAAATACAATGAATTAGTAATTTTACGTATATTTCCTATAGCAAATCGTCATAGCTATGACAGCTTACATTTATTTTACATATTTGTCGAGTCATATATTTGCATTTGTACGTAGCGTCCTACTAGCCCTAATATCGAAATTAAAGCATATGTTTTCAAATTAGTAAAGACTACTTTTAAGTAGGCCTTTTATTCATAGCTTTCAATATACTTTGTCAAAACTTTAGAAGGGTAACCTCACTCCTAATCCTCTCTGTTTCACAATAGCCTCGGAAGGATAGGTATCGACGCACCTTGAAATCTGAGACCTTAGTCTTATGATTTTAAGATGCGTTGAATAGGTTCCAAATTCCCTTATAATTTGGTGGCGACTCCAAAAACACGTTTTAAAAGGATTTTTATATTTCTTTTTATTATCTTCACATGCAATGACATCCCCCCTCTCTAAACAAAAGAACGCTCGAGCGAGTTTAAGTCAAGCAAAGCACCAAAAATGCGAAGCTCTGGCGACCCGCGAGCTTCTTGCAAAATTCATTTTTTTCCCGCGCCGTGCATTCCGCCCCATGACACGAGGGCGGGCGCGAGCGGGGCGTCGAGAAGGGATATCCACTTTTCCGGTATCCTCAGGAGTATATTTACTTTCCTAATTCTATTCTAATTCTACTCTAATTCATTCATCACATTCACAACACAAAATCCTAGAGAGAAAAACTGTTTTCTTCTCTAACTTTTCTTGCAATTCAAGAGGCATGTCACAATCATATCTTGGGTGTTTCGATTAGGAGATACCATATTTTTGGTATTGTTCTTAGGCCAATTTCAAGGATTAAAAGGTTAATTCTAAATCTCTTTATTATGTTAGGCAATTTCTATTTTATGACTTTAAATCCTATAAAGGTTTTCATTATAATCCTGTGAATTTGAAGGACTATATACCGATATAATCCAACAAAAAGTACGTATAAATACGAAGTATAGGAATACGCATACGTATAAAATACGTACAAATACGAAATACGAATAAGTATAAAAATACGATGAATAGTAAATACGATGAATAGTAAATACGATGAATAGTAAAATAATGAATAGTGAAAAATATTTAAAATTTGCGAACGGACTCAAAATAAATATTTAAATTTTTCTATGTGTTCTGTTTACCTGAAGAACTGCTAGAACTAAAATTTCATTATACAAAGTTCGACGATATATTTAAGTTTTAGAATTGACACATGTTACGAATGAACGAGGAAATAAGAATTTAAGAGAATGAACTACCTGAATAAAATACTTGGATTGTTCGCCATGTTGCGACTCTTGAAATTCGATGTTAATGAGGTAGCTGTATATGGGGACTTGGGCTCCCTCCCAGAGTTGCCCAAGGCTATTTAACGATCTTAAGATTGCTATTTGACACGTGGTATCAACCTCAGGGATGGGGCATACTTGATACTTCCGTGGGCCCATATATAGTAATTGGAAAAGCCAGCCCCATCCGGGGGTACCCGTCTCTGGTGATAGTTGAACTTTTTCGTCGGTGATACCTTTTGAATAGCGAATACGTATGATCCTCGATAGGTAGTGTATTCGTACATTAGACAAGGGATTGAATCGTCCTTATTACCTTAGATATCTTTAGCAGATTCAGACACGTCCGCTTTGTTCGGCCCTGATTGCTACTACGCGGATTATGTCTGCATGATTCCGCCTTACTAACGAAGACTCATTAGTCAACATATGTTGAATGCATTTCCTTGTTTTGATTGATTATTGTCTGAATGACATGGTTTCCTGAGTATTGAAAGACGACTTGTTGAGAATGATTATTTATGCGTGTTGTGCGTTATGCAATTTGATTTATACTCGTGTTTGAATCATCATGATTTCTTGTATGCTTTATATGCCTACTTGTTAATTGTTTATTTATTTATTTATTTCTATACCTTGCATATGTTTTAGAATTGCATGTATCGAAAGAGTGATGCGAGAATATGATAATTATTGCAGGTACCCCGAGGACTAATATCATTGATTTCTGGGGATGGTTTTACCTTATTTTGTACTCCGTTGTCTTTGGAGAGATTTGTAACCGAACATATACTCTGTTTATTCCTAAAACTCGTACTATGTATATAGAGTTTTAATACGATAACAGCTGGTTTGTAATATATAGACTTAATTAATTTTCCGCCTTAGTTTAATTAAAGTCACGAAAAACCAGGTTATTCTGATTAATTATCGAGTCTTCTTTGACCGTGAAATAACTTTAAGTTATCTCATATAGCGAGACGACACCTGGGCCAGACATACATATTAATATATATGTCAGGCATAGACTAATAGGATCAAATAATATATTAGAAATCTCTAGACCGCTAAAATAATAACTTAGATCATTTTAAAATGTGAGAAAGGGTAGAATCTTAAGGACCGACCTAATAATAATAAACTAGTTAGACGAGCGATAGCATCTTGAATTATTATAATTCTTTTACTTGCTACTTGCTCTATGGCTAACTTTAGTCTGACAAAGGCCCTTAGGATGTCATCCTTCCGTTCTTTCCGCTGCTATGCACCACGACGTCCACCGATGATGCCACTGGGAGAATATATACGTCGCCAGTCCCTCATCATTGAGCAACACGTGGAAGCTCATGGAATCACGACGAGCAGGATCTACCACACGAGGAGCATTGGATTGAGTTTGACTCTGATTGAGAGCTTTCATCCATACGACGAGTTTTGGTCACCACTCGGTTGGCGACTTCTCCTTGATTACGAGCTGTACATGGACCGCATATACCACCCAGACCCACTTCAGAGGGTGACGGAACCACCTGCGTGGATGGAGTACGAGGCACTACTCCAGAGCTTGTCGGAGCAAGAATGGGAACGCGACTTTCCCACACTGCCAGACGCCATACTTCCCATCTGGGAAAGGGACCTCTTGTCTGGGAGACTCTTTAGGGTCTCTAATCATATTCAGGGTCCTTAGACTCCAACTTGTAATAAACATGTAACCGACTATTAACTATCTAAAGAACGACCTTAATGTCGTCACTTTTTCCTAATGACTATGGGTTTTATTTTCGGATGTGACGTTGTGTGGACTTATGTATTATATTTTCTGAATGTAATATTTTACCCATGTGTATTTATACATATGGAGACGTTATGTTACTACCAAGTCGTATGCTTTTCATAGCTCATCTTTTCTTTAAAAATTATACGTACATCTCTGTAAAATTTGAAATCTCACTCAAGTCATCTTCCCCTACTTATTTCAGACATGACTACCTCGCGACAGGAGACACGTGGAGTGGACCTGGAAGAGAAAGCTCGTAAGAGAGCTGTCGAGGCATATGCGCGACGCTAGAAAATGAGGACATGGAAGAAGTTGCAGAGCTCGAAGAATTGGAGGGTCGATTGGAAGGCCAAGGCACTCAAGACTCCGTACGTGGAACATCGAGTCCCTGATCACCTTCGCCTATCTTCAGAGAAGACCGACGTGATTGAGGCATTCATGAAGAGTAACCCCGACACCTATGAAGGAGTTGGTGATACTTTGTATACATGGACCAGGAGCATGAATGCGAAGTTTGTAGAACACTCCGTTCGAAAGGAATGGAAAACCTCCTTTGCTGCTGCCTGCCTTGATGGAGAGGCCCAGGCTTGGTGGAAACGTCTTCGTTCCCCAGTTATTCGTGAGGGTGACTACTACCTGAGTTGGGAGGATTTCAAGCTTGGTTTGAGCGACATGACTAATGCTGTTAAGTATAAGGACAACTTCACAGAGGAGGAGTCTCGTTATTCGTACTTTGCATAAGTACCTCAGGATAAATCTTTTTGGACATTCTCGATCCAATTTCATATCATTAGAGAATGTATTTGAACTCTTATGTTATTTTGCTGAACTATGTATTTAAATTTCATCGTAGTTCATTTCACAGAGAATGTATTAGGAAGCTTTGTAACGTTTTGATGTAAACCTTTTACATTATCAATGAAATGTCTTTTACCTTGCATCTTATAATGTGTCTATCTTGGAACTACTCAATATTCATACAGTTTAATATTTTTCAGAATGGCTGCAAACTTTGTTCCCAACAATGACCTCGACCAACAATTTATCGAGGAAGAGGCAAGGAGAAAAGGTTTCGAGGACGCAATCACAAAGATTGCTCAAAATATGTACCAACACCAGGGTGGCGGGAACAGCCAGTCTGCCTTTGAAAAATTTTCTAAACATAGACCCCAGACGTACTCAGGCTCCGTCAACCCTACCATCTTGACAGAATGGGTTGAGGAGATGGAGAAACTTTTAGAACTGAGCAAGACACCGCCTAATGAGAAAGTGAATGTGGTTGCATACTATCTTAAAGGGGAAGCCAACAGCTGGTGGCGCCTGATCAGATCTACTTTTCCCCTTAGGATCTATAACTGGAGCGAGTTCAAGATTCTTTTAGAGAACAAATACTTTGGGGAGGAACTAAGATGGGAGAAGGAAGAAGAGTTACGAAACTTGAACCAGGGTGATATGTCTCTGCAGGCATACACCGAGAAATACCAAGAACTATCCCAGTTTGCTGCTAGAATAATATCCAACGAGGAGGAACTCGCAACCCGTTACGTAAGGGGCATGGCCAACAGTCTGAGGATAAACATGAGCGGGTTCAACTGTAAGAACATTGCTGAGGCAAAGGCAACGAGTATCTGGGCCTCCATTCAGAAGGGAGAAGCGGAAGAGAAAAAGAAGAAGAAAACCTTTACGCCTCCTGTGGCGAGTGCTAGCTTTATCCAAAAGCCACTTTTTGGGCGTCCGGGTTTCCAGAACCAAGACAATCGTAACAAAAACCAGGGCAGGACCCAATACCCCAATCGAAACCCTACCGCGTACGTCGCAAGGAATAACCAACAACTTCCCGGAGCTCCGGCCGCCAGCGTGTCAATGTCGCTTCGCCGATAAATGAACCACCCGGAAGCGTTACCAGAACGGGAGCCGGTAGTGTGCTACTTCTGTAAGGTAGTGGGACACAAGTCGAATGAATGCCCAAAGAAGGATACTACTGCCAAAGCAAATGCGGGACCACCGCCAGCTGTTAGGGTTCAAGGACGTGTGTATGTCCTGACCGAGTCCGAAGGGACTGCTGAGGACATTATCGATGTCGACGTCATCACCGGTAATTTCCTGGTTAACTCTGTACCTGCTTTTATTTTATTCGATACAGGAGCTTCCCTATCTTTTATATCCTCAAAACTTATTAAACAATCCAAACTCACAAACCCTGCACAAATCAGAACTAACATATCACTACCAGAGGGTAAAAACATTTCTTGTTCTTCAAAATATAATAACGTAAAAATTTCGATTCACAACTCGGACTTTCTGTCAGATCTAGTGTTGTTCTATCTTCCCGAGTTCGATGTAATTCTGGGAATGAATTGGCTAGCTCGTCATAATGCAACATTCAAATGCCACGACCAGAAGATTACACTGAAGACTAACCAAGGAAAAGAAGTATCTTACCAGAGTTTGAAGAGGAAAGGGGGAGTGAAACTAGTGTCTGTACTGAAACTTCAGAGTATGGAGAGAAAGGGGCACTAGGTGTATTTTTGCAGCATTACCAAGGTCGAGGACGACCTGCGCATCGAAGACATCCCAATCGTGAATGAATACCCTGATGTATTCCCGGATGTATTACCGGGTATGCCTCCTGCACGAGATGTCGAATTCTCTATCGACCTAATACTCGGCACTTCACCTATATCAAAGGCACCATACAGAATGGCGCCTGTCGAACTCCAGGAACTCAAGAAACAGTTGGAGGAAATGATTGAGTTAGGATTTATAAGACCGAGTGTTTCACCTTGGGGTGCACCGGTACTCTTTGTAAAGAAGAAGGATGGGAGCATGAGGCTCTGCATTGATTACAGGAGTTTTCTCCAAGATCGACCTGAGGTCAGGATACCATCAGATTGCAGTCCGCAAAGAAGATATACAAAAGACTGCTTTCAGATCGAGGTAAGGACATTACGAGTTCAAAGTAATGCCGTTCGGTCTTACCAATGCCCAGCAGTATTCATGGACCAAATGAACAGAACTTTTCACGAATATCTCGACATCTGCGTTGTCGTGTTCATTGAAGACATCCTGATCTACTCCAAGAATAAAGAAGAACACGCAGAACACCTACACATTATCCTGATCATCTTGAGAGATCATAAATGGTATGCTAAATTTTCAAAGTGTGAATTTTGGCTAGACCAAGTGGCGTTCCTAGGCCACGTAATCTCCAAGGAAGGTGTAATGGTGGATCCAGCAAAGATTGAGGCTGGCAAGGAATGGGTAGCACCAAAAACAGTCACTGAAGTCAGAAGCTTCCTAGGATTGGCTGGCTATTATAGGAGATTTGTTCCTGACTTCTCGAAAGTAGCCCGCCCGATGACTAAACTGCTACAAAAGGAATCGAAATTCATATGGAGCGACGATTGTGAGAAAGCGTTCCAGGAACTTAAGACAAGGCTTCCTACGGCACCAGTTTTAACCTTGCCAACAGATGGGGATGAGTATGAGGTGTACAGTGACGTATCATTGAATGGTTTGGGTTGTGTTCTGATGCAACAAGGGAAGGTAATAGCGTACGCATCCAGACAACTTAAAGTGCATGAAAGGAATTACCCAACTCACGACCTAGAACTTGCTGCGGTCGTATTTGCACTGAAGATTTGGCGTCATTATCTCTACGGTGTCAGCATCAAATTCTACACTGATCACAAGAGCTTGAAATACATCTTCACCCAGAGGGATTTGAATATGAGACAGCGAAGGTGGTTAGAACTAATCAAGGATTACAAGATCGAATTATTATATCATGAAGGCAAGGCTAATGTAGTTGCTGACGCACTGAGTCGTAAGACAGCACACACCCTGAACAACATTTGGGAGATTCCGTCAAGCATCGTCCAGGATCTGAAGAGACTAAGTTTAGACCTGGTACAATCGGATGACACTGACCTGAATGCAATGGTGGTAGAACCAGAGATATTTCATGACATTCGGGCACTACAGTGGGAAGACCTGGCATTGTTAGAGATCAGGGAAAGGATTCCGTCAGAGGGGACATAAGGGTTTGAGATTTACACTGACGGAAGTCTACGCTTCAATGGCAGATGGTGCATACCTAACAATGAAGATTTGAAACCCAAAATCCTTGATGAAGCACATAGCACCCGCTACTCAATACATCCTGGCTCAGATAAGATGTACAAAGACCTGAAATTACGTTTCTGGTGGATAAGGATGAAGGCAGAGATCGCCGAGTACGTGGAAAGATGTATGATTTGCCAGAAGGTAAAATTTGAACACCAGAGGCCAGGAGGACTGCTCCAACCTTTGGAAATTCCCCAAGGAAAGTGGGATTCCATTTCGATGGATTTTATCATGGGGTTACCAAGGACATCGAGCGGCAAGGATGCAATATGGGTTATCGTGGACCGTCTAACTAAAGCGGCCCATTTTGTTCCAATCAAGGAGACATGGGGATTGGAAGAACTAGCCAAAGCTTACGAGAAAGAGGTAATACGACTACATGGCGTCCCCCTTGACATCATATCAGACAGAAACGCAAGGTTTACATCGCATTTCTGGAAGAAACTGCAAGAGGCTTTGGGTAGCAAGTTGAAGATGAGTACGGCTTTTCATCCAGCAACTGACGGTCAGACAGAGCGAACTATCCAAACACTGGAGGACATGTTTAGAGCGTGTACGATGGAATTCAACGTGAACTGGGAAAAGAGTTTACCTCTCGTTGAATTCTCATACAACAATAGTCATCACGCTAGTCTGGGGTGTGCTCCTTTTGAAGCACTTTATGGGAGAAAGTGTCGCAGTCCTGTTTGTTGGGACGACGCTAGTGACAACGTGGGTACTAGAGCCCAGGCTATACAAGATCAGATTGAACATATCAAAATTATCCGAGAACGACTACAAGCAGCTCAAGATCGACAGAAGAAGTATGCGAACGAACATCGTCGACCTATTGAGTTCAACAGCGGAGATAAGGTCTTCTTGAAAGTATCACCCATGAAAGGGGTGAGACGATTCGGACTAAAGAGAAAGCTTAGTCCAAAGTACATCGGACCCTACGAAATACTTGAACGAATTGGCGAAGTGGCATACCGACTCGCCTTACCGCCAAACTTATCCAAAGTGCACGATGTATTTCATGTGTCACAACTCAGGAGATACAGAAGCGACCCTAGTCACATTGTTACGCCTGATGTGATCGCCATCGAGCCTAACATGCTCTACTCTGAGAAACCAGTTGAAATTCTCGCTAGGGAGACCAAATTCTTACGACGCAAGTCGATACCTTTAGTCAAGGTTCTCTGGAGGGGACAAAAGACTGAACAAGCAACGTGGGAAACCGAAGCGTCAATGAAGGAAAAATATCCGGAACTTTTTAGCGCAGGTAACCTTCATAACCTAGACGACTTTAAGTTTCGGGGACGAAACTTCTTTAAGGGGGGAAGATTGTAACACCCCGTGTTAATTTAAAACTAATCATAATTAGGAAATCAATAATTACACAATCTCGCTCAATTATTTTCCTAAAACAATACACTACAAGTTTTCTCGCACCTAAAGTAAAACCATTTTGATATACTTCGAATTTGAACTTTGTTTTTACATATTCAAACTCGATAAATAAAATGACGAATCGACGACAAATTTCTCAACGACAAATTTCGGCACGCAAATCGAGGTCAGTTTTGACCAAAGTGGCCGAGCCACTTAAGGTGATTAAATCACCTAATTCTTTTCCAAATATACTTACACATAATCCTAATCTAACCACACTAATTAAGTTTTAATCATTTTGGTTATTACTAACAAAACTTATTATATTAATATCAAATTACTATTTCAATTTGAATTAACTTAAACTTTCGCTAAATATCGAAATAACGAGTCACACTAAGTCTAAACTGATAAACTTTTTGACGTTTGAGTATAATTATTTAAATCGATAACATTCCACGAAAAAAATAAGTATTTCGATCAAATAAATTTTTATTCAAAGTTGAGAGGATCTAATACCCAATTTTTGTTTTGATTTCCTTTCGAGGTTTATTTTCATTTTTATTTTCGATCTTGCTTCAAAAAATTATTTTAAGACTATATATTTTATTTCGAGACTTTTCGCGTGCGCGCAAATCGAAAATTTCAGAAACGAAAAATCGAGTCTTGGTGACTCATGTTGGCCGAGATTTTTGATCTCCTTGGTCAACTATTATCCTCTTCCATTCTTCTATTTTCCATCCTTGGTCAACCTGAAGAACTGCTAGAACTAAAATTTCATTATACAAAGTTCGACGATATATTTAAGTTTAAGAATTGACACATGTTACGAATGAACGAGGAAATAAGAATTTAAGAGAATGAACTACCTGAAGAAAATACTTGGATTGTTCGCCATGTTGCGACTCTTGAAATTCGATGTTAATGAGGTAGCTGTATATGGGGACTTGGGCTCCCTCCCAGAGTTGCCCAAGGCTATTTAACGATCTTAAGATTGCTATTTGACACGTGGTATCTGTAGGGATCTCATAGCCTTCACTAATCCAATATTAGTGTAAATCAAATTACTCTAATTTGATGAGCAAGATCTATGTAGTTACAAACATACTTTGTTAACAAGTTCAAAGAGATTTATACCTTTCACTTAAAGGAAAAATGGGCACAAAATAAGAACTCATTTCTTATTTTGTTTCATGAGCTATGAGTTAGGATGATCCTCCAAAACCCGAGTTTCCAAAGTAGGAAACCTCCTTCTTGTTGCACCCAAGAAGTACTCCAAAAACTAATAGTGATTTAGACTAGAAATCACTAATAGTTACTTGATATTTAGTATATTATTATTATTACTAACACTTAGTAATATAGATAATATAAGTATTTAGAGAGAGTTTTGTGAGATAAAATGCCAAGAGATGTGTAGAGAAAGTTCCATCTCATATGTATTCTCTATGGCCTTTGTTTATAAGGGAAAAAAACAAAAACAAGTGTCTTGGACTTGCTTTTTTTTTGGCCACATGCATGCACAAGGAGAGAAGAGTTTGTCTCTTGATTAGAGTAATGTTATGCATGCTAATGATGATATTTTGGCATGCATTACAATTAACAAGAAAACCAAATGAATAAGACAAGAAGGAATCTTATTCCTCCTCCCCTTATTTGGATGGTCGAAGGGGCCCTATTATGGGTCTTATTTGTTTTCAATATTTGTCCCACAAATACTTATAATTTATCACTTAATTATCTAATATAATAAAGTGTAAATTAATTAAACTCTTCCTTAATATACATGTAGACTTACACATATATTAAAATTGTAATTTTACTAATCTCATTAGTAAAATATACATGATTAGTGAATTAACGGTTAATCACTAATTTCCATCTCCTCTAATAATTTTATCGATATAAAATTAAATCATTCGAGTTCACAACTCGATTTCTCTCTAAATTAATTCACTGACTAACCGTTAGTCAATTTATCAAGTTACTAATCTAATTGTATCTCATACAATTAATTAGCTTAATCATTTGGAGTACGTTCCTATAGGTGTGACTTAAAGGGATCAATTGATTACCGCCGTCTCACGACAATAACGTCAAACTCTAGTCAGCCAACCGTTAATGATTTACGTTAATCAATTGACAATAATACAGGATTATCCCCTTGTATTCCTTAATTGAGGTTTATTAAGTAATCGCACTATTTGTGGAGGACACTTACTCCAACAATCTCCTACTTGTCCGAGACAAGTTGTGCATTACCAATTCTCATGTCCGTTTCACATCTCCCACTCAATGCAAGGTGTCTTACAGGTCGTACTTGCATCCAAAAGATATATATCATGAGTGGTTTCCTCGATATGGAGAGTAGCTGTCTGACCGGAGAATCTACCGTAGATTCTTACCGAAGCGCCAATGCATTTTCAAGAACTTCTCCTCGAGTGGCCCAAAGATGTTTTACCCTCGACGAGGTGGACATTCCCTTCCACTCGATTGTCTTGTATAATGCAGATCACCATGACCCCAAAGATGCCCTTATAACCCCTTTCACGGCATGGCTTAGAACAAAATGAAAGTCACTTAAACCGCACCGACTGCATAATCGGTTCAGTCAAAGAATCGACTCAAAGGAATGCTATAGAAATTCCCACCACGACCAGGTTTCAATCTCATTGAAAAAGAATTCTATAAGCGTCACAGTCCGACAGAGTGTCTCACAGTCTGTCTATGCAAACGACTAGTCATCACTATGACTCCATGGTGTTGAACCCACCATCAATCGACTTGCAATCTAGTCTCTTCGAGACGTCACCTCTTTTGAGAGACCAGGGACCAAATACTTAGTTTATGCCGTTCACTTGAATACGTTCAAAGTTGTCACACAATTATTCGGATAAACAAAGTATGCATTCAAAATGACTTAAAAGAGTAAATATACTCTAAACAATGAATGTTATTTTCATATATGTAATAGGACACATTATCCATTACATATCTCAAAAACTAAAGGAAATCAGGCATACGCCTCAACCCCATAGAGGCGGTGTGAGCGTCATGCTTAGCCCTCGAAAGAGGCTTGGTTAAAGTATCAGCGATGTCTTCGTCTGTCCCAACCTTACAAATATCTATTTCCTTCATTTTCACATTATCTCTTATAACATGGTATTTCCTCAAACCGTGTCTAGACTTAATACTAGAGTTGGGCTCCTTCGCATGAAAGATAGCCCTACTATTATCATAATTAATAGTGATTGGATCTGCGGCACTAGGGACTTGTGGAACCCGGGAATCGAGACGAGGGACCCAACTCAGCGTCTTGCTTAAGGGCGGATTAAGTTAAAAAGATTAAGTTAGAAAAACCTTTTAGAACTGTTTGGAGTCGCCACCTAATTATCGCGGAAATTAGGAACCTGCTACCATGTTCTAAGCTAAAAACATGTCTTAGATTTTGGAGCACGCCGACACCCCTAGATCTAAGGTTGTGAAACCAGATTGGATTCGGGGTGAGGGTACTCTAGAAAAAGAGTTAATTCAATTAATGATTTATGAAAATCTTTTAGAAAAGCCTATGTAAAAATAGCCTGTACTGACCTAGAACAATCCATGTAAGATGATAATTGAGCTAATGTTATCGCTACGTACAAGTGCGATAAAGTTGTAGAAGAATGCAGATGCAGATGCAAAAAGATTGATTAAAACCCTCAGTTTAGCATGTTTAACTTGTTAACGAAGACGGTTCAGTTAAAGGTCGAATTCATTGTTTAAGTTGATTTTAATGCAAAATAAGAAGGTGCAAGATGCATGCAAATAAAATAAAGTTCAATTGTCCATTGGTTTATTTTATAAGGGTCGGTTGCTTATGCGACTTTGGCGTGTCATCGGATATGGAGTGTACCCGAAGTAAATAGAACACTTGGAGTGCAAGCGCGCTGGGTGCCAAAGCGCGCTAGAGTGTAGTGCCCTTTGTTAGTCCATAGAAAATAAGAAAAAGCTTTGATCCAAGTGGATCGGTACCTACCTTGTCCTGACGCTTCAGATCTGGGCAGAGCTTCTCTTCTTGAACTTAAAAGGAGGATGAATTCAACACGGGATGGTGTGTTGAATTCAAGGATTTGTGTGCTTGAGGCTTTGAGAGAGTTTTGTAGTGTGTTTGCTGTGAAAGATGGTTGTAAATTGTGTTTTTCGAGGTCAGGTATAGGGGTGTATATATACTAAAAACCTCGGAGAAATTAGGAAATCCGGGGATAAAAACAAGCCAGGAAACCGCATAGCCTTATGCGGTTGCCCAGGCAAACCGCATAGGCTTATGCGGTTGCCACCCCAAACCGCATAAGACTATGCGGTTTGAAGGTGTGGTTTTTTGCGTAGTTTCCTAGTTCCGGTTTGATTATATCTCGAAAAGATTTAGTATAATCCTTGCTTGTACGTCAAGGAAAAGGCCTAGGATATTTCTGAGATATTTTGATGTTCAGGGCTTTGGAATGCGGGCCAAAGGCTGGGTTTGGGCTCGGTTTCGGGCTCGAGACCCGAAAAAATAAAAAGGGTGTATTTGCATAGATTTTGTGAAATAAGGTAAGACGTGAGGTCGTATTTTGTGTAAGAGGAGGCTAAAGGGAAGATCTAGCCGCCGGGCCTAAATTTAGGGATTTATGAATGCTGAATTAGACCTTGCTAATGTAAAAGGGCTAATTGTAGTGCAAATGCGAAGCTCATGCCAAATGAAGCAGGACAAGGACCTATCTAGACTCCAAATGGACAAAATGAACGTTTATTTAAAGCGATGTAAAGCGACCTTAATCATTTTAACATTGAAAACGACTCAAAATGAATTCGACATTAGTTAGAACCGTTTATTCAACGTTAAAGCATGCGTAATAAAAGTCCGTGTTACATCACAGGGTTTTGTTTGGGAGGGTACGGATATGGGTATCCACAGAGCCCCAAGTTTGACTGAGCTCGGACTAGAGCGAAAGTCAAACTCCACGACCATATCCGGACCATTACAGTCTCGATACAGTCAGCGAAACGAAGCATGTGTCCATGGGTGAGACGAGGACTTCGAACCGGGCTATGCGGGGCGGGACGTGCGCATATTAAGGACTTGGCGGTCCATGCATGCTATAAGGGCCTGCCGGCCTGCTGAGTGTCTTCGTCGTGCTTGTCGTGCTGTCGTTGTTGGTGCCTTTGGTTGTAATGTCTTGTAGATACCCGTATCCGTACCCCCCAAATACAAACCCTGTGATGAAATGGACTTTTCACAAAAAGCATGTTTTTAACGTAATGTCAAAACGGTACATTTTGTCGAAAATATTTTAAATCGTTTAACGCATAAATGATTTATTTGCATGTGTGTAAAATGAGTATTTGTTTAGTCATTTTATTTAAGCCGACCCAACACAAAAACAAGGCTTTTTCTACACAAGAAAAGCCCACAAATACACCCGAGCACGCCTCTCGAGACGTAAGACGCTCAAGCCGAGCTCACGTCTAAACACGTTTCACAAAAACAATCCAATACAAGACATAAACGCCTCACAAAAATGGCCCAAAACACGAAGAAAGGCCCAAGTACCCGAAGCGGACCAAAACGCGTCCCGGGTCACATTCTTACAAAACAAAATCTCACAAGATCGTAAAATAATATATTACAATATTATTTTATGTCGAGCCAAAATCAAAAAACACGACGAAAAACCGAAACACGAAAACGGAGCCGGAAAAGTCAAGTTGATTGATCAACTTGTGCAACCTAACGTTGCAAGGCCTCAATGTCAATTAATGATAGGCTTAGTCGCACTCGCCTAGTCAAAGATAATCCAAACTCACTCTACTAGGTAGCAAGGGTAAGTCGGGTCGAATCCACAGAGAGATGGTCGTAATGTTGGTTATTCTTAGCGATTCTAGTCTCAGTTCGAGTATGGTTGGTTAACTAAAGCTAGAGCGAAGGAATAAAGAATTAAACGATTAGGGAAAAGTCTAGGGAATCGGGGTTAGCAAGGGCAAAGCTAGGATGAACGATGGTGACAGAAATGAGTCGGGAATCGCATGTGCTAAGGAATAGGCTCGACCTCTCGGTTCTAAGCGTCCTCTAGGTCTCAAATGCGGGCTCTCGCAACTTACAAGTGAGGGTCCTAATGGTTAGTCTCATGCCCTACCTTAAACTAGGCTTTCGTTCTTAAGTTTAAGGGTAGCAAAGGCTCACTAATCCTTGGCCAAAGGATCAACAAACGCAAACAAAACGAGAAAACCAGAGACACACAAAACCCTCATCAAATCATCACCAAGTTCATCCAAGACTACTCACCCATGATCACCCTTCATCCCTAGATAGAGGACTACTCACACATGACGTAAACAACAACAAAAGCAATAACAATGGATGAAAACATGATCAACGAAGATATATATTGAGATGATAAACAAAGGAGAGAAGCATAAAACAAAACACAATCAGAAATTGCAAGAGAAAGAGAAGAACAAAGTCAACAATACCGAAATAGGACGATCAAACAAGCAATCCGAGTCGAGAATTCAAAGTACAAGAAGAAAAATTAATCTAACCCTAAATTTTTGATAGAAAGTAGTTTAAAGTGTTAGGAAGATCCTCTCAAAATTTCGTGCGAAAATAATATGTTTTGCCCCTCAAATAGACGAAACATTTCAAGCTAACGGCGTCTCACTGTCCCTAGGTGGTCCCGGACGGACAGGGCCATCCCGGACGGGACAAGGGCACCGGACGGGACAAGGTCATCCGAGCCTTCGTTCAAGTCCTCTTTTGAGCTTCTTTTGTACTTAGTTTTTTTCCTTGTTTTTGCTTCTTTTGGCTTGCTGCAAAGCCAACTTCCTTTCTTCCTGTTGTCCCAAGGCTAATGTACTTTGCTCATGAGTAGGGACGAGTCTTAGGATGATAATGTGAACTTCAAACTCGGTCCCAAGGTCCCGGGACACCTTCAAACGCTAAAACGGGGCTCGTGGCGCAGTTTAAACGCATATGAATCCAACTCGGAACTTCACGAAACTTTATGAAACTTCACGAATCCTCTCGAATAGCATCCTACCCTCCAAATATGCGCATTTACCTGCAATATAGACACAAAAACGCAGCAGAGCCAAAACGGAGAGAAATAGGAGCTGAAACGCATGTAAAAGCACAAGAAACGCGAAGAAACGCAAACGACAGGGGCTATAAAAATATATAAATATAAGACACATCAAACTCCCCCAAACCGAACCGTTGCTTGTCCTCAAGCAACCAAGCATGACAGAAAATAGAGGACAAAGCGAGCATAAGAAAACTTCCCCAAACAATCACCAAACCGCAAGTAGCAAGAGCAAATGGCAATCGATCCCGAAACAACATGGGACGTATGGAAATAGCAAGCTAACGGATGAGGATTACTGACGGCGCAGAATGAATAGCATGGCTTAGACTATGGCTCTCTAGCAATCAAATCACGGACCTCTCGCGGTTTCCACTTTACTCAAATGATGAACAAGGCAAAGTATATAGTGACACTCACCTACTCGACTTGTGGAAGCACGCCCGCAATCGAATGTGGACCAAATCTCGCATTCCCGTACACAATAATGTCACAAAAACAAAGCAAACATGAGGGCTTACATAGGATAATGAGGGTGTAAAGGCCATAGAGAGGATAAGGGTAAAAAGGTGGATCAAATAGTTATGGAATCGTGGAGCTAAGCCACTAGAAACCACTCGTACTACTCAAGTGCTCATCCAACCAAAGCGGAACCCAACTCTCATGAAAAACGGACCGAAAGCAGCATATCGGTCTCCTTTACAAATCATCGCAACATGACAACAAATTTCAAGTGCTCACTCATATAAAACAACAACAACTTTCGCATTTTTGTGCACACACTTCTCTTTCTTTTTGTATTTTTGTGTTGTGTTTGTATTTCTGATTTTTGTTTGTTTCTTTTTCTTGAGCAAAGAGCACACTCCCATAGTTGCGGGAATACCTCATAAAAGGTCGGGGAAACAGCAATCCCGACTCATATTCACCAACACTCTCAACAAGCACATGACGTCAGCAAGTCGCAGCAAAACAATGATCAAAACCCAAGAACGAGCACAAGAGTAAGCAAAAGCGGTAACTAGCTAGGCTAGGGTAGGCTATTAGGCAATGTAGCTAGCAAACTCATGTGGGTAAAGGGATTAGGATCATATATGAGAGGATAAGTCAAAGTAAGACAAGGTGAATCATGTGAAAGTCAACTAAAGCCTCATATGCAAAAACAAGTGACAAAGTCGTGGGAAACAACGGGATAGGGGCCACACTTATGCGCGTTGATATTACGTACCCCACGAGGAGAACTACTCACAATAAAGCACGGGGACCGGAATAGATGAACCGGCCGCAGGAGGCTAAAAACCTCACAATATAAGTAGCTAAAGTCCATGAGTGATAAAGCCAACAAAGTAAAAGCACGCCATCATCTGCAACGCGTCTAAACATCCCCGAAAGCGCTAAACCAACAATATAAATCATGCCAAAGCTCAAAGCGTACAAGGGGAGGGATGTCGGGAGAAATCAAGGTAAAAACAAGCTCGCAAACAACGCTCGGGATACGTATTTTTGTGATCTTTGAGAAATTTTCTGAATTTTTTGGATTTTTAAGATTTTTCAGATTTTTTGGAGTTTTGTAATTTTTTTGAAAAAGCGAAAAACGAAAAAGAAAATGCAAAATGAAAAGCAAAGCGTTCCTCCCCCCAAACCAGACAACACAATGTCCCCAATGTGTCCTAAAGCACATCAACCAGGGACCTTAAAAATAAGGGAGAAAAACGATAAATGTCTCAAGAGAAAACAATAGTACATACATGCTATTTTTACAATGAAAAAACGCTCCCCCAAACCAGCTTCAAACGGGGGGCTAAGCATCGGTACTAGAAGTACCACCATCAATGGGTCTCGTCGTAGACGAACCCACTTCCATCATCCTCGTAGTCGTCTCCATCATCATCATCATCTACTCCTCCATCAGCTCGGCCAACAGCACCTACAACACCCACTCGGCCATCATCACACGTAGTAGCACTCATGTTGTCTTTGATCACACTTCTACCCGCATCCGTCCTCCCTGAAGTACCTGCAAGCACATCACAACAAAGCACGGCCTCAAGAGGATCCCTCTCGAGGACTTGAGGTAAGTACTCGTTCACACAATCATCGACAACATCTAGAGCAAAGACATGCTCCTCCAACATGGGACGCTTTAAAGCATTAGACAAGTTGAAAGTTATTTTATCACCTCCAACATCCAACGTTAACTTACCGTTCTTGACGTCAATGATTGCACCAGCAGTGTGCAGGAAAGGTCGACCCAATATAATAGGAATTTGGGAGTCCTCGACCATGTCAAGAACAATAAAGTCAACGGGGATGAAAAACTTACCCACTTTGACGGGAACGTCCTCCAAAACACCCAAAGGGCGTTTGACAGAACGATCCGCCATTTGGAGCGTGATTTTGGTTACTTTCAAAGGCCCCATGTTGAGTTTCTCGCATACAGAGTAAGGCAGAACGCTTACACTTGCACCTAAATCGCATAAAGCGTTAGAAATAGAAACAGTGCCAATTGTGCAAGGTATGGAGAAACTACCCGGGTCCTTCAGTTTAGGTGGATACTGGTTTTGTAAAAGCGCGCTGCACTCGGCAGTGAAAGCCACAGTCTCGACCTCACTGAACGACCGCTTACGGGTGAGGATGTCTTTCAAAAATTTAGCATATGCGGGAACTTGTGTGACAAGTTCAGTAAAAGGAACCGTTACCTTCAAGTCCTTGACGACCTCCATGAACTTACCGAATTGACTATCGAGCTTTGATTTTACCACTCGACTCGGGAATGGTAATTTGATTTGAATTGGCGGCTCGACAGGCTTGGCTTGCGCTTGCTGCGTCTCCGTGTTCCTA
The DNA here is from genome assembly GCA_023091065.1 of Dianthus caryophyllus. Classification (NCBI taxonomy): domain Eukaryota; kingdom Viridiplantae; phylum Streptophyta; class Magnoliopsida; order Caryophyllales; family Caryophyllaceae; genus Dianthus; species Dianthus caryophyllus. The sequence continues at coordinate 26,184,784 of CM041526.1, read as the reverse complement.
CTCTTCTCGGCTGCCCCCTGCACACCACCACCATTCACGGCCTTCTTGGGCTCGGCCCCACCTGTAGACCCTGCACTAACACCATTCTCAACATTCAAATCGTTAGCGGAAACATTAGGACTTACCCTGCTTACCTTTACGGGAGGTACATCAACATTGGGCATAGATGGTCCGTCGTAGCTCGTTCCACTTCTTAGGGAGATGGCGTTGGCGGTCTCATGAGGTTGCTTGGGCTGAGACGGAAGCGCTCCGAGTGCCCTCGTGTTGCTAGAAGACGCAAGTTGAGCCACTTGCGTTTCGAGCATCTTTATGGCCGAATCCTTAGCTTGATCGCTCTTTTGAATGTGGGCCATCATTGTCTCTTGCGTCTTGGCCATTTGCATCATCATGGCACGCATTTCACTCATCGGATCGGGGACCGGAGCGGCTTGCACTTGCGGTGGGGCATTTTGTGGTTGAAAATGGGGGCGATTGAAGCCCGGAGGGTTGTAAGGTCTTGGAGCATTATAGCTGAAATTTTGTGGGCTGTTTTGGTATTGTATTTGTTGGGGATTGTATTGTGGTTGTTGTGGTGGAGGATTCAAGACGTTTTGATTTTTGTAGCTCAAGTTCGGGTGGTTTTTGTAACCCTCATTGTAAAAGTTAGAATAGGGATTATTTTGTTGAGATTGAAAGGCATGAACGGGATACATACCTCGGCATTCTAAGGAAGAATGACCGGAAACGCCGCATGTCCCACAAGTAGGATCATTAGAAGTGTGCATCGCCGCTATCGTTTGTCCACTAGCGTTTGAAGAACCCGTTTGCATTTGACCCATCATCATTGCGGTCATAGCGTCAATCTTAGCCGAAAGCATGGCTACCATGTCGCCATCATTCTTACCACCGACTCGAGGAACATTCCGTGAGCTACCATATTGCGCATTGTGGATAGCCATGGCCTCAATCGTTTCAATGGCCTCCTCCACATCGATGTTATCAAACCTACCATTCGCCGCCGAGTCAAGCACTTGGCGAGACTCATTGTAAAGACCATTATAAAACTGCATGACAATAAACCATTTATCCATGCCATGGTGAGGGCATTGACGTTGAAGGTCTTTGTAGCGCTCCCATGCATCAAACAAGGACTCATCTCCTCGTTGTCGGAAGCTCGTGATTTGACTTCGTAGCATGGCGGTCTTTTCCGGAGGAAAATACTTTTGGTAGAATGCTAAGACCAAAGAGTTCCAATCAACAATCGCAAGAGCCACACGATTCAAGGAGTTTAGCCACAGCTTGGCTTTGTCACGGAGGGAAAATGGGAAGAGCATCTCTCGAATTTGATCTTGAGTGACCCCCGTTTGTTTGATTGTGGAGCAATAATCGCAGAAATTTTGGATGTGAAGGTTAGGGTCCTCACCGGGACTCCCTCCAAATTGACTCCGCTCGATCAAGTTTATGAAGGCGGGTTTCACCTCGAAGTTGTTCGCCGCTATGGTTGGCATAGCATTGCCCCATGGAACTTGAGCTGCGGTCGGCCTTGAGTGATCGGATAGCTTCACCATTGTCTTTGTTTCGGGAGTGGCTTGAGCTTCTTTATCGGATGAAGTAGAAGAGGAAGTAGCCTCCAAGTCTTTCAATAAGTTCTTGCGCCTCAAAAATGTACGCTCCGGTTCAGGATCAAAGGGAATTGCCAAACCTTTTTGAGAGGTACGCGTTGTTGGAGCTAGTGTCCTCCACAGTTGGTGTGATTAATTTATTAAATCTCTTACAGGATCACAAAGGATACTTGTATTTAAAATCAGCTGATTAACGTATATCGGTAACGGTTGGCTTGCTAGAAAGTTTGACGTTACTGTCATATAGATGGCGGTGATCAGCTGGTCCTTATCGGTCACACCTATAGGACGATTTTATGAAATGTAATGTGATTACATTGATGCCTTAAATAAATCTAAGCAGTTAGAAAGTTGGAAATGTATACGAATAATTATTTAATATGATTAAATAGATTATTGTTATACGGTTACATAAATTAGTGGGTGAGCTGAATTAAATGTTAATTCAGCTAGATGAGCTGGATTAAGTGTTAATTCACATATGTATAATAGTTATGAGCAACATTTATATTATAAATATATTTGATATTTATAGTTAAAATAATGCTATAAGCTATGTTATTTAATCTATTGTATTATACGATAATCAATTAATTAAATGCATATTATACATATGATTTTGCATGTAATGTACATTAATAAACTAAGAACAAAATACACACACACACACTATTCAAGTGTGTCGTATAAATGTGTGTATGTATATATTGTTTTAGTTTATTTAATTAGTTATGATTAGTAGTTAATGCATGATTAACTTCTCCTCCTAACTTCCCCCCCACTAACTATGTAACTTCCCACTAAACACACTTAAAACCTAATTAATCTACTCATAAGATGAGTGAGTGAAATTGGTGTATGTTGGTGTGTGTGTGTCGTGCAAAAGAGAGAAGAAGAGAGAAAGTTTTCTCATTTTTTCACTCATCAAATTTCCAAGATCACTTCATATATTATTTGTAATATATACCTTTGTTATCTAGCATTAACACAAGGCATTTCATAAGGCGTTTTGGGTGCAACTTATAAGAGATATTCTACGTTGAATATTGGTTTGTAAAACGTATTTCGGGTACGTTTCAGGAGGTTCTTAGGCCTTTCTTTGAAGATTCAGAAAGGTTATTTCTATATTCTTGTAATTCATATTACTATCGTTTTGTATAATCTTGGGCATGTTAATACGATTAACATTTTAGTAGTAATATCGAGTTTTATATTTCTACAAGTGGTATCAGAGCATTAGGCTCAAAATGATTTTAATATGGATTAAAATTGAAAATATAAAATCGTTTATATTTTTATTTCATTTCGGCATTTTCAATTTTTTTTATTTTCGAAATTTTTGGGTTTAATTTAATTGTTTTAAATTGTTAGAATGATTAAATTAAATAGATATGCAATTTTGTTATATGTTTATATTTTGATAAGATCATTATTTATGATGTATAACACTTAATTTTGGTTTAAATGTGATTGAAATCAAAATAATATGATTATATGATAATTATAAAAGTTTATTATATGATAATAAAATTTGTGACATAATTTAAGAAATTATATAAAAGTCAATTTATTTTGCATATATATCAATTATTTCGAAATTTTCTATATATATATATATACATGTCAATTTTTGTTGTTAAATATGATTTAATAAAATAATTGTTTATATATATGTGTATAAAAAAAAAATTTTGGCCGATTTAAAATTTTAAAAAAATTTGTTTTTGTTTTTTTTAATTTTGGCCGAAATTTTTTTTTTAATTGAATCAATTTGATTGATTCATTTTGTTTTTAATTTGAAAGTCAAATTGATCTTGTTTTGAAATGCCTTATTGAATAGTCATAAAAGTGTTTATGATATATGATGTCATTTATTTTAAAATAGTTTAAAATAATTATTGAATTGATTCATTATATATGATATGTTGAATTAATTTTTGTTTATCAATTTATGTATGACATGATTGATTTTTATGTTAATGGGTGAATTTTTATGAAAATTTCACTTAAACATATTTTTAGTAGGTGGTTTGTGTTTTTCATGCATTCGGATGTATGAAATTTTTTTGTTTTAGTAGATGAATGCGTTTATATTTGATTGCGTTTTATATCTAGTGTGGCCTAAGTTTTTGTTTTTAATTGCATTTTCGTAATGATGAAAATGTGATTTTGGGATTTTTCACGTCTCCAACTTGTAATCTTCTTTTATCCTAGATTATATGTAAATAGGTTTTACAATGTAATAGCTAGTGGTTCAAGAAGAGGAGATTGAAGTTTTGCCAATCCTTTTGGTGATCCAAGACGGAGTTTTTGGAGCCTTGCTTTTGGAGATAGGGTCTTTTTGAAGGATTCCAATTTGTATTTTATAGGGTCCAATTTGATTGGATTCCGACCTTGTATCGTTTTTGTTAGGCCACACTAGGTTTTATGTGCTTGTTTTATTTATGCTTTTCGTCTTTTTCCGCCTTAAACAAACCACCTAAATCGATGAATATTGATTCATTCCCACGTGTTAGTTAACATATGATGTTTTAAAGTCATCGTTCTTTTAGACTCACCTAAATTGTTCACTTAAATGAGTTTTTAATGGATGATGAGATCTCACTTTTTTAAAATTGAGATATAGTCTTTCTAAATCGAATCATTATGAATTCCTTGTTCGTCGGTGGGCATATAGGACCTGTTGTTAAATCCATGTGTACCCCTTCTACCTTGGGTAAGTAGTTGATGTCGATGTTAGTTGAACTCAACATTTGGTTTTCACTAATATGTGAGAATTGAAATGGACTATCAATAAATTTGAGAAATTTATGAACCAAGAGTTTTTAAAAGGTTAAAAATTAGTCAAATGGTTGACTTATCGATTTATTGAAATTTGAGTCTTGGAATCATTTATATAATTCTTGAGTGGGATCAATTATATGAATGCTCTTAGTTTATTTACATGTTTTAAATAGACGCATTATTTTTGGTGATTGCTTATGTTTGGTTTATCTTCTTATATTGTAGATATATTTGTTGCTTTTTCTGCATCATTATGGCTGATAATACTGCTACCCCCGGCCCTAGTGCCGTCTTGACTAGGGAGTCATGGTTACGTTCCTTTATGGACCATGTCTCCTACAACCAAAACTACCGTCTCAAGTCAGATGGTAGCAACTTCACCGAATGGGAGGCGGCATTAAAGAATGCTGCCATCGCAGACGGAAAGCTGAAGTATCTCATGGAGCCAATTCCGGCTGAACCTACTGCTAGATCTGGAGCTCAACGAACTGCATACGATGAGTTTGTGAAAGAGGCGGGTGCGATTAAGAACGTACTCATATATGCAATGGATTCCCATTTGCAACGTCGCTTCATTTCCCAAGGTGCAAATCGCATTTTCAGCACGCCGACTAACGTATTCTCGCAAGCTCAGGAATTGTTAGGTATGATGCACCAGACGCTTCTTTGAGGCTAAGCCGCAAAGGGGCCAACTCATTGTTAGCTCACATGCTTAATATGATTGAGAATGTGGAGAAGTTAGAGGCTCTTGGCTGCAAGCTTGAAGACTCGATCATTGTTGATCGTATCCTACACTCACTTCATGATGGATTCACTCAGTTTAGGGTGAATTACAACATGAATGACATGAAGAAGAGTCTTCATGAACTTCATTCTCTGCTCGTGCAAGCTGAGAAAGATCTTAATTTGAGTGGGAGTCACAAGAAAGATGTTCTTGTGATGCAGTCCAAGGGAAAGGGAAAGGCACCTGCTGCCTCGAATGCTAAGCGACCTCATTTCAAGAAGAAAGGTCAGCCTAAACCCAAGAGTGGTCCTGGGGAGTCAAGTCACTCAAAAGGCAAGAAGAGCAAAGAAAAGGAGGGAAAATGTCACCATTGCCAGCAGTCTGGGCATTGGCGAAGGAATTGTCCTAAGTACCTCGAGGACATAAAAGCTGGACGTGCGACAGCTCAAGGTATGTCATCTAATATTCACATGATAGAAATTAATCATGCGAGTTCCTCTGTTTGGGTATTTGATACTGGATGTGGTTCTCACATTTGTAATCACTTGCAGGCCTCCGGACGTAAGACGCCTGGCTAAAGGCGATGTTGATTTACGTGTTGGGAATGGAGCAAAGGTTCTTCTTTGTTTACGTAGGAACTTACATCTTGTTTTTACCTAGTGGTTTGGAACTTTGTTTGAATAATTGTTATTATGTTCCTAGTTTGTCGAAGAACATTATTTCCGTTAACATGTTGGATGTTTATGGTTTTTCATTTGTTATTAAGAACAATTGTTGTACTTTTTCTTTAAATGATGTTATTTATGGTCAAGCGTTTTCCATGAATGGCATTTATGTTCTAGATCAAACGCAAGAAATATTTCATGTGAATAATAAAAAGGCTAAATTAGATGATAAAGATCAAACGTATTTATGGCATTGTCGAATGGGACACATAAATGAAAGACGAGTAAAGAAACTCATTAAGAATGGGATTATTTCACCATTTGGCTATGAATCATTTGGTACTTGTGAATCATGTCTCATTGGAAAGATGACTCGTATATCCTTTAAAGGTATTGGTATGCGAGCGCTGACTTACTAGGACTAATACATACCGATGTATGTGGACCAATGTCCACACAAGACGAGATGGCTATAGATATTTCATCACTTTTACTGATGATTTAAGTAGATATGGGTATGTCTATTTAATGAAACATAAAAGTGAATCTTTTGAGAAATTCAAGGAGTTTCAAAATAAGGTTGAGAACCAATTAGATAGAAAAATAAAGGCATTGCGATCAGATCGTGGTGGTGAATATTTATCTAATGAATTTGATCAACACCTAAAGGATTGTGGCATTGTATCACAATTAACTCCACCTGGAACACCACAATTGAATGGTGTGTCCGAACGGAGAAATCGAACCTTGTTAGACATGGTTCGCTCCATGATGAGTCACACGGTTTTACCAGATTCATTGTGGGGGTTTGCTCTAAATTCGCCAGACTCATTCTAAACCAAGTCCGACTAAAGCGCAGACAAAACCCCATATGAGATGTGGAAAGGAAAAGTTCCCGATTTGTCCTTTATTCGGGTTTGGGGATGTGAGGCTTACGTTAAGTGGAGACTGACGATAAGCTAGGCCCACGATCGGTCAAAACATACTTTGTGGGATATCCAAAAGGAATGTTTGGTCATTACTTTTATTCACCAATGAACAACGAGTTTTTGTTGCGACTAGTGCTAAATTCTTAGAGAAAGAGTTTATCACGAATAACCAAAGTAATAGGGTTTTGAGTTGTCGAAATCTCGTAACCGGACAGGCACATGTGATGGAGGAAGATATTCCTTCAACCTCCACCGCGATAGCTATTCCTGCGGAACCTAGAAGGTCAAGTCGAGTCTCTTATCCTCCTGATCCATACATTCGTATCGTTGAAGAAGGAAATGGAGATGGTTTATTACTTCTTGAAAGTAATGATCCGCCTTCCTACAAAGGTGCAATGACTAGTTCGACTCAAGCTATGGCTTGAAGCCATGCACTCCGAGATAGACTCCATGTATGCGAACGAAGTATGGGATGCGGTTGATTTGCCTGAAAAGGTAAGACCTCTTCAAAGGCAAATGGATTTATAAGATAAAACGTTCACTAGGTGGACAACCAGATATCTATAAAGCACGACTTGTTGCAAAAGGTTTCACCCAAGTGCAAGGTTTACACTACGATGATATCTTTGCACCTGTCGTCATGCTTCGATCTATCCAGATTATCTTAGCGATTGCTGCATTTCATGATTATGAAATATGGCAAATGGATGTGAAGACCGCCTTCTTAAATGGTTATTTAGACGAGGAATTGTACATGGTACAACCCGAAGGCTTCACAGATCCGAAATATCCTAAGAAAGTATGCAAACTTAAGCGTTCCATTTATGGACTTAAGCAAGCATCGAGGAGTTGGAATCATCGATTTGACCAAGTGATTAAACAATATGGTTTTAAACGATCAGTCGAGGAACCATGTTTATATGTCAAATCAAGTGGGAGCTATATTGCTTTCCTAGTATTGTATGTAGATGACATACTATTAATAGGGAATCACATTCCTATGCTTTCTTCTGTGAAAGAATGGTTAAAGAATCATTTTCAGATGAAAGACTTAGGTGAGGCACAGAGAATACTCGGTATTCAAATCTATAGAGATAGATCCAAGAGAATGTTGGCGTTAAGTCAAGAATCTTATATAGATAAAATTCTTGAGAGGTTCAGTATGACGAACTCAAAAAGGGGTAATCTTCCGATGGTTCATGGGGTGCATTTAAGTAAGACTCAATCACCTAAATCACCAGAAGAAATAGAGCGCATGAATCGGATTAAATGCGGCTTGACCGTAGGATCGATTATGTATGCTATGATGTGTACACGCCCGCACGTGGCATTCGCACTTAGTATGACGAGTCGTTACTAAAGGATCCAGGTGAGAGTCACCGATTCTTGTTAAGAACATCCTTAAGTACTTGAGAAGAACTATGGGTTGGATGTTAGTATATGGTGGAGACGAAGAGTTATGTGCAAAGGTTTCACAGATGCTAGTTTCCAAGCGGATAGAGATGATTCTAAATCTCAATCCGGATTCGTTTACACTTAATGGTGCGGCGGTGAGTTGGAAAAGTTCCAAACAATCGATCCGCAGATTCCACAATGTAACTGAGTATATTGCGACTTAGAGGCGTTAAAGAGGCAATATGGATGCGTCAATTCTTGCAAGGACTAATGGTAGTTCCTAGTGTGAATGACCCGATCACTGTTTATTGTGATAACAGTGGTGCCATATTCCAAGCTAAAGAGCCTAAATCTAGCAATAAGTCTAGACATGTGTTGCGGAAGGCTCATATGATACGAGATTACGTGGAGCAAAAGGAGATAGAGATTTGCAAGGTTGTCACGGATGACAACATAGCGGACCCTCTCACGAAGCCATTGTCGTACAATAAACATGTTGAACATGTTGTATCAATGGGCCTGAAGAGTGTTCCTGATTTTCATTAGTTTGTTTTTTAGATAATGTATCTGTTAAAACTACTACTTTGTAATCATCAAATTATTATTTTATATATGGTATTTCATGTGGATTGTGTGACAATTTTGAACACCACTGAGTGAACTGATTTACTTTATATATGTTTTGTCCATAATCACCAACATGAGCTGATAACTCTAGGTGATTACATTGTGGGTTGATTGATGGTAGGTTCAATAACCATAAGGACATGTGATGTCTGATCAAACACATATGCGAGGTATAGAGGATACTGCGTAGGACATAGTGACCACTTAAATGAAGTCCTAAATGTACAGACATTTTTGCACAGTCGTGGATAGGGCGTTCATTGTGTTCCTAGAGTCGATTCTTTTGATCGCCGATTGTTTCTTGAGATAAGGGCGCTTGGGTGACTTTGGTTTCTTTCTCGTGGTCGCACCGTAAAAGGAGGCCGAGTAGATTTTTTCTGGGTCATTTCATACTGTGCTTCAATCTGCAAGATTCGAGTCAAGGAAAATATCCAATTTTATCGTTTTTTTTAATCTCAGGGCCACTCGAGGAGTAGTAACTGAAATGCATGGCCATGCTCGAATGTTGTGGATACATTCGTATATCAGTTAGTTGCTCTCTAGTCGAGGAAACCACTCTTGATACGATCACTTGATAGATACGACCTTGCGGAAGTACGACTTTGCAAATTGTCTACCATTGAGTGAGAGATTTATATGGATATGAGAATCGTTAATCACACACAAACACTTGTAAGGACAAGTGGGAGATTGTTGGAGCTGGTGTCCTCCACAGTTAGTGTGATTAATTTATTAAATCTCTTACAGGATCACAAAGGATACTTGTATTTAAAATCAGCTGATTAACGTATATCGGTAGCAGTTGGCTTGCTAGAAAGTTTGGCGTTCTTGTCATATAGATGGCGGTGATCACCGTCCTTATCAGTCACACCTATAGGGCGATTTTATGAAATGTAATGTGATTACATTGATGCCTTAAATATATCTAAGCGATTAGAAATTTGGAAATGTATTTGAATGATTATTTAATATGATTAAATAGATTATTGTTATACTGATTTACATAAATTAGTGGGTGAGATGAATTAAATGTTAATTCAATAGATGAAATTTGAATTAAGTGTTAATTCACGTGTGTATAATAGTTATGAGCTACATTTATATTATGAATATATTTGATATTTATAGTTAAAATGATGCTATAAATTATGTTATTTAATTTATTGTATTATACGATAATCAATTAATTAAATGCATATTATACATACGATTTTACATATAATGTACATCAAAAGACTAAGAACAAAATACACATACACACTATCTAAGTGTGTCGTGTGATATGTGTGTGTATTTGTTGTTTTAGTTTGTTTATTTTGTAGTGTAATGGGAAGTTAATTGTTGGTTAACATTTACTTACCATGACTAAATAAACTTCTCCCACTAACTCTCATGTAACTTCCCCTCTAAACACATTATATTCTAACTATACTACTCATAAGATGATGAGGAGTTTTTGGGTGTGTATGGTGTGTGAGTGAGCCGAGAAAAGGAGAGAAAAAGAGAGAAAGTGTTCTCATATTTTCACTCATCAAATTTCCAAATTTACTTCATATATTATTTGTAATATATACCTTTGTTATCTAGCACTAACACAAGGCATTTCATAAGGCGTTTTGGGTGCAACTTATAAGAGATATTCTACGTTGAATATTGGTTTGTAAAACGTAATTCGGGTACGTTTTAGGAGGTTCTTAGGCCTTTCTTTGAAGATTAAGAAAGGTTATTTCTATGTTCTTGTAATTCATATTACTATCGTTTTGTATAATCTTGGGCATGTTAATACGATTAACATTTTAGTAGTAATATCGAGTTTTATATTTCTACAAGAAAATTATTTCGAAATTTTCTATATATATATCAATTATTTCGAAATTTTCTATATATATATATACATAACACGTGGGAATGAATCTAACACGTGGTTAATACATGAGTAGTTAATACATGTGGGAATGAATCAATATTCAAAAAAAGTTTACTTAGACTCACTCCAAGTTATGTATGAGTTAAGTTATAACTTAATTATTGAGACTCACTCCAAGTTATGTATGAGTTACGCAATATATATACATTCTACGTTGAGTTTTATATATTTAACTAACACGTGGGAATGAATCAATATTCAAAAAAAGTTTACTTAGACTCACTCCAAGTTATGTATGAGTTAAGTTATAACTTATAGCATCACTCCTAACATAACTTGGGCATGTAAAATCCATATTAACATTTATTGAGACTATCGTATGAGTTGTTCACTTAGACTCACCACATATGATGTTTTAAATGAGTTTTTAATATGATGTTTTAAGTCATCGTTCACTTAGACTCACCTGGGCATGCACAATCACTAGAGTAGACGTAAGTGACGACCTCAAGGAATTGAGGTTCCTTGAGACAAAAGAGTAACAAGTGAGAAAAGAACCAAATAACAACAACAAACAAAGCCGTCTCCCCGGCAACGGCGCCAAAATTTGATAGGCTTAGTCGCACTCGCCTAGTCAAAGATAATCCAAACTCACTCTACTAGGTAGCAAGGGTAAGTCGGGTTGAATCCACAGAGAGACGGTCGTAATGTTGGTTATTCTTAGCGATTCTAGTCTCGGTTCGAGTATGGTTGGTTAACTAAAGCTAGAGCGAAGGAATAAAAGATTAAACGATTAGGGAAAAGTCTAGGGAATCGGGGTTAGCAAGGGCAAAGCTAGGATGAACGATGGTGACAGAAATGAGTCGGGAATCGCATGTGCTAAGGAATAGGCTCGACCTCTCGGTTCTAAGCGTCCTCTAGGTCTCAAATGCGGGCTCTCGCAACTTACAAGTGAGGGTCCTAATGGTCAGTCTCATGCCCCACCTTAAACTAGGCTTTCGTTCTTATGTTTAAGGGAAGCAAAGGCTCACTAATCCCTGGCCAAAGGATCAACAAGCATAAACAAAGCGAGAAAACCAGAGACACACACAAAACCCTCATCAAATCATCACCAAGTTCATCCAAGACTACTCACCCATGATCACCCTTCATCCCTAGATAGAGGACTACTCACACATGACGTAAACAACAACAAAAGCAATAACAATGGATGAAAACATGATCAACGAAGATATATATTGAGATGATAAACAAAGGAGAGAAGCATAAAACAAAACACAATCAGAAATTGCAAGAGAAAGAGAAGAACAAAGTCAACAATACCGAAATAGGACGATCAAACAAGCAATCCGAGTCGAGAATTCAAAGTACAAGAAGAAAAATTAATCTAACCTTAAATTTTTGATAGAAAGTAGTTTAAAGTGTTAGGAAGATCCTCTCAAAATTTCGTGCGAAAATAAAGTGTTTTGCCCCCTCAAATAGACGAAACATTTCAAGCTAACGAAGCGTCTCAGCTGTCCCTAGGTGGTCTCGGACGGGACAGGGGCCATCCCGGACGGGACAAGGGCACCCCGGACGGGACAAGGTCATCCCGGAGCCTTCAGTTCAAGTCCTCTTTTGTGCTTCTTTTGTACTTAGTTTTTTTCCTTGTTTTTGCTTCTTTTGGCTTGCAGCAAAGCCAACTTCCTTTCTTCTTGTTGTCCCAAGGCTAATGTACTTTGCTCATGAGTAGGGACGAGTCTTAGGATGATAATGTGAACTTCAAACTCGGTCCCAAGGTCCCGGGACACCTTCAAACGCTAAAACGGGGCTCGTGCGCAAGCAAAACGCAACGAAACCAACTCGGAACTTCACGAAACTTTATGAAACTTCATGAATCCTCTCGAATAGCATCCTACCCTCCAAATATGCGCATTTACCTGCAATATAGACACAAAAACGCAGCAGAGCCAAAACGGAGAGAAATAGGAGCTGAAACGCATGTAAAAGCACGAGAAACACGAAGAAACGCAAACGACAGGGGCTATAAAAATATATAAATATAAGACACATCAATCAAGTTGCTCGACAAAGCCTACACACCTACGCCAACATGTCATACTACATACGGCGCTACGAAAATGTCAGAAAGAAGGGTGAAAATCGCCAGAGCACTGGCGATTTTCAGGTAAATCGCCAGTCCTCTGGCGATTTTCCCCTCCCTTCTGACATTCTGGCGATTTATTGTTTAATCGCTGGTTCACTGGCGATTTTCTCTTTGTTCTGACAGTTTGCGGCGGCTCAAAACCCTATAAATACACCCACTAGTACAAAATACGCTTTTGGGTACGGTTAAAATGAGCTTTTGGCTACGGTTGTTAATCGTAGTATATCACGGCGTAGCCATAACTCCTAAAGTTACGGCTTCGGTTCTAGAACCGTAGCCTTAATGCTTTTTGGCTTTGGTTGTTATTGGGAACCGTAGCCTTAAATACACATATGGCTTCGGTTGTTTGTTTCAACCGTAGCCTTAAGTATGCTTTTGGCTTCGGTTGTTAACTAGAACCGTTGCCTATAGTTTATTTACGGCTTCGGTTATTTATTAACAACCGTAGCCTTTTCACTTTTTTTTTTTTTTTATTTTTTTTTATTTTACGCATGCTGCTCTACAAATAAAATTGAAAAATAATAGATATAAAATATAAATAACACACATACATAGATACCAACCAACCAATCCGTACATACATTATACTAGTACAAATTAGCATTCGACACAATTCAAGTCATATGATTACCACCACTACTAACGTGTCACAATTACAAGCAAAGCGCTAAAGATAATTGTTGATAAAGTAATCTGCCCATAATTCTCGAACCTCGTCAATCTTTTCCCTTGTGTAAGAAACCTTCGATCCGAACCACTGAGTATAAAATCAAAATATAAATCAAAGTTATTTAAATAACAAATTAAAAAATTTAATTCTACTCATAATAATAACTAAGTCGATAAGATCAATGTCGTTCTGTAATTAGCTACTCGCATTACCACAGCACTTGAAATCGCGTAATCATAATATAGTGGCAATGCGCAACAGCCATGAATTATTGCACGAAAGCATGCTGACAGTACTACGTCAGCGGTCACCCAAGCATGCTTGTAATAATTCACACAAAGCAATCGTTGGTAACCGAGGCAGCCCCATCATATTCAACAGCACGTTGATAGCCACAATAGTTACAAACAACAACACGTCGACAAGACATCGTGCGCAATTCAAAGTAAAAAATTTTCATAACTAGTTTTCGACCGACTAAATTATCAATGAAAAGTTTCCGACAAAAAATAAACCACACCTTTTCTTTGCATTTGATGTTCCGATAATCCCTCACTACATCCAACATGTACCGCATCACATAGTAGCCACACTCGGTGCTTCCCAGTTGTTGAGGGCACTAAAAAACATTTAAGAGAAGTTACAGATACCAATATGTGCTAAAATCAATAAAACCAAAATATATAAAAAATAAAGAAGATAAACGACCACCAACAACCAAGCTAACACCAATATTCACACCAAATAATACCACAAAACACAAGTAACACCAACACTCACACATAATAACACTACCATTATAGTCTAGTAAATATTTGTGATAGTAGCTCACCACAATGTTACTCCACTTCATTGACATGCCTGATTTCAACGTTGAACCTCCATGAGCTTTAAATGTTCGAAATGCACTACGTCTCAAACAATAGTAAATAAAATGTTAACGAAAGATAAGTAAAATGTCAAAAAATAAAATATTACTACTAATAGGTGATTGTAAATGTATATACTTACATCTGTAATAAATGCTTAAATGTTGTGTCACGTTTGGTGCTTGTCATTAGATCACAAAAGTAAGCCTCATGAGTCGACGGAAACAAAATTATTAACATCCAATGCATGCTGTATATAAAGAGCGAGGAAGGACATCAACCCAAATATGATCAAGTCTTGAAAAAATAAAACAATCCACATAAGTAGTAAAGGTTGTGAATTAGTAAGTTACTTACCTTTGAAAAAACGGAACAAGTACAATATCAACATTGCCCATTTTGAGTAAGCTACAATCCACATAATTCATTATTTGATTATTGAGCTTTTGATCTTTACCAAGTTGAGACATGATTGTCGGACACAAATATCCAACAGAGGAAACACCTTTATCATTTTTTCTCTTCTCATAAAGCTCTTGCAAGAACCTTTATTCATACACAAAAAATCTTATATATCACATAACAAATTTTATAAATATTACATGCGAAATTAGAAAAAAAACATTACTTACATCATAAATACTTGAATGCACGAAACATTTAGAAATGCCATTCGGAGAAGTTGCGTAACATCTTCTTCAGACATAAATATTTGTTTGTCCTCCTCGAAATGGAACATATTCTTTGACATTATCACTTCAAATGTCTTAGCTTTTGAATCCATCAAAGAAAGGTAATTATACAAATCTTGACATTTAGGACCTAAATTTGATATAAATTCATCAAACTCAGACTCATTAATGACTTGATAGCCGAACCTTTAGACACTTGTTTTTGCTTAGTGGTGACAGGTGGACAACTTAAATGAGATCCGGAATCCTTTAAAAGAACAAGCACAAAATTGTCATGAGTATAACTATTAAATATGTCAAAATTTAATCTAACCACAATTACAGAAAGCTAGTATTTACCTCCCCCAATAAAATTAACTCCTTAGGCCATTGTACAAAACTTGCTACGGCATCTCCTACACGTTCATGATATTGGGTGGGAATGGGAAGTGGAGCAGTGCCTTCCAAAACTTTGTCAATGGACACTCTTGCATTACAATCTAGAAGTGTTGTACCATGGACCTTTTGATTTTCATCATTCGAGGGATAAACAAGACCATAAGCAACAGTGATGGCTTTTCCATTGTGAAGACAAGCTAGTCGACACTTAGTTGGTTCCTACGCGTTAAAAAATTGAATGTTAGTAAAGGTCTATATTGGTACGAATTTTAATAAAACTCTAAACATTTTGTAAGTAACGATATGATACTTAATACAAAGCTGAATAATAAGTTTGAGTTTTTATTTTCTAACCTTTATTTGCCACTCGTTTGAGTTTGGTTTCGGATTCAAATCTTCTTCTTTATTTATACCCGCACTACTATTAAACGGATTCTCCGAGTGACAACTGGTTTGAAGTTCTTCTAAGTTTTCTGGTACTTGCACTCCCATACGCTTTAACAATCCAATGGTCTCTTGCCGAATCAAAGGACCTAATGAATCTAATGTCTCCTTCCTAACCATTTCCGTAATCTGGGTTACTACTTCTTTATCTGGAATCCCAAAAGACCTTTGAGAAGTTCGGTGAGATGTAACAAACACATCCTTAATACTGACTCCTCCACTGAATCCTCTCACTCGACCGGGGTGTTCCTTTTTGTTTAGGCTACGTGACAAGACATCATCGTGCCTATTCGAATGAAATTCTCCTGAATTCTCCTTCTTTCGCCATTCTTCCTAAATTAATACGAAAACAAATATTAAATATTTGCTTATATTATTTAATATGTATGAAATTCACTATTTTTATTAAAATTGAATTACGATAAAAAACTAACCATTTCTCCAGCAACTTTTTGAGTCTTCTCATTAGGAATTTTTCCATCCGATTTTGACCTTGCTTTAACCCAACGCCAACTACGGTCAACAACCAAAGAATTCGAAGATAAAGAAGGAGAAGATGACATAGATGATTCTTGTACCCACTCGGGGATCCTTTGGTTGTATCCTCGTCTACCCATCAAATGGGGGTGCTCGTTACATTTCACACTCTCAGTTGCTTTCTTACTCTTTTCCTAAAAAAAAAATAGACGTCAATGCACTAGCAGAAGTACAACAACGCACCAGCAACACCGCCGGCCAAAGAAGAATAAAGCCATTAAGACAAAAAAGCAATACAAGAACATTGCGACAAAAAATATCAAGAAGACGCATCCGTATGCGATGGTCGACCAACAAATACCCAAAGAAGCAGATACGACCAAAAACCAAAGAAGAATATTAACATAACGACGACAAAAAAAATCTCCAGCACACATACTTAGTCACTGTACAGCTGTGTAGTAGCGCACTAGCAACAAACCAGCAGCAACATCGACACTACGATGACAAAAATATAGCCGACTTGCTCAATAGAATTGTTGACTACCTAATAAACCAGAAAAATATTACCTTAAATTCATTTGTTTCACGTGACGCTTTAAATTTCTCCCAATCGACTTGCTCAATGTACGAATAACAATCTGCCGGAGAGTTAAACTTTGGTTGTTTGTGCCGGATCCATTTAGTGGTTAACTTCGACTTAAAATCCTTCCACTTGCATCCACAAGACGAAAGCACATACTCCTTATATGTCTCATTCACTTGATATTTTTTCTGCATTAGATTCAAAATTAAAACTGAAATTAATTTACATTGACTCAGAAATTATGGCCATAATAACATCATGAAAGATTGTAACTAAACCATGTCAAAATTACATACCGCAATATCTTCCCAAAGTAATTTTTTGAGACCAACCTCTACACTATCCCAATCTTGAAAGTTGATATTCACTTGGCAACGAACTCTCTTACCACAATAGCTTGCAAATGAAGTAGCGTATTTACCCGTTGGGCGTCCAGCATTATCCCACTCTAGAGCGAATGGCCCTTTTGCCTCCAACTTCTCTAATTTAGAGGGTCCTCGAGTTCGCCTGTTTTTTGGAACTTCATTCGCCGCAACCTCAATCTCATTAGCCTCTTCTCCACAAGAAGTACTGTGATCATCCTCCATGACATATAACCTACAAAAAACAATTCAAGATCAATACTTTTGAGCAATAAATATAATAAACATATACCAATATTAACTCCATGATGGTAAGTATAGTAACATTTTGAAAAATATATAGCAGCAAATGCCCTCATTATAATAAATATATACCAATATTGACCTTGTTAAACTGTTATTTAGTCTTTTTCTTCCCAAATGCCCTCATTATGATCAACTCTTACATAATTACTTTCCAAGTTATGCTCATTAGGTATAGACGGTAAACCCTCAGAAAATGGTGGGATATCATCAAATTGATCATATTCTTCCTCATCACCTACACCTTCAACTCCTAGAATACGCCTTTCACCTTGAAGTACGACTCGCCATTTATCATTTATTGGATCAACAATATAAAATACTTGTTTTACTTGTGAAGCCATTATTAGAGGCTCGTTCTTGTACCCTTGCCTACTAAAATCAACCAATGTGAAGCCGTACTCGTCTACACGAACACCTTTCTTACTATCAACCCACTTGCATTTGAACAATGGAACTGTGAATGAATTGTACCGAAGCTCCCATATTTCTTCAATCACACCATAATATGACATTTGGGTATAAATTGGTAAGTCACTTTTACCTCTACCAAATTCAGTAGCCGAAGCTACTACACTAACTCCACTGTTTTGCATCGTACTTTTGCTATCTTGACGCTCGTATAAAAACAATATCCGTTGATATCATAACCTTCAAAGGATTTCACATCAACATTAGGACCATAAGCTAACCATTTAACCATTTCACTAACACTTTCAGGAGTAGATGAGTACTCTTTAACTACGGTACTCCTAAACCAACTTTCAAAAGACCTGTTGTGTTCTTCAACCAACCACTTCTCATTTTTCGACGGATATTCCACCTTCAACATTCTCATGTGTTTCTCAATGTAAGGATGAACTTCCGTGAGATGTTGAAGGACAAGAAGGTGAGCACGACTTTGTTCTTCAGAATTTAGTGACATCCATTGTGCTCCAATAGTCCCCTTGCCTTGGAGTCTCCCTTCATGTTGAGACTTTGGTAACCCGAACGATTGATCACCTGCTAAGTAGTCTGTGCAAAATCTTATAGCCTCCGCGGCAATGTACCCTTCAACAATACTAGCATCTGGCCTGTATCTATTGGATGTGTACCCCTTCAAAATACCCATATAACGCTCAAACGCGTACATATCCCTCAAGTGTACAGGACCTAGAAGTTTGGCTTCTCGAACTAAATGAACAACTAAGTGCACTGAAATGTCAAAGAAAGAAGGGGGAAGATACATCTCTAATTGGCACAAAGTTTCAACGATATCAGCTTGCAACTTATCAAGTGTGTTAGGGTCAATGGCCTTATTATACATTGCATTAAAGAAAAAACAAAGTCTTGTTATGGTAAATCTCACTTCTTTTGGCAAAACGGAACGAATTGACACGGGAAAAAATTGTTGCATTAGCACATGATAATCATGTGACTTTGGTCCCATCAACCGGAAGTCCTTAATGGAAACATGATTTTGCATGTTCGAGGAATATCCATGTGGTACTTTAATACCATGAAGACTCTCACAAACAATCGATTTCTCTTTCTTAGACAAAGTATAACAAGCAGGAGGAAGATATATACGATTGCCACTCTCTTGTGGTGCTAACTCATTTCTTATTCCCATTTCTACAATATCTTTCCTAGCCTTATACCCGTCTTTAGTCTTCCCCGGGACGTTAAGCAAAGTCCCAATAAGACTTTCGGCAACATTCTTCTCAACATGCATGATATCTATACAATGTCTCACCGACAAGTGTTGCCAATAAGGGAGATTCCAGAATATGGACTTCTTCTTATATTTTGAGTTCTTAGAAAATACATTAGGCTTTCCAAAGACGTTGCGAATATCTTGAACTTGTTTGAAAACTTCATCACCCTCTAATGGAATTGGAGCCATTTCATTATCAATCTTTCCGTTGAACGCTTTTTTCATTTTCCGATAAGGGTGATGTCGAGGCAAAAATCTCCGATAACCCGTATAAACGTTTTTCTTACTATGGGTGAGGCGAGGAGCCACGGTTCCTTCATCACATATAGGACATGCTTTTTTTCCTTTTATTGAATGGCCGGACAAATTACCGTATGCAGGAAAATCATTTATAGTACACAATAACATAGCACGCAAGGTAAAATGTTCTTTTGCAAAAGCATCATATACATTCACCCCTTCATCCCACAAAATTTTTAGCTCGTCAATGAGGGGCTCTAGATAAACATCTATATCATTGCCCGGTTGCTTTGGACCTTGAATAAGAAGTGACAACATAACATATTTGCGCTTCATACACAAATAAGGGGGCAAGTTGTAGATACAAAGAAGTACAGGCCATGTGCTATGTTGACTACTCAGCGTCGAGAACGGGTTCATCCCATCGGTGCAAAGACCAAGTCTCAAATACGTCATCAAAGACATCTTCAAGATTAACTTCAACATCTTCAAGATTAACGTCATCAAAGACATCTTCAAGACCAAGTCTCAAATACGTCATCGGTGCAAAGACCAAGTCTCAAAGACCATGTGCTCGTGACTCATCATCAAGATTAACTTCAACATCTTCTAATAAGTCATCAATACGATCTTTTTCAATATCATCATCAACATCTACATTTTGTTGGTTTTCTTCTTCACCAACTTGTGTTTGATTAGGAAGTATCGAATCACCATGAAATATCCATTGGGTATAATCTTTCTTAAACCCGCGTAAAACCAAGTGATCGACACAATCATCCGGGGTCAAAACTTTCTTTAAGTTATCACAGTCAATGCAAGGGCATAAAATCCGTGTCTCCTCTTTCTTTATCGCATTCTCTACCGCATTCCTCACAAATTTTTCTTTTACCAGATTTCGAAATTCAGGAGTTGCACGTTTCATGTTATACATCCAACTTCGATCCATAACTAAAAAATACACATCAAATAAATTAACATTGGAGCCTAATTACATATCACTAAGAAGTGTTCAAAATTACAGAGCTTAATTATTTTTAACAATATTTAACTTTTTATGTTGCTAAAAGTACATGGGGGGTTTTTAGGTCCTTATTACTCTTACCACGACGATTGTACGCTGACAGCATACAAGACATCAAGCTAAGGGTAGAAAAAACGCTCCACGGCAGCCTCAAAGTGTGTAACATCGACAACATCAGTTAACACAACAACAACAACACAGACTTGCGATCGACACGACAGAGACAAAAGGTGTACAGCAGCAGCAGAAAGTATAAACAATAATAGCAGTAACAATAAAAGAACATTAGTCAGTAGCAGCATATTACTGAAACAACAACCACGAGACTTCAGCACTCAACACGACTCTACTCGAGTCACATAAAGTTCAACACACAAACAAATCATACAACACACACAACCTATTCTAATACCGGACTAAGTAGGATAAGCCTTACCTCAAAAAACGACGCCGAGAAGTCGAGAAAACGTGAGGAACAGCGAGGAGAAACGTCACGAACCTCTTCCACCAGCCCGGACGCTACGATTAACACGAAAATATCAATTACTCCAATTTCAATATCATCTCAAACCTAATTTCTATTAATTCATCATTAACCCTAATTTAAACATCGATCTCAAACCCTAATTTAAATTGATTTTAAAATCTTACCTATAAATGGCACGGATTTGATGACAACCTACAGCGACGGTGGCGGCGTTGATAATAATTATGGTAACAACGAAGAGGCGGCCCAGAATCCGACGGCAATGGCTGACTATAAGACGGTGTTGATGGCTGACTGTAAGACGGTGCGCGATTCGGTGATGAATTAGGTCGTGGCGGTGAGCGGCGTGCACGATATAGGCGGTGGAGGGCGAGTTGATCGAGGGTTAAAGAGGATGAGAGGTTGAAGAGGGTGAGGTTGAAGAAGGGGTGAGGTTGAAGAGTTTGTTCAAGTAGAACGAGGAAATGAGTTTGTGGGTTATATTTTTAATTTGTTGTGAGAACTAATACAGCTACGGGTTATTAAGTAACCGTAGCCTTTTATTAGAACTCTTTTCATTTGGCTTCGGTTATTTAGAGGAACCGTAGCCTTTTACGTTTAACAAAGTATTTGGCTACGGTTTTTTATTAACAACCGTAGCCTTTTCTGTATCCCAAAATTAATACATCAACGGTTACGGTTAATTATTAGAACCGTAGCTATTTTTACTTGCCAAATTGAAGATTTGTACTAGTGACCCCTTATTCAACCATTTCAAAGCATGAATTATCATCACTCTCTTCTCTATCTATACCTTCACACTTGACTCATACGGGTTCCTGACCCGACCCGGTATTGGCATTGCGAACCCGTATTCGCAATACGGTTGTAGCGATTCGGATCTTCAATCCGTCTTAAACCTCGCCAATATCGCATAAGCAACGACACAATTAACAATGAACAAACGGATGCCACTTTACATAATGCAAATTCTCATTTACGCATTAAACGACTAAACATGATTTCGACAAAACTTGTACTGTCTTCATTAGTCTTAAAGCATGCAAAACTGAGGGTTTTAAACAAACTTTTACATACACATGAGTCGGAAAATAGTATTTAAATGATTATTCAAAAAATGAATTCTCGTTTTGTGCACATTTCCTATAGCAACCCGTCATAGCTTTAACGTATACATTTGCTTTTACGCATATTTATCGAGTCACATATCGCACTTGTACGTAGCGGTCTGCATTTGTTCAAACATCGAATTATACACTGTTTTCAAGCTAGTAATGGCTACTTTTACGTAGGCTTTTCGATTACAGTTTTTTCATAACGCATTTTGACAAACTTTCGGAGGGTACCTCACTTGAATCCGCTCTGGTTTCACAATTGCCTTAGGCGGATAGGTATCGACGCACCTTGAACTCTAAGATTCGCGTCTTGAGTCCAAGACGCATTGAACGGGTCCAAATTCCCTCATAATTTGGTGGCGACTCCGAAAACGGCTTTTAAATGATTTTTCAATATTTCTTTAAAATGCTTTAAACAAATTACGCAATGACATCCCCCACAGCAAATCTAGCAAGCCCGCAGAGCGCGCTTTTACGCGCCGCTCTTTCACATTATTTTCCCACGCCGTGCATTCCGCCCCATGACACATTTCGAGGGCGCGCTGAAGCGTCGAGAAGGATCCGTCCCAGGTATCCTCGATTAAGCGACTCACTGGGACGAGCCGCTTTATTTTTTTTAAGAAAATTAGCTTTTCCTTTTATTTAAAAACACAAGAGGTGAAACTTGAAAACAGTGTTAATTTCGATGTTTGAGCACATACAACCGTTTGAGTCGAATCCTCCTGATTCACAACCACACCCTTCGAGGGACGGCCCCAAGTAAAAACTCGCTTCATAAGCGAGTATACTCTGGACACGTCGATCTCTCACCCTTCCACGATCACAAGTGTTATGACCAGATTTTACACCACCCAGAACTGGCAGTTCTGGACAGACGACATAAATATGGTACAGAGCAGGATAAAAGAGCAACAGCAGTTATAACCCAGAACAGGTCAGAAGAGGCATGGCAGTTATGGTCAGAAAGGTCAACTATGACGGTTACAAAAGTCATGGGATAATGGAAGAAGTTACAGCTGAGCAGAAGTGGAGTCAATGGAAGTTATTTAACCGCCAAAGGTAGTGGAGATCATGGAGAACGTGCCCTAGAAAATAGGAACTAATTTTGCAGCTAGCTTTGCCTATATATAGAGGCTCATTTGTACATTTTCATGGATCTTTTTACTCTCATTAGCATACTTAAGCACTAGAAAATACACTACAACATACTACGGTAATTTACAGTCAGTTCTGTACAAGTAACTACAGAAGTGGTCACTTACACAGGTGTACTCTGTAACCCCCAACTCTGATATTAATAAAAGTACTCTGGCTTGGTAGCCCGCAGCTTTTCCCCATCTTCTTCTCGGGCTTCTGCGTCATCAAATCCTCAAGGCCCTTAGTTCTGTCCCATATAGCTCAGTTCTGATCAATTCTGTTCTGTTCCGCAAATAGTACTAGTTGATCCATTTTTCTCTATTTTTTCTATCTTGTGAAGTTTTTACCAAAACAAATTGGCGCCACCGTGGGGCAACTAGTTTATTAATTTGCGTAACTTTTCTCACAAAATCTCACAAAAATCACCCTTTCTATACTCAAAATGGTGATAGAACTTTGGAGGAATTGTCCAAGGAGTTACAAGATGCGCAATCTAAGATTCAAAGAAATCTCGAAGAGAATGCAAGACTGAAGGAAACAGAGTCTGCTCAAGACTAAGTTGGATTCTGCTAAAGGCGATACATCAAAGATCGGACACAGGGCATCTTTGAGTTCTATAATCAAGAGAATAGACTTCTCTAACTGGATGAAGATGAGGATCTCAAGACCAACTCCTGGGTGGTGAAGATGAGGAAGAATCATCCGAGAATGCCGACAAGAGGAAGGCCAAGAAGAAGTTCAACTTTACCCTCATGATGATGCAAGAACTCCGAAGTTACATGACAAGGTTGCAAAGATTCCAGGAGTTCCAAAGACCAATTGAGGAGGCTTCCCAAGAGTGTTATGCAGATTCACCATTCAATGAGGCCATAACTATGCAGACATCCCAAAGAAGTTCGATGTTCCAGGGATGAAAGCGTATGATGGTACAGAGATCCACAGGACCATGTTGCCCAAAGACAAGCAAAGGATGTACACGGTCCCAGCCCCAAAGGAGTACAGAGAAGCCTTGCATGTGCAAGGGCTTTGGTTCTACTCTGCTGGACCCGGCTCTGCAATGGTTTGTCAATATTCCTAATGGTACTATTAAATCGTTTGCTAATCTTGTGAATGTCTTTGTTGCCCGGTTGCTAGCGGCGGGGAAGTTAGAGAAGCAAACAAGTGACCTGCATGCACTGTACGTAAGAAAGATGAGTCTCTACGAGATTATCTCCAGAGATTCAACAAGGAGAAGATCTCTATCCCCAACCGTGACGTTGCAACCGCTATCCAGGCTTATAGGCAAGGTTTGGTGGTCAATTTCGAGCTTTATCGTGAACTAACCAAGTATCCTTGTGTTACTTTTGAAGATGTGCGTGCAAAGACCTTGGCCCAGATTAGACTTGAAGAAGATGCTTTCAAGGGCGTGATAGTTACGGGTACGAGAAGGTGAACAGGAAGTCCGATAGTGGACGCACCTGCAGCGAGGCCAGCACCATACAAACAGCCACCCGTAACACAAGTGCATGTGTCGATTACGAGACAGTCAACTCGATGACTCTTGATATCGCTAGCCTCTCGGTGTAGAGGTTCCACAGCTTGATAGCAAAGTTGGAGAGCTTTGGGAATGCCGCAAGATGGCCCAAGAGGAATGACAATCCAAACCCAAACAGGAATCCAAACAAGTATTGTGAATACCATGGAGACATCGGCCACAAAGACGTAAGACTGCTATGCCTTCAAGAAGGAGATATCCTACCAGCTCGTAACTGGACGTCTCAAGGATATCATCAGACCAGTCCAGAGGAACCAGCCCAGGACTGAAAGCGCCAGATCCCAGGACTCCAGGGGACAAGAGTCGAAAAGCCGCCAAATCCTCCACCCTACACACACGAGGTAAAATTTATTAATGGTGGTTCTGATATACGTGGTTTGACTTATTCTGCAGCCCAAGAGGATAGCAAAGCAAGAAAAGATGCAACCTCCAACCAGAGTAGAGAAGAATTGGGAAGTTGTCACTTTTGATCATGAAGATTGTGAAGGCATCCCGATTACGCATCATGACCCTAGTGATCAAGTTGCAGATTGGAAGCACCCTTATGCGTCGAGTTACGATTGATGGGGCGATTACGTGAACCTGATCATGCTTTGGACGCATTGAAGGAGATGGGTATAGGCCAGGACAAGTGACCAAGAACTCTAATGTTACGGTAGGATTGATGGCGAGACCAAGCACACCTTGGGAGAGATCTCACTTCCAACCTATGCCCAGGAGTTTCTTCTTTTGAGAAGTTTAATGTTATTGATTCTATGACTTCGTATAATGTTTTGTTAAGCGAGGCCTTGGATCCACAATCTCAAGGTCGTGTGCGTCTACTTACCATCAATGTGTGAAGGTCCCAACTCAATGGGGAGTTACGGTGATCAAGGGAGAAAGGCGGATCACAAGCAGAGTGCTACAGAGCGACCTTGAAGCCCCCAAATACCAACAAATCTCTCGCATAGCAATTACGTAAACCACCAAGTCGAGAGTGGAACCCAGTAAAAGTCGATTGAAATGGACCAGATCAGTGTAGACCAGAGCTGCCCAGAAAAGAAAGTGCTAGTAAGCGGTGATGTACCATCCAAAGATCGATCCGATCCGATCGGTTTCTGAAGTCTAAGAAATCAAGTTTTGCATGGAGCCACTTTGACATGATCGAATCACCCCGACATTATCACGCACAAGCTCAACGTTGATCCTCGCATGCAAAGTGCACCGTAAACGCAGAAGTTTGCGCCAGAGAAATGTTATCATCAATGAGGAAGTCCGAAGTTGCTAGACATGAACATGGTAAGAGAGGTAATGTATCCTGACCGTTAGCTAATGTGGTTGTTGTGCGTAAGAAGAATGGAAAGTGGAGAGTCCTGTAGACTACACAGATCCGAACAAGGCATGTCCCAAGGATCCTTTCCCTCTTCCTCACATTGATGCCATGGTGGACAAGACTGGCCGCCATGAAGTTCGACTTTCATGGACGCCTCAAGTGGTTTTAACCAGATCAAGATGTACCCTCCGGACCAGGAAGGAACGTCATTCATGACCATCGCGTGGTATCTATTGCTACACCGCCATGCCCTTTGGACTCGTAAATGCTTTGGTGCCACCTACCAAAGGTGGTCAACATGATGTTCAAAGATCTAATTGGGGACACAATGGAGGTTTATATCGATGATATGGTGGTAAAGTCTAAAGATGCCAAAGATCATGTGAAGCACCTAGAGCAAGCGTTTGCAATTACGGACAAGTTCAATATGAAGTCAATCCTACAAAGTGTAATTTTGGAGTGTCTTACGGGAAGTTCCTAGGCTACTTGGTGACTAGAAGAGGCATTGAAGCAAGTCCGAGCAGATATAAAAGCAATCCTAGATCTGGAACCCCCGGATCTGCGAAAGATATCCGAAGTTGACAGGAGAGTAGCTGCTCGAGCGAGGTTTATTTCGGATCCTCGAGAAAGATGCAAGCCCTTCTATGACATGTTGAAGAAGGACAAAGAGTTCCAATGGAGTGAGAAGCACGAGGAAGCATTCCAGGATCTCAAGAGTTACCCGTCAACTCCACCGCTGCTGTCCAGACCAGAAGAGGGAGAACCGTTAAGTCTGTACCTATCGATTCACGGAGCATTCAAGAAGCGCTTGATTCGGTCGTGGAAGAAGATGGTTTGCGGCGTCCCATTTATTATGTGAGTAAGAGCTTGTTAGATGCCGAAACCAGGTATTCTCTTACGGAAAGGTATGTTCTCGCTTTAATAATGTCAACTACTAAGCTTCGACCTTATTTTGAGAGTCATCATATACGTGTTAGAACTAACCTTCCAGTTAAGTCGGTCTTGAGAAAGCCTGAATCGTATGCAGGAGAATGGCTAAGTGGTGCAATGCATTTCAAGACATATGACATCGCTATGAACCCGAGCAACGATAAAGTCACAAGCCTCGCAGATTTTGTGGTCGATTTCACCGACCCTGGAAGAGAGTAGCGCTATGGAGGTGTCAAGCTTACACAGGCGTAAAAGGAGAGACTTGGGTGTCAGATAATCGATGGAGCGACCAATGTCGAGGTTCCGGGTCTGGGCATTGTCCCGAATCGCCACAAGGGGACATACTAGCCCAGCCGTCGGGCCAGAATTTCGTACCACCAACAATGAGGCGGAATATGAAGCTTTAATCGCAGTTTGATGGTCTCAGACGTCTTGGTGTCAAGAATTTGGAGGTAGCGACTCTTTACTTATTGTTAATCAGTTAATGGTTCTTTTGCGCCAAAGATTCTAAGATGTTGCTATACCTGTAGAAGGTTAGGTCCTTGGTTTTGAAGTTTGACCAGCTTTAGGATTGATCGGATCCCCAGAGACCGTAACTCACAGTGCACTCTCTAGCTAGTCTTGGCTCTAGCTTCAAACCTGCAGACCTGGGACAGATTCCCATAAGACACCTCCTCGGACCTTCTATAGAGAAGTCCGATCACTGCTCAACCTCGTCTACCCCCACTCTTGTCTCTTGATCGCACCTTTTATGCTTTTCTTAGAGATGGTGTTTTACCCCGCACGGACTTGAGGCCGTGAGCTTTTCGGCTTAAAGCCTCGAGGTATGTCTTGATTAATGATCTTCAGATAAGAAATCCATGACAGTCCATATTTGCGTTGCTTGGAACCGGTGAAGCTTGAAGCGTGCGGAAGAATTACATGAAGGAGATTGTGGCAACCAGTTTGGGAGAAGTCTAGCCGCCAGAGCTCGAGATTTGGTTACTTCTCGCCAACTATGAGGAAAGAGGTCAGGAGTACGCAAGCAAATGTGAAGCATGTCAAAAGCATTCTCCGATGATCCACCACGGCCCGGTGAGGTTCTCAGATCCTATTTACGCACCATGGCCTTTCATGAAGTGGGGCATGGACATAGTTGAAAGCTCCCAATGGCTCCGGGACGGAGGGTGTTTATGTTGGCAATGACAGATTACTTTTCGAAGTGGATAGAGGTGAAGCATTCGAAGTGTAACGTAAAAGAAGTTATCTCGTTTATCAAGAGGAACATCATTTGCAGATTTGGAATTCCAAGCCGATTGTGTGTGACAATGGTACACGATTCGTAGGAAACAAGACTAGGCGATTCTGTGCAACCTGGAATATTGAACTCGCTTACTGCACCGAGATATCCCCAAAGGTAATGGTCGAGGCGAATCTAGCAACAAGATCATCATCAAAAACCTGAAAAAGAAGTCAAGGAACGACGAGGAGATGGGCGTAAGAGTTACCATTAGTTACGTGGGTCGATGTAACTACACCAAAGAATTCCACAGACGGACTCCATTCTCTTTGGTGTATGGTTGTGAAGCGGTGATTCCAGCAGAAGTGTCTGCCCCAACAATGAGGTATGGTCTCGAGCAGTTTAGAAACTAACCCAGATTTGTTGTCTTCCAGTCTTGATTTTGCGTAAGAACCGAGGGATGCACCAAGATAAGATTAGCGACTTACCCAAAGAAATGTGGCCAGACTTTCAACAAGCATGTCAAGGCGAGTATTGAGAGAAGGAGATTTGGTTACGAGGAAGGTATTCGAGAATACAAAAGAGAAGTCTCATAGGAAGTCGCCCCAGCCTGGGAAGGACCATACAGATTGATTCGGTTGTGGGCCAAGGAGCTTATAGATTGGCAACTCTGGAGGGAGAGTTAATCCCTAGAGCATGGAATGCAACCAACCTCAAACTCTATCTTTGTTAATACGGTATTTTCAATTCTGTACTTTCAATTCTGTAATTTCAATTCTGCACTCTTTAATTGTTTTTGTAAATATTGCAAATTCCATTCAATAAAAACCATTGAACTCCAATGGTGTAGTTTAACTTTATTTCTAAGTTTTGCAGATTACATCTTTGGTTCAAGTAAATATTTTCTACCACAAATAAAAACAAAGTAAATATAGACGCTACATATTACAAATAAAGGAGTTTATCCTCCGGACTTGTTTAGGAGTTCATCCTCCGATTCTACTTAGGAGTGAAACCTCCAGCCTGGGCTTGGTCCCCACTTCTAAGGAACTTGTCTTCCAGATTTGAGCTTAGTCCTCGGCCTTGAGCGGCCCCCTGCAGGTGGAGATTTTCCTCCAGTCCACAGTCTGGCCAGATCTGCAGAGCGGCCGATCTGCTGTGAGGATGCGTCCTCGGATTGACGGACCAGGGCTTGACCGTAGTTAAGAGAGTCCTATAATATCCCTTAAGGTGAGCCATGATCATGCATACGTAAGTCCAGGGTGTACACCGCGAGGTTAGTACATTCACGTAACAATAGCAAAGAATAGAAGCAAATGAGCGATAGTAGTTAAGTCCTTGGACCACCAAGGCCGACTAAATACTAAGCAACCGAGTCCGTCGAGCAGACTAGAAAAATGTCATGCTCTGCAGACCAAACAAAAGTTTCACAAGAGCAATGCATGTAAGTTCACAGAATAATTACAGACCTGGACATACAAGTCCAGGCCAGACCACGATAGCAAATTGTTTGAATTTACACAAAATGTTCACGAAGTAATTGTTTTTCACTCTTCTTCTTCTTCGAAGGGTTGTCATCGGCTTGGGCATCTTCGCCAAGACCACCATCACCAGACGCAGAGGGTTCTTCCCGATCGCGGCACACTTTCCTCTCCTCGAACCTGGCACACAGGAAGAGTCGCTTGAATTTCTCCACAAAGAAGATCTAAGTCCCACTCACTACGCCGACTCTGGAGCACGCATCATTTGAATTCTGGTCCGGGCTGTGTAAACAGCGCCGATCGCCTCTTGGTTCTGGACTTGGCTTTCAAGCTCCAGAACACGCCGCACAGAGACCTCGCTTCGACCTCAATGAGGCCAGGCTCTCTCAGATTTGGCGGCAGCTTTGGCTTTTTCTACCACCTCCTTCATGTTGTCCAAAGCCTTCTCCGAGTTCTGCATAAGCCGCTCTTTCGAGCAAGCTTGTCCTCAGCCTTGATCCTACGGTTCCCAGTGGATAAAATGTGCCCCAAACTTGCTATCTGATCAAGAGTCTGCGAATTTTATGGTGTAAGGTACAATAGTGGTAGAATTATCATGAGCATTTGTACTAGGAGTAAGTCGGGACTAATACCCGAAAGGCAGAGTGAGTGGCTCAACGCCGATTCTGTAGTATCGATCCCAATGGATCTGGGTCGAACCTTTTAGCCGCTTGTTGGATAATGTTCTCCACGCTGTTGATGGCGTCTTTGGGCGAAGATGTTCCTGGTAATGACAAACCTTCAATTTCTTCTATCTTCCTCTTCTTTGTTTTCTTGTCTGGTGTACTCTTCTCTGCTCAACCTCAACCTTCACCTTAGGTTCTTCAACTTTCAACGCCTTGAACCCTGGAGTAGGAATACGAAGAGGGAACAAACGGTGGCTTCACATCCGACCCCACCAAGATAGCATCCATCTTCTCTTGCGGAAGAGTAGGATTGACCGCCTCAAGTATGTGGCACTGAGGTTTCACCTGGCATAAGACCACACTTGATTTAGAATCACCGATCCGCACCAGACTTGACCAATCTTGAAACAAAGAGAGAAACTTACCCTTGATGGCGTAAACCATAGCACGTGAACCTTTACACCGCGGTGGCCTACGAGAAAGTAGGAAAACACGTCTTGTTATCCCCTCGGACCAAGTCCTCTCCCAAGAGGCAAGGCCATGAACGCAGCAATCCTAGCCTTAGAATCCTCGCAGCACAGTCGCCAAGAATCGTGGGAACACGTAACATAAGAAACCTTCAGACCTACCCAGAATAGAAAAGCTAGAAATAACGGATCGAGTCGAAGTGACTAACCTCTTTCACCAATAGGGTAGTCCAAACACCGCTATTCCCCAGTATCGCCGGGAAAAGGAAGCCTGTCTTCCGGTCTTTATCATCCCCAGATGTCGGGATGCTCCACAAGATTGCTCTGCCCTTCCCGATTACGAAGATGAATCTTCCACTACTGGGTCCTTACAGAATAAACGTTTTTCAGATCTTGCCTGTCGATTGTATGAACTTTGTGCGAGTTTATCAACCAGACGGATAATCTTCCACATGCTTGGCATGATTTGGCAAGGCAAGCTTCATAGAGGAAAGCACCCCACTAATCCAAGAATTACAGGATCCTCGGACCGATACGAAAGGGAACTCATAGATGCAGACCCATCGGAGACAGGTCCAAGAAGTTGTAACATAATCGTCTCGGGAACGAAAATTTCAAGCAGATTCAGGCACGATTTGGTGATCTTTCAGGTGTTTAATGATTGTTTGAGAAAGGTCGCTTTTGGTTTCGTCATCAAAAGAGTCGCCTTTGATGAATTTGTGATCCCCATACAAGATTTCATTAATCTCGATGATTTCAAGATCGGTGTCTTGTTCACCATGATTTTCAGATGATTTTGGTTTGATTTGAATTGATGATCGAAAAAGATGACAAAGGAAGAAGATGATGAACAAAGAGAAGGTAAAAGATAAAGTTGGCAAGGTGAGTTTTCTCGAAAATTTCTTGAAGGCTCCTATTTATACTCGAGGTTAAAAGAGTTCAAGTGGGATTAGGACTTTACCGTTGGTAAAATTCAAAACACCCTGCATTAGCCGTTGCTACTATTCAGGATGTCAAATCAGGTTTTTCTCAACTACTTGATTCTCTCATTATCTCTTTGAATATTGTGCGCAAGTCCTGGGTAAGTACATAGTTGTTATTCGAATTTATAGCCGTTGTTTCTGCTCTAGTCTGTTCTGTATAGAAGTATTTGTACAGGATTGTTTCCTCAAGATTCTTTGAGCAACGCACTTGAGAAAACAAGGGGCATTTGTTATGACCAGATTTTACACCACCCAGAACTGGCAGTTCTGGACAGACGACATAAACATGGTACAGAGCAGG
This sequence comes from Dianthus caryophyllus, assembly GCA_023091065.1. NCBI lineage: Eukaryota > Viridiplantae > Streptophyta > Magnoliopsida > Caryophyllales > Caryophyllaceae > Dianthus > Dianthus caryophyllus. The sequence goes on along the minus strand of CM041526.1, from coordinate 26,152,674 downwards.
ATAAAAGAGCAACAGCAGTTATAACCCAGAACAGGCCAGAAGCGGGATGGCAGTTATGGTCGAAAGGTCAACTATGACGGTTACAAAAGTCATGGGATAATGGAAGAAGTTACAGCTGAGCAGAAGTGGAGTCAATGGAAGTTATTTAACCGCCAAAGGTAGTGGAGATCATGGAGAACGTGCCCTAGAAAATAGGAACTAATTTTGCAGCTAGCTTTGCCTATATATAGAGGCTCATTTGTACATTTTCATGGATCTTTTTACTCTCATTAGCATACTTAAGCACTAGAAAATACACTACAACATACTACGGTAATTTACAGTCAGTTCTGTACAAGTAACTACAGAAGTGGTCACTTACACAGTTGTACTCTGTAACCCCCAACTCTGATATTAATAAAAGTACTCCTGGCTTGGTAGCCCGCAGTTTTCCCCATCTTCTTCTCGGGGCTTCTGCGTCATCAAATCCCTGCGTCCTTAGTTCTGTCCCATATAGCTCAGTTCTGATCAATTCTGTTCTGTTCCGCAAATAGTACTAGTTGATCCATTTTTCTCTATTTTTTCTATCTTGTGAAGTTTTTACCAAAACAACAAGTATGGCATCCGTACAAGTGAATCGTAGCAGTCAAACTCGAACGCTCTAGACCCCGTATTGAATCCACACTCAAATGTGTGTGATCTTGCGGATAACTCTACACAAACGTTATGAATGACCGGAAGGAACCTTACCCTGAAAGCCAAAAACCCGTGTCTATACGTACAAATGCGAGGCTATAGTACCCTCACTATAGTCGTCTTTCAAAATGCATCATACATACGCACTCTACAACATTGCATTTACATTTTCAAAAAGAAATGAACGAACAGTTCTTTTTTTTTTTGCAACTTTTGAAATAACATTTTTCAAAACCTTTCGTATAAGCCGGCTGACCTATAGTCATTTCGGCTTAGCACGACAACACAGTCTTTCAAAACGCCCGCGAATAATCACTACATTCGTAGGGCCTTTCAAAAACGTAAACGGATTACGCGACTCACGGTCACTGTAATTCATTTATAGCAAAACATTTTCACATTGCAAAACCAGGGATTATCAACATATTCCTGCTGAACTTACTCAAAATAAACGGCCTCGGCCTTTTACAAACTTTTTCGCAAAACTCTCGTCGAGTCAATTGACCTCTAGTCACTTCGACTTGACGAACATCTCTTACAAACAAACAAAACTCGGGAATGGTCATACCCAATCCCGTCATTTACGCTGATTCGACTGACCTACAGTCATTTGACTCAGTTCATTTTACACAAAACACGTAAAAACGATCAAAACCGTTTTTACACATTTTAACATCCCCGGCTCGACTAGCCTATAGCTGTCTCGAGTCGGATCCAAAAACTTTTCATTGCAATCCAACAATGGGCCCATGACGACATGCTGTTAATATGGACCCCTAGGATTCAAGCACAAAGCGTCTTTTACATCGAGAATGGAAACGCGTCAATGCGTTTCTAACTCAAAAGCTTTCCAAAAATTTTGTCAAAGCACGACGAGCTGTTTTAACAATACTCACAACACATTTTTGAAATAAACATTTTTCAAAATTTTTGCAAACTGACTAACTAATAGCTGTTTTGGTTTTAAGCAAAATAAGCTATCTTTTCAAAAACAAAACCCAGGGATAATCACAAAATTCCCACCGACATTTCAAAAGCATGAGCAGACTACATGACTCCTCGTCGTCGTAGTCCTTTTAATACAAACCTTTTTCTGCAAAGCAAACTCGAGGATGACAACATGTCCTCGATGATTTTTCACGACACGTTGAACGACTCATGCCCGTTTTAAGCACTTTTGAAATAACATTTTTCCAAAATTCTTCAAAGAAATCGGCTCACGGCCATTTCACCCAATCACACTTTTACAACTAAGCGAACACGGGAATTCCCAAAAGCAGTCCCTAAGCAAACACGGGAATGCCCAAAAGCATTCCCTAAGCAAACACGGGAATGCCCAAAAGCAATCCCTGAGCAAACACGGGAATGCCCAAAAGCAATCCCTAAGCAAAGCCCGGGAATGCCCAAAAGCACTCCCTCGGACTTTTTCCACGGCCATTTCAGGCCCAAGCATCATTTTAACAATCAAGCAAAGTCTGGGAATGCCCAAAAGCACTCCCTCGGACTTTTACAACCAAGCAAGACCCGGGAATGCCCAAAAGCACTCCCTCGGACTTTTTCCACGGCCATTTCAAGCCCGAGCATCATTTTTACAACCAAGCAAGGCCCGGGAATGCCCAAGAGCACTCCCTCGGACTTCTTCCACGGCCATTTCAGGCCCAAGCATCATTTTAACAATCAAGCAAAGCCTGGGAATGCCCAAAAGCACTCCCTCGGACTTTAACAACCAAGCAAAGGCCAGGAACGCCCAAACGCACTCCCGCAGGCTTTTTCTTCGGCTATTTCAGCCCAAGGATCACTTTTACAACCAAGCAAATCCAGGAATGCCCAAGCGCAGTCCCGCGGACTTTTTCATCTAGTTTGAACGACCTATAGTCACTCCGACTAAGCACCTTCAAAGCAAAAACGACAGAACGTGCAGGACCGTTCTCATCGCATTTCAAGCATCTCCGACTGAACTAGCTAAACGTTCTCGAATCGAATCTTTTTTCATGCATCTAGTCTCGAGCCCTCAACGATGAACCGTTAACATGGGCTCGACGGATACAAAGCAAACACGTTTTAACATCGAGACGTGATGCGCGCACGCATTCTCGCCCCAAAAAGGCTTCCTAGGCACAACATCGTTCCTAAAGCCACACACTTTTGAAATAAGCTCTTTTCAAAAATCTTTTCACTTTTACAAAACAAGCAACACACTCTCATTTTTGAAATAAGCTTTTTTCAAAAATACCCGTGTTTTTACAAATCAAGCAAAACTTTTGCATTTTGAAATAATCACGTTTCAAAATTCCCTCAATTTCGAAATAAACACTTTTCGAAATTACGGGTCAGACCAAATACTCCTTCACTATTTCGATTTGACCCACTAAGCATTCTTTACAAGTCACTCGGGAATAATCATCACATTCCCGAATCTTGTCAAAGCACAAATAGACTACATGGCCTTTGGCCATCGCAACCTATTTTTCTCAAAGCATTTTCATAAAGCAAAACCCAAGAATCTCGTCGCATTCTTGGAGACTTTTCATTCCAAGCGGCCCACAGCCCTCCACATTTTGAAATGACATTTTTCAAATTTCTGTGTCAAGTCAACTAGTCTATACCTAGTTCGATTCAACCCAATCGCAAATCTCTGCAACCGTCCGGGAATAATCACTACATTCCCGAGACCTTACAAAAGCGTCAATGGACTGCATGACTCGTGGTCATCATCTGCCAATTTCTAGCAAAACACTTCCACAAGCCCAAACCCAAGAATTACACAATATTCTTGTTGGACTTTATGCGGCCTCGGGCCCTCTCAACTTTTCAAATAAAGCACTTTGCAAATCTCATTGGGCCAAACGACCCAAAGTCGGCCTGATTCAATAAACATCATCTTTTACAAGCAAGCAAAGCCCGAGAATGGTCAAGCCCCAACCTCGCAGTTTTTTCATTGGTTCGAATGGCCCATAACCATCTCGACCAGATTCCTCTTAAGCAAAAAGCATGTGGACGAACACACCTGTCCACATCCCACCTTAACATCTTCGATCCGACTAGCTTTTCGCTATCACGGATTCACTCCAAACAATTCTATCGCAATCTACAACCGGCCCACAACGACATACCGTTAATTTAGGCCAATCGGATTCAATCGAAACTCCTTAGGCATCGAGTCGGAAACGTGTCAACGCGTCTCTAGCTCAAACACCTCCCAAACATTGTCAATGCACGACAAGCTGTTTTCACAAAACCCTCATCACATTTTTAAAGTAACATTTTTCAAAAATCCTCCCCTCGAACCAAATGACCCCTAGTCACGATGGTTTGATCCACACAAGCAATCTCTTCAAGGCATCCAAGAATAATCACTTTATTCTTCTGTCCTTTCCAAAGCGTAAATGAACCACATGACTCGCGGTCATTATGACCCATTTATTACAAAGCATTTTCAAACCCGAGAGTGGTAACTCATTCTCGTGGACCTTTTCTTAAAAGCAAATCAAGCGGCTCACGGCCTTTTAACATCTCTTTCGAAATAAGCACTTTTCGAAATCTACGGTTCAAATGGCCTACCGCCATTTTAATCCAAGCATCTCTCTTTCACGAAACAACACAACCCGGGAATGAACTAGCATCATCCCACGGTTTCTTCTTGGTTAGACCAAGTGGCTCATAATCGCTTCAATCTAACCCTTCTTCAAACAAAATGCATGAAAACGAGCATAACCGTCTTCATCGCATTTTCAAGCACCATTGATTCAGGTAGCCTATCACTACTCCGAATCGACTCACGTTTTCATCGCAATCTGACGACAAGCCCATAACAACACACCGTTAACACGGGCTTATCGGATTCGATCTCAAAACACCTTTTGCATCGAGCCAATATGTGACAACGCATTTCAGTTCAACAAAACATCCTGCTTTTGTCGAAAACAAAACTTTTGCAAAATCAAAATCGAATCTACGTATGCGTTAACCGAATATCGACACGAGCATCAACCACATTTGAGACATGCGCGTCTCGAGCATCCAGCAAAGCATCCATCAAGGCACCAACGACGGTTTCGCGGACCACATTAAGCGGCTTGTAATATTTTCAATATAGGTCGAGTCTTAAGCATCGAGTCAATCTCTGTCTGTCTAGGACAATCGAGTCTTTGACGTACGACATTTTAACGAATCGATAAAGGAACAAGTTTGCCTACAACTCAGCTTCTTTCTTCTTACACAAAAATCATTCTGCACCGACATACATTGCATCCTAGGAGTAGTCATCCAAGGAGAGTGCGGGCCGGATACAAAGGTCAAAGACAGCAACAATACAAGACACAAAAACTAGAAGGCTTCCTACGACTAAACACCTAAGGTACGGTAGTAAGCTTGTGATCAATTACTCTGCTGCTTTTAAAGGAGGATCGATTAATTTGGAGCTCCACAGTAATCACGAATTTGATCATGACCAAAAGTACGAGTAATCCTGGAACGCCATCCGCGTACTCGATCGCATGCTTAATAAGCAAACGAACTTGCCAGAGGAGTCCGGCGTGATAGACATACGATCACAAGCGACCACTGAACCGCAGGGTCTAGCAAAATCGAACCACAAGCCCAAGCCACAAAAGGCATGACATATTCTCAAATACAGACGAGAATACAAAAATCAAAAGCAAAAAGCAAAAATAGTCTCGAAGCTCTGAAGCAAGAGACAAGGCAAAAAAAAGCTAAAAATCCTAAAAAGCCCTCTAGCAAGTGGCAAAGCAAGCAAAAGGCAAGAAGCATCGAAGCCCACAAACAAGTGGCAAAGTCTTTGAAAGTCCAAATCGAAGACCAAGCAGTAGCAACAAGCGGCTAGATCAACTAAGGAGAACCTACCCTTAGGATGCAATGTATCAAGGTTAAACACATAACACTATTCAACGGACCGGCATGTCCTTAAACATGCACCTTTTTTTTACAAACACAATTTTACGGGCCGGCATGCCCTTAAACATGCACCCTTTACAAACACAACTCTTGGGCCGGCATGCCCTTAAACGTGCACCTTTTACAAATACATTCTACGGGCCGACATGCCCCTAAACATGCACTTTCAAATTCTCTACAAAAACAAACACAATTCAACGGGCCGGCATGCCCCTAAACATGCACTTTCAGACTTTATACAAAAAAAGCAAACACAACTCTTGGGCCGGCATGCCCTTAAACATGCACCACCCGAACTACACTGGTTTGATTCCACAATCGTGGATACGTAGGCTGCTCACCCGAGCTTAACCAACCCTTTACAAAAATCCACAAAACATTCTTCCGTTTAAAGCTCATTAAGCTGAGAATGTGTCCACATTAAAATCACAACTCAAAAGCAAATTGTTCCTTTATCGAGGCGTCTAAAACGAATACGTCGAGGCAAAGTTGTCCTAGACCTAGGAGTAGAACTCTGCTTTTTAGTCTAACACTGTTTTGCAGGAATAACAGCATCTTACCGAAGACAAGCAAACACCACTGGGGGCTCTAACAACGCACGTGTTCCCAAATGTGAAATTCATGCAACCGTCGAGTCTCGAGTCACGCATACGATTCGTCTTTGCCTTTCAAAGTTTTGGGCATCCCAAGCATTCCATAAACATCGACTCACACATCGAGTCAACTCTCTTCTAATCAACAAGCAATTTTGGCATCAAAAACAATTTGGCGACATTCAAACCGCCCTTTTTCAAAACTTTTCAGTTTTCAAAACGCTATCACGGGCCGGCATGCCCTTAAACATGCACGAGGCAACACGTCCTTCAAACAGCTCGTCATCATTTTCAAAAGCATTTTTCAAAAATTAACTCAACACTCGGGTTAATATATTTTGAACAAAAGCATTTTCAAAAACACTTTGCATTTTCGAACGACTCTTTTTGAAAAACACATTTCAGATATAGTCTCTTCTTGAGCACTAACCCTGCAGGTACAATGCAAAAGACAAAGTTGACAAAGAGCATGACATGAGTAAGCATCCACGACGCTCAAAACGCAGTCAAGTGCAACGACTACACACAACAGCACAAGACACACTCTACCCAACGCTACTGGAAACACCCTACTCAAAACACTACAAGATACACCATATTCAACCACAAACAACCAATGCAACCGCAGCCATTCAAGCTTCACAAACACAACGGAACGCATTCTCCTCTCACCTACAAAACGAAGGCAAAACACAAATCCCCGTCAAACGGAAGCACACCTACGATATCTAAATTGACACCCCTACTTGCCTAAGCTAGGAACCCCTTCCTAAGCGGGAAAGCTACATCACCACATACTCACCCACAAAAAACAAACAATTAGCCCATGCACCATAAACGCGACATGCGATTACTCACCCACAAAAACAGGGGGCTGGCACCTCACCTTAGATCACATGCAAACCCGACAAAATAGATGTTCCTCGCAAACATCCCAAAACAAAAACAAAATCCCTACCTCGATAGGCCTGCAAAACAAATGTTCCTCACGAACACTCTAAACAAACAAAAAGCAAAAGCCCTACTTCAATAGGCAAACAAAAACAAATTTTCCTCGCAAACATCCCATAACAAAAGTAAAAGCCCTACCTCGATAGGCCCACAAACAAATTTTCATTACTAACACCCTACGACAACAAAAACAAAAGCCCTACTTCAATAGGCCAACAAAAAGATGTTCTCACGAATATCCCAAAACTCCGCAATAACAAAACACAAGCAAAAGCCCTATTCTAATAGGCCCGCAACCAGACATCTCTAAACAAAAACAAAAATCTCGCAAACATCATACAAACAGGAGCTTGCACCACGAACCGACATGTCCCTAAACATGTACGACGGACCGACATGTCCTTAAACTTAAACGACGGATAAACATGTCCTTAAACATGCACGGGGTAGCATGCCTCTAAAATACAACCAAAACTACACCGGTTTGATTTCATAAGCATTCATACACGTAGACGTCTTTACGATGTTCAACACAAGCACGACACGCCTGAAACATACAGGGTCAAAGGCATAGTCAACACAAAAACGACACGCCCAAAGGCTAAATTTAGTCAAGGGCACAGTCGACACAACATTTTCCCGAAAGATATCAAAAACACCTTGCAACACAAAACAATACACAAACAACAACAAAACACAAAAGCAAAATCAAAAAGCAAGAATACAGCTCAATCCACGGGTTGCATTCAAAAGCAAAGACACACACGCAGCCACTACAAGTTTGACTAAAGTTTTAACATCAAAAACTAACTCAAACTGGGGGCTGACTTTTGAAGCAAACATCGCAAGTTTGACTAACGTTGTAACATCAAAAACTAACTCAAACTGGGGGCTAACTTTAAAAGCAAAACCACAAAGTTTCTCCTCATAAAGACAAACATTCACTTCGGTTCAGCGTCTCCTTTCAAACCGCCATCAACCTCGTGACATACAAGCACACGAAACACTTGCAAGGTTCGAGCTTTCAAAATGCAACACGCAAAAGCATTCCCTTCACATGAGGATGCGTCCTAGCATACATCCCAAACGGATATACAAACACAAAACGTCATACAAAGAACAAAAAACACAAACAACTACCTCCCAAGCAGACATACGCCTACAAAAACAATAAGCAACCGCAATAAATTGCACGTCCCAAACACGCACATGCACTTTAAAAAGCAACAGAACGCGAGCACCAAAAGGCAAATCCCGAACATGAGGTTCAAATGAGAAACAAGCTCTCTCCACGACAGGACATCTAACAAAAAGCACTAGCACAGCTAATTCAAAACTAGTTTCAGCTCAACTTTCTCCCGAAGGCAAGACAAGCTATACACCTGATAGCACAAACCAACATAACATAAACAAACGCACCACACAATCACACTACAACATGAACAAATCACCTCACACAGAAACGGTTTAGCAAAACCTCAAATTGCCTCACACAAAAACGGTTTAGCAACACCTCAAACTGCCTCACATAAAAACGGTTTAGCAACACCTCAAACTGCCTCACGCAAAAACGGTTTAGCAACACCCCAAAACTGCTTCACGCAAAAACGGTTTTTAACTCCTCAAATTGCCTCAAGTAAAAACGGTATAACAACATGTCAAACTGCCTCACGCAGAAACAATTCAGCAATACCTTGTTGGAGTATGTGTCCTCCACAATAGTGCGATTACTTAATAAATCTCAATTAAGGAATACGTGGGGATAATCCTGAATTATTGTCAATTGATTAACGTAAATCAATAACGGTTGGCTGACTAGAGTTTGACGTTATTGTCGTGAGAACGGCGGTAATCAATTGATCCCTTTAAGTCACACCTATAGGAACGTACTCCAAATATTTAAGCTAATTAATTGTATGAGATACGATTATATTAGTGACTTGATAATTTGACTAACGGTTAGTCAGTGTATTGATTTAGAGAGAAATCGAGTTGTGAACTCGGACGTTTGAATTTTATATCGATAAAATAATTAGAGGAGACGAGAATTAGTGATTAAGTGTTAATTCACTAATTGTGTATATTTTACTAATGAGATTAGTAAAAGTACATTTTAATATATGTGTAAGTGTACATATATATTAAGGAAGAGTTTAATTGATTTACACTTTATTATACTAGATAATTAAGTGATAAATTATATCAATTTGTGAGACAATTTTTGATGAACAAAATGGACCCATAAGGAGGTCTTTGGACCGTCCAAAAGGGAAGCACAAGAGGAGAGATTCCTTTTTTGTTTTATTCATTTTGTTTTGCTTTTGCATGTGAAAAACATAATGATTAACATGCATAGAATCACTCTTCACAAGAAACACTCTCTTCCCTTCTCTACATGCAATGGGCCAAAAATTTGGAGTGTCTTGCACACTTCATTTTTGCTTGTTTTCCTAATAAAATACACAAGGCTAAGAGAAAGTTGATTCATTCATGCATTCTCTCCTTTCTCTCTCATTTCCTCTCTAAATCATATTCTCATATTATACTAATATTACTAAGAGTTAGTAATAGTATTAATATTAAATATTATCAAGTAATACTAAGTGATTTCTAGCTCAAGATCCTTAGTGTTTTTGGTAGTAGTTCTTGGGTGCATCTTTTAGGAGGTTTCCTCTTTGGAAACTTGGGTTTTAGAGGAGGATCATCCTAAGCATATTCTCAAGAAACAAAACTAGAAAGGAGTTCTAGTTTTGTGCCCTTTTTTCCTTTTATAGAAAGGTATATATTTCTTAACTTGTTAACAATGTAAATTTGTACTACATAGATCTTGCTAAATCAAATTAGAGTAATTTGATTTACACTAATACTTGATTAGTGAATGGGATCCGATCCCTACAAGTGGTATCAGAGCCAAGGCTTGTAGTTACAAATTTATTTTGTTAAATTTGGGATTTTATATATTTATTGAGAATAAATATGATAAAATCCGAAAATGGTGTTAAAAGTTGTTTTAACACGAGATTTTTATTTCATGCAAAGTTTCTGGTCTCATAAAGTTACTGGTCAAATTTCGTAATTTTTGGAATTTGTTTGCTAATTAAAATGATTTTTATACAAAACCGAGTCAAAAAGTGTGTTTTTGGCTAAAATAATTTCTATAAATAGTTATAGTTGGAATCTGGTCACGAAATGTTTACACAGTGATATTTCATATTTATACTTTCTGCATATAAATTTTCAAAGTCAGATATTGAGATTTGAATATTTATTCATTTTTTTGTTTAAAATCGGTATGATATGCATTTTATGTCCAAAAGTATAGTAAACGTTGTTTTCTGGACATGAAATTTATAGCAATATTGTTATACATTATGAGGATGCTCTCGTATAAATTTGGGATTTTTCCTCACTGTTTTACACGTTTTCGTGATTTTATGAGATAAAATCGATGAAATCGTATGTTATTTGTTATAAAATAATTCGTAAATTTTTCTGACCAAACTTTTTCTTTTCTAATATTTTGGAAGTATTCCAGAATATACAAAATTTTGTCAAAATAAAAATGATTTTATTTTATTTTATTTTGATTTTATAAAGCTTTATTCATAAATAGTTATGATTAAAGTACTTCTAATTAGCAAATGACCATGTTTATGAACTAAAATCACCATAAGTTAGTATAAACTAATGTTGGGTGTTCTAAAATCAGTTTAGAAGTTTTAGTTCAAGCTTAAAAGGTGTTTTAAGCATGATTGATTAATATGAGATTAATCGATTAAAAATGAGATCGGTTTGAAACGAATTAATGCGATTATTGTTTAAGGCGATTTTGGCATGTTTTTATTTATAAGCTTTACTTTATGCATGTTTGAATGAATGTTTATTATTGTATGAATGTTTGTTCTTACTAGTATGGCCATAGTTTGTTATATTTTTACCGATATTGCCCGTAATGAAAGGGAATATCGTGTGGTTTGTAATTAAATGCGATCTCGTATCGCCGGTTTGTAATTTTTAATAGTTTATTTCATTTATAAATGTATAATAGGATTGCTATGTATTCATTTGTAATTCATACTTGTAACTATTTGTAAAATCCGAAGACCGGCGATGGAGATCGATATGGAGCCTTAGAAGAGTTCTAAAGCTTGCAAGGGGAGCTTGGATCAAGTCCATATGAAGAGGGACCAAAGGAGTTGGTTTCCAATTTGTAACTCCTTGTATTTTTAATTACTTTTAGGTGGCCATACTAGGTTTATGCTTGCTTGCTTTATCATGCTTGTTTGTTTGCTTATTTTCCGCACACATGCCAAAAATCGCCATGCATGCCACGATATCCCACTATGATTGTCGATTTAAGTCACGATTCCTAAATTAGTTCACTTATAAAGAATTTTATGACTAAAATTGACAAGATCACCCACATTTTTATCAAAATGAATTGAGATTAAGCCTTTCCAAATGTAGCAACTATGAACCCCATGTTCGTGAGGACCTCCGCGACGTGGAACCTTGTTACCATGGGTAAGTAGTGGGAGGAAGTCCCATGCTAATTTGGTTTGGACTCAACCAAATAAGAGTTATTTGGGGCTAATCGATGCATTTTATAGAAAATCATCAACCAAGCATTCTAGTGTAGAATTAGTCAGGTGTTGACTTATCGTTTTTATATAAAAGGAAACATGAGATGTCTAATTTTATATGAAAAACGAGTCTTGGAATCATTTATATAATTTCGTGGGAGATCATTATATAAATGGACATTTGTTTTTAAAAGAGTTTTAGCAAATGTCATTAATGTACAATGAATGTTAATTTCCTCATATTTGTTGTAGAATAATTTATTTATCGCAAAGACAACTTTAACTCCCGCACCCGTTTTGGGTATATATTCATGGTTGAGAACCGTGATGGATAAGTGTATCCTAAAGGATGACGGTAGCAACTTTGTCGAATGCGATTCGACTTTAAGGGGCGCCGCTCAATCCGACAATGTGCTTAAAAACTTTACCAAACCACCTCCCACCGAACCCGGACTTAGGGCCACCGCGGCGGCACGAGCCGCCTACGATGAGCACCTAAAGGTTTACAATGACGTTAAAAATATATTGATTTGGTCAATGTCACATTCTCTCAAACTTCGCTTCGTTACTCACTAAAGTGCATATGAGATATTCACTAGAGTGATGACGATGTGCTTCGACCTAGATAGCACGAAAGTGAATGAGGATTGAGATAAAAGATGTTCTTTCAATGAGATTGAAGAACATAAACTTTGGGATTATGAAAGGGAAGGGAGCTTATAAAGCTCGGTTCAAGGAAGATAAGGGTAAGGGGAAGGCTATTGAGAATAGCAAGCCCAAACTCGGTCGTTGAAAGCGCAATTGTCCCAAATTCTTGAAGGAAAAGAACGATGGATGTGCGACATCCAAAGATATTGTTCCTTCTAGACTTTATATGATTGACATAAATCATGCTTGCATTTCTACATGGGTATGAGATACCGGATGTGGATTTCACCTTTGCAATCACTTGCAAGGGATGAGAAACGTGCGAGCACTAGCCAAGGGTGATGTAGATCTCCGCATGGGCAATGGAGCTAGAGTAGCGGCCATTTCCGTCTAGCTAGTGGTTTAGAGTTGTACTTGAATAACTGTTATTTTGTACCAACTCTAACCAAAAACATTATCTCCGTCTCCGTGTTAGATGCGGAAGGCTTTTGTTTTATGATAAAGGACAATCGGTGTTCTTCTTCATTTAATGAAATGGTTTATGGTGAAACCATTTCAATCGGAGGTATTTATGTTTTGAATGATGTCAATGATGTTTATCATATAGAGACCAAGAAGCTCAAAACAAATGAATCAAACAAATCCTACCTTTGGCATTGTCGTTTAAATGATATAAACGATAGACGCATAATGAGACTTGTTGAGACCAAGGTTCTCAAACCATTTGATTGCGAATCATATGGTACATGCGAGGCTTGCCTTTTAGGCAAGACGACTCGTGCACCCTTTAGTGGTAAAGGGACACGAGCTAGTGAGGTTTTAGGACTCATACATACCAATGTGTGTGGTCCATTAAACATCACCGCTAGAGGAGGATATCATTACTTCATTAGTTTTACCGATGATTTAAGTAGATATGGTTATATCTACTTAATAAGGCATAAAAGTGATGCTTTTGAGAAATTTAAAGAATTTCAAAATGAGGTTGAGAACCAATTGGATATGAAGATAATAGCACTACGATGGGATCGTGGTGGCGAATATCTAAGTAATGAGTTTGATTCACATCTTAAGGATTGTGGTATAATATCACAATGGACTCCTCCGGCACACCACGCTTGAATGGTGTTGCAGAAAGGAGAAACCGAACCTTATGAGACATGGTTCGGTCTATGATGAGTCAAAGTGAGCTTCCTGGATCGTTTTTGGGCTTTGCACTATCGTCTGCTGTATTCTCACTAAATCGAAATCTGACTCCATATGAGATATGGACGGGAAAGGTTCCATATTTGTAGGTTATCCTAAGGAAACATGTGGTTATTACTTCTACAATCCTCACGAGAACAAAGAGTTTGTGGCTCGTGATGCTGTCTTTCTAGAAAATGAGTACATTTCTAATAAGACAGAGTGGGAGAAAATTTGAACTTGATGAAGTTCAAGAGCCACAAACCGACACAGAAAATGAGGAAACCATTCCCTCGTCTTCTGAATCGGTTATAATCCCTAGGAGGTCAGGCAGAATTAATCATCAACCTGACCATTACCTCGGTAACATCGAGGAGGAGGGTGATTTGTTGTTATTCGAAAGCAACGAACCCTCAACCTACAAGGCGGCTATTGGTAGCCCCAACTCCGAACAATGGCTTGAGGCCATGAAATCCGAAATGGATTCTATGTACGAGAACCAAGTTTGGGACTTGGTAGATTTACCTGAAGGAGTGAGACCCCTTCAGTGTAAATGGATATTCAAAATCAAACTCGGCATAGATAAACATATTGATGTTTACAAAGCTAGATTGGTGGCAAAGGGCTTTTCACAAGTCCAAGGTATTCATGATGATGAAACCTTTGCACCGGTTGCTATGTTTCGATCCATAAGGATAATCTTAGCGATTGCCGCATTTCATGACTATGAAATATGGCAAATGGATGTAAAAACCGCCTTCTTGAATGGGATTCTAGAAGAGGAAGTGTTTATGACACAACCTGAAGGTTTTATAGATGCATCCAACCCTAAGAAAGTATGCAAGCTTAAAAGATCCATTTATGGTCTTAAGCAAGCATCGAGGAGTTGGAATCACAGATTCAATCATGTTATCAAACAACATGGATTCGCTCGTAGTGTCGAGAAACCTTGTTTGTACATGAAGTTTAGTGGGAGTAAAGTAACCTTCCTTGTTTTGTATGTGGATGACATACTACTGATTGGAAATGATGTTCCAAGTCTAAATTCGGTAAAGGTGGAATTGGAAAACCATTTCCAAATGAAGGACTTGGGAGAGGCACAACGCATCTTGGGTATCCGGATCTATAGAGATAGACCCAAGAGGATACTAGCATTGAGTCAAGAAGCTTATATCGATAAGATTCTTGATAAGTTCAATATGAAAGACTCCAAGAGAGGCTTTCTTCCGATGAGTGTAGGAATGACGTTGAAGAAATCTCAATGTCCTACATACGACTCCTGCGGAAATTAAACGCATGAAATTGATCCCTTATGCTTCCGCTGTAAGATCAATCATGTATGTTATGATGTGCGCTCGTCCCGATGTCGCTTTTGCCTTGATCATGACGAGCCGATATCAAGCTAATCACGGTGAGAGTCACTGGATAGCTGTAAAGAACATCCTTAAGTACTTGAGAAGAACTAAGGATTCGTTTCTAATGTTTGGAGGAGAACTTGAGCTACGTGTAAAGGGTTACACGGATGCAAGTTTCCAAACCGATGGGGATGATTTAAAATCCCAATATGGCTATGTCTTTATGGGGGTGCAATTTGCTGAAAAAGTTTCAAGCAAAGTGTCACTGCGGATTCTACAAATGAATTTTTGGCGACTTGAAGTCGCTAAGAAAGTCAGATAGATTCGGCAGTTCTTGTATGGACTAAGAGTAGTCCCTAGTGCCGCAGATCCAATCACTATTTATTGTGATAATAGTGGGGCTATCTTTCATGCAAAGAAGCCCAAGTCTAGTAATAAGTCTAGACACGTTTTGAGGAAATACCATGTTATAAGAGATAACGTGGAAAGAAAGGAAATAGATACTTGTAAGGTTGGGACAGACGATGAGATCACTGATCCTTTAACCAAGCCTCTTTCGAGGACTAAGCATGACGCTCACACCGCCTCTAAGGGGTTGAGGCGTATGCCTGATTTCCTTTAATTTTTGAGATATGTAATGGATAAAGTATCCTATTACATATATGAAAATAACATTCATTGTTTAGAGTATATTTACTTTTTTAAGTCATTTTGAATGCATACTTTGTTTATCCGAATAGTTGTGTGACAACATTGAACATATTCAAGAGAACGGTATAAACTAAGTATTTGGTCCCTAGTCTCTCATATGAGGTGACGTCTCGGAGAGACTAGATTGCAAGTCGTTCGATGGTGGGTTCAACACCATGGGGTCATAGTGATGACTGCTCGTTTGCATAGACAGACTGTGAAACACTCTGTTGGACAGTGACGCTTATAGAATTCCTTTTCAATGAGATTGAAACCTGGTCGTGGTGGGAATTCTATAGTATTCCTTTGAGTCGATTCTTTGACTGGGCCGATTATGCAGTCGGTGCGGTTTAAGTGACTTTCATTTTTGTCCTAAGCCATGCCGTGAAAGGGGTTATAAGGGCATCTTTGGGGTCATGGTGATCTGCATTATCTGAAGACAATCGAGTGGAAGGAAATGTCCACCCTCGTCAGGGTAAAACATCTTTGGGCCACTCGAGGAGTAGTCATTTGAAAATGCGTGTACGCTCGGTAAGAATCTACGGTAGATTCCCGGTCAGACAGCTACTCTCCTTATCGAGAAAACCACTCATGATTTTTATTTCAGGATGCAAGTACGACCTGTAAGACACCTTGCATCGAGTGGGAGATGTGAAACGGACATGAGAATTGGTAATGCACAACTTGTCTCGGACAAGTGGGAGATTGTTGGAGTATGTGTCCTCCACAATAGTGCGATTACTTAATAAATCTCAATTAAGGAATACGTGGGGATAATCCTGAATTATTGTCAATTGATTAACGTAAATCAATAACGGTTGGCTGACTAGAGTTTGACGTTATTGGCGTGAGAATCCGGTAATCAATTGATCCCTTTAAGTCACACCTATAGAACGCATTACTCCAAATATTTAAGCTAATTAATTGTATGAGATACGATTATATTAGTGACTTGATAATTTGACTAACGGTTAGTCAGTGTATTGATTTAGAGAGAAATCGAGTTGTGAACTCGGACGTGTGAATTTTATATCGATAAAATAATTAGAGAGGCGAGAATTAGTGATTAAACGTTAATTCACTAATTGTGTATATTTTACTAATGAGATTAGTAAAAGTACATTTTAATATATGTGTAAGTGTACATATATATTAAGGAAGAGTTTAATTGATTTACACTTTATTATACTAGATAATTAAGTGATAAATTATATCAATTTGTGAGACAATTTTTGATGAACAAAATGGACCCATAAGGAGGTCTTTGGACCGTCCAAAAGGGAAGCACAAGAGGAGAGATTCCTTTTTTGTTTTATTCATTTTGTTTTGCTTTTGCATGTGAAAAACATAATGATTAACATGCATAGAATCACTCTTCACAAGAAACACTCTCTTCCCTTCTCTACATGCAATGGGCCAAAAATTTGGAGTGTCTTGCACACTTCATTTTTGCTTGTTTTCCTAATAAAATACACAAGGCTAAGAGAAAGTTGATTCATTCATGCATTCTCTCCTTTCTCTCTCATTTCCTCTCTAAATCATATTCTCATATTATACTAATATTACTAAGAGTTAGTAATAGTATTAATATTAAATATTATCAAGTAATACTAAGTGATTTCTAGCTCAAGATCCTTAGTGTTTTTGGTAGTAGTTCTTGGGTGCATCTTTTAGGAGGTTTCCTCTTTGGAAACTTGGGTTTTAGAGGAGGATCATCCTAAGCATATTCTCAAGAAACAAAACTAGAAAGGAGTTCTAGTTTTGTGCCCTTTTTTCCTTTTATAGAAAGGTATATATTTCTTAACTTGTTAACAATGTAAATTTGTACTACATAGATCTTGCTAAATCAAATTAGAGTAATTTGATTTACACTAATACTTGATTAGTGAATGGGATCCGATCCCTACATACCTTACACTGCTGCACGCAAAAACAGGTTCTACAATACCTTAAAACCACCTCATGCAAAACATTGGGCATCACCTTCAAAACCAACGTAAGCACAGGCACAAACACGAACGCAAGCACTAGCATAATTGCATAAACAACTGAACACTCCAACACGAGAAAAACACGCATCTCAAGACATAAACACAAGCACTCGACAACAGGATCAAGCACTAGACATTCAAACGTAAAGCACAATCAAGAACGCTCAAAAACATGAGCCAATCATATACACTCTTTACGAGTCAAAACACATACACTCTTTACGAGTCAGAACACATACATTATGTACAAACCGAAATCAAAGACACTCTTTCACGAGTCAGAACAACATACACTCTTCACCAGTCAAAACGTACACACTCTTTACGAGACAATGCGCATACACTCTTTCACGAGTCAAAGCAATATACACTCTCCACGAGTCAAGACAATATACTCTTTGCAAGTCAAATCACAACACTCTTCACGAGTCAAGAAAAATATACACTCTTCACGAGTCAAAACAAAAATACTCCTCACAAATCAAAACACATACACTCTTTACGAGCCAACAACGAATACACTCTTTACGAGTCAAGACAAATACACCCTTTACAAGTAAACTTACATACACTCTTTACGAGTTAAAACATTTACACCCTCTTTACAAATCAAGACAAAATACCCCTTCATGGATCAAAACACTCTTATACGAGTCAGCGACACTCCTCCACGAGTCGGAAGCAAACACATACTCATCGAAAACAAGTCAAGCACCTAAGCATTTACACTTTTTACAAGTTAAACACCTAAACACATACACACCTTAACACAAACATTCTCTTAAACAATCTAAACACATACCTTTTTTACGAGTCAAACACCAAACACGTACCTCTTTTACGAGCCAAACACCAAACACGAGCCTCTTTTACGAGTCAAACACCTTAAACACGTACCTCTTTTACGAGTCAAACATGTACACGAGCCTCTCTCACGAGTCAAACACCAAACACGTACCTCCTTTACGAGCCAAACACCAAACACGAGCCTCTTTTACGAGTCAAACGCCTTAAACACATACCTCTTTTACGAGTCAAACACTGCGCACGAGCCTCTCTCACGAGTCAAACACTATACATAAGCCTCTTTTACGAGTCAAGCATCTAAACACATGCACTCTTTTACGAGTCCAAAGCAATTACGCTCTTTTACGAGCCAAACATCGAGCACTTACACATGAGCACCAAGGCATAAACACTCTGTTACGAGTCAAACCCGTACACTCCCTTACGGGTTAAACACGTAAACACGCACCCTCTTTTGCAAATAATACATCCAAGCATTACACTCTTTACGAGATAATATCAAAACATAAGCACTCATACATGAACACAATCACTCATACATGAGCACAATCACAAGCACACGAGCGAGCGTTCACACAACACAAAGTTCAGCTAGGCTACAAAGCGCCATCAAAGAGGCATCCGACATCAGCAGACGGCTCAAAGACACCAGACGTCAACAAGCAGGCACGCCTTTAAAACATGCGCGGACCGTCATGTCCTAAAACATGTTGTCCCGCCCCGCATTTCCCGGCACTAAGTCCTCGTCTCTCCCTCGAGACACATTGTGGATACCCATATCCGTACCCTCCCAAACAAAACCCTGTGATGTAACACGGACTTTTATTACGCATGCTTTAACGTTGACTTAAACGGTTCTAACTAATGTCGAATTCATTCTGAGTCGTTTTAAATGTTAAAATGTTTAAGGTCGCTTCACATCGCATTTAAATAACGTTCATTTTGTCCATTTGGAGTCTAGCTAGGTCCTTGTCCCGCTTCATTTGGCATGAGCTTCGCATTTGCACTACAATTGGTCCTTTTACATTAACAAGGTCTAATTCAACATTCCTAAATTCCTAAATTTAGGCCCGGTAGCTAAAATCGCTATTTAGCCCCCTCTTACAGAAAATACGGCTTCACGTCTTACCTTATTTCACAAAAACTATGCAAATACACCCTTTTCATTTTTCCGGGTCTCGGGCCCGAAACCGAGCCCAAACCCAGCCTTTGGCCCGCACTCCAAAGCCCTAAGCATCACAAAATATCTCAGAAATATCCTAGGGGTTTTCTTGAGCCGTACGTTTGAGATTATCACGAAATCTTTCCAAGATATAATTCAACCGAAACTAGGAAACTACACAAAAAACCCAACCTTCGAACCGCATAAGCTTATGCGGTTTGGTGGGGCAACCGCATAAGCCTATCACGGTTTCCCAGCAACCGCATAAGGCTGTGCGGTAGCTAGGCCTGTGTTTATCCCCGATTTCCTAATTTCTCCGAGGTTTTTAGTATATATACAGCCCTATACCTCGACCTCAAGACATACTTTCAGATCACAATTTCACACACAATTCACAACATACAAATCCTCTTTCACAAAAGCCTCAAGCACTCAAATCCTTGAGTTCAACACACCATCCCGTGTTGAATTAATCCTCCTTTTAAGTTCAAGAAGCGAAGCTCTGCCCAGATCTGAAGCGTCAGGACAAGGTAGGTACCGATCCACTTGGATCAAAGCTTTTTCTTATTTTCTATGGACTAACAAAGGGGTCTACACTTTAGCGCCCCCCGGCTTTGGCACCCAGCGCGCTTGCACTCCAAGTGTTCTATTTACTTCGGGTACACTCCATATCCGATGACACGCCAAAGTCGCATAAGCAACCGACCTTATAAAATAAACCAATGGACAATTGAACTTTATTTTATTTGCATGCATCTAGCACTTTCTTATTTTGCATTAAAATCAACTTAAACAATGAATTCGACCTTTAACTGAACCGTATTCGTTAACAAGTTAAACATGCTAAACTGAGGGTTTTAATCAATCTTTTTGCATCTGCATCTGCATTCTTTCACAAGCTTATCGCACTTGTACGTAGCGATAACATTAGTTCAAATATCATCTTACAAGGATTGTCCTAGGTCAGTAGAGGCTATTTTTACATAGGCTTTTCTAAAAGGTTTTCATAAATCATTATTTGAATTAACTCTTTTTCTAAAGTACCCTCACCCCGAATCCAATCTGGTTTCACAAGCCTTAGATCTAGGGGTGTCGGCGTGCTCCAAAATCTAGGACATGTTTTTTTAATTTAGAACATGGTAGCAGGTTCCTATTTTCCGCGATAAATAGGTGGCGACTCCATAACAGTTCTTAAAGGTTTTTCCAACTTAATCTTTTTTAACTTTAAAATCCGCCCTTAAGCAAGACGCCGAGTTGGGTCCGATCCCGGGTTCCACAGTTTGGCGACTCCGCTGGGGAGATCTTATTTTTAAAACTAAAAACTAGCTTTTTTTTTTCTTTTTAAAAATAAAGAGGTGAAACTTGAAAGCCTTGAACAATCCTTGTAAACATATTTGAGCCATGCACATTCGTTTAGAGTCCATTCCTTTTGGAATCTAGGCACCCTTTGCACCCTCGAGAGATGGTTCCCACATGCAGGCTTGTCTACTCGATAAAGCACATGCCGGACTAGCTTTCCTCTCGCCCCTCCACGCCATCAGTAGCGACTATCTCGACCGCTGCTCCCTTCAGAAAACCTATCGCCCCGGCGTAAGGAAATGAAGGGGTTAAGTATCTGCCAAAGCGTACTCGAGGTAGTTGGAGGTGTACCCGACTGACTCATTTTTCACCCCTTTTTTGAGTCATACGTACAAGTTCGAGGCTATGCACCCCATGGTCTTTTTCAAAACGAGCATTTGCATTCATATCTTCGAAAACTCGCTTAAACCTTTCAAAGATAAATGAACCTAACATCTAACAAACTAACACCTTTCAAATAAAACTCTCGTGAATTTTTCAAATAAACATTTTTTCAAAACTTCTTTTCACAAATAAGCAAAACCCGAGCAAGGTTCAAAGCCCAAGCTCGTGGATTTCAATCTGCTAGGTCACACGGCCTAGACTCCGTTTTAACATCCTCGACTCGACTCGCTCGAGCCGAATCTTTCTTCTTTTACACATCCGACTCGAGCTCACCTCGGCAAATCACCGATATCAGTTCGACGGATGCAAAGCAAAATCTTTTAACATCGAGACGAGATGCGCGCACGCATCCTCGCCTCAAAAGCTTCCCTTAGCAAAACCTTTTCGAAAACCTCCTTTTTCAAGCTTAAAAGGTCTTTCTAAACAAAGAAATGAGCTAAAATGAATGCCTAAAATGAATGTGAGTCTAGTGGGTCGAGTCGTGTCGCTAATATACAAAGTGAAATACAGGCCTCAGCTGAACACTCGCCATGAATCGCATCATCATCCCTTCCTTCAAACGTTCCTCAAAGATGGCTAACCTCAACAAGCTGAAAACCCTCCGTCGCCGCATTGATCAGCTCACCAAAAACATTGACAACTTGAAGGCCTTGCATCAATTCGAAGTTGCACGCTTGGAACAATGCTCCAAGGCCGACAAGCATGTCTCCCTCCACACTCTCGTCACCCAACTCCAAAGGGACGAAGAAGATTTCACCCAATATCTCGTCCGTTGGAGAGGATTACTTGCTCGGGTTCCGAATCCTCCGCACGAAGACGAACTCATGTACACATTTCTCGGTAGCATACGACCCGAGTGGCGAAGACATTTTGATTACGGCGACGCCGAGAATTTCGAAGAACTCATTGAAATTGCCCTCGGAGCCCAAAGCAACCCCACAATCTATGACAATCCGGCAATCTTCCTCGGATCAGCACCCGTCACGGATTGCTCCTACTTGGTCACACCCACCAACAACCAAATCAATGGGGTCTGGTTCAGTGATGACGAAGACGAAGAGTGGCCACCCACTAACAAAACGGTAGCTCAACTCTCGACTACTCCTTCCTCGAATAAAAACAAAAGCAACAAGAAGGGAAAGAAAAAGAAGGGCAAGCAGTACGAAAGTAAAGATCAAGAAGAAAAGGGCAAGCAGCCCGAGAAAGAAGACCAGGACGAGGTTTCACATCTCACACGCTCTGGTCGTCCTTACCAAAATATTTTCACAGATGAACATGCCAGAAAAGCGATTGCGGCCGAGAAAGGCAAGGCCGTAGCCCAAGAAGATAATACCTCTACAAGTACACCTTCCACCTCTACAGTGATTCCACCACCTAACACGAATGAGGTGCTTCAGAAGTAACTCGCTCGCACAAAAGCCGATGTTTCCATCTGGGCCCTTTTACGAGACTCAGCTGAACATAGGAATGCATTCATTCGCGCTCTACAAATAGCATGTGCAGACGCTGAGATCTCCCCAGATCAAATGGTCAGCCATGTCACTAGGGATTGGTTACCGGGGGCTATCACCTTCTCAAATGATGATCTCCCCGCATTTGGATCAAACCACAACCTCGCCCTATACATCAGCGTCGAATGTATGAAGAAAACTTTGCCCGTGTCCCTTGTTGATAACGGCCCTGCAGTCAATGTTCTACCATTGGCCACCGCGCATCGCCTCGGCCTACCCGATAAAGAGTTCACCCCAAGCATGGACGGAGGCAAGGCTTTCGACGGAACCCGACGACACGTGAAAGGAACCATTTCTCTTCACATACGCAGCGGTCCCATAGAAAGAAAAGTCGAGGTTCAAGTCATCGACATGACCCCATCCTACAACATACTCCTGGGACGACCATGGATTCACTCCACCAAGGCCGTAACCTACTCTACATCAAAGGTTAAGATCCCTCTCAACGAGGAAATCATAACCTTGAATGCCTCAAACTTCCGAGCCCTTTCGATACACCAAAAGAGCCCAATCTGCCAAATTGTGGTGAACCCGCAGAAGACTTATGTGGTTTCGACTTCGAAGTTGGCGCCATCACGCGTACACCAATCAAAACCTACAAACCTTTCAGAACAAAGAACAATAACAGCCTTTGGCTCACCATGGGCTTAGGCTACAAGCCCAAAAATGGCGACCACGAGAAGATGGTTAAGGAAATCCAAGGACGAAAGTCAACCCACAAGGTCACCCTGCGACCTTACATCCTCGACCTGAAGGCATATTTCACCCCCGGAGGAATGGTCGACGGGAATACCTCCCTTCGAGACATCATCCATTCACCCGAAGCTAGTTTCTCTAGTGAGGCCGAGCCCAATTCACTCAAGGCCTCACCGAGCACCAAAAACGAAGAAATTGTCTCCACGATCATGCGAGACCGTCACTTCGATCCTAACTTACTCATAGCCGACGCCACAGACAAAACCCTCAACGGATGGTATAAAACGCTGAAATGGACAGACGCACAAGGTCACCACTTCCAGCTTATCACCGGTGAAGGACCACTTTTCGACCATGTCACTAATCTCAAGAACAAGGACGAGAGTGATTACAACTCAAGCAGCTCAAGCAGCTCAAGCACCTCCAACGACACAGAAGACGATGAAGAAGAAGAAGAAATTCTTTTAGATTCTAATGCTCTTAGTGTCGGGTCATCTGTCGACCCATCTATCCTAGACTCTAGCTTTAGTTTAGATTTTCTTTTTACGGAGGCTAGCTCCAAGCAATTTTCTGATTTGTCGAATAATTCTCTTCAAAATAATGAAATGAATAAATTTGCTTACGTCTTGTCTCAAAATAACAAAACACAAACAAACAAAGATCAACAAACAATCAACAAAACACAAAGTACAAAAGACACTAACTCATGCGAAAATGAACAAACAAACGAATCTTTAAACAAATACATTGCAAACCTTGTACACCCAAAAACACAAGACCCTATCATCGAGGAAACCATAACCATAAACGTGGGAACCCCCGAAGAACCAAGGGAACTACAACTAGGAGCCTCACTAGACGAACACGAAGCACCTAATTTACACAACTCTAAGCGAATTCAAGGGCGTATTCGCTTGGTCATACAAAGACATGCCCGCATCGAACGAAGCATCGCCGAGCACCGCATCCCCATCAAACCCGGTTATAAACCCATCAAACAAAAGCTAAGAAGACTACGTCCCGAATGGTCCCTTATGGTGAAGGAAGAAATCGAAAAACAACTATGTTTGCTTTCATCCAAGTCATTGTGTATCCTGAATGGGTCTCAACCATGGTCCCAGTCCTGAGAAAGAATGGCAAAATTCGAGTATGCGTTGACTTTCGCAACTTGAACAAAGCTAGTCCCAAAGATGACTTTCCATTACCCCATGTGGATGTCCTAGTCGACAACACCGCCGATCACGCCCTCCTATCCTTCATGGACGGCTACGCGAGCTCTGATCAAATCAAAATGTCACTCGAAAACATGGCAAAAGCGGCCTTCATCACACCGTAGAACGCATCTTCTTCTACGGTCATGCCTTTCGCCTAATCAATGCCTACAAGAACATACCAACGCACCGCAACAACCCTTTTACATGACATGATGCACAAAGAAGTCGAAGTTTACGTCGACGATATGGTCGTGGAGTCAAAGGAAAGGAGGGGTCACATCACTAACCTCCGCAAGTTCTTCACGCCGCCACGACAAGACAAAATGCGCCAACCCCAAAATGCACTTTTGGAGTTAAATCCGGTAAGCTACTGGGACATGTAGTGAGCCAGAGAGGCATCGAGGTCGACCCCTCGAAAGTCAAAGCAATCCTCGAAATGCGACCCCCGGAGAACCTCGACGAAATTCGAAGTTTCTTGGGCCAAATCCAATACATCTCACGCTTCATTAGCAAACTCACCATGATATGCGAACCAGTTTTCAAGAAACTCAAGAAAACCGACCACGTTGAATGGGACGAAGAATGTCAAAAAGCATTTGACAAGGTCAAGGAATTGCTAACTAACCCACCAGTTCTACGACCACCCCAAGCGGATTTACCACTGTCCTTATACCTTACAACAACACCTACTGCCATGGGCGCCATGCTCGCTCAAGAAATAAACGACGAAGAACACGCAATTTACTACATCAGCAAGAAATTTCTCGATTACGAAACTCGATATTCACCCGTCGAGAAGAGTTGTCTAGCTTTAGTATGGTCATCCAAGAAACTCCGTCATTATATGCTAGCTCACCAGACGAAGGTCTATTCCCAAATGGACCCCGTAAAGTACCTTTTCAAGAAACCTGTGCTTAACGGACGAATGGCCAGGTGGACATTGCTCCTAGCCGAATTCGATCTTAAGTACGTACCCCTCAAAGCAATCAAGGGACGAGCAGTCTCCGATTTCCTAGCCAAAAATGCAATCAACGAAGAACCAATCATCGACACAACATCCCTTCCAGACGACGGGATCTACAACATCAATCAAGAACAATGGGAGTTATACTTCGATGGCTCCTCCAACTATCGAGAATGTGGAGTAGGAATACTTCTCATATCCCCGAATGGCGAACACACACCTTTATCCATCAAACTGGATTTGACGTTACAAACAACGCCGCGGAATACGAAGCATGCTTGCACGGTCTCCAAGCAGCGCTTGTACTCAACGCCCGCAATATAAGAGTCTATGGGGACACCTCTCTCATAATCAACCAAGTATCCGGAGCATGGAAGATACTTAATGAAAACCTAGCACTATACCAAAACAAAATACAAGAGCTCATAAACGAATTCTATCACGTAGAATTCATACACATCCCACGCGAAGAAAACCAATTCGCCGACGCGCTATCCAAACTCGCGTCACTAATCAACATACCCCCGGGGATGGAAACACTACCCATCGTCGTGGAACGACGGAACGAACCCGCCTACATCTGTGACATTGAAACCGAGGAAGAACAAACCGACCCTTGGTACCAAGCAATCATCAACTACAAAACAAACGGTGAATACCCACCGAACACTGACAAACGGGCCAAACGAGCCCTACGCCTATTATCATCACAATTCGTGATGGAAATGGGCAAACTACTCAAAAAGACACCCCAAGGCACACTACTCTTGTGCGTCGACCACAAAAAGGGACACGAAATCATGTCCCAAGTACACGATGGCGAGTGTGGACCACACATGAACGCACGAGCCATGTGCAAACAAATCATAAGGCTAGGATGGTACTGGACAACCATGGAAGCCGACTGCGCGAAATATGTCAAACATTGCCACAATTGCCAAATTTTCGCAAACGTACAACACATCCCTCCTTCACCACTATACAGTCTAACCTCGCCATGGCCTTTCTCAACCTGGGGAATCGACGTCATAGGCAAAGTTCAACCCGTAGGAGCAGGAGGACACTGCTTTATCCTCGTGGCCATCGACTATTTCACCAAATGGGTCGAAGCCGCATCATACCGTACGTTGGGCACAAAAGAGGTTGCAAAATTCATACAAAACAACATAATTTGTCGCTACGGCATACCCCACGAGTTCATCAGCGACCAAGGCACACACTTCCAAGGAGAGGTCGAACCACTTCTCCTCAAATACAAAATACAACGACACAAATCATCACCCTACCGACCACAAACTAACGGCGCGGTCGAGGCAGCAAACAAAACCGTCGTATCAATCCTCAAAAAGATGATCGACACCTGCCACGACTGGCCCAACAAAATCCCATTTGCATTATGGGGATACCGCACAACCATCCGCACACCCACATGCATGACACCCTATTTCCTAACCTACGGGATGGAAGCCGTTCAACCTGTAGAAATCGAGATGCAATCCCTTCGAATTCTCATGGAAGCCGACATCCCTGAAGCCGAATGGGCACGCGAACGATACGAACAACTCATCCTTGTAGACGAAAGACGGTTACATTCACTAAGTACAGTCCGAATGTACCAATCTCGCCTGCAACGCGCCTACAACAAACAGGTTAAGCCACGAAACATCAAAGTGGGTGACCTAGTACTCAAATCAGTCCGAGCACCATTACCCGTCGACCCAAGAGGAAAATTCAAACCCAATTGGGCCGGACCGTACTTGGTCAAGGAAATCCTTCCCGGAGGAGCCGTGAAACTAACTGACCTCGACGGTCAGGACTTTCGATTACCAACAAATCTTGATCAACTCAAGAAATACTACCCCTAAACACAAACAATTTTGCAATGCTTTTCAAAAACAAAACTTACTCTCGCATGGGTGAACTACGCTCGGTTTGATTCCACGCACTGTGGATACGTATGCAGCTTTGCAAAGAGCTCAACCGAATCACACGAACTACGCCGGTTTGATTCTGTATTCAAAGCAGATACGTAGGCAGCTTGTCAAAGGTACAACCGAACTTTTCTAGCACGCATGCCCAAAGCTTAAAAAGGTCAAGGGCGTTGCACTCACAAAAGGTCCTAGCCCAAATCTTAAAAAGGTCGGGGATTTAAGAACAAAACAAATCAAGCAGGCGAATCCAAAGCTTAAAAAAAAGTCGAGGATTTAAAAACAAATGCAAATGTTCGAAGCTTAAAAAGGTCGAGAACATTTAAAAACAAACAAAAGGAAGCAACGAGACAAGACAAAAGCAAATTAATTCTATTTTATTAATTTATTTAGAATTTTCGCAATCTAGAAACGAGCTAGGAACAAGCCTCCTTAGCCCTTTATTCAAATCTAAAACATGCATTTAAATAAAGGAATTTTTCGAAACTAAACAAAACAAACTACTCAAGTCATTTTCTGACGCTTCGGGTTGACCTCTTCATCTTCAAGAGGCCGATCCGCCACAACTTTCGACCTAAGGACGGGAGTAGATCTCTCGAAACCTGGGGGCTCCACCGGGTCCTCATCCTGCTCGACTGGGGGCTCCTCGATCCTTGACCCTAGACGATCTTTAACGGTCACCTTTGGTCCAAGCCTTTCCCGCACCGCCTCAAGTAGAAGCACTGCACTAACAAAGACAAAGATCACCATAGTCTCTCCTTTCGCGCACCGCCTCATCGCCAAGGAGGGCCTTGGCCCATTCTTTTCCCTCCTCCTTGATTCACACGTTCCTTAGGATCATTGGAACGGTACCACCGTGTATAGAAGTCCGTAACACGGCTAGACTCTATATGCTCCGGAACAGCACAAGTAACACGGTCCGACCATCCTCGGATCCAAGCATCAATCGTTTGGTTGTTTAGGACAACAACCCTCCAACCTCGAGTATCTGCTCGGGTATGGTTTGAAGTAAGCCCGATTTGCCTCTTGGCGAAGAGGATGAATCCACACTCCTCGTTCAAACCCGCACAACATCAACCCACGAGGCGCGTTCGCAATAGACGGCCGCCAGTAACGTAGTAATACCCCACCAAGACACGTACCAGCGAATGGTGCTCTCCTTCACAAACCACCGGTAGTAGTTTAGCGAACGCTCCCGAGGATCAGCCCACTCCATCTTCCGCGACGTCGTCCCCGCCGCCTTGAAGACACTTCCAAGGGGAAGAGCTTTATACACACTTAGCCTCTCCATGAGCCAAACGTTGAGAATCCTAGCGCAACCCCTGTACGAGCTCAGACGATTAGCATAACGGTCGTCTAAGCCCAGTATGGTCTCCGCCAGACTCAACGCAGGAAGGATCATGTCCCTCTCCATCTCTTCGACAACACGAGCATACCTCGCGTTCCGAACACTCCATCCGCATGGACCCCGCAAAAGCATAACGATGAACCAAACAAAAAGCAAGGGCCCTCCGCCTAGAACGGTCCGAAATACTAGTATCAACTTTATTCATGTATCGTTGACACAAAAGAAGCATGTTTACCTTGCCTCCCTCAAACAAACCTGCAGCATGAGCATTCGTCATCCCAAGGAAGTTTCGCAACATCGTATTATAGCAAAGCTCACTCCTTACAACCACAGGAGTAGTCCGTTTCGACCATCCGGCAATGGCCGAGAACTCCTCCATCAAAGGGCACACCTCTCCCCCGGGAAACCTAAAAACATGCAAGCTAGGATCCCAATAATCTAAGCACGAATCAAGGAAGTCAAGATCGACTTTCATTTGGCGAAAGCCAATAAAAACACCCTCGCCATCATCATACACCTCCTTCTTCATTGCCGAACTTAAGGAGGAAGTCCACTTCTTCAAAAGAGCGTCAAAATGCTCCTCCATTTTTCTTGGATACAAAAAACTTTTATAAATATACCTAATATGTTTATGAGAGCAAAAACTTGTATTAAGAGAGAAGGAGAGAAGTAATTGTGAATGAGGATTATAGCACGCACCCCCCTCCTTATATACAAAACACCTTACGGAACATGGAAACTCAGCATTAAAAGCCAAGCCGTCAAACCGCATAGCCCTATGCGGTTTGCCCACCAAACCGCATAAGCTTATGCGGTTTGAACCTCGAACCGCATAAGGCTATGCGGTTCAAGGGGCGGGCTTTCTCACAACTTTCCTAATTTCGTTTCTCCTAAAACACTACGACCTACATTAGGCTACGACATTCTTTTGTTGTTCCCATGCACCGGCATTACATTTCACTTTGGCAACAACGGTTCTTACCACGAGTCAAAACACAAACATGTTCGACATTCATGCAAGCTCATTTCGCATTCAAAACGAACTTTTCGCAAAAACATTTTTACAATCTAAAATAAACATCTATGCATCCCACTCGGGAATCATACCACTTTTTCAAAACGGGCCTACCAAACAGGTTTATCAACGACAATCAACATTCAAGCTACAACGATCAAGCTACAACGGCATGTACATAAAGGTTCATACAATCTTTATAACACAAATTCACTCGGGATGACGACGACGATACTCGTCAAACTCACGCCGAATCTGCCTCATCGGTCAGGCTCGACACAACCGAAAGCGACTGCTCACCCAAGCCATCCTCCACCTGTTGGCTATCCGCCATAGCTTCTTATGAGCCTCCTTAGCCACCTGTGATACACAACACAAAAACACTTCACATTTCTCTCCATTTTGCCATAATTTCACTCAAATTAAGCCAAACTCGAGGGGGTAACACAAAAACATGCATCTCACTAGTTTGATCATCGCTATACTTCATACCTCGATCAAACTGGGGGCTCACTCACATATACAAGACAAGTACATACCTTCTTCACCCTGCCCGTCCAGCTGTCCATGCCCGCGTCAGTGGTCACCGGCAAGTACGATGGCAAAGTGAAAGTACGACGCACACCAGACTCGTCGTACTCAACGGTGGTAGGGAAGTCACCAGGCTGCTCCGCCATCTCCGGATCAAATTCCTACAAAACAAGTACAGAACCCTACGCACATCAAAAGAAGCAAGCATACCTCAATCGGCCCACAAGCAAGCCGAGACTCCGCAAACTGGCCATAGTCTTCCTCAGGACAGAGAAGACTCACTGACTCTCCTTCCCCGTACAACGCCACCCGATCCTGAGCGGAAACCCCTCGCTCAAACAGGACCCTCGGCGGATCCTTAGGCACCATCGGAGCTGGCCACCCGGCCTGAAAGACCAAACGCTCTCCAAGGTACCAAACCGGCCCATACGGCGTCGCCAGGTACAAGCGCTGGGTCTCTCGCACTGCAAACCTAGCTCCAATGCCCTCAGGAATATCCCTGTACTGGCCCCACGGGAACGGCACGAACTACAAACAAAGACAAGACAAACACAATCATAAATACCAATACAATCATTTTAAGTACACTTTATTTAAAATGGTTCAAGCACAAACCTCATCAAACCGCATCCGGTTCAGACGATCCCGAACCTCGTCATACGACCAGTTAAACGCAGCACGATTACACGTACCCCAAGTACGTACCGCCGGGTACTCCCTCACGATCCTCACAGCATGTGGGGGAAGCAGAAAAGGGAAGTGGCTAAGAATCCACGATCACAAGACACAAGAAGCTAAAACACAACATAAAGACAAAGACAACAAAAATGAACAACAAGACAAAAACAAAACCAACACGTACCTCCATCAAGAAGCCAGGCGCGACCAAGGACAGTCTCGACCCTCGATCCATGACCCGCGGCCTCACGGCATCCATACAGAAACGAATGCACAAACCCAGAGACGGCGTCACCCAGTCAAACGTCCCGGTGCATTCGATCCAGGAGATGCATAAGGACCGATGTCGACGCCCGCTCGCCCTTATCGCCGAAGTACACGGCGCTCACAAACCACCACAACCACATACGAGCATTCTGCTCGTCACTCCACTCCGAGGGGCCGTACTCGGTCTTCCCCTCAAAATACTCCAAGATATAGCTCGTCTTGAAAGTATAGGGTGGCGCACCCTCACAAATCACCTCCAAACCACCGCCAACCGCGGCGGTCACAACCTCGTCCACAACGGACGGCGCAAACTCAGAATCCATGTCGCGGTCCCCAAACGGCAGCCCCGTTATGACAGCGTACTCAGACAAGGTAATGCCGGCCTCAAAGCCGGGCATATGGAACGTCGTCGTGGTGTCCCAATACCTATCCAAGAAGGCCCTGATCAACATCAGGTTCGCCGTCTGCTTCTTCCTCGCAATCTCCCTCCAATGGCCAACCAACGGGCCAAAAGCACTACGCAACACCCAAGCTTGCGCCCTCGGCGGAAGCCTCTCCTCAAAAGCACACATTGCGGACGAGACGCCCGAGAAAGTCCTCATCGAGCCCTTATCCCAACCCATTGTCGCTCGATAGGAAACATGTCTCTCCGGAGCAAGCAGAAGGTTGTGGCCATCCCAACCCTTCGCGAAGGCCCTGTTCGCGCGTGATTTTCGCGGCCTAGAGCTACTCGCCCTAGGCGCAACCTCCTCGACCTCCTCAGCCTGCTCCTCAGCAACATCCATCTCAGCCTCCAGCTCATCCACAAACTCCTGAGCAAACGCATCCGCCTCCTCCTCCTCAGGATCGCGCACAGGGACATTTCTCCCACGGCCCCTACCTCGTGACTGACCACGTCTCGTGGGCAGATCACGAGGGTCAGCATCCCTCTCACTACGAGTACGCCTTAAGCCACTCGAGCTAGAGGCTCCCTCGGTCCTCGAGCTAGCACTCCTACGAGATTTCGATCTCGTAACACGACTAGAATCTTCCCCTGCAACCAAACACAGCAAACACATACAGCTATAACATACACACATACACACAAATAATACGCACATAATACATAAACATCCCTCAACACATTACACTATACGCCCTACAGAGTATTTTTAGGCCTAATTCATAATTAAGCCGAAAACCGTTCTCTACATTCCAAAATTACAACTTTATGGTTTCTACGCGCCATAATAGTCCCCAACAATAACCCATTACAAGCAATTGCATTTTGGTCACTCCGATCAAAAATCCCCAATTCGCCTTAATTACTCCGTATAACTACGACTTAAGACGGCGATTTGAAAGCCTTAGCTCGACTTTTTCGAAAAACTAACGTTATAGGCATGCTATACTCACTATGGGCATCCTACACCGAAGTTTAATTGAAATTCCGGGTCGGAAATTCCGGGTTCGTTTGGACGAAACCTAATTTGGACGTTTTTCACACAAAGACGGTCTAAATCACAATCAATTCACACACACATGCTAGCATGGCATAATGCAACACAATGACGTCAATTTCAAGCATTCAAACGGCAAATTTCAAGCAAAACTCGGGTTTTCATTCAAAACCCGTCTTTTCAACATTTTAAGGCAAAACTAGCTAATTACAACAACAAATAACGTAAAAGCAAGTTAAAATGGAGCATTACCTCGTTCCATAGCAAGGCAACGCAAGAAAAATGAGCAAAAACGGTTGAGAAATCGAAAAATGACGTTTTTTGAGTTGAAAAACCGTAAATGATGAATGAGCTTCACTCACGGTTTACTCGAGCCTTATATAGCCCCTACAGCCAACAGGGGAAACCGCATAGGCTTATGCGGTTTGTCCCCTGAACCGCATAAGCTTATGCGGTTCCCGCCCCTGGCTTTTTCCGGTTTTTCTCGTTTTACGCCTACTTTTTCGATTCCTAATTCATCCTAGCTCTAATACAACTCCAAGTACGTCCCGTGCTTGGGTTAAGGCATCACCTACAGTCCGCCATACGCGTATATTAAGCATTTAGTGTACGATACAGAAGCAGAAGCACGAACGCTCTTCACGAGCACTACATCATTTTCTCCTCCACGGGAGGCGATCATATGCAATTACGACTACATAGGCACTCCTCGGCGAGCCTAAGCATAAGCACTCTGCAATATACACCTAACTCCAAGCATTTCACTTCACATGGACGCTCCTCGGCGAGTTCAAGCACAAGCATTACACAGACGCTCTTTCACGAGACCTACACTAACACTTACACGAACATCCTACAAGCATATGCACCCTGCACTCTAGCCCTTTTACATCCAACACATGCAATACGAAGACATTACAAGCACAAGCACCAGCGCCAAGCACCCGACGATACCAAGCATATACAAAGGCACCAACAAACGACAACAAGCACGACAAAGACATTCAGCAGGCCGGCAGGCCCTTATAGCATGCACGGACCGCCAAGTCCTTAAAATGCGCACGCCCCTCCCCGTTTAGCCCGGTTCGAAGTCCTCGTCTCACCCATGGACACATGCTTCGTTCGTGGCCGTATCGAGGCGTAATGGTCCGGATATGGTCGTGGAGTTTGACTAGCGCTCTAGTCCGAGCTCAGTCAAACTGGGGGCTCTGTGGATACCCATATCCGTACCCTCCCAAACAAAACCCTGTGATGTAACACGGACTTTTATTACGCATGCTTTAACGTTGACTTAAACGGTTCTAACTATTGTCGAATTCATTCCGAGTCGTTTTAAATGTTAAAATGTTTAAGGTCGCTTCACATCGCATTTAAATTACGTTCATTTTGTCCATTTGGAGTCTAGCTAGGTCCTTGTCCCGCTTCATTTGGCATGAGCTTCGCATTTGCACTACAATTGGTCCTTTTACATTAACAAGGTCTAATTCAGCATTCCTAAATTCCTAAATTTAGGCCCGGTAGCTAAAATCGCTATTTAGCCCCCTCTTACACAAAATACGGCTTCACGTCTTACCTTATTTCACAAAAACTATGCAAATACACCCTTTTCATTTTTCCGGGTCTCGGGCCCGAAACCGAGCCCAAACCCAGCCTTTGGCCCGCACTCCAAAGCCCTAAGCATCACAAAATATCTCAGAAATATCCTAGGGGTTTTCTTGAGCCGTACGTTTGAGATTATCACGAAATCTTTCCAAGATATAATTCAACCGAAACTAGGAAACTACACAAAAAACCCAACCTTCGAACCGCATAAGCTTATGCGGTTTGGTGGGGCAACCGCATAAGCCTATGCGGTTTCCCCAGGCAACCGCATAAGGCTATGCGGTTCCTAGGCCTGTTTTTATCCCCGATTTCCTAATTTCTCCGAGGTTTTTAGTATATATACAGCCCTATACCTCGACCTCAAGACATACTTTCAGATCACAATTTCACACACAATTCACAACATACAAATCCTCTTTCACAAAAGCCTCAAGCACTCAAATCCTTGAGTTTAACACACCATCCCGTGTTGAATTCATCCTCCTTTTAAGTTCAAGAAGCGAAGCTCTGCCCAGATCTGAAGCGTCAGGACAAGGTAGGTACCGATCCACTTGGATCAAAGCTTTTTCTTATTTTCTATGGACTAACAAAGGCGTCTACACTTTAGCGCCCCCCGGCTTTGGCACCCAGTAGCTTGCACTCCAAGTGTTCTATTTACTTGGTACACTCCATATCCGATGACACGCCAAAGTCGCATAAGCAACCGACCTTATAAAATAAACCAATGGACAATTGAACTTTATTTTATTTGCATGCATCTAGCACTTTCTTATTTTGCATTAAAATCAACTTAAACAATGAATTCGACCTTTAACTGAACCGTATTCGTTAACAAGTTAAACATGCTAAACTGAGGGTTTTAATCAATCTTTTTGCATCTGCATCTGCATTCTTTCACAAGCTTATCGCACTTGTACGTAGCGATAACATTAGTTCAAATATCATCTTACAAGGATTGTCCTAGGTCAGTAGAGGCTATTTTTACATAGGCTTTTCTAAAAGGTTTTCATAAATCATTATTTGAATTAACTCTTTTTCTAAAGTACCCTCACCCCGAATCCAATCTGGTTTCACAAGCCTTAGATCTAGGGGTGTCGGCGTGCTCCAAAATCTAGGACATGTTTTTTTAATTTAGAACACGGTAGCAGGTTCCTATTTTCCGCGATAAATAGGTGGCGACTCCATAACAGTTCTTAAAGGTTTTTCCAACTTAATCTTTTTTAACTTTAAAATCCGCCCTTAAGCAAGACACCGAGTTGGGTCCGATCCCGGGTTCCACACACATGCTTAGCGCCGCCAGGTGGTATCGAGACTGTAATGGTCCGGATACTATCATTAAGTTTGACTAGCGCTTTAGTCCAAGCTCAGTCAAACTGGGGGCTCTGTAGATACCCGTATCCGTACCCCCCAAATACAAACCCTGTGATGAAATGGACTTTTCACAAAAAGCATGTTTTTAACGTAATGTCAAAACGGTACATGCTGTCGAAAATATTTTAAATCGTTTAACGCATAAATGATTTATTTGCATGTCGTGTAAAATGAGTTTTTGTTTAGTCATTTTATTTAAGCCGACCCAACACAAAAACAAGCCTTTTTCTACACAAGAAAAGCCCACAAATACACCCGAGCACGCCTCTCGAGACGTAAGACGCTCAAGCCGAGCTCACGTCTAAACACGTTTCACAAAAACAATCCAATACAAGACATAAACGCCTCACAAAAATGGCCCAAAACACGAAGAAAGGCCCAAGCACCCGAAGCGGACCAAAACGCGTCCCGGGTCACATTCTTACAAAACAAAATCTCACAAGATCGTAAAATAATATATTACAATATTATTTTATGTCGAGCCAAAATCAAAAAACACGACGAAAAACCGAAACACGAAACACGAAAACGGAGCCGGAAAAGTCAAGTTGATTGATCAACTTGTGCAACTTAACGTTGCAAGGCCTCAAAGTCAATCAAGTTGCTCGACAAAGCCTACACACCTACGCCAACATGTCATACTACATACGGCGCTACGAAAATGTCAGAAAGAAGGGTGAAAATCGCCAGAGCACTGGCGATTTTCAGGTAAATCGCCAGTCCTCTGGCGATTTTCCCCTCCCTTCTGACATTCGGGCGATTTTTTGTTTAATCGCTGGTTCACTGGCGATTTTCTCTTTGTTCTGACAGTTTGCGGCGGCTCAAAACCCTATAAATACACCACTTATTCAACCATTTCAAAGCATGAATTATCATCACTCTCTTCTCTATCTATACCTTCACACTTGACTCATACGGGTTCCTGACCCGACCCGGTATTGGCATTGCGAACCCGTATTCGCAATACGGTTGTAGCGATTCGGATCTCCAATCCGTCTTAAACCTCGCCAATATCGCATAAGCAACGACACAATTAACAATGAACAAACGGATGCCACTTTACATTATGCAAATTCTCATTTACGCATTAAACTACTAAACATGATTTCGACAAAACTTGTACTGTCTTCATTAGTCTTAAAGCATGCAAAACTGAGGGTTTTAAAAAAACTTTTACATACACATGAGTCGGAAAATAGTATTTAAATGATTATTCAAATAATGAATTCTCGTTTTGTGCACATTTCCTATAGCAACCCGTCATAGCTTTAACGTATACATTTGCTTTTACGCATATTTATCGAGTCACATATCGCACTTGTACGTAGCGGTCTGCATTTGTTCAAACATCGAATTATACACTGTTTTCAAGCTAGTAATGGCTACTTTTACGTAGGCTTTTCGATTACAGTTTTTTCATAACGCATTTTGACAAACTTTCGGAGGGTACGCTCACCCCGAATCCGCTCTGGTTTCACAATTGCCTTAGACGGATAGGTATCGACGCACCTTGAACTCTAAGATTCGCGTCTTCGAGTCCAAGACGCGCTGAACGGGTCCAAATTCCCTCATAATTTGGTGGCGACTCCGAAAACGGCTTTTAAATGATTTTTCAATATTTCTTTAAAATGCTTTAAACAAATTACGCAATGACATCCCCCATAGCAAATCTAGCAAGCCCGCAGAGCGCGCTTTTACGCGCCGCTCTTTCACATTGTTTTCCCGCGCCGTGCATTCCGCCCCATGACACATTTCGAGGGCGGGCGCGAGCGGGGCGTCGAGAAGGGATCCCGATCCGGTATCCTCATGTCTTCGTATTGCATGTGTTGAAATGTAAAAGGGGCTAAAGTGCAGGGGTGCATGTGCTTGTAAGATGTTTGGGTATGCGTGAGGTGTATAATTGAGTAGGGGTGTTCATGTAGGTGTTGGTGTAGGTCTCGTGAAAGAGCGTCCGTGTAAAGCTTGTGTTTGAATGTGTTTCGTGAAATACTTGTGCTTGAACTCGCCGAGGAGCGTCTATGTAGAGTGAAATGCTTGGAGTTAGGATGTATTGCAGAGTGCTTGTGCTTGGGCTCGCCGAGGAGTGTCTATGTAGTCGTAATTGCATATGATTGATGTAATGCTCGTGAAGAGCGTTCGTGCTTCTGCTTCTGTACCGTACATGTAACACCCGGTGTTGTCCGAGGTTATTCGGGTC
Source organism: Dianthus caryophyllus (assembly GCA_023091065.1). Lineage (NCBI taxonomy): Eukaryota > Viridiplantae > Streptophyta > Magnoliopsida > Caryophyllales > Caryophyllaceae > Dianthus > Dianthus caryophyllus. The sequence continues at coordinate 26,114,616 of CM041526.1, read as the reverse complement.
GGGTTCCCCGTTGAAGTGATCCATGTGATGAGCTCAAGTGACCTAATGCTTAAAAGGATTGTAAGTGCTACTCATATCAACAAGATGCATCTTCTTTTCTGGTGGCTCATCTTAAGAACTCTTCAGTTAAGCGTGCTTGCTGGAGAGTAGTCTTAGGATGGGTGACCTCCTGGGAAGTTCTCAGGATGCGCACGAGTGAGGACAAAGTCTTGTTTGGAAAGGGCCCGTGTTGGTGCGTGGGCGATGTCTGTGACTGGCGAGCTACCGTGAATGACATTTCGGCCTTTAGTTGGGGCCGGTGTTACAAATGGTATCGAGCAACCCGGCGACCGTGTGGTCGAATCCTGTGTCTTGTTGGCCAGGTACGCACCTAGCTGGGGAGGATTCTGGAATGCTATATTGTAAGTAGCTACCAGGCGCAACGAGGACGTTGCGTTCTTCAAGAGAGGGTGTGTAACACCCGGTGTTGTCCGAGGTTATTCGGGTCGGGTTCCCCGTTGAAGTGATCCATGTGATGAGCTCAAGTGACCTAATGCTTAAAAGGATTGTAAGTGCTACTCATATCAACAAGATGCATCTTCTTTTCTGGTGGCTCATCTTAAGAACTCTTCAGTTAAGCGTGCTTGCTGGAGAGTAGTCTTAGGATGGGTGACCTCCTGGGAAGTTCTCAGGATGCGCACGAGTGAGGACAAAGTGCGCTGGAAAGGGCCCGTGTTGGTCTGTGGGCGATGTACGCAGCCTGGCGAGCTACCGTGAATGACATTTCGGCCTTTAGTTGGGGCCGGGGTGTTACAGTACATTAAATGCTTAATATACGCGTATGGCGGACAGTAGGTGACGCCTTAACCCAGGCACGGGACGTACTTGGAGTTGTATTAGGGCCAAGATGAATTAGGAATTCAAAAGTAGGTGTAAAACGAGAAAAAACCGGAAAAAGCCACAGGGGCAAACCGCATAAGCTTATGCGGTTCAGGGGGCAAACCGCATAAGCTTATGCGGTTTCCCCTGCGGGCTGTAGGGGCTGTATAAAGGCTCGTGTATACCGTGACTTTGCCTTATTCATCATTTTCGGTTTTCATACTCTAAAAACACCATTTTTTGATTTCTCAACCGATTTTGCTCATTTTTCTTGCGTTGTCTTGCTATGGAATCAGGTAATGCTCTATTTTAACTTGCTTTTGCGTTATTTGTTCTTGTAATTAGCTAGTTTTGCCTTGAAATGTTGAAAAGACGGGTTTTGAATGAAAACCCGATTTTTGCTTGAAATTTGCCGTTTGAATGCTTGAAATTGACGTCATTGTGTTGCATTATGCCATGTGAACGTGTATGTGTGAATTGATTGTGATTCGGACCGCCTTAAGCCCAAAAACGTGTAACCTAGGGTTCGGGCCCGAAAACGTGCCCGGATTTTCCGACCCGGAATTTCAATTAAACTTCGGTGTAGGATGCCCATAGTGTGTATAGCATGCCTATAGCGTTAATTTTGCGAAAATGTCGAGCTAAGGCTTTCAAATCGCCGTCTTAAGTCCTAGTTATACGGAGTAATTAAGGCGAATTGGGGGTTTTTGATCGGGGTGACCAAAACACAATTGCTTGTAATGGTTTGTTGTTGGGGACTATTATGGCGCGTAGAAACCATAAAGTTGTAATTTTGAGGTGTAGAGAACGGTTTTCGGCTTAATTATGAATTAGGCCTAAAAATGCTCTGTAGGGCGTATAGTGCAATGTATTAAAGGATGTATATGTATTATGTTCGTATTATTTGTGTATTTGTGTATGTGTATGCCAAGTTTGTATGCGTGCATGTGTTATAGCTGTATGTATAGGTTGTGTTTGGTTGCCGGAGAGGGTTCTAGTCGTGTTACGAGATCAAAATCTCGTAAGAGTACTGGCTCGAGGACTGAGGGAGCCTCTAGTTCGAGTAGTATGAGGCGTTCGCGTAGTGAGAGGGATGCTGACCCTCGGGACACCCCAGACGCGGGCGTGGCGATCCTGGCGGCGGGTCGTGGTCGCGGCGAGGCGTGACCCTGTGCCTGATCCTGAGGAGGAAGAGGTGGATGCGCTTGCTCTGGTAGACGAGATAGAGGCTGGAATGGATGTTGAGGAGGAGGCCGAGGAGGCTGCGCCTAGGGCGAGTAGCTCTAGGCCGCGAAAGTCACGCGTCGCGAGCAGGCGTTTGCCAAGGGTCGGGATGGCCATGACCTTCGCTTGCTCGAGAACCACGTTTCCTATCGGGCGACGATGGGTTGGCGGAAAGGTCCGATGAGGACTTTCTCGGGCGTCTCGTCCGTGATGTATGCTTTTGAGAAGAAGCTTTCGGAGGGTGCGCAAGCTCGGGTGTTGCGCAGTGCTTTTGGTCCTCTAGTCGAGCACTGGAGGGCGATTGCGAGGTCGAAGCTGACGGCGAACCTGATGCTGATCAGGGCCTTCCTTGACAGGTATTGGGATACCACGACGACGTTTCACATGCCCGGCTTTGAGGCCGGCATTACTTTGTCAGGGTACGCGGTCATGACGGGGCTTCCGTTCGGGGACCGTGATATGAGCTTTGGATTTGCGCCGTCCATTGAGGACGAGGTGGTAACTGCCGCGATTGGCGGTGGTTTGGAGGTGGAGTACGAGGGTAACCCACCTTATGTGATCAAGACTAGCTTCATCTTGGAGTATTTTGAGGGGAAGACCGAGCGAGGCCCCTCCGATTGGACTGACGAGCAGAACGCTCATTTGTGGTTGTGGTGGTTCGTTAGCGCCGTGTACTTCGGCGATAAGGGTGAGAGGGCGACGACGTCGGTCCTGATGCATCTCATAGACGGGGATGCGATCGGGACACTTGACTGGGTGTCGCCATCCCTGGGCTTGTGCATTCGATTTTGCATGGACGCGGTGAGGCCGCGGGTCATGAACGGAGGATCGAGACTGTCCTTAGTTTCGCCTGGGTTTGTGATGGAGGTATGCATTGATTTTGTTTTTGTTTTAGATGCATTGTTATTCGTCTTTGTTGTCTTGTAATGTGTTTTTGTATGTGCAGTCGTGGATCTTCAGTCACTTCCCTTTTCTGCTGCCTCCGCATGCTGTGACGATTGCGCGGGTGTATCCGGCCAGTGCGCATTGGGGTACGTAATCGCGTGCGGCTTTTGATTGGTCGTATGACGAGGTTCGGGTGCGTCTGAACCAGATGCAGTTTGATGAGGTTTGTGTTTGAACCATTTTAAATAGAGTGTACTTAAAATGATTGTGTTTATGAGTGTTTGTTCTTGTTTGTAGTTCGTGCCGTTCCCGTGGGGCGGTATCACGGGTATTCTCAAGGCATAAGGCGCGGTTTGCGTTATGAGATACCCAGCGTCTGTGGCGACGCCAGATGGGCCGGCTTGGTACCTTGGGAGCGCGTTTGGTCTTTCAGCAGGTGGCTACTCGGTGGTGCCTAGGGACCCGCCGAGGGTCCTATTTGAGCGAGGGGTTTCCGCTCAGGATCGGATGGCGTTGTACGGGGAAGGAGAGTCGGTGAGTCTTCTCTGTCCTGGGGAAGATTATGGCCAATTTGCTCAGTCTCGGCTTGCTTGTGGGCCGATGGAGGTATGCTTGCTTCTTGAGGGTGCGTAAGGTAATTTTTGCGAAAAATTTCCCTGATGTGTGCTGACGTGTGCTTTTTGTAGTTGTTTGATCCCGAGATGGCGGAGCAGCCTGGCGACTTTCCTACCACCGTTGAGTATGACGAGTCGGGTGTTCGTCGTACCTTCACTTTGCCGACGTATTTGCCGATGACTACTGACGCGGGTATGGACAGCTGGACGGGCAAGGTGAAGAAGGTATGTATCTTTGTCTTTGTATATGTGAGTGAGCCCCCTCGAGTTTGTCTTAATTTGAGTGAAATTAAGGCAAAGTGGGGTTGGCTGCTTTTGTAGTTGAAATTTCCCCCCTAAGTTTGACTTAATTTGAATGAAATTAAGGCAAAATGGAGAGAATGCGCTTTGTTTTTGAAATTTCCCCCTAAGTTTGGCTTAATTTGAGTGAAATTAAGGCAAAATGGAGAAAAATGTGAAATGTGTATGTGTTTTGTATCGCAGGTGGCTAAGGAAGCTCATAAGAAGCTATGGCGGATAGCTAATAGGTGGAGGATGGCTTGGGCTGAGCAGGCAGCTCAGTTGTGTCAGAGCCGGGCTGAGACGGCTCAGATTCGACGTGAGTTTGACGAGTATCGTCGTTGTCATCCTGAGTGAACTTGTGTAATAAAGATTGTATGAATCTTTGTGTACATGTCGTTGTAGCTTGAACTTGAACTTGATTGTTGTTCTGAACCTGTTTGGTAAGCTTGTTTGAAAGATGAACGATTCCCGAGTGGGATGTTTTGATGTCGAATTAGATTGTGAAAATGTTTTTGTAAAAAAGTTCATTTTAAATGCGAAATGAGCTTGCATGAATGTCGAAAATGTTATGTTTTGACTTGTGGTAGGAATCATGGTTGCTAAAGCGAAATGTAATGTTGCATTGGTTGGGAACAACAAAAGAATGTCGTAGCCTAATGTAGATTGTAGTGCTTAGGAAAGACGAAATTAGGAAAGTTGCGAGAAAACCCGCCCCTAGAACCGCATAGCCTTATGCGGTTTATGGGTCAAACCGCATAGGCTTATGCGGTTTGGGGGTCAAACCGCATAGGGCTATGCGGTTTGGTGGCTTGGCTGGTAACGCTGTATTTCCATATTTCGGATTATGTTTTCGTATATAAGGAGGGGGGGTGCGTGCCATAATCTTCATTCATAATTACTCCTTTTCTTTTCTTTTAGTACAAGTTTTTGCTCTCATAAATAAAAGTTTTTTTTGTATCCAAGAAAATGGTTGAGCATTTTGATGCTCTTTTGAAGAGGTGGACTTCCTCACTAAGTCCGGCGATGAAGAGGGCGGTGTATGATGATGGTGCGGGTGTTTTCATTGGCTTCCGCCAAATGAAAGTCGATCTAGACTTCCTGGATGCGTGCTTAGATTATTGGGATCCTAGCTTGCACGTGTTTAGGTGTCCCGGGGGAGAGGTTTGTCCTTTGATGGAGTTTGCGGCCATTGCGGGGTGGTCGAAACAGACTACTCCGGTGGTTGTGAGGAGCGAGCTTTGCTACAACGGGATGTTGCGAAACTTCCTTGGAATGACAAATGCTCATGCTGCAGGTCTGTTTGAAGGAGGTAAGGTGAATATGCTTCTCTTGTGTCAACGGTACATGAATAAGGTAGACACTAGTATTTCGGACCGTTCTAGGTGGAGGGCCCTTGCTTTTTGTTTGGTTCATCGTTATGCTTTCGCGGGGTCCATGCCAGATGGGGTGTTCGGGAGTGCGAGGTATGCTCGCGTTGCCGAAGAGATGGAAAGGGGATATGATCCTTCTGCCTTGATTCTAGCGGAGACCATACTGGGCTTAGCCGACCGTTGTGCTAATCGTCTGAGCTCGTACCGGGGTTGCGCTAGGATTCTCAACATTTGGCTCATGGAGAGGCTAAGTGTGTATAAAGTTCTTCCCCTTGGTGGTGTCTTCAAAGCTGCGGCGACGACGTCGCGAAAGATGGAGTGGGCTGACCCTCGGGAGCGTTCACCAAACTACTTCCGGGGGTTCGTGAAGGAGAGCACTATTCGTTGGTATGTGTCATGGTGGCATATTACGGCGATTACGGCGCTGTCTGTTGCGAATGCGGCTCGTGGGTTGATGATGTGCGGGTTTGAACGAGGGGTGTGGATTCATCCTTTTCGTTTGAAGAGGCAAATCGGGCTTGCTCAGACCATCCCTGAGCAGGATACTCAGGTTGGAGGGGTTGTTGTCCTAAACAACCAGATGATTGATGCCTGGATCCGAGGATGGTCGGATCGTGTTACTTGGGCTGTTCCGGAGCATATAGAGTCTACTTGTGTTACGGACTTCTACACGCGGTGGTATAGTTCCAATGATCCTCAGGAACGGGATAATCAGAGGAGGAGAGAGAAGAGTGGGCCAAGGCCCTCCTTGGCGTATGAGGTGGTGCGCGAAAGAAGGGACTATGGTGATCTTTGCGTTGTTAGTGTGGATGCTTCTACTTCGAGGCCTGCGCGGGAAAGGCTTGGAGCAAGGGTGATCGTTAGAGATCGTCTAGGGTCAAGGATCGAGGAGCCCCCAGTTGAGCGGGACGAGGATCCGATCGAGCCCCCAGGATTTGAGAGGACTGCTCCCGTGATCAGTTCGAAGATTGTGACGGATCGGCCCCTTGAAGATGAAGAGGCTAATCCGAAGCGACAGAAGATGGCTTAGTTTGTTTTGTTTTGCTTAGAAAATTTTCTTTATTCAAATACATGTTCTAGATTCGAATAAAGGGTTAAGGAGGCTTGTTCCTAACTCATTTCTAAATTGCGAAAAATTCTAAATAAAGTAATAAAATAGAATTAATTTGCTTCTGCCTTGTCTCGTTGCATTCTTTTCTTTTGCTTTGAAATGTTCTCGACCTTTTTAAGCTTTGAACATTCGTATTTTGTCTTGAAATCCTCGACCTTTTTAAGCTTTGGATTTGTTTGTTTGATTTGTTTGTTCTTAAGCCTCGACCTTTTTAAGCTTCGGACTTAGATTATTGTTTTGTGTTGACTGTGCTCTCGACCTTTTTAAGCTTTGAGCGTGTCTTTTTGTGAGTGCATCACCCTTGACCTTTTTAAGCTTTGGGCTTGCGTGCTAGGAAGTTCGGTTGTGCTTTTGACAAGTCGCTTAATGTATCCGCAAGGCTTCACTGACTCAAACCGGCGTAGTTCGTGTGATTCGGTTGAGCTCTTTGCAAAGCTGCCTACGTATCCACAGTGCGTGGAATCAAACCGAGCGTAGTTCACCCATGCGAGAGTGAGTTTTTTTTTTTTTTTTTTGAAATACATTGCAGATTTGTTTGTGTTTAGGGGTAGTATTTCTTGAGTTGATCAAGATTTGTTGGCAATCGGAAGTCCCGCCGCCAAGGTCGATTAACTTCCTACTCCTCCAGGGAGGATTTCCTTGACCAAGTACGGTCCGGCCCAATTGGGTTTGAATTTTCCTCTTGGGTCGACTGGTAATGGTGCTCGGACTGATTTGAGTACTAGGTCACCCACTTTGATATTTCGTGGCTTGACCCGTTTGTTGTAGGCGCGTTGTAGGCGCGTTGTAAGCGAGATTGGTACGTTCGGACTGTACTTAGTGAATGTAACCGTCTTTCGTCTAAAAGGATGAGTTGTTCGTATCGTTCGCGTGCCCATTCGGCTTCAGGAATGTCTGCCTCCATGAGAATTCGAAGGGATTGCATTTCGATTTCTACGGGTTGGACGGCTTCCATCCCGTAGGTTAAGAAGTAGGGTGTCATGCATGTGGGTGTGCGGATTGTGGTGCGATATCCCCATAATGCGAATGGGATTTTGTTGGGCCAGTCGTGGCAGGCGTCGATCATCTTTTTAAGGATTGATATGACGGTTTTGTTTGCTGCCTCGACCGCGCCGTTAGTTTGTGGTCGATAGGGTGATGATTTATGTCGTTGTATCTTGTATTTGAGAAGAAGTGGCTCGACTTCTCCTTGAAAGTGCGTGCCTTGATCGCTTATGAACTCGTGGGGTATGCCGTAGCGACAAATGATGTTGTTTTGTATGAATTTTGCAACTTCTTTTGTGCCTAGCGTACGGTATGATGCGGCCTCGACCCATTTGGTGAAATAGTCGATAGCCACGAGGATGAAGCAGTGTCCTCCTGCTCCTACGGGTTGGACTTTGCCTATGACGACAATTCCCCAGGTTGAGAAAGGCCATGGCGAGGTTAAGGTATAGAGTGGTGAAGGAGGTATGTGTTGCACATCTGCGAAAATTTGGCAATTATGGCAATGTTTGACATATTTTGCGTAATCGGCTTCCATGGTGGTCCAGTACCATCCTAGCCTTATGATTTGTTTGCACATGGCTCGTGCGTTCATGTGAGGTCCGCATTCGCCATCGTGTACTTGGGACATGATTTCGTGTCCCTTTTTGTGGTCGACGCACAACCCATTTCCATTACGAATTGTGATGATAGTAGGCGTAGGGCTCGCTTGGCCCGTTTGTCAATGTTTGGTGGATATTCGCTGGTTGTTTTGTAGTTGATGATTGCTTGGTACCAAGGGTCGGTTTGTTCTTCCTCGGTTTCAATGTTACAGATGTAGGCGGGTTCGTTCCGTCGTTCCACGACAATGGGTAGTGTTTCCATCCCCGAGGGTATGTTGACTAGTGACGCGAGTTTGGATAACGCGTTGGCGAATTGATTTTCTTCGCGAGGGAGGTGTATGAATTCTACGTGATAGAATTCGTTTATGAGCTCTTGTATTTTGTTTTGGTATAGCGCCAGGTTTTCATTAAGTATCTTCCATGCTCCGGATACTTGGTTGATTATGAGGGAGGAGTCCCCATAGACTCTTATATTGCGGGCGTTGAGTACAAGCGCTGCTTGGAGACCGTGCAAGCATGCTTCGTATTCGGCGGCATTGTTTGTTACGTCAAAATCCAGTTTAATGGATAAGGGGGTGTGTTCGCCATTCGGGGATATGAGAAGTATTCCTACTCCACATCCTCGATAGTTGGAGGAGCCATCGAAGTATAACTCCCATTGTTCTTGGTTGATATTGTAAATCCCATCGTCTGGAAAGGATGTCGTGTCGATGATTGGCTCTTCGTTGATTGCATTTTCGGCTAGGAAATCAGAGACTGCTCGTCCCTTGATTGCTTTGAGGGGTACGTACTTAAGGTCGAATTCGGCTAGGAGCAGAGTCCATCTGGCCAATCGTCCGTTAAGCACAGGTTTCTCGAAAAGGTACTTTACGGGGTCCATTTTTGAGTAGACCTTCGTTTGGTGTGCTAGCATGTAGTGGCAGAGTCTTTTGGATGACCATACCAATGCTAGACAGCTCTTCTCGACGGTTGAATATCGAGTTTCGTAGTCGAGAAATTTCTTGCTTATGTAATAGATTGCGTGTTCTTCGCCGTTTATCTCTTGAGCGAGCATGGCGCCCATGACGGTAGGGGTTGTTGTGAGGTACAAGGATAGTGGTAAATCCTTTTGGGGTGGTCGTAGAACTGGCGGGTTGGTTAGTAATTCTTTGACCTTGTCAAATCCCTTTTGACATTCTTCGTCCCATTCAACGTGGTCGGTTTTCTTGAGTTTCTTGAAAACTGGTTCACATATTATGGTGAGTTTGCTAATGAAGCGCGAGATGTATTGGATTTGGCGCAAGAAACTTCGAATTTCGTCGAGGTTCTTCGGGGGTTGCATTTCTAGGATTGCTTTGACTTTCGAGGGGTCGACCTCGATGCCTCTTTGGCTCACTACGTGTCCTAGTAGTTTACCGGACTTGACTCCAAAAGTACATTTTTGGGGATTGAGGCGCATTTTGTATTGTCGTAAGCGAGTGAAGAACTTGCGGAGGTTAGTGATGTGACCACTTCTCTCCTTTGACTTCACGATCATATCGTCGACGTAAACTTCGACTTCTTTGTGCATCATGTCATGTAAAAGGGTTGTGGCGGTGCGTTGGTATGTAGCACCGGCATTGATTAGGCCGAAAGGCATGACCGTGTAGCAGTATGTGCCCCACGGTGTAATGAAGGCCGTTTTTGCCATGTCTTCGCAGGACATTATGATTTGATTATAGCCTGCGTAACCGTCCATGAAGGATAGGAGGGCGTGATCGGCGGTATTGTCGACTAGGACGTCCACATGGGGTAATGGAAAGTCATCTTTGGGACTAGCTTTGTTCAAGTCGCGAAAGTCAACGCATACTCGAATCTTGCCATTCTTTTTCAAGACTGGGACCATGTTTGAGACCCATTCAGGATACTCGATGACTTGGATGAAACCGGCTTGCAGTTGCTTCTCGATTTCTTCCTTAACCATAAGGGACCACTCGGGGCGTAGTCTCCTTAGCTTTTGTTTGATGGGTTTGTAACCGGGTTTAATCGGGATGCGGTGTTCGGCGATGCTTCGTTAGATTCCGGGCATATCTTTGTACGACCAAGCGAATACGTCCTTGAATTCGCTCAGGAGTTGTGTGAATTGGACGCGCTCGCGTTCGTCTAGTGAAGCACCTAGTTGTAGTTCTCTTGGCTCTTCGGGGGTTCCCACGTTTATGGTTATGGTTTCCTCGATGATTGGGTCTTGTGTTTTTGGGTAAACAATGTTTGCAATGTATTTGTTTAATGATTCATTTGTTTGTTCATTTTCATCGCATGGGTTAGTGTCTTTTGTATTTTGCGTTTTGTTTGTTGCTTGTTGATTTTTGTTTGTTTGTATTTTGTTGTTTGTTTTAGCTTGAGACAAGACGTAAGCAAATTTATTCATTTCATTATTTTGAAGAGAATTATTCGACAAATCGGAAAATTGCTTGGAGCTAGCCTCCGTAAAAAGGAAATCTAAACTAAAGCTAGAGTCTAGGATAGATGGGTCGACAGATGACCCGACACTAAGAGCATTAGAAGCTAAAAGAATCTCTTCTTCTTCTTCGTCGTCTTTGTCGCTGCTTGAGCTGCTTGAGCTGCTTGAGTTGCTTGAGTTTGAATCACTCTCGTCCTTGTCTTTGAGATTAGTGACATGGTCGAAGAGTGGTCCTTCACCGGTGATAAGCTGGAAGTGGTGACCTTGTGCATCGGTCCATTTCAGCGTCTTATACCATCCGTTGAGGGTTTTGTCTGTGGCATCGGCTATGAGTAAGTTAGGATCGAAGTGACGGTCTCGCATGATTGTGGAGACAATCTCTTCGTTTTTGGTGCTCGGTGAGGCCTTGAGTGTATTGGGCTCGGCCTCACTAGAGAAACAAGCTTCGGATGAGTGGATGATGTTTCGAAGGGAGGTATTCCCGTCGATCGTTCCTCCGGGGGTGAAATATGCGTTCAGGTCGAGGATGTAAGGTCGCAGGGTGACCTTGTGAGTTGACCTTCGCCTTTGAATTTCCTTAACCATCTTCTCCCGGTCGTCGTTATTGGGTTTATAGCCTAGACACATGGTGAGCCAAAGGCTATTGTTGTTTTTTGTTTTGAAAGGTTTGTAGGTTTTGATTGGTGTACGTGTGATGGCGCTGACCTCAAAGTCGAAACCACATAAGTCTTCTGCGGGTTCAGCCACAATTTCCGCAGAATTGGGCTCTTTTGGTGTATCGAAAAGGGCTCGGAAGTTTGAGGCATTCAAGGTTATGATCTCCTCGTTATGAGGGATCTTAACCTTTTGATGTAGGGTAGAAGTTACGGCTTTGGTGGAGTGGATCCACGGGCTTCCCAGGAGTATGTTATAGGAAGGGGTCATGTCGATGACTTGGAACTCAACCTTCCTTTCTATGGGACCACTGCGTACGTGAAGAGAAATGGTTCCTTTCACGTGACGTCGGGTTCCGTCGAAAACTTTGACTCCGTCCATGCTCGGGGTGAAGTCTTTATCGGATAGGCCGAGGCGATGTGCGGTGGCCAGTGGTAGAACATTGACTGCAGATCCGTTGTCAACAAGGGACACGGGTAAAGTTTTCTTCATACACTCTACGCTAATGTATAGAGCGAGGTTGTGGTTCGGTCCGAATGCAGGGAGATCATCATTTGAGAAGGTGATAGCTCCTGGTAACCAATCTCTCGTGAAGTGGCTGACCATTTGATGCGGAGAGATCTCAGCATCTGCGCACGCTATTTGTAGAGCGCGAATGAATGCGTTCCTATGTTCCGCTGAGTCTCGTAAAAGGGCCCAGATGGAAACATCGGCTTTTGTGCGAGCGAGTTGCTTCTGAAGCACCTCACTCGTGTTTGGTGGTGGAAATATTGTAGAGGTGGAGGGTGTACTTGTAGAGGGAATATCCTCTTGGGCTACGGCCTTGCCTTTCTCGGCCGTAGTCGCTTTTCTGGCATGCTCATCCGTGAAGATATTCTGATAAGGACGACTAGAGCGTGTGAGGTGTGAAACCTCGTCTTGGTCTTTCTTGTCGGGCTGCTCGCCTTTTTCTTTTTGATCTTTGTTTTCGGGCTGTTTGCCCTTCTTTTTCTTCCCCTTCTTGTTCTTTTTGGTTTTATTCGAGGAAGGAGTGGTTGAGAGTTGAGCTACTATTTTGTTAGTGGGTGGCCACTCTTCGTCTTCATCGTCACTGAACCCCCATTGATTTGGTTGTTGGTGGGTGTAGCCAAGTAGGAGCAATCTATGACGGGTGCTGATCCGAGGAAGATTGCAAGGTTGTCATAAATCGTGGGGTTGTTTTGGGCTCCGATGCCGATTTCAAAGAGTTCTTCGAAATTCTCGGCATCGCCGTAATCAAAGTGTCTTTGCCACTCGGGTCGTAGGCTGCCGAGAAATGTGTACACGAGCTCGTCTTCGTGTGGAGGGTTTGGAACTTGGGCAAGTAATTTTCTCCATCGGGCGAGGTATTGGGTAAAGTCCTCTTCGTCTCCTTGGTGTTGAATGACGAGAGTATGGAGGGAGACATGCTTGTCGGCCTTGTTCTTGGAGCGTTGTTCTAAGCGTGCAGCTTCAAGTTGATGCAAGGCCTTCAAGTTGTCAATGTCTTTAGTGAGTTGATTAACACGGTCACGGAGAGTTCTCAATCTATTGAGGTTAGCCACCTTTGAGGTGCGTTTGAAGCGAGGAGCGATGATGCGATTCATGGTGAGTATTCAGCTGAGGCCTGCATTTCACTTCGTATATTAGGGACACGACTCGACCCACTAGACTCACATTCATTTTTAAGCATTCATTTTAGCTCATTTCTTTGTTTACAAAGACCTTTTATGTTTTGAAAAGAGGAGATTTTCGAAAAGGTTTTAGCTAAAGGAAGCTTTTGAGACGAGGATGTGTGCGCACATCTCGCCTCAATGTTAAAACGTTTTGCTTTGCATCCGTCGAACTGATATCGGTGATTTGCCGAGGTGAGCTCGAGTTCGGATGTGTAAAAGAGAAAGGATTCGACTCGAGAGTGGTTAACAAGTCGAGTCGAGGATGTTAAAAGCGGAGTCTAGGCCACATGACCTAGAGGATTGAATTCCACGAGCTCGGGTTCTAATCTTTGCTCGGGTTTTTGCTTGTTAGTGAAAAAGGAGAATTTTGAGAAAGCTTGTTTCAAAAATTCGCGATAGTTTTGTTTGAAAAGGTGTTAGATGTTAGATGTTAGATGTTAGGATCGTTTATCTTTGAAAAGTTTAAGCGAGTTTTCGAAGATATGAATGTAAATGCTTATTTTGAAAAAAAAAAAAAAAAAAAAAAAAAAAAAAACTATGGAGTGCATAGCCTCGAACTTGTACGTATGACTCAAAAAGGGTGAAAAATGAGTCAATCGGGTACACCTCCAACTACCTCGAGTACGCTTTGGCAGATACTTAACCCCTTCATTTCCTTACGCCGGGGCGATAGGTTTTCTGAAGGGAGCACTGGGGCGGTCGAGATAGTCGTTTACGGCAAGCCGTGGAGGGCGAGAGGAAAGCTAGTCCGGCATGTGCTTTATCGAGTGGACAAGCCTGCATGTGGGAACCACCTCTCGAGGGTGCAAAGGGTGCCTAGATTCCAAAAGGAATGGACTCTAGACGAATGTGCATAGCTCAAATATGTATACTTGGATTGTTCAAGGCTTTCAAGTTTCACCTCTTTATTTTTAAAAAGAAAAAGCTAGTTTTAAGTTTTAAAAATAAAATCTCCCTAGCGGAGTCGCCAAACTGTGGAACCTGGGAATCGAGACGAGGGACCCAACTCGGCATCTTGCTTAAGGGCGGATTAAGTTAAAAATATTATGTTAGGAAAACCTTTTAGAACTGTTTGGAGTCGCCACCTAATTATCGCAGAAATTAGGAACCTGCTACCATGTTCTAAGCTAAAAACATGTCTTAGATTTTGGAGCACGCCGACACCCCTAGATCTAAGGTTGTGAAACCAGATTGGATTCGGGGTGAGAGTACTCTAGAAAAAGAGTTAATTCAATTAATGATTTATGAAAACCTTTTAGAAAAGCCTATGTAAAAATAGCCTCTACTGACCTAGAACAATCCATGTAAGATGATAATTGAGCTAATGTTATCGCTACGTACAAGTGCGATAAAGTTGTAAAAGAATGCAGATGCAGATGCAAAAAGATTGACTAAAACGCTCAGTTTAGCATGTTTAACTTGTTAACGAAGACGGTTCAGTTAAAGGTCGAATTCATTGTTTAAGTTGATTTTAATGCAAAATAAGAAGGTGCAAGATGCATGCAAATAAAATAAAGTTCAATTGTCCACTGGTTTATTTTATAAGGGTCGGTTGCTTATGTGACTTTGGCGTGTCATCGGATATGGAGCGTAATTCAAGTAAATAGAACACTTGGAGTGCAAGCTACTGGGTGCCAAAGCCGGGCGCTAGAGTGTAGTCCCCTTTGTTAGTCCATAGAAAATAAGATAAAGCTTTGATCCAAGTGGATCGGTACCTACCTTGTCCTGACGCTTCAGATCTGGGCAGAGCTTCGCTTCTTGAACTTAAAAGGAGGATGAATTCAACACGGGATGGTGTGTTGAACTCAAGGATTTGAGTGCTTGAGGCTTTGAGAGAGTTTTGTAGTGTGTTTGCTGTGAAAGATGGTTGTGAATTGTGTTTTTCGAGGTCAGGTATAGGGGTGTATATATACTAAAAACCTCGGTGAAATTAGGAAATCCGGGGATAAAAACAAGCCAGGAAACCGTATAGCCTTATGCGGTTGCCCAGGCAAACCGCATATGTAACACCCCGACTTTTCCTAATATTAATTGTTATGACCAGATTTTACACTACCCAGAATTGGCAGTTCTGGATAGAGAATACGATACAGAGCAGGATAGAAGAACAAATGGCAGTTATAGTCCAGAACAGGTCAGAAGAGCAATAGCAGTTATATCACAGAACAGGCCAGAAGACGAATGGCTGTTATGGTCAGCACAGGTCAACCACAGCGGTTACAAAGATCATGGGATGATGGAGCAAGTTATCACCGAAAGGTAAGTGGAGTTATGGGAAGTTATCTAACCGCCGAAGAACATGGAAACGTGCCCTAGAAAATAGGAACTGATTCGCAGCTTGATTTGCCTATATATAGAGGCTCATTTGTACATTTTTGATCATCTTTTTACTCTCATTAGCATACTTAAGCACTCGATAATTACACTACGATAAAACATAGTCGCCTCAGTATATCTCTGCATGTATGATCATACTCTCACAGTTGTATTCTGTAACCCCAACTCTGATATTAATAAAAGAACTCCTGCCTTGGTAGCCCGCAGTTTTCCCCATCTTCTTCTCGGGGCTTCTGCGTCATCAAATCTCTGCGTCCTTAGTTCTGTCCTGTATAGCTCAGTTCTGTTCTGTTCCGCAAATAGTACTAGTTGATCCACTTTTTTCCATTTTCTATCTTGTGAAGTTTTTACCAAAACAAATTGGCGCCCACCGTGGGGCAACTAGTTTATTAGTTTGCGTAACTTTTCTCACAAAAATCTCACAAAAATCACCTTTTCCATACTCAAATGGCTGATAGAACTTTGGAGCAATTGTCCAAGGAGTTACAAGATGCACAGTCTAAAATTCAGCAAATCTCAGAAGAGAATGCAAGGCTGAAGGAGACAGAGTCTGTTCTGAAAACTAAGTTGGATTCTGCTAAGGGCGATTTCAAAGATCGGACACTGGGCATCCTTGAGTTCTATAATTAAGAGAATAGATTTCACTAATCTGGACGAGGATGAGGATCTCGAAGACCAACTCCTGGGTGGTGAAGATGAAGAAGAGTCATCCGAGAATGCTGACAAAAGGAAGGGCAAGAAGAAGTTCAACTTTACCCTCATGATGATGCAAGAACTCCAGAAGTTACATGACAAGGTTGCAAAAATCCCAGGAGTTCCAAAGACCAACCGAGGAGGCTTCCCAAGAGTGTTATGCAGATTCACCATTCAATGAGGCCATAACTATGCAGGACATCCCAAAGAAGTTCGGTGTTCCAGGGATGAACCGTATGATGGTACAGAGATCCACAAGATCACGTTGCCCAAGATAAGCAAAGGATGTACACGGTCCAGCCCAAAGGCGCATGCAGAAGCTTTGCATGTGCAAAGGCTTTGGTTCTAATCTGGCGCAGACCACCGCAATGGTTTGTCAACATTCCTAATGGTACTATTAAATAGTTTGCTATTCTTGTGAATGTCTTTGTTGCCCGGTTGCTAGCGGCAGGAAGTTAGAAAAGCAAACAAGTGATCCGGGATGTAATTGTACGTAAGAAGGATGAATCCCTACGAGACTATCTCCGTGAGATTCAACAAGGAGAAGATCTCCATCCCCAATCGTGACGTTGCAACCGCTATCCAGGCTTATAGGCAAGGTTTGGTGGTCAATTCGAGCTTTATCGTGAACTAACCAAGTATCCTTGTGTTACTTTTGAAGATGTGCGTGCAAAGACCTTGGCCCAGATCAGACTTGAAGAGGATGCTTTCGATCGTCGGGGCGATTACGGGTATGAGAAGGTGAACAGAAACTGATAGTGGACGCACCCGCAGCAGGCCAGCGCCATACAAAGAGCCACCCAGAACACAAGTGCATGCCGCCGGTTCTGAGACAGTCAACTCGATGACTCCTTGATATCGCTAGCCTTGGTGTGGAGGTACCACAGTTGATAGCAAAGTCGAGAGCTTTGGGAATGCTTTGCAAGATGGCCCAAGAGGAATGATAATCCGAATCCAAACAGAATCCAAACAAGTACCGTGAGTACCATGGAGACATCGGCCACAAAGACAAGACTGCTATGCCTTCAAGAAGGAGATATCTTACCAGCTCAGAACTGGACGTCTCAAGGACATCATCAGGCCAGTCCAGAGGAACCAGGCCAGAAGCGAAGGCACCAAGTCTCGTGGATTCCAGGGGACAAGAGTCGAAAAGCCGCCAAATCCTCCGCCTCTACACACATGAGGTAAAATTTATTAATGGTGGTTCGATATCCGTGGACTAACCTATTCTGCAGCCTAAAAGGATAGCAAAGCAAGAGAAGATGCAACCTCCAACCAGAGTAGAGAAGAATTGGGAAGTTGTCACCTTTGATCATGAAGATTGTGAAGGCATTCCAGCTCGCACCACGATAGTCCGTGATCAAGTTGCGATTGGAAGCACCCTTGTACGCCGAAGTTACGGTTGATGGGGCGCCTCATGAACCTCGATCATGTTGGATGCATTGAAGGAAATGGGTATAGGCCAGGATAAGGTGACCAAGAACTCTAATGTTACGGTAGGATTGATGGCGAGACCAAGCACACCTTGGGAGAGATCTCACTTCCCACCTATGCCCAGGAGTTTCTTCTTTGAGAAGTTTAATGCTATTGATTCTATGACCTCGTGATAATGTTTTGTTAAGCAGCCTTGGATCCACAATCTCAAGGTCATGGCGTCTACTTACCATCAATGTGTGAAGGTCCCAACTCAATGGGGAGTTACGGTGATAAAGGGAGAAAGGCAAAGCTGCAGAGTGCTACAGAGCGACCTTGAAGCCTCCTCGCCACCAACAAAACTCTCGCATAGCAATTACGTAAAACCAACAAGTCAAGAGTGGAACCGTAAAAGTCGGGATTGGAGATGGACCAGATCAGTGTAGACCAGAGCTGCCCAGAAAAGAAAGTGTTAGTAGGCGGTGATGTACCATCCAAGATGTCGGATCCGACTGATCGGTTTCCTCAAGTCTAAGAAATCAAGTTTTGCATGGAGCCACTTTGACATGATCGAATCACCCGACGTTATCACGCACAAGCTCAACGTTGATCCCAAGTACGTACTGCTGCACCGTAAACGCAGAAGTTCGCACTGCAGAGAAATGCTATCATCAACGAAGAAGTCCGTAAGTGCCTGGACATGAACATGGTAAGGGAGGTAATGTATCCCGATTGGTTAGCTAATGTTGTTGTTGTGCGTAAGAAGAATGGAAAGTGGAGAGTCCGTGTAGACTACACAGATCCGAACAAGGCATGTCCCAAGGATCCTTTCCTCTTCCTCACATTGATGCCATGGTGGACAAGACTGCAGGCCATGAGGTTCGACCTTCATGGACGCCTCAAGTGGTTTTAACCAGATCAAGATGTATCCTCCGCACCGTGAAGGAACGTCATTCATGACCAGGCCGTGGAGTCTCATTGTTACACCGCCGTGCCCTTTGGAGCATGGAATGCTGGAGCCACGTACCAAAGGCTAGTCAATATGATGTTCAAAGATCTCATTGGGGACACAATGGAAGTTTACATCGTTGATATATATGGTGGTAAAGTCTAAGGATGCTAAGGATCATGTGAAGCACCTAGAGCAAGCGTATGCAATTCTGGACAAGTTCAATATGAAGTCAATCCAACAAAGTGCAACTTTGGAGTGTCTTCTGGAAAGTTCCTAGGCTACTTGGTCACCGTAAGAGGAATTGAAGCATGTCCGTAATGTATAAAGGCAATCCTAGATCCGAGCCCCTGATGCGTGAAAGACATCCGTAAGTTGACAGGAGAGTGGCAGCTCAATCGTTCATTTCTAGATCCTCAGAAAGGTGCAAACCCTTCTATGATATGCTCAAGAAGAATAAAGAATTCCAATGGAGTGAAAAGCACGAGGAAGCATTCCAGGATCTGAAGAGTTACCTGTCAACCTCACCACTACTATCCAGACCAGAAGAGAAAGAACCGCTAAGTCTGTACACCGCTACCACGGAGCATTCAGTAAGTGCAGTTCTGGTCAGGGAAGAAGATGGTTTGCAGTATCCAATATACTACGTGAGTAAGTAAGGGCTTGCTAGATGCTGAAACCAGGTATTCTCTTCTGGAGAGGTATGTTCTTGCCTTGATTATGTCAACCACTAAGCTTAGACCTTATTTTGAGAGTCATCATATCTGTGTTAGAACTAACCTTCCAGTTAAGTCAGTCTTGAGAAAGCCTCGAATCGCCTGGGAGAATGGCTAAGTGGTCTGCGGCAAACAAGACGCATTTACATCGCTATGAACCCGCACGATAATAAAGTCACAAGCCTTGGCGATTTTGTGGTCGATTTCAGTCTCGACCCTGGAAGAGAGTAGTGCGATGGAGGTGTTGAAGCTTACACAGGCGTAAAAGGAGAGACCTGGGTGTTGTATACCGATGGAGCAATAATGTCGAGGTTCTGGTCTGGGCATTGTCCTGAAATCGCCACAAGGGGACATACTAGCCCAGTGTCACCGTGAATTTCGTACCACCAACAATGAGGCGGAATACGAGGCATTAATTGCAGGTTTGATGGTCTGTATTGGTCTTGGTGTCAAGAATTTGGAGGTAAAAAGCGACTCTTTACTTATTGTTAATCAGATTAATGGTTCCTTTGCGGCCAAAGATTCTAAGATGTTGCTCTACCTTGAGAAGGTTAGAACCCTAGTTTCGAAGTTTGACCAGTTTAGGATTGACCAGATCCCCAGAGACCAGAACTCGCAGGCAGACTCTCTAGCTAGTCTTGGTTCTAGTTTCAAACCTGCAGACCTGGACAGGATTCCCATAGTTCACCTCCTCAGACCTTCTATAGAGAAGTCTGATCCTGTTCTGAACCTGTCTACCCCCACTCCTCTCTCTTGGACTGCACCTTTTTATGCTTTTCTTAGAGATGGTATTTTACCCCCAGACAGACTTGAGGCCAGAGCTTTTCGGCTTAAAGCCTCGAGGTATGTCTTGATTAATGATGTTCTGTTCAAGAAGTCTATGTCAGGTCCGTATTTGCGTTGTCTGGAACCGGAGAGGCCGAATCGTTCGAAGAATTACATGAAGGAGATTGTGGCAACCCACGGTCTTTGGGAGAAGTCCGCCAGCAGAGCTTTGAGATTTGGTTACTTCGCCAACTATGAGGAAAGAGGTCATGGAGTACGCAAGCAAATGTGAAGCATGTCAAGCACTCTCCAATGATCCACCACCACCGAGGTTCTCGCATCCCATTTACGCACCGTGGCCTTTCATGAAGTGGGGCATGGACATAGTTGGAAAGCTTCCAATGGCTCCGGGACGTAAGGTCTTTATGTTGGCAATGACAGACTACTTTTCAAGTGGATTGAAGCAGGCATTCGTAGTGTTACGAAAAGGAAGTCATCTCATTCATCAAGAGGAACATCATTTGCAGATTTGGAATTCCAAGCCGATTGTGTGTGACAATGGTACACAGTCAGAGGGAACAAGACTAAGGAGTTCTCAGGCAACCTGGATTATTGAATCGCTTACTTACGCACCAAGATATCCCAGTGTAATGGTCGTGAATCTAGTAACAAGATTATCATCAAAACCTTGAAGAAGAAGTCAAGAAACGACGAGGGAGATGGGCGGAAGAGCTACCTTTAGTTACGTGGTGGCTAACTACACCAAAGAATTCCACAGGACAAACTCCATTCTCGTTGGTGTATGGTTGTGAAGCGGTGATTCCAGCAGAAGTGTCTGTTCCAACAACAAGGTATGGTCTCGAGCAGTTTAGAAACTAACCTGCATTTGTTATCTTCCGTCTGATTTTGCAGAAGAGTTAAGGGATGCAGCCAAGATAAGGTTAGCAGCTTACCAGCAGAATGTGGCCAGGACTTTCAACAAACATGTCAAGGCCAGAGTCTTCAAAGAAGGAGATTTAGTTCTGAGGAAAGTATTTGAAAACACAAAGGAGAAGTCTGCAGGAAAGCTAGCCCCAGTCTGGGAAGGACCATACTTGATTGACTCAGTTGTAGGCCAAGGAGCATATAGATTGGTAACTCTGGAGGGAGAGTTGATTCCTAGAGCATGGAATGCGACCAACCTCAAACTCTATCTTTGTTAATACGGTATTTTCAATTCTGTACTTTCAATTCTGTAATTTCAATTCTGCACTTTTTAATTGTTTTTTGTAAATATTGCAATTCTCATTCAATAAAAACCATTGAGCTCCAATGGTGTAGCATAACTTTATTTCCAAGTTTTGCAGATTACAACTTTAGTTCAGAAGTAAATATCTATCACAAATAAAGTCAAAGTAGAAATAATACGCTACATATTACAAATAAAGGAGTTTATCCTCCAGTTTTACTCAGGGAGTTCAACCTCCAGTTCTGGGCCTGGTCCCCAGTCTCTTGGAACTTGTCTTCCAGACTTGAGCTTAGTCCTCACTGAGCAACGATCTCCCGCAGTTGGAGATCTTCCTCCGATCCACAGCGGCCGATCTGCAGAGCGGCCGATCTATTTGTGAGGATGCGTCCTCGGATTGACGGACCAGGGCTTGACCGCCGTTAAGAGAGTCCTATAATATCCCTTAAGGTGAGCCATGATCATGCATACATAAGTCTGGGGTGTACACCTGCGAGGTTAGTACATTCACAGAACAATAGAAGCAATAGAAGCAACAGAAACGATAGTAGTTAAGTCCTTGGACCACCAAGGCTAACTAAATAACCGAATCTGTCAGAGCAGACTAGAAAAATGTCTTGCTCTGCAGACTAAGCAAAAGTTCCACAGTAGCAACAGACAGAAGTTCACAGAATAATTACAGACCTGGACATACAAGTCCAGGCCAGACCACAGATAGCAAATTGTTTGAATTTACACAAAATGTTCACAAGAGTAATTGTTTTTCATTCTTCTTCTTCTTCAGAAGGATTGTTGTTATGACCAGATTTTACACAGCCCAGAATTGGCAGTTCTGGACAGACGACATAAATACGGTACAGAGCAGGAAAGAAGAACAATAGCAGTTATAGCCCAGAACAGGTCAGAAGAGGCATGGCAGTTATGGTCAGCAAAGGTCAACTATGACGGTTACAAAGATCGTGGGATAATGGAAGACATTCAAGCTGAGCAGAAGTGGAGTCAATGGAAGTTATTTAACCGCCAAAGATAGTGGAGATCATGGAGAACGTGCCCTAGAAAATAGGAACTGATTTTTCAGCTAGGTTTGCCTATATATAGAGGCTCATTTGTACATTTTCATTCATCCTTTTACTCTCATTAGCAAACTCAAACACACGATAATTATACTACGGTAAAACATAGTCAGTTCTGTATATCTGCTACAGAAGTGATCAAACTCTCACAGTTGTATTCTGTAACCCCAACTCTGATATTAATAAAAGTACTCCTGGCTTGGTAGCCCGCAGTTTTCCCCATCTTCTTCTCGGGGCTTCTGCGTCATCAAATCCTGTGTCCTTAGTTCTGTCCCATATAGCTCAGTTCTGTTCTGTTCCGCAATTAGTACTAGTTGATCCACTTTTCACTTTCTTCATACTTGTTAAGTTTTTACCAAAACAAATTGGCGCCCACCGTGGGGCAACTAGTTTATTAATTTGCGTAATTTTTCTCACAAAAATCTCACAAAAATCACCTTTTCTACACTCAAATGGCTGATAGAACTTTGGAGGAATTGTCCAAGGAGTTACAAGATGCACAATCTAAGATTCAACAAATCTCAGAGGAGAATGCAAGACTGAAGGAAACAGAGTCCTGCTCAAGACTAAGTTGGATTCGCTAAGGGCGATACATCAAAGATCGGACACTGGGCATCCTTGAGTTCTATTATCAAGAGAATAGATTTCTCTAATCTGGACGAGGATGAGGATCTCGAAGACCAACTCCTGGGTGGTGAAGATGAAGAAGAATCATCCGAGAATGCCGATAAAAAGGAAGGGCAAGAAGAAGTTCAACTTTACCCTCATGATGATGCAAGAACTCCGGAAGTTACATGACAAGGTTGCAAAAATCCCAGGAGTTCCAAAGACCAATTGAGGAAGCTTCCCAAGAGTGTTATGCAGATTCGCCATTCAATGAGGCCATAACTATGCAGACATCCCAAAGAAGTTCGGTGTTCCAGGGATGAAAGCGTATGATGGTACAGAGATCCACAGGACCACGTTGCCCAAAGACAAGCAAAGGATGTACACTGGTCCCACCCCAAAGGAGTGCAGAGAAGCTTGCATGTGCAAGGGCTTTGGTTCTACTGGCTGGACCAGCTCTGCAATGGTTTGTCAATATTCCTAATGGTACTATTAAATCGTTTGCTAATCTTGTGAATGTCTTTGTTGCCCGGTTGCCATAGCGGCAGGAAGTTAGAGAAGCAAACAAGTGATCTGCATGCACTGTACGTAAGAAAGATGAGTCCCTACGAGATTATCTCCAGGAGATTCAACAAGGAGAAGATCTCTATCCCCAACTCGTGACGTTGCAATCGCTATCCAGGCTTATAGGCAAGGTTTGGTGGTCAATTCTGAGCTTTATCGTGAATTAACCAAGTATCCTTGTGTTACTTTTGAAGATGTGCAGGCAAAGACCTTGGCCCAGATTAGACTTGAAGAAGATGCTTTTAGTAGACAGGATAGTTCTGGGTACGAGAAGGTGAACAGGGAGTCTGATAGTGGCCGCACCCAGAGCAGGCCAGCACCATACAAAGAGCCACCCGTAACACAAGTGCATGCTGTCAGTTCCGAGACAGTCAATTCTGGTGACTCCTCGATATCTGCAGCCTTGGTGTTGAGATTCCACAGCTTGATAGCAAAGTTGGAGAGCTTTGGGAATGCCGCAAGATGGCCCAAGAGGAATGATAATCCAATCCAAACAGAATCCAAACAAGTACCGTGAGTACCATGGAGACATCGGCCACAAAGACGTAAGACCGCTATGCCTTCAAGAAGGAGATATCTTACCAGCTCGTAACTGGACGTCTCAAGGACATCATCAGACCAGTCCAGAGGAGTCAGACCAGGACTGAAAGCGCCAATTCCTGTGGTTCCAGGGACAGAGTCGAAACCGCCAAATCCTCCACCCTACACACACGAGGTAAAATTTATTAATGGTGGTTCTGATATCTGTGGCTTGACTTATTCTGCAGCCAAGAGGATAGCAAAGCAAGAAAAGATGCAACCTCCAACCAGAGTAGAGAAGAATTGGGAAGTTGTCACCTTGGATCACGAAGATTGTGAAGGCATTCCAGTTCTGCACCATGATAGTCTTGTGATCAAGTTGCGGATTGGAAGAGAAGCACCCTTATGCAGGGATTACGGTTGATGGGGGCAGTTCTGTGAACCTGATCATGTTGGATGCATTGAAGGAAATGGGTATAGGCCAGGATAAGCTGATCAAGAACTCTAATGTTCTGGTGGGATTCAGTGGCGAGACCAAGCACACCTTGGGAGAGATCTCACTTCCCACCTACGCCCAGGGAGTTTCTTCTTTTGAGAAGTTTAATGTTATTGATTCTATGACCTCGTATAATGTTTTGTTAGGCAGGCCTTGGATCCACAATCTCAAGGCTGTGGCATCTACTTACCATCAATGTGTGAAGGTCCCAACTCAATGGGGAGTTCTGGTGATAAAGGGAGAAAGGCAAACTGCGCAGGAGTGCTACAGAGCAGCCTTGAAGCCTCCAGCCACCAACAAAACTCTCGCATAGCAATTACAGAAACCGGTCAAGTCAGTAGTGGAGCCAGAGAAGTCAGGATTGGAGATGGACCAGATCAGTGTAGACCAGTCTTGCCCAGAAAAGAAAGTATTGGTGGGCAGTGATGTGCCTTCGATGTCGATCGATCCGATCCGATCGATTTCTGAAAGTCTAAGAAATCAAGTTTTGCATGGAGCCACTTTGACATGATCGGAATCGATCCGACGTTATCACGCACAAGCTCAACGTTGATCCTCGCATGCACCAGGCACCGTAAACGCAGGAAGTTTGCGCCAGAGAAATGTTATCATCGATGAGGAAGTCCGTAAGTTGCCGGACATGAATATGGTAAGAGAGGAATATATCCTGATCGTTAGCTAATGTGGTTGTTGTGCGTAAGAAGAATGGAAAGTGGAGAGTCTGCGTGTAGACTACACAGATCCGAACAAGGCATGTCCCAAAGATCCTTTCCCTCTTCCTCACATTGATGCTATGGTGGACAAGACTGGCCGCCATGAAGTTCGACTTTCATGGATGCCTCAAGTGGTTTTAATCGATTAAGATGTATCCTCCGGATCGGGGAGGAACCTCCTTCATGATGCATCGTGGTATCTATCGCTACACCGCTATGCCCTTTGGACTCGTAAATGCTTTGGTGCCACCTACCAAAGGCTAGTCAATATGATGTTCAAAGATCCGATTGGGGACACAATGGAGGTTTATATCGATGATATGGTGGTAAAGTCTAAAGATGCCAAAGATCATGTGAAGCACCTAGAGCAAGCGTTTGCAATTGGATAAGTTCAATATGAAGTCAATCCCACAAAGTGCAACTTTGGAGTATCTTCTCGTAAGTTTTTGGGTTACTTGGTCACCGTAAGAGGAATTGAAGCAAGTCCGAGCAGATAAAGGCGATCCTAGATCCGGAGCCCCAGATCTGTTAAAGACATCCAGAAGTTGACGGGTAGAGTAGCAGCTCTGAGCAGATTCATTTCTAGATCCTCGTAAAGGTGCAAACCCTTCTACGATATCTTTGAAGAAAAACAAAGAGTTCCAATGGAGTGAGAAGCACGAAGAAGCATTCCAGGATCTCAAGAGTTACCCGTCAACTCCACCGTTGCTGTCCAGACCAGAAGAGAAAGAACCGTTAAGTCCGTGCACCAGTCCACGGAGCATTCGATGAAGTGCAGTTACGGTCGGGAAGAAGATGGTTTGCGATCCAATATAATACGTGAGTAAAAGCTTGCTAGATCTTTGAAACCAGGTATTCTCTTACGGAGAGGTATGTTCTTGCATTGATTATGTCAACTACTAAGCTTAGACCTTATTTTGAGAGTCATCATATCCGTGTTAGAACTAACCTTCCAAAGTAAAGTCACCTTGAGAAAGCCCGAATGCGGGAGAATGGCTAAGTGGTGCAATGCGGCTCAAGACGTCACGACATCGCTTATGAACCCGGAATGCGACAATAAAGTCACAAGCCTTGGCGTATTTTGTGGTCGATTTCACCCGACCCTGGAAGAAAGTGGTGCTATGGAAGTGTTGAAACTCACACAGGCGTAAAAGGAGAAACCTGGTGTCAGATAATCGATGGAGCAATAATGTCGAGGTTCTCGTCTGGGCATTGTCCTGAAATCGCCACAAGGGGACATACTAGCCCAGCCGTCAGCCAGAATTTCGTGACAACCAACAATGAAGCGGAATATGAAGCGTTAATTGCGAGGTTTGATGGTCTCAGATTGGTCTTGGTGTCAAGAATTTGGAAGGTAGCGACTCTTTACTTATTGTTAATCAGTTAATGGTTCTTTTGCGCCAAAGATTCTAAGATGTTGCTATACCTGAGAAGGTTAGGTCCTTGGTTTCAAGTTTGACCAGCTTTAGGATTGACCAGATCCCCAGAGACCAGAACTCACGAGTGCACTCTTTAGCTAGTCTTGGCTCTAGTTTCAAACCTGCGGACACTGGACAGATTCCCATAAGACACCTCCTCGGACCTTCCATAGAAGTCCGATCCTCGCTCAACCTCGTCTACCCCCACTCTTGTCTCTTGACTGCACCTTTTTATGCTTTTCTTAGAGATGGTGTTTTGCCCCGCATGCACTTGAGGCCGAGCCTTTCGGCTTAAAGCCTCGAGGTATATCTTGATTGATGATGTTTTGTTCAAGAAATCTATGTCGTGCCCATATCTGCGTTGCTTGGAACCACCGGCCGAAGCTGCTCGGAAGAATTACATGAAGGAGATTGTGGCAATCACGAGTCTTTGGAAGAAGCCTGGCCGTGAGCTCTCGATTTGGTTACTTCGCCAACTATGAGAAAGGAGGTCAGGAGTACGCAAGTAAATGTGAAGCATGTCAAAAGCATTCTCCAATGATCCACCACCACCGGTGAATTTCAGACCCTATTTACGCAGACCGTGGCCTTTCATGAAGTGGGGCATGGACATAGTTGGAAAGCTTCCTATGGCTCCGTGACGTAAGGTCTTTATGTTGGCTATGACAGATTACTTCTCGAAGTGGATTGGTGAGGCATTCGAAGTGTAACGAGAAAAGGAAGTCATCTCATTTATCAAAAGGAACATCATTTGCAGTTTGGAATTCCAAGCCGATTGTATGTGACAATGGTACCTGATTCGTAGGGAACAAGACTAGAGCAATTACGTACCTGGAATATTGAATCGCTTACTCGCACCAAGATATCCCGATGTAATGGTCGGCGGAATCTAGTAACAAGATTATCATCAAAACCTTGAAGAAGAAGTCAAGAAACGACGAGGAGATGGGCGGTAAGAGCTACCATTAGTTACGTGGTCGATAACTACACCAAAGAATTCCACAGGGACGATGACTCCATTCTCTTTGGTGTATGGTTGTGAAGCGGTGATTCCAAAGCGAAGTGTCTGCTCCAACAAAGAAGGTATGGTCCAGCAGTTTAGAAGCTAACCCGAGTTGTTGTCTTCCAGTCTTGATCTTGCAGAGGAACTTAGAGATGCGGCCAGGATAAGGTTAGCGACTTACCAAATGTAATGTGGCCAGGACTTTCAACAAGCATGTCAAGGCCGAGTTTTCGTGAGAAGGAGATTTAGTTACGAGGAAAGTCTTTGAAAACACAAAGGAAAAGTCTGCAGAAAGCTAGCCCCGGTTGGGAAGGACCATACTTGATTGATTACATTGTAGGCCAGGGAGCCTATAGATTGGTAACTCCGAGGAGAGTTGATTCCTAGAGCATGGAATGCAACTAACCTCAAACTCTATCTTTGTTAATACGGTATTTTCAGTTCTGAACTTTCAATTCTGTAATTTCAATTCTGCACTCCTTAAATGTTTTTTGTAAATATTGCATTTTCTATTCAATAAAAACCATTGAACTCCAATGGTGTAGTTTAACTTTATTTCTAGTTTTGCAGATTACATCTTTGGTTCAAAAGTAGATATTTTCTATCACAAATAAAAACAAAGCAAATATAGTACGCTACATAATACAAATAAAGGAGTTTATCCTCCACACATGTATAGGAGTTCATCCTCGATTCTACTCAGGAGTGAAACCTCCAGCCTGTGCTTGGTCCCCAGCCTTCTAAGGAACTTGTCTTCCAGACTTGAGCTTAGTCCTCGGCCTTGGCGGCACCAAATCTGCAGCTGGAGATCTTCCTCCAGTCCACAGTAGCGGCCGATCTGCTGTGAGGATGCGTCCTCGGATTGACGGACCAGGGCTTGACCGCTTAAGAGAGTCCTATAATATCCCTTAAGGTAAGCCATGATCATGCATACATAAGTGCAGGGTGTACACTGCGAGGTTAGTACATTCACGAGAACAATAGAAGCGATAGAAACAGATACGATAGTAGTTAAGTCCTTGGATCACCAAGGTGACTAAATACTAAGCATCCGAATCGACAGAAAGGCACTTGAAAATGTCTTGCTCTGCAGACTAAGCAAAAGTTCCACAAGAGCAAATGCATGTAAGTTCACAGAATAATTACAGACCTGGACATACAAGTCCAGGCCGGACCACGATAGCAAATTGTTTGAATTTACACAAAATGTTCACAAGAGTAATTGTTTTTCATTCTTCTTCTTCTTCGTAAGGATTGTCATCGACACAGGCATCTTCGCCAAAGACCACCGTCACCACCGCAGAGCTCTCTTCCCGATCGGTGCACCGCTTCTCTCCTGGGCCAGTGCGCTGGGAAGAGGCTGTTTAAATTTCTCCACAGCTGACATTAATATCCCACTCCTCACGCCGGACTCGAGGCACGCATCATTTGAATTCTGGTCTGGGCTGTGTAAAAACGCCGCATCAGTCTCCTGGTTCTCGAGTTGGCCCTCAAGCTCCTGAACACGCCGCCGAGATTCTCATTCTCGACCTCAACGAGGCCGGACTCTCCTCGAACTTAGCAAAGATGGCCTTGGCCTTCTCAGCCACCTCCTTCATGCTGTCTAGAGCTTTCTTAAGTCTGTGCAAGCCTGCTCTTTCAGAGCAAGCTTGTCCTCCAGCGCAGATACACGATTCCCAGAAGTGGATAGAATGTGCCCCAAGCTTGATATACAATCAAGAGTCTGCAAATTTT
Source organism: Dianthus caryophyllus (assembly GCA_023091065.1). Lineage (NCBI taxonomy): Eukaryota > Viridiplantae > Streptophyta > Magnoliopsida > Caryophyllales > Caryophyllaceae > Dianthus > Dianthus caryophyllus. The sequence continues at coordinate 26,085,716 of CM041526.1, read as the reverse complement.
ATGGTGTAAGGTACAATAGTGGTAGAATTATCATGAGCATTTGTACTAGAAGTAAGTCAGGTTACTACCTGAAAAGCAGATAGAGTGGCTCTGAACGCCAGTTCTGTAGAATCGATCCCAGTCAGATCTGGGTCGAACCTTTTTGCTGCTTGTTGGATGATGTTCTCCACGCCTGTTGATGGCGTGCTGGATAGAAATGTTCCCGGTAATGACAAACCTTCAATTTCTTCTATCTTCCTCTTCTTTGTTTTCTTGTCTGGTGTACTCTTCTCTGGCCCAACCTGAACCTTCACCTTGGGCTCCTCGACCTTCAACGCCTTGAACCCTGGAGTAGGAATACCAGTAGGAACAAACAGTGGCTTCACATCTGGACCCCACCAGATAGCATCCATCTTCTCTTGAAGAAGAGTAGGATTCACCTACCGGGTATGTGGCCTAGAGGTTTCACCTAGCATAGACCACACTTGATTTAGAATCACTGATCCAGACCGGACTTGACCAATCTAGAAACAGTGGAGAGACTTACCCTTGATGGCAGAAGTTTGAGCCACATGCACCTTCACAGCCCTTCTTGGTGGCCTGCAGAAAGTAGGGAAAACCGTCTTGTTGTCCCCCTCAGACCAAGTCCTCTCCCCAAGAGGCAAGGCCATGAACGCAGCAATCCTAGCCTTAGAATCCTCGCAGCACAGTCGCCAAGAACTACCGTGAAACACGGAACATAAGAAACCTTCAGACCTACCCAGAATAGAAAAGCTAGAAATAACAGATCTGAGTCGAAGTGACTAACCTCTTTCACCAATAGGGTAGTCCAAACAAATTGTTCCCCAGTATCGCTTTTCGGGGAAAAGGAAGCCTGTCTTCCAGTCTTTATCATCCCGATGTCGGGATGCTCCACAAGATTGCTCGACCCTTCCCGATTCTCAAGATGAATCTTCCACTACCTGGGTCCTCACGCTGGAATAGGCGTTTTCGGATCTTGCCTTTGTCGATTATGTCCCGAACTTTGTGCGAGTTTATCAACCAGACCAGATAATCTTCCACATGCTTGGCATGATTTGGCAAGGGGCAAGCTTCATGGAGGAAAGCACCCCACTAATCCAAGAGTTACGGGATCCTCGGACCCGATACGAAAGGGAACTCATAGATGCACCCATCCAGGATGTGTCCAAGAAGTCAGAACATAATCGCCTCTCGAGAGCGAAAATTTCAAATAGATTCAGGCACGATCCGATGATCTTTCAGTGTTTAATGATTGTTTGAGAAAGGGTGTTTTTGGTTTCGTCATCAAAAGAGTCGCCTTTGATGAATTTGTGATCACCATACAAGATTTCATTAATCTCGATGATTTCAAGATCGGTGTCTTGTTCACCATGATTTTCGGATGATTTTGGTTTGATTTGAATTGATGATCGAAAAAGATGACAAAGGAAGAAGATGATGAACAGTAGAAGGTAAAAGATAAAGTTGGCAAGGTGAGTTTTCTCGAAAATTTCATCAAGGCTTCTATTTATAGTCAAGGATAAAAGAGTTCAAGTGGGACTAGAATTTCACCGTTGGTAAAATTCAAAGTACCCTGCATTAGCCGTTGCTACTATTCAGATGTCAAATCAGTTTAAATTCTCAACTACTTGATTCACTCATTATCTCTTTGAATGTTGTGCACAAGTCAGGTAAGTACATAGTTGTTTTTCGAATTTATAGCCAGTTGTTTGCTCTAGTCTGTTCTGTATAGGAGTATTTAGACAGGATTGTTTCCTCAAGATTCTTTGAGCAAACTTGAGAAAACAAGGGGCATTTGTTATGACCAGATTTTACACAGCCCAGAATTGGCAGTTCTGGACAGACGACATAAATACGGTACAGAGCAGGAAAGAAGAACAATAGCAGTTATAGCCCAGAACAGGTCAGAAGAGGCATGGCAGTTATGGTCAGCAAAGGTCAACTATGACGGTTACAAAGATCGTGGGATAATGGAAGACATTCAAGCTGAGCAGAAGTGGAGTCAATGGAAGTTATTTAACCGCCAAAGATAGTGGAGATCATGGAGAACGTGCCCTAGAAAATAGGAACTGATTTTGCAGCTAGGTTTGCCTATATATAGAGGCTCATTTGTACATTTTCATTCATCCTCTTACTCTCATTAGCAAACTCAAACACACGATAATTATACTACGGTAAAACATAGTCAGTTCTGTATATCTGCTACAGAAGTGATCAAACTCTCACAGTTGTATTCTGTAACCCCAACTCTGATATTAATAAAAGTACTCCTGGCTTGGTAGCCCGCAGTTTTCCCCATCTTATTCTCGGGGCTTCTGCGTCATCAAATCTCTGTGTCCTCAGTTCTGTCCCATATAGCTCAGTTCTGTTCTGTTCCGCAATTAGTACTAGTTGATCCACTTTTCAGTTTTTTCATACTTGTTAAGTTTTTACCAAAACAATTGTCATCAGCCTGGGCATCTTCGCCAGCACCACCATCACCAGCCGCAGAGCTCTCTTCCTGATCAGTGCCAGCTGCTTCCTCTCCTGGAACTGGTACGCCTGGGAAGAGCTGTTTAAATTTCTCCACAGCAGCATCAATATCCCACTCCTCACGCTCGGACTCAGAGGCACGCATCATCTGAATTCTGGTCTGGGCTGTGTAAAACAGCGCGGTCAGTCTCTGCTTCGAGTTGGCCCTCAAGCTCCCGAACACGCTACCGAGATTCTCATTCTCGACCACAACGAGGCCAGACTCTCCTCGAACTTGGCATAACGCTTTGGCTTTTTCACCACGCCTTCATACCGTCGAGCTTTCTCCAAGTCCAGACAGGCTTGTTCTTTCAGAGCAACCTGATCCTCCAAATAAGCCATACGATCCCGAAGTGGAAATTATGTGCCCCAAACTCGAGATACGATCAAGAGTCCGCAAATGTAATGGTGTAAGGTACAATAGTGGTAGAATTATCATGAGAATTTGTACTAGAAGTATATCAGTTATTACACCGTAGAAGCGAGTGAGTGGCTCTAAACGCCCGCCTGTGGTGCCAACCCTGATCAGGTCTGGGTTGACCCTCTTAGCTGCTTGTTGGATTATTTTCTCTACGCCTGTTGATGGCGTGCTGGACAGAAATGTCCCTGGTAATGACAAACCTTCAACTTCCTCTATTTTTCTCTTCTTTGTTTTCTTGTCTGGTGTACTCTTCTCTGGCTCGACCTGAACCTTCCCCTTGGGCTCCTCAACCTTCAGCGCCCTGAAACCTGGAGTAGGAATACCTGTAGGAACAAGCAATGGCTTCACATCTGGCCCCCCAGCCAGAATAGCGTCCATCTTCTCCTGGAGAAGACTAGGATTGAGTCTACCCCTAGTGAATGGCTTAGAAGATTCACCTAGCATAGACCACATTCGTCTTAGAACTACATATCCAGATCAGACTTGCCCAGACTTGACCAAAAAGAAAAATTAAGAGACTCACCCTTGATGGCAGAAACCATAGGCACATGCACCTTCACCGTCTTCTTCGCTGGCCTACAGAATGTGGGGAAAGCCGTCTTGTTATCTTCTTCGCACTGTGTCCTCTCCTTGAGAGGCAAAGCCATGAACGCAAAGAATCCTAGCCTTAGAGTCCTCACTTGGCACAGTCGCCAGAGTCCGCTAGAAACACAAAACACAAGAAACCCTCAGACCTACACAGAATAGAAAAGCTAGAAACAGCAGATCTGAGTCAGAAGTGACTTACCTCTCTCGCCAATAGGGTAGTCCAGATAGTCCGCTGCTCCCAAGAGTATCACTCTTCAGGAAAAGGAAGCCTGTCTTCCAATCCTTGTCATCCCCAAAGATCGTGGTGCTCCACAAGATTGCTCGGCCTTTCCTCATTCTCAAGATGAATCTTCCACTACCTGGTTCCTTACAGAGTAGACGTTTTTCGGATCTTGCCGTCGATTCGCGATCGAACTTTGTGCAGAGCTTGTCAACCAGGCAGATAATCTTCCACATGCTGGGCATCAATTGGCAAGGGGCGAGCTTCATTGAAGAGAGCACCCCACTGATCCAAGAATTACAAGGAATTCTCAAACCAAATTTCTAAAAGGGAACTCATGAATGCAGATCCACCCAGGGGAAGTCCAGGAAGCCGTAACATAGTCGTCACAGGGAACGAATATCTCAGCAGATTCAGGCACAATATGATGATCTTGGAGATGTTTTACGATTGATTGACTGAGTGTGTTTTTGGTTTCATCATCAAAGGAGTCACCTTTGATGAACCTATGATCACCGTACATGATTTCGTTGATTTCGAGGATCTCAAGATCAATCACTTTTTCAGCCATGGTTTTTGATATAATTTTGGTTTGATAAAGATGAAGATGACAAAGGAAGAAGATGATGAACAGTAGAAGGTAAAAACAAAAGTTGGTAAGGTAAGTTCTCGAAAAATTACTAGAGCCTCCTATTTATCTTCAAGGATAAAAGAGTTCAAGTGGGATTAGGATTTTACCGTTGGTAAAATTCGAAACAACCCCAGACTTAGCCGTTGCTACAGTACAGGAAGTCAAATCAGGTTTTAATTCTCACCTACTTTGAATTCCTTCATTATCTCTTTGAATGGTGTGCACAAGTCTGGCTAAGTACATAATTGTTTTTTAATTCTATAGCCGTAACCTCTGCTCTAGTCTGTTCTGTATAGAAATGTTTGTGCAGGATTGTTTCCTCAAGATTGCTGAACACTGCACTTGAGAAAACAAGGGGCATTTGTTATGACCAGATTTTACACTACCCAGAATTGGCAGTTCTGGATAGAGAATACGATACATAGCAGGATAGAAGAACAAATGGCAGTTATAGTCCAGAACAGGTAAGAAGAGCAATAGCAGTTATATCACAGAACAGGCCAGAAGACGAATGGCAGTTATGGTCAGCACAGGTCAACCACAGCGGTTACAAAGATCATGGGATGATGGAGCAAGTTATCAGCTGAGCAGAAGTGGAGTTATGGGAAGTTATCTAACCGCCGAAGATCATGGAAACGTGCCCTAGAAAATAGAAACTGATTCGCAGCTTGATTTGCCTATATATAGAGGCTCATTTGTACATTTTTGATCATCTTTTACTCTCATTAGCATACTTAAGCACTCGATAATTACACTACGATAAAACATAGTCAGTTCTGTATATCTGCTACAGAAGTGATCATACTCTCACAGTTGTATTCTGTAACCCCAACTCTGATATTAATAAAAGAACTCCTGGCTTGGTAGCCCGCAGTTTTCCCCATCTTCTTCTCGGGGCTTCTGCGTCATCAAATCTCTGCGTCCTTAGTTCTGTCCTGTATAGCTCAGTTCTGTTCTGTTCCGCAAATAGTACTAGTTGATCCACTTTTTTCCATTTTCTATCTTGTGAAGTTTTTACCAAAACATTAATTATTCGTCTCAATCATATTCGTGATTCATTTCTCTTGATTTTCTCGTTTTTAGCTCAAGAAAATCAGTTCACTTGTCGCGTTGATTAAGCTACCTCAGAATCGTAACTTAAAACTGAGTAATTAGCTTAAAAACGGTGTAATTTCCTCATACGAACTCAGATTCAGGTGATTCAAAAGGCTAAATCACAGATTTTTTCGATTGGCGTTGCAACTGCCAAATTTTCAGGAGTCAGTTTGAACCGATACACCCTGGGCCGAGCCGAACCCCCCAGCTCGGGTTAGGTTTAGGGTTTCTTGTGTAGCTTTTTGATCAAGACATTAAATATCTTATTAACTCCTAGCCTAGAAACCTTAAGATCTGATTTCTATCTTCCTTCATCCTCTCTAAATCTCATAATCTCATCCTCATTAAATCCTCTATTAATTTCAGTCAAAGATTATCGCTTTTTCATCCTAAATTCATTCCTATAATTCTCCTACGGTAATCCTTTCATCCCTTTCGTTCTAGGTTTATTCTTTATAGTTTTTATATTCTTATATGTGTTTATTGTGGTGTACTTACGTATTGAATGATTTATGTGTGCCCTAATCAGAAGGGGGGAATTGGAGAGAAAACCCAAGTTCGGATTTCTCTGACCCAGGTTCACTAAACGGAAGATCGCCGGAGATCCGACCGTCCGATGTTACCGAAAGTTTGACAGCATGTTCCTGACTCTTGGGGCTACCTTTTCACCGTTCAGTTTTTCAATTGGAGCTCTGGATCGTCTGTTATCGCGTCTGGACAGAAGGAGTGAAAACTGTGCTTTTCTTTGGCTTGTTTGGAAAAGGTAACTAGGTGTAGCCTTATTGATATTTTGACTTGTGTGAGACCATATAATTGATTGAGGATGTCTTGATTGTTGATATGAATGAAAAGGTGTTACCTTTGGGATGTTTGAGATGTAAAGTTGCGGTCTTTGGTCTAAATTGAATTGGTCTCACACTATTGTGTCTAATAACTTGAATTGGGATGTTTGATATATTGAATTTGGGTTACATGGTTGTTATGTTGATTAAAGATGGAAATTTTGGGATAGTTGGAGATTGTTGTTATGATTAGTTATGAGTTCTTAAGGTAATTACTCCGTATTAAGCTTGTTAGTATACTATTGACTATAGTTAATGTTGAGAATGGTTATGAAAGAGATAATTATGTTGCTAATGAGTTTAAGATGGATGTTGAGATGAGTTTGGGTTAAAGATGGATTAAATTGATATTGATTACGAATTGGCTCGAGGATGATTGATATGATATGGATTACGAGTTGGTATATTGTTAAGCAGGTTTACCTTTATTATAATTATGTTTTGTTGAGATATGATATTGATTGAGGTTACTATGGCTTGTGTTGACGGTGTTGGAGTTGATTTGATGGTTGGTTTGATCATGTTGCTTATGCTTGAGTTAAGTTTGCATGCGTGCAGATTACGCGCATTATGTAAGGAGCTACGACGTCCTAGTTTGGACGGATACCGCCCATAGTCCCCTCGACTATTCTTGTTGCTTAGTTAGAGCTATTATGGGTTCTCAACCTGTTATGGTTAGAGACTATGGTTTGATATATGTCGTCACCGTTCTTGTTGCTCGGTGGAATTTGGCCAAATTTAGACTATTGAGTTTGAGGAACTTCTTGTTGCTGTTCCGCCATAGGGTTTGGATAATTCTTGTTGCTTCATCCGGGGTGATTCTTGTTGCTTCACCCAGTGCTCCGTGCTTACCTTGCAGGTTGTTGGTTGTTGTCTGTCATCTTGTTGTTGACAGTTTGAGCTTGTATGTCAGTGGACTAGTTATTGTCGAGTTGTATTGGTTATACATGTTTACAGGTTGTTGGGTGACAGTTGGTTGAGTTTGGTAGCTAATGAGTTGGCTTGAGGTTGCATTATTGTTACTATACCTTTGGGTTGTTTGTTGTATTGTTGTCTATTTTGGTTACGTTGAAATATGACTGGGGAGCACCTAGTTACTCCCCACTGATTGTGGCTGTTACATTCTTTGTGGCAGGTTAGCGCGGGATCGGGTTTGTCAAATGAGGATGCCGTGAGGATGACCTATAGCTAGCCTTGAAGTGACTTTTGACTAGACTTGTTAGGATGTTTAGTTTTATTATTATTATTTTACTTTCATTTTTGGAGCTGGATTTGTAAGGGGTATTTACTCCCCACTTCTAGGCCTCAAGGCCTATCTTTTTATCGTTGTTTAGTTGGTTAGTGAGTAATGATCCGGATTCCACGGTGTTTCCGCCACCGTGGCTCGCTTTTATTTTCTTTTATTTTATAAATCCTTTTTACTTCTTTATTTTATTTTGTTGGAAAATCCGGGTTGTTACAGTTGGTATCAGAGCGAATACGCTCCCAACTCTCTTAGTCGAGTGAGTAGGATTTGACTTAGAACACCGAGTGAGAGTGTTGGGGTAGACACATTAGGGGTCTACGTTATTTGTGCATATGTATGAGTAGTTGTCGAAATGGTGGACTTAGGTTCTCCACCATTAGACCACACGCTTTCTTTGGATGCAGTACAATTATAATGGTGACATGGGAGACCGTGTACTGACTCGATATGTCTTTAAATATTCCTTGTTCATCTCCAAAATAACTGGTTAAGGTTTTTCATTCGATTTAATCATTCTCTTTGTACCTATTCTTATGCTGGCACATGTTTTATTCTAATAATTACATTCTTAGCTATTATCCGACATCTTTGATTTCCTCAAAACTCATCTTTTAAGATTAAATACCCTATACTTCTATTTTCTTATTGAATGTTAATACTCCTATTTTTCCTGTCAAATGTATTTTTGCATTTCCCTTTATTATTAATGACGCTTGCTTTTAACAATATTTGTTTGACAGCTCAATTCCTTTGAGAATTTTAATTTATCTATCTCTTGATGATTTATTGTCTTAATTTTTTTTTTTTTATTTATTGGTTTATACGAATTTAATCATTTGAGTATTCTAATTTAAAATCTCTCTTTCATCTGACCTTTTGAAATATCTACAAATTTAACTCTTAAAGTCTTTGATTCGTTGATGAGGCTAAAGTCGTGGTCACCTATCAAAATAAACCTAAAGACTACTAACTAGGTAGCTAGTGGCAGTAGGGTCGAGATCCACAGGGAGAAGGAGGAGTCAAAGGATGCTTAGTGAGTCTAGGTCAGTCTCGGAGTAACAGAGGTTGGTGTTTGAAGGTAACTAAACTAAGAACAATAAGCAAAACGATATAAAAGATATAAGAGAGGGAGATTAGGGTGTCGGGATTCATGTGACATCGATTCAAGAACTCAACTCGGAAGGAAATTCAATCAACTGAAAGCATGCAAATGATTAGGTTTTGGGAAAACGCTCTCTCGAGTCAAATTCAACCTTAAGCAAATTTAGCGGGCTCTCGCTACGTACTAAATTCGACTTATCAATTACGCGTGAGTCTAGTTTCAATTAGGCTTTCGATCTTAAACTGAAACAACCTAAATTCAATTCAATAAAGGCGTCCCAAAATTCAATTAATAATTAAAACGCGCAGGAAGAAATCAATTGCATGAATTCAATCGATAAAAGCAGTTAAAACATGTTCTGAATCAATATCACAATCACCCTAAACCCTAATTGGAGAATTAGCTATGCATGATTAGGGTAGAAACAAAGCAATTGATAATAGAAGACATAATGAAATAAAGAAGAACAATTGAAATTAAACCTGGAGAAATTGTTGAACTGAAAGTATCGATCTTGCAAAAGTAATTAAAGCTAATCTAAAGGTTTTTTTGAGAGTTTAAAAGAGAGAACTAAACTTCTATTGTAAAGCAGTAAAAACTCGAATGAAAGATAATCCAAAACCCTAACTCGAGTTGTATTTATAGGCCAACGAAAATCCGGAGAATAAAGCAGCAGAACCGAGCGGTTCGAGGGCAAACCGATCGGTTCAGGGGGTCAAACCAATCGGTTCAACCCTAAACCGATCGGTTCTTAGGAGTTCAGCAGATTCCAGCAACTTTTGCCCTGTTTCACGTATTCTGAACCTATAGGTTTTGCTCTGAACCTATAGGTTTGACTTCACAAATTGTCGTATTGACTCCGAATCAACTCTCGGGCTTCGTCTTGACTTCTCGACACTTGTAAACGCTCCTATAACCTCAGGTTTTAGCTCAGGACCGCCAAAACCTACGAAATACAAACGAGGAACGACAGTATCGCAATATAAAGCAAATAGCTACTAAAACAATAAGGAAATCGAGCAAATGCGAGCTAAATGCAACTATATCGGGGGCATATAATCAATATAAACGACATGTATCAAACTCCCCCAAACCAAACCTTTGCTTGTCCTCAAGCAAACAGCGTCGGAGAAAATCAAAGTATCCAAATTAATCACGCCGGCATCTCAAAGTTGACGACCCATACACATGAACTTACAACCATAGTCTATTTCACCGAGAATAGAGCACAAGTCTCAACCATTCACACCAACGTCGTATTACTAGCTTCTCACGCTTTCGCAAAAATTAAACTAACGATAATTGGATTCGAGCAAGGCCAACCGAGCATACCACTTTCCATTCCATCCATTCTTTCCACATCATTTCATTTTTGTTTCTTTTCTTTTCTCTTTTTTTTTTCTTTTTCTCAAATGTGGAGCATCGCTCGTATGTAACACCGTTTAGCTTGACATTCACTCGGTAAAGATCGCGCTCGGGTACATATTTCCTTAAGGGTTACATCATTGCTCATACTCTCGGTCGCAACCAAATTCATGGCCACTGTGGTTACTCAATTCAATGAGTCCCCTCCGAGAGCATCGAAGCATTGCTCCATCATTAAATGATCGTTCCAAGCAAACCACATACCATCTTTCCAACTTTCCACAAACCAAATGCCTCGCAAGAATACCAATATCGAAAGTAAAAGAAACGAAAAGCGATAAGAATTAAGCAAATGAGTGGGCTAGTGTTTGAGGCTCGCAATCTATTAACAGGAAACAAACATATAGTGCAAGCTACGACGATAGAAAGTCGACTTGGAGATACTAAAGATCAAAATAGCACACTCATCAATTCTCCAAACTTGACAATTCAAAGCGAAAAAGGTTTGGAAATGCAAAAAGTTTTTAAAATAAGCACACAAAATGGAAAATGCAAATAAATAAGCGCGCAAGCGCTTTCCTCCCCCAAACCAGAATCACACATTGCCCTCAACGTGGAAAACAGCATAACCACAAGCAGAGAAGGACGCATAAAAGATGGGGGTAAGAAAAAATGAAAACGAGGAGACAAGGGAAAAGGAGAAAGAAAGCTCACATGCTCGTGAAGGAGCTCCCCCAAACCAAAGCAAGCATGGAGTGCGGCTTATGATCCACGAATATGCGTCCAATTCAGTCCAGCTTTGTAGTGCTTCGGAGTAGCACGCGAGAGAAGGTGGCCGAGTAGCAGGGGCCGGCCAAAACCTTCATTGAGGCCTGTCTCAAAACTACTAAGGACGAAGAGTCCTCAAGTACCTGCATGCTAAAACAAATATAAAACCCTCGTCCTCACGCGCTCAAAAGCAAAGTCTAAAATGTCATCCAAAACAAACAAACCAAAGCAAAGTAAAGTACAACAAATTACAAATTGTCATCGGGTTGCCTCCCGGATAGCGCTGGTTTATAATGGTCCCGCACGACCGTCGTCAAACTCATCAAATCACGTCAAATTGGGCCAAGGACGTTGGCCACTAGCAGCAGCTTCACTTGGCGAAATAGCATCTGTTCGCCATAAGACTCGATCACCTCGAGGAAGAGCAGCATAATCCATCACGCAAGGTATGCCGTCGCGAAATGGCTCTCCATAACAACTCCGTGCGCCGCGCATCGCAAACTGTGGGTTTCCTCCTCCATCGCCAGGATCATAGACATCCGCCCTCGTGACCTTCCGTTCCCCCAAACCAGGATCGTAGCCAACCTGCGTAAGACCTGCACAAGGCAAAACAGAAGAAATAACCTCCAAAGTGTCTCCAGTAGAGTGAGACGGAGGGGCAAGGTCAATAGCAGCCACAGACTCAGGCTGCATAGGGGAGCGGGGAAGACTAGACTTAGTGTAGGATAACTTCTCACCTCCCACCGAGAATGTCAAGGTCTTATTCCCCACATCGATAACTGCACCAGCAGTGTGTAGAAAAGGTCGACCCAAAATGATAGGAATGTGTGGGTCTTCATGGATGTCCAGGACCACGAAGTCAACAGGGATATAAAACTTCCCTACCTTATCCGGGACGTCCTCTAGGATACCTAAAGGTCTCTGAACGGTACGGTCGGCCATTTGTAAGGTCATGGAGGTAACTCCGAGCTTAGTCATGTTCAGTTTCTTGCAGATGGAGTAGGGAATGATGCTCACACTAGCCCCAAGATCACATAAGGCGTTCTGGACCACGTATTTCCCTATAGAACAAGGGATGGAAAAAGTCCCGGGGTCACTCAGCTTTGGGGGTGAATTACCCTGTAAAATAGCACTACCCTCCCCCACGAAAGACACAGACTCAATTTCATTAAGCGAACGCTTCCTAGATATGACTTCTTTAAGAAACTTAGCATACGCAGGAATCTGTTTAACTAAGTCAATGAATGGAATATTTACCTGCAGCGCTTTGAGGATCTCAAAGAACCTATCGAGCTTGGGGTCTACGGTAGCCGGACGTACATGGCTCGGAAATGGGAGCTTGATCTGTATTGGCGGCGAAGGAGTAGCAACAGGGGCACCCGAACGAACACCCGAACCATCCTTAATAGCAACATCACACGGTTTGACCGTGTGGTTTGTCCCACTCTTCGCCTCATCCTCCGGATGCTTTGGGCCATCATAAACTGTACCACTACGCAAAGTAATAGCACATGCTGTATCGTGAGGTGAGTTAGGAGGATTACCTTGGGAGGGTAGGGTACCCGGCTGTCGTGACGCTTACGAAGCAGCGAGCTGCGCCACCTGATTCTCCAACAATTTAATCGCAGCGTCCTTAGCTTGGCCATCCTTTTGCATCTGCTGCAACATCATCTCTTGTTACTTCTGCACGGCCATCGTCACTTGTGACATTTGCACCATCATGGCCTTCATTTCGGCCATAGGATCGGGGCCCTGTGTAGGTTGAGGTGGTGGTGTGTAGGGTGGTTTTTGGTAGTTGGGTGGTGGTTGGTAGTTCTTGTGGGGAGGGATGTAGGGTTGGTTTTGTGGAGGTGGGGTGGTTGGGTTTAGCACATTTTGGTTACGATAAGATAAAAGCGAGTGATCGTAACCGGGTTGGTTTTGGTAGAGGCGAGGTTTGAGGATAGGACTGATAAGCATACCCCCGCTCTTGGGGTGCAGCATACCCCGTAGAATAACCCATGTCCTGCCCCATAACAGCATTCACGTGGGCACCAGAAGAACCACCTCCCTGCATCATGCTAATCTGCAGCGGTCGGTAGCAAAGAACTGACTAGTGGTAGCAGAATACTCCCCTTATCACGGTCATCATGTGCGGACCGTGAATTACCTCGCGGCTTCCCGAACTGAGCCGAATGAACAGCCATGTCCTCAATTAACTCCCAAGCCTTGTCATCATCGACGTTGTTGGCAAAGCGACCATCTGCAGCAGAATGTAGAATAGCTCTACTCTCCGCATAAAGACCATTATAAAAAGTCATTATTACCAACCAGTCGTTCAACCCGTGGTGAGGACAGTCCCGTATCAACTTCTTGTACCGCTCCCAAGCTTCAGCGAAAGATTCATCAAATGTTTGCTTGAAGCCCTGAATTTGACTTCTCATCTGGTTAGTACGCTCGGGAGGGTAAAACTTGGAGTAAAAAGCGAGGGCCAACCCGCTCCAATCAGTGATACCTGCGGCCTCCTTGTCGAGGTCCGTGATCTATTCACGGGCTCGATCCTTCAACGAAAAAGGGAATAGCATTTCCCTTATCTGGTTCTCGTGATCCCTACCGCTTGATCGTGAAGCGATGGTCGGTAAACATCTGCATATGCCGACCAGGATCTTCGGTGGGATAACCACCAAACTGATTCCGCTCCACCAAATTGAGAAAGGCGGGGCGAATCTCGAAGTTGCCCTGCAGAGTTGCGGGCATAGTGAATCCATCAGGTATGGACTCCGTTTTAGGAAGCAAGTGACTCGAAAGTTTAGGCATAGTCACTGGCGGTGGAGTTAACGGAGTACGGGGAGGTGTGTCCTCTTCGTAGGACGATTGCGTTTCGCTAGACTCCGCTTGCGACGCTTCCTCGGTATTTAAATCAACGATCTTTATTGCTTGCTTGCGTAGCCTATGTAGTGCTCGTTCAGGCTCGGGCTCAAATGGAGCTAGAGTCCGAGGTGACCTGTGCATAAACAAAACTACACAAAACGATGAGAACGGTCTCAAGGAACTAGGTTCCTTGAGACAAGAGAGAAAAACCTAACAAATACTAAGCAAACACTAACTAGCTAACCGTCTCCCCGGCAACGGCGCCAAAATTGATGAGGCTAAAGTCGTGGTCACCTATCAAAATAAACCTAAAGACTACTAACTAGGTAGCTAGTGGCAGTAGGGTCGAGATCCACAGGGACAAGGAGGAGTCAAAGGATGCTTAGTGAGTCTAGGTCAGTCTCGGAGTAACAGAGGTTGGTGTTTGAAGGTAACTAAACTAAGAACAATAAGCAAAACGATATAAAAGATATAAGAGAGGGAGATTAGGATGTCGGGATTCATGTGACATCGATTCAAGAACTCAACTCGGAAGGAAATTCAATCAACTGAAAGCATGCAAATGATTAGGTTTTGGGAAAACGCTCTCTCGAGTCAAATTCAACCTTAAGCAAATTTAGCGGGCTCTCGCTACGTACTAAATTCGACTTATCAATTACGCGTGAGTCTAGTTTCAATTAGGCTTTCGATCTTAAACTGAAACAACCTAAATTCAATTCAATAAAGGCGTCCCTAAATTCAATTGATAATTAAAACGCGCAGGAAGAAATCAATTGCACGAATTCAATCGATAAAAGCAGTTAAAACATGTTTTGAATCAATATCACAATCACCCTAAACCCTAATTGGAGAATTAGCTATGCATGATTAGGGTAGAAACAAAGCAATTGATAATAGAAGACATAATGAAATAAAGAAGAACAATTTAAATTAAACCTGGAGAAATTGTTGAACTCAAAGTATCGATCTTGCAAAAGTAATTAAAGCTAATCTAAAGGTTTTTTTGAGAGTTTAAAAGAGAGAACTAAACTTCTATTGTAAAGCAGTAAAAACTCGAATGAAAGATAATCCAAAACTCTAACTCGAGTTGTATTTATAGGCCAACGAAATTCCGGAGAATAAAGCAGCAGAACCGAGCGGTTCGAGGGCAAACCGATCGGTTCAGGGGGTCAAACCGATCGGTTCAACCCTAAACCGATCGGTTCTTAGGAGTTCAGCAGATTCCAGCAACTTTTGCCCTGTTTCACGTATTCTGAACCTATAGGTTTTGCTCTGAACCTATAGGTTTTGCTCTGAACCTATAGGTTTGAGTTCACAAATTGTCGTATTGACTCCGAATCAACTCTCGGGCTTCGTCTTGACTTCTCGACACTTGTAAATGCTCCTATAACCTCAGGTTTTAGCTCAGAACCGCCAAAACCTACGAAATACAAACGAGGAACGACAGTATCGCAATATAAAGCAAATAGCTACTAAAACAATAAGGAAATCGAGCAAATGCGAGCTAAATGCAACTATATCGGGGGCATATAATCAATATAAACGACATGTATCATTCGTACCGATTGATCAGCTAGAGCAAGAAACTTGAAGCCGAATTGCGAATGTATGGTCCTACCATCAGAGCACGTAGCGGAAGCTCTTAACCTAAGTCACCTACCGTATTCGTAGGGACCTCTTTCAGCTTGCTAGCTACACTTGTCCCTAGTATATCCTTCTAAATCTTGATATTATTATACAGTTGTTTTAAAACTATCAGCTCGTGATTACAGTTTGAGTTTCTTTTTCCCCAATAAAATTTCTTATTATGTTCATCCTCATCTTTTTCAATAGATCGTGCTGAAATAATTTCTGAACTCTTTTATTTCAAGAATGTTTTCAGTCAGTTTGATTAACAAAACCTATTTATGTATATTTGTGCTATAATGGTTTGTTTATCCTTCTTGTACTTTCTTATTTTGTAACTATGTTGAGGAAAATTTTAATCAGTATTGTTTTACTTTTCCATTCATTTTTTTTAGACGCGTCAATACATTTTGATGGCTTTTTACTCAATCAAATTTGAAATGACTGACACTTATCTATTGCATCCACTTTTGATCAAAACCTCTTTGTTATCCTAAACCTTCTCTTACTAAGTTTTCTAATTTGAGCATTTAATTTATTTAAATGTTATTTATTCTACATGGTATTCTAGTAGCTTCATTTTTCTAAAATCGCTGTCGTTTGAAACTTAACTTCGAGACTTCTCTTTTCAATCGTATCTTTTAATCATATTCTATATCTGTCAAACTTTTCGGGAATTACCTTTTCGTCTCTCATTCATAGCGAAACCAATTTGAGTTCTTTGTTGGAAACGAGTCTTATGCCTTCATGTGTGAACTCTTAAAGAATATTTCTATCTTCTCTCATCGTTTCATTTTAAAAATTTCTTTTGTCTAATTGGTGGTTGTTGAGCAGTTTCTTGCAAAAGATTTATTATGTCATATTTTTACTTAATTCGTTTCATTCCTTCTTTTCTTTCTTATTCATCATAACTCATCACTTTTATATCATGAACCTACCGATCACCTTTTAGTCTTGTCATTCGTGTCTTATGTTATTCTATTTCTTAGGTTTCCCTCTAGTGGCTACTTCAGTTCTATTGCCTTTGCGCCGACTTTTAAGACGTCGATCTTCTATTATTTTCCATTCCTTTCTGTAGCTATTCACGTTCTCGATTTTGTAAAAGCTCTTGATGTATTAACATCAATCTTATCCTTGATAAATTTCAATAATCGTACTCCTTGGCATCTAGCCGTAAGGTGCTTCACCCTTATCTAGCTCGAGATCTGATCCTTAGGCTGTCGCTGTTATTTGAGTCATAGATGATAGAGTTTGGTTAATAAGTAGTTGATAGTATGAGTGGTTTACTAACTAATGCACATGGTTGGTCGTTGTAACTTTTGAGGATTCTTAGTCTTTGAGATTGATGATTTAAATTATGGTGAGTGAACGTTCTGGAGATTATAGTATCTGCATAGGGAGTATTTTTAGGACTTAGTTATGTTGCTAGATGAGTTGTGACAATCTTGAGTTAGTGAGAATTGGGAAGTGATATTGTGGTGAGCAATAATCGGCTTTGAGAAAAACTTAAAGGTTATAGTGAGCACGATAAAACTTTGGGGTTTGTACTTTAAAGGATAATGTAGGAATGACCAGTGTGCATCATTGTGGTTTTGTGTATGTGTTAAGTACAAGGAAACTCATTGATGGGAGGAGAGAATTCGAGGTCAGTAAGGAAGTGACATTCGAGAAAGGTGTGGATAGACTTGGGTATGGTAATAATGGGTGGAGAGAGTAGTAAGCTTTTAACGATGCATTTTGATTGCTACGTGTTAGTATACGTGTGACTTGAGAATGAGATGGTATGGTATGACATATTTATGGTTATTTCGTTGTGGAAAATGTGGAACTATATGGGGAGCGATATTGACTTGAGTTTAGATCACGTTATGATTAAGGTTATGAGGTTTGTCATTAGCATTGATTTGGGGATTAGCTTACGCGTTAGTTATCTTGGTGACATGGGTAATGGTGCCTTTTGGGTTAAAACCCGTCCGAGGTTTTGGTTAGACTCGGTGAGTAAGATGCTTGGTTGAACGATATGGTCTTGTGAGGCTAATATGCCTAATTTGAGGATTGTCGAGCATAAGATTCACCAATAGTATTAAAGGGTTATATGAGTGAGTTGAGCATCATTCGGGTGATATATATGTGATGTCGGGTTATCTTAAGCGTCGTTAAGCGTGTCTATGTCCTTGTTATCGAGGTGAGTAGAGTTAGCGATTCTTGTCTTGAGGACCATAGGAGTAGGTATGTAGTTTTCTTAATCCTTTGGGGGTATTCTTTCGTTCTCAAGTTTCGAGGACGAAACTTCTTTTTAGGTGGTGAGATTGTAACACCCCGACTTTTCCTAATATTAATTATTCGTCTCAATCATATTCGTGATTCATTTCTCTTGATTTTCACATTTTTAGCTCAAGAAAATCAGTTCACTTGTCGCGTTGATTAAGCTACCATGTAGTCAGAACTTAAAAACGGAGTAATTAGCTTAAAAACGGTGTAATTTCCTCATACGAACTCCGATTCAGGTGATTCAAAAGGCTAAACTGCGTATTTTTTCGATTTCGCCTGTAACCGCCAAATTTTCAGAGTCAGTTTGAACCGGTACACCCTGGGCCGAGCCGAACCCCCAGCTCAGGTTAGGTTTAGGGTTTCTTGTGTAGCTTTTTGATCAAGACATTAAATATCTTATTAACTCAAAGCCTAGCTACCTTAAGATCTGATTTCTATCTTCCTTCATCCTCTCTAAATCTCATAATCTCATCCTCATTAAATCCTCTATTAATTTCAGTCAAAGATTATCGCTTTTTTATCCTAAATTCATTCCTATAATTCTCCTACGGTAATCCTTTCATCCCTTTCGTTCTAGGTTTATTCTTTATAGTTTTTATATTCTTATATGTGTTTATTGTGGTGTACTTATGTATTGAATGATTTATGTGTGCCCTAATCAGAAGGGGGGAATTGGAGAGAAAACCCAAGTTCGGATTTCTCTGACCCAGGTTCACTAAACGGAATATCGCCGGAGATCCGACCGTCCGATTTTGCCGAAATTGTGACAGCATGTTCCTGACTCTTGGGGCTACCTTTTCACCGTTCAGTTTTTCATTTGGAGCTATGGATCATCTGTTGTCGCGTCTGGACAGAAGGAGTGAAAACTATGCTTTTCTTTGGCTTGTTTGGAAAAGGTAACTAGGTGTAGCCTTATTGATATTTTGACTTGTGTGAGACCATATAATTGATTGAGGATGTCTTGATTGTTGATATGAATGAAAAGGTGTTACCTTTGGGATGTTTGAGGTGTAAAGTTGCGGTCTTTGGTCTAAATTGAATTGGTCTCACACTATTGTGTCTAATAACTTGAATTGGGATGTTTGATATATTGAATTTGGGTTACATGGTTGTTATGTTGATTAAAGATGGAAATTTTGGGATAGTTGGAGATTGTTATTATGATTAGTTATGAGTTCTTAAGGTAATTACTCCGTATTAAGCTTGTTAGTATACTATTGACTATAGTTAATGTTGAGAAAGGTTATGAAAGAGATAATTATGTTGCTAATGAGTTTAAGATGGATGTTGAGATGAGTTTGGGTTAAAGATGGATTAAATTGATATTGATTACGAATTGGCTCGAGGATGATTGATTTGATATGGATTACGAGTTGGTATATTGTTAAGCAGGTTTACCTTTATTATAATTATGTTTTGTTGAGATATGATATTGATTGAGGTTACTATAGCTTGTGTTGACGGTGTTGGAGTTGATTTGATGGTTGGTTTGATCATGTTGCTTATGCTTGAGTTAAGTTTGCATGCGTGTCGCTCGCACGTATGTGAGGAGCTACGACGCCCTAGTTTGGGCGGCTCCCGCCCATAGTCCCCTCGACTATTCTTGTTGCTTAGTTAGAGCTATTATGGGTTCTCAACCTGTTATGGTTAGAGACTATGGTTTGATATATGTCGTCACCGTTCTTGTTGCTCGGTGGAATTTGGCCAAATTTAGACTAATGAGTTTGAGGAACTTCTTGTTCTTTGTTCGCCATAGGGTTTGGATGATTCTTGTTGCTTCATCCGGTGATTCTTGTTGCTTCACCCAGTGCTCGTGCTTACCTTGCAAGGTTGTTGGTTGTTGTCCGTCATCTTGTTGTTGTGATTTGAGCTTGTATGTCAGTGGACTAGTTATTGTCGAGTTGTATTGGTTATACATGTTTACAGGTTGTTGGGTGACAGTTGGTTGAGTTTGGTAGCTAATGAGTTGGCTTGTGGTTGCATTATGGTTACTATACCTTTGGGTTATTTGTTGTATTGTTGTCTATTTTGGTTACGTTGAAATATGACTGGGGAGCACCTAGTTACTCCCCAATCGATTGTGGTCATTACATTCTTTGTGGCAGGTTAGCGCGGGATCGGGTTTGTCAAGTGAGGATGCCGTGAGGATGACCTATAGCTAGCCTTGAAGTGACTTTTGACTAGACTTGTTAGGATGTTTAGTTTTATTATTATTATTTTACTTTCATTTTTGGAGCTGGATTTGAAAGGAGTATTTACTCCCCACTTCTAGGCCTCATGGCCTATCTTTTTATCGTTGTTTAGTTGGTTAGTGAGTAATGATCCGGATTCCACGGTGTTTCCGCCACCGTGGCTCGCTTTTATTTTCTTTTATTTTATAAATCCTTTTTATTTCTTTATTTTATTTTGTTGGAAAATCCGGGTTGTTACAGCTTATGCGGTTGCCACCCCAAACCGCATAAGACTATGCGGTTTGAAGGTGTGGTTTTTTGCGTAGTTTCCTAGTTCCGGTTTGATTATATCTCGAAAAGATTTAGTATAATCCTTGCTTGTACGTCAAGGAAAAGGCCTAGGATATTTCTGAGATATTTTGATGTTCAGGGCTTTGGAGTGCGGGCCAAAGGCTGGGTTTGGGCTCGGTTTCGGGCCCGAGACCCGGAAAAATGAAAAGGGTGTATTTGCATAGATTTTGTGAAATAAGGTAAGACGTGAGGTCGTATTTTGTGTAAGAGGAGGCTAAAGGGAAGATCTAGCCGCCGGGCCTAAATTTAGGGATTTAGGAATGCTGAATTAGACCTTGTTAATGTAAAAGGGCTAATTGTAGTGCAAATGCGAAGCTCATGCCAAATGAAGCAGGACAAGGACCTAGCTAGACTCCAAATGGACAAAATGAACGTTTATTTAAAGCGATGTAAAGCGACCTTAATCATTTTGACATTTAAAACGACTCAAAATGAATTCGACATTAGTTAGAACCGTTTAAGTCAACGTTAAAGCATGCGTAATAAAAGTCCGTGTTACATCACAGGGTTTTGTTTGGGAGGGTACGGATATGGGTATCCACAGGACTACTCTTAGTCCATCCAAGAACTGCCGAATCCATACAGCTTCCTTAGCAGTTTCAGAAGCTGCCAAATATTCAGCTTCTGTTGTAGAATCCGCAGTGACACTTTGCTTGAAACTTTTTCAGCAAATAGCACCCCCATTCAACATAAAGACATAGCCGGATTGGGATTTCAAATCATCCCCATCGGTTTGGACACTTGCATTCGTGTAACCCTTTACACGCAGCTCAAGTTCTCCAAACATTAGAAACGAATCCTTAGTTCTTCTCAAGTACTTAAGGATGTTCTTTACGGTTATCCAGTGACTCTCACCGGGATTGGCTTGATACCGACTCGTCATGCTCAAGGCGAAAGCGACATCGGGACGAGTGCACATCATAGCATACATGATTGATCCAACAGCGGAAGCAAAAAGGGTTCAATTTCATGCGTTCAATTTCCTCAGGAGTCGTAGGACATTGAGATTTCTTCAATGTTATTCCTACACTCATCGGAAGAAAGCCTCTCTTGGAGTCTTTCATATTGAACCTTATTAAGAATCTTATCGATATAAGCTTCTTGACTTAATGCTAGTATCCTTTTGGATCTATCTCTATAGATCCGGATACCTAAGATACGTTGTGCCTCTCCCAAGTCCTTCATTTGGAAATGGTTTCCCAATTCCACCTTTACCGAATTCAAACTTGGAATATCATTTCCAATCAGTAGTATGTCATCCACATACAAAACAAGGAAGGTTACCTTACTCCCACTAAACTTCATGTACAAACAAGGTTCCTCGGCACTTCGAGTGAATCCATGTTGTTTGATAACATGATCGAACCTATGATTCCAAACTTGATGCTTGCTTAAGACCATAAATGGATCTCTTAAGCTTGCATACTTTCTTAGGGTTAGATGTATCTATAAAACCTTCAGGTTGTGTCATATACACTTCCTCTTCTAGAATCCCATTCAAGAAGGCGGTTTTTACATCCATTTGCCATATCTCATAGTCATGAAATGCGGCAACCGCTAAGATTATCCTTATGGATCGAAGCATAGCAACCGGTGCAAAGGTTTCATCATAATGAATACCTTGGACTTGTGAAAAGCCCTTTGCCACCAATCTAGCTTGGTAAACATCTATATGTTTATCTATGCCGAGTTTGACTTTGAATATCCTTTTACACTGAAGAGGTCTCACTCCTTCAGGTAAATCTACCAAGTCCCAAACTTGGTTCTCGTACATAGAATCCATTTCGGATTTCAAGGCCTCAAGCCATTGTTCGGAGTTAGGGCTACTAATAGCCGCCTTGCAGGTTGAGGGTTCGTTGCTTTCGAATAACAATAAATCACCCTCCTCCTCGATGTTACCGAGGTAACGGTCAGGGTGATGACTAATTCTTCCTGACCTCCTAGGGATTACAACCGTGTCAGAAGACGATGGAACGGTTTCCTCATCTTCTGCTTCGGTTTGTGGCTCTTGAACTTCATCAAGTTCAAATTTTCTCCCACTCTGTTTTGTAGAAATATATACATTTTCTAGAAAAACAGCATCACGAGCCACAAACACTTTGTTCTCGTGAGGGTTGTAGAAGTAATAACCACAGGTCTCCTTAGGATAACCTACAAAAAGACATTTGTCAGACCATGGTGCGAGTTTATCGTCAGTTTTATTCTTGACGAATGCCTCACAACCCCAAATTCTCATGAATGACAAATAGGGAACCTTTCCCGTCCATATCTCATATGGAGTCTTATTGGCCGCTTTAGTCGGACTTCGATTTAGTGAGAAAACAGCAGATAATAGCGCAAAAGCCCCAAAACGTTCCAGGAAGCTCACTTTGACTCATCATAGACCGAACCATGTCTAGTAAGGTTCGGTTTCTTCTTTCTGCAACACCATTCAACTGTGGTGTGCCCGGAGGAGTCCATTGTGATATTATACCATAATTCTTAAGATGTGAATCAAACTCATTACTTAGATATTCGTCACCACGACCGATCGTAGTGCTTTTATCCTTTTGTTCAATTGGTTCTCAACCTCATTTTGAAATTCTTTAAATTTCTCAAAAGCATCACTTTTATGCCTTATTAAGTAGACATAACCATATCTACTTAAGTCATCGGTAAAAGTAATGAAGTAATGAAATCCTCCTCTAGCGGTGATGTTTAATGGACCACACACATCGGTATGTATGAGTCGTAAAACCTCACTTGCTCGTGTCCCCTTACCACTAAAGGGTGCACGAGTCATTTTGCCTAATAGGCAAGCCTCGCACGTACCATATGAATCGCAATCAAATGGTTTGAGAACCTTGGTCTCAACAAGTCTCTTTATGTGTCTATCGTTTATATGACTTAAACGACAATGCCAAAGGTAGGATTTGTTTGATTCATTCGTTTTGAGCTTCTTGTTCTCTATATGATAAACATCATTGACATCATTTAAAACATAAATACCTCCAATTGAAATGGCTTCACCATAAACCATTTCATTAAATGAAAAAGTACACCGATTGTCCTTAATCATAAAACAAAAGCCTTCCGCATCTAACACCGAGACGGAGATAATGTTTTTGGTTAGAGTTGGTACAAAATAACAGTTATTTAAGTACAACTCTAAACCACTACCTAGAGTGAGTACAAAAGTTCCCACGGAAACGGTCGCTACTCTAGCTCCATTACCCATGCGGAGATCTACATCACCCTTGGCTAGTGCTGGCGCGTTTCTCATCCCCTGCCACTACTACAAATCTGAGCAAAAACAACGGAGCAAAAACAACACAAATTAGCCTTTCCGTTGTTTATAATATTATAAACAACGCAATTAAAATTTCCGTTGTAAAAATTATAGGCGCCAAATCAAACTCATCACTAAAAACAACGAAAAAATCATTAAAAACAACGGGAGGGATATTAATAACGGTTTAAGGATAAAATGTGTTGTTTTTGAGTTAGACTTTAAATAACGGTTTCGTAGTTAACAACCGTTATTTTTGATAGAAAATTAAAAAAACGGTTTATTGAAATAAACCGTTATTTTTGGTACCATTTTAAATAACGGTTATTTGTATATAACCGTTATTTTTGGTCAAAAATTAAAAAAAACGGTTGTTTCACTCAAACCCTCAAACTCTTGAAGTCATACGCTCTTATTTCACTCAAACCCTCAAACTCAAACCCTCAAACTCAAACTCACCTTCAATCAACTCATTCACTCACCGCAAACCACCACGCCTCTCACCGCCAACTACCGAGTCTCTCACCGCCGACAACCACGCCTCGCACCACCACCACTCCTTGGACTGTCGCAACCCTGTGTCGTTTTGCCCCGGCCACCCTTCGCGTTAGTTTTCTTCATCGGCCTGCCATCGATCTTACCTTGTAAGTTTTTTTCTTTTCCCTCTTTCTTTCGCAAACCTTAATTTCTTCTTCTCAGACCATCAATTTTATCCATTTTCATGTTTTAGACTGAATTAATGATTTTTTTTGGGGGGGAATTAGGGTTTTCTAGAAAAAGTAATGTTGATGTTATTGAGAATTTTATTGTTGAGGAAACGATTTGTCTACTTTTCAGATTTGTAAAATGCATATTCGTAACCCTAGATTTTATCTCTAAAGCGACGATTTATCAAATTTCTATGTACCTCAGATTTGATTGCTTTTATTTTCGTCTGTTCTTCACTACAGTCTACTTCATGTTATTCCTTCATCTCCTTCGATTTTATGTAATTTGACATCAATTTTGTTTTATTTACTTCAAGATCCCTGGCTTCATGTATAAAAAATACGATTCAAAAAACCGTTAGCTGTCGGTTTTGTGACTCATCCACTGCTTTGTTGCAGATGACTGCTGGTCGAAACCAGTACGTGATCTCGAGGTCGACGTCGTTTCCGAGATTTCTTCTAAATCACTGGATTTCATACTCGCAGATATATCAAGTATTTGTTTTATTACGTAGTGTTTTACGAGCGTTTTTACATTGTTGCGGGCCATCTGGTGCCAGACCCGAAAACGTTTCCTTCGGGAATTAAGGCTCTTGCAGATTACGTCCATGCTAAGGGACTTAAGCTCGGAATCTACTCTGATGCTGGGTATGACTACACGACATATTTTTGAGTTTTCAACAGATATCATGTATTAAGTTTGATCCGAGTCATCTACTTCATGTTATTCCTTCATCTCCTTCGATTTTATGTAATTTGACATCAATTTTGTTTTATTTACTTCAAGATCCCTGGCTTCATGATTGAATTTGCGGTTTATTTGATTTTTTTGAAGGAATCGAATACTCTTAAAAATGCATTTTGAGGTTGACACATTCAGGCTCTCACAAATACTTGGCTCATTGTAAGTCAACTGATCTAAGTTTTGTTATTCATTTGCTGATAAAAGCTGTGGCTCAATTTTATGCTGATAAAAGCTGTGGCTCAATTTTAGTTCATTGTTCATTTATATGATTGTTGTGCTTAATTATGACTATTTTTTGAGTTACAATATCTGATGAATGGTTAGAGATTTTAACATTTTAGATAGGTCATGCTTGATCACTAATATGTCTTGATTTAAACATATTTTTGAAGTTACCATACTGGTTTATTCACTCATTGATATCGTGAAAGAAACTTTGGTAGGGTTTTGGATTCTTTTATCGAGATATTCTCGATTGGGTATGTTTAGTATTATCATTGATGTTTTATTTGCCGGTAAATGCGAAGTGGAACCTAATATATCCATTCTGGTGGGGGCGTGGCTTGTTCGGCTATAGTGAGACTTATTTGTCTGAATTTTATTAAGGGGAGAGGGTCTTTATTTCAGTTAGAAATACATAGCATTTCAAAGATGGTTTGCTCACTGTGGAATTTCTTTTTTGAGATGGTCTTGTTTTTCAATGCTTTTGTTTTTTTTTTTTCCTGCATGCGTTAATTACACTTGATTGTCATTGAGGCATATGTTGAAGTGACAATTCATATCAAATGGTCTCCCTCTATGTTTTGTTTTTGTTATGACAGTGAAGATGGAAAGTTAAGCTGTGGATATTCAAGTTTCCGTGGAAAGAGAGCTACAATGGAAGATTTTTATGACGTCAAAATGTCCAATATCAATGGAAAGACTGTCTGCCTTTTCGGAATATTTGATGGTTAGATTTCTGTAAATTAGCTTTTGACGTGTTAATGTATTTCTGATTTGTCATATTGTATATGCTTAGACGTGTCCTTGTATTTCATGCCGTTCTGCTGTGGGAACAGTTGTTATTGGTGGTTAGTTGCAGGTGTTAACTTGTAACTGATCAGAGTGTATTGTGTGGTGCTCACATATATTTCAAACTATATGTATTGTTTTGTCTATCTTCATGGTTATTGCACTCATAACTGATCTAGTTTAGCTACTACTTCTGGATTTTGGGGAATGTGCTGCTCTACATATTTATGGGGATGTTTTCGTAAGCTCGTTTAGTATTAAGCTCCACAAAAGTTATCGTTAAGGAATACATTTTCTCTAGTGACTAGCTTATAACTAGTAAATAATTTGCAGGTGACTTGACATTGGTATTGTGTTTCATACTCCTAATTCATATAATTATTGATGTATCTACGAACTTTAGACTGTCTCTATATTTTGACATTAGAGAATGTTTTGATAGCTATCATTGTGTCTGGCAGGTCATGGTGGCTCTCGTGCAGCTGCATATTTGAAGCAGCACCTTTTCGAAAATCTAATGAAACATCCTCAGTTTTTGACGGACACTAAATCGGCTATATGTATGTCCTTGCTGTTTTCCTCATTGTACGCATCACTTTTCTAACGCCGTGCATCTTGATACATAACCAAAAGTGAGAAGCTACCTTTGAATACCTGATGAACATTTTTATATAGTTGTCATTGCCTATATACATGTCTCCATTATTGTAAATAGTCGATGTCCTGTGGAATGTGTGCTTCTTTATAAGTTATTTGATGTTTATAAACGATTGTTTCAGGTGAAACATACAAACAGACAGACAAGGACTTCTTGGATGCTGAAAAGGAGACTTCTAGAGACGATGGATCGACAGCTTCAACAGCTATTCTTGTTGAGAACCATCAGTAAAATTCATCCTCTCGATAACATTCCAATTTTAAATTCATGTCACCTGATCTTCCTAGTCACCCCATGTTTTTCTTTTTCTTTGGTTGCCAAAGATATCGGCTCCATGTTGTAGATCTTGATCCGTCATCAATCACCTCTGGTGGCTGGCTGGATGACACATATTTGGTGCAAAAATATGAAATTTCTGAAGAAGCTTATGAAAAGCATCCAGGCAAGTTCCCTATACTATCATTTTTACCCATTTAACCTCAAAAGTATATGGTAGTCCATTTTATTTGACATTCTTAGCTAAATGACTATTACGTGGTTTAATGTTTCTTGCTACACTCTCGTTGACGTTCTTTGTTTTAAAGTTCAAAGACGTAATTCTTTGGATTCTCTTATTAGAAAAGAGTCCAATAGTTGCCAAAAGTTCAAGATACTTAATCCTATAAACCTCTTCTTGCTTTATCTCAGGTACCTTCCGAAAATTCAAGGAAAAATTGGCCCACCAAAATCCTGGAAGTACCAGCACGAAGGTAAGGCCTTTTGTAAAAGCGAGTCGTATTATGATTTAGGTTGTGTGAATGATATTTGATATTCTAGAGTGGCTTGTATTATGCTACACAAATGTTACTAGATGGAGATGGGTATATAAATGTTAACGAGATATGTATTATGCTACACAAATGAATTGCTTGCGAGTTCGCTTATGAGTCTGCCAATGGCTTGGCCTTACGGTTTGTTTATGAGTATATGAACGATATTGCTTTTGTGATCGAAAGATCTTGGAATTGATTGAATATGATTTTGTACATAAGAAGGAAGTGGCAAAATGGAAGCGGATGATAAGTATGATAATACTGTGAATAGCCAAGTGAAGGATGGTTGTAAGTTGTATGTGTTGGTTAAGCTGGTGCCGAGTTTACTTTCTTTCGTGCTACTCCAGTTTAATTCTTATTTATGTGTTGCGTGAACCGGACTAACCCCCTCCCTGTAGGTACCGAGATCAAGGGAAGCGTCAAGTGAAGTTTTGGCTCGAGGGGTTTGCGAAGATATCTATCACGAGTTCTATTTTATTAGAAGTGACGCGCCTACAGGCATCTATCACGAGTTCTATTTTATTAGAAGTGACGCTTTACAGACTACAGTTGTAGACCTGTGTAATCACCTTGTAAATTTTATTTAGATAATTTATATAAATTGTATTTAGATAATTTATATGTAATTATAGCAATTTTGTAATTTTAATTTTTTTTTAAAAAAAAAATTGAATATTTTATAACGGTTTTTTTTAAAAACCCGTTTTTTTAATAAATATTAAAAAAAACGGTTTTTTGAAAAAACCGTTTTTTTTAATAAAAACCGCGAAATTTTTATAAAATGTAATTTTTGATATAAAAAACGGTTTCGTATATTTTTTTTGCGTTGTTTTTTATTATAAACAACGGCCATGGAAACAACAGTTGTATTTTTTATTTAAAACGGGTTTCTTGCGTTTTTTTTGCTTAATTTTCGGCTAGTGTGCAAGTGATTGCAAAGATGAGATCCACATCCGGTATCCTATACCCATGTAGAAATGCAAGCATGATTTATGTCAATCATATAAAGACTAGAAGGAACAATATCTTTGGATGTCGCACATCCATCATTCTTTTCCTTCAAGAATTTAGGACAATTGCGCTTCCAACGACCGAGTTTGGGCTTGCTATTCTCAATAGCATTCCCTTTACCCTTATCTTCTTTGAACCGAGCTTCATTAGCTCCCTTCCCTTTCTTGACCCCAATGTTTATATTCTTCAATCTCATTGAAAGAACATCTTTTCTCTCAATCTCATTCACTTTGATGTTCTCTTGGTTAAAGCACATCGTCGTCACTCTAGTGAATATCTCATATGCATTTTGTGAGTAACGAAGCGAAGTTTGAGAGTAGGTGACATTGACCAAATCAACACATTTTTCAAGTCATTGTCCACCTTTAGGTGCTCATCGTAGGCGGCTCGTGCCGCTGCGGTGGCCCTAAGTCCGGGTTCGGCGGGAGGTTGTTCGGTAAGGTACTTAAGCACATTGTCGGATTGAGCGGCGCCCCTTATAGTCGAATCTCATTCGACAAGGTTGCCACCGTCCTCTTTTAGGATACATTTATCCATCACGGTTCTCAACCATGAATATTTACCCAAAAGGGTGCGGGAGTTGAAGTTGTCATTGCGATTTCAAATAAATTATTCTATAGCAAATATGAGGAAATTAACATTCATTGTACATTAATGACATTTGCTAAAACTGCTTTTAAAACAAATGTCCATTTATATAATGATCTCCCACGAAATTATATAAATGATTCCAAGACTCGTTCTCATATAAAATTAGACATCTCATGTTTCCTTTTATATAAAAACGATAAGTCAACACTTGACTAATTCTACACTAGAATGCTTGGTTGATGATTTTCTTTAAAAAGCATCCTTAAGCCCCAAATAACTCTTATTTGGTTGAGTTCAAACCAAATTAGCATGGGACTTCCTCCCACTACTTACCCATGGTAACGAGGTTCCACGTTGCGGAGGTCCTCATGAACATGGGGTTCATAGTTGCTACATTTGGAAAGGCTTTATCTCAATTCATTTGTTAAATAATGTGGGTGATCTTGTCAATTTTAGTCATTAAAATTCTTTTATAAGTGAACTAATTAAGAATCGCGACCTAAAACGACAATCATAGTGGGATATCCTAGCATGCATGGCGATTTTGGCATGTAAACGATAAAATAAGCAATCAAACAAGCATCAAGCAACTAAACCTAGTATGGCCACCTAAAAGTAATTAAAAAGACAAATTCTTCTATAAGGCTGTCTTATAGTATAAGACAACATATAATACTTCAATTCACCCACATTACAAGTAATACTAACTCCAAAATAAATAGAAAATTAAAAACGTTTTATCTCTTATCCCTACACTATCATCTTCCTTCAAAAAATTACTCATGTGGACCATATTCTTTGCTGACACATGCCCAACCACTACCTCCACCATCGACAACCCTCTCTCAGTTGTCAATTATCCACTTCAGCACATCACTGCCTTTAATTTGTTTTTATTACGTCTCATTCACTTCATCGTTTCAATTTTTCATATAATCACCAAATTAAACAAGTTTTGAAGTATATATGGAAAAACAAATTGTATTATGTTTTGCAAGATCTATAATTGAATGCAGATCTGATGGATGACGGAGGAGAAAGACGACAAATCAATTAAGGATTTTATCGAAGATCTAAAGTAACGTTCATATATTACAAAAGTAACGTTTTTAATTATTTCAAAGGGTTACGTTTGATGAAAACTTTGGTTAGTTTTCAATGATAGTGTGATTACCTTTCAAAAAAGTTTGGTTGGCAATGAGGTGGTGACACTAATGGTCAGTGGATCGTCGGAAGTCGACAACCACAAAGGGTGTTTGGGGTACAGAGGAGTCGGTGGTGGTTATGTTGATGTTGAAAGATAGATCGACGTCGAGTAAGTTGGACCCGCTCCGACGTGGTGGTCGTAGTGGTGCTCCGTGGAAGATGGCGATGTTGTTAGGGTTTTGATGAAACAGGCTAAGTGATGGTTGACAGAATTGGTTATTGGATTTCGACAGCCCTCTTCCTGGTGGTAGTTAGAGTTGTGGTGGTGGTTGCGTGGAAGGAGTGACGGTGGTGATGCTGGTGATCGTTGTTGTGGTGTATTGACTGTAATTCCTAAATTAGTATGTCTTATTCTATGAGGCAGCCTCATACTAGACATACTCAATTAAAAATACAAGGAGTTACAAATAGGAAACCAACTCCTTTGGTCCCTCTTCATATGGACTTCATCCAAGTCTCCTCCTTGCAAGCTTTAGAACACTTCTAAGGCTTCATCTCGATCCATCGCCGGTCTTCGGTTTACAAATAGTTACAAGTATAAATTTACAAATGAATACATAGCAACCCTATTATACATTTATAAATGAAATTAACTATCAAAATTACAAACCGGCGATACGAGATCGCATTTAATTACAAACCCACACGATATTCCCTTTCATTACGGGTAATATCAGTAAAAATAACAAACTATAGCCATACTAGTAAGAATAAACATTCATTCAAAAATAAACATTCATTCAAACATGCATAATGAAAAGCTTATAAATACAAACATGCCAAAATCGCCCTAAACAATAATCGCATTAATCGTTTAAAATGTGGTCTCATAATATATCGATTAATCCCATATTAATCAATAATGCATAAAACACCTTTTAAGCTTGAACTAAAACTTCTAAACTGATTTAGAACACCCAAAATTAGTTTTCACTAGTTCATGGTGATTTTAGTTCACTTTAGTGGTCATTTTGCTAATTACTTTAACTTTAATCATAACACTTTATGAATAAAGCATTAAAAATACAATATAATATAAAATAAAACCATTTTTATTTTGGAAAAACTTTTTTACATTCTGGAACACTTCCAAGATGTCAAAAATAAAAGCTTGCTCAAAATATTTTAAGAATTATTTTTATAACAATAAACATACGATTTCATCGATTTTATCTCATAAAATCAATAAAACCTTTAAACCAGTGAGTTGAATCGCTTAATTTATACCTTAGCATCCTCCAAATATATAAAAACAGTGGTATAAATTTCATGTCCAGAAAACAAAGTTTACTATATTTTTGACATTAAAGCTCTTTATATACCGATTTTTATCAAATAAATGGATAAATATTCAAAACTCCAAATCTGATTTTGAAAATTTACATGCAGAAAGTATAAATAGCATGTTTTACTGTGTAAAAATTTCGACACTAGATTCCAAATATAACTATTTATAGTTATTATTTTAACCAAAAATACACTTTTTGACTCGGTTTTGTATAAAAATCATTATAATTAGCAAAATAATTCCAAAAATTACGAAATTTGACCAGTAGCTTAGTGAGACCAGCAAAATTTGCATGCTATAAAAATCTCGTGTTAAAACCATTTTTAACACTATTTTCGGATTTTATCATATTTATTCTCAATAAATATATAAAACTCCAAAATCAACAAAATAAATTTGTAACCACAAGCCTAAGCTTTGATACCACTTGTAGGGATCTCATAGCCTTCACTAATCCAATATTAGTGTAAATCAAATTACTCTAATTTGATGAGCAAGATCTATGTAGTTACAAACATACTTTGTTAACAAGTTCATAGAGATTTATACCTTTCACTTAAAGGAAAAATGGGCACAAAATAAGAACTCCTTTCTTATTTTGTTTCTTGAGCTATGAGTTAGGATGATCCTCCAAAACCCGAGTTTCCAAAGTAGGAAACCTCCTTCTTGTTGCACCCAAGAAGTACTCCAAAAACTAATAGTGATTTAGACTAGAAATCACTAATAGTTACTTGATATTTAGTATATTATTATTATTATTACTAACACTTAGTAATATATTAGATAATATAAGTATTTAGAGAGTGTTTTGTGAGATAAAATGCTAAGAGATGTGTAGAGAAAGTTCCATCTCATATGTATTATCTATGGCCTTTGTTTATAAGGAAAAAAAACAAAAACAAGTGTCTTGGACTTGCTTTTTTTTTTTGGCCACATGCATGCACAAGGAGAGAAGAGTTTGTCTCTTGATTAGAGTAATGTTATGCATGCTAATGATGATGTTTTGGCATGCATTACAATTAACAAGAAAACCAAATGAATAAGACAAGAAGGAATCTTATTCCTCCTCCCCTTATTTGGATGGTCCAAGGGGCCCTATTATGGGTCTTATTTGTTTTCAATATTTGTCCCACAAATACTTATAATTTATCACTTAATTATCTAATATAATAAAGTGTAAATTAATTAAACTCTTCCTAAATATACATGTAGACTTACACATATATTAAAATTGTAATTTTACTAATCTCATTAGTAAAATATACATGATTAGTGAATTAACGGTTAATCACTAATTTCCATCTCCTCTAATAATTTTATCGATATAAAATTAAATCATTCGAGTTCACAACTCGATTTCTCTCTAAATTAATTCACTGACTAACCGTTAGTCAATTTATCAAGTTACTAATCTAATTGTATCTCATACAATTAATTAGCTTAATCATTTGGAGTACGTTCCTATAGGTGTGACTTAAAGGGATCAATTGATTACCGCCGTCTCACGACAGTAACGTCAAACTCTAGTCAGCCAACCGTTAATGATTTACGTTAATCAATTGACAATAATACAGGATTTTCCCCTTGTATTCCTTAATTGAGGTTTATTAAGTAATTGCACTATTTGTTGAGGACACTTACTCCAACAGTATCAACCTCAGGGATGGGGCATACTTGATACTTCCGTGGGCCCATATATAGTAATTGGAAAAGCCAGCCCCATCCGGGGGTACCCGTCTCTGGTGATAGTCGAACTTTTTCGTCGGTGATACCTTTTGAATAGCGAATACGTATGATCCTCGATAGGTAGTGTATGCATACATTAGACAAGGGATTGAATCGTCCTTATTACCTTAGATATCTTTAGCAGATTCAGACACGTCCGCTTTGTTCGGCCCTGATTGCTACTGCGCGGATTATGTCTGCATGATTCCGCCTTACTAACGAAGACTCATTAGTCAACATATGTTGAATGCATTTCCTTGTTTTGATTGATTATTGTCTGAATGACATGGTTTCCTGAGTATTGAAAGATGACTTGTTGAGAATGATTATTTATGAGTGTTGTGCGTTAGGCGATTTGATTTATACTCGTGTTTGAATCATCATGATTTCTTGTATGCTTTATATGCCTACTTGTTAATTGTTTATTTATTTATTTATTTCTATACCTTGCATATGTTTTAGAATTGCATGTATCGAAAGAGTGACGCGAGAATATGATAATTATTGCAGGTACCCCGAGGACTAATGTCATTGATTTCTGGGGATGGTTTTACCTTATTTTGTACTCCGTTGTTTTTGGAGAGATTTTTAACCGAACATATACTCTGTTTTTCCTAAAACTCGTACTATGTATATAGAGTTTTAATACGATAACAGCTGGTTTGTAATATATAGACTTAATTAATTTTCCGCCTTAGTTTAATTAAAGTCACGAAAAACCAGGTTGTTACATAACTAGTATCCTTTCTACATAAATTATAGTACTATAACACTTATTAAATAAGATTTAGAAAATTAAAGTAGAGTTCTAAAAAGAAAAACTCAAGATATTCATCTTCTTTAATTAAGTTTTCCACTTAAATTTTCGCTATTCACTAAAATAAAAACTCTTCATAAGTTGATTTATTTCACTTCCTCTTTTTCCTACTAAATATTAATGAACATTAATCACAAAATAAAATGAAACTATTCTTCACCTAAAATAAATTAATTATGAAAACTATAGTCTTAGTTTATTTTAGCAGAAACATGTTACTAACTTAGTTAATTCTCTTATATGTACTTTGAAACCTAAAGATGAAGAGCCAAGTGACGGGGTGGATTTAAGCATATTCGACAACATAGTGGACCCGGATAATTGCTAGAAAAATCATACCGAGCTAAATTAAGGTGCCCCCGCACACTAGTTTAAATTTTGTAAATCGCATGTTTATGTGTTATGTTTATTGTGTTATGATCACCTAGCATCATATGTTAAATTAGGAGATAAAAATCGAAAAATAAATTGTTGTGCTCACCTAAATTCTACACGGCATTCACCCTTTATTTTGTTTAATTTTTCGTTTTAATTTTTGTTAATTATATGTTAAAAAGACTATAATAAATGAATACTAAAAATAAGGTTTACATGTTGATGTCCTTTTCTTGTACATGTTGTTGTGTTAATAATATCTATATTGAAAGTTTATTGTTTTTATTTATTAATGTTTTTATGAGTTTAGTTTATGTTGAACACATATAAATTTATAAAGGATAAAAAATATTGAATTAGGAGTATAAAAATCAAAGAATAAAATTAGTGAAATTTAATTAGAAAGCCACGGTTTTCCTACCATTTTTGGACCTATTTTTAGTTTTAATTTTTGTAAATAACATGTTATGTTAGTTTAGGTTAATTAGTGTTATTAGTAAAATTTGAGAAATTTAAATGATAATATAAAAATTTAAGTTATTAGTGTTCTTATGAAAAAGCATAAGTGTTCTTCATTTTAAGCTAGTTTGATTTATGTTTTTTTATAAGTTTTATTTAATTGTTGTTTTATTTCTTTAGTAGATAATTACAATACTAAATATATAAGTTAAACAAGCTAAATCTTTAAAATATTAAAGTTAGAAATATAAAGTGTTATAAAACACTATTCATAATTATAATAAAATGTTTAGTGAAATTTGTAAATTAATTAAATCACTTTAGTATAACTTAAATAATTAGTATATAAAAACCGATAAATTAGAAAATAAGACTAAAACACCTAAGTATATATATAGGCCACGGTTTTAACATGTATTTTGAACTTAAAATGAATTTTGTCACTTTTTATTTTATCACTAAAATAATGAAATAAGTTAAGTAATGAATTATAATAAAAACAAAAGAAAAAAAATATATATGTTAAAACATAATTAGCCACGGCATTTTCACATCAAATGGACCTATTATGATCACTATAAATTTGTCACTAAGTCATTAAATTTGATTGGTTAATAGGATTAAATTTAATTGTTAAGTAAATCGTTACTAAAAAGAATCGACGAAACCGATAAAAATAATGTTACATATATTAAAATGAACAAATTCGAGTGCTACTACCTTTGCATAAATATGAACTTGGACATACGGACTATTTAAAATGAACTTCGACAATATCGCTAAAAATGGAAACCGTTAAATTTATAGCTAAGTATATGACTAAACTTAACCGAGTTTTACTTTCAAAATATTATTCCAAATCACTAAATACAAAACGAACATAACGACTTCGAAACTAGAAATTTGTACTTAGAAAATAAAAAGGTTTAGTTTTAAGCCTAAAATATCTTAAGTATAAAAATACGTACAAGTATAAAAATACGTAGAAATACGAAGTATAAGAATACGTATAAGTATAAAAATACGTGGATATACGAAATACAAAAATATGAATACGTATAAAAATACGTAGAAATACGAAGTATAAAAATACGGATACGTATAAAACTACGTAGAAATACGAACTACAAAAATACGAATACGTATAAAAATACGTACAAAATAATGAATAGTAAAATGATGAATAGTAACCGTCATGAATAGTAAAATAATGAATAGTAAAAATATTTAAAAGTTACGAACGGACTCAAAATAAATCATTAAGTTTTCTATGTGTTTCCGTTTACCTGAAGAACTGTTAGAACTAAAATTTCATTATACAAGTTCGCCGATATTAATTAGTATGATCTATTACTTGAGTAATAAGAGAACGAGAAAATAAGAAATGAAATAAGTGTAAATACTCGGGTGTCTGCGATGTTAAACGCTATAGAGTCAGGGTTGGTAAGGTAGCCGCATATGGGGACACTGTCACCCTCAGTATTGCCAGTGGTAATTTAATGACTCTCCTAGTCATTATTTAACGTGATTTTCGCCCTATGTATCGATTCGTTCACGGGCCCATATGAGGTAATTGGAAAATGACCATTCCCATCCGGGGAATCTGTCGTAGTGTAATAGTCGCACCAATAGGATGGTGTATGAATACAAAAGACAAGGGACTGATCCTCCTTATTACCTGCATGATATCTTTAGCTTCAATGACTTGCCCGTTGATGTTTTCGGCCCTTCAGCTACTGCGCGTAACGTCCTTATGGGATTAACGCATGTTGCCATCCTTACTTGTCTGTGGTTCATAGCGTGTTTCATCTTAGATTATCCATGTTGTGTTGGATGTTAGGTAGTTATCACGTACACTTCTTAGTGTTCGATCTGATGTACGAGTCTGAGTAACTAGTGCACTTTGATAGCGAATCATATGGGTGATTTACTATGAGAGTACACAAGCCGCTCTGTAGTCAAGACTCGCGAGTTTATGTTACTATATGAATACAATTGAAAAGGGTCGACTTCCCCGAATATGAATGAATTGATAATGTTTGTCCTCCGTGTTATGAATTGAGATGATTGGATGATTAAATTGCTATGTTATGTGAATTAATTTACGTTACGTCTTATGAAATGCATTGTTGTATATTTATTTGCGTTGATTTAATTACATTCGTGCATGTTAATTGTTATGTGTTTACCGCTATGGGTATTATTTGGCTTAGCGTGTGCGGGTTGAAATCGAGTCTGACGGAGATATGCCGTAGGTACCCCGAGGCTTATTGACGATTTACACCAGGGGATTGAAGGCCTTCTTTTGTTTTTGAGAGATTGTAATCGAATAACTCTGCTTTATCTATAACTCTTATTATGTATAATGAGTTGTAAGACGATGACAGCTGGTTTTGTAATATATGAACTTAATTAATATTTCCGCCTTAGTTTAATTAAGTCACGAAAAATCAGGTTGTTACAGTTGGTATCAAAGCTGTCTTGCGACCGTGAATAACTTAAAGTTATCTCATCTAGCGAGACGACACCTGGGCCAGACATACATATTGATATATATGTCAGGCATAGACTTATAAGATCAAATAATAAATTAGAAATCTTAGATCGCTTAAATTATAACATAGATCGCTTTAAAAGAGAGTTTGGGTAGAAACTATAAGGATCGACCTAGAGATTTGAGGATCTAGATCACATAGGATGAGACTTGGTTACGTTACTAGTGGGTAGTTTATTCACTTACTCTATGACTAACCTCTTTGACTAACAAGTCTCTTATACTAACGTTAGCTAAACTTGAGAGGTATAAATCGATGACGAGACGGCAAAGACTCAAGCACTTGCAAATGGACGTGACAAGAATCATGCTACCTGAGACAACTTCCAAGACGTCGAAGACTTCTCTAGCATTGAAAATTTCTACAACCATATCAAATCATTCTTGAATTATCACCATCATTTCAACGCTTTTCAACTCTCAGACTTTCTAAATCATAAAATCTCTTGACATTTAATCTCTCCATGATTTTAGGATTTCCTTTTTCAATTCTAAAATCCCTACTAATGACGAGTTAACTCAATGATTCTTCAATCTCGTAAATCCTTGACTTCTTCGAGATGTTTGACATTCTAAATCAGTAATTCCTTATAAAAGATTGCGTAAACTGATTTTCTTTTCTCTTAACTTCGTAAGATGGTTTCTACCTTACTTGGCGATTTCATAAACTTCTTTTTCTTCTTCTTTAAATTTCAGACCTTCTAACCTCATTCGTACTTTGCATAGTACCAAAGGCTAACTTGTTGTCAATTCTCAAACTCAACTCCATATCCCTTGAGAATATATCTGAACTCTTATGCTATTTTGCTGAGCTGAGTATCTAAACTTCCGCCATAGTTTATTTCATCGAGAATGAATTAGGAAGCTTTGTAACTTTTTGTGATGTAAACCCATTTCACATTATCAATGAAACGACTTTTACCTTGCATCCTATAATGTGTCTCTTTTGGGACTACTCAAAGTTTATACAGTTCTTTCAGAATGGCTGCAAACGATATTCCCAACAATCCCAACCTTCAACAAGCCGAGGAGGAAGCTTTTGAGGTACAGACATATTGACACGTCCCTAATCTCGAGGTAAGAAAATTTGTATGATCATAACCTGATTAACCCAGTTTAGCGGTATGTTGCTAGGGGTTTATCATTAGATTATGATAAAAAGGATCAAACCGAAGTAGCGATAGGCTAGTCGATCTGAGGATGTTAAAATTGGGTAAAAGGCGATTATTTGTTCTCCTTTTATGTGTGACTCAGGATATTAAATCAAAATGACGATAGGTCACTCAATTCAAAAGTGTAAATCAACGGGTTCGCGTCTGAACGAGCCCGCGTTTTTGTTTTTGAGAGAAAAAGATCAAGTTAAAATCGGGATGACTAGCGAGTCACTCGACCTAGAGCTAATTCTAATGTACTAAAAGTTAATTTCGTTTTAAAATATCCGAAATGAATTGACATATTCGGGTTTTTGCTTTGTGAAATGTTTTTGTAATAAATGTATTATGACGATACGTCAGTCGTATAATTCATTTACGTTTTGAAAAGGATTGGAAATGTAGTGATTATTTCCGATCGGTTTTGAATGTCGCGGCGTATCACTTGTCAGGTTCAAATGACTATAGGTCAATGACCCCGACTGTTTTTTTTTTTAAAGTATGACCTTTTGAAAAATATTTGAAAATGTATTTTCAAAAATGGACGTATTTTAAATGTATAATGCCTAGGAAATGTTTTTTGTATGCAATTGTTTTGAAAGACGACTATAGTGAGGGTACTATAGCTTCGCACTTGTACATATAAACACAGGTTTTTGGTTTATAGGGTAAGGTTCCCTCCGGCCATTCTCGCAACGTTGGGGTAGGGTTATCCGCAAGATTGCACACGTCTTAGGTGTGAATTCAATACGGGTCCTAGAGCGTCCGAGTTTGACTGGTTACGATCGTTTGTACGGAAGCCGTCCTTGTAATTGTGGAGGGGTGAGAGATCGACGTGTCCAGAGTTATCTCACTTATGAAACGAGCGTTACTAGGGGCCGTCCCTCGAAAGGTGTGGTTATGAATCAGGAGGATTCGACTCAACGTATTTTTGCCCAAATATCGAAAGCGTAAATGTTTTCAAAGTTTCAAGCTTCACTTCTTTATGTTTTTAAAATAAAAGAAAAACTACTTTTCAAAAATAATAAAAATCATGCTCGTCCCCAGCGGAGTCGCCAGCTGAAGGTACCGGGAAAAAAGAAGGACCTATCGACGCCCGACCTTGCCCCTGGGTGGGGGGCGCCGGGGCGGAATGCGCTTCGCGGGAAAAATGTGCGTGTGATATTGCGATGGTTTTGTAAAAATGGGGGGAGATCATTGCATGAATTTGTGACCAAAAAGAAAAGTAGAAAATCCTTTTTGAAATGTATTTTCGGAGTCGCCACCAAATATTAAAGGAATTTGGAACCTATTCAACGCGGCTTAAAATATAAGACACGAGTGTCTTAGATTTCAAGGTGCGTCGATACCTATCCGTCTGAGGTTTGAAACCAGAGAAGGGAATCGGAGTGAGGTTACTTTTCGAAAGTCTTGACAAAATGTATTTTGAAAAGAGTAATAAAAAAGCCTACGTAAAAGCAGTCTCTACTAATTTGAAAACATTTGCTTAATTTCGATATTTGGGCTAAAAGTCACGCTACGTACAAGTGCGAATATGTATGACTCGGAAAAAATGCGTAAATAATGTAAAACGTCAATGCTAAGACATCCTGCTATAGGAAATGTACGTTAAATAATAATTCATTGACTGAGTTATTATAATAAACGTTATTTTCCGACCTCGTATTTGACCCTAAGAATTTGTGAAAAACCCTCGGTTTTGCATGTTTAAAAGACTAAATGAAACGGTACTATTTAGCGTCGAATCCGTGATTTTAGTCGTAATTTAATGCATGAATGAGAATTTGCATAATTATAAAAGTGACGTCGGTTTGCTTTAGTGATATTGAGTCGTTATTTATGCGATATTGGCGAGGTTTAGACGGATTCTGAATCCGAATTGCTACAACCGTATTACGAATACGGCTTCGCTAATGCCAATATCAGGTTGGGGTTAATGTAACCCCTTTTGTCCGAGTCTCGAACGTCCAAAACGTAGGTAAAATGTTTACCTTTCGAAAATGCAAAGACGGTATTTTTGAGTGGATTTTGTAAGTGTGTTTTTGAATAGTGTATGTATTGTGTTAAGGTGTTAAGAGGTATTTTGGAATGAAAATAAGGGTTGGTATTTATAGGAAAATGGCTCGTTTATGTATGCACAAAATATAAATCGCCTGTGTACAGGCGATTTTTATTTTGTTTGCGCTGGGATTTGTAAGAAAAACAAAAGGCTGCGGGCTAGAAAGAAAATAAAAATCGCCTGTTTAGTGATGATTATGTTTAGTGATGTATTATACGTGAGGATTAAGTATTTTTCGGCCAAATTGGTTTTTGGTCCAATTTCGATTTTCGTGCTTCAGTTTTTGTCGTGTTTTTCTGTTTTGGCTCGAAATAAAATAATATTGAACTATATTATTTTGCGGTATTATAGAGCCTAATTTTGTGTAAATTTGACACGGGACGCACTTTGGCTCGTTTTGCGTGTTGCGTTAGTGTGTGTTTTGGGTCGTTTTTGTTGGTTTGGGCCGTTTTGTAGATTGTTGGGCTGTTTTTGTGGCTTGTCTTAATAGGACGTTCCCATATTGTGCTCGTGTTGTGCTTATAATGACTAAAAATGACATTCATTTTTACGATAATGCAAATTCAAATTAATACGCTAAAAATGACTAAAACGTTTTAGACACTTTTGTACCGTTTCGTCTTATTTAAAAACATGCATGAAAGTCCTTTTCGTCATCGGGTTTGTTTTTTTTTTTTGTTGGGGGGGGGGGGGGGGGGGGTACGGATACGGGTATCTACATGTACGCCCAGAAAATCGCGTACGTCTCAAGCTAGCAAGGACATACACTTTGACTCGGAACCGGAGCGTACCTTTCTAGCATGCAAGAACTTACTAAAGGAACTAGAAGCCATATTCACCGAGGAAGCTCACGTTGAACCTGAACCTCAAATCAAAATCATGGTGAAGCTATCCGATCACTCAAAATTCCTACAGGCAATGCTATGCCGGACATTGCGGCGAATAACTTTGAGATCAAGCCGACGTTCATTAGCTTAATCGAGCGTAGTCAATTTGGGGGAATCCCCGGTGAGGATCCTAACCTCCATGTTCAAAATTTTTGTGACTATTGCTCAACGATTAAGCAAGCCGGAATCACTCAAGATCAAATTCGGGAGATGCTATTCCCGTTTTCAATCCGAGATGAGGCGAAATTGTGGCTAAACTCTTTGAATCGGGTAGCTTTGGGAATCACCGATTGGAACTCCCTTGTCTTGGCCTTCTATCAAAAATATTTCCCACCGGAAAAGACGGTCATGCTTAGGAGTCAAATCACAAGTTTTAGACAACGGGGTGACGAGTCTTCGTTTGTTCCGTGGGAGAGATACAAGGACTTACAACGCCAATGTCCGCACCATGGGCTACATAAATGGTTTATCGTCATGCAGTTCTACAATGGTTTTTATAGTGAGTTTCACCAAGTGTTTGACTCGGCGGCGAATGGACGGTTTGACAACATCGACGTAGATGAGGCTCATGACACCATTGAGGCTATGGCAATTCATGATGCTCACTATGGTAATTCGAGGAGTACACCGAGGGCCGATGGTAAGCATGATGTCGACGCATTGACGTTGCTTACGGCCAAGCTCGAGTCGATGAGTGCAAAATTGATCAAATGCAAGAGGGTAGTCGTTCCTCACATGCTCCAGGACAAACGGTGCCCGCTATGCACTCTTCCTTTGATTAACCATGCGATTCATGTGGGATGTCCGGCCACTCTTCCTTAGAATGTCGAGGTATGTAATCTCAAACTCACCATGTTCATGCTTTTCAAACACACCCTCAAAATAACCCCTACTCTAACTGCTATAATGACGGCTACAAAAACAACCCCAACTTTTCTTACAAGAGCTCCAATGTTTTAAATCCACCACCACAACAACCACAACACAACCCACGACAAAATTTCACTCCTAATAATGCACCCCGTCCTTATAATCTGTTGGGCTTTAATCGCCCACGTTTTCAAGCACCGATTGCACCTCCACCGGCCACTGATCCTATGAACGAGATGAAGCCATGATGGATCAAATTTAAAAAATCGAGAGGCTATCATGGCTCTAATGGTGAAACAAGCCCAAGCTAAGGACGCTACTATCCAATCCTTAGTTGCTCACAACAAGATGATGGATACTCAACTTGCGCAATTGGCTTCTTTTACCCAAACAAGGGCACCCAGAGCGCTTCCGTCTCAGCCCAAGCAACCTCACGAGTCCGTAAATGCCATTACATTTCGGAGCGGTACACACTACGACACGCCGCCTATGCCTGATGTTGATGCACCACCCTCGAAGGTGGTAAGTGAGGTAGACCCTAACCTATTCCCTAATGATATGCATGTTACACGTAATGCTTTTGCACGTGATAAGAGCAAGGAGAGTGTCGTGAGCAAGGGTGTACACGTCGGGCAACACGAGGTCGAAGACGCAACCGTGCAAAGGCAAGCTGTTGGAGCTGGTGTCCTCCACAGTTAGTGTGATTAATTTATTAAATCTCTTACAGGATCACAAAGGATACTTGTATTTAAAATCAGCTGATTAACGTCTATCGGTAACGGTTGGCTTGCTAGAAAGTTTGACGTTACTGTCATATAGATGGCGGTGATCAGCTGGTCCTTATCGGTCACACCTATAGGACGATTTTATGAAATTTAATGTGATTACATTGATGCCTTAAATATATCTAAGCAGTTAGAAATTTGGAAATGTATTTGAATAATTATTTAATGTGATTAAATAGATTATTGTTATACGGTTACATAAATTAGTGGGTGAGCTGAATTAAATGTTAATTCAGCTAGATGAGCTGGATTAAGTGTTAATTCACATGTGTATAATAGTTATGAGCTACATTTATATTATAAATATATTTGATATTTATAGTTAAAGT
Source organism: Dianthus caryophyllus (assembly GCA_023091065.1). Taxonomy (NCBI): domain Eukaryota; kingdom Viridiplantae; phylum Streptophyta; class Magnoliopsida; order Caryophyllales; family Caryophyllaceae; genus Dianthus; species Dianthus caryophyllus. The sequence continues at coordinate 26,042,350 of CM041526.1, read as the reverse complement.
GATGCTATAAGTTATGTTATTTAATCTATTGTATTATACGATAGTCAATTAATTAAATACATATTATACATATTATTTTACATGTAATGTACATTTGAAATATAATAAAAAACAAAATACACACAATACACACACACTTGTGTCGTGTGGTATATATGTATGTATAATGTTTTTTATTTGTTTATTTAAGTAAGTAATGGGTAGTTAATTGTTTATTAACCTCCATCTAGCATTACTTAATTAAACTACCCACTAACTAAGTAACTTCTCCACTAAACTACACTACTAAACTAATTATTCTACTCATAAGATGATGAGAAAAATATTGTTGTTGATGTATGTGTGTGTCGTGTATGTTGGAGAGAAAAAGAGAGTTTTTGTCTCATATTTTTCACTCATCACATTTTCATATTACTTCATATATTACTTGTAATATATACCTTGTTTTCTAGTATAAACACAAGGCATTTCATAAGGCGTTTTGGGTGCAACTTATAAGAGATATTCTGCGTTGAATATTGGTTTGTAAAACGTAACTCGGGTACGTTTTAGGAAGTTCTTAGGCCTTTCATTCAAGTTTAAGAAAGGTTATTTCTATGATCTTGTTATTCATATTACTATCGTTTTGTATAATCTTGGGCATGTTAATACGATTAACATTTTAGTAGTAATATCGAGTTTTATATTCCTACACAAGCCACGGCCAAAAGGTGCACATGTGGATGGTGGGCTGAACGAGAAGGAGAAGGAGCGAGCTCAAGACAAGCCGGTGGAGCCGCCGATCAAGATAAGGTTGCCATTCCCGAGCCGCGTGGTACAGTTCAAGCTAGACACGCAGTTTGGTAAGTTTATGGTGGTTGTGAAAGACCTCAATGTAATGGTTCCCTTCACTGAATTAATCACACAAGTCCTCGCTTATGCAAAGTTTCTTAAAGACATCCTTACTAGTAAACGATCTTTCAATGAGCTCGAGACTGTGACTTTTACTGCGGAATGCACCGCAGTTTTACAAAACAAGTCTCCACCTAAATTGAAAGATCCGGGTAGCTTCTCTATACCTTGCACCATTGGTACTGTTTCAATTGATAACGCTTTATGTGATTTGAGGACAAGCGTGAGTGTAATGCCGTACTCGGTATGAGAGAAGATGAACATGGGCGCTTTAAAGGTTACTAACATCTGTAGATACCCGTATCCGTACCCCCCCAAACAAAAACCCTATGATGAAATGGACTTGTTGCAAAAAGCATGTTTTAACGTAATGTCAAAACGGTACATTTTGTCGAAAACATTTTAAGTCATTTAATGCATAAAATGAGTTATTTGCATGTCGTGTAAAATGAATATTCGCTTAGTCATTTTATTTAAACCGACCCAACACAAAAACAAGCCCACGCACCAAAAACAGGCCCACAAACGAAGGCCCAACAACACACAAAACACAAAAACAGCCCTTTTACAAAGACCCAAAAGAACACCTAAACACTCCTCCCGAGGCGTGAGCCGCTCAAAACCGAGCTCACGTCAAAACACATTTCACAAAAACAAAGCAATACAAGACAAAAACACTTTTTTGGCCCGAGACCCGAAAAAGCCAATAAATACACCCAAGCAAGCCTCCCAAGGCGTCAGACGCTCAAGCCGACCTCACGTCTAAACACATTTCACAAAAACAAGTCAATACAAGACAAAAACAACTTTCGGCCCGAGACCCGAAAAAGACACGAAATACGAAACACGAAACACGAAACAGACCCGGAGTATGTCGGCCAAAACAAGATCACCAACACAAACACCCTAAGTATCATACGCATACACATACGCAAGCAACAAATACGTCACAAAACAACAAAAAACAAAATTTAAATCACCAGTGAACAGGCGATTTAAATTTAAATAGCCAGTGAACAGGCGATTTAAATTTAAATAGCCAGTGAATAGGCGATTTAAATTTAAATCACAAGTTCAATGGCTGATTTTCATTTAAATCGCCTGTTGACAGGCGATTTAAATATTGTTTTGGCGGCTCAAAAAATACACCCCTTATTCAATCCTTTACAACCATGATTTTTCACCCGATGAATTGTCATCACTCTTTCTCAATCTACGCCTCATGTACACTCGACTTATACGGGTTCCTAACCCGACCCGGTATTGGCAATAGCGAACGTATTAATATGTCTGATTTGTAGCAATTCGGATTCAGAATCCGTTTAAAGCTCGCCAATATCGCATAAACAACGACTCAATATCACTAAAGCAAACCGACGTCACTTTTACATTATGCAAATTCTCATTTACGCATTAAACGACTAAACATGATTTCGATAAAATTTGTACTGTCTTCATTAGTCTTAAAAACATGCAAAACTGAGGGTTTTAAACAAACTTTTTACATACACATGAGTCGGAAAAACACTTAAATGATAATTCAAATAATGAATTACCGTTTTTGTGCACATTTCCTATAGTAACCCGTCATAGCTATGACGTTTACATTCGCTTTTACGCATATTTATCGAGTCATATATCGCACTTGTACGTAGCGGTCTGCATTTACTCAAACATCGAACAGTACACTATTTTCAAGCTAGTAATGGCTATGTTTACGTAGGCTTTTCAATTAGAGTTTTTCATAAAACATTTTGACAAACTTTTGGAGAGTACCCTCACCCCGAACCTGCTCAGGTTTCACAATTGCCTTACACGGATAGGTATCGACGCCCCTTGAACTCTAAGATTCGCGTCTTCGAGTCCAAAACGCGCCGAACGGGTACAAATTCCCTTATAATTTGGTGGCGACTCCGAAAACGGCTTTTTAAATGATTTTTCAATATTTCTTTAAAATGCTTTAAACAAATTACGCAATGACATACCCCTTAGCTAATCGAGCGAATGACCCGCGAGAGCAGCGCTTTTCCTACGCGCCGCTCCATGACGCGGTAACGCATTTTTCCTGCGAGGCGCATTCAGCCCCGGCGCCCCCACGTAGGGCGAGGTCGGGCGCGCGTAGGGCGTCGATAGGTATACTCGCGGCGACGCGATATCCGGTACCTTCAGTTGGCGACTCCGCTGGGGACGAGCTGTTTTTATTTTTCAAGAAAATTAGCTTTTTCTTTTATTTAAAAACACAAGAGGTGAGACTTGAAAACTTGAAAACAGTTTTAAAATTTGATGTTTGAGCACATGCAACCTTTTGAGTCGAATCCTCCTGATTCATAACCACACCCCTCGAGGGACGGCCCCTAGTAACGCTCGCTTCATAAGTGAGATAACTCTGGACACGTCGATCTCTCACCTCTCCACGATTACAAGTACGGCATCCGTACAAACGATCGTAACCAGTTGAACTTGGACGCTCTAGGACCCGTATTGAATTCACACTTAAACGTGTGCAATCTTGCGGATAACCCTACCCAAACGTTGCGGGAATGACTGGAGGGAACCTTACCCGATAAGCCAAAAACCGTGTCTATACGTACAGGTGCGAAGCTATAGTACCCTGACACAGCCAAGTCGTATCACCCTGTCAAAATAAACCTACAAAAACACTAACAAGTAGCTAGCGACAAGCAGGATCGTATCCACAGAGAAACGGCGTAGTTTTAAGCTAAAAACGGAGTAAACAGGTCTAACTCAAAGGTATGAAAAAGAGTTTGTTTGAACTAAACTAAGGCAAGAGTAAAGATGAATAGAAATATATAAGGAGAAAGATTAGGGCATCGGGTTCATTATGACAATGATTCAGGAACTCAAATTTATAAGAAGGAAGCGATAAACTGTGCAAATGAGTAGGTTTATAAAACGCTCTCTCGAGTCAATTTTAGCCTTAAGCAAATTTAGCGGGCTCTCGCAACTTACTAAATTCAACTTATCAATCTCGCGTAAGTCTAGTTTTAACTCGGCTTTCGATCTTAAATTAAAACTTACTCAGGTTCAATTAAACTCAGACAAATCGTTGATCAGGCGAAATAATCCTAATTCAATTGGCATAAAACGCGTAGAAAGAAATCAAGTGCACAAATTATTCAACCAATTTAATCCTAAAACATGTTCCTGAACCAAATATCACAAATTCCCCTAAACCCTAATTGGGAAATTAGCTACTCATAACTAGGGCAAAACAATAACAATAATAATAAGACATGATAAAGGAAATAGAAGCAAATAAATAAACCTGGATTAAAAACGGAGTACTGACGATTACAAAAGAACCAATCTTGGAAACTAAACTAAAGCTTTTGAGAGTTTTGAAAGAGAGAATAAACTAAGCAGTAACTAAACCTAAGGAGTAAACTAAAAATAAAAGCATAAAGTAAAGATAGTTTTCCAATTCACGTCCTAATAGTTTATATATATGTTTCCAAAAAAACCAACTCGAATTAAATCAAACTGACACGAAAATACGAAGCGACCGGCCGGCCGCCTGCCGGTCCACCAGACCGGCCGGCCTGGCTAGCCTGGGCTGGGCTCTTCCCTTCATCTTGGGCCTCATTCCACTTTATTCCTTAGTTTTGGGCCTCAAATACTCGTGGCCCTTTGATCTTCTTGTCTTATGTTCGTCTTCCCGAGCTCCCGTGTAGGCTCGAGCTTGGTCTTGTAGTCTTGATTCTCGTAATGCTCCAATCGTCCCGGGTTTAGGCTCAAAACCACCAAAACCTGCAAAATGTAAATAAAAGGCAGCAATATCGAGAAATATAACAAATAGCTCATAAAACTAGTAATTGAGGATACCGGATCGGGATCCCTTCTCGACGCCCCGCTCGCGCCCGCCCTCGAAAATGTGTCATGGGGCGGAATGCACGGCGCGGGAAAATGTATGTGAAAGAGCGGCGCGTACAAGCGCGCTCTGCGGGTCTTGCTCGAGTTGCTATGGGGGATGTCATTGCGTAATTTGTTTAAAGCATTTTAAAGAAATATTGAAAAATCATTTACAAGCGGCGTTCAGAGTCGCCACCAAATTATGAGGGAATTTGGACCCGTTCAGCGCGTCTTGGACTCGAAGACGCGAATCTTAGAGTTCAAGGTGCGTCGATACCTATCCGTCTAAGGCAATTGTGAAACCAGAGCGGATTCGGGGTGAGGGTACTCTCCGAAAGTTTGTCAAAATGCGTTATGAAAAACGGTTATCGAAAAGCCTACGTAAAAGTAGCCATTACTAGCTTGAAAACAGTGTATAATTCGATGTTTGAGCAAATGCAAACCGCTACGTACAAGTGCGATATGTGACTCGATAAATATGCGTAAAAGCAAATGTATACGTCAAAGCTATGACGGGTTGCTATAGGAAATGTGCACAAAACGATAATTCATTGTTTGAATAATCATTTAAATACTATTTTCCGACTCATGTGTATGTAAAAGTTTGTTTAAAACCCTCAGTTTTGCATGCTTTAAGACTAATGAAGACAGTACAAGTTTTGTCGAAATCATGTTTAGTCGTTTAATGCGTAAATGAGAATTTGCATAATGTAAAGTGGTGTCCGTTTGTTCATTGTTAATTGTGTCGTTGCTTATGCGATATTGGCGAGGTTTAAGACGGATCAGAGGTCCGAATCGCTACAACCGTATTACGAATACGGGTTATGATCGCAATACCGGGTCGGGCCAGGACCCCGTTTTTGAGTCGAGTGTAAGTGAGGAGTAGATAGAGAAGAGAGTGATGATAATTCATGCTTTGAAATGAACGAATAAGGGGTGTATTTATAGGGATTTCGAGCCGCCAAAGTGCAGAAACAGGGGAAAATCGCCAGTCAACTGGCGATTGTCAGGAAAATCGCCCGATTAATCGGCGATTGTCGAGAAAATCGCCGCTTAAATTGGCTATTTTCTTAATCGCCGATTCATCGCGATTTTTAGGCTTTGTAGCGTATTTGTTGCTTGCGTATGTGCTTACGCACGTGTGTATGGGTGTGTGTGCCGTAAGGTCGCAGGCTTTGTCGAGGATAATGTTGGGTCGGGCGTGTTTAGTGTTTCGTGCTTTTTGGTCTCGGTAAAACGCGTTTATGTCTTGTATTAAATTGTTTTTGTGAAATGTGTTTAGGCGTGAGCTCGGCTTGGCGTCTTACGCCTCGGAGGCGTGCTCGGAGTGCTTTTGTGGGCTTTTTGGTCTCGGGCGAAAAGTGTTTTTGTCTTGTATTGAATTGTTTTTGTGGAATGTGTTTAGACGTGAGCTCGGCTTGAGCGTCTTACACCTCGGGAGGCGTGCTCGGGTGTTTTTGTGGGCTTTTCTTGTGTGGAAAAAGGCTCGTTTTCATGTTGGGTCGGCTTAAATAAAATGACTAAACAAATACTCATTTTACACGACATGCAAATAAATCATTTATGCGTTAAACGACTTAAAATGTTTTCGACAAAATGTACCGTTTTGACATTACGTTAAAAACATGCTTTTTGTGAAAAGTCCATTTCATCACAGGGTTTGTATTTGGGGGAATGCGGATCTGGTATCTGAGCCCCAGTTTGACTGAGCTTGGACTAAAGCGCTAGTCAAACTTAATGATAGTATCCGGACCATTACAGTCTCGATACCACCTGGCGGCGCTAAGCATGTGTCTCGAGGGAGAGACGAGGACTTAGTGCCGGGAAATGCGGGGAGGGACAACATGTTTTAGGACATGACGGTCTGCGCATGTTTAAAGGCGTGCCTGCCTGTTGACGTCTGGTGTCTTTGAGCCGTCTGCTGATGTCGGATGCTTCTTGATGGCGTTTTGTAGTCTAGCCGAACTTTGTGTCGTGCGTGAGATGGTTGCTGATGTTGAATGTTTCGAGATGGCGTTTTGTAGTCTAACCGAACTTTGTGTTGTGTGAACGCTTGCTCGCGTGCTTGTGCTCATGTATGAGTGCTTGTGTTCATGTATGAGTGCTTGTGTTTTGATATTCTCTCGTAAAGAGTGTAATGCTTGGATGTATTGTTTGCAAAAAGAGGGTGCGTGTTTACGTGTTTAACTCGTAAAAGCGGTATGTGTTTGACTCGTAAAAGAGGCTTGTGTATAGTGCTTGACTCGTGAGAGAGGCTCGTGTACAGTGTTTGACTCGTAAAAGAGGTACGTGTTTAAGGTGTTTGACTCGTAAAAGCGGCTCGTGTTTGGTGTTTGGCTCGTAAAGAGGCACGTATTTGGTGTTTGACTCGTAAAAGAGGCATGTGTTTAGATTGTTTGACTCGTGAAAGAGGCATGTGCTTATGTTTGACTCGTAAAAGAGGTATGTGTTTGACTCGTAAAAGAGGCTTGTGTAAAGTGCTTGACTCGTGAGAGAGGCTCGTGTACGGTGTTTGACTCGTAAAAGAGGTACGTGTTTAAGGTGTTTGACTCGTAAAACAGGCTCGTGTTCGGTGTTTGGCTCGTAAAAGAGGCATGTGCTTGTGTTTGAGAAATATCCGTATTCGACTCGTGAGGAGTATACGTATTTGTGATTTGTAACTCGTAAAGAGTGCATTTGTTTTGAAAAATATACGTATTGAACTCGTGAGGAGTATACGTATTTTGATTTGTAACTCGTAAAGAGTGCATTTGTTTTGAAAAATATACGTATTGAACTCGTGAGGAGCATACGTATTTTGATTTGTAACTCGTAAAGAGTGCATTTGTTTTGAAAAATATACGTATTGAACTCGTGAGGAGCATACGTATTTTGATTTGTGACTCGTAAAGAGTGTATTTGTTTTGAAGAATATACGTATTGAACTCGTGAGGAGCATACGTATTTTTGATTTGTAACTCGTAAAGAGTGTATTTGTTTTGAAAAATATACGTATTGAACTCGTGAGGAGCATACGTATTTTGATTTGTAACTCGTAAAGAGTGTATTTGTTTTGAAGAATATACGTATTGAACTCGTGAGGAGTATACGTATTTTGATTTGTAACTCGTAAAGAGTGTTTTTGTCTTGACTCGTAAAGAGTGTTTTTGTCTTGACTCGGAAAGAGTGTTTTTGTCTTGACTCGTAAAGAGTGTTTTTGTCTTGACTCGTAAAGAGTGTATATGTTTTCACTCGTAAAAGAGGGTTTTTGTTTTGACTCGTAAAGAGTGTATATGATTGGCTTATGTTTTTGAGCGTTCTTGATCATGTTTTGCGTTTGAATGTCTTGCGCTTAATGCTGTTGTTGAGTGTCTGTATTTATGTCTTGAGACGCATGTTTTTCTCGTGTCGGAATGTTCAGTTGTTTCTGCAATTATGCTAGTGCTTATGTTTCTGTCTATGTCTGTGCTTTGGTTGTTTATTTGAAAGTGATGCCTAACATGAGGCAGTTTTAAGGTTTTGTTAAACCTGTTTTTGCGTGAGGCAGTTTGAGGTGTTGCTAAACCGTTTTTAAATGAGGCAGTTTGAGGTATTGCTAAACCGTTTTTTGCGTGAGGCAATTTGAGGTGTTGCTAAACCGTTTTCGCGTGAGGCAATTTGAGGTGTTGCTAAACCGTTTTTGTGTGAGGTGATTTGTTCATGTTGTAGCGTGATCGTGTGTTGCGTTTGTTTATGTTATGTTGGTTTGTTCTATCAGGTGTATAGTTTGTCTTGCCGTCAGGAGAAAGTTGAGCTGAACCTAGTTTTGAATTAGCTCTGCTAGTGCTTTTTGTTAGGTGTCTTGTTGTGGAGAGAGATTGTTTTCTCGTTTGAACCTCATGTTCGGGATTTGCCTTTTGGTGCTCGCGTTCTGTTGCTTTTTAAAGTGCATGTGCGTGTTTGTGTCTAATTGTGAAGTGTGCGTAACGAGCTTTGCTGAGGTTTGTTGCTATGTTTGTCATGGGTGCTGCAGCTCGTGTTGTTGCTTCGTGCACATCTGTTAGCGGTGTTATGTATGTGTGAGGTTGTGTATAATCGGACTTGGATGTATGTGTTGCTATATGTGATGTTTGGGATATGTGATTTGTTGTGGTTGCTTATTGTTTTGTAGGCGTATGTCTGCTTGGGAGGTAGTTGTTTATGTTTTTGTTCTGAGTTTTGTGTTGTAAACCCGCTTGGGATGTATGCTAGGACGCATCCTCATGTGAAGGGAATGCTTTTGCGTGTTGCATTTTGAAAGTTAAAACCTTGCGGGTGTTTCGTGTGCTTGTGTGTGAAAAAGGTTACCGGCGGTCTGTAGGATACGCCTGAACCGTGAATGTCTGTGCTGTGCGGAGGAAAAACTTAGTGGTTTTGCTTTTAAAGTTAGCCCCCAGTTTGAGTCAGTTTTTGATGTTAAAACGTTAGTCAAACTTATAGTAGCTGTGTGTCTCTTTGCTTTAGAATGTAGACCGTGGATTGAGCTGTATTCCTGCTTTTTGATTTTGCTTTTGTGTTTTGTTGTTGTTTGTGTATGGTTTTGCGTTGCAAGGTGTTTTTGATATCTTTTTGAGAAAATGTTGTGTCGACTGTGCCCTTGACGAGCGTGTCGTTTTTGTGTTGACTTTGCCTTTGACCTTGTTAAGTGTCGGGCGTGTCATTGTGTTGAATGTCGCTTCTGAACCTTTTGGGTTTTGAGACAAATTTTGTGATGACTATGCCTTTGACTTGCCTAAGTCTCAAGCGTGTCGTTTCGTATTGAATGCCGGTTATACTTTCTGTAAGGATACCTGGGTATCTATGCTCATGGAATAAAGCCGGCGTGGTTCTGGATGCATTTGAAAGGTTTGCTACCTTGCACGTGTTTAAGGACATGTATGTCCGTCGTGTATGATTAAGGACATGTCGGTCCGTCGTACAAGTTTAGGGACATGTCGGTCCGTCATACATGTTTAAGGACATGTCGGTCCGTCGTACATGTTTAAGGACATGTCGGTCCATCGTACATGTTTAAGGACATATCGGTCCGTCGTTCATGTTTAGGGACATGTCGGTCCGTGGTGCAAGCTCCTGTTTGGATGATGATTGCGAGATTTTTGTTTAGAGATGTCTAGTTGCGGGCCTATTAAAATAGGGCTTTTGCTTGTGTCTTGTTATTGTGGAGTTTTGGGATGTTCGTGAGAACATCTTTTTGTTGGCCTATTGAAGTAAGGCTTTTGTTTTTGTTGTTGTAGGGTGTTTGTAATGAAAATTTGTTTGTGGGCCTATCGAGGTAGGGCTTTTGCTTTTGTTGTTAAATGGTGTTTGCAATAAATATCGGTTTGTTTGTGGGCCTATTAAAGTAGGGCTTTTGCTTTTTGTTTGTTTAGGTTGTTCGTGAGGAACATTTGTTTTTGTTTGCCTATTGAAGTAGGGCTTTTGTATTTGTTGTTGTAGTGTGTTCGTGAAGAACATTTGTTTTTCTTTGCCTATCGACGTAGGGCTTTTGTTTTTGTTTTGGGATGTTTGCGAGGAACATCTGTTGGTAGACCTATCGAGGTAGGGCTTTTGTTTTTGCTTTGGGATGTTCGCGAGGGACATCTGTTTGTAGACCTATGGAGGTAGGGCTTTTGTTTTTGCTTTGGGATGTTCGCGATGAACATCTATTTTGCAGGCCTATCAAGGTAGGGATTTCGTTTTGGGATGTTTGCGAGGAACATCTATTTTGTCGTGTTTGCATGTGATCTAAGGTGAGGTGCTAGCCCCCCTGTTTTTGTGGGTTTGGAGGTGTATGTTGCATTATGGTGCTCTGGTTGACTGTTGTTTTTGTAGTTAGTTATTGTGATGTGTCTTGTAGTGTTTTGAGTAAGGTGTCTCGATGGCCCAGGTAGAGTGTGTTTGTCTTTGTTGTGTGTAGTCATTGCACTGATGCGTTTGAGCGCGTTGTGGATGCTTACTCATGTCATGCTCTTTGTCAACTTTGCCTTTTGCATTGTACCTGCAGGGTTAGTGCTCAAGAAAAGACTATATCTGAAATGTGTTTTTCAAAAAGAGTCGTTCGAAAATGCAAAGTGTTTTTGAAAATGCTTTCGTTCAAAATGTATTAACCCGAGTGTTGAGTTAATTTTTGAAAAGTGCTTTTGAAAATGATGACGAGCTGTTTGAAGGACGTGTTGCCTCGTACATGCTTAAGGGCATGCCGGCCCGTGATAGCGTTTTGAAAACTGAAAAGTTTTGAAAAGGGCGGTTTGAATGTCGCCAAATTGTATTGGACGCCAAAATTGCGTGTTGATTGGAAGAGAATCGACTCGATGTGTGAGTCGATGTTTATGGAATGCTTGAGATGCCGAAAACTTTGAAAAACAAAGACGAATCATATGCGTGACTCGAGACTCGATGGTTGCATGAATCTCACATTTGGGAACACGTGCGTTGTTAGAGCCCCCAGTGGTTTTTGCTTGTCTTCGGTAGGATGTTGTTATTCCTGCAAAACAGAGTTAAACTGAAAAGCAGAGTACTACTCCTAGGTCTAGGACAACTTTGCCTCGACGTATTTGTTTTAGATGCCTTGATAAAGGAACAATTTGCTTTTTGGGTTGTGATTTTGATGTGGACATGTCCTTAGCTTAGTGAGCTTTAGACGGAAGAATGTTTTGTGGATTTTTGTAAAGGGTTGGTTGAGCTCGGGTGAGCGGCCTACGTATCCACGATGGTGGAATCAAACCGGCGTAGTTCGGGGTACATGTTTAAGGACATGTCGGTCCGTGAATTGTGTTTGTTTTTGTTTTGTATTTGAACCTGCATGTTTAGGGGCATGCCAGCCCGAGAGTTGTGTTTACTTTTTGTAAAGAGTTTGAAGGTGCATGTTTAGGGGCATGCCGGCCCGTGAAATGTGTTTGTAAAAAGGTGCATGTTTAAGGACATGCCGGTCCGTGAAGTGTGTTATGTGTTTAACCTTGATACATTGCATTCTAAGGGTAGGTTCTCCTTAGTTGATCCAGGCCGCTTGTTGCTACTGCTTGGTCTTCGATTTGGACTTTCAAAGACCTTGCCACATGTTTGTGGGCTTCGATGTTTCTCGCTTCGCCACTTGCTAGAGGGCTTTTTAGGCTTCTTTTTTTTTTTTTTTTTTTTTTTTTTCTCTTTGCATTTTGCTTTGTCCCTTGCTTCAGAGCTTCGAGACTATTTTTGCTTTTCTCTTTTTTTTTTTTTTTTTATTTTGCCTTCTTTATTCTCGTTTGCATTTGAGAATATGTCACGCCCTTTATGGCTTGGGCTTGTGGTTTGACTTTGCTAGACCTTGCGGTTCAGTGGTCGCTTGTGATCGTATGTCTATCACGCCAGACCCCTCTGACAAGTTCGTTTGCTTATTAGGCATGCGATCGAGTACGCGGAGGGCGATCTAGGAATACTCGTACCTTTGGTCACGATCAAATTCATGATCACTATGGAGCTCCAAATTAATGGATCCTCCTCCAAAAGCAGCGGAGTAGTAGACCACAAGCTGACTACCAGACCTTAGGTGTTTAGTCGTCGGAAGCCTTCTTGTTTTTGTTTCTTGTATTGTTGTTGTCTTTGACCTTTGTATCTGGTCCAGACCTCCTTCGGATGACTACTCCTAGGATGCAATGTATCTCGGTGCAGAATGAATTTTGTGTAAGAAAAAGAAGCTGAGTTGTGGGCAAACTTGTTCCTTTATCAATTTGTTAAAATGTCGTACTCAAAGACTCGATTGTCCTAGACTGACAGAGATTGACTCGATGCTTAAGACTCGACCCGTATTGAAAACATTGCAAGCCGCTTAATGTGGTCCGCGAGACCGTCATTGGTGCCTTGGTGGATGCTCTGCTGGATGCTCGAGACGCGCATGTCTCAAATGTGGTTGATGCTTGCATCGATACTCGGTTCACGTATACGTAGATTCGACTTTGATCTTGCAAAAGTTTTGTTTTTGACAAAAGCGGGATGCTTGTTGAGCAGAAATGCGTTGTCACATTTTGGCTCGATGCAAAAGGTATTTTGAGATCGAATCCGATTAGCCCGTGCTAACGGTGTGTCGTTATGGGCTTGTCGTTGGATTGCGATGAAAACGTGAGTCGATTCGGAGTAGCGATAGGCTATTGAATCGAGGATGTTTGAAAATGCGATGAAGATGGTTATGCTCGTTTTCATGCATTTTGTTTGAAGGAGGGTTAGATTGAAGCGACGATGAGCCACTTGGTTTAACTGTGGAGAAACCGTGGGATGATGCTAGTTCATTTGTGTTGTTTCGTGAAAGAGAGATGTTTGGATTAAAATGGCGGTAGGCCATTTGAACCGTAGATTTCGAAAATGCTTATTTCGAAAGAGATGTTAAGAGGCCGTGGTCGCTTGATTTGCTTTTGCGAAGAGGTCCACGAGAATGGGTTACCACTCTCGGGTTTGAAAATGCTTTGTAATAAATGGAGTTCTTATGGCCGGCGAGTCACGTAGCTCATTTATGTTTTGGAAATGTCACAAGAATAAAGTGATTATTCTTGGATGCTTTGAAGAGATTGCTTGTGTGGGTCAAACCATCATGACTATGGGTCATTCGGTTCGAGGGAAGGATTTTTGGAAAATGTTATTTCAAAAATGTGATGAGGATTTTGTGAAAACCGCTTGTCGTGCTTTGACAAAATGTTCGGGAGGTGTTTGAGCTAGAGACGCATTGACACGTTTCTGACTTGATGTTTAAAGCGTTTTCATTGAATCCGATTGGCGCATGTTAACGGCGTGTCGTCGTTGGCCTATCGTAGGATTGCGATAGAATTGCTTAGAGTGAACCCGCGTTAGCGATAAGCTAGTTCAGTGGGTAGGTTTGTATGTCCACATGCTTTTTGTTTAAGAGGAATTGGGTCGAGATGGTTATAGGCCATTCGAACCAATGAAAAGACTGCGAGATTGGGTTTGGCCATTCTCGGGCTTTGTTTGCTTGTAAAAGATGATGTTTGTTGAATCAGGCCGACTTTGGGTCGTTTGGCCCAATGAGATTTGCAAAGTGCTTTATTTGAAAAGTTGAGAAGGCCCGGGGCCGCATAAAGTCCAAAAAGAATGTTGTGTAATTCTTGGGTTTGGGCTAGTGAAAGTGTTTTGCTAGAAATCGGCATACGATGACCGTGAGTCGTGTAGTCTATTGACGTTTTTGTAAGGTCTCGGGAATGTAGTGATTATTCCCGGACGGTTGCAGAGATTTGCGACTGGGTCGAATCGAACTAGGTATAGACTAGTTGACTTGACACAAAAATTTGAAAAATGTTATTTCAAAATATGAAGGGTCGGGCCGCTTAGAATGAAAAATTTCCAAGAATGTGACGATATTCTTGGGTTTCAATTCGCTTTATGAAAATGCTTTGAGATAAATAGGTTACGATGGCCAAGGGCCATGTAGTCTATTTGTACTTTGACAAGATTTGGGAATGTGAGGATTATTCCCGAGTGACTTGTAAAGAGTGCTTAGTGGGTCAAATGGAAATAGTGAAAGACTATTTGGTTTGACCCGGGATTTCGATAAGTGTTTATTTCGAAGTTGAGGGAATTTTGAAACGTGATTATTTCAAAATGCAAAAGTTTTGCTTGTCTTGTAAAAACACGGATATTTTCGAAAAGAGCTTATTTCAAAAATGAGAGTGTGTTGCTTGTTTTGCAAAAGCGATAAGATTTTTGAAAAGAGCTTATTTCAAAAATGAGAGTGTGTGGCTTTAGGAACGATGTTGTGCCTAGGAAGCCTTTTTGAGGCGAGAATGCGTGCGCGCATCTCGTCTCGATGTTAAAACGTGTTTGCTTTGTATCTGTCGAGCCCATGATAACGGTTCATCGTTGAGGGCTCGAGCCTAGATGCATGGAAAAAGATTCGACTTGAGAGCGTTTAGCTAGTTAAGTCGGAGATGCTTGAAATGCGATGAGAACGGTTCTGCACGTTCTGCCGTTTTTGCTTTGAAGGTGCTTAGTCGGCGCGACTATAGGTCGTTTAGACTAGATGAAAAAGTCCGTAGGACTGCGCTTGGGCATTCCTGGATTTGCTTGGTTGTAAAAGTGATCCTTGGGATGAAATAGCCGAAGAAAAAGCCTGCGGGAGTGCGTTTGGCGTTCGGAGCTTTGCTTGGTTGTAAAAGTCCGAGGGAGTGCTTTTGGGCATTCCCAGGCTTTGCTTGATTGTTAAGATGATGCTTGGGCCTGAAATGGCCGTGGAAGAAGTCCGAGGGAGTGCTTTTGGGCATTCCCGGGCTTTGATTAGGGATTCCCGTGTTTGCTTAGGGATTGCTTTTGGGCATTCCCGTGTTTGCTTAAGGATTGCTTTTGGGCATTCCCGTGTTTGCTTAGGGATTGCTTTTGGGCATTCCCGTGTTTGCTTAGGGATTGCTTTCGGGCATTCCCCAGGCTTTGCTTGATTGTAAAAATGATGCTTGGGCCTGAAATGGCCGTGGGAAAAGTCCGAGGGAGTGCTTTTGGGCATTCCCGGGCTTTGCTTGGTTTGAATATTTTGAAAAATGTTATTTCAAAAGTGCTTAAAAACGGGCGTGTGCCGCTTTATATGTTGTGAAAAAAAATCATCGAGGACATGTTGTTATCCTCGAGTTTGATTTCCAGAAAAAGGTTTGTATTAAAAGGACTATGACGACGAGGAGTCATGTAGTCTGCTCATGCTTTTGAAATGTCGATGGGAATTTTATGATTATTCCCGGGTTTTGTTTTGAAAAGATTGTTTATTTTGCTTAAAACCAAAACAGCTATTAGTTAGTCGGTTTGCAAAAATTTTGAAAAATGTTTATTTCAAAAATGTGTTGTGAGTATTGTTAAAACAACTCGTCGTGTTTTGACAAAATGTTTGGAAAGGTTTTGAGTTAGAGACGCGTTGACACGTTTCCGATCTCGATGTAAAACATGTTTTGTGCTTGAATCCTATGGGCCCCTATTAACAGTATGTCGTCGTGGGCTCATCGTTGGATTGTAGTGAAAAGTTTTGGATCCGACTCGAGATAGCTATAGGCTAGTCGAGCCGGGGATGTTAAAGTGTGTAAAAACGGTATTGCTCGTTTTCACGTGTTTTGTGTAAAATGAACTGAGTCACATGACTATAGGTCAGTTGATTCAGCGTAAACGACGGGATTGGGTATGACCATTCCCGAGTTTTGCTTGTTTGTAAGAGATGTTTGTCAAGTTGAAGTGACTAGGGGTCAATCGACTCGACGTGAGTTTTGTGAAAATGTTTGCAAAAGGCCGAGGCCGTTCGTTTTGAGTAAGTTCCGCAGGAATATGTTGATAATCCCTGGTTTTACAATGTGAAAATGCTTTGCTATAACTGAATTACATTGACCGTGAGTCGCGTAATCCGTTTACGTTTTTGAAAGGCCTCGCAAATATAGTGATTATTGTAGGGATCGGATCCCATTCACTAATCAAATATTAGTGTAAATCAAATTACTCTAATTTGATTTAGCAAGATCTATGTAGTACAAATTCACTTTGTTACAAGTTTAGAAATATTATACCTTTCTCAAAGGAAAATGGGCACAAATACAAGAACTCCTTTCTTGATTTGTTTCTTGAGCTATAAGTTAGGATGATCCTCCAAAACCGAGTTTCCAAACAAGGAAACCTCCTTTGAGATGCACCCAAGAACTACTCCAAAAACACTAAGGATCTTGAGCTAGAAATCACTTGGTGCTAACTTGATAATAAGTGAAATATTATTACTAACACTTAGTAATACTAGTACTATTTATTAGAACTAGCTTCTAATATATTTAGAGAGAAGTAGAAGAGAAAGTGAAGAAAAAAGAATGAATGAAAGTTCCATGCACTAACTCATTCTTTTGCCTTATGTTTTAATATGAAAACTAGCAAAAAAATGAAGAGTGTAGAGCACTCATTTTTTCGGCCCACTTGAAGAGAGGAGAGGACAAGAGTTCTCTTCTTGATTAGAGCAAATGTATGCATGTTAATCATTTTCTTACAACATGCAAAAGTAGGCATCCAAATGAATAAGACAAGGAGGAATCTTATTCTTCCTCTCTCCTTCATTTGGACGGCTAAAAGGCCCTATTAATGGGTCCAATTTGTTTTCAATATTTGTCCCACAAATACTTATAATTTATCACTTAATCATCTAATATGATAAAGTACAAATTATCAAATTGAACTCACAACTCTTCTTTAACATATATGTACACTTTCACATATATTAAAATGTACTTTTACCAAGCTCATTAGTAAAATATACATGATTAGTGAATTAACGATTAATCACTAATTCTCATCTCCTCCGATAATTTTATCGATATAAAATTAAATCACTCGAGTTCACAACTCGATTTCTCTCTAAATTAATTCAGCGACTAGCAGTTAGTCAATTTATCAAGTTACTAATTTAATCGTGATCTCATACAATTAATTAGCTTAAATATTTAGATGCCCTATAGGTGTGACTTAAAGGGATCAATTGATTACCGTAGTTCTCACGACAATAACGTCAAACTCTAGTCGACCAACCGTTATTGATTTACGTTAATCAATTGACAATAATACAGATTATCCCCATGTATTCTTTAATTGAGATTTATTAAGTAATGTCGCACTATTGTGGAGGACACTTACTCCAACAATCTCGCACTTGTCCGAGACAAGTTGTGCATTACCAATTCTCATGTACGTTTCACATCTCCCACTCAATGCAAGGTGTCCTACAGGCCGTACTTGCATTCTAAAGATATATATCATGAGTGGTTTGCTCGATAAGGAGAGTAGCTGTCTGACCGGGGAATCTACAGTAGGTTCTTACTGGCGTGGCCACGCGCATTTTCAAATGACTACTCCTCGAGTGGCCCAAAGATGTTTTACCCGACGAGGGTGGACATTTCCTTCCACTCGATTGTCTTTGTATAATGCAGATCACCATGACCCCAAAGATGCCCTTATAACCCCTTTCACGGCATGGCTTAGGACAAAATGAAAGTCACTCGGAAGCGCAGGCTCGAATAATCGGTTCAGTCAAAGAATCGACTCAAAGGAATACTATAGAATTCCCACCACGACCAGGTTTCAATCTCATTGAAAAGGAATTCTATAAGCGTCCTTGTCCGAAGCGAGTGTATCACGATGCCTGTTTATGCAAACGAGCAATCATCACTATGACCCCATGGTGTTGAACCCACCATCGAGCGACTTGCAATCTAGTCTCTTGAGACGTCACCTCATATGAGAGACTAGGGACCAAATACTTAGTTTATACCGCTCACTTGAATATGTTCAAAGTTGTCACACAACTATTCGGATAAACAAAGTATGCATTCAATAATGACTTAAAAGAGTAAATATACTCTAAACAATGAATGTTATTTTCATATATGTATTTGTATACTTTATCCATTACATATCTTGAAAACTAAAGGAAATCGTGCATACGCCTCAACCCCATAGAGGCGGTGTGAGCGTCATGCTTAGTCCTCGAAAGAGGCTTGGTTAAAGGATCAGCGATCTCATCGTCTGTCCTAACCTTACAAATATCTATTTCCTTCCTTTTTCACGTTATCTCTTATAACATGGTATTTCCTCAAAACGTGTCTAGACTTATTACTAGACTTGGGCTCCTTTACTTGAAAGATGGCCCCACTATTATCACAATAAATAGTGATTGGATTTGCGGCACTAGGGACTACTCTTAGTCCACCCAAGAACTGCCGAATCCATACAGCTTCTTTAGCAGCTTCCGAAGCTGCCAAATATTCAGCTTTTGTTGTAGAATCTGCAGTGACATCTTTGCTTGAAACCTTTTTCAGCAAACAGCACCCCCATTCAGCATAAAGACATAGCCGGATTGGGATTTTAAATCATCCCCATCGATTTGGAAACTTGCATCCGTGTAACCCTTTACACGCAGCTCAAGTTCTCCTCCAAACACTTGAAACGAATCCTTAGTTCTTCTCAAGTACTTAAGGATGTTCTTCACAGCTATCCAGTGACTCTCACCGGGATTAGCTTGATACCGGCTCGTCATGCTCAAGGCGAAAGTGACATCGGGACGAGTGCACATCATAGCATACATGATTGATCTTACAGCGGAAGCATAAGGGATCAATTTCATGCTTTCAATTTCCGCAGGAGTCGTAGGACATTGAGATTTCTTCAATGTTATTCCTACACTCATCGGAAGAAAGCCTCTCTTGGAGTCTTTCATATTGAACCTATCAAGAATCTTATCGATATAAGTTTCTTGACTTAATGCTAGTATCCTCTTGGATCTATCTCTATAGATCCGGATACCCAAGATGTGTTGTGCCTCTCCCAAGTCCTTCATTTGGAAATGGTTTCCCAATTCCACCTTTACCGAGTTCAGACTTGGAATATCATTTCCAATCAGTAGTATGTCATCCACATACAAAACAAGGAAGGTTACTTTACTCCCACTAAACTTCATGTACAAACAAGGTTCCTCGGCGCTTCGAGCGAATCCATGTTGTTTGATAACATGATCGAATCCATGATTCCAACTCCTTGATGCTTGCTTAAGACCATAAATGGATCTCTTAAGCTTGCATACTTTCTTAGGGTTAGATGTATCTACAAAACCTTCAGGTTGTGTCATTAACACTTCCTCTTCTAGAATCTCATTCAAGAAGGCGGTTTTTACATCCATTTGCCATATCTCATAGTCATGAAATGCGGCAACCGCTAAGACTATCCTTACGGATCGAAGCATAGCAACCGGTGCAAAGGTTTCATCATTATGAATACCTTGGACTTGTGAAAAGCCCTTTGCCACCAATCTAGCTTTGTAAACATCAATATGTTTATCCATGCCGAGTTTGATTTTGAATATCCATTTACACTGAAGGGGTCTCACTCCTTCAGGTAAATCTACCAAGTCACAAACTTGGTTCTCGTACATAGAATCCATTTCGGATTTCATGGCCTCTAGCCATTGTTCGGAGTTGGGGCTACTAATAGCCGCCTTGTAGGTTGAGGGTTTGTTGCTTTCGAATAACAACAAATCGCCCTCCTCCTCGATGTTACCGAGGTAACGGTCAGGTTGATGACTAATTCTTCCTGACCTCCTAGGGATTATAACCGAGTGTCAGAGAAGGCGAGAGAGCTTTCCTCATTTTACGCCTTGGTTTGTGGCACTTGGACTTCATCAAGTTCAAGTTTTCCGCCACTCTGTGTCTAGAAATATATTTATTTTCTAGAAAGACAGCATCACGAGCCACAAGCTCTTTGTTCTCGTGAGGGTTGTAGAAGTAAAATCCACACGGTTCCTTAGGAAAACCTACAAATAGGGAACCTTTCCGTCCATATCTCATATGGAGCCGCTTTAGTCGGACTTGATTTAGTGAGAAACGACAAGCGATAGCGTAAAGCCCCAAATCGATCCAGGAAGCTCACTTTGACTCATCATAGACCGAACCATATCTAGCAAGGTTCGGTTTCTTCTTTCTGCAACACCATTCAACAGTGGTGTGCCCGGAGGAGTCAATTTGTGATACTCTATCACAATTCTTAAGATGTGAATCAAACTCATTACTTAGATATTTGCCACCACGATCCAATCGTAGTGCTTCTATCTTCTTATCCAATTGGTTCTCAACCTCATTTTGAAATTCTTTAAATTTCTCAAAAGCATCACTCTTATACCTTATTAAGTAGACATAACCATATCTACTTAAGTCATCGGTAAAAGTAATGATGTAATGATATCCTCCTTTAGCGGTGATGTTTAATGGATCACACACATCAATATGTATGAGTCCTAAAAACTTCACTTGCTCGTGTCCCTTTACCACTAAAGGGTGCACGAGTCATTTTGCCTTAAAAGGCAAGCCTCGCACGTACCATATGATTCGCAATCAAATGGTTTGAGAACATTGGTCTCAACAAGTCTCTTCGTGCGTCTATCGTTTATGTGACCTAAACGACAATGCCAAAGGTAGGATTTGTTTGATTCATTCATTTTGAGCTTCTTGTTCTCTATATGATAAACATCATTGACATTATTTAAAACATGAATACCTCCAATCGAAATGGTTTCACCATAAACCATTTCATTAAATGAAAAAGTACGTCGATTGTTCTTAATCATAAAAGCCTTCCGTATCAAACACGGAGACGGAGATAATGTTTTTGGTTAGAGTTGGTACAAAATAACGCTTATTCGAGTACAACTCTAAATCACTAGCTAGAGTGAGTACTAAAAATTCCCACGAAAACGGCCGCTACTCTAGCTCCATTTCCCATGCGGAGATCTACATCACCCTTGGCTAGTGCTCGCACATTTCTCATTCCTTGCAAGTGATTGCAGAGGTGAGATCCACATCCGGTATCTTATACCCATGTAGAAATGCAAGCATGATTTATGTCAATCATATAAAGTCTAGAAGGAACAATATCTTTGGATGTCGCACATCCATCATTCTTTTCCTTCAAGAATTTGGGACAATTGCGCTTTCAACGATCGGGTTTGGGCTTGCTATTCTCAATAGTATTCCCTTACCCTTATCTTCCTTGAACCGAGCTTTATAAGCTCCCTTCCCTTTCTTAACCCCAATGTTTATGTTCTTCAATCTCATTGAATGAACATCTTTTCTCTCAATCCTCATTCACTTTCGTGCTATCTAGGTCGAAGCAGATCGTCGTCACTCTAGTGAATATCTCATATGCACTTTAGTGAGTAACGAAGCGAAGTTTGAGAGAATGTGACATTGACCAAATCAATATATTTTCAACGTCATTGTCAACCTTTAGGTGCTCATCGTAGGCGGCTTGCGCCGCCGCGGTGGCCCTAAGTCCAGGTTCGGTGGGAGGTGGTTCGGTAAAGTTCTTAAGCACATTGTTGGATTCAGCGGCGCCCCTTATAGTCGAATCTCATTCGACAAAGTTGCTTCCGTCATCCTTTAGGATACACTTATCCATCACGGTTCTCAACCATGAAAATTTACCCAAAATGGGTGCGGGAGTTGAAGATGTCATTGCGATTTCAAATAAATAATTCTACAACAAATATGAGGAAATTAACATTCATTGTACATTAATGACATTTGCTAAAACTCTTTTTAAAACAAATGTCCATTTATATAATGACCTCCCACGAAATTATATAAATGATTCCAAGACTCGTTTTTCATATAAAAATAGACATCTCATGTTTCCTTTTATATAAAAACGATAAGTCAACACTTGACTAATTCTACACTAGAATGCTTGGTTGATGATTTTCTATAAAATGCATCCTTAAGCCCCAAATAACTCTTATTTGGTTGAGTTCAAACCAAATTAGCATGGGACTTCCTCCCACTACTTACCCATGGTAACAAGGTTCCACGTCGCGGAGGTCCTCACGAACATGGGGTTCATAGTCGCTACATTTGGAAAGGCTTAATCTCAATTCATTTTGATAAATAATGTGGGTGATCTTGTCAATTTTAGTCATTAAAATTCTTTATAAGTGAACAAATTTTTAAGAATCGTGACATAAATCGACAATCATAGCGGGATATCTAGGCATGCATGGCGATTTTGGCATGTGAGCGGAAAAAAAGCAAACAAACAAGCATCAAACAAGCATAAGCATAAACCTAGTATGGCCACCTAAAAGTAATTAAAAATACAAGGAGTTACAAATTGGAAACCAACTCCTTTGGTCCCTCTTCATTATGGATCTCATCCAAGGCTCCTCCTTGCAAGCTTTAGAACTCTTCTAAGGCTCCAAGTCGATCTCCAACACCGGTCTTCGATTTACAAATAGTTACAAGTATAAATTTACAAATGAATACATAGCAACCCTATTATACATTTATAAATGAAATTAACTATTAAATTACAAACCGCGTCTGAGATCGCATTTAATTACAAACCACACGATATTCCCTTTCATTACGGGCAATATCGGTAAAAATATAACAAACTATGGCCATACTAGTAAGAATAAACATTCATTCAATAATAAACATTCATCCAAACATGCAAAATGTAAAGCTTATAATGTAAAACATGCCAAAATCGCCCTAAACAATAATCGCATTATTTCGTTTAAAACCGATCTCATATTTTATCGATTAATCTCATATTAATCAATAATGCTTAAAACACCTTTTAAGCTTGAACCAAAACTTCTAAACTGATTTAGAACACCAATAATTAGTTTTCACTAATTCATGGTGATTTTAGTTCACTTTAGTGGTCATTGTGCTAATTACTTTAACTTTAATCATAACACTTTATGAATAAAGTATTAAAATACAATATAATATAAAATAAAACCATTTTTATTTTGGAAAAATTTTGTATATTCTGGAACACTTCCAGAATATCAACAAAGAAAAGTTTGGTCAGAAAATATTTACGAATTATTTTATAATAAATAACATACGATTTCATCGATTTTATCTCATAAAATCAAGAAAACGTTTAAAACAGTGAGGAAAAATCCCAAATTTATACGAAAGCATCCTCATAATGTATAAAAATATTGGTATAAATTTCATGTCCAGAAAACAACATTTACTATATTTTTAGACATAAAAAGCATTATATACCGATTTTAAACATAAAAAATGAATAAATATTCAAAACTCAAAATCTGACTTTGAAACTTTACATGCAGAATGTATAAATATGAAATATCACTGTGTAAAAATTGCATGACCAGATTCGATCTATAACTATTTATAGAAATTATTTTAGCCAAAAACACACTTTTTGACTCGGTTTTGTATAAAATACATTTAAATTAGCAAAAAAATTTCAAAAATTACGAAATTTGACCAGTAACTTCATGAGACCAGAAACTTTGCATGCTATAAAAATATCGTGTTAAAACCATTTTTAACACTATTTTCGGATTTTATGTTATTTATTCTCAATAAATACATAAAACTCCAAAAACAACAAAATAAATTTGTAACTACAAGCCATGGCTTTGATACCACTTGTAGGGATCGGATCCCATTCACTAATCAAATATTAGTGTAAATCAAATTACTCTAATTTGATTTAGCAAGATCTATGTAGTACAAATTCACTTTGTTACAAGTTTAGAAATATTATACCTTTCTCAAAGGAAAATGAGCACAAATACAAGAACTCCTTTCTTGATTTGTTTCTTGAGCTATAAGTTAGGATGATCCTCCAAAACCGAGTTTCCAAACAAGGAAACCTCCTTTGAGATGCACCCAAGAACTACTCCAAAAACACTAAGGATCTTGAGCTAGAAATCACTTGGTGCTAACTTGATAATAAGTGAAATATTATTACTAACACTTAGTAATACTAGTATTATTTATTAGAACTAGTTTCTAATATATTTAGAGAGAAGTAGAAGAGAAAGTGAAGAAAAAAGAATGAATAAAAGTTCCATGCACTAACTCATTCTTTTGCCTTATGTTTTAATATGAAAACTAGCAAAAAAATGAAGAGTGTAGAGCACTCATTTTTTCGGCCCACTTGAAGAGAGGAGAGGACAAGAGTTCTCTTCTTGATTAGAGCAAATGTATGCATGTTAATCATTTTCTTACAACATGCAAAAGTAGGCATCCAAATGAATAAGACAAGGAGGAATCTTATTCTTCCTCTCTCCTTCATTTGGACGGCTAAAAGGCCCTATTAATGGGTCCAATTTGTTTTCAATATTTGTCCCACAAATACTTATAATTTATCACTTAATCATCTAATATGATAAAGTACAAATTATCAAATTGAACTCACAACTCTTCTTTAACATATATGTACACTTACACATATATTAAAATGTACTTTTACCAATCTCATTAGTAAAATATACATGATTAGTGAATTAACAGTTAATCACTAATTCTCATCTCCTCCAGTAATTTTATCGATATAAAATTAAATCACTCGAGTTCACAACTCGATTTCTCTCTAAATTAATTCACTGACTAACCGTTAGTCAATTTATCAAGTTACTAATTTAATCGTATCTCATACAATTAATTAGCTTAAATATTTGGAGTACGTTCCTATAGGTGTGACTTAAAGGGATCAATTGATTACCGCCGTTCTCACGACAATAACGTCAAACTCTAGTTAGCCAACCGTTATTGATTTACGTTAATCAATTGACAATAATACAGGATTATCCCCATGTATTCCTTAATTGAGATTTATTAAGTAATCGCACTATTGTGGAGGACACTTACTCCAACAATTATTCGCGGGCGTTTTTGAAAGACCGAGTTGTCGTGCTAAGCCGAAATGACTATAGGTCAGCCGGCTTATACGAAAGGTTTTGAAAAATGTTATTTCAAAAGTTGCAAAAAAAAAGAACTCTTCGTTCATTTCTTTTTGAAAATGTAAATGCAATGTTGTGGAGTGCCTATGTATGATGTATTTTGAAAGACGACTATAGTGAGGGTACTATAGCCTCGCATTTGTACGTATAGACACGGGTTTTTGGCTTTCAGGGTAAGGTTCCTTCCGGTCATTCCCGCAACGTTTGTGTATGTAGAGTTATCCGCAAGATCACACACATTAGTGTGGATTCAATACGGGGTCTAGAGCGTTCGAGTTTGACTGCTACGATTCACTTGTACGGATGCCATACTTGTGATCGTGGAAGGGTGAGAGATCGACGTGTCCAGAGTATACTCGCTTAGGAAGAGAGTTCTTACTTGGGGCCGTCCCTCGAAGGGTGTGGTTATGAATCAGGAGGATTCGACTCAAACGGTTGCATGTGCTCAAACATCGAATTTAAAACTGTTTTCAAGTTTTCAAGTTTCACCTCTTGTGTTTTTAAATAAAAGAAAAAGCTAATTTTCTTAAAAAATAAAAACAGCTCGTCCCAGCCAGTCGCCAATCGAGGACACCGGATCGGGATCCCTTCTCGACGCCACTTCGCCGCCCCTCGAAAATGTGTCATGGGGCGGAATGCACGGCGCGGAAAATGTATGTGAAAGAGCGGCGCTGCATAAGCGCTCTGCGAGTCTTCTTTCGAGTTGCTATGGGGATGTCATTGCGTAATTTGTTTAAAGCATTTTAAAGAAATATTGAAAAATCATTTAAAAGCCGCTGAGTCGCCACCAAATTATGAGGAATTTGGACCCGGCTGCGTCTTGGACTCGAAGACGCGAATCTTAGAGTTCAAGGTGCGTCGATACCTATCCGCCTAAGGCAATTGTGAAACGAGGCGGATTCGGGGTGAGGGTACTCTCGAAAGTTTGTCAAAATGCGTTATGAAAAATCAGAATCGAAAAGCCTACGTAAAGTAGCCATTACTAGCTTGAAAGCGATGTATAATTCGATGTTTGAGCAAATGCAAACCGCTACGTCTAAGTGCGATATGTGACTCGATAAATATGCGTAAAAGCAAATGTATACGTCAAAGCTATGACGGGTTGCTATAGGAAATGTGCACAAAAACGATAATTCATTGTTTGAATTATCATTTAAATACTATTTTCCGACTCATGTGTATGTAAAAGTTTGTTTAAAACCCTCAGTTTTGCATGCTTTAAGACTAATGAAGACAGTACAAGTTTTGTCGAAATCATGTTTAGTCGTTTAATGCGTAAATGAGAATTTGCATAATGTAAAGTGGTGTCCGTTTGTTCATTGTTAATTGTGTCGTTGCTTATGCGATATTGGCGAGGTTTAAGACGGATCAGAGGTCCGAATCGCTACAACCGTATTACGAATACGGGTTCGCAATGCCAATACCGGGTCGGGTCAGGAACCCGTTTTTGAGTCGAGTGTAAGTGAGGAGTAGATAGAGAAGAGAGTGATGATAATTCATGCTTTGAAATGAACGAATAAGGGGTGTACTTATAGGGATTTCGAGCCGCCAAAGTGCAGAAACATGGGAAAATCGCCAGTCAACTGGCGATTGTCAGGAAAATCGCCAGTTCACTGGCGATTTTAAGGGGCTTTTTGTGACGTATTTGTTGCTTGCGTATGTGCTTACGTACGTGTGTATGGGTGTGTGTGCCGTAGGCTGCAGGCTTTTGTCGAGGATAATGTTGGGTCAGTTTCGTGTTTCGTGTTTCGTGTTTCGTGCTTTTTCGGGTCTCGGGCCGAAAAACGTTTATGTCTTGTATTAAATTGTTTTTGTGAAATGTGTTTAGACGTGAGCTCGGCTTGAGCGTCTTACGCCTCGGGAGGCGTGCTCGGGTGCTTTTGTGGGCTTTTTCGGGTCTCGGGCCGAAAAGTGTTTTTGTCTTGTATTGAATTGTTTTTGTGGAATGTGTTTAGACGTGAGCTCGGCTTGAGCGTTTTACTCCTCGGGAGGCGTGCTCGGGTGTTTTTGTGGGCTTTTCTTATGTGGAAAAAGGCTCGTTTTCATGTTGGGTCGGCTTAAATAAAATGACTAAACAAATACTCATTTTACACGACACAGCAAATAAATCATTTATGCGTTAAACGACTTAAAATGTTTTCGACAAAATGTACCGTTTTGACATTACGTTAAAAACATGCTTTTTGTGAAAAGTCCATTTCATCACAGGGTTTGTATTTGGGGGGTTCGGATACGGGTATCTACAGTAATGAACACGAGTAAATGCAGCTAAATGCGACTGAACCGGGGGCATAAAATGTATATAAATAGCGTGTATCATACCCTCACTATAGTCGTCTTATAAACAAATGCATGCAAAATCATTTTCAAAGCATTACACATTCAAAACGTCTTTTCGTAAATACGTTTTCAAAAGATTTTTCAAAAGACATACTTTCAAAACATAACGTCAGGTTTGTTAACTTATAGTCAAATGAACCCGATAAACAAAACATCACGATATTCAAAATCGCGCGTAAGTAATCACTACATTTCCGATCTTTTACAAAACATGAATGAATTATACGACTGACATATGGCCATAATACATTTATCACAAAACATTTTACTAAACAAAACCAGGAAATGTTAACTTATTTCGGATATTGTAAGCAAAGCAAACACCTTTACGTTAGAAATAGTTCTAAGCCGAATGACCCGCTAGTCACCCCGACTTAAAACGAACTTTTCTCTCAAAAATAAACAAAAACACGGGTTTGTCCAGACACGAACCCATTTGTTTGCATGTTAAGCCAAATGACCCATCGCCATTTTGACTCGACGTCCCCTATTAATTACTCATAAAAAACAACATTCGCTTTTTACCCGTTTTTTAATCCTCAAATCGACTAGTTTATCGCTACTTTGTTTTGAATCCTTTTCAAAATCACAATCTAACGATGAGCCCTCAAGCAACATACCGCTAACTTGGGCTGACCAGATGTGATCATACAAAATTGTTTACTACATCGAGACTAGAAACGTGTCAACACGGCTCTACCTCAAAAAGCCTCCCGTGTCTAAGAGGGGCAATTCTTTTTGCAAACTTTTTGAAATAACGTTTTTCGAAACTTTTCCGTATAAACCGGCTGACCTATAGTCATTTCAGTTTAACACGAAAACACAGTCTTTCAAAACGCCCGCGAATAATCACTACATTCGCAAGGCCTTTCAAAAACGTAAATGGATTACGCGACTCATGGTCACTGTAATTCATTTATAGCAAAACATTTTCAAAAAGCAAAACCCGAGAATATCAACATATTCCTGCGGAACTTACTCAAAACAAACGGTCTCGGCCTTTTACAAACATTTTTGCAAAACTTCCCTCGAGTCGATTGACCTCTAGTTATTTCGATTTAACAAGCATCTCCTACAAACAAACAAGACCCGGAAAGGTCAAATCCAATCCCGTCATTTGCATTGAATCGACTGACCTATAATCATTTGACTCAATTCATTTTAAACAAAACACGTGAAAATGAGCAGCCCCGTTTTCACCACGCTTTAACATCCCCGACTCGACTAGCCTATAGTTAACTTAAGTCGGATCCAAAACATTTTATTGCAATCCAACAATGAGCCCATGATGACATACTGTTAATACGGACCCATACGATTCAAGCACAAAACATCTTTTACATCGAGATGGGGAACGTGTCAACGCGTCCCCAACTTAAAAGTCTTCCAAATATTTTGTCAAAACACGACGAGCTATTTTAACAATACGCACAACAAATTTTTGAAAAAAAAATAAAATTTCAAAATCTTCTTTTTACAAAACAAGCAAAAAAACCAAGCAAGGGATAAAACCCGAGCTCGCAGATTCACTCCCCTAGATCGCACGGCCTAGGCTCTACATTTAACACCCTCGACGCAACTAGCTAAACGCTCTCGAGTCGAATCTTTTTTTTTTCAAGCATCCAGGCTCGAGCCCTAAACGATGAACCGTTAACATGGGCTCGACGGATGAAAAGCAAAAACATTTTAACATCGAGACGAGATGCGCGCACGCATTCTCGCCTTAAAAGCATTCCTTTAGCTTAAAACCTTTTGAAAACCTCCTTTTTCAAGCTTAAAAGAATTTTCTAAAATAAAAAATGAGCTATAATGAACACCGACAATAAATGCATCCTCGACTTATCTAGCTAGACGCTCTCAAGTCGAATTCTTTCACGCATCCAGGCTCGAGCCCTTAACGATGAACCGTTAACATGGGCTCGACGGATGCAAAGCAAAAACATTTTTAACGTCGAGGCAAGATGCGCACACGCATTCTCGCCTTAAAAGCTTTCCTCTAGCTTAAAACCTTTTGAAAACCTCCTTTTTCAAGCTTAAAAGAATTTTCTAAAAAAAAACATAAAACATTTTTCGCAAATTCACGAGACGAGTCTAACTATGCGTGAACCGATCCTCGACATGAAGACACCGACTTATATTTAAGACGCGTGCGCCTCAAGCAACCGACAAGGCATCCACCCAAGCATCATCAACGACCCCGCCGATCTAATCAAGCAACCTGCAACTATCCAATAAGGGTCAGGTCCTAAGCATCGAGTCAATCTCTGTCAGTCTAGGATAATCGAGTCTTTAACGTACGACATTTTAAACAAATCGATAAAGGAATAAATTTGCCCATAACTCAGCTTCTTTTTCTTACACAAAATTCACTCTCCACCGACATACATTGCATCCTAGGAGTAGTCATCCGAAGGAGATCTGGACCAGATACGAAGGTCAAGGACAACAACAAGACAAGACACAAAAACAAAAGGGCTTCCGACGACTAAACACCTAAGGTCTTGTAGTCAGCTTGTGGTCTACTACTCCGCTGCTTTTGGAGGAGGATCTATTAATTTGGAGCTCCACAGTGATCATGAATTTGATCACGACCAGAAGTACGAGTATTCCTGGATCGCCCTCCGCGTACTCGATCGCGTGCCTGATAAGCAAACGAACCTGTCAGAGGAGTCTGACGTGATAGACATACGATCACAAGCGACCACCGAACCGCAAGGACAAACCACAAGCCCAGGACACAAAAGGCGAAGCATGACATGTTCTCAAATACAGACGAAAAAGCAAAAGCAAAAAAAAAAAAAAGAGAGCAAAAGCAAAAAAAAAAAGAGTCTCAAAGCTCTGAAGCAAGGGACAAAAAAAAAAAGTCTCAAAGCTCTGAAGCCAGGGACAAAACAAAAAGCCTAAAATAACCCTCTAGCAAGTTGCGAAGCAAGCAAAGGGAAGAAGCATCGAAACCCCCAAGCAAGTGTCAAAGTCTTTGAAAATCCAAATCGAAGACCAAGCAGTAGCAACAAGTGGCCTAGATCAACTAAGGAGAACCTACACGTAGGATGCAATGTATCGAGGTCAAACACATAACACAACTCATGGACCGGCATGTCCTTAAACGTGCACCTTTAACAAACAAATCCATGGGCCAGCATGCCCCTAAACATGCACTTTCAAATACAAAACAAAAACAAACACAACTCCTGGACCGGCATGTCCTTAAACATGCACCTTCTTACAAAAACATTTTCATGGGCCGGCATGCCCCTAAACATGTATTCCCAAACTCTCTACAAAAAGCAAACACAACTCATGGGCCAGCATGCCCCTAAACATGCACATTCACCACAGAAAAGCAAACACAATTCTTGGGCCGGCATGTCCTTAAACATGCACACCCGAACTACGCTGGTTTGATTCCACAATCGTGGATACGTAGGCCGCTCACCCGAGCTCAATCAACCCTTTAGAAAAATCCACAAAAAATTCCTCCGTCTGAAGCTCATTAAAGCTAAGGACATGTACACACCAAAATCACAACCCAAAAAGCGAATCGTTCCTTTATCGTGGCGTCTAAAACGAATACGTCGAGGCAAGGTTGTCCTAGACCTAGGAGTAGTACTCTGCTTTTTAGTCAAACTCTGTTTTGCAGGAACAACAACATCCTACCGAAGACAAGCAAACACCACTGGGGGCTCTAACAACGCACGTGTTCCCAAATATGAGATTCATGCAACAGTCGAGTCTCGAGTCACGCATATGATTCGTCTCAATCTTAAAAGCATCTCAAAAACTTGGTTTTCATCAAAACCTCGGTCCACTCATCGAGTCCTCGCACTTTTGAAAACAACAAATATTTTCGACTTCAAAAACGTTTGGCAACATTCTAACCGCCCTAACCAAATGTTTTAGTCTAACAAGAAACTTACAAAAAAAAAAAAAACATTTTCCCGGGCCGGCATGCCCTTAAACATGCATGAGTCAACACGTCCTTCAAACAGCTTGTCAACATTTTCAAAAGCATTTTTCAAAATTTAACCCAACACTCAAGTTAATACATTTTGAACAAAAGTATTTTCAAAAACACTTTGCATCTCGCATTTTCAAAAAATTTATTTTTCAAAAGTGCATTTTCAAAAACATTTCGTTTTTTGAGCACTAACCATGCAGGTACAATGCGAAAGACGAAGCAGACAAGGAGCAAGACATGAGTAAGCATCCACGACGCTCAAAACGCAGTCAAGTACAACAACCACAACAACACAGGACACGCCCTACCTGTAACAACCTGGTTTTTCGTGACTTTAATTAAACTAAGGCGGAATATTAATTAAGTCTATTTATTACAAAACCAGCTGTCATCGTAATACAACTCATTATACATAATAAGAGTCATACATAAAACAGAGTTTAATCGTTTACATTCTCTCAAAATACAAAATAAGTCCTTCCAATCCCCTTTGTATAGATCAACAGTCAAGTCTCGGGGTACCTGTTGATTCCCGTATTAGCTTTTTCAGCCCCGCACATTCTAAGCAACACATATATTCATACAATAATGCAGTTCATAAAGCATAACATAAAACAGCTCATTTAACATGGTACTTAAATCATTGAATCATCTCAAATCATAATCATGTAGGCAAATCATCATCATTTCATTCATAATCGGGGTAGTCGAATTCTTTTCAATTATTCATATAGTAACATAACTCGCGAGTCTTGACTACGAGCTGCTTGTGTACTCTCATAGATAATTATCAAAGTGCACTAGGCGCTCAGGACTGCATACATCAGATCAAACACTAAGTAGCGTACGTGACAACTACCTAATATCCAATACAACATGGATAATCTATCATACGTTGTCCTATGAACCATAACAAGTTAGGATGGAAGCATGCAAAACCCTACAAAAGCAAGGCCTGCGCAATGGCTGCCGGGTACATCAACGGACTTTACTGCCAAGGATACCACTAGGTAAGAAGGACGATTCAATCCCTTATCTAATGTGTGCACACACTTTCACTTAGAAACGACACAGTCCTCGCTATTCGAGAGAGTATGCTTTTCCTAACCAAAACGATTAATACCTAATGACAAGGTCCCCGGATGGGATGGTCATCTTCCGTTACCTCGTATGGACCGCAAAACGCAACATTTATGCCCATTCAAGGGATGTATACGCCTGCTTGCCTAAAGACTATGAGAGTCATTAGAACGCCTCAGTCAGCACTGAGAGTGAAAGAGTCCCCATACGCGGCTACCTTTCTAACGATGGCACAATAGATTCGCAACATGACAGACACCCGAGTATTTAACAAGTACTTTCTTTATCATATTCTCGTTCCTTTATTTCTCCAGTGACAGTTCATAATAAACAATAACGTCGAACTTGTATAATAAGAATTTAGTTCTAGCAGCTCTTCAGGTAAACGGAAGCACATAGAAAAACTTAAATATTTATTTTGAGTCCGTTCGTAAATTTTAAATATTTTCACTATTCATTATTTTACTATTCACCGTATTTACTATTCATCGTATTTACTATTCATCGTATTTACTATTCATCGTATTTTATTCGTATTTTTATACTTTGTATTTTATTCGTATTCTTATACTTAGTATTTTATTTAGATACTAAACTAAGCTTATTTTTTTCTAAGTGTAGAATTCTAGTTTTAAAGTCGTTAAGTTCGTTTTGTACTTAGTGATTTTTGGAAATATTTTAGGAGTCTAATTTTAAAGTTGTTAAGTTCATTTTGCATTTAGCGGTTTTGAAATATATTTTAATCGAACTTGTTAAGTTCATTTTGTATTTAGTGATTTTGTAACATATTTAAATCAAAGTGGTTAAGTTTATTTTATACTTGGTGATTTAAATGAAATTTCAAAAGTAAAACTCGGTTTAGATTTAGTCGTATACTTAGCTAAAATTTAAGCGGTTCCAAATTTTAGCGAGGTTGTCGTAGTTCATTTTAAATAGTCCATATCTCCATATCCACAATTAAGCATAGGTAGTAACACACGATATGATTCATTTTAATATATGTAACGTCTATTTTTATCGGTTTCGTTGATTCTTTTTATTAACGATTCTTTTTACAATAAAAATATAAAACTAATTACTATTCAATTATAGTGATTAAGTGATAAATTCATTTTGACCAAAATTGACCAAAATTTAAGGGAAATGCCGTGGCCTAGCTTACACTACTCTATTTATTTCTTTTTTTGTTTTTATTAATAATTCATTACTTTAACTAATTTAAATTACTCAAGTGATAAAAATAATAAGTGACAAATTCATTTTAGGTCAAAAATGGACCCTAAACCGTGGCACTTAACTACTTAGCAATTTATTTTCGTTTTCTAATTTTATCGGTTTTCGACTTAAAGTTTTTATATACTAATTATTTAGTTTATACTAACGTGACATAAACTAGTAAACAAAAACGATAAATACTAAAACTTATAAAATTTATAAATCAAAACTTAGTCATATGATGAAGAACACAATGAAGATGTGAAGAACACTAATGCTTTTAATATGAACATTATTTAGTCAAATTTTTATATGTTTATATAATTTTCTCAAATTTTTCATACAAGTCTAATTTAACTAGACTAATCATAATATGTTATTTAGAAAAATTAAAACTAAAAATTGGTCCAAATATTTCATGTAAGCCGTGTATATATATATATGTTCCTAAATTTTGATTTTTGATTTTTATACTTCTAATTCAACAACTAATTTATTCTATATCATATATATACTTAAGCATGAGTGAACAACAACTACAAACATTAACACACAAAAGAAAAATCATTATAACTTAAGAATAACAACAATACTTCAAGAACACAATAAAACATTGTAACACATTTAAATTCATAACAATTTCATTTTAAGTCCTAAACAAAAACTAATTATATATTCATGTACATACTAGCCTTAGTATTTTAAGCATGCAATTTACGAAAATTAAAACGAAAAATTAAGTGAAAAACAATAGGGTGGCCGTGGGTTTTGTGTATGTAGCACAAATGTTATTTTTCGATTTTTGTCTCCTAATTTAACATATGATTACTAGGTGATAAACAACACAATAAATATAACACATAACATTTAAATCATGCGATTAACAAAATTAAAACCTAGTGTGCGGGGGCACCTCAAATTAGATGATTATCGTCGAGGATCTAAAATAAATTTTAGATCGGATTGTCTTCACCCAAAATACCCAA
This sequence comes from Dianthus caryophyllus, assembly GCA_023091065.1. Taxonomy (NCBI): domain Eukaryota; kingdom Viridiplantae; phylum Streptophyta; class Magnoliopsida; order Caryophyllales; family Caryophyllaceae; genus Dianthus; species Dianthus caryophyllus. The sequence goes on along the minus strand of CM041526.1, from coordinate 26,007,777 downwards.
GTTATTCACCCCAAAATAATCCAAGAAAGAAGCTTCAAAACATACCCTCTAATTAGTAGAACACTTAATAATTATTAGAAATAATACTAAGGGTTTTATCTTATGTGTTTTTGGAGGAAAAAGAAAGAAAACAAATGGGAGAAAAAGAAGAATAAGGCACGACATATTGGATGAGAAAGAGAAGTGATTTTTGCTCTTAGAAAACATATGGTCAAAGTTAGACTAATTTAGGAGATTTTGGAAGAAGAAATGAAAGAAAATAAAGGAGTTAAAGGGAGTAATGCTACGGCAAAATTGAAGAGGGCAAAGGTGATCAAGTTGGTTTTGTAAGCTTGTGTAACAAGTTGCACAAAAAAAAAATCTAGATGTTAAGTTTGATAATTAATTAAATAAAGTTTAAATAAAAGAAAATCAATTATCATCATCACATTTAACCACCCAAGTCAATAATACTATTTGGGTTAGAAATTGTCCCCCCGATATTTTAAAATGCTTTTACGAAATAAATCGGGTTTAAAAAGTCGGGCGTCAAAAGACGATAAAAATTAGTGTGTGCGCGTTTGACGATTTTTCGAAATATCTCTACTTTAAAATTTTAAGACTAAAACATTTTATTTACTATTGAAGAAAATATTTAAAAGTTGAGGAAGTCGATAAAATTTTCAAAAGCTAAGACGGCGAAAATAGAATAGAAGGTTCGAGGAATGAAATTTGACCTTTGAATGAAAACAGAAAAATGAATTTAGTTCGGTCTGTCTGATGGTTATGAAAATTGTACCATTAAATCCGTCTCGAAAAATTAGGTGGTTTAGGCTTTTGTTTCGTTCAATTCCGAGTCCGTATGACCACTTTTCGGCCCTCGAAAGTTAGACCGCAAGGTTTTATACGGGTTACACTAAAACTAGAAGGAAAATGGTTTGTTAAATAAAATTAAATGTAAATAATTAAAATGATGACTTAGTATATGTGTAAGACAAACTAGGGTGGCTTGTGTAAGAAAAAGGGGAAGCTAGAAGTGGTCATGCATGACCAAAGAGGTCGGCTCACCTATGAGCCCATTTGGCTCGATTTTCGTTTTTGAAATTTTCGATTTGCGCGCACGCGAAAAGTCTCGAAATGAAATATATAGTCTTAAAATAATATTTAGAAGCAAGATCAAAAATAAAAATGAAAATAGACTTCAAAACGAAATCAAAATAAAAATTGGGTATTAGGTTCCTCGCAAGTTTGAATAAAATTTTTATTCGATCGAAAAATATATTTTTTTCGTTGAAGGTTATCGAATTAAATCATTATGCTCAGACGTCAAAAAGTTTATCAGTTTAGGCTTAGTGTAACTCAATATATCGAGTTTTAGTGAAAGTGTTAGTTAAATCAAAATGGAATAGTAATTTGATATTATTATTATATGTTTTGTTAGTAATAATCAAAATGATTAAGCTTAAACTACTTTAATTAGATTTGGATTATGGGTAAGTATATTTAAGAAAGGATTAGGTGACTTAATCACATTTAGGTGGCTTGGCCATTTGGTCAACGTTTGACCTCGATTTGCGTGCCAAAATTTGTCGTTGAGAAAATTTGTCGTAGATTCTTTGTTTGATTTATCGAGTTTGAAAATGTAAAAATAAGGTTCAGATTCAAAGTAATTCAAAACGGTTTTAATTTAGGTGCAAAATAACTTGTAGTATAATGTGTTAGGGAAATAAGTGAGCGAGGATGTTTAATTAATGATTTGCGCAATTATAAAGGCTTAAGTTAACATTGAGTGTTACATGTTTAGCGAAAAAAAAATTCAGTCGCATTTTTATTATAAGGAAAAAGGATGAATTTAATTTAAGGAATCAAATTCTTTCATAATATTTTGCTATAAAAACACGGGGTGTTACAATCCTACCCCCTTAAGAAAAGTTTCGTCCCCGAAACTTGGATAGGGTGGATAACTGCTCGAGATTAAAAACAGTTGGAGAAAACATCAAGGTTTTTGGAATTGAAATAGTAAAATTGCTTTTGATTGGGTATGAATTTTCTAAAAAAGAAAGATTGATGAATTTAATAATTTTGAAATATAAATAATTCTTTTTCGAATTAATATCCAAATGTTGCTGCATTGTCATTTTCAAAATCTGCATGAAAGAGGTTTTCAAAAAGATAGGGCCTAGAAGTTTTGTACGGAATTAAATTAAATTAAAAATAATAAGCGTTTTAAGAATAAAAACCATTTATTTAAATTTAAAAATAAATATTAATCTTAGGATAGGTTGAAATAAGAAATTTTAAGATTTAATTAAGATATGTTAATATCAAATTATTGTCCTACCCCCTTAAGAAGTTTTAAACGTATATACATAATATTATTATTGTTACTTTTAATGATCACATACACAAGATATATAGCCTTAGGAAAACGGCATTTAGGGAAAATATATGTAAAAATCGTAGTGATCGTAAGGAAAATATGAGCTTTGATGAAATTAAGGAAATTCAGGTTATTGTTGAATGATAAATAAAATTTTAGAGAATTATGGATAACCTTGTTGATATAGCTCATTTTCATAAAATTATTATTATCATGTTATTAGGTGAAACAGAAATGTTATAAATCATATTTAGGATATGATTCGAAATTTATAATAAGGGGTTATATAAAGAGAAAATATGATATATGTATGTATATTTTGACGAGAGATAATTGTAATAGATAGGACAAGTTCAAAAGGTATTTAATAAAAAGATAAAGAGTTTACAAAAATAAATGAAGTAAATGAAACTTCATCATATGAGATTAATAGGTATTTTGTAGAAATAATTATTAAAGAGTTCCAGAATTTTAGAACAAGGGAATAGGCTTTAGAGGTTGAATAAAAAGTTAACGAAGTTATAAAGAAAAGATAAAAATCATTTCTCGAGGTTAAATAGAACAAATGAAAATTATCTTTACGAAATCAATTAGTAGGTATTATAGATTTCGAGATTAGAAATTCTAGAAGATAATAATAATTGTACGAGGGCTAAAATTATGAAGTAAAGTTCGAAGGTTAAAGATTATGGAGTTCACGAAATTCCAAAAGCGATTACGAAATAATTTTACGAGATTAAAGAGAAGAGGTAGAAATCAATTTAAGACGTTAGTTATTAGAATTTATTGATTTAGGAAATTATCCATTTCGAAGGAGTTCAAATTTTTACGAGGTTGAAAAATCATTGAGTTAACTTCTTTTTAGTAGGGATTTTTAAAATATAAAATGAAACACTAAAATCACGGTGAGATTTTATTTTAGGAATTTTTATGGTCAGAAAATCTGAAAATTAAAAAGGCTTAGAGATGATGGTGAAAATTAAAGAACGATTTTGATATGGTTGTATAAATCTTCAATGCTTAAAAAATCTTCGACGTCTTGAAAATTGTCTTGGATAGCGTGATCCTTGATACGTCTCTTCGCATGCGCTTCTGGTCTTGTTTTCAAGTCTTATATTTGCGAGAAAATGAAATGAGGTAAACATCCATTTTATGAAGTCATTATAAGAGTATAAGTTAGGAAGATTTTATTTTTAGAAGGAGGAAAAATAAGTTAAATAGATTTAAAAATTTGAGAGGAGAAAAATTATAATCTATTTAATAAGGATGTTGAGAAAGTTTTAGAGGTCTTCAAGTCAATGGATTTCTTCCAGGTCCAGAGCGTCGCTTCAGTTCGTTCGACTCTTGATGCGTCCATTTGCAAGTGTTTGAATCCTTGTCGTCTTGTCTTCGATTCATTCGTCTCGATTTTAGGTAAAGTTAGTATAGAAGACTTGTTAGTCAAAGTGGTTAGTCATAGAGCAAATAGCAAGTAAAAGAATTGTAATAAGTCAAGATTCTATCGCTCATCTAACTAGTCTTTTATTCTTAGGTCGATCCTTAAGATTCTACCCTTTCTCACAATTTAAAGTGATCTAAGTTATTATTTTAGCAATCTAGAGATTCCTAATTCATTATTTGATCCAATAAGTCTATGCCTGACATACGATATGAATGTCTGGCCCAGGTGTCGTCTCGCTATGTGAGATAACTTTAAGTCATTCACTACGCATGAAGACGTATCGATACCAACTGTAACAACCTGGTTTTTCGTGACTTTAATTAAACTAAGGCGGAATATTAATTAAGTCTATTTATTACAAAACCAGCTGTCATCGTAATACAACTCATTATACATAATAAGAGTCATACATAAAACAGAGTTTAATCGTTTACATTCTCTCAAAATACAAAATAAGGCCTTCAATCCCCTTTGTATAGATCAACAGTCAAGTCTCGGGGTACCTGTTGATTCCCGTATTAGCTTTTTCAGCCCCGCACATTCTAAGCAACACATATATTCATACAATAATGCAGTTCATAAAGCATAACATAAAACAGCTCATTTAACATGGTACTTAAATCATTGAATCATCTCAAATCATAATCATGTAGGCAAATCATCATCATTTCATTCATAATCGGGGTAGTCGACCCTTTTCAATTATTCATATAGTAACATAACTCGCGAGTCTTGACTACAGAGCGGCTTGTGTACTCTCATAGATAATTATCAAAGTGCACTAGCTGCTCAGACTCGTACATCAGATCAAACACTAAGTAGCGTACGTGATAACTACCTAATATCCAATACAACATGGATAATCTATCATACGTTGTCCTATGAACCATAACAAGTTAGGATGGAAGCATGCAAAACCCTACAAAAGCAAGGCCTGCGCAATGGCTGCCGGGTACATCAACGGACTTTACTGCCAAGGATACCACTAGGTAAGAAGGACGATTCAATCCCTTATCTAATGTGTGCACACACTTTCACTTAGAAAGCGACCACGATCCTCGCTATTCAAGAGAGTATGCTTTTCCTAACCAAAGCGATTAATACCTAATGACAAGGTCCTGATGGGATGGTCATCTTCCTCGTTACCTCGTGATGGACCGCAAAACGCAACATTTATGCCCATTCAAGGGATGTATACGCCTGCTTGCCTAAAGACTATGAGAGTCATTAGTACGCCTCGATCGGTAGCGAGAGTGAAAGAGTCCCCATCTGTGACTACCTTTCTAACGATGGCACAATAGATTCGCAACATGACAGACACCCGAGTATTTAACAAGTACTTTCTTTATCATATTCTCGTTCCTTTATTTCTCCAGTGATAGTTCATAATAAACAATAACGTCGAACTTGTATAATAAGAATTTAGTTCTAGCAGCTCTTCAGGTAAACGGAAGCACATAGAAAAACTTAAATATTTATTTTGATTCCGTTCGTAAGTTTTAAATATTTTCACTATTCATTATTTTACTATTCATTGTATTTACTATTCATCGTATTTACTATTCATCGTATTTACTATTCATCGTATTTTATTCGTATTTTTATACTTTGTATTTTATTCGTATTCTTATACTTAGTATTTTATTTAGATACTAAACTAAGCTTATTTTTTTCTAAGTGTAGAATTCTAGTTTTAAAGTCGTTAAGTTCGTTTTGTACTTAGTGATTTTTGGAAATATTTTAGGAGTCTAATTTTAAAGTTGTTAAGTTCATTTTGCATTTAGCGGTTTTGAAATATATTTTAATCGAACTTGTTAAGTTCATTTTGTATTTAGTGATTTTGTAACATATTTAAATCAAAGTGGTTAAGTTTATTTTATACTTGGTGATTTAAATGAAATTTCAAAAGTAAAACTCGGTTTAGATTTAGTCGTATACTTAGCTAAAATTTAAGCGGTTCCAAATTTTAGCGAGGTTGTCGTAGTTCATTTTAAATAGTCCATATCTCCATATCCACAATTAAGCATAGGTAGTAACACACGATATGATTCATTTTAATATATGTAACGTTTATTTTTATCGGTTTCGTTGATTCTTTTTATTAACGATTCTTTTTACAATAAAAATATAAAACTAATTACTATTCAATTATAGTGATTAAGTGATAAATTCATTTTGACCAAAATTGACCAAAATTTAAGGGAAATGCCGTGGCCTAGCTTACACTACTCTATTTATTTCTTTTTTTGTTTTTATTAATAATTCATTACTTTAACTAATTTAAATTACTCAAGTGATAAAAATAAAAAGTGACAAATTCATTTTAGGTCAAAAATGGACCCTAAACCGTGGCACTTAACTACTTAGCAATTTATTTTCGTTTTCTAATTTTATCGGTTTTCGACTTAAAGTTTTTATATACTAATTATTTAGTTTATACTAACGTGACATAAACTAGTAAACAAAAACGATAAATACTAAAACTTATAAAATTTATAAATCAAAACTTAGTCATATGATGAAGAACACAATGAAGATGTGAAGAACACTAATGCTTTTAATATGAACATTATTTAGTCAAATTTTTATATGTTTATATAATTTTCTCAAATTTTTCATACAAGTCTAATTTAACTAGACTAATCATAATATGTTATTTAGAAAAATTAAAACTAAAAATTGGTCCAAATATTTCATGTAAGCCGTGTATATATATATATGTTCCTAAATTTTGATTTTTGATTTTTATACTTCTAATTCAACAACTAATTTATTCTATATCATATATATACTTAAGCATGAGTGAACAACAACTACAAACATTAACACACAAAAGAAAAATCATTATAACTTAAGAATAACAACAATACTTCAAGAACACAATAAAACATTGTAACACATTTAAATTCATAACAATTTCATTTTAAGTCCTAAACAAAAACTAATTATATATTCATGTACATACTAGCCTTAGTATTTTAAGCATGCAAATTACGAAAATTAAAACGAAAAATTAAGTGAAAAACAATAGGGTGGCCGTGGGTTTTGTGTATGTAGCACAAATGTTATTTTTCGATTTTTGTCTCCTAATTTAACATATGATTACTAGGTGATAAACAACACAATAAATATAACACATAACATTTAAATCATGCGATTAACAAAATTAAAACCTAGTGTGCGGGGGCACCTCAAATTAGATGATTATCGCTTAGGATCTAAAATAAATTTTAGATCGGATTGTCTTCACCCAAAATACCCAAGTTATTCACCCCAAAATAATCCAAGAAAGAAGCTTCAAAACATACCCTCTAATTAGTAGAACACTTAATAATTATTAGAAATAATACTAAGGGTTTTATCTTATGTGTTTTTGGAGGAAAAAGAAAGAAAACAAATGGGAGAAAAAGAAGAATAAGGCACGACATATTGGATGAGAAAGAGAAGTGATTTTTGCTCTTAGAAAACATATGGTCAAAGTTAGACTAATTTAGGAGATTTTGGAAGAAGAAATGAAAGAAAATAAAGGAGTTAAAGGGAGTAATGCTACGGCAAAATTGAAGAGGGCAAAGGTGATCAAGTTGGTTTTGTAAGCTTGTGTAACAAGTTGCACAAAAAAAAAATCTAGATGTTAAGTTTGATAATTAATTAAATAAAGTTTAAATAAAAGAAAATCAATTATCATCATCACATTTAACCACCCAAGTCAATAATACTATTTGGGTTAGAAATTGTCCCCCCGATATTTTAAAATGCTTTTACGAAATAAATCGGGTTTAAAAAGTCGGGCGTCAAAAGACGATAAAAATTAGTGTGTGCGCGTTTGACGATTTTTCGAAATATCTCTACTTTAAAATTTTAAGACTAAAACATTTTATTTACTATTGAAGAAAATATTTAAAAGTTGAGGAAGTCGATAAAATTTTCAAAAGCTAAGACGGCGAAAATAGAATAGAAGGTTCGAGGAATGAAATTTGACCTTTGAATGAAAACAGAAAAATGAATTTAGTTCGGTCTGTCTGATGGTTATGAAAACTGTACCATTAAATCCGTCTCGAAAAATTAGGTGGTTTAGGCTTTTGTTTCGTTCAATTCCGAGTCCGTATGACCACTTTTCGGCCCTCGAAAGTTAGACCGCAAGGTTTTATACGGGTTACACTAAAACTAGAAGGAAAATGGTTTGTTAAATAAAATTAAATGTAAATAATTAAAATGATGACTTAGTATATGTGTAAGACAAACTAGGGTGGCTTGTGTAAGAAAAAGGGGAAGCTAGAAGTGGTCATGCATGACCAAAGAGGTCGGCTCACCTATGAGCCCATTTGGCTCGATTTTCGTTTTTGAAATTTTCGATTTGCGCGCACGCGAAAAGTCTCGAAATGAAATATATAGTCTTAAAATAATATTTAGAAGCAAGATCGAAAATAAAAATGAAAATAGACTTCAAAACGAAATCAAAATAAAAATTGGGTATTAGGTTCCTCGCAAGTTTGAATAAAATTTTTATTCGATCGAAAAATATATTTTTTTCGTTGAAGGTTATCGAATTAAATCATTATGCTCAGACGTCAAAAAGTTTATCAGTTTAGGCTTAGTGTAACTCAATATATCGAGTTTTAGTGAAAGTGTTAGTTAAATCAAAATGGAATAGTAATTTGATATTATTATTATATGTTTTGTTAGTAATAATCAAAATGATTAAGCTTAAACTACTTTAATTAGATTTGGATTATGAGTAAGTATATTTAAGAAAGGATTAGGTGACTTAATCACATTTAGGTGGCTTGGCCATTTGGTCAACGTTTGACCTCGATTTGCGTGCCAAAATTTGTCGTTGAGAAAATTTGTCGTAGATTCTTTGTTTGATTTATCGAGTTTGAAAATGTAAAAATAAGGTTCAGATTCAAAGTAATTCAAAACGGTTTTAATTTAGGTGCAAAATAACTTGTAGTATAATGTGTTAGGGAAATAAGTGAGCGAGGATGTTTAATTAATGATTTGCGCAATTATAAAGGCTTAAGTTAACATGGAGTGTTACATGTTTAGCGAAAAAAAAATTCAGTCGCATTTTTATTATAAGGAAAAAGGATGAATTTAATTTAAGGAATCAAATTCTTTCATAATATTTTGCTATAAAAACACGGGGTGTTACACTACCTAGCGCTACTGGAAGCACCCTACTCAAAACACAACTAGATACACCTCTTCAACCATAACCGCCAACGCAATCGCAGCCATTCAAGCTTCACAAACACAACGGAATGCATTCTCCTTTCACCTACTAAACGAAGGCAAAACACAAATCCCCGGCAAACGAAAGCACGCCTACGATATCTAAATTGACACCCCTACTTGCCTAAGCTAGGAACCCCTTCCTAAGTAGGAAAGCTACATCACAATAACCAACTACAAAACCGACAGTCAACCAAAGCACCGTAATACAACATTCTCACCCACAAAAACAACAGTTAGCCCATGCACCATAAAAGCGACATACGATTACTCACCCACAAAAACAGGGGGCTAGCGCTTCACCTTAGATCACATGCAAACACAAACAAAATATTCCTCGCAAACATCCCCCCCAAAAAAAAAGTCCTACTTCAATAGGCAAACAAAATAGATGTTCCTCGCGAACATCCCAAAACGAAAACACAAAAAGCCCTACCTTAATAGGACTACAAGCAAAATAGATGTCCCTCACGAACATCCCAAAGCAAAAACAAAAGCCCTACCTCTATAGGCCTTGTGGGAATATATCTGTATACATGCCCTTTAAGATCACAGGATTATAATGAAACTTATTCTATATGATTAATAGTCATAAAAGAAATTGCATAAATAAACATAAGATTAAGAAAACAACCTTTAATCCTTGCTTAATGGCCTAAGATTGAATATCAAGAAGCTTGATATCTCCTAAAAGTTGCACCCAAGATTGCTTAAGATATGCCCTTAGTTCTTGCTAGAAAACTTTAGAGAGAAGAAAACTGATTTTCTAAATTTTGTGTGTGAATTATGATCAATGAATTAGTAAATTAAGATGAGCCAAAACTCCCGTTAAATACACTAGAAATTTCGGCCACCCTACAAGTTTTTGGGGAGTAATTTTTGCTTTCCAAAAATCACTTTCCAAAAACCAATTCCTTGTTGACCAAGGAGTCAAAGAGCAATAAGGCTCTTTCCTAGAGGTTTCCTTTAGCTTTTTAATATAATATAATATTACTAGTGTCATAAATATGATCCACTATAATATATCATTAAATTATTAATATCCTTATATTTATAATTTTCTAATTAATTATAACAGTTTATGATTAATTAGCCTATATCATATTCAATAATTAAATACAACATTTTATATTCAATTTACGAATTAAATTTAATTCGTCTTAGCTAATATCATTTAATCCTTATTAAATGGCCGTATCATTTATCACACACTTGACTAACATTTTAGTCAAAAATACCGACTAACCTTTTAGTCTTTTAGTAAGGCATCAATATGATTAATTTCTCAAATAATCACATTTCTTAAACACATCCTTCAGGTGTGACTTTTTAGGGACCAGTTGATCACCGCCATCTGTATGACAATAACGTCAAACTTATCTTGCAAGCCAACCGTTATTGATAAACGTTAATCAACTGATTGCATACAAAATGTACCCTGTGTACCTTGAGAGGTTTATTTATGTTATTGCACTAACTGTGGAGGACACTAACTCCAACAATCTCCCACTTGTCCGTACAAGTGTAGGTGCGATAACCGATTCTCATATCCATAATAAATTTCTCCCACTCAATGTAAACCAATTTGCAAAGTCCGTACTTTCAAAGGTCGTAGTTCACAAGTGATCAGAATCAAGAGTGGTTTCCCCGACTAGTGAGTAACTTAACTGATAAACGAATCATTATTCGAGCATGGCCATGCATTTTCAGTTACAGCTCCTCGAGTGGCCCTGAGAAAAAGTGTTATAACTCGATAGAAGTTGGATATTTTCCTCAACTCGAATCCTGCAGATGTAAGCGCAGCATGAAATGACCCAGTGAAAATCTACTTGGCCTCCTGTTACGGTCGACCGTGAGAATGAAACCAAAGTCACCCAAAATCTGCCTTAATCTCAAGAGACAGTCGATAGTCAAAAGAATCGACTCTAGGAACACTATGGATGTCCTATCCACGACCCGGCACATAATGTTCTGAAACATTTAGGACTCCATGTAGTCGTCACAAAAATGTCCTGCGCGATTTCAGTAAACCCGCATCTGTGATCGATCAGTCAACAGTTTGACTTATGGCTCGTTGAACCCAATTCCATCTGCTGAACAACAGCAATTAAACGCGGATCACCTAACACTCCCTCGTACATCAAGTCCGGGAACATGTAGTGGTGTACCAAGCGAAAGGCCAACGCCCTTTTCCTAGCCACAGCAGAGATGGTCTCGCTCTCGCGATTCATAAAATGCTGACACACACGATGGAGGTTAATGCGACTCCCAACAAATAGCTCCTCTACCTCATCACGGGTCAACTGGAGGTAGTTCTGTACTTGCCTCTTATAGCCAAGCTCATGCCTGGCGCATACAGGCAGGCTAATACGCACCCACCCGCCAATGGCCCCAAACTCCTCAACTAAAGGGCAAACCTCTCCGCAAGGAAAGCGGAAGACAAGCAGGCTCGGGTCCCAATACTCAAGACAAGCATCCAGGAACTCGTACTCCATTCGAACCTGCCTCAACCCACGAAATACGCCAACGCCACAATCCTTCAAGTGCCTCTTTTCTATACCCGACAAGGACGCACACCAGCGACGTTAGTTTCCTTCAAAATTCTCCATATTTCGACAAACGTTCCGTAAATATTTTGAATATTTTTGGAATATCGAGAATGGGAAGATGAAAGGATGAGTAATTTGACCTAACTTACCCCTCCTTTTATAGCCGAGATTTGCAAAACAACGTACAAACACAAAACATAAACGCTAGTAAACAAGCGATTAAAAAGAAATCAAACAAAAACTATAAAACAAAATAATAATCGCCTGTAAAACAGGCGATTAAAATTAAAATCGCCTGTTTACAGGTGATTTTCTTTTACTTTTCTGACAAATTGATTCGATTTCTTACACTCTTACACACCTACACCCTACTCCCTTTAACTTATTACCCCTAATAAGTTTTTACCGACCTCATGGTCGACTCTTACGGTCCTGTCGCGTCGTCTTGATTTGCGTGATCAACTCCTGTCTTTCATATTTTTCGCATTCACAAACACGATAATCGCACAAAAATTAAACACTACACAAAACACGACTTTCGCATTCACAATTTTCGTCTCAAAAGGTCGTTTTTAAACTCACGTTTTTACTTATCAAAAGCGTCTTTTTAGGAGTCTAAAATATTTACCGAATTACATTTTTCAAACACTTTGCATACGCTTTTGTTTTCACTCTAAACGAGTCAGTCTCAATCGAGACATATTGTGGATACCCATATCCGTACCCTCCCAAACAAAACCCTTTGATGTACCACGGACTTTTATTACGCATGCTTTAACGTTAACTTAAACGGTTCTAATTATGTCGAATTCATTTTGAGTCGTTTTAAATGTTAAAATGATTTAGGTCGCTTCACATCACACTTAAATAAACGTTCATTTTGTCCATTTGGAGTCTAGCTAGGTCCTCGTCCTGCTTCATTTGGCATGAGCTTCACATTTGCATTACAATTGGCCCTTTTACATTAACGAGGCCCAATTCAGCATTCCTAAATCCCTTACATTTAGGCCCGGTAGCTAAAACCACTATTTAGCACCCTCCTTTCAGAAATACGACCTCACGGAACATCTTATTTCACAAAATCTATGCAAATACACCCTTTTCACATTTTAGGGTCTCGGGCCCAAAACCGAGCCCAAATACATTCTTGGCCCGCTTCCCAAGGGCCATGAAATCACACACAAACCTTCTAGTAGGTCATACTTGATCTACTTGAGGCACAAGCAAGGAGATATTGTCGAATATTTTCAAGATTTGGCAAGCCGGATTAAGGAAATACGAAATCACAGAATTAAAACCACACCAAGAAGTCAAACAATTTATGCGGCCAGGTACAAACCGCATAAGGCTATGCGGTTTGCCCCCCAAAACCGCATAAGCCTATGCGGCTCCCTGGTGTGGCTTTTTCCCCTGTCTTTCCTAATTTCGCTCAGCTATTCTCCTATATATACCCCCCTATGCACAACCTATTCTCATAACTTTTCCACACAAGAAAACCCTCTCTTCTCGCAACCTCTCTTCCTAGTTTTAGTGCCCACACTTGGGTCCCACAAAATATATCGTCTAGCACGGTATACACCTAAATACATTCACAAAAAGCCTCACGCACTCAAATCCTTGAGTTCAACACACCATCCCGTGTTGAATTCATCCTCCTTTTAAGTTCAAGAAGCGAAGCTCTGCCCAGATCTGAAGCGTCAGGACAAGGTAGGTACCGATCCACTTGGATCAAAGCTTCGGGTACACTCCATATCCGATGACACGCCAAAGTCGCATAAGCAACCGACCCTTATAAAATAAACCAATGGACAATTGAACTTTATTTTATTTGCATGCATCTTGCACCTTCTTATTTTGCATTAAAATCAACTTAAACAATGAATTCGACCTTTAACTGAACCGTTTTCGTTAACAAGTTAAACATGCTAAACTGAGGGTTTTAATCAATCTTTTTGCATCTGCATCTGCATCCTGTTACAAACTTTATCGCACTTGTACGTAGCGATAACATTAGCTCAAATATCATCTTACACGGATTGTTTTAGGTCAGTAGAGGCTATTTTTACAGAGGCTTTTCTAAAAGGTTTTCATAAATCATTAATTGAATTACTCTTTTTCTAAAGTACCCTCACCCCGAATCCATTCTGGTTTCACAACCTTAGATCTAGGGGTGTCGGCGTGCTCCAAAATCTAGGACATGTTTTTAACTTAAGACATGATAGCAGGTTCCTAATTTCCGCGATAATTAGGTGGCGACTCCAAAACAGTTTTAAAGGTTTTTTCTAAATTAGTCTTTTTAACTTAAATGCGCCCTTACGCAAGACGCCGAGTTGGGTCCCTCGTCTCGATCCCGGGTTCCACAGTTTGGCGACTCCACTGGGGAGGTTTTATTTTTAAAACTTAAAACTAGCTTTTTCTTTTTAAAAATAAAGAGGTGAAACTTGAAAGCCTTGAACAATCCATGTATACATATTTGAGCTATGCACATTCGTTTAGAGTCCATTCCTTTTGGAATCTAGGCACCCTTTGCACCCTCGAGAGGTGGTTCCCACATGCAGGCTTGTCCACTCGATAAAGCACATGCCGGACTAGCTTTCCTCTCGCCTCTCCACGGCTTGCCGTAAACGGCTATCTCGATCACTTCAAAGGTTCTCCTTCAGAAAACCTATCGCCTCGGCGTAAGGAAATGAAGGGGCTAAGTATCTGCCAAAGCGTACTCGAGGTAGTTGGAGGTGTACCCGACTGACTCATTTTTCACCCCTTTTGAGTCATACGTACAAGTTCGAGGCTATGCACTTCATGGTCTTTTTCAAATGAGCATTTGCATTCATATCTTCGAAAACTCGCTTAAAACGTTTCAAAGATAAATGAACCTAACATCTAACAAACTAACACCTTTTCAAACAAAACTATCGCGAATTTTTGAAATAAGCTTTCTCAAAATTCTCCTTTTTCACTAACAAGCAAAAACCCGAGCAAGGATTAAAACCCGAGCTCGTGGATTTTAATCCTCTATGTCACACGGCCTAGACTCCGCTTTTAACATCCTCGACTCGACTTGCTAACCGCTCTCGAGTCGAATCCATTCTCTTTTACACATCCGAACTCGAGCTCAACTCGGCAAATCACCGATACTAGTTCGACGGGTGCAAAGCAAAATTTCTTAACATCGAGACGAGATGTGCGCACACATCCTCGTCTCAAAAGCTTCCCTTTAGCCAAAACTCTTCGAAAATCTCCTTTTTCAAGCTTAAAAGGTCTTTCAAAACAATGAAATGAGCTAAAAATGAACGCCTAAAATGAACATTGAACCTAGTACGTGAAACCGAATGCACCTCACACAAACCAACCCACTTCAACATCCTCAACTCAACTAGCTAACCGCTCTCAAGTCAAACCCCTTTCATCCATCCCTTAACGATGAACCGTTAAATGGGCTCGACAAAGCTAACACCTTTCAACTTCGAGACGAGACGCGCGCCGCTGCCCTCGCCTCAAAAGCTTTCTTTAGCTAAAACCTTTTCAAAAACCTCCTTTTTCAAAACATAAAAGGTCTTTCTAAACAAAGGAATGAGCTAAAATGAATGCTTAGAATAAATGTGAGTCTAGTGGGTCGAGTCGTGTCACTAATATACGCAGTGAAATACGTGTCTCACCGATACTGCGTAGTACTAAGAATCGCATAGTCATCCCCTACAAGAAACGAACCTACACCCGCAAAATGGCCGGCAATGATGATGTTAACGCACTCCGTGAACAAATCACCAAGCTGACTGACGACCTCGAACGCCTGCTGAATCACCATAAGACCGAGATAAAGCGATTGGAACAACGTATCAAGGACAAGACCGACAGCCATGTCTCGATCCACACTCTCGAGGCCCTTGGCCAACAGGACAATGAAGGCTTCACCGAGTATCTCTCTCGATGGAAAAAACTAAGCGCACGAATTCCAGATCGTCCGCATGAGGACGAGCTTGTGCCTAAGTTCATAAACAACCTGCGACCCGTGTATCAGTTATACATGCGGTACAGCAACATCCAAGACTTCGAACAACTCATCAGTGTCGGCACTCAAATTGAAGACGATCTTAGGACCGGCACGATGGCCAGATACACCGACCATACCTACCAAGATAACTCACCAAAATCTCCTCGCCCGACCAAGAGTGGGGAAAACTGCACTGTGGATAACTTCGATGCATTTGCAACCAAAAGCTACAGGAGCTTCATGCCTTACACTAAGGCATTCCATATGTTGGTTGAAAACAACTACCTACAACCAATCGGGCCTACCAACGAGCCACCCGAAGACAGAAAGCCAAAACTTTGGAACCCAAATGCTTACTGTGCATACCACAGAGGCAAAGGCCACGACACTGAAGACTGGTTCAAACTCGACAAACCGTCTCAACCGTCCAAGCCGCCCAACGACGACAACCCTAACGCCGACCACACAATCTTCGTGGGATCACCTCCCACTATGGACTGCTCCAACAATAGCAAACCAAGCGACAATCAAATCATTGCCGCTTCGTTCAACGATAAAGGGGACGGATGGCCTATGTCCAACCAAGCTACGATCCAAAGTGACGAAAAGATTAACTCTTTTGCCATACAACCCAAACCATCCAACAAAGATCACCCTCCATGCAACCACACGATCTTCACAGGATCACTTCCTCCCAAAGATCACTCTGACTTTGCCATGCCCGAAAACAATTTAACCCCTAACGCAGACATTGAGAATAATCTGACAAGCGGAGATTCACCCATAAAACGCAAGCCATCACAACCCAAAAGGAAGATGGCGGGGACGGAGACGTTGGCAAACGCGAAGAAGAAGAAATCCTCTTAGGATCTACTCCTTTAGGTGTCGAGTCATCTGTCAACCCACCTTCTAGTTTTAGCTTAGACTTTCGAAGGCTAGCGTCAGCTCTTCTCCTGATTTGTCAAACAATTCTTCTTTAGTGAATAATACGAATAAGTTTGCTTACGTCTCGTCTCAAGCTAAAAACAAACAAATAAACAATGAACAACAAACAAAAAATTAAACAAGTCAATCAAACAACACAACATAAAAATCCGTGCAATAAAAAATGAACTAACGAATGAACAATCGTTAATTAAATACATTGCGAACATCGTGAGTGTGGACAAGGGAATTTGATCCACGCGATGTTTTATTTCAAAAAACATTTTCATTTGAAAAGAGTCGCCACTAAATTTTATATGGAATTTAGAAAACCAATTTTAGAGAAAATGAGTTCGTGTGAGTTTACGTGTTAGGAAGTTTAAAAGAATTTCATTAATTTAACGCCTAACCCCGCCCGTTACAATAACGGTCTCTACTAAGTAAAACCATGGCTATTATGAGTACACATGCAGATATGCAAACAACGTTTTAACCCTAGATAAAATACATCCATTCTATGTCGTTTAATGCACATACGACTTCGTCAAAGTTATTCAACATGGGTTCATTTACTATTCTAGCAAACAAAGAAAAGAAGCAGAAATACTTACCGACTGCATAAGATAGATTAACAAACGTTAGCGACAGACGAGTAAAAATAATCAAATATAACTAATACTCTATATGAACAAGCATGAATGATTAACCTAGGCAATTGAATATAGTGCACGAATATAACGCACTAGCAAACAAACATAACAAACGTATAAATCAACAATCAAATACATACCCCAAATGAACGTACAAACACTCGCAGACATAATAAACACAAATACACACAAACGTATAGACTAGCAAACAAATACAACCAGATAAACATGCAAACATGTGTACAATAAACGGATAAAACTGATGACCCACTAATGATCACACAAACGGACACCTAAATGATCGAATACGATTAGTAAATACGCAAACGTAAGCGATAACGTGGATACTAAAACACAACGCACGAGAGACCAACTTATACAGTCTTACATGTGATTCAACTACATAACTTGAGACTTAGCGGACAACACGAGAGTAGCAACAAGCAGAACCACGCAACGCAAGACTTTCATATGACAGAAACCAGCTACTACACGAATGCTAAATGACGAAATAAAACCACGAAAACTAATCCATCATACCAACATGAATTATAAATCTGGAAGAACACGATAAACCTAGTTTAAGACAAACAACATAACTAACATGAACAAGATCTAGTTACGCAATAAACTAACGAGCTAAACAGAAACGACCTACGAAGGATTTTCGAGTCATACTACGCAAGGAATTTAAACATGCATACTAAGTGAACAAGAGGCACGACATACTCACACATACACATCGAAATCATGCTAAAAACAATAAACCTAAAACGAATGATAAAAACATTAACTACGATGATAAACAACAGAGCGACAGGGAGTGATAAAAAACGACAGAGGGCTATAAAAACGATAAAAAACGATAATTCAACAAAGTAAAAAGAGTATTTTTGCACCCTCAACTTACATGTATCGTTGACCAAATCTTCGAGTCGTAATCGATTGTAAGATTTTATCCCAAGGGGCCGTCGTCGACGAAAACCAATAATAAATCCGTACTTTGTACCAAAACTGACAGCAATTTTCAAAAGCTTGTAACTTCTTCGTTTCTCAACGAAATTTCGAACCGAAAGATGTTTTAGAATCGTGGCAAAGTGAACTTTAAGACTATGTAAAGAAATCAGAGAGATTACGGTGTTTTCAACACGAAAAATGAAGTAGAAGAAGTGATAGCTTAACCAAAATCAGAAAACTCGCGCTCTGTTTTGGAGCAGCTATCTCGACTCCCTTTGAGGCTTATTTAGGGCTTTTTTGTGACTTGATATTGTGTATGTATGTCGTATATTTCGTATGTTCTGAAGGCTTGTGGATGGTGTGTATATATAGGGACAAAAGGTAGGGGTTTTTTTAAGGAAAAGAGCAGCTCCTCCCTTTCTTCGAGAGCTGCTGTCCACGACTTCGTTTAGGGTTTTGGAGGGGGCTTTCTTGAGGGTTAAGCAAAGGTGAATGAGTCATGAGGATCAGGTCTGGGCTCTTGTTCATGGGCACGAGTTTGATGGCCAAAAAGTCGGGTTTTGATCCGAATTTGGGCTGCCCCAAAACAGAGCACGGGATGGGGGTTTGGGACTGTCCTTCTGTGAACTATTTGGGCTGATTATGGTTGTGTTTGGTCAGGGCATTCGAGGGGAAGGATGGGTAGAAAGGGCTTTGAAATTCGTGTTGAAACGGGCTCAGAAATCGTTCTTAAAATTGGGTTTAAAACGAGCGTTAAAACTTGCTGTTAAGAAAACGAATTCGTCGAATACAATTTAATAATCTGTTTTAAAAGCACGAGAAACGACTTTTCAAGTCAAATATCAAATTTATAAAAGCGATTTTTCAAATCGAATTACTTAAAATGATTTTTCAAATCGAAATATTTTATTTTTAACAAAATAAACTTGAGACAAATAAATTTTGACAGAAATAAATTTACCTTGTTAAAACATTAATTTAAATATCATTTAAATTAATAAAACATTATGTCGACGGCGCCCGGCTTACATCGTAAAACGAACTCAAATAAATGACACGAAATACATGTTGTCCTATCATCATTGGGTGTTTGTCGGGTTTTCTATAAATTTCCATATCGACAGATACGGGTATCTACAGTGAGCAACCCCACACAGAACTCACTTTCCCTAAGCCTTTGAAAACATAAATGGATTAAATAACCCACGGTTATCCTAACCCATTTATCGCATGCTTTTTCACAAAGCATAACCCAAGAATTAGAACACATTCTTGGTGAGTCTTTCAAAGCAAACTCACGACCCTTGGCCTTTTTGAACCCTTCTAAACAAAATCTTTTCAAACGACTCATTGTCGAACCAGCCCAGTAAGTAGCATCCCATGCTATACCCAAGGATGGCAAGCCCAATCTTGTGGATTCTAACGTCAGATCGAATGGCTCAAACCACCTCGATCCATTTCTCCTTTGACAAAATCCATGTGGACGAGCAAGCTCGTCCCCATCGCATTTTGACACCTTCGACTCAAATAGCTTAAACGCCATTTCGAGCATCCACCAATAGGATCTTAGCAACACGCCGTTAACATAAACTTCAAGCCTTCTATCACCAAACATCGCCGAGCATGAAACGTTTTAAAACATTTCTAGCTCAAACCTACTGCATGACTCGCGGTCATCACAACCCTTTTATCACAAAACTCCTTTCAAACCCGAGAATGTCACCATTCTCGAGGAATTTCACCAAAACAAATCGAACGGCTCAAGGCTTTTCTTTTTATACCTCTTTCAATATAAGCATTTTTCGAAGGTTTTCACTAGCCTAAAACCTTCTAGGATCCGGCATTCCTCTTTTCGCAAAAGCACAAAACCCGAGAATGTGCAAACTCAATCCCGAGGACTTTTGATGTCGGACCAAGTGGCTCTAGCCGCTTCGGTTTAACTCTTCCTTAAGTAAATGCATGAAAACGGGCACTACCGTTTCCATCGCATTTTCGAAGCACCCCCCGTTCAAGTAGCTCATCAATACCTTGATGACAAGACGGAGTTAGTAGTGGTTTACATGGTGATTTTAGGTGTGGTTGAGATGTTTAGTTGGGTGAATTACGACCATTTTGACGTAATATGGAGTTGTGATGATAGGATGGTTATAAGTGCTTTTTAAATGATTTGATTATTTTAGTGTGTTCTTGATGATTTTGAAGTGTGTACCAATCTCGAGACACGGGAAACGGGAAGCAAGAGGACGAAATCGAAGCGGGAGTAGCGAGGAAGACAAAGAAGTGAAGACGGTCCAGCGCCCATCGAGCACATTTGGGCTCCACCGAGCCTGAAGCCCGAATGTCGTGGCAATGCTCCACCTGGAGCACATTTGGCGCCATCGCGCACCTCTCCCGCCATCTATGCCGGATATGCTCTCTGAGTTCGCTGCGCCAACGCGCCTATCTCTCCTGATTTTGGAAACTTTTAATTGTTTTATTTTTAATTTACTTTTTAGGAAATATTTTTAGGAAATTCTTAGGTTTATTTAGGAGAGCTTGTAATGCGTTATTTTCATCTCTATTATCTCTCTCATTAGTTTTTCATTGGTTTCAATTAGTTTTCTCTCAATAACTTTGGTGATTTTTCTCTCAATTATGTGTAACTAAACTTCAAATTCTTGATATGATCGATTGAGCGTCGATGAATTAATCCGTGAGACTATCTATTTCTCTACTTTTCTTTGAGTATTATTTAATTCCTTGTTCTTATTATTATTGATTATAATCTTGATTAGGGTGTACAACTAATTAGGGTTATTATTAATTAATTTTCTTGATTTGATTATTGGCTCGGTTGCTTTATTAATCTTGTCGCGGTAGCAATTGTGATTGATTTATTGTACTCCGTTTGTCGTGAATTAATCATAAAAGAAATTGAATTTGTGACTCGAGTATTAACTGCGTTGTTAGTATTAGTCATCTTTATTGATTCTCGTGCTAATTCTTCTATAGACGTGAACTTAATTCGCGTGATTTGGGTTAGTCTTAGGAAGGGTAATTTAGGGCATCCGATTTGACCTAATTACTGATTAAAGAGGGAATTCGTAAGTTAATATTATTGAACGGTATTAGCTTTCACAATAAAGTACTCAAGTAAAGTGGTTTAATTGTTTTCTATGATCGGTGATTTTATCGTGTGTGGATATCGCTTCGTGTCAAGGCCTTTCTCATATTTGTTTCAAATCCTTAATTTATTATTGTCATTAGCTTGTTTCTTTAGTCATATTTTAGGGTTTTGGAGGGGGCTTTCTTGAGGGTTAAGCAAAGGTGAATGAGTCATGAGGATCAGGTCTGGGCTCTTGTTCATGGGCACGAGTTTGATGGCCAAAAAGTCGGGTTTTGATCCGAATTTGGGCTGCCCCAAAAAAGAGCACGGGATGGGGGTTTGGGACTGTCCTTCTGTGAACTATTTGGGCTGATTATGGTTGTGTTTGGTCAGGGCATTCGAGGGGAAGGATGGGTAGAAAGGGCTTTGAAATTCGTGTTGAAACGGGCTCAGAAATCGTTCTTAAAATTGGGTTTAAAACGAGCGTTAAAACTTGCTGTTAAGAAAACGAATTCGTCGAATACAATTTAATAATCTGTTTTAAAAGCACGAGAAACGACTTTTCAAGTCAAATATCAAATTTGTAAAAGCGATTTTTCAAATCGAATTACTTAAAATGATTTTTCAAATCGAAATATTTTATTTTCAACAAAATAAACTTGAGACAAATAAATTTTGACAGAAATAAATTTACCTTGTTAAAACATTAATTTAAATATCATTTAAATTAATAAAACATTATGTCGACTACGCTCTCGCTTACATCGTAAACGAACTCAAATAAATGACACGAAATACATGTTGTCCTATCATCATTGGGTGTTTGTCGGGTTTTCTATAAATTTCCATATCGACAGATACGGTATCTACAAAGGAGCAACCCCACACGTAACTCACTTTCCCTAAGCCTTTGAAAACATAAATGGATTAAATAACCCACTGCTATCCTAACTCCATTTATCGCATGCTTTTTCACAAAGCATAACCCAAGAATTAGAACACATTCTTGGTGAGTCTTTCAAAGCAAACTCACGACCCTTGGCCTTTTGAACCCTTCTAAACAAAATCTTTTCAAACGACTCATTGTCGAACCAAATTTCAAAGAAGTAGCATCCCATGCTATACCCAAGGATGGCAAGCCCAATCTTGTGGATTCTAACGTCCGATCGAATGGCTCAAACCACCTCGATCCATTTCTCCTTGACAAATCCATGTGGACGAGCAAGCTCGTCCCCATCGCATTTTGACACCTTCGACTCAAATAGCTTAAACGCCATTTCGAGCATCCACCAATAGGATCTTAGCAACACGCCGCTAACATAAACTTCAAGCCTTCTATCACCAAACATCGCCGAGCATGAAACGCTTTAAAACATTTCTAGCTCAAACCTACGCATGACTCGCGGTCATCACAACCCTTTTTATCACAAAACTCCTTTCAAACCCGAGAATGTCAGCCCATTCTCGAGGAATTTCACCAAAACAAATCGAACGGCTCAAGGCTTTTCTTTTTATACCTCTTTCAATATAAGCATTTTTTGAAGGTTTTCACTAGCCTAAAACCTTCTAGGATCAGGCATTCCTCTTTTCGCAAAAGCACAAAACCCGAGAATGTGCAAACTCAATCCCGAGGACTTTTGATGTCGGACCAAGTGGCTCTAGCCGCTTCGGTTTAACTCTTCCTTAAGTAAATGCATGAAAACGGGCACTACCGTTTCCATCGCATTTTCGAAGCACCCCCCGTTCAAGTAGCTCATCAATACCTTGATGACAAGACGGAGTTAGTAGTGGTTTACATGGTGATTTTAGGTGTGGTTGAGATGTTTAGTTGGGTGAATTACGACCATTTTGACGTAATATGGAGTTGTGATGATAGGATGGTTATAAGTGCTTTTAAATGATTTGATTATTTTAGTGTGTTCTTGATGATTTTGAAGTGTGTACCAATCTCGAGACACGGAAACGGAAGCAAGAGGACGAAATCGAAGCGGAAGTAAGCAGGGGAAGACAAAGAAGTGAAGACGGTCCAGGCGCCACTGGAGCACATTTGGGCTCCACTGGAGCCTGAGAAGCCCTGAATGTCGTGGCAATGCTCCACTGGAGCACATTTGGGCGCCATCAGCGCACCTCTCCCGCCATCTATGCCGTGGGATATGCTCATCGAGTTCGCCATACGCCATGGCGCGCTATCTCTCCGGATTTTGGAAACTTTTAATTGTTTTATTTTTAATTTACTTTTTAGGAAATATTTTTAGGAAATTCTTAGGGTTTATTTAGGAGAGCTTGTACGTTATTTTCATCTCTATTATCTCTCTCATTAGTTTTTCATTGGTTTCTGAATTAGTTTTCTCTCAATAACTTTGGTGATTTTTCTCTCAATTATGTGTAACTAAACTTCAAATTCTTGATATGATCGATTGAAGCGTCGGTAATTAATCCGTGAGACTATCTATTTCTCTACTTTTCTTTGAGTATTATTTAATTCCTTGTTCTTATTATTATTGATTTTAATCTTGATTAGGGTGTACAACTAATTAGGGTTATTATTAATTAATTTTCTAGATTTGATTATTGGCTCAGTTTGCTTTATTAATCTTGTCGCGGTAGCAATTGTGATTGATTTATTGTACTCCGTTTGTCGTGAATTAATCATAAAAGAAATTGAATTTGTGACTCGAGTATTAATTGCGTTGTTAGTATTAGTCATCTTTATTGATTCTCGTGCTAATTCTTCTATAGACGTGAACTTAATTCGCGTGATTTGGGTTAGTCTTAGGAAGGGTAATTTAGGGCATCCGATTTGACCTAATTACTGATTAAAGAGGGAATTCGTAAGTTAATATTATTGAACGGTATTAGCTTTCACAATAAAGTACTCAAGTAAAGTGGTTTAATTGTTTTCTATGATCGGTGATTTTATCGTGTGTGGATATCGCTTCGTGTCAAGGCCTTTCTCATATTTGTTTCAAATCCTTAATTTATTATTGTCATTAGCTTGTTTCTTTAGTCATATTTTAGGGTTTTGGAGGGGGCTTTCTTGAGGGTTAAGCAAAGGTGAATGAGTCATGAGGATCAGGTCTGGGCTCTTGTTCATGGGCACGAGTTTGATGGCCAAAAAGTCGGGTTTTGATCCGAATTTGGGCTGCCCCAAAAAAGAGCACGGGATGGGGGTTTGGGACTGTCCTTCTGTGAACTATTTGGGCTGATTATGGTTGTGTTTGGTCAGGGCATTCGAGGGGAAGGATGGGTAGAAAGGGCTTTGAAATTCGTGTTGAAACGGGCTCAGAAATCGTTCTTAAAATTGGGTTTAAAACGAGCGTCAAAACTTGCTGTTAGGAAAATGAATTGCCGAATACAATTTAATAATCTGTTTTAAAAGCACGAGAAACGACTTTTCAAGTCAAATATCAAATTTGTAAAAGCGATTTTTCAAATCGAATTACTTAAAATGATTTTTCAAATCGAAATATTTTATTTTCAACAAAATAAACTTGAGACAAATAAATTTTGACAGAAATAAATTTACCTTGTTAAAACATTAATTTAAATATCATTTAAATTAATAAAACATTATGTCGACGGCGCCCGGCTTACATCGTAAAACGAACTCAAATAAATGACACGAAATACATGTTGTCCTATCATCATTGGGTGTTTGTCGGGTTTTCTATAAATTTCCATATCGACAGATACGGGTATCTACAGTGAGCAACCCCACACAGAACTCACTTTCCCTAAGCCTTTGAAAACATAAATGGATTAAATAACCCACGGTTATCCTAACCCATTTATCGCATGCTTTTTCACAAAGCATAACCCAAGAATTAGAACACATTCTTGGTGAGTCTTTCAAAGCAAACTCACGACCCTTGGCCTTTTTGAACCCTTCTAAACAAAATCTTTTCAAACGACTCATTGTCGAACCAGCCCAGTAAGTAGCATCCCATGCTATACCCAAGGATGGCAAGCCCAATCTTGTGGATTCTAACGTCAGATCGAATGGCTCAAACCACCTCGATCCATTTCTCCTTTGACAAAATCCATGTGGACGAGCAAGCTCGTCCCCATCGCATTTTGACACCTTCGACTCAAATAGCTTAAACGCCATTTCGAGCATCCACCAATAGGATCTTAGCAACACGCCGTTAACATAAACTTCAAGCCTTCTATCACCAAACATCGTCGAGCATGAAACGTTTTAAAACATTTCTAGCTCAAAACCGGCCGCATGACTCGCGGTCATCACAACCCTTTTTATCACAAAACTCCTTTCAAACCCGAGAATGTCAGCCCATTCTCGAGGAATTTCACCAAAACAAATCGAACGGCTCAAGGCTTTTCTTTTTATACCTCTTTCAATATAAGCATTTTTTGAAGGTTTTCACTAGCCTAAAACCTTCTAGGATCAGGCATTCCTCTTTTCGCAAAAGCACAAAACCCGAGAATGTGCAAACTCAATCCCGAGGACTTTTGATGTCGGACCAAGTGGCTCTAGCCGCTTCGGTTTAACTCTTCCTTAAGTAAATGCATGAAAACGGGCACTACCGTTTCCATCGCATTTTCGAAGCACCCCCCGTTCAAGTAGCTCATCAATACCTTGATGACAAGACGGAGTTAGTAGTGGTTTACATGGTGATTTTAGGTGTGGTTGAGATGTTTAGTTGGGTCAATTACGACCATTTTGACGTAATATGGAGTTGTGATGATAGGATGGTTATAAGTGCTTTTTAAATGATTTGATTATTTTAGTGTGTTCTTGATGATTTTGAAGTGTGTACCAATCTCGAGACACGGAAACGGAAGCAAGAGGACGAAATCGAAGCGGAAGTAAGCAGGGGAAGACAAAGAAGTGAAGACGGTCCAGGCGCCACTGGAGCACATTTGGGCTCCACTGGAGCCTGAGAAGCCCTGTATGTCGTGGCAATGCTCCACCGAGCACATTTAGCGCCATCAAGCACCTCTCTCCGCCATCTATGCCGTGGATATGCTCTACTCGAGTTCGCCAGCGCCACCGCGCCTATCTCTCCGGATTTTGGAAACTTTTAATTGTTTTATTTTTAATTTACTTTTTAGGAAATATTTTTAGGAAATTCTTAGGGTTTATTTAGGAGAGCTTGTACGTTATTTTCATCTCTATTATCTCTCTCATTAGTTTTTCATTGGTTTCTGAATTAGTTTTCTCTCAATAACTTTGGTGATTTTTCTCTCAATTATGTGTAACTAAACTTCAAATTCTTGATATGATCGATTGAAGCGTCGGTAATTAATCCGTGAGACTATCTATTTCTCTACTTTTCTTTGAGTATTATTTAATTCCTTGTTCTTATTATTATTGATTTTAATCTTGATTAGGGTGTACAACTAATTAGGGTTATTATTAATTAATTTTCTAGATTTGATTATTGGCTCAGTTTGCTTTATTAATCTTGTCGCGGTAGCAATTGTGATTGATTTATTGTACTCCGTTTGTCGTGAATTAATCATAAAAGAAATTGAATTTGTGACTCGAGTATTAACTGCGTTGTTAGTATTAGTCATCTTTATTGATTCTCGTGCTAATTCTTCTATAGACGTGAACTTAATTCGCGTGATTTGGGTTAGTCTTAGGAAGGGTAATTTAGGGCATCCGATTTGACCTAATTACTGATTAAAGAGGGAATTCGTAAGTTAATATTATTGAACGGTATTAGCTTTCACAATAAAGTACTCAAGTAAAGTGGTTTAATTGTTTTCTATGATCGGTGATTTTATCGTGTGTGGATATCGCTTCGTGTCAAGGCCTTTCTCATATTTGTTTCAAATCCTTAATTTATTATTGTCATTAGCTTGTTTCTTTAGTCATATTTTAGGGTTTTGGAGGGGGCTTTCTTGAGGGTTAAGCAAAGGTGAATGAGTCATGAGGATCAGTCCGGGCTCTTGTTCATGGGCACGAAGTTTGATGGCCAAAAAGTCGGGTTTGATCCGAATTTGGGCTGCCCAAAAAAGAGCACGGATGGGGTTTGGGGACCGCCCTTCCGTGAACTATTTGGGCTGATTATGGTTGTGTTTGGTCGGGGCATTCGAGGGAAGGATGGGTAGAAAGGGCTTTGAAATTCGTGTTGAAAGCAGGCTCGTAAATCGTTCTTAAAATTGGGTTTAAAACGAGCGTTAAAACTTCTTTGTTAAGAAAATGAATTAAATCGAATACAATTTAATAATCTGTTTTAAAAGACACGAGAAATGACTTTTCAAGTCAAATATCAAATTTGTAAAAGCGATTTTTCAAATCGAATTACTTAAAATAATTTTTCAAATCGAAATATTTTATTTTCAATAAAATAAACTTGAGGCAAATAAATTTTGATCGAAATAAATTTACCTTGTCAAAACATTAATTTAAATATCATTTAAATTAATAAAACGTTATGTCGACGGCGCCCGACTTACATCGTAAAACGAACTCAAATAAATGACACGAAATACATGTTGTCCTATCATCATTGGGTGTTTGTCGGGTATTCTATAAATTTCCATATCGACAGATACAGGTATCTACAGTGAGCAACCCCACACAGAACTCACTTTCCCTAAGCCTTTGAAAACATAAATGGATTAAATAACCCACGGTTATCCTAACCCATTTATCGCATGCTTTTTCACAAAGCATAACCCAAGAATTAGAACACATTCTTGGTGAGTCTTTCAAAGCAAACTCACGACCCTTGGCCTTTTTGAACCCTTCTAAACAAAATCTTTTCAAACGACTCATTGTCGAACCAGCCCAGTAAGTAGCATCCCATGCTATACCCAAGGATGGCAAGCCCAATCTTGTGGATTCTAACGCCGATCGAATGGCTCAAACCACCTCGATCCATTTCTCCTTTGACAAAATCCATGTGGACGAGCAAGCTCGTCCCCATCGCATTTTGACACCTTCGACTCAAATAGCTTATACGCCATTTCGAGCATCCACCAATAGGATCTTAGCAACACGCCGTTAACATAAACTTCAAGCCTTCTATCACCAAACATCGTCGAGCATGAAACGCTTTAAAACATTTCTAGCTCAAACCTACCGCATGACTCGCGGTCATCACAACCCTTTATCACAAAACTCCTTTCAAACCCGAGAATGTCACCATTCTCGAGGAATTTCACCAAAACAAATCGAACGGCTCAAGGCTTTTCTTTTTATACCTCTTTCAATATAAGCATTTTTGAAGGTTTTCACTAGCCTAAAACCTTCTAGGATCGTGCATTCCTCTTTTCGCAAAGCACAAAACCCGAGAATGTGCAAACTCAATCCCGAGGACTTTTGATGTCGGACCAAGTGGCTCTAGCCGCCTCGGTTTAACTCTTCCTTAAGTAAATGCATGAAAACGGGCACTACCGTTTCCATCGCATTTTCGAAGCACCCCCCGTTCAAGTAGCTCATCAATACCTTGATGACAAGACGGAGTTAGTAGTGGTTTACATGGTGATTTTAGGTGTGGTTGAGATGTTTAGTTGGGTGAATTACGACCATTTTGACGTAATATGGAGTTGTGATGATAGGATGGTTATAAGTGCTTTTTAAATGATTTGATTATTTTAGTGTGTTCTTGATGATTTTGAAGTGTGTACCAATCTCGAGACACGGGAAACGGGAAGCAAGAGGACGAAATCGAAGCGGAAGTAAGCAGGGGAAGACAAAGAAGTGAAGACGGTCCAGGCGCCACTGGAGCACATTTGGGCTCCACTGGAGCCTGAGAAGCCCTGAATGTCGTGGCAATGCTCCACTGGAGCACATTTGGGCGCCACTGGCGCACCTCTCCTGCCATCTATGCCGTGGATATGCTCTACTGGAGCCTGTTGTGCGCCACTGGCGCCTATCTCTCCGGATTTTGGAAACTTTTAATTGTTTTATTTTTAATTTACTTTTTAGGAAATATTTTTAGGAAATTCTTAGGGTTTATTTAGGAGAGCTTGTACGTTATTTTCATCTCTATTATCTCTCTCATTAGTTTTTCATTGGTTTCTGAATTAGTTTTCTCTCAATAACTTTGGTGATTTTTCTCTCAATTATGTGTAACTAAACTTCAAATTCTTGATATGATCGATTGAAGCGTCGGTAATTAATCCGTGAGACTATCTATTTCTCTACTTTTCTTTGAGTATTATTTAATTCCTTGTTCTTATTATTATTGATTTTAATCTTGATTAGGGTGTACAACTAATTAGGGTTATTATTAATTAATTTTCTAGATTTGATTATTGGCTCAGTTTGCTTTATTAATCTTGTCGCGGTAGCAATTGTGATTGATTTATTGTACTCCGTTTGTCGTGAATTAATCATAAAAGAAATTGAATTTGTGACTCGAGTATTAACTGCGTTGTTAGTATTAGTCATCTTTATTGATTCTCGTGCTAATTCTTCTATAGACGTGAACTTAATTCGCGTGATTTGGGTTAGTCTTAGGAAGGGTAATTTAGGGCATCCGATTTGACCTAATTACTGATTAAAGAGGGAATTCGTAAGTTAATATTATTGAACGGTATTAGCTTTCACAATAAAGTACTCAAGTAAAGTGGTTTAATTGTTTTCTATGATCGGTGATTTTATCGTGTGTGGATATCGCTTCGTGTCAAGGCCTTTCTCATATTTGTTTCAAATCCTTAATTTATTATTGTCATTAGCTTGTTTCTTTAGTCATATTTTAGGGTTTTGGAGGGGGCTTTCTTGAGGGTTAAGCAAAGGTGAATGAGTCATGAGGATCAGGTCTGGGCTCTTGTTCATGGG
This sequence comes from Dianthus caryophyllus, assembly GCA_023091065.1. Taxonomy (NCBI): domain Eukaryota; kingdom Viridiplantae; phylum Streptophyta; class Magnoliopsida; order Caryophyllales; family Caryophyllaceae; genus Dianthus; species Dianthus caryophyllus. Next base: position 25,977,831 of record CM041526.1, on the reverse strand, counting down.
CACGAGTTTGATGGCCAAAAAGTCGGGTTTTGATCCGAATTTGGGCTGCCCCAAAAAAGAGCACGGGATGGGGGTTTGGGACTGTCCTTCTGTGAACTATTTGGGCTGATTATGGTTGTGTTTGGTCGGGGCATTCGAGGGAAGGATGGGTAGAAAGGGCTTTGAAATTGTGTTGAAACGGGCTCGTAAATCGTTCTTAAAATTGGGTTTAAAAGCAGCGTTAAAACTTCTTTGTTAAGAAAACGACTAATCGAATACAATTTAATAACTGCTTTAAAAGCACGAGAAACGACTTTTCAAGTCAAATATCAAATTTGTAAAAGCGATTTTTCAAATCGAATTACTTAAAATGATTTTTCAAATCGAAATATTTTATTTTCAACAAAATAAACTTGAGACAAATAAATTTTGACAGAAATAAATTTACCTTGTTAAAACATTAATTTAAATATCATTTAAATTAATAAAACATTATGTCGACGGCGCCCGGCTTACATCGTAAAACGAACTCAAATAAATGACACGAAATACATGTTGTCCTATCATCATTGGGTGTTTGTCGGGTTTTCTATAAATTTCCATATCGACAGATACGGGTATCTACAGTGAGCAACCCCACACAGAACTCACTTTCCCTAAGCCTTTGAAAACATAAATGGATTAAATAACCCACGGTTATCCTAACCCATTTATCGCATGCTTTTTCACAAAGCATAACCCAAGAATTAGAACACATTCTTGGTGAGTCTTTCAAAGCAAACTCACGACCCTTGGCCTTTTTGAACCCTTCTAAACAAAATCTTTTCAAACGACTCATTGTCGAACCAGCCCAGTAAGTAGCATCCCATGCTATACCCAAGGATGGCAAGCCCAATCTTGTGGATTCTAACGTCAGATCGAATGGCTCAAACCACCTCGATCCATTTCTCCTTTGACAAAATCCATGTGGACGAGCAAGCTCGTCCCCATCGCATTTTGACACCTTCGACTCAAATAGCTTAAACGCCATTTCGAGCATCCACCAATAGGATCTTAGCAACACGCCGTTAACATAAACTTCAAGCCTTCTATCACCAAACATCGTCGAGCATGAAACGTTTTAAAACATTTCTAGCTCAAAACCGGCCGCATGACTCGCGGTCATCACAACCCTTTTTATCACAAAACTCCTTTCAAACCCGAGAATGTCAGCCCATTCTCGAGGAATTTCACCAAAACAAATCGAACGGCTCAAGGCTTTTCTTTTTATACCTCTTTCAATATAAGCATTTTTCGAAGGTTTTCACTAGCCTAAAACCTTCTAGGATCAGGCATTCCTCTTTTCGCAAAAGCACAAAACCCGAGAATGTGCAAACTCAATCCCGAGGACTTTTGATGTCGGACCAAGTGGCTCTAGCCGCTTCGGTTTAACTCTTCCTTAAGTAAATGCATGAAAACGGGCACTACCGTTTCCATCGCATTTTCGAAGCACCCCCCGTTCAAGTAGCTCATCAATACCTTGATGACAAGACGGAGTTAGTAGTGGTTTACATGGTGATTTTAGGTGTGGTTGAGATGTTTAGTTGGGTGAATTACGACCATTTTGACGTAATATGGAGTTGTGATGATAGGATGGTTATAAGTGCTTTTTAAATGATTTGATTATTTTAGTGTGTTCTTGATGATTTTGAAGTGTGTACCAATCTCGAGACACGGGAAGCGGAAGCAAGAGGACTAAATCGGGCGAAGTAAGCGGGGAAGACAAAGAAGTGAAGACGGTCCAGCGCCATCGAGCACATTTGGGCTCCACCGAGCCCTAAGCCCTGAATGTCGTGGCAATGCTCCACTGGAGCACATTTGGGCGCCACTGGCGCACCTCTCCTGCCATCTATGCCGTGGATATGCTCTCATCGAGTTCGTTGTGCGCCACCGCGCCTATCTCTCCGGATTTTGGAAACTTTTAATTGTTTTATTTTTAATTTACTTTTTAGGAAATATTTTTAGGAAATTCTTAGGGTTTATTTAGGAGAGCTTGTACGTTATTTTCATCTCTATTATCTCTCTCATTAGTTTTTCATTGGTTTCTGAATTAGTTTTCTCTCAATAACTTTGGTGATTTTTCTCTCAATTATGTGTAACTAAACTTCAAATTCTTGATATGATCGATTGAAGCGTCGGTAATTAATCCGTGAGACTATCTATTTCTCTACTTTTCTTTGAGTATTATTTAATTTCTTGTTCTTATTATTATTGATTTTAATCTTGATTAGGGTGTACAACTAATTAGGGTTATTATTAATTAATTTTCTAGATTTGATTATTGGCTCAGTTTGCTTTATTAATCTTGTCGCGGTAGCAATTGTGATTGATTTATTGCACTCCGTTTGTCGTGAATTAATCATAAAAGAAATTGAATTTGTGACTGAGTATTAATCTGCGTTGTTAGTATTAGTCATCTTTATTGATTCTCGTGCTAATTCTTCTATAGACGTGAACTTAATTCGCGTGATTTGGGTTAGTCTTAGGAAGGGTAATTTAGGGCATCCGATTTGACCTAATTACTGATTAAAGAGGGAATTCGTAAGTTAATATTATTGAACGGTATTAGCTTTCACAATAAAGTACTCAAGTAAAGTGGTTTAATTGTTTTCTATGATCGGTGATTTTATCGTGTGTGGATATCGCTTCGTGTCAAGGCCTTTCTCATATTTGTTTCAAATCCTTAATTTATTATTGTCATTAGCTTGTTTCTTTAGTCATATTTTAGGGTTTTGGAGGGGGCTTTCTTGAGGGTTAAGCAAAGGTGAATGAGTCATGAGGATCAGGTCTGGGCTCTTGTTCATGGGCACGAGTTTGATGGCCAAAAAGTCGGGTTTTGATCCGAATTTGGGCTGCCCCAAAAAAGAGCACGGGATGGGGGTTTGGGACTGTCCTTCTGTGAACTATTTGGGCTGATTATGGTTGTGTTTGGTCAGGGCATTCGAGGGGAAGGATGGGTAGAAAGGGCTTTGAAATTCGTGTTGAAACGGGCTCAGAAATCGTTCTTAAAATTGGGTTTAAAACGAGCGTTAAAACTTGCTGTTAAGAAAACGAATTCGTCGAATACAATTTAATAATCTGTTTTAAAAGCACGAGAAACGACTTTTCAAGTCAAATATCAAATTTGTAAAAGCGATTTTTCAAATCGAATTACTTAAAATGATTTTTCAAATCGAAATATTTTATTTTCAACAAAATAAACTTGAGACAAATAAATTTTGACAGAAATAAATTTACCTTGTTAAAACATTAATTTAAATATCATTTAAATTAATAAAACATTATGTCGGCTCGCTTACATCATCGTAAACGAACTCAAATAAATGACACGAAATACATGTTGTCCTATCATCATTGGGTGTTTGTCGGGTTTTCTATAAATTTCCATATCGACAGATACGGTATCTACAAAGGAGCAACCCCACACGTAACTCACTTTCCCTAAGCCTTTGAAAACATAAATGGATTAAATAACCCACGGTTATCCTAACCCATGTATCGCATGCTTTTTCTCAAAGCATAACCCAAGAATTAGAACACATTCTTGGTGAGTCTTTCAAAGCAAACTCACGACCCTTGGCCTTTTTGAACCCTTCTAAACAAAAATCTTTCAAACGACTCATTGTCGAACCCGGCCCGATAAGTAGCATCCCATGCTATACCCAAGGATGGCAAGCCCAATCTTGTGGATTCTAACGTCGATCGAATGGCTCAAACCACCTCGATCCATTTCTCCTTTGACAAAATCCATGTGGACGAGCAAGCTCGTCCCCATCGCATTTTGACACCTTCGACTCAAATAGCTTAAACGCCATTTCGAGCATCCACCAATAGGATCTTAGCAACACGCCGTTAACATAAACTTCAAGCCTTCTATCACCAAACATCGTCGAGCATGAAACGTTTTAAAACATTTCTAGCTCAAAACCGGCCGCATGACTCGCGGTCATCACAACCCTTTTTATCACAAAACTCCTTTCAAACCCGAGAATGTCAGCCCATTCTCGAGGAATTTCACCAAAACAAATCGAACGGCTCAAGGCTTTTCTTTTTATACCTCTTTCAATATAAGCATTTTTCGAAGGTTTTCACTAGCCTAAAACCTTCTAGGATCCGGCATTCCTCTTTTCGCAAAAGCACAAAACCCGAGAATGTGCAAACTCAATCCCGAGGACTTTTGATGTCGGACCAAGTGGCTCTAGCCGCTTCGGTTTAACTCTTCCTTAAGTAAATGCATGAAAACGGGCACTACCGTTTCCATCGCATTTTCGAAGCACCCCCCGTTCAACTAGCTCATCAATACCTTGATGACAAGACGGAGTTAGTAGTGGTTTACATGGTGATTTTAGGTGTGGTTGAGATGTTTAGTTGGGTGAATTACGACCATTTTGACGTAATATGGAGTTGTGATGATAGGATGGTTATAAGTGCTTTTTAAATGATTTGATTATTTTAGTGTGTTCTTGATGATTTTGAAGTGTGTACCAATCTCGAGACACGGGAAACGGGAAGCAAGAGGACGAAATCGAAGCGGAAGTAAGCAGGGGAAGACAAAGAAGTGAAGACGGTCCAGCGCCCATCGAGCACATTTGGGCTCCACTGGAGCCTGAGAAGCCCTGAATGTCGTGGCAATGCTCCACTGGAGCACATTTGGGCGCCACTGGCGCACCTCTCCTGCCATCTATGCCGTGGATATGCTCTCGAGTTCGCTGTTGTGCCATCGCGCCTATCTCTCCGGATTTTGGAAACTTTTAATTGTTTTATTTTTAATTTACTTTTTAGGAAATATTTTTAGGAAATTCTTAGGGTTTATTTAGGAGAGCTTGTACGTTATTTTCATCTCTATTATCTCTCTCATTAGTTTTTCATTGGTTTCTGAATTAGTTTTCTCTCAATAACTTTGGTGATTTTTCTCTCAATTATGTGTAACTAAACTTCAAATTCTTGATATGATCGATTGAAGCGTCGGTAATTAATCCGTGAGGCTATCTATTTCTCTACTTTTCTTTGAGTATTATTTAATTCCTTGTTCTTATTATTATTGATTTTAATCTTGATTAGGGTGTACAACTAATTAGGGTTATTATTAATTAATTTTCTAGATTTGATTATTGGCTCAGTTTGCTTTATTAATCTTGTCGCGGTAGCAATTGTGATTGATTTATTGTACTCCGTTTGTCGTGAATTAATCATAAAAGAAATTGAATTTGTGACTCGAGTATTAACTGCGTTGTTAGTATTAGTCATCTTTATTGATTCTCGTGCTAATTCTTCTATAGACGTGAACTTAATTGTGATTTGGGGTAGTCTTAGGAAGGGTAATTTAGGGCATCCGATTTGACCTAATTACTGATTAAAGAGGGAATTCGTAAGTTAATATTATTGAACGGTATTAGCTTTCACAATAAAGTACTCAAGTAAAGTGGTTTAATTGTTTTCTATGATCGGTGATTTTATCGTGTGTGGATATCGCTTCGTGTCAAGGCCTTTCTCATATTTGTTTCAAATCCTTAATTTATTATTGTCATTAGCTTGTTTCTTTAGTCATATTTTAGGGTTTTGGAGGGGGCTTTCTTGAGGGTTAAGCAAAGGTGAATGAGTCATGAGGATCGTGTCCGCTCTTGTTCATGGGCACGAGTTTGATGGCCAAAAAGTCGGGTTTTGATCCGAATTTGGGCTGCCCCAAAAAAGAGCACGGGATGGGGGTTTGGGACTGTCCTTCTGTGAACTATTTGGGCTGATTATGGTTGTGTTTGGTCAGGGCATTCGAGGGGAAGGATGTGTTGGAGTATGTGTCCTCCACAATAGTGCGATTACTTAATAAATCTCAATTAAGGAATACGTGGGGATAATCCTAGATTATTGTCAATTGATTAACGTAAATCAATAACGGTTGGCTGACTAGAGTTTGACGTTATTGTCGTGAGAACGGCGGTAATCAATTGATCCCTATAAGTCACACCTATAGGAACGTACTCCAAATATTTAAGCTAATTAATTGTATGAGATACAATTATATTAGTAACTTGATAAATTGACTAACGGTTAGTCAGTGAATTAATTTAGAGAGAAATCGAGTTGTGAACTCGAGTGATTGAATTTTATATCGATAAAATTATTAGTGGAGATGAGATTTAGTGATTAACTGTTAATTCACTAATCATGTATATTTTACTAATGAGATTAGTAAAAGTACAATTTTAATATATGTGTAAGTGTACATGTATATTAAGGAAGAGTTTAATTAATTTATACTTTATCATATTAGATGATTTAAGTGATAAATTATAAGTATTTGTGGTACAAATATTGGAAACAAAATTGGACCCATTAAACTCATTTGGACCATCCAAAATGAGTAGCAATGGAGGAAGATTCCTTCCTTTGTCTTATTCACTTTGTTTTGTTGCTAATTGTTTTGCATGCTTTGAACATAATGATGTGCATGCAAGTGGTTGTTCTAAACAAGATAAAAAAAACAAGCAACACACTCTTCCTCTCCTCTTTATTGTTGGCTGAAATTTTAGAGTGTCCTAGACACTTCACCTTGCTTGTTTTTGTTATAAAAACACAAGGCCAAAGAGAGTAATTACTAATGCAATTTTCTCTCCATCTCTCTCAAAACTCTCTCTATACTTTTCTCTCCAAAATAAGAAATAAGTTCTTATAATTTCTAAATACTACTAAGAGTTAGTAGTAATAATATTCACATATTATCAAGCTACTATTAGTGGTTTCTAGATCAAAATCACTAGTAGGTTTTTGGAGTGTTCTTGGGTGCATCTTTTAGGAGGTTTCCTACTTTGGAAACTCGGGTTTTTTGGAGGATCATCCTAAGCTTAAACTCAAGAAACAAAACTAGAAAGGAGTTCTAGTTTTGTGCCCATATATTCCTTTAAGAGAAAGGTATAAATTACTAAACTTGTAACAAAATACATTTGTTAACTACATAGATCTTGCTAAATCAAATTAGAGTAATTTGATTTACACTAATATTTGATTAGTGCTTGGGAAGAGTTCCCTACAAGTGGTATCAGAGCCAAGGCTTGTAGTTACAAATTTATTTTGTTGTTTTTGGAGTTTTATGTATTTATTGAGAATAAATAACATAAAATCCGAAAATAGTGTTAAAAATGGTTTTAACACGAGATTTTTATTGCATGCAAAGTTTCTGGTCTCATGAAGTTACTGGTCAAATTTCGTATTTTTTGAAATTTGTTTGCTAATTTAAATGATTTTTATACAAAACCGAGTCAAAAAGTGTGTTTTTGGCTAAAATAATTACTATAAATAGTTATAGTTGGAATCTGGTCACGAAATTTTTACATAGTGATATTTCATATTTATACTTTCTGCATGTAAATTTTCAAAGTCAGATTCTGAGTTTTGAATATTTATTCATTTTTTTGTTTAAAATCGGTATATAATGAGTTTTATGTCCAAAAATATAGTAAATGTTGTTTTCTGGACATGAAAGTTATACCAATATTTTTATACATTATGAGGATGCTCTCGTATAAATTTGGGATTTTTCCTCACTGTTTTAGGCGTTTTCTTGATTTTATGAGATAAAATCGATGAAATCGTATGTTATTTAATATAAAATAAATTCGTAATTTTTTCTGACCAAACTTTTCTTTTCTGATATTTTGGAAGTGTTCCAGAATATACAAAATTTTTTTTTCAAAATAAAAATAATTTTATTTTATTTTATTTTGATTTTATGAAGCTTTATTCATAAAAGGTTATGATTAAAGCTAGATCTAATTAGCAAATGACCAACTTATGAACTAAAATCACCATATGTTAGTATAAACTAATGTTGGGTGTTCTAAAATCAGTTTAGAAGTTTTAGTTCAAGCTTAAAAGGTGTTTTAAGCATTATTGATTAATATAAGATTAATCGGTTTAAAAATGAGATCGGTTTGAAACGATTTAATGCGATTATTGTTTTAGGCGATTTTGGCATGTTTTTATTTATAAGCTTTACATTATGCATGTTTGGATGAATGTTTATTATTGAATGAATGTTTGTTCTTACTAGTATGGCCATAGTTGTTATATTTTTACCGATATTACCCGTAATGAAAGGGAATATCGTGTGGGTTTGTAATTTAATGCGATCTCGTATCGCCGGTTTGTATTTTTTAATAGTTAATTACATTTATAAATGTATAATAGGGTTGCTATGTATTCATTTGTAATTTTATTTTTGTAACTATTTGTAAATCGAAGACCGGTGATGGAGATCGACTTGGAGCCTTAGAAGAGTTCTAAAGCTTGCAAGGAGGAGCCTTGGATGAGATCCATAATGAAGAGGGACCAAAGGAGTTGGTTTCCAATTTGTAACTCCTTGTATTTTAATTACTTTTAGGTGGCCATACTAGGTTTATGTTTGCTTGTTTGTTTGCTTATATATTCCGCTCACATGCCAAAATCGCCATGCATGCCTCGATATCCTACTCCGATTGTCGTTTTTAGGTCGCCATTCTTAAATTAGTTCACTTATAAAGAATTTTATGACTAAAATCGACAAGATCACCCACATTTTTAACAAAAATGAATTGAGATTAAGCCTTTCCAAATGTAGCGACTATGAACCCCATGTTCGTGAGGACCTCCGCGACGTGGAACCTTGTTACCATGGGTAAGTAGTGGGAGGAAGACCCGTGCTAATTTGGTTTGGACTCAACCGAATAAGAGTTATTTGGGGCTAATCGATGTATTTTATAAGAAAATCATCAACCAAGCATTCTAGTGTAGAATTAGTCAAGTGTTGACTTATCGTTTTTATATAAAAGGAAACATGAGATGTCTAATTTTATATAGAAAACGAGTCTTGGAATCATTTATATAATTTCGTGGGAGATCATTATATAAATGGACATTTGTTTTTTAAAAAGAGTTTTAGCAAATGTCATTAATGTACAATGAATGTTAATTTCCTCATATTTGTTAGTTGTAGAATAATTTATTTATCGCAATGACAACATAAACTCCCGCACCCATTTTGGGTTTATATTCATGGTTGAGAACCGTGATGGATAAGTGTATCCTATAGGATGACGGTAGCAACTTTGTCGAATGCGATTCGATTTTAAGGGGCGCCGCTCAATCCGACAATGTGCTTAAGAACTTTACCGAACCACCTCCCACCGAACCCGGACTTAGGTTACCCGCGGCGCAAGCCGCCTACGATGAGCACCTAAAGGTTGACAATGACGTTGAAAATATATTGATTTGGTCAATGTCACATTCTCTCAAACTTCGCTTCGTTACTCACTAAAGTGCATATGAGATATTCACTAGAGTGACGACGATGTGCTTCGACCTAGATAGCACGAAAGTGAATGAGAATTGAGAGAAAAGATGTTCTTTCAATGAGATTGAAGAACATAAACATTGGGGTTAAGAAAGGGAAGGGAGCTTATAAAGCTCGATTCAAGGAAGATAAGGGTAAGGGAATACTATTGAGAATAGCAAGCCCAAACCCGATCGTTGAAAGCGCAATTGTCCCAAATTCTTGAAGAAAAAGAATGATGGACGTGCGACATCCAAAGATATTGTTCCTTCTAGACTTTATATGATTGACATAAATCATGCTTGCATTTCTACATGGGTATGAGATACCGGATGTGGATCTCACCTCTGCAATCACTTGCAAGGAATGAGAAATGTGCGAGCACTAGCCAAGGGTGATGTAGATCTCCACATGGGTAATGGAGCTAGAGTAGCGGCCATTTCCATGGGAACCTATGTACTCGCTCTAGCTAGTGGTTTAGAGTTGTTTTGAATAAGCGTTATTTTGTACCAACTCTAACCAAAAACATTATCTCCGTCTCCGTGTTTGATACGGAAGACTTTTATGATTAAGGACAATCGATGTACTTTTTCATTTAATGTAATGGTTTATGGGAAGCCATTTCAATTGGAGGTATTTATCTTTTGAATAATGTCAATGATGATTTATCATATAGAGAACAAGAAGCTCAAAATAAATGAATCAAACAAATCCTACCTTTGGCATTGTCGTTTAGGTCATATAAACGATAGACGCATAAAGAGACTTGTTGAGACCAAGGTTCTCAAACCATTTGATTGCGAATCATATGGTACATGCGAATCTTGCCTCTTAGGCAAGATGACTCGTCAACCCTTTAGCGGTAAAGGGACACGAGCAAGTGAGGTTTTAGGACTCATACATACCGATGTGTGTGGTCCATTAAACATCACCGCTAGAGGAGGATATCATTACTTCATTACTTTTACCGATGATTAAAGTAGATATGGTTATGTCTACTTAATAAGGCATAAAAGTGATGCTTTTGAGAAATTTAAAGAATTTCAAAATAAGGTTGAGAACCAATTGGATAAGAAGATAAAAGCACCACGATCGGATCGTGGTGACGAATATCTAAGTAATGAGTTTGATTCACATCTTAATAATTGTGGTAGAGTATCACAATGGACTCCTCCGGGCACACCACAGTTGAATGGTGTTGCAGAAAGGAGAAACCGAACCTTGCTTGATATGGTTCGGTCTATGATGAGTCAAAGTGAGCTTCCTGGATCGTTTTGGGGCTTTGCGCTATCGTCTACTGTTTTCTCACTAAATCGAAGTCCGACTAAAGCGGCCAATAAAACTCCATATGAGATATGGACGGGAACGGTTCCCTATTTGTAGGTTATCCTACGGAAACGTGTGGTTATTACCTCCAAAACCCTCACGAGAACAAAGAGTTTGTGGCTCGTGATGCTGTTTTCTATAAAATAAATATATTTCTAGAAAACAGAGTGGGAGAAAATTTGAACTTGATGAAGTTCAAGAGCCACAAACCGACGCAGAAAATGAGGAAACGGTTCCCTCATCTTCTAACACGGTTGTAATCCCTAGGAGGTCAGGTATAATTAGTTATCAACCTGATCGCTACCTCGGTAACATCGAGGAGGAGGGTGATTTGTTGTTATTCGAAAGCAACGAACCCTCAACCTACAAGGCGGCTATTAGTAGCCCAACTCCGACCAATGGCTAGAGGCCATGAAATCCGAAATGGATTCTATGTACGAGAACCACGTTTGGGACTTGGTAGATTTACTTAAAGGAGTGAGACCCCTTCAGTGTAAATGGATATTCAAAATCAAACTCGGCATAGATAAACATATAGATGTTTACAAAGCTAGATTGGTGGCAAAAGGCTTTTCACAAGTCCAAGGTATTCATTATGATGAAACCTTTGCACCGGTTGCTATGCTTCGATCCATAAGGATAGTCTTAGCGGTTGCCGCATTTCATGACTATGAGATATGGCAGATGGATGTAAAAACCGCCTTCTTGAATGAGATTTTAGAAGAGGAAGTGTTAATGACACAACCTGAAGGTTTTGTGGATACATCTAACCCTAAGAAAGTATGCAAGCTTAAGAGATCCATTTATGGTCTTAAGCAAGCATCAAGGAGTTGGAATCATGGATTCGATCATGTTATCAAACAACATGGATTCACTCGGAGTGCCGAGGAACCTTGTTTGTACATGAAGTTTAGTGGGAGCAAGGTAACCTTCCTTGTTTTGTATGTGGATGACATACTACTGATTGGAAATGATATTCCAAGCTTGAATTCGGTAAAGGTGGAATTGGGAAACCATTTCCAAATGAAGGACTTGGGAGAAGCACAACGCATCTTGGGTATCCGGATCTATAGAGATAGATCCAAAAGGATACTAGCATTAAGTCAAGAAACTTATATAGATAAGATTCTTGATAGGTTCAATATGAAAGACTCCAAGAGAGGCTTTATTCCGATGAATGTAGGAATAACATTGAAGAAATCTCAATGTCCTACGACTCCTGCGGAAATTGAACGCATGATATTGATCCCTTATGCTTCCGCTGTAAGATCAATCATGTATGCTATGATGTGCACTCGTCTCGATGTCGCTTTCGCTTTGAGCATGACGAGCCGGTATCAAGCCAATCCTGGTGAGAGTCACTGTATAGCTGTAAAGAACATCCTTATGTACTTGAGAAGAACTAAGGATTCGTTTCAAGTGTTTGGAGGAGAACTTGAGCTACGTGTAAAGAGTTACACGGATGCAAGTTTCCAAACCGATGGGGATTATCTGAAATCCCAATCCGGCTATGTCTTTATGGGGGTGCTGTTTGCTGGAAAAGTTTCAAGCAAAGAGTCACAGCGGATTCTACAACAGAAGCTGGATATTTAGCAGCTTGGGAAGCTGCTAAAGAAGCTGTATGGATTCGGCAGTTCTTGGATGGACTAAGAGTAGTCCCTAGTGCCGCCAATCCAATCACTATTTATTGTGATAATTGTGGGGCCATCTTTCGAGCAAAGGAGCCCAAGTCTAGTAATAAGTCTAGACATGTTTTGAGGAAATACCATGTTATAAGATATAATGTGGAAAGAAAGGAAATAGATATTTGTAAGGTTGGGACAGACGATGAGATCACTGATCCTTTAACCAAGCCTCTTTCGAGGACTAAGCATGACGCGCACACCACCTCCATGGGGTTGCGGCGTATGCTAGATTTCCTTTAGATTCGTGATATGTAATTGAATAAAGTATCCTATTACATATATGAATATAACATTCATTGTTTAGAGTATATTTACTCTTTTAAGTCATTATTGAATGCATACTTTGTTTATCCGAATAGTTGTGTGACAACTTTGAACATATTCAAGTGAACGGTATAAACTAAGTATTTGGTCCCTAGTCTCTCATATGAGGTGACGTCTCGAAGAGACTAGATTGCAAGTCGTTCGATGGTGGGTTCAACACCATGGGGTCATAGTGATATTTGCTCGTTTGCATAGACAGATCGTGATACACTCGCTTGACCGTGACGCTTATAGAATTCCTTTTCAATGAGATTGAAACCTGGTCGTGGTGGGAATTCTATAGTATTCCTTTGAGTCGATTCTTTGACCTGAACCGATTGGTCGAAGTCTGCGCTCCGAAAGTGACTTTCATTTTTGTCCTAAGCCATGCCGTGAAAGGGGTTATAAGGGCATCTTTGGGGTCATGGTGATCCGTGATTATACAAGATAATCGAGTGGAAGGGAAATGTCCACCCTCGTCAGGGTAAAACATCTTTGGGCCACTCGAGGAGTAGTCGCTGAAAATGCGTGGCCACGCTCGGTAAGAATCTACGGTAGATTCTCCGGTCAGACAGCTACTCTCCTTATCGAGGAAACCACTCATGATATATCTTTTGAATGCAAGTACGACCTGTAAGACACCTTGCATTGAGTGGGAGATGTGAAACGGACATGAGAATTGGTAATGCACAACTTGTCTCGGACAAGTGGGAGATTGTTGGAGTATGTGTCCTCCACAATAGTGCGATTACTTAATAAATCTCAATTAAGGAATACGTGGGGATAATCCTAGATTATTGTCAATTGATTAACGTAAATCAATAACGGTTGGCTGACTAGAGTTTGACGTTATTGTCGTGAGAACGGCGGTAATCAATTGATCCCTATAAGTCACACCTATAGGAACGTACTCCAAATATTTAAGCTAATTAATTGTATGAGATACAATTATATTAGTAACTTGATAAATTGACTAACGGTTAGTCAGTGAATTAATTTAGAGAGAAATCGAGTTGTGAACTCGAGTGATTGAATTTTATATCGATAAAATTATTAGTGGAGATGAGATTTAGTGATTAACTGTTAATTCACTAATCATGTATATTTTACTAATGAGATTAGTAAAAGTACAATTTTAATATATGTGTAAGTGTACATGTATATTAAGGAAGAGTTTAATTAATTTATACTTTATCATATTAGATGATTTAAGTGATAAATTATAAGTATTTGTGGTACAAATATTGGAAACAAAATTGGACCCATTAAACTCATTTGGACCATCCAAAATGAGTAGCAATGGAGGAAGATTCCTTCCTTTGTCTTATTCACTTTGTTTTGTTGCTAATTGTTTTGCATGCTTTGAACATAATGATGTGCATGCAAGTGGTTGTTCTAAACAAGATAAAAAAAACAAGCAACACACTCTTCCTCTCCTCTTTATTGTTGGCTGAAATTTTAGAGTGTCCTAGACACTTCACCTTGCTTGTTTTTGTTATAAAAACACAAGGCCAAAGAGAGAGTAATTACTAATGCAATTTTCTCTCCATCTCTCTCAAAACTCTCTCTATACTTTTCTCTCCAAAATAAGAAATAAGTTCTTATAATTTCTAAATACTACTAAGAGTTAGTAGTAATAATATTCACATATTATCAAGCTACTATTAGTGGTTTCTAGATCAAAATCACTAGTAGGTTTTTGGAGTGTTCTTGGGTGCATCTTTTAGGAGGTTTCCTACTTTGGAAACTCGGGTTTTTTGGAGGATCATCCTAAGCTTAAACTCAAGAAACAAAACTAGAAAGGAGTTCTAGTTTTGTGCCCATATATTCCTTTAAGAGAAAGGTATAAATTACTAAACTTGTAACAAAATACATTTGTTAACTACATAGATCTTGCTAAATCAAATTAGAGTAATTTGATTTACACTAATATTTGATTAGTGCTTGGGAAGAGTTCCCTACAGGATGGGTAGAAAGGGCTTTGAAATTCGTGTTGAAACGGGCTCAGAAATCGTTCTTAAAATTGGGTTTAAAACGAGCGTTAAAACTTGCTGTTAAGAAAACGAATTCGTCGAATACAATTTAATAATCTGTTTTAAAAGCACGAGAAACGACTTTTCAAGTCAAATATCAAATTTGTAAAAGCGATTTTTCAAATCGAATTACTTAAAATGATTTTTCAAATCGAAATATTTTATTTTCAACAAAATAAACTTGAGACAAATAAATTTTGACAGAAATAAATTTACCTTGTTAAAACATTAATTTAAATATCATTTAAATTAATAAAACATTATGTCGATTTACTATCGCTTACATCAGAAACGAACCCAAATAAATGACACGAAATACATGTTGTCCTATCATCATTGGGTGTTTGTCGGGTTTTCTATAAATTTCCATATCGACAGATACGGTATCTACAAGGAGCAACCCCACACGTAACTCACCTTCCCTAAACCTTTGAAAACATAAATGGATTAAATAACCCACGGTTATCCTAACCCATTTATCGCATGCTTTTTCACAAAGCATAACCCAAGAATTAGAACACATTCTTGGTGAGTCTTTCAAAGCAAACTCACGACCCTTGGCCTTTTTGAACCCTTCTAAACAAAATCTTTTCAAACGACTCATTGTCGAACCAGCCCAGTAAGTAGCATCCCATGCTATACCCAAGGATGGCAAGCCCAATCTTGTGGATTCTAACGCCAGATCGAATGGCTCAAACCACCTCGATCCATTTCTCCTTTGACAAAATCCATGTGGACGAGCAAGCTCGTCCCCATCGCATTTTGACACCTTCGACTCAAATAGCTTAAACGCCATTTCGAGCATCCACCAATAGGATCTTAGCAACACGCCGTTAACATAAACTTCAAGCCTTCTATCACCAAACATCGTCGAGCATGAAACGTTTTAAAACATTTCTAGCTCAAACCTACGCATGACTCGCGGTCATCACAACCCTTTTTATCACAAAACTCCTTTCAAACCCGAATGTCACCATTCTCGAGGAATTTCACCAAACAATTCGAACGGCTCAAGGCTTTTCTTTTTATACCTCTTTCAATATAAGCATTTTTCGAAGGTTTTCACTAGCCTAAAACCTTCTAGGATCAGGCATTCCTCTTTTCGCAAAAGCACAAAACCCGAGAATGTGCAAACTCAATCCCGAGGACTTTTGATGTCGGACCAAGTGGCTCTAGCCGCTTCGGTTTAACTCTTCCTTAAGTAAATGCATGAAAACGGGCACTACCGTTTCCATCGCATTTTCGAAGCACCCCCCGTTCAAGTAGCTCATCAATACCTTGATGACAAGACGGAGTTAGTAGTGGTTTACATGGTGATTTTAGGTGTGGTTGAGATGTTTAGTTGGGTGAATTACGACCATTTTGACGTAATATGGAGTTGTGATGATAGGATGGTTATAAGTGCTTTTTAAATGATTTGATTATTTTAGTGTGTTCTTGATGATTTTGAAGTGTGTACCAATCTCGAGACACGGGAAACGGGAAGCAAGAGGACGAAATCGAAGCGGAAGTAAGCAGGGGAAGACAAAGAAGTGAAGACGGTCCAGGCGCCACTGGAGCACATTTGGGCTCCACTGGAGCCTGAGAAGCCCTGAATGTCGTGGCAATGCTCCACTGGAGCACATTTGGGCGCCACTGGCGCACCTCTCCTGCCATCTATGCCGTGGATATGCTCTCATCGAGTTCGCCATACGCTAACCGCGCCTATCTCTCCGGATTTTGGAAACTTTTAATTGTTTTATTTTTAATTTACTTTTAAGGAAATATTTTTAAGAAATTCTTAGGATTTATTTAGGAGAGCTAGTACGTTATTTTCATCTCAAATATCTCTCTCATTAGTTTTTCATTGGTTTACAATTAGTTTTCTCAATAACTTTGGTGATTTTTCTCTCAATTATGTGTAACTAAACTTCAAATTCTTGATATGATCGATTGCACCGTCGCTAATTAATCCGTGAGGCTATCTATTTCTCTACTTTTCTTTGAGTATTATTTAATTCCTTGTTCTTATTATTATTGATTTTAATCTTGATTAGGGTGTACAACTAATTAGGGTTATTATTAATTAATTTTCTAGATTTGATTATTGGCTCAGTTTGCTTTATTAATCTTGTCGCGGTAGCAATTGTGATTGATTTATTGTACTCCGTTTGTCGTGAATTAATCATAAAAGAAATTGAATTTGTGACTCGAGTATTAACTGCGTTGTTAGTATTAGTCATCTTTATTGATTCTCGTGCTAATTCTTCTATAGACGTGAACTTAATTCGCGTGATTTGGGTTAGTCTTAGGAAGGGTAATTTAGGGCATCCGATTTGACCTAATTACTGATTAAAGAGGGAATTCGTAAGTTAATATTATTGAACGGTATAAGCTTTCACAATAAAGTACTCAAGTAAAGTGGTTTAATTGTTTTCTATGATCGGTGATTTTATCGTGTGTGGATATCGCTTCGTGTCAAGGCCTTTCTCATATTTGTTTCAAATCCTTAATTTATTATTGTCATTAGCTTGTTTCTTTAGTCATATTTTACTAAACCAAAATTCCCCCCCAAACCTGTTACACTGTTTTACTCCGTATTATTGCATTCTTTACACTTTGCTTTATTTCAATTAGCCTATTTCTCTGTGGGATCGACCCTTACTTCCATTTTACTACTTGTTTAGTAATTAGGGATTAAGTGATTATAAATTGTAATTTGCGGCATACGACTTTAGCCCGTCAAATTTTGGCGCCGTTGCCGGGGATTTAGGCGTTAATTGTTTTCTTTGTTTAGTGTAGCTGTATGCGTAATACTCGTTCTACTAACCTGGACCTCGAGCCTTTTGACTCAGAGATTGAAAGAACACTTTGCAGGTTTTGAAAGAACAAAAGAGGTCAAATCGTTGTCGTAGACGACTCGGACCAAGAGGATTTCAGCTCCGATTCTGATATTTCTGAGATTGTAGAGAATAATGTGATGGAGCAGTCAATTAAACAACTCACAGCTCCGGACCTTCAACAGCAACCCCTATGCATCACATATCCTCCTCTCGGTGAGAATGTGAATTTTGAGTTGAAGTCCGGGGTTATTCATTTGCTACCCACATTCCATGGGTTGAGTGGTGAAGATCCGAACAAACATTTATCGGACTTCCACATCGTTTGTACGAGTATGAAGCCTGCCGTGGCGATGAGCGGTGAAGCTCGTGGCATTCCCTGCTTCTCACCGGAAGGACGCCGCGAGGGATTGGTTTCTACTATCTACCCACCGTAGCATCGACACTTGGTTGAAGATAAAGAAGGCATTTCTTGAGAAGTATTTTCCCGCCTCTCGAGCATCTCAATTGAAGAAGGAAATTTCCAATGTCGAACAACGTGATGGGGAGACTATGTACGAGTACTTGGAACGTTTTAAGAAGCTTTGTGGTATGTGTCCGTATCATGGGTATGAAGACCAAGACCTCATCATGTACTTCTGTGGAGGGCTAAGTAAAGAGGATGCTCGTATGGTTCATGCGGCGAGTGGAGGTGGGATCACGAATAAGAGCCCCACGGAAGCAATGGCTCTAATCACCGAGTTAGCTGAGAGCTCGAGGGACTTTGATACAAAACCTTCTAGACGGGGGGTTAATGCAATTGGATCGAGTCATGGCATGCTTGAGGAGAAGGTGGATAGCTTGACATCTTTGGTCAAGGACTTGGTCGTAGGTAAGAAATCGGTGATGGCTTGTGGCATTTGCTCTTCCGAGTCGCACTATAGTGAGAATTGTCCACAAATGCAAGAGGGCGCGGTAGCGGATGTGAATGCTATCGGTTACATGGAGCCGTCTCAACGTAAGTGGGATCCGTACTCTAATACTTTCAATCCTGGTTGGAAGGCTAATCCAGCTTTTCGATGGGGTGACAATCAAAATAACCCACAACATGCTCAACGTGAACTAATCCCACTGGCCCACCCTGCGGTAGTCAAGACATGCTTCGTCCAATCGAACCCACCACCTAGCTCACAACCTCCTCCAAGCTCATCAATGTCCACTGAAGAAATGATTTGTGCTCTCGCTGTTAGTGTCACTCAAAACCAACAAGAGACTAAGAGTAACATTCGAAATCTAGAGAATCAGGTGAGTCAAATGGCGGTTGCTATTAGTCGGTTGGAGGCAAGAGACTCGGGGAAATTGCCTAGCCAAAGTGTGCCCCCTAAAGAAAATGTGAGTGCCGTTTCATTGAGGAACGGGAGACAATTGGAGGAGGTGGAGAAGACAAAAAAGAAGAAAGTAGTGGATGACTCGGCGGTCCGTGAAGAGATGGATATTGAGGCCGATGAAGATGAAGGTAAGATGAATGAGGGTCCGTTGCCGGTATATGAACCGGAAGTTCCTTTTCCGGACGCTCTTAAGTCCACACGGAAGATCGAGAAGGACAAGGACGTCTACGAGACATTCCGTAACTGTGAGGTAAATATTCCACTTTTGAATTTGCTTAAAATTGTACCTCGTTATGCTAAGTTTTTGAAAGAGATTTTTACCCTTAAGAGGAAGAAGAGTGAACCTAAGGGTAAGGGGTCTAAGGGTAAGGTGAGTGAATATGTTTCAGCTTTGTTTCAGAAGAAGGTACCCCCTAAATGTGGAGACCCCGGTATGTTCTCGATTCCTTGCACCATAGGAGACCTTAGGATTGAAAAGGCCATGTTAGATTTAGGAGCGTCGATTAATGTCATTCCTTTTTCCGTCTATGAGACTTTAAAACTTGGACCTTTGAGAGATACTAATGTGGTAATTCAATTAGCTGATAGATCTAGTGTCAATCCTAAAGGGGTGGTGGAAAATGTTATGGTGAAAGTAGATAAATTAGTCTTCCCGGCTGATTTCTATGTTTTGGACATGAAAAGTGAGGTAGATGTCATCCCCGCTCATTGGGTAGACCGTTTTTAAAGACTGCAGGTACTAAGATTGATGTACCTAAGGGATCACTCACTATGGAGTTTGATGGGACGGTAGTTAAGTTTTTGATTGCTAATCCTATATCTGATTCTAATAATGTTCACTCACTATGTGCTCTTGATGTTACTAACCATCCTCCTAAGTGCCGGAAAGTTAAATATCCGAGCAAGCCTGTTTCTAGTGTGCAGGTTCCCTCTACTAAATCACAAAAGCTTGTGATCTTATGGAACCATCGCAAAGATGCGGAGAAAAACCAAGGTAAGCTTGAAACTTGGTATGATAAGCTGGTTAATCGAAAGAGTTTGGTTAAAGGCTCGCAAGTAATTCATGTTAAATCTAGCCTTCGATCATATCCATTCTCTTCAAAGGTAAGCTGAGGTAATAATTTCTTTCCCTACTCTAAAAGTCGGGTGATTCATCACTCCGCGAGATGTCGAGCCAACGACGTTAAACAAAGGCGCTTTCAGGAGGCAACTCGCGGTTTGTTGAAAAAAAAAACACAAAACACACAAAAAAAAAAACACAAAAAAAAAAATCCGAAAAAATAAAATAAAAAGATCATCGGAACATCCTCGAGCTCCAGTGATGGAGTAGGCGTCATGAGTAGTGGAACTGATGGTGAGATCGTTGTGGACACCTTGTCTATACGATCGAGTTGACTTGGTTTGGAGTAGGGGAGCTCACGCTACTACACATGAGCTAGGAGTTTGTATGGCTTTTGTCGACACTATATGTGTAGTGCTTTCATGATACTTTCATTCAAGCGTGGGGGAGGAGGTGAGGCGTGTGGTTGGACTATGTCTACAGTATCGTTGTATGCTTGATGGTTTGGTGAAGTCTTTTGGCGCGGTTTATCTTGGTGAGGTATGTTCGTCCTCCCTCTTTTTCTAGTGTCCTATGCAACATTGAGGACAATGTTTCATTCAAGCGTGGGGGAGGAGAATCTTTTCGATTGTATTGTAAAGTTGTAAAGTGTGCTTTTGTTTATGTTTGAAAAAAAAAATGATAAAAAAAGAAAAAGAACAAAAAATACGAGAAAGAAACAAGTGAATCCCGGCTAGGTGAAAACCCGAAAGAGCGCCTAGGCAAAATTGGGATATGTGGCCGAGGGCGGAGTGAAACCCACAAGGGTGGGCGCTCCGAGTAAAATGAAGAATCGAGATGCGTGCCACGAGAGTAGAAGTGAGGTGAAAACGCTAGAGTGAAACCCGCAAAGGCGGGCACTCTAGGTAAAATGAGAGATTTAGGGAAAAAAAAATGTTTTACTACTTCTTATTTTACCGGCGAGGCGACATAAGAAGGGTGACAAAGAAGGTCGGAAGGGTAGGATAGAGGCTACGGTGAGGCGTAATCGCGGTGCACGGAGTGTACGCACCACACATTGCGATTGGGTTCGTTTGAATTGCGGAGTAGAGGCGGTTAGGAGCTCGCTTGTGTGGGTTGTATGTGTGTGTGACATACGCTTTTTGTCACTGGAGAACGTTAGTAGCACAAGCGAGTGGGCTAGGACGGAGAAATAAGGGGCGTAGCTGGGCTTTTGTCATCATTGTCATGTTTTGTCGTTGAGTCGATGGGTATGTGTTTCCTAAATTTCGAGAGTTGTTGTCATGAGGGCGAGAGAGTGAGCGCGAATGGCTATTACTTAAGCCATTAGAGGGAGTTAGAGATTAGAGTTGAGAGTATGACTTGCTTTGACTTGTGTCCGCCGCATTTCTTTTGAGCTAGTGTTGGTTTGGTTTGTATTGCGTCCTTTGAGTTTACTCGAGGACGAGTAAAGGTTCAAGTATGGGGGAATTTGATAAGACGGAGTTAGTAGTGGTTTACATGGTGATTTTAGGTGTGGTTGAGATGTTTAGTTGGGTGAATTACGACCATTTTGACGTAATATGGAGTTGTGATGATAGGATGGTTATAAGTGCTTTTTAAATGATTTGATTATTTTAGTGTGTTCTTGATGATTTTGAAGTGTGTACCAATCTCGAGGCACGGGAAACGGGAAGCAAGAAGACGAAATCGAAGCGAAAGTAAGCAGGGGAAGACAAATAAGTGAAGAAGGTCCAGGCGCCACTAGAGCACATTTGGGCTCCACTGGAGCCTGAGAAGCCCTGAATGTCGTGGCAATGCTCCACTGGAGCACATTTGGGCGCCACTGGCGCACCTCTCCTGCCATCTATGCCGTGGATATGCTCTCATCGAGTTTGTTGTGCGCCACTGGCGCCTATCTCTCCGGATTTTGGAAACTTTTAATTGTTTTATTTTTAATTTACTTTTTAGGAAATATTTTTAGGAAATTCTTAGGGTTTAATTAGGAGAGCTTGTACGTTATTTTCATCTCTATTATCTCTCTCATTAGTTTTTCATTGGTTTCTTAATTAGTTTTCTCTCAATAACTTTGGTGATTTTTCTCTCAATTATGTGTAACTAAACTTCAAATTCTTGATACGATCGATTGAAGCGTCGGTAATTAATCCGTGAGACTATCTATTTCTCTACTTTTCTTTGAGTATTATTTAATTCCTTGTTCTTATTATTATTGATTTTAATCTTGATTAGGGTGTACAACTAATTAGGGTTATTATTAATTAATTTGCTAGATTTGATTATTGGCTCAGTTTGCTTTATTAATCTTATCGCGGTAGCAATTGTGATTGATTTATTGTACTCCGTTTGTCGTGAATTAATCATAAAAGAAATTGAATTTGTGACTCGAGTATTAACTGCGTTGTTAGTATTAGTCATCTTTATTGATTCTCGTGCTAATTCTTCTATAGACTTGAACTTAATTCGCGTGATTTGGGTTAGTCTTAGGAAGGGTAATTTAGGGCATCCGATTTGACCTAATTACTGATTAAAGAGGGAATTCGTAAGTTAATATTATTGAACGGTATTAGCTTTCACAATAAAGTACTCAAGTAAAGTGGTTTAATTGTTTTCTATGATCGGTGATTTTATCGTGTGTGGATATCGCTTCGTGTCAAGACCTTTCTCATATTTGTTTCAAATCCTTAATTTATTATTGTCATTAGCTTGTTTCTTTAGTCATATTTTACTAAACCAAAATTCCCCCCCAAACCTGTTACACTGTTTTACTCCGTATTATTGCATTCTTTACACTTTGCTTTATTTCAATTAGCCTATTTCTCTGTGGGATCGACCCTTACTTCCATTTTACTACTTGTTTAGTAATTAGGGATTAAGTGATTATAAATTGTAATTTGCGGCATACGACTTTAGCTCGTCACTTGAATCATCTCTTGCACAGAGTCGAAATGTGACAACACATTTTAACTCGAAACGCCCTTTCACTTTCATCAAAACAAAATCATTTTGAAGACAAGACGAAGCAAAATATGCGTTAATCGAGTCTCGACACCAAGGGCATCGACGTGTACCCACGACACGTACATCACGAATCAACGACAAGGCGTCCACTCAAGCACCATCGGCGATCTGGCGAATCTCCTCAAGCACTTCGAGTCTCTTAAATACGGGTCGAGTTTTTAAGCATCGAGTCAATCTCTGTCAGTCTAGGATAATCGAGTCTTCGGCGTACGACATTTTAACCAATCGATAAGGGAATAAGTTTGCCTACAACCCAGTTTCCTTTTACCCTTTTTATTCACAAAAAACATTTTCCACCGACATACATTACATCCTAGGAGTAGCTATCCTAAGGAGGTCTAGGCCGGGTACAGAGAAATCAAAGACACAAAGACAAGGAAAGTTCCGACGACTAAACACCTAAGGTTCACCAGTTTGCTTATGGTCTACTACTCCGCTGCTTTTGGAGGAGGATCCATTAATTTGGAGCTCCACAGTGATCATGAATTTGATCGCGACCTGATGTACGAGTATTCCTGGATCGCCCTCCGCATACTCGATCGCGTGCCTAATAAGCAAACGAACTTGTTAAAGGAGCCCGGCGTAATAGACACACGATCACGAGTGACCACCGAGCCGCAGAGTTTAGCAAGGTCCGAGCTCAGGCCCAAGCCATACAGGGCGTGAGATATTCTCAAACCAAACGGGAATACAAGGTACAAAGATCAAAAACCAAAGTCACCAAAATGGAAAAATCTCAAAATTCCGAAATAAGGGGCAAAACAATTAAGCAAAAAGCTTAGAAGTCCAAAGCCTAGAACCAAAGGCTTAAGAAGTCAAAAGCTCAATTAGTCAAAAAGCTTAGAAGTCAAAAGCTTAGAAATCAATAAGCGAGGGGCCGAAGCCCCAAGGGCGAGAAGTACCGAAGCTCAGAAACAAGTGGCCAAGTCTTTGTAAGTCCAAATTGAAGACTCAACAGAAGCAACAAGCAGCCTAGATCGACTGAGGAGAACCTACCCCTTTAAATGCAATGTATCAAGGTCAATCACACATACACCTTTTGGACCAGCGGGTCCTTAAACACGCACCTTTCCACATAAATACCTCCTTACCAAAACAAACACATCCTTTTCGATCTACGCTAGGTTTGATTCCGTACCCACGGATACGTAGGCCGCTCACTTAAGCTCAACCAACTCTTTTTACACAAAACATCCCTATGTCTAAAGCTTCCAAAGTCAAGGACATCCTCACAAAAATCCAAGGCAAACTGTTTCTTTATCGAGGCAATAAAACGACTACGTCGAGACAAAGTTATACTAGACCTAGGAGTAGTACTCTGCTTTTTTGTCTAACCTTGTTCGTTTTGCAGGAATAACAGCATGCCATTGAAGCAACCATGAGTCGCCAAGCCGGGGGCTTCACCGATGCACGTGTCACAGTCACTTACATCCCTATCAATGTCGAGTCTCGAGTCACGCATACGATTCGTCTTGGTTTCTCAAACTTTCCGGCATCCCATTGACTCGGATTTCGAGTCAATCCTCTTCCAATCAAACAATTTAGCGACATTTAAACCGCTCCTTTCCAAACTTTTCAGTTCTGAAAACGCTCCCACGAGCCGATACACTAATTTCAAACACGCTTTTTCAAACATGCGTCCTCAAAATAGCTAACCACCTTTCAAAAGTAACCCAACACTCAAAACTTCACTTTTCTAAACACATGCTTTCACAGAAGCAAAATGTGCCTTTCGAAAATGCATCTCAAGTCCTTGAAACGCATCTCGAATCTTCGAAGTCCAAGCTTCTCCCAAAAATTTAACTCACCACTCGAGTTAACATACTTTGAGAAAAAGCAT
This sequence comes from Dianthus caryophyllus, assembly GCA_023091065.1. Lineage (NCBI taxonomy): Eukaryota > Viridiplantae > Streptophyta > Magnoliopsida > Caryophyllales > Caryophyllaceae > Dianthus > Dianthus caryophyllus. The sequence continues at coordinate 25,953,061 of CM041526.1, read as the reverse complement.
TCTTCGAATTTAACTCACTCGAGTTAATACATTTTGAGCGAAGGCTATATCGAACTACGCCGGTTTGATTCCACATTCGTGGATACGTAGGCAGCTTACGCAAAGCACAACCGAATCTAGCACTACATCCCACTCCGTGTTGTCATGAGATTTCACTGAATTCTCATCCTCGACAACTGGGGGCTTTTCAACCTTTGCACTCAAATGACCCTCCACGGTCTTCACAACTCTAGCTCAAGATCACAACGTCAAACACTTTTTTTTTTATCTTGCATAAAGCTTACAACCGACATTTCAAGCGTTTATTTTTAAAGCTCATTTCGACAACTAAAATGAATCTTTCATTAAATTGATTTTTCAACAAAACATTTTAATCCAAACATCCCAATCGGGAATCATTTCACTTTCAAACCCAAGCCTACTAACTACGCAGGTCCACGGAAGCACAATACAGCACGGAAGCGAAAGACGACAGAAGCAACTACAAGCTCAAGCCAAGCTACAACGAACAGTCATGTAACGAAGGGTTCACACAATCCTTATTACACAAGATCACCTAGACAACTAAGGGTGACGACGGAACTCATCAAAGTCACGCTGAACCCGAGCCATCTCAGCGCAACTCCTACTCCACCCACGCTACATTATTCTCCATTTTGCCTTAATTTCAATCAAATTAAGCCAAACTACGGGGAAATTTCAAAACCAAACACCATACTCTTCACTTTGACTCAGTTTTCATTCAAAACTTAGTCAAACTCGAGGGGGTAATCCAAAAACTCCTCCTCCTAATACACGCCCTACACTTTGACTCAGTTTTCCTCCAAAACTTAGCCAAACTCGAGGGGGTAATCCAAAAACACCCTTATCCTAATACAACCCATAGCCTCTTACATAGTTTGACTATAGTTATACACCATAACTCAGTCAAACTGGGGGCTCATATACACCGGCACCATGACCAAGAGAACTGGGGGCTGACGCTTCCTATCAAGAATCAAACCTTTACAACGAAAAATGGGATAATTTTTCGCATTTTTGAAGACACCCTTGCCATAAATACCCACATAAGCATCTACGGTTGAGCGACACCTCCAGGACCGCTACAGACACAAGCATGCACGCTAAAAGCATAACACTTTCATGTGTGCATCAAATAACAAACCACCCGAACAAAGGTCCAAACACCCTAACATGTCCAAGAAGCATCCCAAGCACCACGCATCCAAGCCCGAGAGAGATGAGTATCACATGAATCCAAACGAATCACCAGATACCACGTCTCATGGTCAAAGCAGGCGAAAATGAAGATTTCAGAAGGCAATCGCAGAATTCGAATTATTCCGGATTTGAAGCCGCGACATGTGTAAATGAGTTCACGTTTGAAGTCGCCAATTGATAAGAGATTCCCCGGAAGAATCACTAGTCAACAAGGCAATTTCTGAGGCGTGTTTTGTTCCACGTTGTCTCTCCATATTAGGCTCGTCAAGCCCAAGTATTTTTCTTCATGCACGCAAGCTTTCATGGTTAAGGCGTCACCTAAAGTCCGCCACATGCGCTAGTACATCCCACTATGCCTTGGTTAAGGCGTCACCTACAGTCCGCCATACGCGTGTATTAAGCCTTTAATACATGGTACAGAAGCAGAAACACGAACACTCTTCGCAAGTCCTTACACCCTCTTACACGTCCCTTTGGAGTATCACTTCCTCCACCTGGAGTCCACACACCTATACAGACATTCCCCACGGAATCCAAGACGTATCCCTCGACTTCCCCAGCAAATCACTAGCCTACATCCCTGCGGCATTCTTCCCAGTAGGCCGTAGCAAATACACCTCTACAGAGCATCCTCAACGAGTCATCCTTTAACTTTGGAGCATAGACACCAAATGTCTACATCAACACATACAGCAAGTCCAAGCACATGCACCAGCTACAAGACGCCAACACACTTGCAATTACACGAAGCAGTATACTTGAGCACGTACACCCTCCTCGGACCATAATTCCCGGCGAACATACACCTGCACCCCTTACAAGACGAAACACCATCACTCTTCCATAGACCAAACAACTACAACTACACCTACGCTCCTCGGTGAGACCATACCTATACACCCTTCCCAGCAGACTAGTACTTCCCCAGCAGATACCACACTAAGCACTCAAGGCTCTACGAGATCCAAAGACGACATCAACAACGGCATCAGCATCAGCAACGGCATCAGCATCAACAACGGCATCCGCATCAATAAACGTCATCAACATCAACAACGGCATCAACATCAACACGGCAGCAAAGCATGGAAAAGGCACTCAGCAGGTCGGCAGGCCCTTACAGGTATGTACGGATTGCCACGTCCTTAAAATGCGCACGTCCCTCCCCGCATAGCCCGGTTCGAAATCCTCGTCTCACCCATGGACACACGCTTCGTTCCGCTGACTGTATCGAGACTGTAATGGTCCGGACATGGTCGTGGAGTTTGACTAACGCTCTAGTCCGAGCTCAGTCAAACTGGGGGCTCTGTGGATACCCATATCCGTACCCTCCAAAACAAAACCCTGTGATGTACCACGGACTTTTATTACGCATGCTTTAACGTTAACTTATACGGTTCTAATTATGTCGATTTCATTTTGAGTCGTTTTAAATGTTAAAATGATTTAGGTCGCTTCACATCACACTTAAATAAACGTTCATTTTTTCCATTTGGAGTCTAGCTAGGTCCTCGTCCTGCTTCATTTGGCATGAGCTTCGCATTTGCATTACAATTGGCCCTTTTACATTAACGAGGCCCAATTCAACAATCCTAAATCCCTTACATTTAGGCCCGGTAGCTAAAACCGCTATTTAGCACCCTCCTTTGAGAAATACGACTTCACGGATCATCTTATTTCACAAAATCTATGCCAATACACCCTTTTCACATTTTCGGGTCTCGGGCCCAAAACCGAGCCCAAATACATTCTTGGCCCGCTTCCCAAGGACCATGAAATCACACACAAACCTTCTAGTAGGTCATACATGATCTACTTGAGGCACAAGCAAGGAGATATTGTCGAATATTTTCAAGATTTGGCAAGCCGTATTAAGGAAATACGAAATCACAGAATTAAAACCACACCAACAAGCCGAAACAGCCTATGCGGCTCAGGGTACAAACCGCATAAGGCTATGCGGTTTGCCCCCCAAACCGCATAAGCCGATGCGGCTCCCTGGTGTGGCTTTTTCCCCTGTCTTTCCTAATTTTGCTCGGCTATTCTCCTAAATATACCCCCCTATGCACGACCTATTCTCATAACTTTTCCACACAAGAAAACCCTCTCTTCTCACAACCTCTCTTCCTAGTTTTAGTACCCACACTTGGGTCCCACAAAATATACCGTCTAGCACGGTATACACCTAAATACATTCACAAAAAGCCTCACGCACTCAAATCCTTGAGTTCAATACACCATCCCGTGTTGAATTCATCCTCCTTTTAAGTTCAAGAAGCGAAGCTCTGCCCAGATCTGAAACGTCAGGATAAGGTAGGTAGCGATCCACTTGGATCAAAGCTTTTTCTTATTTTCTATGGACTAACAAAAGGGACTACACTTTAGCACCCGCTTTGGCACCCAAACACAGCACTCCAAGTAACGACATTTCAGTCTGCACGCCAAGAAAGAATTCAGATACAATGGCGACACAAGCTTGCATTTTTCGCAACGAGACATAATAACCTAAGTATAGGACGCCATACGTAAAGCCTTTGGCTATGAGCGGAAGTCAAACACATTTCATACTTATAAACACCCACAAAACAAAATACAAAAGCAACCGAATAATTACAATAAATACGAGTAAGTCTTAAATACATAGATAGCCATATACGAAGTACACATACTACACACAAGGTCTCAAAAACAACCATATACATATGACGAGTCCAAAACTAAAAAAAAAAAAAAAAAAAAACGAGCCCAGGTCACAACTAGGGCCTACGACGACTGGTCACGACGCTCGAGCGCTGCACGCAACGACTCGATCTCAGCTCGACAACCGGCCACCTCCTGCTCACGCTCAGCCCCTAGCTCTGCCCGGACTCTCGCCAACTCCTCTGCATGCGCAGCCACCATCTCGGCCCACGCCCTCGCTCCCTCCTCAGCCCTGACCCTGGCTAAGTCCCGTCGAGAGTCGGACGCCTCATTCTGACCCTGGTTCGCCGCCCGCCACAACCTCCTGTGCACGTCAGCCGTCACCTACACAAAACAAAAATTACACTTCGCTTTTAAACCTGGGGGCTATAATCAAAAGCCATTTCAACAAAGTATGACTAAAGATTTCCTCCTAAAATCTAACTAAAACTGGGGGGCTATAATAAAAAGAGACTTCAAACAGAGTTTGAATAATGATTTTCCAATAAAATCTAATTCAAACTGGGGGCTATACTACATTATACTCCACGATAAACAAAAACAAAAGAATACCTTCTTCACGCGCGGGTCCCAACTCTCTAGGCCCGCATCGGCTACCACGCATGCACATCGCAAGAACACGATCGAATCTTTGGCGGCACTCATGCTCAACCAGCAGACTCTCGACGAAAGGAGGAGGCTGGAACTCAAGGTCAGGGTCTGTAGATACCCGTATCCGTACCCCCCAAAAACAAACCCGATGATGAAAAGGACTCATTCATGCTTTTAAAAAAGTCGAAACGGTACAAAAGTGTCTAAAACGTATTAGTCATTTTTAGCGTATTAATTTGGACTTGCATAATCATAAAAATGAATGTCACTCTTAGTCATTATAAGCACAACACGAGCACGATACAGGAACGTCTTATTAAGCCAAGCCACAAAAACAGCCCAACTAGCTACAAAACGGCCCAAACTTACAAACACGACCCAAAACCCAACACACAAAACGGGCCAAAGTGCGTCCGGTGTCACATTTTCACAAAATTAGGTTCTATAATACCGCAAAATAATATAATTCAATATTATTGTATTTCGAGCCAAAACCGAAAAACACGACAAAAACCGAAACACGAAAACCGAAATTCGGACCAAAACGAAAGACTTAACCCCTAAGTATAATACATCACAAAACATAATCATTACTTAATCATACGTCCAAAACTAAAAGGCGGCTAAAACAGCACACCAAAACAAAATACAAATCGCCGGTTGACAGCGACAAACTTAAACGCTCACAACAAAGCGATTAAGTTTTGTTTTAGTGTGTAGCCTTTTTGTTTTTCCTACAAAATACAAATTTCAGATGAAATTAAATTCGCTGTACACGCGATTAAGTTTTTGTCTACGCATAAACCAGCCAACCTCTATAAATACCAACCCACTTCATTCATTTTCAATATATCGGTTTTACAAAACACATTAACACACTCACAAAATCCACTCAAAAATACCGTCTTTTTACTTTCGAAAGGTAAACATTTTACCTACGCTCGGGACGCTGAGACTCGGACAAAGGGTTACATTAACCCCAACCCGATATTGGCATTAGCGGCCGTATTCGTAATACGGTTGTAGTAATTCAGATTCATAATCCGTCTAAACCCCGCCAATATCGCATAAATAAACGACTCATTATCACTAAAGCAAACCGACGTCACTTTTATAATTATGCAAGTCCTCATTCATGCATTAAATAACAACTAGAATCACGGATCCAACACTAAATTGTACCGTTTCATAGAGTCTTCTAGCATGTCAAAACTGAGGGTTTTCACAAATTCTTAAAGAGTCAAATATGAGGTCGGAAAATAACGTTTATAGTAATAATTTAGTCAATAAATTATTATTTAACGTACATTTCCCATAGAAAAGTCATTATTTTGACGATTTACATTATTTATGCATTTTAATCGAGTCATATATATTCGCACTTGTACGTAGCGTCATTTTAGCCCAAATATCGAAATTAACTAAATGTTTTCAAATTAGTAGAGACTACTTTTACGTAGGCTTTTTGATTTCAGTTTTCAAAAACACATTTTTGCCAAAACTTTTGAAAAGTAACCTCACTCCGAATCCCTTCTCTGGTTTCAAACCTCAGATTGATAGATATCGACGCATCTTGAAATCTGAGACACTCTTGTCTTGTATTTCAAGACGCGTTGAATAGGTTCCAAATTCCTTTAATATTTGGTGGCGACTCCGAAAATACACTTTCAAAAAGGATTTTCTACCTTTCTTTTTGGTCACAAATTCATGCAATGATCTCCCCCATTTTTTTACAAAACTTCGCACTTTTTCCTGCGAGGCGCATTCCGCTTCCCGACGCCCAAGACGGCGAGGCGCCTTGCAGGCGTCGATAGGTTTTCCCAGAAATTTTCCTGCACCTTCACCGGTGCGACTCACTGGGACGAGCATGATTTTTATTATTTTTGAAAAACTAGTTTTTCTTTTATTTTAAAAACATAAAGAAGTGAAGCTTGAAACTTTGAAAACATTTACGCTTTCGATATTTGGGCAAAAGTACTTTGAGTCGAATCCTCCTGATTCAAACCACACCCTTTGAGGAACGGCCCCCAGTAACTCTCGCTTCATAAGCGAGGTAACTCCGGACACACTGTTCTCTCACCCCTCCACGATTACAAGTACGGCATCCGTACAAACGATCGTAACCAGTCAAACTCGAACGCTCTAGGGCCCGTCTTGAATGCACACCTAAGACGTGTGTAGTCTTGCGGGTGCCCCTACCGAAACGTTAAGGGAATGGCCGGAGAGAACCTTACCCTATAAGCCAAAAACCTGTGTTTATATGTACAAGTGCGAAGCTATAGTATCCTCACTATAGTCGTCTTTCAAAACCTTTTCATGCAAAAACATTTCCTAGGCATTTTACATTTAAAATACGTCCATTTTTGAAAATTCACTTTTAAACTTTTTTCAAAAAGGTCATACTTTTAAAAACACGCCGTTAGGCTCTTTGACCTATAGTCATTTGAGTTTAATAAATAAAATGCCAGTGCATTTAAAACCGATCCAGGATAATCACTAGATCCCCGATCTTTTTCAAAACGTAAATGAATTATGCGACTGACGTATCGTCATAATACATTTATTGCAAAAAAAATTCATAGAGCAAAAACCCGTAAATGTCAATGCATTTCGGAGATTTTAAATGAAATTAACCTTTAGTACGTTAGAATTAGCCTTAAGTCGAGTGACTCTTTAGTCATCCCGATTTAATCTTTTTCTCTCAAAAAAAAAACAAAAAACGCGGGCTCGTTCAGATGCGAACCCGTTGATTTAATTTCTGAATCAAGTGACCTATCGTCATTTTGATTTAATTCCCTGAGTCACACGTGAATGGCGAACAAATGATCGCCTTTTACCCAATTTTAACATCCTCAGATCGACTAGCTTATTGCTACTTCGGTTTGATCCTTTTTATCGTAATGATAAACCCCTAGCAACATACCGCTAAATTGGGTTAATCAGATTATGATCATAAGATTTTCCTACCTCGAGATTAGGGACGTGTCAACATGCCCCTGCCTCAAAAGCTTCCTGTGTCTTTTTCAGCTAAAAACACGAATCTAGTCATGCACCCACTTTTTTACTTCTTTGAATGCGATTTTTCGTTGAGTCTTTTCTTCCTTTTTAGAGTCACTAAAGGTTTGAAAACTTTGTCAGGTCCACTCATTGAAAAACCCTGGATACACAACAAACCTCCCATTGAACAAAACCTGGATACACGACGAACCAAGAACCGTCACTTAAACCCACCTCCGCCTCCAAAGAAGCGCGCCTACAACAAATCAAAACCAAAACCTGTAATGGCCTTTCAACAAGATGAAGGTTTCGGAGGACCACCACCGCCTCCCCTCGGAGGTAACTGCCGAACAAGTCCGACAGCTCAATGATAGGATAGCTAGCCTCACTACGACGATCGAGCAAATGGCTATCATGCAAAAGTTTGAAGCAGAGAAAAACGCCGTACGCCTAGCCGAGGAATCCGAACGGAATGCAAAAAGGATTCGAACCATGGAAGAACGTCTCACGAACTCAAGAGGTTACTCCATACACCAAGAGAACGAGCACATCCCAGAGGACGGCAGGTCCATGCTACTGCACAAGCTAGCACTCGGTGATCTTCCCATCTTCAAAGGTCACGAAGCCCGCTCGTTCACGTCAAGGCTTTCAAAGCTAAAATGGCCATCATGGGTGTTGAGCCTGCGTGGGCTACCTTATTTCCACACTCATTAGACGCCGACCCAGGGCATGGTTCTACGCTTTAGAGCCACACAAAACGGGTAGTTTCGAGGACATAACGGTTGCGTTTGATCTACAGTATCGGGACAATAATGATATCCAAGTCTCGCTACGTACCTTGGAGGTCCTGACTTAGAGGGACAATGAAGGGTTTACCGAGTACCTGACGCGCTGGAAGAAACTGTGTGCTCAAATACCTAACCGTCCAAGGGACACTGACCTAATCACTAAGTTCATCAACAACCTCACCCCCGCATACCAACAACACCTACGGTACGGGAATTTTGACAACTTCTCAACCCTCAGCGTCGTCGGCGAGCTCATCGAGGACGACCTCCATAAAGAGAATAGGAATAAAAGTACAGATCGAGGATATCAAGGAAGCTCATCTCGAGCCACCGCCAAAGTCGAGCCCATCCATGCCATCAATGCACTGGACGCGTTAGAGGCACCACCGATTTTCATGACACCACCAAGGCCTACCGCACCTCCGCCAAAAGCATCATACTCACCTACGGGTCCCAGCTCACTAAAAGCACGACGAAACTTTGACCCAATATACATGACTTACTCAAAGGCACTACAGAAGCTTGTGAGCCGCAATGTACTTCAACTCATAGGACCTACTAGCGAGCCTCCCCCATACAAGAAACCGAAGTCATGGGATCAGAACGCATACTGCGAGTTTCACAGGGGAAAGGGACATGATACCGAGCAATGTTTCCGCCTAAAAAACATAGTCCAAGATCTGATCGACGACAATACTATTGTGAAGCCCAGCCCGAGCTCTAAACCTTCGAACCAGCTCAATCCTTTGCATAACCATGCTATATTTACAAGAACACACCCCATCATCGACTGCTCTAAAATGATAGTCTCAGATGATTACGAAGTCAACGGCATCTGGAGTACTTCTTAAGATGAGGCCGACAATGATGACATCCACATATCTCTCCAAGATGAGCCCTACGAGGAGGAGGCTCAACCCCGTCGTCCGCCAGGCAAGTACGGAGAGCTACGTCACAAGTACCCCTTTAGGCTATCAGACAGTGATGACGAAGTAGCCTACCTAACACGTTCTGGACGTCCATACCAACCTTCTCTAAAGTTACTTGAGCCCCAGAACCCCCCGCCAAGGTTGACTGCTCAAGAGAAGAACAAGGGAATAATCGTAGACGAGGATACACCGCCCACTTCGCCTACCTCTGCGGCCTCACTTTCAAGCGTTGCTCCTACAAGCTTTACTAGTTCACCTGCAAGCATTGCTCCTACCCCTACGCCGCCATCCAGCAAAGTATCATTACCTAACGCTAATCCCGCGTCTGCTCCACCGGCTGGTAAAATAGCATCGCCAAGCGTCACCCCTTCACCCTTACCCACGCCTGAGATCGGAGACACGCTCCACAAAAAGCTCAACAAGACAAAGGCAGACATTTCAATCTGGCAGCTCTTAAGGGACTCAATGGGACATCGTGAAGCCCTTTACCAAGCATTACAGGTCACCCCAATGACATCGGAAATGTCTCCAGAAAAACTTATCAGCAACATAACGCGCGAATGGCAGGCTAACGCCGTCACCTTCTCGGATAAGGACCTCCCTCCATTCGTTCGTGGCACGCCTGATCTACCTCTCTACATCAACGTGGAATGTCACGGCATGACATTGCCAGTCGTCCTCATCGACAATGGATCCGCAGTCAACGTCCTACCCCTGGAAACAGCCAAAAAACTAAGGATTGAAGAAAATGATTTCATTCCATGTACCGATGGTGTCAGGGCTTACGATGGAACACGTCGCAGCATAAAGGGAACCGTCTCCTTTCCCATTATGACAGGGCCAGTCAAGAGAGAAACCGAATTTCAAATCATTGACATACCCCCAACCTACAACATGCTGTTAGGAAGGCCATGGATCCACGCTACCAAGGCCGTCACCTCAACCCGACATCAAAAGGTCAGGATGCCTTTAGGTGACGAGATTATCACCATCGACGCTTCAAACTTTCGTGCTACGCTTAAACAACACAAAGGAAGCAATAGTACTGCAGAAATAAACGCCGATCCAGCCGATGACATGTGTGGTTTCGACTTCGACTTCAGTATCTGCACCATGACTCGCGAAGAGGAAATCGCTTCGCTCTACGCCAGGGACAACGACAATAAATGGCCCACCATGGGTCTATCATATGTGCCATGGGCACACGAAGTCTCCCACGGTTGGGAATCATACAACGATCGCAAAAAGCGTCATGATTTCCACATGCAGGCATACCACATCTTCCCCAGCAACTACTTCGTCAGGGAGGGCACTAGCAGAATCCCCAAAAACGTATCCACCTACACCATCGCCGGAATTGAACTTGTCTCCGACATCATACGCAACTCCAACTTCAACCCCACTGACCTAATCGTTCCTTACGAAGAAAAAACGCACGACGGATGGTCAAAAACCCTTGAATGGACCGACGAACAAGGCCGCACTTTCAAGATTACTACCGGCCAAGGCTACACCTTCGAAGATTCTAACTCCGACGAAGACGAAGACAACGCTCTCAACAAAAAGACCGTCGTAGAATTTAAACTTCCCCGTCGTCATTTTAAGTCTTATGCCCCAACCAAACCCCCGGGCTATCTCCCGGATATACTCAATTTAGCTAAAGAATTAGAGTCATTAAGGTTGTCCAAAGCTCCCTCTCTGAGCTATCTTCAAATGTAACCGCTTTTGATAACATTAATAACATGAAAGTTTTTGATTACTCTTTGCCTCATTTAAAATCTACGTATTCCAATGATCACGATAAATTTAAACTAAAAAACATTGCATTATATAGATACATTGCAAGCATTGTCTCAAAACCCGAACAGGACCCCATCATTGAAGACATAACAACCATCGACATAGGCACGCCCGAAGAGCCTCAAGAACTGCAACTGGGGGCTTCACTGAGCACAGAAGAAAGGGCCACATATACCAAGCTCCTCGCAGAGTTTAAGGACGTCTTTGCCTGGTCATATAAGGACATGCCCGGCATAGACCGCGAGATAGCTGAACACCGCATCCCGATCAAGCAAGGTTCCGGACTACAAATGTAAGCTCCGACGCATCAAGCCAGAATGGTCTCTCATGGTCAAAGAAGAGATCGAAAAGCAACTACAAGCTGGATTCATCCGAGTCATTGAATACTCTGATTGGGTTTCCAACATGGTTCCAGTCATGAAGAAGAACGGCAAAATACGAGTATGTGCCGACTTCCGGGACCTAAACAAAGCCTGCCCAAAAGACGATTTCCCACTACCTCACATGGACATCCTAATCGACAACACAGCAGACCAGGCCTTACTATCATTCATGGATGGATATGCAGGATACAACCAAATCAAAATGGCAGCAGACGACATGCCAAAAACCACTTTCGTAACCCCCTGGGGAACATATTGCTACACAGTCATGCCATTTGGGCTCATAAATGCCGGCGCTACCTACCAACGTACCGCCACCACCTTGCTCCACGACATGATGCATAAGGAGGTCGAGGTATACGTCGACGACATGATCGTGAAGTCAAAAGAAAGGGACAACCACCTCACAAACCTTCGGAAATTCTTCACCCGAATTAGTATAAGATGCGACTAAACCCACAGAAATGCACCTTTGGGGTCACATCAGGCAAGTTGCTGGGTCACATAGTAAGCCAGCGCGGGATCGAAATAGACCCAACCAAAATCAAGGCAATAATGGGTATGAAACCGCCAAGCAACATCGACGAAATAAGGAGCTTTTTGGGACAAGTCCAATATATATCCCGATTTATTAGCAAACTTACCATGATTTGTGAGCCAATCTTTAAAAAATTGAAGAAAGAAGAGCATACGAAATGGGACGACGATTGTCAACAAGCATTCGACAAGGTCAAGAGCCTGCTCACAAATCCACCCGTTCTGGTGCCCCCACAAAAGGACTTGCCCCTATCGCTATACTTAACGACTACACCAAACGCTATGGGCGCCATGCTCGCCCAAGAAGTCAACAACGAAGAACGGGCCATCTACTACATCAGCAAAAAGTTCCACGATTACGAAACTCGGTATGAACCAGTCGAGAAAGTCGCCTCGCTTGTCTGGGCAACCAAAAAGCTCAGGCACTACCTACTCACTAGCACAACAAGAGTCTACTCCCTAATGGACCCCCTCATGTACCTATTTGAAAAACCAGTCCTAAATGGGCGTATGGCCAGATGGACTCTACTCCTCGCCGAGTATGAACTCAAATACCTCCCTCTGAAAGTGATCAAGGGAAGAAGCGAGTTCGACTTCCTTGCGAGAAAATGCTATCATCGAACAACCCATGATCGATACAATGTCATTTCCGGACGATAGGATCTTCGCCATAGAAAGGGAGTACTGGCAATTATACTTTGACGGAGCATCAAATTACCGCGGCTACGGAGTAGGAATACTCTTAATATCCCCAAATGGTGACCATACTCCGCTCTCGATCAAGCTCGATTTTAGCGTCACAAACAACGCCGCAGAATACGAAGCCTGCATTTACGGCCCGCAAGCCGCCATCGCCCTCAAAATAAAGAACCTACGGGTGCATGGAGATTCATTCCTCATCATAAATCAAGTGACCGGGGCATGGAAGATCATGAGCGAAACCCTCACCAAATACCAAACAAAAGTACAAAAACTCCTAACCAACTTCGACAGCATCGAATTTTACCACCTCCCAAGGGAAGAAAACCAGTTTGCCGACGCACTGTCAAAACTCTCATCCCTCCTCAACATGCCACCAGACATGAAGTTACTACCCATCATCGTCGAAAGACGTGACGAACCAGCATACATCCATACCATTGACCTGGACGAAGCCGAGCAGACAGAGCCTTGGTATCAAGCCATAATCAACTACAAAACAGACAACACTTACCCACCCGACACCGATAAACGTGGACAGAGAGCTATCAGACTCCTAGCTTCCCAATTTGTGCTAGAAATGGGACAATTACTCAAGAAAACTCCACAAGGGACGCTGCTCATATGTGTCGACTACAAGAAGGGGCAGGAAATCGTCACACAAGTCCATGATGGCGAATGCGGACCCCACATGAACGCTCGAGCACTCTGCAAACAGATTCTACGGCTAGGATGGTATTGGACGACCATGGAAGCAGACTGCATCCAATACGTCAAGCACTGCCACAACTGCCAAATTTTCAGCAACGTCCAACATGTACCACCTTCACCACTATACAGCCTAACCTCACCCTGGCCCTTTTCAACCTGGGGCATCGACGTGATAGGAAAAGTCCACCCCATCGGAGCAGGAGGACACTGTTTCGTGCTAGTGGCAATCGACTATTTTACTAAATGGGTAGAAGCAGCATCTTTTCGAACCCTCGGCTCCAAAGAAGTCGCCAAATTCATACAGACAAACATTATATGCCGGTATGGCATACCCCATGAGTTCATCAGCGATCAAGGCTCGCACTTTCAGCGCGAGACGGAAGCTATACTCACAAAATACAACATCCAACATCACAAATCCTCGCCCTATCGACCCCAAACCAATGGAGCCGTTGAAGAACAAGACAAGGCGATCGTCACCATACTCGAGAAAATGATCGACAGCTGCAAAGATTGGCCCAACAAGATACCATATGCACTCTGGGGATACCGTACTACCATCCGAACCCCTACGGGCATGACCCCCTATTTCCTCACCTATGGCATGGAAGCCGTCCAACCAGTGGAAATAGAAATACAGTCACTACGCATACTAATGGAAAGTAGCATCCCGGAAGCAGAATGGGCCCGTGAACGGTACGAACAACTCATGCTCCTGGACGAACGCCGACTGCATTCCCTGAGTACCGTACGAATGTACCAAGCCCGATTACAACGAGCATTCAACAAACGAGTTAAGCCACGACACATAAAAGTAGGTGATCTCGTACTAAAGTCAGTCCGAGCACCACTTCCAGTCGACCCACGAGGAAAATTCAAGCCTAACTGGGCTGGACCCTACCTCGTCAAGGAAATCGTCACAGGCGGAGCAGTAAAACTAACCGACTTGGACGGTCAAGAGTTTAACCTAGCAACGAACCTCGACCAACTCAAAAAGTACTACCCTTAAAAATGCCTTGCAATGTATCTATAAAATGCGAAATTTTCTAAAAAGCAATTCATGGACCGGCATGTCCTTAAACATGTTCAAGGGCCCGCATGCCCCTAAACATGCTCTTTCTCTCCACAAAAATCAAAAGCAATTCATGGACCGACATGTCCTTAAACATGTTCATGGGGCGGCATGCCCCTAAACGTGCACTCTCTCTACAAAAATCAAAAAAAAAAAACAACTCTTGGGCCGGTATGCCCCTAAACGTACACTTCCGAACTACGCCGGTTTGATTCCATTTTTCGTGGATACGTAGGCAGCTTTGCAAAAAGCGCAACCGATATTCAACACAAAATGACACGTCCAAAGCTTAAAAAAGTCAAGGACATAGTCAACACAAAACTCGTCTTTTAAACCCAAGGGTAAAAAGGACGATATTCACCACAAAATGACACGTCCAAAGCTTCAAAAAGCTAAGGACATAGTCAACACAAAACTCGTCTTTTAAACCCAAGGGTAAAAAGGACGATATTCAACACAAAATGACACGTCCAAAGCTTAAAAAAGCTAAGGACATAGTCAACACAAAACTCGTCTTTTAAACCCAAGGGTAAAAAGGACGATATTCAACACAAAATGACGCGTCCAAAGCTTAAAAAAGTCAAGGACATAGTCGCCACAAAATTCGTCTTGCAAACCTAAGGGTAAAAAGACGATATTCAACACAAAAATGGCACGTCTAAAGCTTAAAAAGGCTGAGGATATAGTCATCACAAAATCGTTCCATAACCCAAAGGATAAAAGGAACAACATTCAACAATAAACGACAAACCCAAAGCTTAAAAAGGTCGAGGGAATAGTCAATACAAAAAATTCCTAAAAACAAGAACCATACTTACATTCTAAACTTTGAAAAAAGAATTAGAGCCAAGGAATTTCACACAGAATAATAAGCAAAATGAGGCAAAGTCGTAAATAAAAACCTGATTTTTATTAATCTTAAAAAGAACGGTTACATTTTGGATTTTTCAAAAGTAGGAGCATAACTACAACCTTAGAGATACACTAACAACACTACAATATATTACAATACTTATACAAATCCCGGCATGTACATCGGGTTTAGGATAGACGTAATACGAACATAATAAAATACAACATAATATGAACATAATACTAACAACAACACAATAAAACAAACACCAGATTCCCTTAGCCACCAATAGCTCCAAACTCCTCGACCAATGGACAGACCCCTTCGCCAGGAAAGCGGAACGCATGAAAACTTAGGTCCCAATAGTCGAGACAGGCATCTAAGAACTCGGGCTCCATTTGAACCTGCCTTAGACCCATGAGTGCCCCGAACCGCAATCTCTCAAGTCCTTCTCCTCCAAATTTCGACAAGGATGAACACCAACGACGCAAGTTCCCTTCAAAATTCGCCATAATTCGACAAACGTTCCGTAAATATTTTGAATATCTTTGGAATGCCGAGAATAGAACGTTGAAAGGATGAGTAAAATGAGTCAACCTAGCCCTCCTTTTATAGCCGAGCTTTGCCAAACAAAGTACTACACAAAAACATAGGCGCCAATGAGCAGCGATTTTCTTTTTGTTCCCTGACAAAATTATTCGATTTTCTTCCAACTCTTACACACCTACGCCCTAAACCTTTAACTTATTACCCCTATTACCCGTTTACCGACCTCTTGGTCAACATTTACGGTCCCGTAGCGTCGTCTCGATTTGCGTAGCTGGCTCCCGTTTTTCAAATTTTCCACATTTACAAAACACGATAATCACACAAAAATTAAAAAAAAAAAAAAAACAAACACGATTTTCGCATTCACAATTTTCGTCTCAAAACGTCATTTTAGCTCCCATTTTTACAATGTCAAAAGCGTCTTTTTACGAGTCTAAAATACTTTTTAAACAGCATATTTCAAAACTCTGCATTTAGTTTAATCATAAACGAGTCAGTCTCAATCGAGACATGTATGTATGTTTTTACGACTAACGACTTTTGCGAATGCGGCTCGCAAATCTGAAAGGATTTCAGGCCCAGCCACAACCTGACCACGCATTTTTCGAGACAAGACGAAATAACCTAAGTTTAGGACGCCGTACGTAGAGCCTTTAGCCATAAGCAAAGCCCAAACAACCACTTATAAACACCTACAAAACACCAAAACCACAAATAGAAGCCCAAAGTACACAACCGTATGCGCAAGCCCTAATACATAAGCCGTCAAATACAAATACTAATACACATAATACAAGTCCAAAATACATGTACCACGTACGAAGTCCTGAAATACAAAACCGACAAGTTCAAGCCTACTGTGACTGGTCACGACGCTCTAGGACAGCACGCAAGGAATCGATCTCGGCACGATAACCAGCCACCTCCTGCTCACGCCCAGCTCATCAACCATCCCCATGGAAACCTCCGTCACAGCCTCGAGAGCTGCCGCACCTCCATCCTGGGCCTGACCCCCAGCCTGACCCTCAGCCTGGTCCTCAACCTCGTCCTGAACCTGACCCTCGGCCCAATACACTTTCAACCCATTTCAAACACAATTTCAACTCAAACCACAAAAATAATATACCTCTTTGACAAGTCCCAACAAAAACGCGTAGCCTCCTCACGAGACGTTCATAAAAACCTAACTTTTATGAGAAAAACCAAAAAGCGCGTAACCTCCTCACGAGACGTTCATAAAAACCTAACTTTTTATGAGAAAATCCAAAAAGCGCGTAGCCTCCTCACGAGACGTTCATAAAAACCTAACTTTTTATGAGAACAACCAAAAGCGCGTAGCCTCCTCACGAGACGTTCATAAAAACCTAACTTTTTATGAGAAAAACCAAAAAACACGTAGCCTCCTCACGAGACGTTCATAAAAACCTAACTTTTTATGAGAAAAACACGTAGCCGCCTCACGAGGCGTTCATAAAAACCTAACTTTTTATGAGAAAAACACGTAACCTCCTCACGAGACGTCCATAAAAACCTAACTTTTTATGAGAAAAACACGTAGCCTCCTCACGAGACGTTCATAAAAACCTAAATTTTTATGAGAAAAACACGTAGCCTCCTCACGAGACGTCCATAAAAACCTAACTTTTTATGAGAAAAACATGTAACCTCCTCACGAGACGTCCATAAAAACCTAACTTTTCATGAGAAAAACACGTAACCTCCTCACGAGACGTCCATAAAAGCCCAACTTTTTATGAGAAAAACACGTAACCTCCTCACGAGACGTCCATAAAAGCCCAACTTTTTATGAGAAAAGCGCGTAGCCTCCTTAAGAGACGTTCATAAAAGCCTAACCACTTTTATAAAACCAAACCAAAAGCGCGTAGCCTCCTTAAGAGACGTTCATAAAAGCCTAACCACTTTTATAAAACCAAACCAAAAGCGCGTAGCCTCCTTTAAGAGACGTTCATAAAAGCCTAACCAGTTTTATAAAACCAAAACAAAAACACGTAGCCTCCTCACGAGACGTTCATAAAATCCTAGCCCTTTTTATGAGAAACACAAAAACACGTAACCTCCTAATGAGACGTCCACAAAAAAACCTAATCCTTCACAAAAACGCCAACCATTCTTATAAACCAAACCCTAAAACGCGTAACCTGCGCTCTGAGTCGTCCGGCTAAGCACAAGCAAGCCTGCGAGCACAAGCGGGAGCGCTGGCGAAGCGCGGCAGCCGCGGCCAGCGAAGCGCGAGCGCGAAGCGCAGCGCCAGCACGACCCGAGCGCCAAGCGGCTGCCAAGCGCAAGCCGGCGCCAAGCGGCACGGCCAGCGGCGAAGCGGCGCAAGCAAAGCAGCACGCGAAGCCTGGCGAAGCCCAAGCAAAGACACAAACAAAGGCGCCAGCTGGGAGTATTCAGGCCACATGCAGGCCGACATGCCCTTAAACATGTAGGACCGTCATATCCTTAAAAACATGTCGTCCCTCCCCGCATTTCCCGACGCTAAGTCCTCGTCTCTCCCATAAGACACATGCTTAAGCGCCTTGCCAGGTAGTATCGAGGCGTAATGGTCAGGATACTATCTTTAAGTTTGACTAACGCTTTGTCCAAGCTCACCAAGCGGGGGCTCTGTAGAATACCGTATCCGTACCCCCAAAAACAAACCCGATGATGAAAAGGACTTCCATTCATGCTTTTAAAAGAGTCGAAACGGTACAAAAGTGTCTAAAACGTATTAGTCATTTTTAGCGTATTAATTTGGACTTGCATAATCATAAAAATGAATGTCACTCTTAGTCATTATAAGCACAACACGAGCACGATACAGGAAAGTCTTATTAAGCCAAGCCACAAAAACAGCCCAACTAGCTACAAAACGGCCCAAACTTACAAAAAAGACCCAAAACCCAACACACAAAACGGGCCAAAGTGCGTCCCGTGTCACATTTTCACAAAATTAGGTTCTATAATACCGCAAAATAATATAATTCAATATTATTGTATTTCGAGCCAAAACCGAAAAACACGACAAAAACCGAAACACGAAAACCGAAATTCGGACCAAAACGAAAGACTTAACCCCTAAGTATAATACATCACAAAACATAATCATTACTTAATCATACGTCCAAAACTAAAATGCGGCTAAAACAGCACACCAAAACAAAATACAAATCGCCGCTGATAGCGATTAAAACTTAAACGCTGTCAACAAAGCGATTAAGTTTTTGTTTTGGTGTGCAAATTTTTGTTTTTCCTACAAAATACAAATTTGATGAAATTAAATTCGCCTGTACACAGGCGATTAAGTTTTTGTCTACGCATAAACCAGCCAACCTCTATAAATACCAACCCACTTCATTCATTTTCAATATATTGGTTTTACAAAACACATTAACACACTCACAAAATCCACTCAAAAATACCGTCTTTTCACTTTCGAAAGGTAAACATTTTACCTACGTTCTGGGACGTTTTGAGACTCGGACAAAGGGGTTACATTAACCCCAACCCGATATTGGCATTAGCGAAGCCGTATTCGTAATACGGTTGTAGTAATTCGGATTCATAATCCGTCTAAACCCCGCCAATATCGCATAAATAAACGACTCATTATCACTAAAGCAAACCGATGTCACTTTTATAATTATGCAAGTCCTCATTCATGCATTAAATAACGACTAGAATCACGGATCCAACCCTAAATTGTACCGTTTCATAGAGTCTTTTAGCATGTCAAAACTGAGGGTTTTCACAAATTCTTAAAGAGTCAAATATGAGGTCGGAAAATAACGTTTATAGTAATAATTTAGTCAATAAATTATTATTTAACGTACATTTCCCATAGAAAAGTCATTATTTTGACGATTTACATTATTTATGCATTTTAATCGAGTCATATATATTCGCACTTGTACGTAGCGTCATTTTAGCCCAAATATCGAAATTAACTAAATGTTTTCAAATTAGTAGAGACTACTTTTACGTAGGCTTTTTTATTTCAGTTTTCAAAAACACATTTTTGCCAAAACTTTTGAAAAGTAACCTCACTCCGAATCCCTCCTCTGGTTTCAAACCTCAGATTGATAGATATCGACGCATCTTGAAATCTGAGACACTCGTGTCTTGTATTTCAAGACGCGTTGAATAGGTTCCAAATTCCTTTAATATTTGGTGGCGACTCCGAAAATACACTTTCAAAAAGGATTTTCTACCTTTCTTTTTGGTCACAAATTCATGCAATGATCTCCCCCATTTTTTTACAAAACTTCGCACTTTTTCCTGCGAGGCGCATTCCGCTTCCCGACGCCCCCGCACGGGGCGAGGGCGGGCGCGCGCAGGGCGTCGATAGGTTTTCCCAGAAATTTTCCCGGTACCTTCAGGGTCACGTCGCTACAAAACAAAAACAGGGTAAGTTTTTGCTTTTTGAAACCAAAGGATATACACACGCAAAAAACACAACAAAAGATACCTCGATCACAGCATCCGCAAGTGCATGCTGTGCCCACGTCACGTAATCCTCAGCCGGCCGCAGCAGAGAGTCGGACTCACCCTCGTGATACACGTCATGACACTCGTTAGCGTCGGGCGTCTCCACAAACAAAACCGAGGGCGGAGGCGCAGGAACGATAAAGCCGCCGCGACCCGTCTGCGCAGACCGGCGCTCACCCATGCTCCAGTACGAGCCGAACTGAGTCGCAATGTACAGCCGTCGTCCGTCAAGGGGGGCAAAGCGGGCTGCAATCGAATCAGGGACGTCGGCAAAGTTCCTCCAAGGGTCGCGAACGAACTGCGAAACAAAATCAAGTCATAAACTACAAAAACAAACACAAACCCAAACACGAGCTACAAAAGACCAAAGTACAAAACACAAACGCTCTTACCTTATCCATGGTCATCCCGTTGAAGAGCACACGAGCCGCGTCGTAGCTCAGGCCAATACCCTTCCGATCCGCCGTCGCGTATGCATGGAAGGCCGACTACGTCGCCGTGACCTTGAACGTCTTCGGGAGCAGAGAAGGGAAGTGAGCATAGCACCAAGCCTACAAGCAATCAGAATACACGTTACAAAAAGAAAAGCAGAAACGAAACAATAAAACACAACAAAATCAAACTTACCTCCATTAGAAGACCAGGACCCACAAGCGACGGCTGCGAATCACCATCGATCTCGTCAGGACGCACCGCGTCCCTCAGATAACGGATCAACAGCCTGTAGATACCCAAATCTGTACCTCCCGCCAAAAACCCAGTGATGTAACAATGGACTTTTATTGCATGCTTTTATGTTAACTTAAATGGTTCTAACTAATGACGAATTCGAATTAAATGATTTAAAAGGCAAATGAGGTTTCTTTATGGGTCATCACTCTTAGTGTCCTTATGTTTAGAGTCTAGCTTGTCTCAGGTACAGGTCCTAATCAGCATGCGCATACCCCTTTTCAAAACACATAGCCTAATTGATCCTTTTACGTTAACGAGGTTCAATTCGATTCACCTAAATCCCTCAATTTAGGCCCAGTCGCTAAAACCACATTTTAGGGCTGGCAAACACCTAGGATAGTCTCACGGAATGTCCTATTTCACAAAACACTACAAAATACACCCTTTTTACATTTTCAGGGCTCGGGCCCAGAACCGAGCCCAAACCCATACCTGGCCCGCTTCCCAAGGTCCAGGATAACCTAGTCAAACCCTAAAAACACAGCCACAACGACGTAACTTAGAGCTCAAGCAAGATTATACCGTATATCCTAAAATATAATTTGGAAATATACGGAATAAAAGGATAATGCCCGCCCTACCAATCGCAAGAGGCCTTGCGATTAGGGCAGGCAGCCGCAAGGGTCCTTGCGATTGCCCCAAGCATTCGCAAGGGGCCTTGCGATTCCTAGGTCCGGTTTTATCCCCTGGCTTTCCTAATTCTTGACGAGCTCTACACTATAAATACAACCCTCCATTCATTCGTTTCGACACACAATTTCAGAATTCAATTAACACAAGTCACAATTCAAACCTCTCAAAGCCTCACTCATAAACACCCTTTGAATTCTTCATTTTCCTAGTGTTGAATTTTCCCCTTTGAAGCGAAGCGCTGCCGGTTTCCTAACTTGAGACAGGTAATACTTAATCCTAACATGGATTAAGGTCTTTCTTTACTTCTTAGACTAGCAAGGGCCTACATTAGGCTCACCTCGACTTTGGTACGCGAGTCTGCTTTTCATAAGACGGCCATGCACCTCGAATACACACCCTATTCGTAAGACCTTTCCAAAGTCGCATAAACAACTGACCCCTTTAAAATAAATCAATGGACAATTGAACTTTATTTTATTGTATGCATTTAGCAAATCCTCACCTTGCATCTAAATCACTTAAAATGAATTCGTCATTAAACTGAACTGTTTTCGTTAATAAGTTAAGCATGCTTAACTGAGGTTTTTAAACAATCTCTTTTTGCATTCTTTTTACATTCATATCGCACTTGTACGTAGCGAATTACTTAGGCTCATGTATCATTCTTTGCATTGTTCTCAAGTCTAGTAGAGGCTATCTTTTGATAGGCTTTTCCAAAAGATCTTTTATAAAAACATTATTTGATTTATGCTTTAGAAAAGTATCCTCACCCGAATCCGAATCTGGTTTCACAATAGCCTTAGATGGATGGGTGTCGACGTGCCTTGAACTCTAAGACGTGTCTTTGAGCATGAGGACACGGAGGCGGGTTGTAAATTTCCCTCATAATTTAGTGGCGGCTCCAAAACAGTTTTTAATGGTTTTTTGTACTTAATCTTTTTAACTTTTACGCCCTTAGCAAGACGTCGAGTGGTTCCATGTTAATCCCGGTACCTATAGTTGGCGACTCCGCTGGGGATAGGTTTTATTTTTAAAAGTAAAATTAGCTTTTTCTTTTTAAAAGTAAAAACGAGACTTGAACGACTTGAGAACAATCAACATACATGAGCTAAGCATATCCGTTAGAGTCGAATCTAGTCGGATTCACACACGAACACCCCGAGAGGTAGTTCCAAACGCAGGCATCGTTTATTCGACGAGGCACGTACTGGACTGACCTTCCTCTCACCCCTCCACGGCTTGCCGTAGTAAACTGATTTGACCGCCCCAGGGCTTCCTTCGTATCCTACACGTTATACTGTGTGGGCGAAGGGCCAAAAGCACCTGCCAAAGCGTACTCAAATCAGTTGGAGGCGTACAAGACTTGACCAAACGACAAAGAGTCATACGTACGAGTGCGAGGCTATACAATATAGTCTTTTTCAAAATTCATTTGCATATTTTCGAAAATTCGCATTAAGTTTTCAAAATTAATGAACCTAACAACTAACATCTAACATTTTACAACTAACATCTAACATTTTACAACTAACATCTAACATTTTATAACTAACATCTAACGTTTTATAACTAACATCTAACCTTTTACAACTAACATCTAACATTTTACAACTAACATCTAACATTTTTACAAACAAAACTCCCGCGAATTTTTGAAATGAACATTTTTCAAATATCCATTTACACAACTATCAAAACCCGAGTCAAGGTTTACAACCCGAGCTCGTGGATTTTCTCTCACAATTTTTTTGAAATAAACATCCTTCAAAACTTCATTTTGCAAAAACAAGCAAAAACCCGAGCAAGCTTCAAAACCCTAGCTCGTGGACTTTATTCCTTAGGTCACAAAACCCACTTTCCCTACGCCTTTGAAAACGTAAATGGATTAAATAACCCACGGTTATCCTAACCCATTTATCGCATGCTTTTTCACAAAGCATGACCCAAGAATGAGAACACATTCTTGGTGAGCCTTTCAAAGCAAACCCCACAGCCTTTGAAAATATAAATGGATTAAATAACTCACGGTTATCCTAACCTATTTATCGCATGCTTTTTCACAAAGCATAACCCAAGAATTAGAACACATTCTTGGTGAGTTTTTCAAAGCGAACTCACGGCCCTTGGCCTTTTCGAACCTTTCTAAACAAAATCTTTTCAAACGACTCTTCGTCAAATCAGCCCAATGAGTAGCATCCCTCGCCAAACCCAAGAATGGCGAAGCCCAATCTTGTGGATTCAAACATCGGATCGAATGGCTCAAACCACCTCGATCCATTTCTCCCTTGAAAAAATCCATGTGGACGAGCAAGCTTGTCCTCATCGCATTTTGACACCTTCGACTCGAATAGCTTAAACGCCATTTCGAGCATCCACCAATAGGATTGTAGCAACACACCACCAAACATCGTCGAGCATGAAACGTTTTAAAACATTTCTAGCTCAAAATCGGCCGCATGACTCGCGGTCATCACAACCCTTTTATCACAAAACTCATTTCAAACCCGAGAATGTCAGCCCATTCTCGAGGAATTTCACAAAAACAAATTGAACAGCCCAAGGCCTTTTCCTTTTTATACCTCTTTCAATATAAGCATTTTTCGAAAGTTTTGACTAACCCAAAACCTTCTAGGATCAGACACTCCTCTTTTTGCAAAAGCACAAAACCCAGGAATGAGCAAGCTCAATCCCGAGGACTTTTGATGTTGGACCAAGTGGCTCTAGCCGCTTCGGTCTAACTCTTCCTTAGGCACGTGCATAAAAACGGGCACTACCGTTTCCATCGCATTTTCGAAGCACCCTCGATTCAAGTAGCTCATCACTACCTCGAATCGCTCTTGCACAGAGTTGAAATGTGGCAACACATTTCAACTCGAAAAACCCTTTCACTTCCATCAAAACAAAATCGTTTCAAAGACAAGACGAATCAAATTATGCGTTAATCAAGTCTCGACACCAAGGGCATCGACGTGTACCCACGGCTCGTACATCACGAAGCAACCGACGAGGCGTCCACTCAAGCACCATCGACGATCTGGCGGATCTTCTTAAGCAATTCGAGTCTTTTAAATACGGGTCGAGTTTTTAAGCATCGAGTCAAACTCCGTCAGTATAGGATAATCGAGTCTTCGACGCACGACATTTTAACAAATCAATAAGGGAATAAGTTTGCCCATAACCCAGTTTCCTTTTACCCATTTTACTTACATTTCTTATACAAAACCATTTTGCACCGACATACATTGCATCCTAGGAGTAGCTACCCAAAGGAGGTCTAGGCCGGGTACGAAGGTCCAAGTCAATATCAAGCACAAGACAAAACCAAAAGATTTTCGACGACTAGACACTTAAGGTTCGGTAGTATGCTTGTGGTCTACTACTCCGCTGCCTTTGGAGGAGGATCCATTAATTTGGAGCTCCACAGTGGTCATGAATTTGATCGCGACCTAAAGTATGAGTATTCCTAGATCGCCCTCCATGTACTCGATCGCGTGCCTAATAAGCAAATGAACTTGTCAGAGGATTCCGGCGTGATAGACACATGATCACATGCAAGCTCCCCACCGCAAGGTTTAGCAAAGTCGAAGCTCGAGCCCAGACCACAAAGGGCCCGACGAATTCTCAAGGGGAATACAATCAAAAGTGAAAACAACGACAAAAAGAGCAAAGTCAAAAGGAAACAAATCTCAAAGTTTCCAAGAAATCAAGAAGGAAACAAGTCTCAAAGTTTCCAAGAAATCAAAAAGTAAACAAGTCTCAAAGTCCTTAAGAAAAGGGAAAAAACAACAAAAAGAAAGCCCGAAAATCAAGTGGCTAAGTGAACAAAGGTCTACTCAAAAATGGACCCAGTCTAATACCTCTCCAAGGGACCCGTGCCAAAAGGACATATGGCACGATGGACATTGCTCTGAGCCGAATTTGACACCAAGGAGCCCGTTATCGACACTACCTCATTTCCCGACGACGGAATTTACAACATCAATGAAGAAGCGACATACTTCGATGGTTCATCCAATTATCGAGGTTGGAGAATAGGAATACTCTTCTTTTCCCAAACGGCGAACACGAACACCTCCCTCCATCAAATTGGACTTTGATGTGACAAACAAGCGGCCAAGATCAACTAAGGAGAACCTACCTTTAGGATGCAATGTATCAAGGTCAATCACATAAACACCCTTTTGGACCGGCGGGTCCTTAAACACGCACCTTCCCATACAAAACACCTTTTGGACCGGCGGGTCCTTAAACACGCACCTTTCCACAAAAATGGACCGGCGGGTCCTTAAACACGCATCTGTAGATACCCGTATCCGTACCCCCCCAAAAACAAACCCGATGATGAAAAGGACTTTCATGCATGCTTTTAAAAGAGTCGAAACGGTACAAAAGTGTCTAAAACGTATTTAGTCATTCTTAACGTATTAATTTGAACTTGCATAATCATAAAAATGAATGTCACTCTTAGTCATTGTGAGCACGATACAGGAACGTCTTATTAAGCCAAGCCACAAAAACAAATTTCCCAACTAGCTACAAACCGGCCCAAAGTAACAAATACGACCCAAAACGCACACTAACACAACACTCAAAACGGGCCAAAGTGCGTCCCGTGTCACATTTTCACAAAACTAGACTCTACAATACCGTAAAATAATATAACCTAATATTATTTTATTTCGAGCCAAAACCGAAAAACACGACAAAAACCAAAGCACGAAAATCAAAATATCCAAATAAAACATAATCAACACCTAATCACACGTCCAAAACCAAAAGGCGGCATAAACAGCCCACCAAAACAAAATAGAAATCGCCTGTTGACAGGCGATTAAGTTTAATCGCTGTTAACAGCGATTATAAATTCCTCCCCACACAGCCGCCTTTTCATTTTTCTTACAAAATCCAACCCAAACAAAATATAAAACGCCTGTACACAGGCGATTTATATTTTGTTTACCTTCAAATCAGCCAACCTCTATAAATACCAACCCACTTCATTCATTTCAAATATCGGTTTTTCAATACACATACACTACTCACAAAATCCACTCAAAATACCGTCTTTCCATTTTCGAAAGGTAAACATTTTACCTACGTTTGGGACGTTTGAGACTCGGACAAAGGGGTTACATTAACCCCAACCCGATATTGGCATTAGCGAAGCCGTATTCGTAATACGGTTGTAGTAATTCGGATTCATAATCCGTCTAAACCCCGCCAATATCGCATAAATAAACGACTCATTATCACTAAAGCAAACCGACGTCACTTTTGTAATTATGCAAGTCCTCATTCATGCATTAAATAACGACTAGAATCACGGATCCAGCACTAAATTTTACCGTTTCATAGAGTCTTTTTAGCATGTCAAAACTGAGGGTTTTCACAAATTCTTAGAAAATCAAATACAAGGTCGGAAAATAACGTTTATGGTAATAATTTAATCAATAAATTATTATTTAAACGTACATTTCCCATAGAAAAGTCATTATTTTGACTATTTACATTATTTATGCATTTTTATCGAGTCATATATATTCGCACTTGTACGTAGCGTCATTTTAGCCCAAATATCGAAATTAACTAAATGTTTTCAAATTAGTAGAGACTACTTTTACGTAGGCTTTTTTATTTCAGTTTTCAAAAACATATTTTTGTCAAAACTTTTGAAAAGTAACCTCACTCCGAATCCCTTCTCTGGTTTCAAACCTCAGACGGATAGGTATTAACGCACCTTGAAATCTGAGACACTCGTGTCTTGTATTTCAAGACGCGTTGAATAGGTTCCAAATTCCTTTAATATTTGGTGGCGACTCCGAAAATACATTTTCAAAAAGGATTTTCTACTTTTCTTTTTTGGTCACAAATTCATGCAATGATCTCCCCCATTTTTTACAAAACTTCGCATTTTTTCTGAGGCGCATTCACACTTTGCCCAAGACGGCGAGGCTCAAGCGCAGGCGTCGATAGGTTTTTCCTTGCATTTCACCGGGCG
This sequence comes from Dianthus caryophyllus, assembly GCA_023091065.1. NCBI lineage: Eukaryota > Viridiplantae > Streptophyta > Magnoliopsida > Caryophyllales > Caryophyllaceae > Dianthus > Dianthus caryophyllus. The sequence continues at coordinate 25,925,377 of CM041526.1, read as the reverse complement.
ACTCACTGGGACGAGCATGATTTTTATTATTTTTGAAAAACTAGTTTTTCTTTTATTTTAAAAACATAAAGAAGTGAAGCTTGAAACTTTGAAAACATTTACGCTTTCGATATTTGGGCAAAAGTACGTTGAGTCGAATCCTCCTGATTCAAACCACACCCTCTGAGGAACGGCCCCTAGTAACTCTCGCTTCGTAAGTGAGGTAACTCTGGACACGTTGTTCTCTCACCCCTCCACGATTACAAGTACGGCATCCGTACAAACGATCGTAACCAGTCAAACTCGAACACTCTAGGGCCCGACTTGAATTCACACCTAAGACGTGTGTAGTCTTGCGGGTGCCCCTACCAAAACGTTATGGGAATGGCCGGAGGGAACCTTACCCTATAAACCAAAAACCTGTGTTTATATGTACAAGTGTGAAGCTATAGTACCCTCACTATAGTCGTCTTTCAAAACCTCTGCATGCAAAAACATTTCCTAGGCATTATACTTTTAAAATACGTCCATTTTTGAAATCCACTTTTAAACTTTTTTCAAAAAGGTCATACTTTTAAAAAAACACGCCGTTAGGCTCTTTGACCTATAGTCATTTGAGTTTGATAAATAAAATGCCAGTGCATTTAAAACCGATCCAGGATAATCACTAGATCCCAGATCTTTTTCAAAACGTAAATGAATTATGCGACTGACGTATCGTCATAATACATTTATTGCAAAAAATTTCATAGAGCAAAAACCCGTAAATGTCAATGCATTTCGGAGATTTTAAATGAAATTAACCTTTAGTACGTTAGAATTAGCTCTAAGTCGAGTGACTTCATAGTCATCCCGATTTAATCTTTTTCCTCAAAAAACCAAAAACGCGGGCTCGTTCAGATGCGAACCCGTTGATTTAATTTTTGAATCAAGTGACCTATCGTCATTTTGATTTAATTCCCTGAGTCACACGTAAAAGGCGAACAAGTGATCGCCTTTTACCCAATTTTAACATCATCAGATCGACTAGCCTATCGCTACTTCGGTTTGATCCTTTTTATCGTGATGATAAACCCCTAGCAACATACCGCTAAACTGGGTTAATCGGACTACGATCATAAAAATTTTCCTACCTCGAGATTAGGGACGTGTCAACATGCCCCTACCTCAAAAGCTTCCTGTGTCTTTTAAGCTAAAAACACGAGTCGAGTCATGCACCCACTTTTTTACTCCTTTGCTTTTTTCCTATTGTGAATGTGATTTTTCGTTGAGTCTTTTCTTCCTTTTTAGAGTCACTAAAGGTTTGAAAACTTTGTCAGGTCCACTCATTGAAAAACCCTGGATACACAACAAACCACCCATTGAACAAAACCTGGATACACGACGAACCAAGAACCGTCACTTAAACCCACCTCCGCCTCCAAAGAAGCGCGCCTACAACAAATCAAAACCAAAACCTGTAATGGCCTTTCAACAAGATGAAGGTTTCGCTGACCGCCACCCCCAGGAAGTAAGCTGCCAGAACAAGTCCGACAATTTCGATGATAGGATAGCTAGCCTCACTACGACGATCGAGCAAATGGCTATCATGCAAAAGTTTGAAGCAGAGAAAAACGCCGTACGCCTGGCCGAGGAATCCGAACGGAATGCAAAAAGGATTCGAACCATGGAAGAACGTCTCACGAACTCAAGAGGTTACTCCATACACCAAAAAACGAGCACATCCCAAAGAACGTCGAGGTCCATGCTACCAGGACAAGCTAGCACTCGGTGATCTTCCCATCTTCAAAGGTCACGCAGCCCGCTCGTTCACGTCAAGGCTTTCAAAGCTAAAATGGCCATCATGGGTGTCGAGCCCCCTGCATGGGCTACCTTATTTCCACACTCATTAGACGCGCAACCCAGGGCATGGTTCTATGCTTTAGAGCCACACAAAACGAGTAGTTTCGAGGACATAACGGTTGCGTTTGATCTGCAGTATCGGGACAACAATGATATCCAAGTCTCGCTACGTACCTTGGAGGTCCTGACTCAGAGAGACAATGAAGGGTTTACCGAGTACCTGACGTGTTGGAAGAAACTGTGTGCTCAAATACCTAACCGTCCAAGAGACACTGATCTAATCACTAAGTTCATCAACAACCTCACCCCCGCATACCAACAACACCTACGGTACGGGAATTTTGACAACTTCTCAACCCTCAGCGTCGTCGGCGAGCTCATCGAGGACGCCCTCAGTAAGAAAATAGGAATAAAAGTACAGTCGCGGATATCAAGGAAGCTCATCTCGAGCCACCGCCAAAGTCGAGCCCATCCATGCCATCAACGCCTTTGGACGCCGTTAGAGGCACCACCGGTTTTCACGACACCACCAAGGCTGCCACACCTCCGCCAAAAGCATCATACTCACCCTCACGGGTCCCGGCTCACTAAAAGCACGACGAAACTTTGACCCAATATACATGACCTACTCAAAGGCACCTGCAGGCTCGTGAGCCGCAATGTACTTCAACTCATGGGACCTACTAGCGAGCCTCCCAGGACAAGAAACCGAAGTCATGGGATCGTAACTCATCTTTGCGAGTTTCACGGGGAAAGGGCATGATACCGAGCAATGTTTCCGCCTAAAAACATAGTCCAAGATCCGATCGGCGACAATACTATTGTGAAGCCCGGCCAGAGCCCTAAACCTTGAACCCATTTCAATCCTTTGCATAACCATGCTATATTTACAGGAACGCACACCATCATCGCCTGCTCTAAAATGATAATCTCAGGTGATTACGAAGGCAACGGCATCTGGGATACTTCGAGGATGAAGCGAGCAATAATGACATCCGCATATGTCTCCAAGATGAGCCCTACGAGGAGGAGGCTCAACCCGTCGTCCGCCAGGCAAGTACGGAGAGCTACGTCCGCAAGTACCCATTTAGGCTATCGACGGTGATGACGGCAGTAGCCTACCTAACATGTTCTGGACGTCCATACCAAGCTTCTCTAAAGTTACTTGAGCCCCAGAACCCCCCGCCAAGGTTGACTGCTCAAGAGAAGAACAAGGGAATAATCATAGACGAGGATACGCCACCTACTTCGCCTACCTCTGCGGCCTCACTTCCAAGCGTCGCTCCTACAAGCTTTACTAGTTCACCTGCAAGCATTGCTCCTACCCCCACGCCGCCATCCAGCAAAGTATCATTACCTAACGCTAATCCTGCGCCTGCTCCACCAGCTAATAAAATAGCATCACCAAGCGTCACCCCTTCACCCTTACCCACGCCTGAGATCGGAGACACGCTCCACAAACAGCTCAACAAAACAAAGGCGGACATTTCAATCTGGCAGCTCTTAAGGGACTCAATAGGACATCGTGAAGCCCTTTTCCAAGCATTACAGGTCACCCCAATGACATCGGAAATGTCTCCAGAAAAGCTCATCAGCAACATAACGCGCGAATGGCAGGCTAACGCCGTCACCTTCTCGGATAAGGACCTCCCTCCGTTCGGTGGCACGCACAATCTACCTCTCTACATCAACGTGGAATGTCACGGCATGACATTGCCAGTCGTCCTCATCGACAATGGATCCGCAGTCAACGTCCTACCCCTGGAGGCAGCCAAAAAGCTAAGGATTGAAGAGAATGATTTCATTCCATGTACCGATGGTGTCAGGGCTTACGATGGAACACGTCGCAGCATAAAGGGAACCGTCTCCTTTCCCATTATGACAGGGCCAGTCATGAGAGAAACTGAATTTCAAATCATTGACATACCCCCAACCTAAATCATTGAGGAGTGCTTTTCCTTGTTTAGAGTAATTGCAAGCATGCACATCATTGTGTTTTTGCATGCATTAACAACTAGCAACAATACAAAGCGCTAAGGACAAAACAAATAAAACAAGAGGAAGCTTCCTCCTCTAGTTTGGACGGTCCAAACCACCCAATATGGGTCTTATTTGTTTTTCAATATTTGTCCCACAAAAACTTATAATTTATTACTTAAATCATCCAATATGACAAAGTATAAATTAATTAATCTCTTCTCTAAAATACATGTACACTTACATGTATTAAAATGTACTTTTACTAATCTCATTAGTAAAATATACATGATTAGTGAATTAACGTTTAATCACTAATTCTCATCTCCTCTAATAATTTTATCGATATAAAATTCAATCATCCGAGTTCACAACTCGATTCCTCTCTAAATTAATTCACTGACTAACCGTTAGTCAATTTATCAAGTTACTAATCTAATCGTATCTCATACAATTAATTAGCTTAGATATTTGGAGTATGTTCCTATAGGTGTGACTAAAAGGGATTAATTGATTACCGCCGTTCTCACGACAATAACGTCAAACTCTAGTCAGCCAACCGTTATTGATTTACGTTAATCAATTGACAATATCTTGGATTATCCCCATGTATTCCTTAATTGAGATTTATTAAGTAATCGCACTATTGTGGAGGACACTTACTCCAAACCTAGGCGTGACATGTCCGACAGGCCATCGACCGCAGTAGTCGGCCTTTCGCTCCCCGCCCTTGTCGCCAAAGTGGGTGGCGTCAGAAGCACCACGACCCACAGTAGGGCCCTGCGCTCGGCTCGCTCGAGTAGACCCTTCTTCTTCTTCCCTGGAAGAAGTCGTGCAAACTCATATGGTCCGGTCAAACGTGTGCGCTGTCACCTCGCTCCGCACCGAACCCCATCACCGATCAACCGCACGACGCGTGGGCTATCGATAGGAGGACGCTCACGTCCCCAGTCAAGCACGCCCTCACCATGAGGCAGCCCCGTGACAACTGCCCACGAAGAAGGAGTCACGCCAACCTCGTAACCAGGCATGTGGAAGGTGTTGGTCGTATCCCAAAACCTATCCAGCAACGCCCGAAGCACAGTAAGACGCGAGTTCACCCGTTTACCCCGCACCTCTCTCCATTTCTGCACCAGGGGACCGAGAGCCGTCCCGAGCACTATGTCCCGCTCCTCCTGTGTAAGCCTCCCGTCAAACACGTCGAACACCGTCCGAAACCCAGAGAAGGTCCTCATCGCGCCTAACGGAAAGCCGACCTTCACTCGAATCGACAAGTGCTCCAAGGGACTCCAAACCAGAGTCACGCCATCCCAATCCTTGGCCACCTGCGACCACAAACGCGGACCCTGGGGATAGTTAGGCCTCACGCCCAGCTCGTCAACCATCCCCATAAAAACCTCCGTCGTAGCCCTAAGAGCCGCCGCACCTCCTTCCTGGGCCTCACCCCCAGCCTGACCCTCAGCCTCTACCTCAACCTCGTCCTCAGCCTGGTCCTGAACCTGGCCCCGAACCTGGTCCTGAACCTGGCCCTAAACCTGGTCCTGAACCTGGCCCTGAACCTGACCCTCGGCCTCAAAACCGGCCCGGCGGCAAAGCGGCGTCGGCCGCGGCAGCCTCAGCAATCTCAACCTCGACAGCAGCCTCGGCCGCAGTCTCGTCAGGAGCCTCCTCCTCGTCACTCGAAGACTCCTCCGACTCGGAAGGATCCTCGTAACGGCTCCCCGGACCTCGAGGACGACCACGCCTCCGCGTAGCCTCAACAGGGGCTCCCCCTGCTCCAACCTCCTCAGCAATACCGGCGACCTCAGCCTCGTCCCGGTCACCACCCTCGGCAGCAGCACGAGCTCGACGTCGTGGCCTGCTACTGCCCTCGCCAGAAGCCTCATCCACCTTGCGCTTTCCGGGTTCCTCCGACCGCGACCCGCGCCTCTAACCTGGCCCCTCCAGAGCCGGCGCACCCTGAAGCAGCAGTAGCTGCGTCCTGCGAAGCCCCTGCAAAGACCCCGCAGCTACGCCCCGACCTCCACCACGGCCTCCCAGAGTCTCGAGGCGTCTCCACGGCGCCACGTCCACGCCCTGCAAAGACTGCGAGGCGACACCCTGAGCTGCACCTCGGCCACCAGGAGACCTCGGCGACTCGGCGGCGGCTCCACTACCGCTCGCACCACGTAAGCCGGCGCTGCTCGGCGATCTCGCGTGCCTCATTAGCTGAAAAAGTAGGTGACTCTGTGACAACGTCGCGCCTAACCCCGCCAGCAGAAGACCTAGGATGCTCAGCGACCTCTCTCGCGCCGCTGGCCAAAGCGAGGAGACTCAAGAAGAACGTCCACGACCCACGCCACTAGCAAGCGGCTCGGGACCCAGGGGACGGCGCGTGCCCAGGCCACTCGCGAAGGCCCAGACGATCCGCTACCCGACCCTGCGCCACCAGCGTAAATGCAGAGAGCGACCAGCGGGACCACGCGCCACTCATCAGAATAACCTGGTTTTTAGTCGACTTTAATTACTAAGGCGGAAATTAATTAAGTCTTAAACGGCGTTATTAATTATATAAATAACCCAAAATATTACATCATCGTTTAAGAGTCAAATAAAGCATCAGAAATACGAAATTACAAAGAGTAAAGTGTTGTATATTACAAATCTCTCAAAATACGACTAAAGGTAAAGCATAATATGTAGCGTGGCCGTCAAAATCCGGCTCCGGTCCACGATCGCCCCGCACAATAAAGCGATGGGGATGCGCATTGGCTGACAAAGGACTAGCTATGCTCATACTTACCCTCGATTTCAATTACTTTGGTTTAATATTATCGCTTTATAAACATAACATTATGATAAAAACATAAACATGCTTAATACATATAGCATATAAAGACATATAAGTCATAATAAGCATGCGGTTTAAAGCGATAAATCATATAAGCATGATATTCAATTATGAAGGCAAATAACACATAATAGCATAGCAATAGTATCACAATAATTCAATGGCATTACAAGGCGATATCGGATCGCAATCAAACATACATATCTTATCATTCTCCTCATGCAGACTCGATTCAATTCAGAAAGTTGTGGTCTTTAGTTTTCGAAGATGGTACACACTCATTCTCAATTAAACATACAACAGACAACACATACTGCTTACGAGCCTGACCACTGAGTAGGCCTTTGTACTCTAGTCGTTTGCATCTCACTACCATAGTGCAGCGACTTACTCGACTCGTAAACCACGCCGAATACTATAGTACTTGCATCTCATCTTCTAGTGTTCGAAATGATTCGAACTTCAGATACAATCCCGTCAAGTAATCTTTACGCAGGGTAAGAACGAATGCTAGTGTCGCGCCCACTAAGAACGAAACACCGCAAGGAGACCACCGCTATAATCGCCCAAATCGGCACGGATGCCCTGTTAACTTTAGCGAAATAGGGGAATAAAACCCTAATCTAGTACATGTACACTAGTATCCAATTTAAGAATGGGCTATGCTAATCATAGAGCACCTTAACTCAGGATAAAACGACTATTTCCTAAAGCCTGAGACAAAAGCCTTCGCATATTCAATTATCTTGTACGGCAATGGCGACCGCTACAAGACTATCTTAGTCCCACTTCACTTACGATTGACGTTTTCATATCGGTGGCTCAAGCGTTTGACCTTTTATTTAACTTACTCAATGTTTATTATTTATTTGATATTACATATCACATGTTTCTAGACTCTCCTAGTCTCAGCGTCAAACGTTTTATTTGAATTGTAGGTTTCATATGATCACATAACACATTCGTTTATTATTTGAAGTGTTGTTAATTATTAATATTTTCAAGTTTCTAAATTGATACGTTTATTAGTATGTCCAAATTTTATTTAAGTGTTTTTCAAACACTTTAAGTCATTTACTTATTCATTTTCAATTTTCTATACTTAGTAAAATTTTCAATTATTTTCAGTATTTCACTATTCATTTTTCACTATTCACTATTCACTATTCACCGTATTTTATACGTATTTTTATACGTATTCGTATTTTTATACTTCGTATTCTATACGTATTTTTATACGTACTCGTATTTTTATACTTCGTATTTTATACGTATTTTTATACTTAAGATATTTTAGGTATATATACTTAAGATATTTTAGAAAATAAACCAAACCCCTTTTATTTTCTAAGTATGAATTTCTAGTTTCAAAGTCGTTAAGTTCGTTTTGTACTTAGTGAGTTTTGAAAATATTCAAAAAGTCTAGTTTTAAAAACGTTAAGTTCGGTTTGTAAAAAGTGATAATGATATTCATTTTAAAATATTAGTTTTAAAATTGTTAAGTTCAATTTGTAAAAAGTGATAATGATTTTCATTTTGAAATATTAGTTTTAAAAATGTTAAGTTCAATTTGTAGAAAGTGATAATGACATTTATTTTAAAATGAGACTTAGTTAAATTTAGTAGATACATTAACTAAATTTAGCGATTTTCATTTTAAAAATAATAGTATCGTGGATGATTCATTTAAGTCCGTAAGTCCAAGATCAACAGTCCAAATAGCAAAGCGATAACACGATTTAGTTCATTTTTATAATGGTTACATATTTTTATCGGTTTATAATATTTCATTTATAACTAAATCGGTTTATACTAAAATTCAATTCTAATTACTATTTAACTTTAGTGACTTAGTGATAATTTCATTTTGGTCAAATTTAGTCAATTTATAATGGTGATGTCGTGTGATATGATATATGTGTCAAATTGATTTATTTCTTTTAATTTCTTAAATCTGACTTATTAACTAATAATTAAATTATATTAACAATAAACTAAAAAGTGATAAAAACAATTTCTAGCCTAAAAACATCACAAATGCCGTGAGCAACTAAGGAGGATGTTCAAATTTTCATTTTTCGATTTTATCGGTTTTTAGCTTAAAGTCTTTATATTTTAATTATTCTAATTATACTAAAACGATTTAAACTAAAATGAAATTTACTAAAAATTTCATTTACATTTATGAATAGTGTTTTTCAACACTTTATTTTTCTAACTTTTTAATCTTAATGATTTAGCTAGTTTAATTTATATAGCTATTAATATAATTACTTGTTAGTTAAATAAAACAATAAATATAACAAACATAAAAATAATAAGAATCAACATGAGCTAAAATGAAGAACACACATGAAGATACATATGAACATCAAGAACACCAAGTATAAACTCAAGAACACAATTTCCAATTTTACTAACATATAATTTATTTTCCTAATTTAATTTTTTTCACATGACAACATCTATTTTAACTAACTTAACACTACATATTATTTACAAAAATTAAAAGTGAAAATTTAATTAAAAATAGGGGCTAAACCGTGAGCAACAAACATGAACATACAATTTTTATTTTTCATTTTTAATCACTTTAAACTCATTGTTAATATTTCACATAATTTTTATATATGATTACTACTTAAATAAAACATAACTAAACATAAAAATCATTTGAACATAAATTAAAAATGCTCAAAATTAATTTAACTAAAGATATGAACATAATACTACAACTTAACTATTATCAATATTACTTATTTATTATCATTTTATTATACTACACATAACATACAAACACAAATCATTGATGTTTAACATATTTTAACATAAGAATCATACTCATAAATTTATAATAACAAAACAAATTAATTTACTAAGAGAATAATATAAGACATAGTTAGTCACCTTATTTTGAATGTTAGACGTCGGGGATCTAAAATAAATTTTAGATCGGATTTTCTTCACCCATATTACCCATACACTACACCCAAAATAATCCATGGAATTAGCTTCTAATATACCCACTAATTACTTAGAACTATTATTAATTATTAGAATATTATTAAGGGTTTTATTTTAGAGAATTTTGGAAAGAAATGGAAGAAAAATAAATGGGAGAGAATGGAGCAATGTACACGACATAAGGAGGAAGTGCACAAGTTCATTTTGCTCTTGGTAATTTGTGAACATAAGTCATCAAAATTTTGGTGTTAAATAAATGATTTAGTTATTTAAAGTTTAATTAAAAGGTAATTAGGGAACACCTTTATTCTTATTAGTTAGAAAAGTCTTTGTCACTATTTGAGTGAATAGTTTGTCCCCCCGATATTTTAAAATATCTCTTTCTCGAAAAACGTGTTACGAAATAATTCGGGTAAGAAAAACGGTAAAAGTTAAAATGTGCTGTTTTGACGATTTTCTGAAAAGTATTCATTTTATAAATTTAAGACTAAAATATTTTATTTACTACTTTAGAAAAATTTTAAAAGTGACGGAAATGAAAATGGTAATATTAAAGTAGTAGTATTGAATTTGTATTTATATTCTTTTTATTATGTATTAAACTTTAAATTTAAAAACAAAAATAAAAGTAATGATGATAAATGAAATGTGTAAGAAAATGTGTAAGAACATGGAAGATGATAAAATTTGACTAAGGAAAGTCAAAAGTCAAAAGTCAAATTTTCTGCTCGATTATCGCTTTTGAAATTTTCGATTTCTTGATCGCAGAAAGTCTCAAAATAAAAGATACGATCTTAAAATAGTATTTTGAAATAAAACCGGAAATAAAAATAAAACTAATTTTCAAAAGGTACTAAATATAAAAATCGGATCTTAACCCTCGAGATTTTGATTAAAATTTTACTAGGTCGAAATACTTATTTTTTTCGTTGAATGTTATAGATTTAAAGAATTATAAACAAACGTCAAAAAGTTAATCAATTTAAAGTAAGTGTGACTTCAAATTTCGACAATTTAGAAAAAGGCTAGTTTAATAGAAATGAATAGTAATTTGATATTAAAACTAAAGTTTTTATTTTGAAAACGAAAAATGTTTGAAATTGAATTTTATGAATAAAAGGTTTTACATTTATTTTTATGAATAGTAAATATAACTTAACCTTTTTGAAATTTTAAAAGGCGATATAAATTTTGTGTTGATTTTTTTATAAAATTTTGAAATGTATTTCTTTTTTCAATTCTGAAGATAATAGAACAAACTTTATTTTTCAAAATTTTTAATTTGGTACTTAGGAAAATTTAATTTTATTTAGCGAAAAAATTTCAGACGCATTTTTATTATAAGGAAAAATGATGAATTTAATTTAAGGAATTAAATTCTTTTATAATATTGTGTTAAAATAACACGGGGTGTTACAAACCTACCCCCTTAGAAAAGTTTCGTCCCGAAACTTGAATAGAGTGGATAACTACTTGCAGTTGAGCAATGCAGTTAGAGAGAATATCAAGATTTTACAAGTTTCGATAATGACATTTTATTTTGGTAGTGGTATACGACTTTTCAAAAGTTTGAATTTCTGAATTATTATAAAGGTGTTAGGCAGAGTGGAAAGATTGTAGGATATAATTATTTTACATTTACAAATGGAATATTTGAAGTAATATAGAAATATTGCTAGGTTGTCATTTCTGAAATCGATTTCAAAAGGATTTTCAAAAAGGTGGGGCCTAGAAGTTTTGTACAGAATTAATTTAAATTAAAATTATAAGGGTTTTAAAATAAAACAAATTTTAAATTTTTATTTGAAATTAAATATATAGTTTAAAGTTAGCTGAAATAAAGATTTTAAATAATTTGAATCAATGATTTTAAATCATCTTATTTTGTCCTACCCCCTTAAGAGAATTTTAGACATATTAACCAAGTTTAAGTAGAAAAGATAAAAATTAATTTTAAAGGTTGAGAATTTGGAATAGGTATTGATAAGTTCAAAAATTTTGAAAATGATCAACTTTGATAGTATATAAGGTAAAGAATATACGATTTAAAACTAAATAATTTCGAAGGTATTTAAAATCACGAAATAAAATTTTAGAATTAATTGAATAAGTTTTAAAAGATATCTTAAAGGGAAAACACGATTGTCATTTATAGAAGGTAATCAGGAGTTATAAATTTACGAGATTAATAAATTTTGGGAAACATAGTAAGTTTAATAGTTTGAAAAGATAATAAGGTTTCGAGGGTTTTTTTTTTTGAGAATGAATTAAAAGGAACTTGCGATATTAAAAAGCAAAAGTGAAGTCATGTTGCGAGATTAAGGAATAGGAATGAAAATCAATTTTAAAAAGTCGATTGTAAGGAAATTATAGACTTAGAAAGTTAGAAGTTAGAAGGAAAAGGTTTAAGAGGTTGAAATTTTTAAAAGAGAACTGTAACAACCCGGTTTTTCGTGACTTAATTAAACTAAGGCGGAAAATTAATTAAGTCTAATACATGCCGGATGTTAAATAAATTACACTCAAATGGCATAGGATACAAATATATATTACAATCTCTCAAAGAAAACAAACGAAACATCCTAATCGTCCCGATAATCCCGAGTCTCGAGAATTTCCTGCAATGGAGACAAAAACACAAAAGAGGAGGATCTCCCGCTCAGAGGCGGGAAGTGACTGTTCTGACCAACAACCTCTAAACCAAAGTGTTGGTTTTATTTAACCTATGATTAAAAGTAACTTGGCAAAGACTACACTGCAGTATAACTCCAAAGAACACCTTATTTCAATAAAATTGGACAATTAGCATATAATATCAGTTCTCACATATAGATATTTAAATCTCATACAACATGATAAACAAAACTTAAAACATTTCAATTTATAGAACACGATATACAACTTAAATATCATTTCGATCAATTCATATAACATCGTAATATATATAAAACTTAAATCATAGCAATCAAGATATATGCATACGTCGTAATCAATTCAATAAACACATAATCGTGAGCAGGTCATGCAATATCTCATATAGCACGAGGGATAGTCGACCACTTTTCATAGCAATTTATCAATTACTCAACAAAACTCACGAGTCTTGACTATAGAAGCGGCTCGTGTACTTCCATAGTCAATTACCCATATAATTTCCTATCAAAGTGCACTAGTTACTCAAGCTCGTAGATCGGATCAAACACTAAGTAGCAAATATTATAACTACCTAATATCCAACGCCAAAATGAATAATCTATCATACGTTAACAAATGAATCTTCGTTAGTAAAGGCGGAATCATCACAGACCTCATAAGCATCCGCGCAATAGCCGACAGGGCCAACATAACTTGGACATGGCTGACAGGCTAGAGATATCTAAGGTAATAAGGACGATTCAATCCCTTGTCTAATGTATGCATACACCATCTAATCGAGGATCATACGTATTCGCTATTCAAAAGGTATCACCGACGGAAAATACGACTATCACCAGACTGCACTTCCTGGGATGGGTGGTATTTTCCAATTACCATATATGGGCCCACGGAAATATCAAGGATGCCCTATCCCTAGGGTTGTATATACCGTGCCAAATAACAATCTTAAATCGTTAAATCGCCTTGGGCAACTCAGGGAGGGAGCCCAAGTCCCCATATACAGCTACCTCATTAACATCGAAAACAAAAGTCGCAACATGGCAGACACCCGAGTACTAATCATACAACGTTATAATCGAAGGGTTTAATCTCATGTCAGGCCGTGCCTTTGAACTCAAATCCTAAGTTGTCGAAGGAATATCGAGTATGAGGAATAACTCGCTCATTATCGGATTCAACCCAAACAACCGCAGAGAGTCTAAGGGTTCCCAAGTTAGAGTGGACGGTCAAAGTGAAGTCATCAAACGGTCAATTCACAAGGGTAGCGCGAGAATTATTCTAAACATGTGAGGAAAACGGTAACACCAATGTACAACACTTAATTCATTAATTCTTTTATTATTCATAACAAAGGTTACAGTTCTTATTAATTATAACATCGTCGAACTTCATTTTATATAAAGACAACATGTATCAAATAAAGTTTGGACACGTTAATCACATTTAGTATTTTATAAATATCTTTATATCCTTTTATTAGAAATAAAGTAAGGTTGAATTATTATATATTTCACTTTTATACTTATACGTATTATTAGTTTATATTTTAGTAATTAATAAAAGTTCATTTTATTTATAAGCTTGATTTAGTTTCACTTAAACTTTAAGTAATTTAAAGTAGATTAGTGATTAGTGATTAGTGATATAAATAATTGAATTTCATTGTAACTCACATTTATTTCTTCCTTTTATTTAAATTGTAAAGTGTTTAGCGATTTAGTAGTTACAACATTTATTTTAACTTGTAAAAGTATCTTGGTGATACTTAGCAAAATTTAGTATTTTTAACAAAATATATTATAATGACATTTAGGAAATATTCGTTTAGGTGGCCTAATTTACAATTGATTTTATTTATGTAACTTTTACGTGGTCGTATTAGGTGATTTAATACATGAGATTATTAATATTTATATTTTAGCACTACTCACTTAAGTTTAATTTATTTAATTATTTACAACTTTTAAAATGTCAAACTTCATAATTTAAAATTTTAATTAAGATTTGAATTTATATATATAAATATATTATTCATAATTTTAATATATATAACTATATTTAGTAAATTTTTAGTCGATCTCTATATATTACTACGATCTTAACAATTTACCTTTTAGTGAATTTTTATTTGTGATTCTAATTTTTAGCTTTATTTAGTAATAGTTTTACTTACATTCATTTTAAATCTTAAAGTACCCAATTTCTTTTTATTATTTTAATTACATACTTATTTAGTATATTTTAAGTTCATTGTAAATTTTAGAGTTTTAATAAAGTAATCTTTATGTTAAATGTAATATATGAAATTTTATATAACTATTTATCTTAGAAATTTTTATACGGATGATTTAATTTATATTTTTACTTTTAAATTGATTTAATACTAATTTAAACTCAATACTCTTTTAACTTAATTCTTCATTTTTAGTTATTATTTCATCTAGACTTTTTAGTGACGATAAATATTTTATTTCCATAAATATATTATATTAGTTTAATTTATTTACTTTAGTTATTTTAGTAATATTTTTAATCTTATTTTATAATTGTGACACTTATACTTTATATATTTTAATTTACACATAACAAATAATTTTAACATGATAATATTACAATTAAATTCAACAATAGTTCAACAACGCATTTTTCACCCAAAACATATTATCACAAAATCATACAAATATCATATTTCACAATTCAATTCAATAACATATAATAACTAAACTTAACACCCAATTTCATACTATAGTTAATCATACAAAGTTATCAAATTAAACTGAAACGGGAATCATACGTGTCTAATGCATACTAGCTCACTTTGAATCACAAAATTAAAATAAAACCAAAGTGTTAAAATTAGAGATTTTGGAGAAGAAATCGAGTCACCTAAAATTTGGCACACGAACAGAGGCCTCCAAAAATCCAATTCATTTCCTCGTAAATCCAAATGTGACATCGTAAATGTTGGCCGCTACATTTATCGTTTGAGTATAGGAGAAATAGAAGTGAATTAGAGCCGACAGAAATCTATTTACAAGGTAAATCGGTAACGACAACACCGATTTAATTGATAAAAAAGGTCAAAGTAAAAGATTCAGAATTAAAAAAAAAATGAATGAACAAAGAGGAGTAAGATGAAGGCTCACCGAATAAAACGGTGGTGACCTCGGTGGTGTCGATGAGGCAGGTCTGACCGAAACAAAGGTCATCTACTCGAGCGACCACGGCGGTCTCGACGGTGGCAGCGAGAAGGGCCCAGCTCAGGTGACGGCTCCGACGAGATTTATTCCGGCGAAATAAAAAAAGAAAAGAACAGGGGGTAAGCGGTGGTGGTGGCTGAGGACTGCGTGGAGGGCGTCGGTGATGGTGCTCGAGCTTGAGGTTACCTCCAATGGCGACTCCGATGGTCGGCCTAGTTGGCTCCGGTGATGATGGTGGTGGTCGGTTGAGCAAGGAGAAGAGGCAGAGCACGGTGGTTCACGGTAGACCGAGAGCAGAGGAGAGGCCGAGAAGAGAAGGGGGAGCAGACTCAGGCCATGGTGGCCTTTTTCCGACGAGTGGTGGCGTTGAAAGAACTCCGGTGAGGTGGGGTTCAAGATGGTCAGAGGTTATCGATGGTGGCTCTTAAATACTCCGGTGAGCAGAGAGTGGCGGCGTCGACATGAGGAATAAGGCTGGTGGCCGAGGTAGTGCTCCGGCGAGGCTCCTCCGATGGTGGTCCGAGCTGCTGGTGTTGCCGCC
Source organism: Dianthus caryophyllus (assembly GCA_023091065.1). Lineage (NCBI taxonomy): Eukaryota > Viridiplantae > Streptophyta > Magnoliopsida > Caryophyllales > Caryophyllaceae > Dianthus > Dianthus caryophyllus. Next base: position 25,909,386 of record CM041526.1, on the reverse strand, counting down.
ATTGTTGTGTTGCTCGTTGTTTGTTGTTGCTGCTGCTTGCTATATTATTATTATTATTATTATTATTATTATTATTATTATTATTATTATTATTATTATTATTATTATTATTATTATTATTATTATTATTATTATTATTATTATTATTGATGCTATTGTTTTTGTTGTTGTTGTGTTGCCGGCTGTTGATGTTGCTTTTGTTTTGTTTTTAATGAGAAAATAAAGAGGGAAGAAGAAGAAGATGATATCAGAAAAAGAAAGTGAGGGAGGTGTGTGGTACAAGATGTAAAATAAATATCACAAATGAGTGGTGGTAAGGGAGTGCCGACATATATGAGGAAATATTGGTTCTGTTTGATTTGTTTGCTCCGTTTTATTTACTCTTATTTATAAACTTAAATAATTTATAAAATATATTATGTTTTAAATTATTTGTTTTAAATTTTAATTCCATTATTCATATTATAAAATTTATAATTCGAAAATATAAATGTATAAAAGTTGTCAGTTACAAATTGTATTACGGTCTCACCTATTTTCAAATGGTCTGTTAGTTTGAAAGATTATTTCTATAAAAAGTGAATTTTATGAAAGTAATGATTTTTAAAATGTAATGCAAATTTATAGAATTTAAAAATGGTAACAAAAATAACATTTTAGTTCGACAAGTATTTTAGAAATAAAAATATAATATAGGTTAATATAAAACAACCAAGAAAGTCTAATTATAAATATCTTGAGAAAGTTTATTCGAACGAAATTTTTCAGCCACGTTTTTAAAGTAATTGAATAAAAGTTAAATTATATAAATTTTAATTTAGGAATTTTGTTAAAATAATTTATTTGGGTTAAATTAACACGGGGTGTTACAATCCTACCCCCTTAAGAAAAGTTTCGTCCCCGAAACTTGAATAGGATGGATAACTGTCGAGATAGAACTATACAGTTATTGAAAACATCGAGATTTTTGGAATTAGTATATTAACACTGCTCTTGATTGGGTATGAATTTTCTACAAAGGAAAGATTAATGAATTTAATAGTTTCAAAATATAAATAATTCTTTTTCGAATTAATATCTAAATGTTGCTGCATTGACATTTTCAAAATCCGAGTGAAAGACGTTTTCAAAAAGGTAGGGCCTAGAAGTTTTGTACGGAATTAAATTAAATTAAAATAATAATCGTTTTAAGAATAAAACAATTTATTTAAATCTAGAAATAAATATTAACCTTAAAATAAAATAGGTTGAAATAAGAAGTTTTATGATTTAGTTAGGATTTTAATATAATCAAATTATTGTCCTACCCCCTTAAGAAGTTTTAAACGTATATACATAATATTATTATTGTTACTTTTAATGATCTCGTGTATATGATATATAGCCTTAGAAATTAGGAAAAATATGTAAAAGTCGTAGTGATCATAATGAAAATATGAGCTTTAATGAAATTAAGAGAATATAGGTTATCGTTGAATGATTAAATAAAATTTTAGAGGGTTATGGATAACCTTGTTGATATAGCTCATTTTCTTAAGTTTATTATTATAATGTTATTAGAAGAAACGAAAATGTTATAAATCATATCTCGGGTAAGATTCAAAATTTATAAAAAAGGGTTAAAATAAACGTTATATGTATATATATATTTTTGAAGACAGGTAATTGTAATAGATAGAACAAGTTTAACAGGTATTTAAAATTAAAAGACAAGGAGGTCGAAATCCTTAAGTTTCAAAATTATCTAAAATTTAGAAATAAGGAATTTATGAAGGGAAGTGAAAATACGAAATTCAATATCCTGATTAATACGTAGAAAACTATAAGTTTTAAACGGATTAAAATTCACAAGAAGGTAATAACAAATTTTTGAAGATAAAAATATAATAAGGTTCGAAAGTGTATGAATTAAGAATAAGCAATTTTAAGACGATTAAATATCAAAGATATTTCAAATTACGAAATAAAAATTTTACGAAGCAAGCGAATAATTTTCGAGGATGTTTTAAAGGTGAAATACGAAGGTAAATTTTAGAAAGTAGTTAGGAATTTATAAATTTACGATGTCAGAAATTTAAAATAAGATAGTAATGCAAAGAATTTGAGAGGTAATCAAGTTCAAAATATTTAAAATTAAAGGATGAGGATCTTAAAACAATTAAGTTTATTAGTTCAAAGAGGTTAAATAACGAGGTAAACAGTTTACAAAAATGAAGGAAAATAGTGAACTTCATCGTATGAGATTAACAAGTACTACGTAGAAATTATAATTTAAGAGTTCAAGAATTTTAGAACAAGGGAATCGGTTTTAGAGGTTGAATAAAAAGCTAACGAAATTACAAACGAAAGATAAAGTCATTTTTTTTTTTTCGGGATTAAAATAGAACAATTGAAGTTTAACTTCTTGAAATCAATTAGTAGGAATTTTATATTTCAAGATTAGGAATTTTAGATTTCAAGATTAGAAATTTTAGAAAATAATAATCATTGTAAGAGATAAAAAAAAAAAAAAAAGTACGAAGTAAAGTTCGAAGGTTAAGGAGTTTACGAATTCTAAAAGTAAAGATGATATAATTTTACGAGATTGAAGAGAAGAGATGAGAATTTATTGAGAAGAAGATTATTATGAATAATTGATTTAGGAAATTAGAAGTTTTAAAAGGAGTCAATAAGTTTAGAAGGTTGAAACATAATCGAATCCACAAGCCTTTAAAAAGAGCAAGGGGTTAACGATTAAAGAAGAAAACTAAAATTCATTTTTAAACGAATAATTATTAGGAATTTTAAGATTAGGAGATGTGAAAATTGAAAAGTTTTAAAATGATAACAATAGTTAAAGAAAGAATTTGATATAGCTGTATGATTCTTTAATGTAACAGAATTCTTCGAATCTTGAATTTCTTCTCATGTTGTATAGTTCTTGTTGCGTCCATTTGTTGCGCTTGAGTTCTTATGGTCTTGACTTCGATATATACGTCTCGATTTTTTTTTGTAACGTTAGTATACGAGACTTGTTAGTCAAAAAGGTTAGTCATAGAGCACTTAGCAGGCAAGAAAAGAGAAATAAAAATCTATCGAGGTTGAATGACGGTCGAAAATTCTAAAATCTAGGTCAGTCGGTCATTCCTTAATTTTTCTCCCCATTCTCACATTTAAAGCGTTCTAAGATTATTATTTTAGCGGTCTAGGATTTCTAATTCATTATTTGATCCTATAAGTCTATGCCTGACATATATATTAATATGTATGTCTGGCCCAGGTGTCTTCTCGCTAGATGAGATAACTTTAAGTTATTCACGGTCATGAAGACGACTTTGATACCAATCAGAACAACCCAGGTTTTTCGTGACTTAATTAAACTAAAGGCGGAAAATTAATTAAGTCTAATACATCTTAGGATGTTAAATAAATTACACTCAAATGGCATAGGATACAAATATATATTACAATCTCTCAAAGAAAACAAAGCGAAACATCCTAATCGTCCAGATAATCCCGAGTCTCGAGAATTTCCTGCAATGGAGACAAAAACACAAAAGAGGAGGATCTCCCGCTCAGAGGCGGGAAGTGACTGTTCTGACCAACAACCTCTAAACCAAAGTGTTGGTTTTATTTAACCTATGATTAAAAGTAACTTGGCAAAGACTACACGCAGATAACTCCAAAGAACACCTTATTACAATAAATTTGGACAATTAGCATATAATATCAGTTCTCACATATAGATATTTAAATCTCATACAACATGATAAACAAAACTTAAAACATTTCAATTTATAGAACACGATATACAACTTAAATATCATTTCGATCAATTCATATAACATCGTAATATATATAAAACTTAAATCATAGCAATCAAGATATATGCATACGTCGTAATCAATTCAATAAACACATAATCGTGAACAGTCATGCAATATCTCATATATACGAGGGATAGTCGACCCTTTTCATAGCAATTTATCAATTACTCAATAAAACTCACGAGTCTTGACTATAGAGCGGCTCGTGTACTTTCATAATCAATTACCCATATAATTTCCTATCAAAGTGCACTAGTTACACAAGCTTGTAGATCAGATCAAACACTAAGTAGCAAATATTATAACTACCTAATATCCAACACAAAATGAATAATCTATCACACGTTAACTAATGAATCTTCGTTAGTAAGGCGGAATCATGCAGACCTTATAAGCGTCCGCGCAATAGCCAAACAGGCCAACATAACTTGGACATGGGTGACGGGCTAGAGATATCTAAGGTAATAAGGGCGATTCAATCCCTTGTCTAATGTATGCATACACCATCTAATCGAGGATCATACGTATTATTTATTCAAAAGGTATCACCGAAAAATACGACTATCACCAGAGACGGGTACCCCGGATGGGCGGTATTTTCCAATTACCATATATGGGCCCACGGAAATATCAAGGATGCCCTATCCACTAGGGTTGTATATCTAGTGCCAAATAACAATCTTAAATCGTTAAATCGCCTTGGGCAACTCAGGGAGGGAGCCCAAGTCCCCATATCCAGCTACCTCATTAACATCGAAAACACAAGTCGCAACATGGCAGACACCCGAGTACTAATCATACAACGTTATAATCGAAGGGTTTAATCTCATGTCAGGCCGTGCCTTTGAACTCAAATCCTAAGTTGTCGAAGGAATATCGAGTATGAGGAATAACACGCTCATTATCGGATTCAACCCAAGCAACCGCAGAGGGTCTAAGGGTTCCCAAGTTAGAGTGGACGGTCAAAGTGAAGTCATCAAGCGGTCAATTCACAAGGGTAGCCTTGAGAATTATTCTAAACATGTGAGGAAAAGCAGTAACACCAATGTACAACACTTAATTCATTAATTCTTTTATTATTCATAACAAAGGTTCTGAGTTCTTATTAATTATAACATCGTCGAACTTCATTTTATATAAAGACAACATGTATCAAATAAAGTTTGGACACGTTAATCACATTTAGTATTTTATAAATATCTTTATATCCTTTTATTAGAAATAAAGTAAGGTTGAATTATTATATATTTCACTTTTATACTTATACGTATTATTAGTTTATATTTTAGTAATTAATAAAAGTTCATTTTATTTATAAGCTTGATTTAGTTTCACTTAAACTTTAAGTAATTTAAAGTAGATTAGTGATTAGTGATTAGTGATATAAATAATTGAATTTCATTGTAACTCACATTTATTTCTTCCTTTTATTTAAATTGTAAAGTGTTTAGCGATTTAGTAGTTACAACATTTATTTTAACTTGTAAAAGTATCTTGGTGATACTTAGCAAAATTTAGTATTTTTAACAAAATATATTATAATGACATTTAGGAAATATTCGTTTAGGTGGCCTAATTTCTGAATTGATTTTATTTATGTAACTTTTACGTGGTCGTATTAGGTGATTTAATACATGAGATTATTAATATTTATATTTTAGCACTACTCACTTAAGTTTAATTTATTTAATTATTTACAACTTTTTAAAATGTCAAACTTCATAGTTTAAAATTTTAGTTAGGTTTTGTATTTATATATATAAATATATTATTCATAATTTTTATATATATAACTATATTTAGTAAATTTTTAGTCGATCTCTATATATTACTACGATCTTAACAATTTACCTTTTAGTGAATTTTTATTTGTGATTCTAATTTTTAGCTTTATTTAGTAATAGTTTTACTTACATTCATTTTAAATCTTAAAGTACCCAATTTCTTTTTATTATTTTAATTACATACTTATTTAGTATATTTTAAGTTCATTGTAAATTTTAGAGTTTTAATAAAGTAATCTTTATGTTAAATGTAATATATGAAATTTTATATAACTATTTATCTTAGAAATTTTTATACGGATGATTTAATTTATATTTTTACTTTTAAATTGATTTAATACTAATTTAAACTCAATACTCTTTTAACTTAATTCTTCATTTTTAGTTATTATTTCATCTAGACTTTTAGTGACGATAAATATTTTATTTCCATAAATATATTATATTAGTTTAATTTATTTACTTTAGTTATTTTAGTAATATTTTTAATCTTATTTTATAATTGTGACACTTATACTTTATATATTTTAATTTACACATAACAAATAATTTTAACATGATAATATTACAATTAAATTCAACAATAGTTCAACAACGCATTTTTCACCCAAAACATATTATCACAAAATCATACAAATATCATATTTCACAATTCAATTCAATAACATATAATAACTAAACTTAACACCCAATTTCATACTATAGTTAATCATACAAAGTTATCAAATTAAAGCTGAAAGCAGGAATCATACGTGCCTAAAGCATACTAGCTCACTTTGAATCACAAAATTAAAATAAAACCAAAGTGTTAAAATTAGAGATTTTGGAGAAGAAATCGAGTCACCTAAAATTTGGCACACGAGCAGAGGCCTCCAAAAATCCAATTCATTTCCTCGTAAATCCAAATGTGACATCGTAAATGTTGGCGCTACATTTATCGTTTGAGTATAGGAGAAATAGAAGTGAATTAGTAATGACGTAAATCTATTTACAAGGTAAATCGGTAACGACAACAGATTTAATTGATAAAAAGGTCAAAGTAAAAGATCTTAATTAAAAAAATGAATGAACAAAGAGGAGTAAGATGAAGGCTCACCGAATAAAACGGTGGTGACCTCGGTGGTGTCGATGAGGCAGGTCTGACCGAAACAAAGGTCATCTACTCGAGCGACCACGGCGGTCTCGACGGTGGCAGCGAGAAGGGCCCAGCTCAGGTGACGGCTCCGACGAGATTTATTCCGGCGAAATAAAAAAAGAAAAGAACAGGGGGTAAGCGGTGGTGGTGGCTGAGGACTGCGTGGAGGGCGTCGGTGATGGTGCTCGAGCTTGAGGTTACCTCCAATGGCGACTCCGATGGTCGGCCTAGTTGGCTCCGGTGATGATGGTGGTGGTCGGTTGAGCAAGGAGAAGAGGCGAGCACGGTGGTTCCGCGGTAGACCGAGGAAGCGAGAGGAGAGGCGAGAAGAGAAGGGGAGCGCATCGTGCCATGGTGGCCTTTTTCCGACGAGTGGTGGCGTTGAAAGAACACCGGTGAGGTGGGGTTCAAGATGGGCAGAGGTTACCGATAGTGGCTCTTAAATCCTCCGGTGAGCAGAGAGTGGCGGCGTCGACATGAGGAATAAGGCAGGTGGCCGAGGTAGTGCTCCGTGAGAGCTCCTCAGATGGTGGTCAGAAATTTGGTGTTGCGCCATTGTTGTGTTGCTCGATTGTTTGTTGTTCTTCTTTGCTTTATATATTATTATTATTATTATTATTATTATTATTATTATTATTATTATTATTATTATTATTATTATTATTATTATTATTATTATTATTATTATTATTATTATTATTGATGCTATTGTTTTTGTTGTTGTTGTGTTGCCGGCTGTTGATGTTGCTTTTGTTTTGTTTTTAATGAGAAAATAAAGAGGGAAGAAGAAGAAGATGATATCAGAAAAAGAAAGAGAGAGAGGTGTGTGGGACAAGATGTAAAATAAATATCACAAATGAGTGGTGGTAAGGAGTCTTGAGCATATATGAAGAAATATTGGTTACTGTTTGATTTGTTTGCTCAGTTTTATTTACTCTTATTTATAAACTTAAATAATTTATACAATATATTATGTTTTAAATTCTATGTTATAAAATTTAATGACATTATTCATATTATAAAATTTATAATTCGAAAATATAAATGTATAAAAGTTGTCGATTACAAATTGTATTCACGGTCTCACCTATTTTCAAATGGTGCATTAGTTTGAAAGATTATTTCTATAAAAAGTGAATTTTATGAAAGTAATGATTTTTAAAATGTAATGCAAATTTATAGAATTTAAAAATGGTAACAAAAATAACATTTTAGTTCGACAAGTATTTTAGAAATAAAAATATAATATAGGTTAATATAAAACAACCAAGAAAGTCTAATTATAAATATCTTGAGAAAGTTTATTCGAACGAAATTTTTCAGCCACGTTTTTAAAGTAATTGAATAAAAGTTAAATTATATAAATTTTAATTTAGGAATTTTGTTAAAATAATTTATTTGGGTTAAATTAACACAGGGTGTTACAATCCTACCCCCTTAAGAAAAGTTTCGTCCCCGAAACTTGAATAGGATGGATAACTGTCGAGATAGAACTATACAGTTATTGAAAACATCGAGATTTTTGGAATTAGTATATTAACACTGCTCTTGATTGGGTATGAATTTTCTACAAAGGAAAGATTAATGAATTTAATAGTTTCAAAATATAAATAATTCTTTTTCGAATTAATATCTAAATGTTGCTGCATTGACATTTTCAAAATCCGAGTGAAAGACGTTTTCAAAAAGGTAGGGCCTAGAAGTTTTGTACGGAATTAAATTAAATTAAAATAATAATCGTTTTAAGAATAAAACAATTTATTTAAATCTAGAAATAAATATTAACCTTAAAATAAAATAGGTTGAAATAAGAAGTTTTATGATTTAGTTAGGATTTTAATATAATCAAATTATTGTCCTACCCCTTAAGAAGTTTTTAAACGTATATACATAATATTATTATTGTTACTTTTAATGATCTCGTGTATATGATATATAGCCTTAGAAATTAGGAAAAATATGTAAAAGTCGTAGTGATCATAATGAAAATATGAGCTTTAATGAAATTAAGAGAATATAGGTTATCGTTGAATGATTAAATAAAATTTTAGAGGGTTATGGATAACCTTGTTGATATAGCTCATTTTCTTAAGTTTATTATTATAATGTTATTAGCAGAAACGAAAATGTTATAAATCATATCTCGGGTAAGATTCAAAATTTATAAAAAAGGGTTAAAATAAACGTTATATGTATATATATATTTTTGAAGACAGGTAATTGTAATAGATAGAACAAGTTTAACAGGTATTTAAAATTAAAAGACAAGGAGGTCGAAATCCTTAAGTTTCAAAATTATCTAAAATTTAGAAATAAGGAATTTATGAAGGGAAGTGAAAATACGAAATCCAATTTACTGATTAATACGTAGAAAACTATAAGTTTTAAACGGATTAAAATTCACAAGAAGGTAATAACAAATTTTTGAAGATAAAAATATAATAAGGTTCGAAAGTGTATGAATTAAGAATAAGCAATTTTAAGACGATTAAATATCAAAGATATTTCAAATTACGAAATAAAAATTTTACGAAGCAAGCGAATAATTTTCGAGGATGTTTTAAAGGTGAAATACGAAGGTAAATTTTAGAAAGTAGTTAGGAATTTATAAATTTACGATGTCAGAAATTTAAAATAAGATAGTAATGCAAAGAATTTGAGAGGTAATCAAGTTCAAAATATTTAAAATTAAAGGATGAGGATCTTAAAACAATTAAGTTTATTAGTTCAAAGAGGTTAAATAACGAGGTAAACAGTTTACAAAAATGAAGGAAAATAGTGAACTTCATCGTATGAGATTAACAAGTACTACGTAGAAATTATAATTTAAGAGTTCAAGAATTTTAGAACAAGGGAATCGGTTTTAGAGGTTGAATAAAAAGCTAACGAAATTACAAACGAAAGATAAAGTCATTTTTTTTTTTTTCGGGATTAAAATAGAACAATAAAAGTTTAACTTCTTGAAATCAATTAGTAGGAATTTTATATTTCAAGATTAGGAATTTTAGATTTCAAGATTAGAAATTTTAGAAAATAATAATCATTGTAAGAGATAAAAAAAAAAAAAGTACGAAGTAAAGTTCGAAGGTTAAGGAGTTTACGAATTCTAAAAGTAAAGATGATATAATTTTACGAGATTGAAGAGAAGAGATGAGAATTTATTGAGAAGAAGATTATTATGAATAATTGATTTAGGAAATTAGAAGTTTTAAAAGGAGTCAATAAGTTTAGAAGGTTGAAACATAATCGAATCCACAAGCCTTTAAAAAGAGCAAGGGGTTAACGATTAAAGAAGAAAACTAAAATTCATTTTTAAACGAATAATTATTAGGAATTTTAAGATTAGGAGATGTGAAAATTGAAAAGTTTTAAAATGATAACAATAGTTAAAGAAAGAATTTGATATAGCTGTATGATTCTTTAATGTAACAGAATTCTTCGAATCTTGAATTTCTTCTCATGTTGTATAGTTCTTGTTGCGTCCATTTGTTGCGCTTGAGTTCTTATGGTCTTGACTTCGATATATACGTCTCGATTTTTTTTTGTAACGTTAGTATACGAGACTTGTTAGTCAAAAAGGTTAGTCATAGAGCACTTAGCAGGCAAGAAAAGAGAAATAAAAATCTATCGAGGTTGAATGACGGTCGAAAATTCTAAAATCTAGGTCAGTCGGTCATTCCTTAATATTTCTACCCATTCTCACATTTAAAGCGTTCTAAGATTATTATTTTAGCGGTCTAGGATTTCTAATTCATTATTTGATCCTATAAGTCTATGCCTGACATATATATTAATATGTATGTCTGGCCCAGGTGTCTTCTCGCTAGATGAGATAACTTTAAGTTATTCACGATCATGTGAGACAGCTTTGATACCAACTGTAACAACCCGGTTTTTCGTGACTTAATTAAACTAAGGCGGAAAATTAATTAAGTCTAATACATGCCGGATGTTAAATAAATTACACTCAAATGGCATAGGATACAAATATATATTACAATCTCTCAAAGAAAACAAACGAAACATCCTAATCGTCCCGATAATCCCGAGTCTCGAGAATTTCCTGCAATGGAGACAAAAACACAAAAGAGGAGGATCTCCCGCTCAGAGGCGGGAAGTGACTGTTCTGACCAACAACCTCTAAACCAAAGTGTTGGTTTTATTTAACCTATGATTAAAAGTAACTTGGCAGCACTACACGCGTATAACTCCAGCAACACCTTATTTCAATAAAATTGGACAATTAGCATATAATATCAGTTCTCACATATAGATATTTAAATCTCATACAACATGATAAACAAAACTTAAAACATTTCAATTTATAGAACACGATATACAACTTAAATATCATTTCGATCAATTCATATAACATCGTAATATATATAAAACTTAAATCATAGCAATCAAGATATATGCATACGTCGTAATCAATTCAATAAACACATAATCGTGAACAGTCATGCAATATCTCATATAGCACGAGGGATAGTCGACCCTTTTCATAGCAATTTATCAATTACTCAACAAAACTCACGAGTCTTGACTATAGAGCGGCTCGTGTACTTCCATAGTCAATTACCCATATAATTTCCTATCAAAGTGCACTAGTTACTCAAGCTCGTAGATCAGATCAAACACTAAGTAGCAAATATTATAACTACCTAATATCCAACGCAAAATGAATAATCTATCATACGTTAACAAATGAATCTTCGTTAGTAAGGCGGAATCATGCAGACCTCATAAGCATCCGCGCAATAGCCGACAGGGCCAACATAACTTGGACATGGCTGACAGGCTAGAGATATCTAAGGTAATAAGGACGATTCAATCCCTTGTCTAATGTATGCATACACCATCTAATCGAGGATCATACGTATTCGCTATTCAAAAGGTATCACCGACGAAAAATACGACTATCACCAGAGACGGGTACCCCCGGATGGGGCTGGTATTTTCCAATTACCATATATGGGCCCACGGAAATATCAAGGATGCCCTATCCCTAGGGTTGTATATACCGTGCCAAATAACAATCTTAAATCGTTAAATCGCCTTGGGCAACTCAGGGAGGGAGCCCAAGTCCCCATATGCAGCTACCTCATTAACATCGAAATCAAAAGTCGCAACATGGCGGACACGAGTACTAATCATACAGCGTTATAATCGAAGGTTTAATCTCATGTCGAGCCGTGCCTTTGAACTCAAATCCTAAGTTGTCGAAGGAATATCGAGTATGAGGAATAACTCGCTCATTATCGGATTCAACCCAAACAACCGCAGAGAGTCTAAGGGTTCCCAGTTAGAGTGGACGGTCAAAGTGAAGTCATCAAGCGGTCAATTCACAAGGGTAGCGAGAATTATTCTAAACATGTGAGGAAAAGCAGTAACACCAATGTACAACACTTAATTCATTAATTCTTTTATTATTCATAACAAAGGTTCTGATTCTTATTAATTATAACATCGTCGAACTTCATTTTTATAAAGACAACATGTATCAAATAAAGTTTGGACACGTTAATCACATTTAGTATTTTATAAATATCTTTATATCCTTTTATTAGAAATAAAGTAAGGTTGAATTATTATATATTTCACTTTTATACTTATACGTATTATTAGTTTATATTTTAGTAATTAATAAAAGTTCATTTTATTTATAAGCTTGATTTAGTTTCACTTAAACTTTAAGTAATTTAAAGTAGATTAGTGATTAGTGATTAGTGATATAAATAATTGAATTTCATTGTAACTCACATTTATTTCTTCCTTTTATTTAAATTGTAAAGTGTTTAGCGATTTAGTAGTTACAACATTTATTTTAACTTGTAAAAGTATCTTGGTGATACTTAGCAAAATTTAGTATTTTTAACAAAATATATTATAATGACATTTAGGAAATATTCGTTTAGGTGGCCTAATTTCTGAATTGATTTTATTTATGTAACTTTTACGTGGTCGTATTAGGTGATTTAATACATGAGATTATTAATATTTATATTTTAGCACTACTCACTTAAGTTTAATTTATTTAATTATTTACAACTTTTTAAAATGTCAAACTTCATAGTTTAAAATTTTAGTTAAGTTTTGTATTTATATATATAAATATATTATTCATAATTTTTATATATATAACTATATTTAGTAAATTTTTAGTCGATCTCTATATATTACTACGATCTTAACAATTTACCTTTTAGTGAATTTTTATTTGTGATTCTAATTTTTAGCTTTATTTAGTAATAGTTTTACTTACATTCATTTTAAATCTTAAAGTACCCAATTTCTTTTTATTATTTTAATTACATACTTATTTAGTATATTTTAAGTTCATTGTAAATTTTAGAGTTTTAATAAAGTAATCTTTATGTTAAATGTAATATATGAAATTTTATATAACTATTTATCTTAGAAATTTTTATCACGGATGATTTAATTTATATTTTTACTTTTAAATTGATTTAATACTAATTTAAACTCAATACTCTTTTTAACTTAATTCTTCATTTTTAGTTATTATTTCATCTAGACTTTTTAGTCACGATAAATATTTTATTTCCATAAATATATTATATTAGTTTAATTTATTTACTTTAGTTATTTTAGTAATATTTTTAATCTTATTTTATAATTGTGACACTTATACTTTATATATTTTAATTTACACATAACAAATAATTTTAACATGATAATATTACAATTAAATTCAACAATAGTTCAACAACGCATTTTCACCCAAAACATATTATCACAAAATCATACAAATATCATATTTCACAATTCAATTCAATAACATATAATAACTAAACTTAACACCCAATTTCATACTATAGTTAATCATACAAAGTTATCAAATTAAAGCTAAAGCAGGAATCATACGTGTCTAATGCATACTAGCTCACTTTGAATCACAAAATTAAAATAAAACCAAAGTGTTAAAATTAGAGATTTTGGAGAAGAAATCGAGTCACCTAAAATTTGGCACACGAAGCAGAGGCCTCCAAAAATCCAATTCATTTCCTCGTAAATCCAAATGTGACATCGTAAATGTTGGCGCTTCATTTATCGTTTGAGTATAGGAGAAATAGAAGTGAATTAGAGTAAATGCGAAATCTATTTACAAGGTAAATCGGTAGCGACAACAGATTTAATTGATAAAAGGTCAAAGTAAAAGATTCGTAATTAAAAAAATGAATGAACAAAGAGGAGTAAGATGAAGGCTCACCGAATAAAGCGGTGGTGACCTCGGTGGTGTCGATGAGGCGGTCCGGCCAAAACAAGGTCATCTACTCGGCGACCACGGCGGTCTCGGCGGTGGCGGCAAAGAGGGCCCGGCTTCGGTGGCGGCTCGGCGAGATTTATTCGGCCCGAAATAAAAAGAAAAGAAACAGGGGTAGCGGTGGTGGTGGCTGAGGACTGCGTGGAGGGCGTCGGGGATGGTGCTCGAGCTTGGGGTTACCTCCAATGGCGACTCCGATGGTCGGCCTAGGTGGCTCCGGTGGTGATGGTGGTGGTCGGTTGAAGCAAGGAGAAGAGGCGAGCACGGTGGTTCACCATAGACCAGAGAAGCGAGAGGCCGAGCAGAGTAGGGGGAGCAGACTCAGGCCATGGTGGCCTTTTTCCGACGAGTGGTGGCGTTGAAAGAACTCCGGTGAGGTGGGGTTCAAGATGGTCAGAGGTTATCGATAGTGGCTCTTAAATACTCCGGTGAGCAGAGAGTGGGGGCGTCGACATGAGGAATAAGGCTGGTGGCCGAGGTAGTGCTCCGGCGAGGCTCCTCCGATGGTGGTCCGAGCTGCTGGTGTTGCCGCCATTGTTGTGTTGCTCGTTGTTTGTTGTTGCTGCTGCTTGCTATATTATTATTATTATTATTATTATTATTATTATTATTATTATTATTATTATTATTATTATTATTATTATTATTATTATTATTATTATTATTATTATTATTATTATTATTATTATTATTGATGCTATTGTTTTTGTTTTTGTTGTGTTGCCGGCTGTTGATGTTGCTTTTGTTTTGTTTTTAATGAGAAAATAAAGAGGGAAGAAGAAGAAGATGATATCAGAAAAAGAAAGTGAGGGAGGTGTGTGGTACAAGATGTAAAATAAATATCACAAATGAGTGGTGGTAAGGGAGTGCCGACATATATGAAGAAATATTGGTTCTGTTTGATTTGTTTGCTCCGTTTTATTTACTCTTATTTATAAACTTAAATAATTTATAAAATATATTATGTTTTAAATTATTTGTTTTAAATTTTAATTCCATTATTCATATTATAAAATTTATAATTCGAAAATATAAATGTATAAAAGTTGTCAGTTACAAATTGTATTACGGTCTCACCTATTTTCAAATGGTCTGTTAGTTTGAAAGATTATTTCTATAAAAAGTGAATTTTATGAAAGTAATGATTTTTAAAATGTAATGCAAATTTATAGAATTTAAAAATGGTAACAAAAATAACATTTTAGTTCGACAAGTATTTTAGAAATAAAAATATAATATAGGTTAATATAAAACAACCAAGAAAGTCTAATTATAAATATCTTGAGAAAGTTTATTCGAACGAAATTTTTCAACCACGTTTTTAAAGTAATTGAATAAAAGTTAAATTATATAAATTTTAATTTAGGAATTTTGTTAAAATAATTTATTTGGGTTAAATTAACACGGGGTGTTACAAGAACGAAATAGAAATTTTAGTTAAAGAGGATAATTACATGGAGTTATTGAAATCCTTTCTGCAATAGAAATCTTCGAGATCATTGAACGTCTCATCAGTAGTAAGGGTCTTGATGCGTCCATTTGCAGCGTTTGAGGTCTTGTCGTCATGTATTTGATTAATGGCTTCGTTCTTCGAGAATTAAATTTATTACTTAGATTTTATATCCGAGGATAGTTGTTAGTTTTAGTTAGTCACATCAGCAAGTAGCAAGCATACGATAGTTAGTGTATTTTATTTTGAGGGAAGTAGTTCGTTATTTAAAAGTCCTTAGTCTACGGTCAGTCCTTAAGGTTTTTACCCATTCTCACACTTTAAAGCGATTTTAAGTTATTATTTAAGTGATCTAATTAAAGAAAAATCTAATTTATTATTTGATCCTATAAGTCAGCCTGACATACGATATGAATGTCCGGCCCAGGTGTCTCTCGCTAGATGAAATAACTATTAAGTTATTCACGGTCGCAAGACAGCTTTGATACCAACTGTAACAACCTGGTTTTTAGTCGACTTTAATTACTAAGGCGGAAATTAATTAAGTCTTAAACCAGCGTTATTAATTATATAAATAACCCAAAATATTACATCATCGTTTAAGAGTCGAATAAAACGACTCTAAATACGGAAATTACAAAGAGTAAAGTGTTGTATATTACAAATCTCTCAAAATACGACTAAAGGTAAAGCATAATATGTAGCGTGGCCCCGTCCAAAATCCAGCTCCCGGTCCACGATCGTCCTGCACAATAAACTGATGGGGGGATGCGCACGAGCTGACGGGACTAGCTATGCTCATACTTACCCTCGATTTCAATTACTTTGGTTTAATATTATCGCTTTATAAACATAACATTATGATAAAAACATAAACATGCTTAATACATATAGCATATAAAGACATATAAGTCATAATAAGCATGCGGTTTAAAGCGATAAATCATATAAGCATGATATTCAATTATGAATGCAAATAACACATAATAGCATAGCAATAGTATCACAATAATTCAATGGCATTACAAGGCGATATCGGATCGCAATCAAACATACATATCTTATCATTCTCCTCATGCACTGATTCAATTGAGAAAGTTGTGGTCTTTAGTTTTGAAGATGGTACACACTCATTCTCAATTAAACATACAACGAGACAACACATCACGCTACGAGCGACCCTTTGAGTAGGCCTTTGTACTCTAGTCGTTTGCATCTCACTACCATAGTACAAATGACTTACTCGACTCGTAAACCACTTAGAATACTATAGTACTTGCATCTCATCTTCTAGTGTTCGAAATGATTGAACTTGAGATACAATCCGCCAAGTAATCTTTACGCAGGTAAGAACGAATGCTAGTGTCGCGCCCACTAAGAACGAAACACCGCAAGGAGACCACCGCTATAATCGCCAAATCGACACGGATGCCCTGTTAACTTTAGCGAAATAGGGGAATAAAACCCTAGTCTAGTACATGTACACTAGTATCCAATTTAAGAATGGGCTATGCTAGTCATAGAGCACCTTAACTCAGGATAAAACGACTATTTCCTAAAGCCTGAGACAAAAGCCTTGGCATATTCAATTATCTTGTACAGCAATGGCGACCGCTACAAGACTATCTTAGTCCCACTTCACTTACGATTGACGTTTTCATATCGGAGGCTCAAGCGTTTGACCTTTTATTTAACTTACTCAATGTTTATTATTTATTTGATATTACATATCACATGTTTCTAGACTCTCCTAGTCTCAGCGTCAAACGTTTTATTTGAATTGTAGGTTTCATATGATCACATAACACATTCGTTTATTATTTGAAGTGTTGTTAATTATTAATATTTTCAAGTTTCTAAATTGATACGTTTATTAGTATGTCCAAATTTTATTTAAGTGTTTTTCAAACACTTTAAGTCATTTACTTATTCATTTTCAATTTTCTATACTTAGTAAAATTTTCAATTATTTTCAGTATTTCACTATTCATTTTTCACTATTCACTATTCACCGTATTTTATACGTATTCGTATTTTTATATACTTCGTATTCTATACGTATTGTTATACGTACTCGTATTTTTATACTTCGTATTTTATACGTATTTTTATACTTAAGATATTTTAGGTATTTATACTTAAGATATTTTAGAAAATAAACCAAACCCCTTTTATTTTCTAAGTATGAATTTCTAGTTTCAAAGTCGTTAAGTTCGTTTTGTACTTAGTGAGTTTTGAAAATATTCTAAAAGTCTAGTTTTAAAAACGTTAAGTTCGGTTTGTAAAAAGTGATAATGATATTCATTTTAAAATATTAGTTTTAAAATTGTTAAGTTCAATTTGTAAAAAGTGATAATGATTTTCATTTTAAAATATTAGTTTTAAAAATGTTAAGTTCAATTTGTAAAAAGTGATAATGACATTTATTTTAAAATGAGACTTAGTTAAATTTAGTCATCTATTAACTAAATTTAGCGATTTTCATTTTAAAAATAATAATATCGTGGATGATTCATTTAAGTCCGTAAGTCCAAGATCAACAGTCCAAATAGCAAAGGCAGTAACACACGATTTAGTTCATTTTTATAATGGTTACATATTTTTATCGGTTTATAATATTTCATTTATAACTAAATCGGTTTATACTAAAATTCAATTCTAATTACTATTTAACTTTAGTGACTTAGTGATAATTTCATTTTAGTCAAATTTAGTCAATTTATAATGGTGATGTCGTGTGATATGATATATGTGTCAAATTGATTTATTTCTTTTAATTTCTTAAATCTGACTTATTAACTAATAATTAAATTATATTAACAATAAACTAAAAAGTGATAAAAACAATTTCTAGCTTAAAAACATCACAAATGCCGTGAGCAACGACTAAGGTGGATGTTCAAATTTTCATTTTTCGATTTTATCGGTTTTTAGCTTAAAGTCTTTATATTTTAATTATTCTAATTATACTAAAACGATTTAAACTAAATTGAAATTTACTAAAAATTTCATTTACATTTATGAATAGTGTTTTTCAACACTTTATTTTTCTAACTTTTTAATCTTAATGATTTAACTAGTTTAATTTATATAGCTATTAATATAATTACTTGTTAGTTAAATAAAACAATAAATATAACAAACATAAAAATAATAAGAATCAACATGAGCTAAAATGAAGAACACACATGAAGATACATATGAACATCAAGAACACCAAGTATAAACTCAAGAACACAATTTCCAATTTTACTAACATATAATTTATTTTCCTAATTTAATTTTTTTCACATGACAACATCTATTTTAACTAACTTAACACTACATATTATTTACAAAAATTAAAAGTGAAAATTTAATTAAAAATAGGGGCTAAACCGTGAGCAACAAACATGAACATACAATTTTTATTTTTCATTTTTAATCACTTTAAACTCATTGTTAATATTTCACATAATTTTTATATATGATTACTACTTAAATAAAACATAACTAAACATAAAAATCATATGAACATAAATTAAAAATGCTCAAAATTAATTTAACTAAAGATATGAACATAATACTACAACTTAACTATTATCAATATTACTTATTTATTATCATTTTATTATACTACACATAACATACAAACACAAATCATTGATGTTAAACATATTTTAACATAAGAATCATACTCATAAAATTATAATAACAAAACAAATTAATTTACTAAGAGAATAATATAAGACATAGTTAGTCACCTTATTTTGAATGTTAGACGTCAGGATCTAAAATAAATTTTAGATCGGATTTTCTTCACCCATATTACCCATACACTACACCCAAAATAATCCATGGAATTAGCTTCTAATATACCCACTAATTACTTAGAACTATTATTAATTATTAGAATATTATTAAGGGTTTTATTTTAGAGAATTTTGGAAAGAAATGGAAGAAAAATAAATGGGAGAGAATGGAGCAATGTACACGACATAAGGAGGAAGTGCACAAGTTCATTTTGCTCTTGGTAATTTGTGAACATAAGTCATCAAAATTTTGGTGTTAAATAAATGATTTAGTTATTTAAAGTTTAATTAAAAGGTAATTAGGGAACACTTTTATTCTTATTGGTTAGAAAAGTCTTTGTCACTATTTGAGTGAATAGTTTGTCCCCCCGATATTTTAAAATATCTCTTTCTCGAAAAACGTGTTAAGAAATAATTCGGGTAAGAAAAACGGTAAAAGTTAAAATGTGCTGTTTTGACGATTTTCTGAAAAGTATTCATTTTATAAATTTAAGACTAAAATATTTTATTTACTACTTTAGAAAAATTTTAAAAGTGACGGAAATGAAAATGGTAATATTAAAGTAGTAGTATTGAATTTGTATTTATATTCTTTTTATTATGTATTAAACGTTAAATTTAAAAACAAAAATAAAAGTAATGATGATATATGAAATGTGTAAGAAAATGTGTAAGAACATGGAAGATGATAAAATTTGACTAAGGAAAGTCAAAAGTCAAAAGTCAAATTTTCGGGCTCGATTATCGTTTTTGAAATTTTCGATTTGGCTTGTGATCATGAAAGTCTCAAAATAAAAGATACGATCTTAAAATAGTATTTTGAAATAAAATCGAAAATAAAAATAAAACTAATTTTCAAAAGGTACTAAATATAAAAATCGGATCTTAACCCTTGAGATTTTGATTAAAATTTTACTAGGTCGAAATACTTATTTTTTTCGTTGAATGTTATAGATTTAAAGAATTATAAACAAACGTCAAAAAGTTAATCAATTTAAAGTAAGTGTGACTTCAAATTTCGACAATTTAGAAAAAGGCTAGTTTAATAGAAATGAATAGTAATTTGATATTAAAACTAAAGTTTTTATTTTGAAAACGAAAAATGTTTGAAATTGAATTTTATGAATAAAAGGTTTTACATTTATTTTTATGAATAGTAAATATAACTTAACCTTTTTGAAATTTTAAAAGGCGATATAAATTTTGTGTTGATTTTTTTATAAAATTTTGAAATGTATTTCTTTTTTCAATTCTGAAGATAATAGAACAAACTTTATTTTTCAAAATTTTTAATTTGGTACTTAGGAAAATTTAATTTTATTTAGCGAAAAAATTTCAGACGCATTTTTATTGTAACACCCCGTGTTTTTATAGCAAAATATTATGAAAGAATTTGATTCCTTAAATTAAATTCATCCTTTTTACTTATAATAAAAATGCGACTGAATTTTTTTCGCTAAACATTTAACACTCCATGTTAAGTTAAGCTTTTATAATTGCGCAAATCATTAATTAAACATCCTCGCTCACTTATTTCCCTAACACATTATACTACAAGTTATTTTGCACCTAAATTAAAACCGTTTTGAATTACTTTGAATTTGAACTTTATTTTTACATTTTCAAACTCGATAAATCAAACAAAGAATCTACGACAATTTTCTCAACGACAAATTTTGGCACGCAAATCGAGGTCAAACGTTGACCAAATGGCCAAGCCACCTAAATGTGATTAAGTCACCTAATCCTTTCTTAAATATACTTACTCATAATCCAAATCTAATTAAAGTAGTTTAAGCTTAATCATTTTGATTATTACTAACAAAACATTTTATATTAATATAAAATTACTATTCCTTTTTGATTTAACTAGCACTTTAGCTAAAACTCGAAATAATGGGTCACACTTATTCAAAACTGATAAACTTTTTGACGTTTGAGCATAATGATTTATTTCAACAACATTCAACGAAAAAAAATATATATTTCGATCAAGTAAGATTTTATTTCAAAGTTTCGAGGATCCTAGACCCAATTTTTGTTTTGATCACCCTTCAACGTTTTTCTTCATTTTTATTTTCGATCTTACTTCAAAACATTATTTTAAGACTATATATTTTATTTTGAGACTTTTCGCGTACGCGTAAATCGAAAATTTCAAAAACGAAAAATCGGACCCTTGACTTGTGTGATGGCCGAGCTCACTTGTAGCTCACTCTACATGCTTCACTTTACTCTTCCATTTTTTCTTACACACACCATGCTTTACTTACACACCTATTTTAGGCCATCATTTTGTTAATTTATATTTAACTTTATTTAAACAAACTAATTTCCTTTTTTATTTTTGTAACCCGTATAAATATATAGGACCTAACTTTCGAGGTCCGAAAAGTGGTCATCTGGACTCGAATTGAGCGAAACAAAAGCCTAAACCACATAACTTTTCGAGACGGATTTAATGGCGCTATTTTCGTAGTCCGTCGGATCTGCCTAGCTCGAGCTAAATTTTCTGCACTCTTCCATTCTCACTTTACTCACTCATACAAGTCTACACTCTTTATTTTTGCCTTACTTGCACACATCAAATTCACTACACAAGCATGCTCTTCCAATTCTTACACACATGCTTCACCCTACACAAGCATGCTCTTCCATTTTGTTCACTTTACACAAGCATGCTCTACATTCTTACACCCTAGCTTATTTCATCATCACATCCTAATTTAATTAAATTGAACATTATTTTCTAAATAATAAACTTACTACAAAGATTACTAGTATACAACTTTAGTACTACACATTTCATTACACACAAAACACAAACAAACTCTTAACTCTTTTTCTCTCTAATAAAACCTAACTCAAGAACAAAGTAAGCCATGTTCTTATGCAACTCAAGAACACCATATGATCTTCATCCTCTTCATTTCATTTATTCCTTAAACTTTCATTCTTGTCTTTAAATTTTCTTAAGCACTTAAGTCATTTCTCCACCATTTTAATTAGTAATCACTTCCTCTTTTACTTGTAATTATTTTTGAACACAAAACAAATTAATTAAAATCTACTCACCACATAAAAATAAAAATGATACTACACTTGAAATTTTAGTATAGCTTACTTTAAATAATTACTAACTTAGTTTATGTTTCATTTGTATGTACTAATCTTTCCAAAGAAGAGGAGCAAGGTGGAGCCATCGATCTTAGTATCTTTGACCATATTATCGATCCCGATAATTGCTAGGATTTTATTTCACTAACCAAATCAAGGTGCCCCCGCACACTAGGTTTTAATTTTGTAAATCGCATGCTTTAAATGTTATGTGTTATATGTGTTGTGTTTATGATCACCTAGCATCACATGTGAAATTAGGAGATAAAAAAATCGAAAAATAAAATGTTGTGTACACATAAATTACCCACGGCATTTCCCATTATTTTTGGTTAATTTTTCGTTTTAATTTTTGTTAATCATATGCTTAAAAAGACTATGTTAAATGAGTACTAAAAATGTTGTTTATATGTTGATGTTCATTTTATGTGGTTTGTTCTAAATATAAATTTGTATGTATATGAAATGATTTGCTTAAGTGTTAATGTTTCAAGTATGATTTTCACTTATGATAATTATACATATAATATAGAGGATAAAAGATATAGAATTATAAGTATAAAAATCAAAAATAAAATTTAGGAACAACATATAATGGGCCACGGTTTTTCTCTTTTATTTGGACCAATTTTTAGTTTTAATTTTTGAAAATAATATGTTATGTTAGTTTAGGTAAATTAGACTTGTAGGTAAAATTTGAGAAAATTATATAAACATATGAAAAATTTACTAATTGATGTTCATGTGAAATTCATAATTGTTCATCCTATCTTCATGTGTTCTTGAATATTTAGCTCATTATGATTTATGATATTTGTATGTGTGTTGTTATTTATTGTTTTTATTAACTAATAAGTAATTACAAAACCAAATATATAAGTTAAATAAGCTAAATCATTAAAATATAAAAGTTAGAAATTTAAAGTAAGTAAAAACACTATTCATAAATATAATAAAATGTTTAGTGAAAATTTCAAGTTAGTTTAAGTCACTTTAGTATAACTTAAATAATTAGTATATAAAAACTTTAAGTCAAAAACCGATAAATTAGAAAACGAAAATAAAACACTTAAGTATATAAGTGCCACGGTCTTAGTGAGTAAATTGGACCTAAAATGAATTTGTCACCTTTTATTTTTATCACTTAAGTAATTAATTTAGTTAAAGTAATGAATTATTAACAAAAACAAAATAAGAAATTAATAGCCTAACTAATAAAACCACACGGCATTTATATTATTTTTGGGTCAATTTTGGTCAAAATGAATTTATCACTTAGTCATTAAAATTGATTTGTAATTAGGATTATATTAGATTGTAAAATGAATCGTTAATAAAAAGAATCGATTTAAAGCAGATAAAAATAAATGTTACACGTATTAAAAATGAACAAATTGAGTGTTACTCCCTTTGCTTAAATTGGATTTGGACATACGGACTATTTAAAATGAACTACGACAACCTCGCTAAAAATAGAAACCAGATTAAAAGAAATTTAGCTAAGTATATGACTAAACATAACCGTAGTCCTACTTTTAAAATAATATTTCAAATCACTAAATACAAAACGAACCTAACAACTTTGAAACTAGAATTATACTTAGTAAATAAAAGTAGAACTTTACACTTAGATTAAAAAGTCTAGATACTTTTTAGATATTTGTAGAAAAGCTAAGTATAAAAATTAAAAAGAAACTAAATAATTAGAAAATCTAGTTACATTAACTAAATCACTTAAGTTAATCAAATAAAATATCTTAAGTATAATAATGTGTATAAGAATAATAAAAATACTAAGTATAAATGAAATATAATAAAAATACTAAGTATAAAGAAAGTATAACAATAAATACTAAGTATACGAATAAAATACAAAGTATAAAAATACGAATAAAATACAAAGTATAAAAATACGAAGTATAAAAATACGCATACGTATAAAAATACGTACAAATACGAAATACGAAAATGTGAATACGTATAAAAATACGATGAATAGTAAATACGATGAATAGTAAATACGATGAATAGTAAATACAATGAATAGTAAAATAATGAATAGTGAAAATATTTGAAATTTACGAACGGACTCAAAATAAATATTTAAGGTTTTCTATGTACTTCCGTTTACCTGAAGAACTGCTTGAACTAAAAATTTCATTATACAAGTTCGACGATGTTATAACTAATAAGAATTATAGCATGTGTTATGAATAATAAAATAAGTAATGAATTAAGTGTTGAATACTTGATGTTACCGTTTTTCCTCACATGTATAGAATAATACGCACCTCTTATTTGAATTGCCCTTTCAAGGACTTCACTTTGACTATCCACTCTAACTCGGGAACCCTTAGACTCTCCGCGGTTGTTTGGGTTGAATCCGATAATAAGGGATTTATTCCTCATACTCGATATTCCTTCGACAACTTAGGATTTGAGTTCAAAGGCACGGCCTGACATGAGATTATACCCCTCGATTATAACGTTGTATGATTAGTACTCGGGTGTCTGCGATGTTAAACGCTATAGGGTCAGGATTGGTAAGGTAGCCGCATATGGGGACACTATCACGCTTATTAGGTGCTAGTGGTGCATTTAATGACTCTCACAGTCGTTATTTAACGTGATTTTCGCCCCGGGTATCGATTCGTTCACGGGCCCATATGAGGTAACGGAAAATAGCCATTCCCATCCGGGGGATCTGTCGTAGTGTAATAGTCGCACCAATAGGGTGGTGTATGCATGCAAAAGACAAGGGACTGATCCTCCTTATTACCTGCTTGATATCGTTAGCATTTAAAGTCCGTTGATGTGACCGGCACGCTAATGCGCGGACGCTTATTAGGTCTGCATGTTTCCATCCTTGCTAGTTTGTTGGCTTATGGTCGTGTTTCATCTTAGATTATCCATGTTGTGTTGGATGTTAGGTAGCTGTATCTTATGCTACTTAGTGTTTGATCTGATGTACGAGTCTGAGTAACTAGTGTACTTTGATAGGAAATTATATGGGTAATTATCTATGAGAGTACAAAAGCCGCCCTGTAGTCAAGACTCGCGAGTATTGTTACTATATGAATAATTGAAAAGGGTCGACTACCCCGAATATGAATGAAATGATAATGATTTGCCTACATGATTATGAATGGAGATAATTTGATGATTCAATTGCTATGTTATATGATTTATGATATGTTATGTTTTATGAATTGCATTATTGTATGTTTTATTTGCGCTGATTTAATTACATGAGCATATTTTAATTATTATGTGTTTACCGCTATGGGTTTTATGTGGTTTAGCGTGTGCGGGGTCATAATCGAGTTTTAAGCAGTGCGTTCAGAGGTACCCAGAGGCTTTATTGACGATCTACACAAGGGGATCAAGGCCTTATTTTATATTTTGAGAGAATGTAATCAATTAAACTCTGTTTTATCTATGACTCTTATTATGTATAATGAGTTTGTAATACGATGACAAATTTGGTTTTGTAATAAATAGACTTAATTAATATTCCGCCTTAGTTTAATTAAAGTCACGAAAAACCTAAGGGTTATTACAGTTGGTATCAAAGTCGCCTTCATGACTGCGTGAGTAGCTTAAAGTTATCTCATCTAGCGAGACGACACCTGGGCCAGACATACATATTAATATATGTGTCAGGCATAGACTTATAGGATCAAATAATGAATTAGAAATCCTAGATCGCTAAAATAATAATCCTAGAACGCGTTAAAAGAGAGATTGGGTAGAAACATTAAGGACTGACCTACTAATCTTTTTGACTAACAAGTCCCTTATACTAACTTTACAAGAATCAAGACGTAAGAATCGAAGACATGACTGAAGCGCATGCAGAGAGACGTATCAAGAATCATGCTATCTGAAGCGGCTTCCAAGGCGTCGAAGACTTCTGTAGCTTTAAAAATTCCTACAACCATCTCTAACCGTTCTTTAATTATCACCATCATTGCAACGCTTTTCAACTTTCAGACTTTCTAGATCATAAAATCTCTTGACATTTAATCTCTCCATGATTTTGGGATTTCCTTTTTACATTCTAAAATCCCTAATAATAAGGAGTCAATCACGTAAAATTTCAACTTCTTCGAGACTTTTGATGTTCTGAATCAATAATCCTTTATAAAGGACTCTGTAAACTAATTTTCTTTTCTCTCAACTTCGTAGAATGTGTTCAACCTTACTCTACGAATTCATAAACTTCTTTCTCTTTATTTCAAACCTTCTAACCTTATTCGTACTGTTCATAGTACCGAAGGCTAACCCTTATCAATTCTCAGACTCAACTCCATACCCCTTGAACATATATCTGAACTCTTATGTTATTTTCTGAGCTTGGTTTCTAACCCTCTGTCATAGTTCACTTCATTGAGAAGGAATTAGGAAGCTTTGTAACTTTTGATTTTAATATCTTTTTCGTGAATGGCCGCAAATCTGGTATCCCTGCATAATGACCGTAACCAACAATTCCTCGAAGAAGAGGCAAGAAGAAGAGGCTTCGAGGACGCGATCGTCAAGATTGCTCAGAATGTCCATCAACATCAGGGTGGTAGTAATAATCAATCTGCATTCGAGTGGTTCTCAAAACACAGACCTCAACCATACTCAGGCTCCGTCAACCCTACCGCTTACATTGAATGGATCAAGAAATGGAGAAGGCTGTTAGAGCTCAAGAAGACAACCGCCTACAGAGAAGGTGAATGTGGTAGCTTACTACCTCAGGGAGAAGCCAGCAAATTTGGTGGCGCTTGATCAGTCCACCTTTCCCCGAGGATATACAATTGGAGCGAGTTCAAACCGGCTGCTAGAGAACAAGTACTTCTGGGAAGAGCTAAGATGGGAGATGGAAGAGAAATTCAGAACTTAGATCAAGGTGATATGTCTCTGCAGCATACACCGAGAAATATCGTGAACTATCTAAGTTTGCTCCTAGAATATTAACGAACGAGGAGGAACTTCATGACCCGTTATGTAAGGGGCATGACTAACGACCGAGGATAAACATGAGCGGGTTCAATCAGAAGAATTTTCTTTGAAGCTTATGAGAAAGCAACGAGCATCCGGGCATCCATCCCAGGAAGGGAGTGGTGAGGAGAGAAAGAAGAATAGGACTCTTACGCCTCCTGTGGCAAGTTCTAGCTTCATCCGTAAGCCAACCTTCCAACCGAGGAATTTTCGTGAGTCCAAACTTTCAAAGCAGAGGTTTCAACAAGCCGTTTATAACCGCAACAACAACAACTCGAACCAGGAAGGTGACTACAAGAGGTGGAAGGACTCACGCCTATTGTGCGTTCGGACGATTGTCGCTTCGCCACAAGGCTCTACACCCTGGGAAGCAATGCAACGGGTCACCATTTGTCTGTTTCTTTTGCAAGGTAGAGGGACACAAGGCTAACGTGTGCCCGCAGAAAGAAGCAATGGGAAGGATGAACACGGGACCACTACCCGCAGTTAAGGTGCAAGGACGTGTTTACGTCTTGTCAGAGGTTGACGAAGACACCGAGGGTTGCCCTGACATAGACATTATTACTGGTAAAATTTCTGAATAACTCAGTACCTGCCTTTATTTTGTTCAATACGGGAGCATTCTTTTCTTTAAAATTTTAAATGCCTTTCGAACTTATCATATCTGTTACAATTTTTCTCTCGTCAAAATATACTTACATATATCATATTTTCCAATAACCCCTTATTATAAATTTCGAATCATATCCTAAATATGATTTATAACATTTCCATTTCTTCTAATAACATTATAATAATAAATTTTAGAAAATGAGCTATATCAACGAGGTTATCCATAATTCTCTAAACTTTTATTTAATCATTCAACGATAACCTGAATTTCCTTAATTTCAATAAGGCTCATATTTTCCTTATGATCACTACGACTTTTATCTAATTTCCCTAATTGCCGTTCTCCTCCTAAAGGCTATGTATCTTGATTTGGTGGTCATTAAAAGTAACAATAATAATATTAGGTATATACGTTTAAAACTTCTTAAGGGGGTAGGACTATAATTTGACTATATTAAAGTCCTATTAAAATCTGAAATTTCTTATTACAATCTATTTTAAGGATAACATTTATTCTCAAAACTAAATAAAGTGTTTTTATTCTTAAAACTCTTGTTATTTTTAATTTAATTTAAATCCGTACAAAACTTCTAGGCCCTACCTTTTTGTGGACCTCTTTCACGTCGTTTTCAAAAATAACATTCTAGTAACATTTCCATATCTATTTAAATATCTCATTAATAAATCAAACGCGATTTTGCCCTCTAATATTTTCACTCTCTCCTGCGTTTCCATATTAACTTGAAAAGTCAAATTTTTCAAAAGGCTTATCCAACAAAACCAAATGTTATTATCCAAATCTGTAGAATCTCGATATTCTCTCTAACTGCCTTGTTTAAACCTCGAGCAGCTTATCCATTCTATCCAAGTTTCTGGACTAAACTTTTCTTAAGGGGGTAGGATCAGAACACCCCCGTGTTTTTATAGCAAGATATTATGAAAGAATTTGATTCCTTAAATTAAATTCATCCTTTTTACTTATAATAAAAATGCGACTGAATTTTTTTCGCTAAACATTTAACACTCCATGTTAAGTTGCTTTTATAATTCGCAAATCATTAATTAAACATCCTCGCCACTTATTTCCCTAACACATTATACTACAAGTTATTTTGCACCTAAATTAAAACCGTTTTGAATTACTTTGAATTTGAACTTTATTTTTACATTTTCAAACTCGATAAATCAAACAAAGAATCTACGACAATTTTCTCAACGACAAATTTTGGCACGCAAATCGAGGTCAAACGTTGACCAAATGGCCAAGCCACCTAAATGTGATTAAGTCACCTAATCCTTTCTTAAATATACTTACTCATAATCCAAATCTAATTAAAGTAGTTTAAGCTTAATCATTTTGATTATTACTAACAAAACATTTTATATTAATATAAAATTACTATTCCTTTTTGATTTAACTAGCACTTTAGCTAAAACTCGAAATAATGGGTCACACTTATTCAAAACTGATAAACTTTTTGACGTTTGAGCATAATGATTTATTTCAACAACATTCAACGAAAAAAAATATATATTTCGATCAAGTAAGATTTTATTTCAAAGTTTCGAGGATCCTAGACCCAATTTTTGTTTTGATCACCCTTCAACGTTTTTCTTCATTTTTATTTTCGATCTTACTTCAAAACATTATTTTAAGACTATATATTTTATTTTGGGGCTTTTCACAGACGCCAGAATCGAAAAATTTCAAAACGAAAATCGGACCGTTGACTTGTGTGATGGCCGAGCTCTCTTGTAGCTCACTCTACATGCTTGAGTTTACTCTTCCATTTTTTCTTACACACACCATGCTTTACTTACACACCTATTTTAGGCCATCATTTTGTTAATTTATATTTAACTTTATTTAAACAAACTAATTTCCTTTTTTATTTTTGTAACCCGTATAAATATATAGGACCTAACTTTCGAGGTCCGAAAAGTGGACATACTGGACTTAATTGAGCGAAACAAAAGCCTAAACCACATAACTTTTCGAGACGGATTTAATGACGCTATTTTCGTAGTCAGCTGGATCTGCCTAGCTCGAGCTAAATTTTCTGCACTCTTCCATTCTCACTTTACTCACTCATACAAGTCTACACTCTTTTATTTTTGCCTTACTTGCACACATCAAATTCACTACACAAGCATGCTCTTCCAATTCTTACACACATGCTTCACCCTACACAAGCATGCTCTTCCATTTTGTTCACTTTACACAAGCATGCTCTACATTCTTACACCCTAGCTTATTTCATCATCACATCCTAATTTTATTAAATTGAACATTATTTTCTAAATAATAAACTTACTACAAAGATTACTAGTATACAACTTTAGTACTACACATTTCATTACACACAAAACACAAACAAACTCTTAACTCTTTTTCTCTCTAATAAAACCTAACTCAAGAACAAAGTAAGCCATGTTCTTATGCAACTCAAGAACACCATATGATCTTCATCCTCTTCATTTCATTTATTCCTTAAACTTTCATTCTTGTCTTTAAATTTTCTTAAGCACTTAAGTCATTTCTCCACCATTTTAATTAGTAATCACTTCCTCTTTTACTTGTAATTATTTTTGAACACAAAACAAATTAATTAAAATCTACTCACCACATAAAAATAAAAATGATACTACACTTGAAATTTTAGTATAGCTTACTTTAAATAATTACTAACTTAGTTTATGTTTCATTTGTATGTACTAATCTTTCCAAAGAAGAGGAGCAAGGTGGAGCCATCGATCTTAGTATCTTTGACCATATTATCGATCCCGATAATTGCTAGGATTTTATTTCACTAACCAAATCAAGGTGCCCCCGCACACTAGGTTTTAATTTTGTAAATCGCATGCTTTAAATGTTATGTGTTATATGTGTTGTGTTTATGATCACCTAGCATCACATGTGAAATTAGGAGATAAAAAATCGAAAAATAAAATGTTGTGTACACATAAATTACCCACGGCATTTCCCATTATTTTTGGTTAATTTTTCGTTTTAATTTTTGTTAATCATATGCTTAAAAAGACTATGTTAAATGAGTACTAAAAATGTTGTTTATATGTTGATGTTCATTTTATGTGGTTTGTTCTAAATATAAATTTGTATGTATATGAAATGATTTGCTTAAGTGTTAATGTTTCAAGTATGATTTTCACTTATGATAATTATACATATAATATAGAGGATAAAAGATATAGAATTATAAGTATAAAAATCAAAAATAAAATTTAGGAACAACATATAATGGGCCACGGTTTTTCTCTTTTATTTGGACCAATTTTTAGTTTTAATTTTTGAAAATAATATGTTATGTTAGTTTAGGTAAATTAGACTTGTAGGTAAAATTTGAGAAAATTATATAAACATATGAAAAATTTACTAATTGATGTTCATGTGAAATTCATAATTGTTCATCCTATCTTCATGTGTTCTTGAATATTTAGCTCATTATGATTTATGATATTTGTATGTGTGTTGTTATTTATTGTTTTTATTAACTAATAAGTAATTACAAAACCAAATATATAAGTTAAATAAGCTAAATCATTAAAATATAAAAGTTAGAAATTTAAAGTAAGTAAAAACACTATTCATAAATATAATAAAATGTTTAGTGAAAATTTCAAGTTAGTTTAAGTCACTTTAGTATAACTTAAATAATTAGTATATAAAAACTTTAAGTCAAAAAACCGATAAATTAGAAAACGAAAATAAAACACTTAAGTATATAAGTGCCACGGTTTTAGTGAGTAAATTGGACCTAAAATGAATTTGTCACTTTTTATTTTTATCACTTAAGTAATTAAATTAGTTAAAGTAATGAATTATTAACAAAAACAAAAAAAGAAATAAATAGCCTAACTAATAAAACCACACGGCATTTATATTATTTTTGGGTCAATTTTGGTCAAAATGAATTTATCACTTAGTCATTAAAATTGATTTGTAATTAGGATTATATTAGATTGTAAAATGAATCGTTAATAAAAAGAATCGACGAAACCGATAAAAATAAATGTTACACGTATTAAAAATGAACAAATTCGAGTGTTACTCCCTTTGCTTAAATTGGATTTGGACATACGGACTATTTAAAATGAACTACGACAACCTCGCTAAAAATAGAAACCGTTAAAAGAAATTTAGCTAAGTATATGACTAAACATAACCGAGTCCTACTTTTAAAATAATATTTCAAATCACTAAATACAAAACGAACCTAACAACTTTGAAACTAGAATTATACTTAGTAAATAAAAGTAGAACTTTACACTTAGATTAAAAAGTCTAGATACTTTTTAGATATTTGTAGAAAAGCTAAGTATAAAAATTAAAAAGAAACTAAATAATTAGAAAATCTAGTTACATTAACTAAATCACTTAAGTTAATCAAATAAAATATCTTAAGTATAATAATGTGTATAAGAATAATAAAAATACTAAGTATAAATGAAATATAATAAAAATACTAAGTATAAAGAAAGTATAACAATAAATACTAAGTATACGAATAAAATACAAAGTATAAAAATACGAATAAAATACAAAGTATAAAAATACGAAGTATAAAAATACGCATACGTATAAAAATACGTACAAATACGAAATACGAAAATGTGAATACGTATAAAAATACGATGAATAGTAAATACGATGAATAGTAAATACGATGAATAGTAAATACAATGAATAGTAAAATAATGAATAGTGAAAATATTTGAAATTTACGAACGGACTCAAAATAAATATTTAAGGTTTTCTATGTACTTCCGTTTACCTGAAGAACTGCTTGAACTAAAAATTTCATTATACAAGTTCGACGATGTTATAACTAATAAGAATTATAGCATGTGTTATGAATAATAAAATAAGTAATGAATTAAGTGTTGAATACTTGATGTTACCGTTTTTCCTCACATGTATAGAATAATACGCACCTCTTATTTGAATTGCCCTTTCAAGGACTTCACTTTGACTATCCACTCTAACTCGGGAACCCTTAGACTCTCCGCGGTTGTTTGGGTTGAATCCGATAATAAGGGATTTATTCCTCATACTCGATATTCCTTCGACAACTTAGGATTTGAGTTCAAAGGCACGGCCTGACATGAGATTATACCCTCGATTATAACGCTGTATGATTAGTACTCGTGTCTGCGATGTTAAACGCTATAGGGTCGTGGATTGGTAAGGTAGTCAAGATATGGGGACACTATCACGCTTTATTAGGTGCTAGTGGTGCATTTAATGACTCTCACGGTCGTTATTTAACGTGATTTTCGCCCGGGTATCGATTCGCTCACGCCCATATGAGGTAACGGAAAATAGCCATTCCCATCCTGGATCTGTCAGAGTGTAATAGTCGCACCAATAGGGTGGTGTATGCATGCAAAAGACAAGGACTGATCCTCCTTATTACCGCTTGATATCGTTAGCATTTAAAGTCCGTTGATGTGGCCAAGACGCTTAATGCGCGGACGCTTATTAGGTCCGCATGTTTCCATCCTTGCTAGTTTGTTGGCTTATGGTCGTGTTTCATCTTAGATTATCCATGTTGTGTTGGATGTTAGGTAGTCAGATCTTATGCTACTTAGTGTTTGATCCGATGTACGAAGTCCGAGTAACTAGTGTACTTTGATAGGAAATTATATGGGTAATTATCTATGAGAGTACAAAGTCGCCTGTAGTCAAGACTCGCGAGTATTGTTACTATATGAATAATTGAAAAGGGTCGATCACTACCCCAATATGAATGAAATGATAATGATTTGCCTACATGATTATGAATGGAGATAATTTGATGATTCAATTGCTATGTTATATGATTTATGATATGTTATGTTTTATGAATTGCATTATTGTATGTTTTATTTATACCGATTTAATTACATGAGCATATTTTAATTATTATGTGTTTACCGCTATGGGTTTTATGTGGTTTAGCGTGTGGGTCATAATCGAAGTTTTAATTCAGACGCTCCTCAGAGGTACCTGAGGCTTTATCGACGATCTACACAAGGATCAAGGCCTTATTTTATATTTTGAGAGAATGTAATCAATTAAACTCTGCTTTATCTATGACTCTTATTATGTATAATGAGTCAGAATACGATGACAAATTGGTTTTGTAATAAATAGACTTAATTAATATTCCGCCTTAGTTTAATTAAAGTCACGAAAAACCGGGTTGTTACATTTATTATAAGGAAAAATGATGAATTTAATTTAAGGAATTAAATTCTTTTATAATATTGTGTTAAAATAACACGGGGTGTTACAAACCTACCCCCTTAAGAAAAGTTTCGTCCCGAAACTTGAATAGAGTGGATAACTACTTGCAGTTGAGCAATGCAGTTAGAGAGAATATCAAGATTTTACAAGTTTCGATAATGACATTTTATTTTGGTAGTGGTATACGACTTTTCAAAAGTTTGAATTTCTGAATTATTATAAAGGTGTTAGGCAGAGTGGAAAGATTGTAGGATATAATTATTTTACATTTACAAATGGAATATTTGAAGTAATATAGAAATATTGCTAGGTTGTCATTTCTGAAATCGATTTCAAAAGGATTTTCAAAAAGGTGGGGCCTAGAAGTTTTGTACAGAATTAATTTAAATTAAAATTATAAGGGTTTTAAAATAAAACAAATTTTAAATTTTTATTTGAAATTAAATATATAGTTTAAAGTTAGCTGAAATAAAGATTTTAAATAATTTGAATCAATGATTTTAAATCATCTTATTTTGTCCTACCCCCTTAAGAGAATTTTAGACATATTAACCAAGTTTAAGTAGAAAAGATAAAAATTAATTTTAAAGGTTGAGAATTTGGAATAGGTATTGATAAGTTCAAAAATTTTGAAAATGATCAACTTTGATAGTATATAAGGTAAAGAATATACGATTTAAAACTAAATAATTTCGAAGGTATTTAAAATCACGAAATAAAATTTTAGAATTAATTGAATAAGTTTTAAAAGATATCTTAAAGGGAAAACACGATTGTCATTTATAGAAGGTAATCAGGAGTTATAAATTTACGAGATTAATAAATTTTGGGAAACATAGTAAGTTTAATAGTTTGAAAAGATAATAAGGTTTCGAGGGTTTTTTTTTTTTTGAGAATGAATTAAAAGGAACTTGCGATATTAAAAAGCAAAAGTGAAGTCATGTTGCGAGATTAAGGAATAGGAATGAAAATCAATTTTAAAAAGTCGATTGTAAGGAAATTATAGACTTAGAAAGTTAGAAGTTAGAAGGAAAAGGTTTAAGAGGTTGAAATTTTTAAAAGAGAACGAAATAGAAATTTTAGTTAAAGAGGATAATTAGATGGAGTTATTGAAATCCTTTCTGCAATAGAAATCTTCGAGATCATTGAACGTCTCATCAGTAGTAAGGGTCTTGATGCGTCCATTTGCAGCGTTTGAGGTCTTGTCGTCATGTATTTGATTAATGGCTTCGTTCTTCGAGAATTAAATTTATTACTTAGATTTTATATCCGAGGATAGTTGTTAGTTTAGTTAGTCACATCAGCAAGTAGCAAGCATACGATAGTTAGTGTATTTTATTTTGAGGGAAGTAGTTCGTTATTTAAAAGTCCTTAGTCTACGGTCAGTCCTTAAGGTTTTTACCCATTCTCACACTTTAAAGCGATTTTAAGTTATTATTTAAGTGATCTAATTAAAGAAAAATCTAATTTATTATTTGATCCTATAAGTCAGCCTGACATACGATATGAATGTCCGGCCCAGGTGTCTCTCGCTAGATGAAATAACTATTAAGTTATTCACGGTCGCAAGACAGCTTTGATACCAATCAGAACAACCTGGTTTTTAGTCGACTTTAATTACTAAGGCGGAAATTAATTAAGTCTTAAACCAGCGTTATTAATTATATAAATAACCCAAAATATTACATCATCGTTTAAGAGTCAAATAAAACGACTGTAAATACGGAAATTACAAAGAGTAAAGTGTTGTATATTACAAATCTCTCAAAATACGACTAAAGGTAAAGCATAATATGTAGCGTGGCCCCGTCCAAAATCCAGCTCCCGGTCCACGATCGTCCTGCACAATAAACTGATGGGGGGATGCCCGCTGAGCGGACAGTGACTAGCTATGCTCATACTTACCCTCGATTTCAATTACTTTGGTTTAATATTATCGCTTTATAAACATTACATTATGATAAAAACATAAACATGCTTAATACATATAGCATATAAAGACATATAAGTCATAATAAGCATGCGGTTTAAAGCGATAAATCATATAAGCATGATATTCAATTATGAATGCAAATAACACATAATAGCATAGCAATAGTATCACAATAATTCAATGGCATTACAAGGCGATATCGGATCGCAATCAAACATACATATCTTATCATTCTCCTCATGCAGACTCAATTCAATTCAGAAAGTTGTGGTCTTTAGTTTTCGAAGATGGTACACACTCATTCTCAATTAAACATACAACAGACAACACATACTGCTTACGAGCCTGACCACTGAGTAGGCCTTTGTACTCTAGTCGTTTGCATCTCACTACAATAGTGCAGCGACTTACTCGACTCGTAAACCACGCCGAATACTATAGTACTTGCATCTCATCTTCTAGTGTTCGAAATGATTCGAACTTCAGATACAATCCCGTCAAGTAATCTTTACGCAGGGTAAGAACGAATGCTAGTGTCGCGCCCACTAAGAACGAAACACCGCAAGGAGACCACCGCTATAATCGCCCAAATCGGCACGGATGCCCTGTTAACTTTAGCGAAATAGGGGAATAAAACCCTAGTCTAGTACATGTACACTAGTATCCAATTTAAGAATGGGCTATGCTAGTCATAGAGCACCTTAACTCAGGATAAAACGACTATTTCCTAAAGCCTGAGACAAAAGCCTTGGCATATTCAATTATCTTGTACAGCAATGGCGACCGCTACAAGACTATCTTAGTCCCACTTCACTTACGATTGACGTTTTCATATCGGAGGCTCAAGCGTTTGACCTTTTATTTAACTTACTCAATGTTTATTATTTATTTGATATTACATATCACATGTTACTAGACTCTCCTAGTCTCAACGTCAAACGTTTTATTTGAATGGTAGGTTTCATATGACCACATAACACATTAGTTTATTATTTAAAGTGTTGTTAATTATTAATATTTTCACGTTTCTAAAATGATATGTTTATTAGTATGTCCAGTTTTATTTAAGTATTTTTCAAACACTTTAAGTCATTTACTTATTCATTTTCAATTTTCTATACTTAGTAAAATTTTCATTTATTTTCAGTATTTCACTATTCATTTTTCACTATTCACTATTCACTATTCACCGTATTTTATACGTATTCGTATTTTTATATACTTCGTATTCTATACGTATTGTTATACGTACTCGTATTTTTATACTTCGTGTTTTATACGTATTTTTATACTTAAGATATTTTAGGTATTTATACTTAAGATATTTTAGAAAATAAACCAAACCCCTTTTATTTTCTAAGTATGAATTTCTAGTTTCAAAGTCGTTAAGTTCGTTTTGTACTTAGTGAGTTTTGAAAATATTCTAAAAGTCTAGTTTTAAAAACGTTAAGTTCGGTTTGTAAAAAGTGATAATGATATTCATTTTAAAATATTAGTTTTAAAATTGTTAAGTTCAATTTGTAAAAAGTGATAATGATTTTCATTTTAAAATATTAGTTTTAAAAATGTTAAGTTCAATTTGTAAAAAGTGATAATGACATTTATTTTAAAATGAGACTTAGTTAAATTTAGTCATCTATTAACTAAATGTAACACCCCGTGTTTTTATTAATACTAATTAATTATTTTAACAAAATTCTTAAATTAAAATTTATATAATTTAACTTTTATTCAATTACTTTAAAAACGCGGCTGAAAAATTTCGATTAAATAAACTTTCTCCAATACATTTCTAATTAAACTTTCTTGATTTTATATTAACCTATATTATATTTTTATTTATAAAATACTTGTCGAACTAAAACTTTATTTCAATTGGTTTTATTAAACTTAATAAATTTGCGTTTTAATTTAAAAATTATTATTACTTGAATAAATATAATTTTACTGAAATATATCTTGCAAATAAATAAATCGTTTGAAATTTTATGAGACCGTAATACAATTTGTAACTGATAACTTTTATACATTTTATATTTTCGAAATATAAATTTTATAATACTAATGATGAAACTAAAATTTAAAATAAAGAATTCAAATCATAATATATTTTATAATAACTAAAAGTTTATAAATAAGAGTAAATAAAACGGAGCAATCAAAATCAAACAGACCCAAATATAGCCCCATGTTTGTCGACATCAACTCTCACTCACACAAATTAGATATTTTATTTTATAAATCAAACCCTAAATCCCTCTTTATTCGCCTCCCTTTCTCTCTTCTTCTTCCTTTCTCCCTTATTTTAGTCTACCATTTAAATGAAACAAACAAGCCCAACAACAACAATACACGACAACAACAACACAAGACAACAACAACGACGAACTTCAACAACATCAAACACGACAACAATGGCAACAACTTAAACAACAAAGAATGCCACGATAACAACCACGGCCGCCGCCGCCTCGACACCACCGCTACCAAATTACTTTGAACCACCATCGCCCTTCTCTTCTCTTCCCTTCGCCTCCCTGTTTTCCTCTCTCTTCTCGGCCCTGCTTTCTCACCGTGCTCTGCCGCCTCCTCTGCTTCATCTGTCACCACCACCGGAGGACAACATCACCACCAAACCATCGCCGCCACCGAGCTACCATTGAAGGCGAAGCTCGATCTCGAGCACAGGCCCGACCACCGTGGTCTCTCTCTCTCTCTCTCTCGCTCTTTGCTCCCCGCTCGCCGCTACCCTCGGGACCACCGTGGCCACGCTCACCGTGGCCTTGCCAGTCGTATTTAATCGCTTGCAGTGTCGCCGATTAAATCATTTTATCCGTGAATTTATCGTAATTGATTTCACTGATTTTAATTCACTTTTGCTCTCTCCTCTCTGCGTGGTACGCGTTTGTCGGGACGGAATCTGACACGAATCTTGAACGCTTATTTCGGTCTATTTTGGCCTTCTCGGCGTTGCTACCGTCATCCGACACCCTTGGTTTGGTCTCGCCTCATATGGTGAGCCTCTGTTACGGTTTCGCGTTTACGTTTCGATTTCATCCATGTGACCCTTTTTAAATTCAACCGTATTAATACTTCTTCATCCTCCTTTCAAACCATTTACTCAATTAATTAACTCTCAATACTCAATTCGCTTTCCGCCTATAATTTATTATGTCGATATATTGAGTCGAAGTCTCACTCTCCTCTTTCTCTATATTTTGTGTTATTTTCGATGTCGCCGCTGCCGACACGAAGTTGTCGCTATTATTATTCGGCTTCACCGCATTTGATTTTGGGTTCATGAGGAATGGGTTAGGACTGTTTTTGGAGGCCTCTGTTCGTGAGCCAATTTTAGGTGACTCGATTTCTTCCTCAAAATCTCTAACAATTAACGTTTTGGTTTTATTTAAATTAATCATATTAAAAGTGAGCTAGTATGCATTAGACACGTATGAGTCCCGTTTCAGTTTAATTTGATAACTTTGTATGATTCGCTATAATATGAAATTGGGTGTTAATTTTAGTTATAATATAATGTTGAATTGAATTGTGAAATATGATATTTATATGATTTTGTGAAATTATATTTTGGGTGAAAATGTGTTGTGAATTATTGTTGAATTATATGTAATATTATCATGTTAAAATTATTTGTTATGTGTAAATTAAAATATATAAAGTATAAGGATCACAATTATAAAATAAGACTAAAAATATTACTAAAATAACTTAAGTAAATAAATTAAATTAATATAAAATATTTATGTAAATAAAATAATTATCTAAGACTAAAAAGGTTTAAATAAAACACAACTAGAAAAAAATTAAGGGTTAAATAAAAAGAGTATTAAGTTTAAATTAGTATTAAATCAAACTAAAAGTAAAAATATAAATTAAGTTACTCATATTAAAGTTTCTAAAATAAATAATTATATAAAAAGTCATATATCACATTAAATATAAAGATTACTTTATTAAAACTTTAAAGTTTACAATGAACTTAAAATATACTAAATAAGTATTTAGTTAAAATAATAATAAGAAATTGGGTACTTTAAGATTTAAATTGAATC
Source organism: Dianthus caryophyllus (assembly GCA_023091065.1). Lineage (NCBI taxonomy): Eukaryota > Viridiplantae > Streptophyta > Magnoliopsida > Caryophyllales > Caryophyllaceae > Dianthus > Dianthus caryophyllus. Next base: position 25,869,164 of record CM041526.1, on the reverse strand, counting down.
TAAGTAAAACTATTACTAAATAAAGCTAAAAATTAGAATCACAAATAAAAATTAACTAGAAGGTAAATTGTTAATATCATAATAATATATAAAGGTTGACTAAAAATTTACTAAGTATAGTTATATAAAAATTATGAATAATATATTTATATATACAAATACAAAACCTAACTAAGATTTTGAATTATAAAGTTTTTGACATTTTTAAAAGTTATAAATAATTAAGTGAATTAAACTTAAGTGAATATTACTAAAATTTAAATATTAATAATCTCACGATCGAATTATTAAATCACCTAATACGACTACGTAAGAGTTACATAGATAAAATCAATTCAGAAATTAAGTCACCTAAACGAATAGTTCCTAAATGTCATTATATTAGATTTTATTAAAAACACTAAATTGTGCTAAGTATCATCAAGATATGTTTACAAGTTAACATAAATGTTAAAACTACTAAATCGCTAAACACTTTACAATTTAAATAAAAGGAGGTAATAAATGTGGGTTATAATGCAATTCAATTATTTATATTACTAATCACTAATCTACTTTAATTTACTTAAAGTTTAAATGAAACTAAATCATACTTAATCGAACTATCATTAGATTACTAAAATACAAAATAAGAATACGTATAAGTATAAACATACATACAAAGTATAAATACGCATAATGATAAAAATACGATAAAATAATGAATAATGAAAATATTTAAAAGTTACGAATCTGACTCAAAATAAATCATCAAGTTTTCCTATGTGTTCTGCTTACCTGATGAACTGCTAGAACTAAAATTTCATTATACAAAGTTTGACGATATTATTTAAGTTTCAGAATTGTCACTTGAGTTGAATAAACGAGGAAATAAGAAATTGAGAAAATGAACTACGTGGATATAATACTTGGATTGTTCGCCATGTCGCGACTCTTGAAATTGAAGTTAACGAGGTAGTCGTTTATGGGACTTGGGCTCCTCCCGTAGTTGCCCAAGGCTATTCAACGATCTTAAGATTGCTGCTTGACGTGTGGTATCAACCTCGGGGATGGGGCATACTTGATACTTCCGCGGCCCATAGAATAGTAATTGAAACGCCAACCCCATCCGGTACCGCCTCTCTGGTGATAGTCGAACTTTTTCGCTTGGTGATACCTTTTGAATAGCGAATAAGTATGATCCTCGTTAGGTATTGAATGCATACATTAGACAAGGGATTAGGCCGTCCTTATTGCCTTAGATATCTTTAGTAGATAATCCAGACACGTCCGACTTCGTTCGCCCTGCACTCTGCGGATTATGTACGCATGCTCGCCTTACTAACGAAGACTCATTTGTTATCACATGTTGAATGTATTTTCCTTGTTTTGATTGAGTATTGTCTGAATGACTTGGTTTCCTGAGTGTTGAAATACTACTTATTGAGAATGATTATTTATGAGTGTTGTACGTTAGGTGATTGGATGTATACTCGTGTTTAAATCATCATGATTTCCTTATGTGTTTTGCTTGCCTAATTGCAATGTGTTTTTATTTATTTAGTTTCTATACTCTACGTTACGTTTTATGAATTGCATGTTGTATGAGATTTAAATATCTATATGTGAGAACTGATATTATATGCTAATTGTCCAATTTTATTGAAATATGCGGCTGCTGGAGTTATACGCGTTTAGTGCTGCCAAGTTACTTTTAATCATAGGTTAAATAAACCAAAACTTTGGTTTAGAGGTTGTTGGTTAGAACAGTCACTTCCCGCCTCCGAGCTGAGATCCTCCTATTTTGTGTTTTTGTCTCCGCTGGTGAACTTCTCGAGACTCGTGATTATGGGGACGAGTAGGATGTTTCGTTTGTTCCCTTTGAGAGATTGTAATATATATTTGTATCCTATGCCATTTGAATGTAATTTAATTAACATCCTGCATGTATTAGACTTAATTAATTTTCCGCCTTAGTTTAATTAAGTCACTAAAAACCGGTTGTTATTCTGCTTGGTATCGAGTCGTCTTTGGCACCGTGAATAACTTAAAGTTATCTCATCTAGCGAGACGACACCGGGCCGTATATTCATATCGTATGTCAGGCATAGACTTATAGGATCAAATAATGAATTAGAAATCTTAGATCGCTAAAATAAAAATCTTAGAACGCTTTAAAAGTGAGAATGGGTAGAAATATTAAGGATTGACCGACTGACCTAGATTTTAGAATTTTCGACCGTCATTCAACCTCGATAGATTTTTATTTCTCTTTTCTTGCCTGCTAAGTGCTCTATGACTAATCTTTTTGACTAACAAGTCTCATATGCTAACCTTACCAAAAAAAAGCGAGACGTATGAAGTGAAGACAAGACGACAAGAACTCAAGCACATGGAAATGGACGCATCAAGAGTCGAACGATCTGAAAAGACGTTCTAGACCTCGAAGAAATCTATTGCTTTGAAGACGTCTATAACTTTCTCTAACGTCCTTATTAAATAAATTATCATTTTCTCCTCTAATAAAGTTTAAATCTATTTAACTCATTTTTGTTTTCCAAAATAAAGCTTTCCTAACTTATACTCTTCTAACGACTTCATAAAATGGATTTTTATCTCTTTTCATTTCCTCGCAAATATAAGATTTGAAGACAAGAATGTACGCATGCGAAGAGACGTATCAAGAATCACGCTATCCAAGACAATTTTCAAGACGTCGAAGATTTCTTTAGCATTGAAGATTTCTAAAGCTATATCAAAATCGATCTCTAATGATCACCATCATTTCAACGTTTATAAATTTTCAGATTTCCTAATCAAATTCCTAATATTTAATCTCACTCGATTATTTTTTCAACCTTCTAAACTTATTAACTCCTTTTAAAACTTCTAACTTCCTAAATCAATAAGTCCTTATAATCGGCTTCTGAATTAATTCTCATCCCTTCTCTTTAAATATCCAAAAATATTATCACCTTTGCTTTCGAATTTCGTAAACTCCTTAATCTTTATACTCAAAAACCTTCGAACTTCAATTCGTAGTTTTTAACTTCGTACAATTATTATTATCTTCTAAAATTTCTAATCTTGAAATCTATAATACCTACTAATCTATTTCATAAAGTTAATTATCATTTGTTCGGTTTAATCTCAAAAAAAATGAGTTTATCTTTCCTCTGTAATTTTGTTAAATTTGTAGTCAACCTCTAAAATTTTGAACTCTTAAATTTTAATTTCTACAGAATTCTTATTAATCTCATACGATACGATTTTGCCCGTTTCCTTCTTTTTGTAAACTTTTAACTTTTTATTAAATACTTCTGAACTTGTTCTATCTTTTACAATTACCTCTCTTCAAAAATATATATACATATAGATATCATTTATCAATTATTTTAACCCTTATTATAAAATTTCAATCTTACCCGAAATATGATTCGTAACACTTCCATTTCACCTAATAACATTATAATAATAATTTTAAGAGAATGAGCTATATCAACAAGGTTATCCATAATTCTCTATAATTTTATTTAATCATTCAACGAGAACCTATATTTCCTTAATTTCATTAAAGCTCATATTTTCCTTATGATCACTACTCTTACATATTTTACTAAATGTCGTTTTTTCTAAGCCTATATATCTTATGCGTGATCATTAAAAGTAACAATAATAATATTATGTATATACGTTTAAAACTTCTTAAGGGGGTAGGACAATAATTTGATTATATTAAAATCCAAACTAAATCATAAAACTTCTTATTTCAACCTATTTTATTTTAAGGTTAATATTTATTTCTAGATTTAAATAAATTGTTTTATTCTTAAAACGCTTATTATTTTAATTTAATTTAATTCCGTACAAAACTTCTAGGCCCTACCTTTTTGAAAACCTCTTTCTCGCTGATTTTGAAAATGACAATGCAGCAACATTTAGATATTAATTCGAAAAAGAATTATTTATATTTTAAAATTATTAAATTCATCAATCTTTCCTTTTTAGAAAATTCATACCCAATCAAGAGCAATATTAATATTCCAATTCCAAAAACCTCGATGTTTTCTCCAACTGCTTTTTAATCTCAAGCAGTTATCCATCCTATTCAAGTTTCGGGGACGAAACTTTTCTTAAGGGGGTAGGATTGTAACACCCCGTGTTTTTATTAATACTAATTAATTATTTTAACAAAATTCTTAAATTAAAATTTATATAATTTAACTTTTATTCAATTACTTTAAAAACGCGGCTGAAAAATTTCGATTAAATAAACTTTCTCCAATACATTTCTAATTAAACTTTCTTGATTTTATATTAACCTATATTATATTTTTATTTATAAAATACTTGTCGAACTAAAACTTTATTTCAATTGGTTTTATTAAACTTAATAAATTTGCGTTTTAATTTAAAAATTATTATTACTTGAATAAATATAATTTTACTGAAATATATCTTGCAAATAAATAAATCGTTTGAAATTTTATGAGACCGTAATACAATTTGTAACTGATAACTTTTATACATTTTATATTTTCGAAATATAAATTTTATAATACTAATGATGAAACTAAAATTTAAAATAAAGAATTCAAATCATAATATATTTTATAATAACTAAAAGTTTATAAATAAGAGTAAATAAAACGGAGCAATCAAAATCAAACAGACCCAAATATAGCCCCATGTTTGTCGACATCAACTCTCACTCACACAAATTAGATATTTTATTTTATAAATCAAACCCTAAATCCCTCTTTGTTACTGCCTCCCTTTCTCTCTTCTTCTTCCTTTCTCCCTTATTTTAGTCTTCCATTAAAATGAAACAAACAAGCCCAACAACAACAATACACGACATCAACAACACAAAACAACAACAACGACCAACTTCAACAACAACAAACACGACAACAATGGCAACAACTTAAACAACAAAGAATGGCCACGACAACAACCACGGCCAGCCGCTTCTCGACACCACCGCTACCACCGCTTTGAACCACCATCGCCCTTCTTCTCTTCCCTTCGCCCTCCTGCTTCCTCTCTCTTCTTGGCCCTCGCTTTCACCGTGCTCTGCGCCTCCTGCGCTTCATCTGTCACCACCACCGGAGGACAACATCACCACGAAACCATCGCCGCCACCGGAGCTACCATTGAAGGCGAGCTCGATCTCGAGCACAGGCCAAAGACTACCGCGGGTCTCTCTCTCTCTCTCTCTCGCTCTTTGCTCCCCTCGCCGCCACTTCGGGACCACCACCGTGGGCCTCGCTTCACCGCGGGCCTTGCCGTCGTGATTTAATCGCTTCGTAAGTGTCGCCGATTAAATCATTTTTATCCGTGAATTTATCGTAATTGATTTCACGATTTTAATTCACTTTTGCTCTCTCCTCTGCGTGTGTGGTACGTTTGTCGGGGACGGAATCGGACACGAATCTTGAACGCTTATTCTCGGTCTATTTTGGCCTTCTCGGTGTTGCTACCGTCATCCGACACCCTTGGTTTGGTCTCGCCTCATATGGTGAGCCTCTGTTACGGTTTCGCTTTTACGTTTCGATTTCATCCATGTGACCCTTTTTAAATTCAACCGTATTAATACTTCTTCATCCTTCTTTTAAACCATTTAATCAATTAATTAACTCTCAATACTCAATTCGTTTTCCGTCTATAATTTATTATGTCGATATATTGAGTCGAGTCTCACTCTCCTCTTTCTCTATATTTTGTGTTATTTTCGATGTCGCCGCCGACACGAAGTTCTTCTATTATTATTATTGGCTTCGCCGCGTTTGATTTTGGGTTCATGAGGAATGGGTTAGGACTGTTTTTGGAGGCCTCTGTTCGTGAGCCAATTTTAGGTGACTCGATTTCTTCCTCAAAATCTCTAACAATTAACGTTTTGGTTTTATTTAAATTAATCTGTTATTAAAAGTGAGCTAGTATGCATTAGACACGATGAGTCCCGCTTTCATTTAATTTGATAACTTTGTATGATTCGCTATAATATGAAATTGGGTGTTAATTTTAGTTATAATATAATGTTGAATTGAATTGTGAAATATGATATTTATATGATTTTGTGAAATTATATTTTGGGTGAAAATGTGTTGTGAATTATTGTTGAATTATATGTAATATTATCATGTTAAAATTATTTGTTATGTGTAAATTAAAATATATAAAGTATAAGGATCACAATTATAAAATAAGACTAAAAATATTACTAAAATAACTTAAGTAAATAAATTAAATTAATATAAAATATTTATGTAAATAAAATAATTATCGGCACTAAAAAAGGTTTAAATAAAACACAACTAGAAAAAAATTAAGGGTTAAATAAAAAGAGTATTAAGTTTAAATTAGTATTAAATCAAACTAAAAGTAAAAATATAAATTAAGTTACTCATATTAAAGTTTCTAAAATAAATAATTATATAAAAAGTCATATATCACATTAAATATAAAGATTACTTTATTAAAACTTTAAAGTTTACAATGAACTTAAAATATACTAAATAAGTATTTAGTTAATATAATAATAAGAAATTGGGTACTTTAAGATTTAAAATGAATCTAAGTAAAACTATTACTAAATAAAGCTAAAAATTAGAATCACAAATAAAAATTAACTAAAAGGTAAATTGTTAATATCATAATAATATATAAAGGTTGACTAAAAATTTACTAAGTATAGTTATATAAAAATTATGAATAATATATTTATATATATAAATACAAAACCTAACTAAGATTTTGAATTATAAAGTTTTTGACATTTTTAAAAGTTATAAATAATTAAGTGAATTAAACTTAAGTGAATATTACTAAAATTTAAATATTAATAATCTCACGATCGAATTATTAAATCACCTAATACGACTACGTAAAAGTTACATAAATCAAATCAATTCAGAAATTAGGCCACCTAAATGAATAGTTCCTAAATGTCATTATATTAGATTTTATTAAAAATACTAAATTTTGCTAAGTATCATCAAGATACTTTTACAAGTTAAAATAAATGTTAAAACTACTAAATCGCTAAACACTTTACAATTTAAATAAAAGGAGGTAATAAATGTGGGTTATAATGCAATTCAATTATTTATATTACTAATCACTAATCTACTTTAATTTACTTAAAGTTTAAATGAAACTAAATCATACTTAATCGAACTATCATTAGATTACTAAAATACAAAATAAGAATACGTATAAGTATAAACATACATACAAAGTATAAAAATACGCATACGTATAAAAATACGATACAAAATAATGAATAATGAAAATATTTAAAAGTTACGAATCTGACTCAAAATAAATCATCAAGTTTTCCTATGTGTTCTCGCTTTACGATGAACTGCTAGAACTAAAATTTCATTATACAAAGTTTGACGATATTATTTAAGTTTCAGAATTGTCACTTGAGTTGAATAAACGAGGAAATAAGAATTTGAGAAAATGAACTACGTGATATAATACTTGGATTGTTCGCCATGTCATGACTCTTGAAATTCGGGTTAACGAGGTAGTCGTTTATGGGGACTTGGGCTCCTCCCGAGTTGCCCAAGGCTATTCAACGATCTTAAGATTCTTTGTTTGACGTGTGGTATCAACCTCAGGGATGGGGCATACTTGATACTTCCGCGGGCCCATAGAATAGTAATTGGAAACGCCAACCCCATCCGGGGGTACCCGTCTCTGGTGATAGTCGAACTTTTTCGTCGGTGATACCTTTTGAATAGCGAATAAGTATGATCCTCGATAGGTAGTGTATGCATACATTAGACAAGGGATTAGGCCGTCCTTATTGCCTTAGATATCTTTAGTAGATAATCCAGACACGTCCGACTTCGTTCGGCCCTGGCTGCTACTGCGCGGATTATGTCTGCATGCTTCCGCCTTACTAACGAAGACTCATTTGTTATCACATGTTGAATGTATTTTCCTTGTTTTGATTGAGTATTGTCTGAATGACTTGGTTTCCTGAGTGTTGAAATACTACTTATTGAGAATGATTATTCATGAGTGTTGTACGTTATGTGATTGGATGTATACTCGTGTTTAAATCATCATGATTTCCTTATGTGTTTTGCTTGCCTAATTACAATGTGTTTTTATTTATTTAGTTTCTATACTCTACGTTACGTTTTATGAACTGCATGTTGTATGAGATTTAAATATCTATATGTGAGAACTGATATTATATGCTAATTGTCCAATTTTATTGAAATATCCGGCTGCTGGAGTTATACGCGTTTAGTGCTGCCAAGTTACTTTTAATCATAGGTTAAATAAACCAAAACTGTGGTTTAGAGGTTGTTGGTTAGAACAGTCACTTCCCGCCTCTGAGCGGGAGATCCTCCTATTTTGTGTTTTTGTCTCCGTTGCAGGAACTTCTCGAGACTCAGGATTATCGGGACGATTAGGATGTTTCGTTTGTTTCCTTTGAGAGATTGTAATATATATTTGTATCCTATGCCATTTGAATGTAATTTAATTAACATCCGGCATGTATTAGACTTAATTAATTTTCCGCCTTAGTTTAATTAAGTCACGAAAAACCGGGTTGTTACACTAAATTTTGCGATTTTCATTTTAAAAATAATAATATCGTGGATGATTCATTTAAGTCCGTAAGTCCAAGATCAACAGTCCAAATAGCAAAGGCAGTAACACACGATTTAGTTCATTTTTATAATGGTTACATATTTTTATCGGTTTATAATATTTCATTTATAACTAAATCGGTTTATACTAAAATTCAATTCTAATTACTATTTAACTTTAGTGACTTAGTGATAATTTCATTTTAGTCAAATTTAGTCAATTTATAATGGTGATGTCGTGTGATATGATATATGTGTCAAATTGATTTATTTCTTTTAATTTCTTAAATCTGACTTATTAACTAATAATTAAATTATATTAACAATAAACTAAAAAGTGATAAAAATAATTTCTAGCCTAAAAACATCACAAATGCCGTGAGCAACTAAGGTGGATGTTCAAATTTTCATTTTTCGATTTTATCGGTTTTTAGCTTAAAGTCTTTATATTTTAATTATTCTAATTATACTAAAACGATTTAAACTAAAATGAAATTTACTAAAAATTTCATTTACATTTATGAATAGTGTTTTTCAACACTTTATTTTTCTAACTTTTTAATCTTAATGATTTAACTAGTTTAATTTATATAGCTATTAATATAATTACTTGTTAGTTAAATAAAACAATAAATATAACAAACATAAAAATAATAAGAATCAACATGAGCTAAAATGAAGAACACACATGAAGATACATATGAACATCAAGAACACCAAGTATAAACTCAAGAACACAATTTCCAATTTTACTAACATATAATTTATTTTCCTAATTTAATTTTTTTCACATGACAACATCTATTTTAACTAACTTAACACTACATATTATTTACAAAAATTAAAAGTGAAAATTTAATTAAAAATAGGGGCTAAACCGTGAGCAACAAACATGAACATACAATTTTTATTTTTCATTTTTAATCACTTTAAACTCATTGTTAATATTTCACATAATTTTTATATATGATTACTACTTAAATAAAACATAACTAAACATAAAAATCATATGAACATAAATTAAAAATGCTCAAAATTAATTTAACTAAAGATATGAACATAATACTACAACTTAACTATTATCAATATTACTTATTTATTATCATTTTATTATACTACACATAACATACAAACACAAATCATTGATGTTAAACATATTTTAACATAAGAATCATACTCATAAAATTATAATAACAAAACAAATTAATTTACTAAGAGAATAATATAAGACATAGTTAGTCACCTTATTTTGAATGTTAGACGTCGGGGATCTAAAATAAATTTTAGATCGGATTTTCTTCACCCATATTACCCATACACTACACCCAAAATAATCCATGGAATTAGCTTCTAATATACCCACTAATTACTTAGAACTATTATTAATTATTAGAATATTATTAAGGGTTTTATTTTAGAGAATTTTGGAAAGAAATGGAAGAAAAATAAATGGGAGAGAATGGAGCAATGTACACGACATAAGGAGGAAGTGCACAAGTTTATTTTGCTCTTGGTAATTTGTGAACATAAGTCATCAAAATTTTGGTGTTAAATAAATGATTTAGTTATTTAAAGTTTAATTAAAAGGTAATTAGGGAACACCTTTATTCTTATTGGTTAGAAAAGTCTTTGTCACTATTTGAGTGAATAGTTTGTCCCCCCGATATTTATCTCTTTCTCGAAAAACGCGTTACGAAATAATTCGGGTAAGAAAAACGGTAAAAGTTAAAATGTGCTGTTTTGACGATTTTCTGAAAAGTATTCATTTTATAAATTTAAGACTAAAATATTTTATTTACTACTTTAGAAAAATTTTAAAAGTGACGGAAATGAAAATGGTAATATTAAAGTAGTAGTATTGAATTTGTATTTATATTCTTTTTATTATGTATTAAACTTTAAATTTAAAAACAAAAATAAAAGTAATGATGATAAATGAAATGTGTAAGAAAATGTGTAAGAACATGGAAGATGATAAAATTTGACTAAGGAAAGTCAAAAGTCAAAAGTCAAATTTTCGGGCTCGATTATCGTTTTTGAAATTTTCGATTTGCGCGATCGCAGAAAGTCTCAAAATAAAAGATACGATCTTAAAATAGTATTTTGAAATAAAACCGGAAATAAAAATAAAACTAATTTTCAAAAGGTACTAAATATAAAAATCGGATCTTAACCCTTGAGATATTGATTCATATTTTACTAGGTCGAAATACTTATTTTTACGTTGAATGTTATAGATTTAAAGAATTATAAACAAACGTCAAAAAGTTAATCAATTTAAAGTAAGTGTGACTTCAAATTTCGACAATTTAGAAAAAGGCTAGTTTAATAGAAATGAATAGTAATTTGATATTAAAACTAAAGTTTTTATTTTGAAAACGAAAAATGTTTGAAATTGAATTTTATGAATAAAAGGTTTTACATTTATTTTTATGAATAGTAAATATAACTTAACCTTTTTGAAATTTTAAAAGGCGATATAAATTTTGTGTTGATTTTTTTATAAAATTTTGAAATGTATTTCTTTTTTCAATTCTGAAGATAATAGAACAAACTTTATTTTTCAAAATTTTTAATTTGGTACTTAGGAAAATTTAATTTTATTTAGCGAAAAAATTTCAGACGCATTTTTATTATAAGGAAAAATGATGAATTTAATTTAAGGAATTAAATTCTTTTATAATATTGTGTTAAAATAACACGGGGTGTTACACTCACTCCCTGGCGTCGTAGAAGCTCCAGGCGTCGGAGGAAAAGCTCTCAGCAAGTCCGACTGAGACGGACCATCGGAAACCTCCAAGGGCGCAGGCATACCCGAAGTAGGAGTATGCTCGTCTCTCAGAACGGTAAAGTCAACGCCAGCCAAGACCCGATCCATGTCACTGGAAGTAGGTACTGAAGGCTTAGGATCACCTGCACAAGATTCAAGGGCATACTCAGACAACGGCAATAGCAGGTCACTCAAGAAAGCAGAAGCAAGCAAAAGCGACGGAAAGCAAGCATTAAGGCCTACATTATCTGCAGATAAGGCCAAAACGGAGCAGAAGCACAGAAAATCAAATTCCAAGAGACGTATACGATATATACGTCCTACTCAGTCAAGTCAAGAGCAAGCACGCGCAAAAGCAGCAGAGAACTAGCCAAAACAACAGAAAACATGCCTTTTTAACCTAGAAATAGCAGAAAGGGGAAAAACGCTACAGAAAGCCAGAAACCCATATTTTCCGAGACAAACCCAACCCATAAATCACAATAAGCACGTGCAAAAAATTTTATACGAAAGCGATGTCCCAAACGCCTCGACTGAATAGCTTTTAGAAAACACTTACAAACTACAAAAACGGCCTTTTCTTGACCATAACTCAACCAAAAAGCCCCAACTTCCCGCGGAACAACCCCCTAGTTAACACATACGACGTACATTACGATATACTCAGCCCTTGAGGCGCGAAAAACGAGGAAAAAACGGTTTTTGTAAACTTAACCTAAAACTACAAAAAAACGCTCCAAAACACCTCAAAACCATTCATTCTCCGCAAAACAAGACCAAATATATACCATACTAGCCATGACAACACAATACAGAGAGTTCGGGCAAGTTTCGGAACCGAAAAATTTCGACCAAAATTTCGGCCCTTATACCAAATCACTCGAAAATCACGGTTTTTCAGGCCGTTTTTCGCACGCAAGCCACCCAAACCTCCTCACAGGCAAACTACAACATTTTCAAATAACCAAGCCACTCGGGATCGCCTTGCGCTACAAAAACAGAGCACAAGCCCCGACTTTACCCCCCTTTTACACGGTTTTCCCCCAAACGAACCGCTTTTCGCGCCCATTTCAACAAAACGAACTCACCAACGCGTCATACTACTAATGGGTAAGCTACACCGAAATTTTGAGCCATTTTCGAGACGTTTTCAAAAATGACCAAAATGCCCCTCTAGTCAAAACGCACGAAAATCGAGGCCACAAGTCGGGTTTTCACAAACGATCAACAATGGCAGCAACACAAGCCTCATATGACTCCCAAGCATCAAGTTCAAGCAAGGACAAGGGCTAAAATCGGATCAAACCGACATTTTCAGCTAAAACCCTAGAAAACGGTATTTCAAGCTAAAACCGACTCAAACCAAACTCAAAACACGAAAAACCAAGTGAGTTGAGTACGTACCTTGATCCATAACAAATTGTAGGAGTCGGAATGTTGAATTTTGGTCAAGAAAATCGCCAAGACGTGTTTTAGAGGTTTTCGATTTTGTTTTTTTTGTTTTCGGATGAATGAGCTAACCCCCCTCCTCTACCCCGTTTTTGATACAAATTCACAAAACAAAAACAAAATCGCCAGTTTACTGGCGATTTTCATTTTGTTTCTGGGTTTCTGTTTCTGTTTTGGGCTGGTTTTCCTCGGCCCAATACACTTTCAACCCATCTCAAACACAATTTTAACCCTTTTTACGAAAAATACAAAAACACGTAGCCTCCTCACGAGACGTCCATAAAAACCTAACTTTTTATGAGAAAAACACGTAGCCTCCTCACGAGACATCCATAAAAACCTAACTTTTTATGAGAAAAACACGTAGCCTCCTCACGAGACGTTCATAAAAACCTAACTTTTTATGAGAGAAACACGTAGCCTCCTCACGAGACGTTCATAAAAATCTAACTTTTTATGAGAGAAACACGTAGCCTCCTCACGAGACGTCCATAAAAACCTAACTTTTTATAGAAAAACACGTAGCCTCCTCACGAGACGTCCATAAAAACCTAACTTTTTATAGAAAAACACGTAGCCTCCTCACGAGACGTCCATAAAAACCTAACTTTTTATGAGAAAAACACGTAGCCTCCTCACGAGACGTCCATAAAAACCTAACTTTTTATGAGAAAAACACGTAGCCTCCTCACGAGACGTCCATAAAAACCTAAATTTTTATGAGAAAAACACGTAGCCTCCTCACGAGACGTCCATAAAAACCTAACTTTTTATGAGAAAAGCGCGTAGCCTCCTTTAAGAGACGTTCATAAAAGCCTAACCACTTTTATAAAACCAAACCAAAAGCGCGTAGCCTCCTCAAGAGACGTTCATAAAAGCCTAACCACTTTTATAAAACCAAACCCAAAGCGCGTAGCCTCCTCAAGAGACGTTCATAAAAGCCTAACCACTTTTATAAAACCAAACCAAAAGCGCGTAGCCTCCTCAAGAGACGTTCATAAAAGCCTAACCACTTTTATAAAACCAAACCAAAAGCACGTAGCCTCCTTTAAGAGACGTTCATAAAAGTCTAACCACTTTTATAAAACCAAACCAAAAGCGCGTAGCCTCCTTTAAGAGACGTTCATGAAAGCCTAACCACTTTTATAAAACCAAACCAAAAGCGCGTAGCCTCCTTTACGAGACGTTCATGAAAGCCTAACCACTTTTATAAAACCAAACCAAAAACGCGTAGCCTCCTCACGAGACGTTCATAAAAACCTAGCCCTTTTTATGAGAAACACAAAAACACGTAGCCTCCTCACGAGACGTTCATAAAAACCTAGCCCTTTTTATGAGAAACACAAAAACACGTAGCCTCCTCACGAGACATTCATAAAAACCTAGCCCTTTTTATGAGAAACACGTAACCGCCTTATGAGACGTTCACAAAAAAAAAAACCTAATCCTTCACAAAAATGCCAACCATTCTTATAAACCAAGCCCAAAAACGCGTAACCTCTGCTACGAGACGTCCAGCGAAGAAGCACAAGCAAGGAACGCAAGCTAGAAGCGCAAGGAGTGCAGCCGGAGCGCCAAGCGGTTACGCAGCCGGCGCAAGCGGCGCTAGCCCACGAAGCGCAAGCCGGCGCAAGCAAAGCACGCCCGTAAGCACAAGCGAACAAGCAAGGCGCCAGCTGGGAGTACTAAACCACTTGCAGGCTGACATGCCCTTAAACATGTAGGACCGCCATGTCCTTAAAAACATGTCGCCCTCCTCGCATTTCCGGCGCTAAGTCCTCGTCTCTCCCATAAGACACATGCTTGGCGCCGCTGTAGTATCGGGACTGTAATGGTCCGGATACTATCTTTAAGTTTGACTAACGCTTTGTCCAAGCCCAGTCAAACTGGGGGCTCTGTAGATACCCGTATCCGTACCCCCCCAAAAACAAACCCGATGATGAAAAGGACTTTCATGCATGCTTTTCAAATAGTCGAAACGGTACAAAAGTGTCTAAAACGTATTTAGTCATTCTTAACGTATTAATTTGAACTTGCATAATCATAAAAATGAATGTCACTCTTAATCATTGTGAGCACGATACAGGAACGTCTTATTAAGCCAAGCCACAAAAATAGCCCAACTAGCTACAAAACGGCCCAAACTTACAAAAACGACCCAAAACGCACACTAACACAACACTCAAAACGGGCCAAAGTGCGTCCCGTGTCACATTTTCACAAAACTAGTCTCTACAATACCGTAAAATAATATAACCTAATATTATTTTATTTCGAGCCAAAACCGAAAAACACGACAAAAACCAAAGCACGAAAATCAAAATTGAGCCAAAAACTAATTTGGCCCAAAATATCCAAATAAAACATAATCATCACCTAATCACACGTCCAAAACCAAAAGGCGGCATAAACAGCCCACCAAAACAAAATAGAAATCGCCTGTTGACAGGCGATTAAGTTTCTAATCGCCTGTTAACAGGCGATTATAAATTCCTCCCCACACAGCCGCCTTTTTGTTTTTCTTACAAAATCCAGCCCAAACAAAATATAAAACGCCTGTACACAGGCGATTTATATTTTGTTTACCTTCAAATCAGCCAACCTCTATAAATACCAACCCACTTCATTCATTTCAAATATCGGTTTTTCAATACACATACACTACTCACAAAATCCACTCAAAATACCGTCTTTCCATTTTCGAAAGGTTAACATTTTACCTACGTTTGGGACGTTTGAGACTCGGACAAAGGGGTTACATTAACCCCAACCCGATATTGGCATTAGCGAAGCCGTATTCGTAATACGGTTGTAGTAATTCGGATTCATAATTCGTCTAAACCCCGCCAATATCGCATAAATAAACGACTCATTATCACTAAAGCAAACCGACGTCACTTTTATAATTATGCAAGTCCTCATTCATGCATTAAATAACGACTAGAATCACGGATCCAACACTAAATTATACCGTTTCATAGAGTCTTTTTAGCATGTCAAAACTGAGGGTTTTCACAAATTCTTAAAAAATCAAATACAAGGTCGGAAAATAACGTTTATGGTAATAATTTAATCAATAAATTATTATTTAAACGTACATTTCCCATAGAAAAGTCATTATTTTGACTATTTACATTATTTATGCATTTTTATCGAGTCATATATATTCGCACTTGTACGTAGCGTCATTTTAGCCCAAATATCGAAATTAACTAAAAGTTTTCAAATTAGTAAAGACTACTTTTACGTAGGCTTTTTTATTTCAGTTTTCAAAAACATATTTTTGTCAAAACTTTTGAAAAGTAACCTCACTCCGAATTCCTTCTCTGGTTTCAAGCCTCATACGGATAGGTATCGACGCACCTTGAAATCTGAGACACTCGTGTCTTGTATTTCAAGACGCGTTGAATAGGTTCCAAATTCCTTTAATATTTGGTGGCGACTCCGAAAATACATTTTCAAAAAGGATTTTCTACTTTTCTTTTTTGTCACAAATTCATGCAATGATCTCCCCCATTTTTTACAAAACTTCGTATTTTTTTCCTGCGAGGCGCGCGCAGGGCGTCGATAGGTTTTTTCCCGGTACCTTCAGCATCCTTTCCACATAAACAAACACTTTTCACAAACACACCCTTGGGAACTACGCTAGGTTTGATTCCGTACCCACGGATACGTAGGCCGCTCACTCGAGCTCAACCAACCCTTTTACACAAAACATCCCTATGTCTAAAGCTTCCAAAGTCAAGGACATCCTCACAAGAATCCACAAAAATCAAAGGCAAACTGTTTCTTTATCGAAACGTTAAAACGACTACGTCGAGACAAAGTTGTGCTAGAACTAGGAGTAGTACGATGCTTTTTTGTCTAACCTTGCTCATTTTGCAGGAACAACAACATGCCACCGAAGCAACCATACGCCACCAAGCCGGAGGCTTTACAGATGCTCGTGTCACAGTCACTTACATCCCTATCAATGTCGAGTCTCGAGTCATGCATACGATTCACCTTCGTCTTTGAAACACTTCAAACACTCGTTTTCTTAACACGTTTCATCGTTGTCTTTAAAACATTTCATAGAGCACCTTTCAAAAATTAACTCAGTACTCGAGTTAACGCACTTTGAAAAGAACTCATTTAACACCCGAGTTAGTACCCATTAGGAAGCACTTTGTAAAATAAGCCCAACTCAATACTTTTCAAACAAAAACACGTCTTTAAACACTTTTCGAAAACAGCATTTTCAAGATCTCCTTTTGAAAAAGCAGCATTTTCAAATTCTTCTGTTGCAAAAACAGCATTTTCAAAATCTCCTTTACGAAAACGACATTTTCAAAAAACTTCTTTCGAATAAAAGGCATTTCAAAAAGCGCGAAAGCGTTTTCAAAAACTTTCTTTCTTTGAGTACTAACTATGCAGGTACAAGTAAGGGACGAAGAAGACATCAAGCACGACACAAGCAGACGTTCACGATGCTCAGAATGCAGTCAAGCCCATGGAGTACGCCCGACGACACTGGATGCACGCTACCCCAAGATGCCCAACCGCACAAGACACACTCTATCCAACGGCATTGGATACAGCCTATCCAACAACATTGGATACACCACGCTCTACGAAACTGGATCCAACCAGTTCAAGACACAACCTATCCAAAGACGTTGATACACCTTACCTAACGGTACTAGATACATTATACCCAAGCCTTTACAATAACAACCATACCCGGTGGAAATAACCCATCCCGAAGCACTAAACCTCAAGACTGGGGGCTTATCTACGATATCCCCAATATCGACAGATAACACATTCACCTCCTTAGACTAGGAAGCCACACAAGCGTTATGGTCGACTCATGCACCATGAGTGCGATATACATCTCAACGAAGACTGGGGGCTGACACTCCATTTTAAGATTACACTCCTCTACGAAGTACAACAAAATAGATATCCTTCACGGACGTCCCAAAACACTACAATAACAAACCGAAGCAAAAATCCTACCTTACTAAGCCCACGAGCCGAAGTAAAGACCCTACCTCGATAGGGGACACCCTCAAGACAATAACACCCCAGAAGCAAAAGCGAGTCAAATTCACAATTCGACTTAGCTCAAACACCCCCTGGGCCGGCATGCCCTTAAACGTACAATACCGAACTACGCTGGTCTGATTCCACACACTGTGGATACGTAGGCAGCTTTGCAAAAGGCACGACCAACACCCCACACCAACACATCATTTCATTCAAGGACAGAAGTAACATTTCCAGTTTGCCTTAACTTTTACACCAAAGCTTAACCAAACTAAGGGGACAAAATTAAAAGCATAGCCACAATCTTGACTTTACTTTTACACCAAAGCATAGTCCTAATTACAAACAAGACTTTGATTTAGCTTTACACTAAAGCCGCGTCAACGAAAGCCAATAGCCAAACACCACTTTGCCTTAATACCAACCAAATTAAGACAAACTCGAGGGGGTAATCCAAAAAAATCTTTACCCTAATACACATCCTCCGCCACACTTTGACTCAGTTTTCATACAAAACTTCGTCAAACTCGAGGGGGTACTCCAAAAACACCTTCTCCAACACAATTAATACCAAACACATGCTCTTCATTTTGACTCAATTTTCATACAAAACTTAGTCAAACTCGAGGGGGTAATTCAAAAACACTTACGCTCGGACAACCTTATCACCAAGTTTGACCATCGTCATACACTTTAACTCGGTGAAACTGGGGGCTCTCACTATACACCCCTCAAGCTTCCATCAACGAAAAATAAGGTAATTTTTTGCGAAATGACGCCTGAAGAAGAACAAATCACGCTATCTGCAAGCATCTACGGTTTAGCGACACCTCCAGAACCGCTACGAACACAAGCATGCGCACTAAAAGCATAATACTTTCACGTGTGCACAAAGCATCAGACACCCAAACATATGTCCAAAGATCAGATGCCCGAACACAGATACAAACATTCAAGTACCCAAACATTAGATCGAGCACCAAACATCCCAAGTCCAAGAGACGAGTATCAAGTGAACCCAAAGGAATCGTAATGATACCACGTTTCATGGCCGAAGCAAGCGAAGTTTGAAGATCTTTAGAAGAGCAAATCGCAGATTCGAATTTTCCGGATTTGAAACCGCGACATGTGCGAATGAGTTCAAGCTTGAAGTCGCCAGTTGATAAGAGATTCCCCGGAAGAGTCACTAGTCGACAAGGCAATTTCTGAAGCATGTTATATTCCACGTTTTCTCTCCACCTTGGGCTCGTTGATTCAAGCCTAAGTATTTTTCTTCGTACACGCAAGCTTCTTCGGTTAAGGCGTCACCTAAAGTCCGCCACACTCTTGAACGAGTTTGAAACACTATACACAACCTTTGCATATACACTAAACATAAGCATTTTCCTCGAACGATAATTCCTGACGGATGTTAGCACTCTTTACGAGATAAGCACCAGCAAAAGCGCTAGCACGAAGCATGAAGCATCTACGCTCTTATACGAGACTAAGCATATGCACTCTTTTACGAGACCAAGCAAAAGCAATAGCACGCAAAGGCATTTGGCAGGCAGGCATGCCCTTACATATATGCAAGGACCGTCATGTCCCTAAACATGTTTGTCCCTCCCCAGATAATCCCGGTTCGGAGTCCTAGTCTCACCCATGGACACATACTCCGCGCCGCTGATGATATCGAGACTATAATGGTCCGGATGTTGTCGTGTAGTTTGACTTTCGCTTTACTCCTAAGCTCAGTCAAACTGGGGGCTCTGTAGATACCCAAATCTGTACCTCCCGCCAAAAACCCAGTGATGTAACAATGAACTTTTATTGCATGCTTTTATGTTAACTTAAATGGTTCTAACTAATGACGAATTCGAGTTAAATGATTTAAAATGCGAATGAGGTTTCTTTATGGGTCATCACTCTTAGTATCCTTAGGTCTAGAGTCTAGCTTGTCTCAGGTACAGGTCCTAATCGGCATGCGCATACCCCTTTTCAAAACACATAGCCTAATTGATCCTTTTACGTTAACGAGGTTCAATTCGATTCACCTAAATCCCTCAATTTAGGCCCAGTCGCTAAAACCACATTTTAGGGCTGGCAAACACCTAGGATAGTCTCACGGAATGTCCTATTTCACCAAACACTACAAAATACACCCTTTTTACATTTTCAGGGCTCGGGCCCAGAACCGAGCCCAAACCCATACCTGGCCCGCTTCCCAAGGTCCAGGATAACCTAGTCAAACCCTAAAAACACAGCCACAACAACGTAACTTAGAGCTCAAGCAAGATTATACCGTATATCCTAAAATATAATTTGGAAATATACGGAATAAAAGGATAATGCCCGCCCTACCAATCGCAAAGAGGCTCATGATTAGGACAGCTGCACCCGCAAGGGTCCTTGCGATTGCCCCAAGCATTCGCAAGGGGCCTTGCGATTCCTAAGTCCGGTTTTATCCCCTGGCTTTCCTAATTCTTGACGAGCTCTACACTATAAATACAACCCTCCATTCATTCGTTTCGACACACAATTTCATAATACAATTAACACAAGTCACAATTCAAACCTCTCAAAGCCTCACGCATAAACACCCTTTGAATTCTTCATTTTCCTAGTGTTGAATTCTCCCCTTTGAAGCGAAGCGCTGCCGGTTTCCTAACTTGAGACAGGCAATACTTAATCCTAACATGGATTAAGGTCTTTCTTTACTTCTTAGACTAGCAAGGGCCTACATTAGGCTCACCCCGACTTTGGTACGCGAGTCTGCTTTTCATAAGGCGGCCATGCACCTCGAATACACACCCTATTCGTAAGACCTTTCCAAAGTCGCATAAACAACTGACCCCTTTAAAATAAATCAATGGACAATTGAACTTTATTTTATTGTATGCATTTAGCAAATCCTCACCTTGCATCTAAATCACTTAAAATGAATTCGTCATTAAACTGAACTGTTTTCGTTAATAAGTTAAGCATGCTTAACTAAGGGTTTTAAACAATCTCTTTTTGCATTCTTTTTACATTCATATCGCACTTGTACGTAGCGAATTACTTAGGCTCATGTATCATTCTTTGCATTGTTCTCAAGTCTAGTAGAGGCTATCTTTTGATAGGCTTTTGCAAAAGATCTTTCATAAAAACATTATTTTGATTTATGCTTTAGAAAAGTACCCTCACCCGAATTCGAATCTGGTTTCACAATAGCCTTAGATGGATGGGTGTTGACGTGTCTTTGAGCATGAGGACACGGAGGCGAGTTCCAAATTTCCCTCATAATTTAGTGGCTGCTCCAAAACAGTTTTTAAAGGTTTTTTGTACTTAATCTTTTTAACTTTTACGCCCTTAGCAAGACGTCGAGTGGTTCCATGTTAATCCCGGTACCTACACAGCCCCAGAACAGGAGTGACCCAATCGAAATCACCTAGACGCGTCATGTCCGACAACGCCATCAGCACAGCCATCGAGGCTCGCTCCCCCTTATCACCAAAATGGGTGGCCGTCACGAACCACCACAACCACAGCCGGGCCCTCTGCTCAGCGCTCGCTCGAGTAGCCCCCTTCTTCTTCTTCCCCTTGAAGAAGTCGTCAATCCACACAGTCCGGGGCTGAAACGTGTGCTCCTCACCTACCCCTTCACCTAACCCCATTACCGGTCAACCGCACGACGCGTGGGCTATCAATAGCAGGACGCTCGCGCCCCCAGTGAAGCACACCCTCGCCGTGAGGAAGCCCCGAGACAACCGCCAGTGAAGAAAGGGTAACACCAACCTCGTACCCAGGCATGTGGAAGGTGTTGGTCGTATCCCAAAACCTATCCAACAACACCCGGATCACAGCAAGGTGCGAGTTCACCCGCTTAGCCCGCACCTCTCTCCATTTCTCCACCAACGGACCAAAAGCCGTCCCAAGCACTATGCGCCGCTCCTCCTCGGTGAGCCTCTTTTCAAAGGCATCGAACACCTTCCAGAACCCAGAGAAGGCCCTCATCGTACCCAACGGGAAGCCGACCTTCACTCGGATAGACAAGTGCACCAATGGACTCCAAACCAGACTCGCGCCGTCCCAATCCTTAGCTACCTGGGACCACAAGCGCGGACCCTGGGGATAAGTAGGCGTCATGCCCAACTCGTCAACCATCCTCATAAACACCTCCCTCGCAGCCTCGATGGCGGCGGCGATGCGTCGCGGTCTGCCGCGCCTCGCGTCATCCCCTCGGCCTCGGCCTCGTCCTCGGCACCGCTTGGCCTGGCCCGGCGTCGATGGCGCGCCGGCGGCCCGCGATAACCTCCGCCACAGTCTCGTCAACAGCCTGCTCCTCGTCACTCGGTGACCCCTCCGACTCGGAGGGATCCTCGTAACGACTCCCCGGACCCCGAGGACGACCACGCCTCGGCCTATCCTCAACAGGGTCTCCCTCCGCCCAAACCTCCTCAACAACGCCGGCGACCTCAGCCTGGTCCCGACTACCACCCTCATCGAAGACGAACTTCGGCGACGTGACTGCCACACCCTCAAAGACTACTAGAAGCCTCGCCAACCTTGCGCTTCGGCCTCGGGTTCCTCCGGGCCTTTCCTCGGCCTCTACCACGGCGTCCTCTAGAAGCCACAGGCGTCCCCGCAGCAGCACCACGTCCGCGCCCCCGCAGAGACCCTGCAGCTGCACCACGGCCTCTACCACGGCCTCCTCTAGGAGTCTCAGACGACTATGCAGCAGCGCCACGACCGCGCCCCCGCGAAGACTCTGAGACGACACCCCTACCGTGACCTCCCCCAGGGGCCACAGACGACTCCACAGCGGCGCCACGACCGCGCCCCCGCAAAGACTCTGCGACGAGACCCTGGGCCTGACCTCGGCCACCAGCAAGAGACCTCGACGACTTAGCGGCGAAATTTCACTACCGCTAAGACCACCAGAAGACTCTGGCGACTCAAGACCGGCCCCGGCGTGCATCACTAGTTGAAAAACCAGCAATCCCCTCGCGTGCGTCACTAGCTGAAAAAGCGGAAGACTCCGTAGCAGCATCGCGCCCAACCCCGCTGACAGAAGGACCAGACGACTCACTGACACCACCTGCACCAGTGGTGGCAAAGACGGTGTCACCCTCTCGCAGGATCTGGCTGGGGGCAAGAGGCTCTACTCCCTCGATTCTGGCACGACCAGCATCAGCAGGAGGCTCTACTCTCTCGATTCTGGCACAACTAGCACCAGCAGAAGGCTCGGACGACGCATTAACAGCGCCGGCACCACTAGCAGAAAAGGCACGAGACTCCATGGCAGCACCCTGAAACTCACTCCCGGGCGTCAAGGGAACTCCTGGTGTCTGCGGAGGAAAAGCCCTCAGCAAGTCTGACTGAGACGGACCATCGGAAACCTCCAAAGGCACGAGCATACCCCGAGGTAGGGGTACGCTCGTCCCTCGGAACGGTAAAGTCAACACCGGCCAAGACCTGGTCCATGGAAATGGAAGTAGGTACCGAAAATCCAAGATCACCTACACAAAATTCAAAAAGCATACTCAGACAACTAAGAACAAAGAAATTACTCGGGAAGCGGAGCCTGCACGAAAAAGCGACAAAAAGCAAGCATTAGGCCCAAATACTTGACAGATGAGGCCAAAACAAAGCAGAAGCACAGAAAAGTATATCTCATGACACATGTACAACGCATACGTCATACGCAGCTCGTCCAAGCCGCAGGGATGCACAAGGACGAAGAAAAATCAAGACGAAGCAACGTAAAGCAAACCACAAGCCTATTTTCAACAAATAAGGCCCTAAATGGAGCAGAAGCATAGGAAGGCATATTTCATGACACGTATACGATATATACGTCCTACACAGCCAATTCAAGAGCAAGCATGCGCAAAAGCAGCAGAGAATTAGCCAAAACAGCAGAAAGCCGGCCCTTTTAACCTAAAAATGACAGAAATGACAAAAACGCTACAGGAAGCCAGAAATTCATATTTTCTGAGACAGACCCAACCCATAAATCACAATAAGCACGTACAAAAATTTTCATGCAAAAATGACGTCCCGAACACCTCGACTGAATAGCTTTTACAAAACACTTACCAACTACAAAAACCGCTTTTTCTTGACCATAACTCAGCCAAAAAGCCCCAACTTCCCACAAAACAACCCCCCAGTCAACACATACGACATACATTACGATATACTCAGCCCTGAGGCACGAAAAGCGAGGAAAAACGGTTTTCATAAACCTAGCCTAAACTAAAAAAAAACGCTCCGAAACACCTCCAAACAACACATTTTCTACAAAACAAGGCCAAATATGTACCATACTGGCCATAAAAACACAATACAAAAGATTTGAGCGAGTTTCGGGACCGAAAATTTCGAGCCAAAAATCGGCCCCTATACGAAACCACACGAAAATCACGGTTTTTCGAGCCGTTTTTCGCATACTAGCCACCCAAACCTCCGCACTAGCATACTACAACATTTTCGAAACAACCAAGCCAATCGGAATCGTTTTAAGCAACGAAAACAGAGCAAAACCCCGACTAAACCCCCTTTTACACGGTTTTCACCCAAACGAACCGTTTTTCGCGCACATTTCAACGAAACGAACTCACCCACGCATTATACAACTCATGGGTAAGCTACACTGAAGTTTTGAGCCAGTTTCGAGACGGTTACAAAAATGACCAAAACGCCCTCACAATACAAAACGCACGAAAATCGAAGCAACAAGTCGGGTTTTGCACATACAATCAACAATGGCAGCAACATAGGCCTCATACGGCTCCCAAGCATCAAGTTCAAGCAAAGACAAAGGCTAAATTCGAATCAAATCGATAATTTTCGACCTAAACCCTAGAAAACGTTTTTTTGAGCTAAAACCGATTCAAACCAAATTCAAAACACGAAAAACCAAGTGAGTTGAGTACATACCTTGGTCCATGACGAATT
This sequence comes from Dianthus caryophyllus, assembly GCA_023091065.1. Lineage (NCBI taxonomy): Eukaryota > Viridiplantae > Streptophyta > Magnoliopsida > Caryophyllales > Caryophyllaceae > Dianthus > Dianthus caryophyllus. The sequence goes on along the minus strand of CM041526.1, from coordinate 25,844,396 downwards.
TTAGAAGTCGGAATTTTGAATTTCGGTCAAGAAAATCGCCAAATCGTGTTTTAGAGGGTTTGGGATTTATTTTTTGTTTTTCGGATAAATGACCCAACCTCTATCTCTTTCCCGTATTATAAACGAAAACACCAAACAAACTTTAAATCGCCTGTAAACAGGAGATTTAATTTTTAATCGCCTGTTTACAGGCGATTTTATTTTTATTTGATGGGTTTCTGTTTCATTTGGGCTGATTTCCTCGGCCCAAAACGCATTAAACATTACTTTTAATACACTTTCAACCCATCTAAAACACGTCACCTCTTTTACGAGTCGCCCACAAAAACACGTCACCTCTTTTACGAGTCGCCCTCAAAAACACGTCACCTCTTTTACAAGTCGTTCATAAAAACACGTCACCTCTTTTACGAGTCGCCCACAAAAACACGTCACCTCTTTTACGAGTCGCCCACAAAAACACGTCACCTCTTTTACGAGTCCCCCACAAAAACACGTCACCTCTTTTACGAGTCGTTCGTAAACATACTAACCCCTTTTTATGAGTCAAACACAAAAACGCGTCACCTCTTTTACGAGTCGTTTATAAAAATACTATACCCCTTTTACGAGTCAAAACACAAAAACGCGTAACCTTTTTTACGAGACGTCCATAAAAATACAAGCGATTTTTATAAACAAAACACAAAAACGCGTAACCTCTTTTAGGAGACGTCCATAAAAATACAAGCCATTTTTATAAACCAAACACAAAAACGCGTAACCTCTTTACGAGACGTCCACAAAAACACTAACCATTCTTATAAACCATACACAAAAACGCGTAACCTCTTTTACGAGACATCCATAAAAATACAAGCCATTTTTATAAACCAAACACAAAAACGCGTAACCTCTTTCACGAGACGTCCACAGAAACACTAACCACTATTATAAACCAAACACAAAAACGCGTAACCTCTTTCACGAGACGTCCACAAAAACACTGAACCTCCTATACAAGACAAGCACCAGCAAGAAGCATTCAGCACCAGCAAAAGCAAAGCACCAGCAAGAAGCATTCAGCACCAGCAAAAGCAAAGCACCAGCAGGAAGCACTCAAGCCGCACGCAGGCTGACATGCCCTTAAACATGTAGGACCGTCATGTCCTTATAAACATGTCGTCCCTCCCCGCATTTCCCAGCACTAAGTCCTCGTCTCTCCCCTGACACACACATGCTTAGCGCCGCCAGGTAGTATCGAGACTGTTATGGTCCGGATACTATCTTCTAAGTTTGACTAACGCTTTGTCCAAGCTCAGCCAAACTGGGGGCTCTGTAGATACCCGTATCCGTACCCCCCAAAAACAAACCCGATGACGAAAAGGACTTTCATGCATGTTTTTAAATAAGACGAAACGGTACAAAAGTGTCTAAATCATTTTAGTCGTTTTTAGCGTATTAATTTGAATTTGCATAATCATAAAAATGAATGTCATTTTTAAGTCATTATAAGCACAACACGAGCCCAATACAGGAACGTCCTATTAAGAGGACCCACAAAAACAGCCCAACAAGCTACAAAACGGCCCAAACTTACAAAAACGACCCAAAACGCACACTAACGCAACACGCAAAACGGGCCAAAGTGCGTCCCGTGTCACATTTTCCCGAAATTAGGCTCTATAATACCGCAAAATAATATAGTTCAATATTATTTTATTTCGAGCCAAAACCGAAAAATACGACAAAAACCGAAGCACAAAAATCGAAATTGGACCAAAAATCAATTTGGCCTAAAAATACTTAATCCTCACGCATAAACACACTCATTACCCTAGCCATACATCACCATGACCAAAGGCGGTTTGTAGCCCACCAAAACAAAATAAAAATCATCTGTTAACAGGCGATTATGTTTTTGTTTCTAACCCGCAGCCTTTTGTTTTTCTTACAAATTCTAGCCCAAACAAAATGAAAATCGCCTGTACACAGGCGATTTATATTTTTGTCACACATAAATGAGCCATTTTCTATAAATACCAACCCTTATATTCACTCGAAAACACACTTAATCATCATCCAACCTCATAACACATTAACAACAACACATACACTACTCAAAAAATACACTTACAAAATCCACTCAAAAATACCGTCTTTGCATTTTCGAAAGGTAAACATTTTACCTACGTTTTGGACGTTTGAGACTCGGACAAAGGGGTTACATTAACCCCAACCCGATATTGGCATTAGCGAAGCCGTATTCGTAATACGGTTGTTCCAATTCGGATTCAGAATCTGTCTAAACCTTGCCAATATCGCATAAATAACGAGTCAATATCACTAAAGCAAACCGACGTCACTTTTATAATTATGCAAATTCTCATTCATGCATTAAGTTACGACTAAAATCACGGATTCGACGCTAAATAGTACCGTTTCATTTAGTCTTTTAAACATGCAAAACCGAGGGTTCTTTACAAATTCTTAGAGTCAAATACGAGGTCGGAAGATATCGTTTATTATAATAATTCAGTCCATGAATTATTATTTAACGTACATTTCCTATAGTAAAATGTCATAACTTTGACGATTTACATTATTTACGCATTTTTACCGAGTCATACATGTTCGCACTTGTACGTAGCGTGACTTTTAGCCCAAATATCGAAATTAAGCAAATGTTTTCAAATTAGTAGAGACTACTTTTACGTAGGCTTTTTTATTACTGTTTTCAAAATACATTTTGTCAAGACTTTCGAAAAGTAACCTCACTCCGAATCCCTTCTCTAGTTTCAAACCTCAGACGTATAGGTATCGACGCACCTTGAAATCTGAGACACTCGTGTCTTATATTTTAAGACGCGTAGAATAGGTTCCAAATTCCTTTAATATTTAGTGGCGACTCCGAAAATACATTTCAAAAGAATTTTTTACATTTCTTTTTGGTCACAAATTCATGCAATGATCTCCCCCATTTTCACATCCACGCACACTTTTTCCTGCGAGGCGCATTCCGCACCCCGGCGCCCCCACGCGGGGCGAGGGCGGGCGCGCGCAGGGCATCGGTAGGTTCGCATCCCTTCCCGGTACCTTCAGTTCCCTATGTTGCGATGTTGTGTAGACGAGACCGATGTGCTGCTTTCGGTCCTTTTTTTGTTAGATTTGGGTTTCGTGTTGGTTTTGGACGAGCACTTGAGTAATATTGGTGGTTTCTAGTGGCTTTTAGCACCACGATTCCATAATCATTTGTCCACCTTCTTACCCTTACCTCTCTTTGGCCTACACACACCTCATTTCTATGTAAGTCCTCATGTTTGTTTCATTTATTGTGACATTATTGTGTACGGGAATGCGAGATTGAGTCTACATTCGATTGCGGGCGTGCTTCCATTAGTCGAGTAGGTGACTGTAACTACATATATCACCTTGATCATCATTTATGTAGAGTGGAAATCGTGAGGGGTCCGTGATTTGATTGCTAGACAGCCGAAAGTCTAAGCCATGCTATTCATTCTACGTCGTCTTGTAATTCTCAGCCGTTAGCTTGCTATTTCCTATGTCCGATGTTGTTTCGGGAACGACTGTCATTTGCTAAAGCTACTAGTGGTTTGGTGATTGTTTGGGGAAGTCACTTTTGTCACGCTTTGTCCTCTGTCTTATTTTGGTCACACTTAGTTGCTTGAGGACAAGCAACGTTCGGTTTGGGGGAATTTGATGTGTCGTATTTGTGTATGTTTTATGCCCCTGGTTCACTAGCGATTCTCGTCATTCTGAGTGCTTTTATATGCCTTTCGCTCCCTATTTTCCTCTGCATGTCTCTGGTGTGCTTTTTATATCTATTTTGTAGGACATTGCGATATTAAGGAGGATGGATGATAGCCGGTTCGAAGCAAAGGCTTTCCGGGATCGCTATGTGACTTGTCGAGTTGATTTTTCTTCGTTTCAGTTGAGTACGAGCTATGAATGAATGTTTGAAGGTGTCCTGGGACTTAGGGACGGAGAACAGAACTCATATTCTCATTTTAGACCTCGTCCCTAACCCTTGGGATGAACTATGCCTCGTCCCTATGCCTTGGGAGGACGAATAAAGGAAGACAAATCAAGCAAAATTGGAGCAAAGAGGCTGATGTTAACGGGATGGCTGTCCCATGAGGTTTGGAAGGTGGTCCCGGTCGGGACACTTGTCCCGGACCCTTGGGATGGGTCAAGCCTCTTCGTATGCTTCATTTGATCGACTATAATGCTTAGTTTATGATGTATTTCGAACCTTATGCTTATTTACATTGTTTTTCTTCCTTTTTATCATCATCTCTCAAAAACCTAGATTTTCATACTTTGAATTATTTTTGTACTTTTTAATTCCTGAGTCAAGAACGCTATTTTGGATTTCTATCTAGTATTTGTTGCATGAATTCATTACCCTTTCCTTTGATTGAATTGTAATTGGTATTGAATTTCTTCTCCATTTTGATTTCAATTTCAATATTGCTTTCTGTTGTCATGTATTCATCTATTTCCCTTGCTTTAGTTATCGTTTTTACTATGTGTGAGTAGTCCCTTATTCTAGGGAGAAGGTTGAAGCATGGGTGATCGCTTTGGTTGATTTTGATGATCGTTTTGAGTTAGGTCTTGCACTTGTTTTGATTGTCTTTGCTTGATTGTGTTTGTTAATCTTTTGGCCAAGTTTTAGCAAGCTTTTAGCAGCCTTGAACTTTAGACCAAAAACCTAGTTTGAGGAGAGGCGCGATGTAACACCCCGTGTTATTTTAACACAATTTGATAAAAGAATTTAATTCCTTAAATTAAATTCATCCTTTTTCCTTATAATAAAAATTGCGTCTAAAATTTTTCGCCAAATAATATTAAATTTTTCTAAGTACAAATTTAAAAATTTTGAAAAATAAAGTTTGTTCTATTATCTTCAGAATTGAAAAAGAAACACATTTCAAAATTTTATAAAACTGAACACTTATACTTTTCCCGTCTTTGAAATTCGGGTCAACAATTTCAAACACGCAAATCAAAAATCAAATATCTTATCCTCTTCCATTTTGGAAAAGCAAACTTCACATCTACTTTTAATAAAAATATAATCATTTTGATTTTTATTTATAAATCATATTATATTAATATCTAATTACTATTTCATTTTCATTAAACTAGCTTTTTTCTAAATTGTCGATATTTGAAATCACACCTAATTTAAATTGATTAACTTTTTGACGTTTAAATATAAATCTTTAAATCTATAACATTCAACGAAAAAAAATAAGGAATTCGACCTAGGAAATTTTTTATCAAAATCTCGAGGGTTAAGATCCGATTTTTATATTTAGTACCTTTTGAAAATTAGTTTTATTTTTATTTCCGATTTTATTTCAAAATACTATTTTAAGATCATATCTTTTATTTCGAGACTTTTCGCGAGCGCGCAAAACGAAAATTCCGAAAACGAAAATCGAGCCCGATTTTTCTAAAATGAGCCGACTTACTTGGACTTTTTCAAAGTCTATCCACTTCCATATTTTCTTACACAAATCTTAATTTACTTACACCTTTACATTTTTCATCATCACTTTTATTTTATTTTATATTTAAATTTAAAGTTTATATTTTTAATAAAAATATAAATACAAATTCAATACTACTACTTTAATACTACAATTTTCATTTCCGTCACTTTTAAAAATTTTCTAAAGTAATAAATAAAATATTTTAGTCTTAAAATATTAAAGTAGAGATATTTCAAAAATCACAAACGCCAAGACACTTTAACTTTTATCGCTTTTGACACCCAGCTTTAAAAGCGGCGAATTTCGTGAAAAACATTTTTAAACACAAAATAGACATTTTTAATGCTCTAATAGTAATGTGGACTTAATGAATGATGATGGAGGTGATGATGCTTAATTTAGTTTAATAAAACATTATTTTTCTAATTAAAAACCAACTTTATCTAATTCTTTTAACCTAAATTTTTTACAACTTATTCCACAAGTTTTAAAGACCAAAATGAGCTCCTAAATGCCCAAAATGTCGTGGCTCATGCATCCCTTTTCTCCCATTATTTTTCTTCCATTTTTCTTCCTAAAACCTCTAAAATAAAACCTTAATAATATTTCTAATAAAACCTAGGTATTCTAAGTTCTTTGGTGAGTTTTAGGAGCTAACTTACTTGGGTAATATGGGTGAAGAACATGGGTTTTATGGGTGAAGAAAAATCCGATCTAAAATTTATTTTAGATCCCCGACGTTTAACATCCTAATTAAGGTGACTAACTATGTCTTGTATTATCCTTTTAGTAAATTAATTTGTTTTGTTATTATAAGTTTATGAATATGATTGTTGTGCTAAAATATGTTAAACATGATTTGTGTGTGTTTATATGTTTTGTGAAACATAATAAAATGATAATAAATAAGTAATATTGATTATAGTAAAAGTGTAGTAAATTGTTCACATGTTTAGTTAAATTAATTTTGAGCATTTTTAATTATGATTCATATCATTTTTATGTTTAGTTATGTTTTATTTAAGTAGTAATGTTATATAAAAATTATGTGAAATATTAAAAATGAGTTTAAAGTGATTAAAATTGAAAATAGAAATTATATGTTCATATGTAATATACTCGACAATTTGGCCTTTTATTTTAAATTTTCACTTTTAATTTTTGTAAATAATATGTTAGGATAAGTTAGTTAAAATAGATGTATTCATGCAAAAATAATTAAATTAGGAAAATAAATTATCGCTTGTTAAAATCAAAATTTGTGTTCTTGAGCTTTAATATGATCTTCATGTGTGTTCTTCATTTATTCATGTTGATGTTCATCCTTGTTACTCATTTTGATTTCATTTTAATTTATGTTTGTTAATAATTTGTGTTTATGTTTAGTTATTGTTTATATATATTGTTAGTATTATACTATAAATCAACTTAAACATTATAAATCATTTAGATTAAAGAGTTAGAAATTTAAAGTGTTGAAAAACACTATTCATAAATATAAATGAAATTGTTAGTAAATTTCATTATAGTTTAAATCGTTTTAGTTTAATTAGAATAATTAAAATATAAAGACTTTAAGTTAAAAACCGATAAAATCAAAAAAATGAAAATTTAGAACACTACCTTCATTAGCCACGGCATTTTGCTATTATTAGGGTTAAAATTTGTTTTATCACTTTTTAGTTTATTGTTAATATAATTTAATTAATAATTAATAAGTTAGAATTAAGAAATTAAAAGAAATAAATCAATTTTGATATTAAATGAAACTACACGGCATCTATACTTTAAATTGACTAAATTTGACCAAAATGAAATTATCACTAAGTCACTAAAGTTAAATAGTAATTAGAATTGAATTTTTGTATAAATTGTTTTAGTTATAAATGAAATACGATAAACCGATAAAAATATGTAACCGTTATAAAAATGAACTAAATCGTGTGTTACTGCCTTTGCTATTTGGACTGTTGATTTTGGACATACGGACTATAAATGAATCATCCACGATACTATCACTAACTTAAATTAATAGACGACTAAATTTAACCGAGTCTCGTTTTAAAATAAATATCACTGATCACCTTTTATAAAATGAACTTAACGTTTTTAAAACTAGAATTTTAGAGTATTTTCATAAATGACTAAATGCAAAATGAACTTAACGTTTTTAAAACTATGATTTTCGAATATTTTCATAAATGACTAAATACAAACCGAACCTAACATTTTTAAAACTAGACTTTAAAATATTTTCAAAAATCGCCTAAGTACAAAACGAACCTAACGACTTTAAAACTAGAAATTTATACTTAGGAAATAAAAACAAGTTTAGTATTATACTAAAATATCTAAGTATAAAGATGCGTATAAATACGATGAATAGTTAAATACGATGAATAGTTAAATACGATGAATAGTGAATACGATGATTAGTAAAATACGATGAATAGTAAAATACGATGAATAGTAAATACGGTGAATAGTGAATAGTAAAATATTGAAAATAATTGAAAATTTTACTAAGTATAGAAAATTGAAAATGAATAAATAAATAACTTAAAATGTATGAAAACACTTAAATAAGATTGAACATACTAATAAACGTAACATTTTAGAAAACTTGAAAACATTAATAACTAACCACACCTCAAATAATGAACGAATGTGTTATGTGATCATATGAAACCTACACTTCAAATAAAACGTTTGACGCTGATACTAGGAGAGTCTAGAAACATGTGATATGTAATATCAAATAAATAATAAATCATGAGTATGTTTAAATAAAAGGTCAAGCTTGGGCCTCAGATAAGGGAACGTCAATCGTGAGTGAAGTGGGGTTAAGATAGTCTTGTCGCATCGCCATTCTTGGGACAAGATAATTGAATATGCCAAGGCTTTTGTCTCGGGCTTTAGGAAATAGTCGTTTTATCTGAGTTAAGGTGCTTTCTACGAATAGCGTGGCCCATTCTTAACGTGGATACTAATGTACATGTACTAGACTAGGGTTTAATTCACTCTATTTCGCTTAAAGTTACCAGGGCCACCGTAACATTATGTGCATATGCGCTTTACTGCTCTGTCTCCTTGCCGTGTTTCGTGTTTATTGCACGCGACACTAGCATTCGTTCTTGCCACATGTAAAGATCACTTGACGAGATTGTATCTCAAGTTCGAATCATTTCAACACTAGAGGATGAGATGCAAGTATTATAGTATTCGGCGTGGTTTACGAGTTGAGTAAGTCTACGCACTATGGAAGTGAGATGCAATCGATCAGTACAAAGGCCTACTCGATGGTGGTCGCTCGTAGCGGTATGTGTTGTTTGTTGTCCGATTAAATGAGAACGAGTGTGTACCATCTTGAAAATTAAAGACCACAACTTTAAAATGAATCGAGTCCAGTATGATGATTATGATACATTATATATGTTTGTATGCGATCCGATATCGCTTTGTAATCCTGTTGTATATGTGACACTATTGCTATGCTATTATCTGTTATTTGCCTTCCTAATTGAATATCATGCTTATATGATTTATCGCTTTAAACCGCATGCTTATTATGACTTATATGTCTTTATATGCTATTTGAATAAGCATGTTTACATTTTTATCATAATGTTGTATTTATGAAGCGATAATATTAAATCAAAGTAATTGAAACCGAGGGTAAGTATGAGCATAGCTAGTCATCATCACCAATGAGCATCCCCCATAGTTTATTGTGCAGGACGATCGTGGACCAGGAGCTGGATTTTGGATGGGGCCACGAGACGTTTTTACGCTTTACTTTTGTTGCTTTCGAGAGATATGTAATATATTTAACGCTACTCTTTTAAAGTACCGTATTTAGAGTTGTTTCATTCAACTCTTGAACGATGGTTGTAATATTTGGGTTTATGTATAATTAATAACGCTGGTTTAAGACTTAATTAATTTCCGCCTTAGTAATTAAAGTCGACTAAAAACCAGGTTGTTATAGTTGGTATAAAAGCTGTCTTGCGACCGTGAATAACTTAATAGTTATTTCATCTAGCGAGAGACACCTGGGCCAGACATTCATATCGTATGTCAGGCATAGACTTATAGGATCAAATAATAAATTAGATTTTTCTTTTATTTAGATCACTTAAATAATAAACTTAAAATCGCTTTAAAGTGTGAGGATGGGTAGAAACCTTAAGGACCGACCATAGGCTAAGGATTTTTAAATAACGAACTACTTCCCTCAAAATAAAATACACTAACTATCGTTTGCTTGCTACTTGCTGATGTGACTAACTAAAACTAACAACTATCCTCGGATATAAAATCTAAGTAATAAATTTAATTCTCGAAGAACGAAGCCATTAATCAAATACATGATGACAAGACCTCAAACGCAGCAAATGGACGCATCAAGGACCTTACAACTGATGAGACGTTCAAGATCTCGAAGATTTCTATCGCAGGAAGGATTTCTACAACTCCATCTAATTATCCTCTTTAACTAAAATTCTTATTTCGTCCTCTTTTAAAAATTTTAACCTCTTTAACTTTTTCTTTTAACTCTCTAATTTCCTAAATCTAAAGTTTCTAATAACTAGTCCTCAAATGAACTTTCATTCCTCTTCCTTAATCTCGCAAAATGATTTCATTTTTGCTTGTCAATTTCTTAAACTTCTTTTAATTGAATCTCAAAAACCTTCAAACTTTATTATATTTTAATCTCTTAAACTTACTATCTCTTCCAAAGTGTAAATTTTCGTTAATTTATAAATTTTAATCATCTTCTAAAAAGTTAACATTTATGTTTTCCCTTTAAAACATCTTTGAATCTTATTCAATTAATTCTAAAATTTTATTCCGTGATTTTAAATACCTTTGAAATTACTATGTTTTAAATCGTATATTTTTTTTACCTTATATACTATCAAGTTAGTTATTTTCAAATTTTTGAACTTATCAATACGATTTCCAAATTCTCAACCTTTAAAATGAATCTTTAGCTTTTCTTTTGAATTTGATAAATATGTTTAAAATTTTCTTAAGGGGGTAGGATAAAATATGATAGTTTCAAATCATTGATTAAATTTATTCAAAATCATTATTTTAACCTACTTTAAATTATGTATTTAATTTCAAATAAAATTATAATTTGTTTTATTTTTTTAACCCTTAAAATTTTAATTTAAATTAATTCCGTACAAAACTTCTAGGCCCCACCTTTTTGAAAATCTCTTTAAAGTCGATTTTGGAAAATAACAATCTACTAATATTTCTATATTAATTCAAAATATTCTATTTATAAATATAAAATGTTTACATCCTTCAATATTTACACTCTATCTAAAATCTTTATAATAATTCGTAAATTCAAACTTTCTGAAAAGTCTTATTCTACCAAAATAAAATGTTACTATCGAAACTTGTAAAATTTTGATATTCTCTCTAACTACCTTGCCTAACTGCGAGTAGTTATCCACTCTATCCAAGTTTCGGGACGAAACTTTTCTTAAGGGGGTAGGTTTGTAACACCCCGTGTTATTTTAACACAATTTGATAAAAGAATTTAATTCCTTAAATTAAATTCATCCTTTTTCCTTATAATAAAAATTGCGTCTAAAATTTTTCGCCAAATAATATTAAATTTTTCTAAGTACAAATTTAAAAATTTTGAAAAATAAAGTTTGTTCTATTATCTTCAGAATTGAAAAAGAAACACATTTCAAAATTTTATAAAACTGAACACTTATACTTTTCCCGTCTCTGAAATTCGGGTCAACAATTTCAAACACGCAAATCAAAAATCAAATATCTTATCCTCTTCCATTTTGGACAAGCAAACTTCACATCTACTTTTAATAAAAATATAATCATTTTGATTTTTATTTATAAATCATATTATATTAATATCTAATTACTATTTCATTTTCATTAAACTAGCTTTTTTCTAAATTGTCGATATTTGAAATCACACCTAATTTAAATTGATTAACTTTTTGACGTTTAAATATAAATCTTTAAATCTATAACATTCAACGCAAAAAAATAAGGAATTCGACCTAGGAAATTTTTTATCAAAATCTAGAGGGTTAAGATCCATTTTTATATTTAGTACCTTTTGAAAATTAGTTTTATTTTTATTTAGATTTTATTTCAAAATACTATTTTAAGATCATATCTTTTATTTCGAGACTTTTCGCGAGCGCGCAAAACGAAAATTCCGAAAACGAAAATCGAGCCCGATTTTTCTAAAATGAGCCGACTTACTTGGACTTTTTCAAAGTCTATCCACTTCCATATTTTCTTACACAAATCTTAATTTACTTACACCTTTACATTTTTCATCATCACTTTTATTTTATTTTATATTTAAATTTAAAGTTTATATTTTTAATAAAAATATAAATACAAATTCAATACTACTACTTTAATACTACAATTTTCATTTCCGTCACTTTTAAAAATTTTCTAAAGTAATAAATAAAATATTTTAGTCTTAAAATATTAAAGTAGAGATATTTCAAAAAAAACTGTCAAACGCGCACACTTTAACTTTTATCGCTTTTGACACCCGACTTTTTAAAACTGACGAATTTCGTGAAAAACATTTTTAAACACAAAATAGACATTTTTAATGCTCTAATAGTAATGTGGACTTAATGAATGATGATGGAGGTGATGATGCTTAATTTAGTTTAATAAAACATTATTTTTCTAATTAAAAACCAACTTTATCTAATTCTTTTAACCTAAATTTTTTTACAACTTATTCCACAAGTTTTAAAGACCAAAATGAGCTCCTAAATGCCCAAAATGTCGTGGCTCATGCATCCCTTTTCTCCCATTATTTTTCTTCCATTTTTCTTCCTAAAACCTCTAAAATAAAACCTTAATAATATTTCTAATAAAACCTAGGTATTCTAAGTTCTTTGGTGAGTTTTAGGAGCTAACTTACTTGGGTAATATGGGTGAAGAACATGGGTTTTATGGGTGAAGAAAAATCCGATCTAAAATTTATTTTAGATCCCCGACGTTTAACATCCTAATTAAGGTGACTAACTATGTCTTGTATTATCCTTTTAGTAAATTAATTTGTTTTGTTATTATAAGTTTATGAATATGATTGTTGTGCTAAAATATGTTAAACATGATTTGTGTGTGTTTATATGTTTTGTGAAACATAATAAAATGATAATAAATAAGTAATATTGATTATAGTAAAAGTGTAGTAAATTGTTCACATGTTTAGTTAAATTAATTTTGAGCATTTTTAATTATGATTCATATCATTTTTATGTTTAGTTATGTTTTATTTAAGTAGTAATGTTATATAAAAATTATGTGAAATATTAAAAATGAGTTTAAAGTGATTAAAATTGAAAATAGAAATTATATGTTCATATGTAATATACTCGACATTTTGCCCTTTTTATTTTAAATTTTCACTTTTAATTTTTGTAAATAATATGTTAGGATAAGTTAGTTAAAATAGATGTATTCATGCAAAAATAATTAAATTAGGAAAATAAATTATCAGTTGTTAAAATCAAAATTTGTGTTCTTGAGCTTTAATATGATCTTCATGTGTGTTCTTCATTTATTCATGTTGATGTTCATCCTTGTTACTCATTTTGATTTCATTTTAATTTATGTTTGTTAATAATTTGTGTTTATGTTTAGTTATTGTTTATATATATTGTTAGTATTATACTATAAATCAACTTAAACATTATAAATCATTTAGATTAAAGAGTTAGAAATTTAAAGTGTTGAAAAACACTATTCATAAATATAAATGAAATTGTTAGTAAATTTCATTATAGTTTAAATCGTTTTAGTTTAATTAGAATAATTAAAATATAAAGACTTTAAGTTAAAAACCGATAAAATCAAAAAAATGAAAATTTAGAACACTACCTTCATTAGCCACGGCATTTTGCTATTATTAGGGTTAAAATTTGTTTTATCACTTTTTAGTTTATTGTTAATATAATTTAATTAATAATTAATAAGTTAGAATTAAGAAATTAAAAGAAATAAATCAATTTTGATATTAAATGAAACTACACGGCATCTATACTTTAAATTGACTAAATTTGACCAAAATGAAATTATCACTAAGTCACTAAAGTTAAATAGTAATTAGAATTGAATTTTTGTATAAATTGTTTTAGTTATAAATGAAATACGATAAACCGATAAAAATATGTAACCATTATAAAAATGAACTAAATCGTGTGATACTGCCTTTGCTATTTGGACTGTTGATTTTGGACATACGGACTATAAATGAATCATCCACGATACTATCACTAACTTAAATTAATAGACGACTAAATTTACTTAACCGAGTCTCGTTTTAAAATAAATATCACTGATCACCTTTTATAAAATGAACTTAACGTTTTTAAAACTAGAATTTTAGAGTATTTTCATAAATGACTAAATGCAAAATGAACTTAACGTTTTTAAAACTATGATTTTCGAATATTTTCATAAATGACTAAATACAAACCGAACCTAACATTTTTAAAACTAGACTTTAGAATATTTTCAAAAATCGCCTAAGTACAAGACGAACCTAACGACTTTAAAACTAGAAATTTATACTTAGGAAATAAAAACAAGTTTAGTATTATACTAAAATATCTAAGTATAAAGATGCGTATAAATACGATGAATAGTTAAATACGATGAATAGTTAAATACGATGAATAGTGAATCGATGATTAGTAAAATCGATGAATAGTAAAATACGATGAATAGTAAATACGGTGAATAGTGAAAAGTAAAATATTGAAAATAATTGAAAATTTTACTAAGTATAGAAAATTGAAAATGAATAAATAAATAACTTAAAATGTATGAAAACACTTAAATAAGATTGAACATACTAATAAACGTAACATTTTAGAAAACTTGAAAACATTAATAACTAACCACACCTCAAATAATGAACGAATGTGTTATGTGATCATATGAAACCAACACTTCAAATAAAACGTTTGTGCCGATCTTAGGAGAGTCTAGAAACATGTGATATGTAATATCAAATAAATAATAAATCATGAGTATGTTTAAATAAAAGGTCAAGCTTGGGCCTCAGATAAGGGAACGTCAATCGTGAGTGAAGTGGGGTTAAGATAGTCTTGTCGCGGTCGCCATTGCCGGACAAGATAATTGAATATGCCAAGGCTTTTGTCTCAGGCTTTAGGAAATAGTCGTTTTATCTGGAGTTAAGGTGCTCTACGAATAGCGTGGCCCATTCTTAACGTGGATACTAATGTACATGTACTAGACTAGGGTTTAATTCACTCTATTTCGCTAAAGTTACCAGGCCACCGTAACATTATGTGCATATGCGCTTTACTGCAGTTCTGTCTCCTTGCCGTGTTTCGTGTTTATTGCACGCGACACTAGCATTCGTTCTTGCCACATGTAAAGATCACTTGACGAGATTGTATCTGAAGTTCGAATCATTTCGAACACTAGAGGATGAGATGCAAGTATTATAGTATTCGGCGTGGTTTACGAGTTGAGTAAGTCTCTGCACTATGGAAGTGAGATGCAATCGATCAGTACAAAGGCCTACTCGATTAGTCGGGCTCGTAAGCGGTATGTGTTGTTTGTTGTCGATTAAATGAGAGCAGTGTGTACCATCTTGAAAATTAAAGACCACAACTTTCGAAATGAATCGAGTCCAGTATGGTGATTATGATACATTATATATGTTTGTATGCGATCTGATATCGCTTTGTAATCCTGTTGTATATTGTGACACTATTGCTATGCTATTATCTGTTATTTGCCTTCCTAATTGAATATCATGCTTATATGATTTATCGCTTTAAACCGCATGCTTATTATGACTTATATGTCTTTATATGCTATTTGAATAAGCATGTTTACATTTTTATCATAATGTTGTATTTATGAAGCGATAATATTAAATCAAAGTAATAGAAACTGAGGGTAAGTATGAGCATAGCTAGTCACTTTGTCCAGCGTGAGCATCCCCCCATAGTTTATTGTGCAGGACGATCGTGGACCAGGAGCTGGATTTTGGATGGGGCCACGAGACGTTTTTACGCTTTACTTTTGTTGCTTTCGAGAGATATGTAATATATTTAACGCTACTCTTTTAAAGTACCGTATTTAGAGTTGTTTCATTCAACTCTTGAACGATGGTTGTAATATTTGGGTTTATGTATAATTAATAACGCTGGTTTAAGACTTAATTAATTTCCGCCTTAGTAATTAAAGTCGACTAAAAACCAGGTTGTTACACGCGAGACAATCATTAGGACCCTCGTTAGTAAGTTGCGAGAGCCCGTTAACGAGACCTAGAGGAAGCTTAAGACCGAGAGGACGAGCTACATCCTTAGCCAGTGTGTTTCCCTACTCATTCCGATCACCGACCCTTAACCTAAGCCTTTCCCATGTCAAACCCGACTTCCTAGACCTTTTCCCTATAAGTTTAAACCCTTACCTTTCACTCTAGCTATAGCCAACCATCAAACACTCGAACCGACCGAGTCTAGAATCGACCTATGAGTAACCTACGTTAACAACCATCTCCTTGTGGATTCGACCCCGACTTACCCTAACTACCCCTTAGAGTTTGTCTAACAGCCCTGTAACAACCTGGTTTTTCGTGACTTTAATTAAACTAAGGCGGAAAATTAATTAAGTCTATTTATTACAAAACCAGCTGTTATCGTATTACAAACTCCATATACATAATATGAGTTTAAGATAAACAGAGTGTATGTTCGATTATAAATCTCTCCAAAACAACGGAGTACAAAATAAGGTAACCCATCCCCAGCATTTGATAACATAAGCTCTCGGGGTACCTGCATTCAGTCCCATAATTAGTGTTTTCTCCCCCACACATACTAAGCAACATAAATATACATATAGCAATGCAGTTCATAAAGCATAATATAAAACAGTTCATTTAACATGGCAATTAAATTATCAGATCATCTCAATTCATAATCATGCAGGCAAATCATTATCATTTCATTCACATTCGGGGTAGTCGACCCTTTTCAATTATTCATATAGTAACATATACTCGCGAGTCTTGACTACAGAGTGGCTTGTGTACTCTCATAGATAATTACCCATATAATCTTCTATCAAAGTGCACTAGTTACTCAGACTCGTACATTAGATCAAACACTAAGTAGCGTACGTAATAGCTACCTAACATCCAACACAACATGGATAATCTAAGATGGAACACGACCATAAGCCAACAAACCAGTAAGGATGGAAACATGCATTAACACGAATAAGATGTTAACGCGCATTAGCGTGCCGGTCACATCAACGGACTTTAAATGCTAACGATATCAAGCAGGTAATAAGGAGGATCAATCCCTTGTCTTTTGCATGCATACACCACCCTATTGGTGCGACTATTACACTACTGACATTTCCTGATGGGAATGGCTATTTTCCGTTACCTCATATGGGCCCGTGAACGAATCGCTACCCAGGGCGAAAATCACGTTAAATAACGACTAGGAGAGCCATTAAATGTACCACTAGCACCAAATAGCGATGATAGTGTCCCCATATGCGGCTACCTTACCAACCTTGACCCTATAGCGTTTAACATCGCAGACACCCGAGTACTAATCATACAACGTTATAATCGAGGGGTATAATCTCATGTCAGGCCGTGCCTTTGAACTCAAATCCTAGGTTGTTGAGGGAATATCGAGTATGAGGAATAACTCGCTCATTATCGGATTCAACCAAAACAATATGAGAGAATCTAAAGGGTTCCCAAGTTAGAGTGGATAGTCAAAATGAAGTCAATAATAGGGCAATTCACAAGGGTGGCACGACAATTATTCTAAATATGTGACGTGGGTTTACTCTAAGTATTTAACCATTAATTCAATAGTTCTTTTGTCATTCATAACTCAAGTAGCGATTCTTACTAATTATAACATCGTCAAACTTGTTAAATAAAAATATTATAGTTTTTCAGTTAACGGAAATCACATAACACTCAACATTAATATTTTAGCATACGATTCAATTTTTATATTCAATTTTACAAATCAAACGTGAAATCTCAAATATAAACATCGTCAAACTTTGAATTAATAAAAGTCAACATACAACAGTTAAACGTTACACACGCGCTAATCACATTTATTGTATTATTTATGTATATCTTTGTATCCTCTTATTAGTACGAGGTAAGGTTGAATTATTATATATTTCACTTTTATACTTATACGTATTATTAGTTTATATTTTAGTAATTAAGAATAGTTCATTTTATTTATAAGCTCGATTTAGTTTCATTTAAATTTTAAGTAATTTAAAATAGATTAGTGATTAGTAATATAAATAATTGAATTTCATTATAACTCACATTTATTTCTTCCTTTATTTAAATCGTAAAGTGCTTAGTGATTTAGTAGTTATACAATTTAGCTTAAGTTGTAAAAATATTACTTAAACGATAATCGACAAATTTTTGTATTCTTGATAAAATATAATTAAGTGACATTTAGTTAAATTTCTTTTAGGTGGTTTAATTTCTTATTACGACTTCATATTATAATTTTTCTTTACTTATTCGATTTAGGTAAAAAGATAATTTGATCGTAGAATCTTATTTAAATTTTTATAACTTGGAATCTTTTCTACATTATTTTTATGAATCATTTGTGTATTTTTATAATGTCTTACGTTTAATATGTTTAATTTTTATTATATGACTTACATCGATTTAGTGAGCTGTCGACTTTAAGATTAATTCTTATTTTTAAAGATATTGTTTAATTTTACGAGTTTTGCTTTAAGTTAATATTTTCATATAAGATGTTATACTTACTAAATTATTTATATGGTTCGATAATCTTTTTGGCCCTTATATTTTCATACTTAGTAAATTTTTGACACTTTATTTTTGTCCTAATTTATATTTGTGACGTTAGTTCTTAAATTACTTTTTAATTAAAAGACTTCGTCTAACTTTATTTTATTTTCAAAAATCTTGTTAGTGATACTAATTCTTAGCTTTATTTGATAATAGTTTTACTTAGGATTATTATAAATTTCAAGTTCTTCATTTTATTATATTATTTTAACTAAATACTTATTTAGTATATTTTAAGTTCATTATCAACTTTAGAGTTTTAAATAAAGTAATCGTCTTAGTAAATGTGATATATGACTTTTATATAATCATTTATTTTAGAAAAATTAATATGAGTAACTTTTAAATTATATTAAAAATGAGCTTTACTTCAAAATTTATTTAACCCTAATTTAAACTTAATACTCTTCGAATTAAATTCTTCATTTTTAGTTATATTTTGACTTGTATTTTTTTTAGTGACGATAAATATTTCACAACTATAATTATTTTATTTAAATTTAATTTATTTACTTAAGTAATTTTAATAATATTTTAGTCACATATCATACTTTTGATACTTAAAATTAATATAATCAACAATTTACACATAACATATAATTTCAACATGATAAATTTTCATATAAATTCAACAATAATTTAACAAACACATTTTACACCTAAAACATATTATCACAAAAATCATATTTCACATTTCAATTCAACATTATATTATAACAAAAATAACACACAATCAAAATTCACAAATCACATAAATAATTTATATATCACATGAACACAAAAATTATATATTCTAAATACGTAAATTAAACTAGTGTGCGGGGGCACCTTATGTTAGCTCGATGCAATTTCCTTAGCTAAATGCGGATCCATGATTTAGCCAACCCGAGACGCAAATCCAACCCGTTAACTCGTAGACCCAATTAGTAGTGAAGTTGAAGGAGAACAACAGCGACAAGACGTTTGACAGCAACATGTAATACAAAAGGTAAGAACGAGGAGTGAATTAGAGTCGGCGAAATTAATTGACGATAAAATTTATCGATAGAAAGCGGTTTAAAGAATGTTACTTACCGACGATTAGACCACTACGACAAGCGGAGAAGGGCCACGTGAGCAAGGCCACGGTGGTGACCATCGACGGCGACGATGGCCGTAATACGAGGAGAAAGCGGGGAGGTAGAAAGGGCCATGGTGGTGGCAGAGCGGGCGCTTTCCGGCGAGCAAGGCAAAGAAGGTCGACTTTGACAAATGAAATAATCACGAGAGAACTCCGGTGGTACTCGTGACACGCGGTAGCGAGCACCGGTGGTCAAAGTTGGAGCTCTGAGGCGGCGATGAAAGCAGGGAAAAAGCGAGAGGAAAGAAAGAGAAGCTCGAGAGTGATAGGCGTGGTGGTGGTGTGCGTTTCCGTGGTCGAGTCTGGCTCGTGAAGAAAAGCGGAGGTAACATCCTCCATTAATGGAGGTCGAGAAGAAGCGAGGGTGAAAGAGCGAGAGGAGAACAAGGCTACGGTGGTGATGCTCGAGTTCGAGCTCGAACTTGCCATTAATGGCGGCTCGCATGGTGGAGTTGGCAATGATGATTGATTGTCATCGCTTTTGTTGTTGACGTTGCATTTGTTGTTGTTGCCGTGTATTATTATTATTATTATTACTATTATTATTATTATTATTATTATTATTATTATTATTATTATTATTATTATTATTATTATTATTATTATTATTATTATTATTATTATTATTATTATTATTATTATTATTATTATTATTATTATTATTATTATTATTATTATTATTATTATTATTATTTGTGTTGCTTGCTGCTGTTGTCTTATTTTAATGAAAAAGGAGAAGGTTTATGAGGAGAAAGAAATGAAACTCAAAATGAATGAAAGAGGAAGAAAGGGTTAAGTAGGGAAGGTAAGTTGTGATGGCTAAGTTAAAAACAAAATATCGAGAATGAGGAGGTGTATGTGTCTGAGCATAAGGAGGGTGTATTTGGAGTCTGTTTTTCAGATTTCTCTGTTTCATTATTCTTATTTATAAACTTTTAATTATTATTAAATATATTATACTTTAAATCATTTGTTTTAAATTTTAGTTTCATCTTTAATACTATAAAATTTATTGTTCGAAAATATAAAATGTATAAAAGTTGTCAGTTATAAGTTTTATTACGATCTCACAGATTTTCAAACGGTCTACTTATTTGAAAGAATATTTTTATAAAGACTAAATTTTATGAAAGTGAGGATTTTTGAAATATAATCCAATTTTACAAAAATCTAATAGTGGTAACAAAAATAAAGTTTTAGTTCGACAGGTATTTTAGAAATAAAATTATGATACAAGTTAATATAAAGTTAAGAAAGTTTAATTAGAAATATCTTGAGAAATTTTATTCGAACGAAATTTTTCAGTCACGTTTTCAAAACAAATGAATAAAGTTTAAATTATATATGTTTTAATTTAATAATTTAATTAAAATAATTAATTACTGTTAATAAAAACACGGGGTGTTACAATCCTACCCCCTTAAGAAAAGTTTCGTCCCCGAAACTTGAATAGGATGGATAACTGCCAGAGATTAAAAAGCAGTTGGAGAAAAACATTGATGTTTTTGGAATTGGAATATTAATATTGCTCTTGATTGGGTATGAATTTTCTGAAATGAAAGATTGATGAATTTAATAATTTTAAAATATAAATAATTCTTTTTCGAATTAATATCAAAATGTTGCTGTATTGTCATTTTCAAAATCAGCGAGAAAGAGGTTTTCAAAAAGGTAGGGCCTAGAAGTTTTGTACGGAATTAACTTAAATTAAAATAAATAGCGTTTTAAGAATAAAACAATTTATTTAAATCTAGAAATAAATATTAACCTTAAAATAAAATAGGTTGAAATAAGAAGTTTTAATATTTAATTTGGATTTTAATATAATCGAATTATTGTCCTACCCCCTTAAGAAATTTTAAACGTACATACATAACTTTATTATTGTTACTTTCAATGATCACATATAGAAGATATATAGCCTTAGGAAAAACGGCATTTAGGGGAAATATGTAAAAATCGTAGTGATCATAAGGAAAATATGAGTCTTATTGAATTTAAGGAAATACAGGTTATCGTTGAATGATAAATAAAATTTTAGAGAATTACGGATAACCTTTTTAATATAGCTCTTTTTTCTTAAAATTGTAATTATGATGTTATTAGGTGAAACGGAAAGTTATAATTCATATTTTAGGTAAGATTGAAAATTTATATTAAGGGGTTGAAATAAATGATAAATGATATACATATATATTTTTGAAGAGGGGTGTTTGTAATGGATAAGACAAGTTCAAAAGATATTTAATAAAATATAAAGAGTTTACAAAAATGAAGAGAACAGACAAAATTTCATCGTATGAGATTAATACGTATTTCGTATAAATTATAATTTAAGAGTTCTAAATTTTAGAACAAGAAAATAACTTGAAAATAAGTTTTGGAGTTTGATTAAAAAGTTAACGAAATTACAAAGGAAAAATGAAGTCATTTTTCGAGATTAAATAGAACAAAATGAAAATTTACTTTATGAAATCAATTAGTAGGTATTCTAGATTTCGAGATTAGAAATTTTAGAAGATAATAATAATTGTACGAAGTTAAAAATTACGAATTGAAGTTCGAAGGTTTTTGAGTATAAAGATTAAGGAGTTTACGAAAATGAAAAATAACAGGATTGAGTTATTTTACAACATTATTGGAAAAATGAAGCTTTGTTTTACGAAGTAGATTATTAGCACCTATTGATAAAGAAATTCCGAAATTTTATGAGGTAGGAAATTTGTAGTAAAATTTTATTTTATTTTATGGAAGAAAATATTAGGAATTTTACTATTAGGAGATAGGAAAAACAAAAATAGTTGAAACGATGGTGATATTTAAGAACGATTTTAATATAGCTGTAGGAATAATTTTAATTCAACAGAATTTTTAAAATCTTGAATGTCTTCTCGTTCCACGTAATTCTTGTTGCGTCCATTTATTGCGCTTGAATTCTTGTCGTCTTGAGTGTTGACTTCGATTTATACGTCTCGATTTTTGTAACATTAGTTGAAGGGCTTTGTTAGTCACAAAGATTAGTCATAGAGCACTTAGCAGGCAAGAAAAGAGAAATAAAAATCTATTGAGGTTGAATGACGGTCGAAAATTCTAAAATCTAGCTCAGTCGGTCAATCCTTAATGTTTCTACCCATTCTCACTTTTAAAGTGTTCTAAGATTATTATTTTAGCGATCTAGGATTTCTAATTCATTATTTGATCCTATAAGTCTATGCCTGACATACGATATGAATATGCGGCCCAGTGTCGTCTCGCTAGATGAGATAACTTTAAGTTATTCACGGTCATGAGAGCGACTCGATACTAAGCTGTAATAACCCGGTTTTTCGTGACTTTAATTAAACTAAGGCGGAAAATTAATTAAGTCTATTTATTACAAAACCAGCTGTTATCGTATTACAAACTCCATATACATAATATGAGTTTAAGATAAATGTAGTGTATGTTAGATTATAAATCTCTCCAAAACAACGGAGTACAAAATAAGGTAACCCATCCCGGCAAAGATTTGATAACATAAGCTCTCTGGTACTGCGTTCGATCCCCATAATTAGTGTTTTCTCCCCCACACATACTAAGCAACATAAATATACATATAGCAATGCAGTTCATAAAGCATAATATAAAACAGTTCATTTAACATGGCAATTAAATTATCAGATCATCTCAATTCATAATCATGCAGGCAAATCATTATCATTTCATTCACATTCGGGGTAGTCGACCCTTTTCAATTATTCATATACTCGCGAGTCTTGACTACAGAGTGGCTTGTGTACTCTCATAGATAATTACCCATATAATCTTCTATCAAAGTGCACTAGTTACTCAGACTCGTACATTAGATCAAACACTAAGTAGCGTACGTAATAGCTACCTAACATCCAACACAACATGGATAATCTAAGATGGAACACGACCATAAGCCAACAAACCAGTAAGGATGGAAACATGCATTAACACGAATAAGATGTTAACGCGCATTAGCGTGCCGGTCACATCAACGGACTTTAAATGCTAACGATATCAAGCAGGTAATAAGGAGGATCAATCCCTTGTCTTTTGCATGCATACACCACCCTATTGGTGCGACTATTACACTACGACAGATTCCCCGGATGGGAATGGCTATTTTCCGTTACCTCATATGGGCCCGTGAACGAATCGCTACCCAGGGCGAAAATCACATTAAATAACGACTAGGAGAGCCATTAAATGTACCACTAGCACCAAATAGCGATGATAGTGTCCCCATATGCGGCTACCTTACCAACCTTGACCCTATAGCGTTTAACATCGCAGACACCCGAGTACTAATCATACAACGTTATAATAGAGGGGTATAATCTCATGTCAGGCCGTGCCTTTGAACTCAAATCCTAGGTTGTCGAGGGAATATCGAGTATGAGGAATAACTCGCTCATTATCGGATTCAACCAAAACAACCGCAGAGAATCTAAAGGGTTCCCAAGTTAGAGTGGATAGTCAAAATGAAGTCAATAATAGGTCAATTCACAAGGGTGGCACGACAATTATTCTAAATATGTGACGAGAGTTTACTCTAAGTATTTAACCATTAATTCATTATTTCTTTTGTCATTCATAACTCAAGTGACAGTTCTTACTAATTATAACATCGTCAAACTTGTTAAATAAAAATATTATAGTTTTTCAGTTAACGGAAATCACATAACACTCAACATTAATATTTTAGCATACGATTCAATTTTTATATTCAATTTTACAAATCAAACGTGAAATCTCAAATATAAACATCGTCAAACTTTGAATTAATTAAAGTCAACATACAACAGTTAAACGTTACACACGCGCTAATCACATTTATTGTATTATTTATGTATATCTTTGTATCCTCTTATTAGTACGAGTTAAGGTTGAATTATTATATATTTCACTTTTATACTTATACGTATTATTAGTTTATATTTTAGTAATTAAGAATAGTTCATTTTATTTATAAGCTCGATTTAGTTTCATTTAAATTTTAAGTAATTTAAAATAGATTAGTGATTAGTAATATAAATAATTGAATTTCATTATAACTCACATTTATTTCATCCTTTATGTAACACCCCGTGTTAATTTAAACTAATCATAATTAGGAAATCGATAATTAGACAATCTAGCTCAACTATTTTCTTAAAACAACACATTACACTTCCTAGCACCTAAACTAAAACCATTTTGAATTACTTTGAATTTGAACTTTATTCTTTCATATTCAAACTCGATAAATCAAATGATGAATCCTCGACAAATTTCTCAACGACAAATTCCGGCACGCAAATCGAGGTCAATGTTGACCCAAATTGCCGAGCCACTTTAAGATGATTTAATCATCTAATCTTTTCAAACCTACTCATAATCTAAAACTAACAAAGGTTAGTTAAGACTTAATCATTTTGATTATTACTAACAAAACATATTATAATATTATCAAATTACTATTCTCTTTTTATTTAACTTACACTTTCACTAAAACTCGAAATAACGAAACACACTAGGTCAAAACTGATAAACTTTTTGACGTTTGAGTATAATGATTTAAATCGATAACACTCAACAAAAAAAAATATATATTTCGACCAAGTAAAGTTTTATTTCAAAATTACGAGGAGCTAGTACCCAATTTTTATTTTGATTTCGTTTTGAGTTTTAAGTTCATTTTTACTTTCGATCTTTCTTCTAAATATTATTCTAAGACTATATATTTTATTTTGGGACTTTTCGCGTACGCGTAAATCGAAGAATTTGAGAAACAAAAATCGACCCAACTTGGATCCACTTGAGCCGTGTTAGTCTTGATACAAGACTCAAGAATTGCTTTCCATTTTTCTTCCTCATTTTACTCACTTGTCAAGTGTCTTGCCACCCTAGTTTAACATACATCATCCTAAGACTTGTCTAATGACTTGCTTTATTTCAACTTGATGATCATTTGCATTCACATACTACCTACTTAACTTACTACCAAGACAAAATACTACAACTATATTACTACTACTACATTTATACGTACAAACCCACACACACACCAAACATGCTCATGTGCTTGCTTTGCCATCCTTGTCTACACTTTACCACCTTGTCAAGTCCTCTTAGTCAAGCCACCCTAAGACTCTTACACTCCTACACTACTACATCATCACCACATGCTTTATACAACTAAACCCTAAAGCATTCACACACTTAAACCACTTGATAAACAAAACACAACCACTACTACTATACTACTACTCCATACGGTTTACACACACAACAAACACACCTCAAATTTTTCCTAAGTCTTAAACTTCTTTTCTCTCTAAATCAAAACTCATCCTCAAGAAACATAGTAAGCTTGTTCATCCTCATGAACACATGAACTCCATTTTCTTCCTCCTCATTTTCTTCCCTTAAACTTTCTTTTTATTGTTTAAAATTCACTAGAACATTTTAATTAATTCCTCACCATTTATATTTAGTACTCATTTCCTTTTTAAATTTATGAATGAGCATGAACATAAATCAACGTAGTAAAGAATTTAAAACAACACCTAAACCTAAAATACTACTACACATTAAAAATGGCTAGTATGGTTAGTTTAGTTTTAAAATAAATTACTAACTTTTTATTTATATTTTTATGTACTAATCTACCAAAGAAGAGGAGCAAGGAGGAAGTGTCGACTTGAGCCAATTCGATCACATAGTCGACCCCGACAATTGCTAGGAGCATTTCAACCAATTTAACCTAACCTAAGGTGCTTCCCGCACACTTAAGTGATAAGCGCCTCGTACTTGATTTTATTATTTTTGATGCATGTATGATTCATTTTATCACCTAGTATTTCTCATGTTAAATTAGGAGACAAAAAAATCGAAAAATAACATTAGTGTAACACACTAACATCACACGGCATTTCCCTTATTTTTCACTAAATTTTTCGTTTTAATTTTTGTAAATTGCATGCTTAAAATACTTGTAATAAAATGAACATGAAAATATAATTAGTTTATGTTTAGGACTTAAAATGAAATTGTTATGAAAATTGATTGTTTTAATGTATTTGTGTTCTTGAATGTATTGTTGTTATTCTTGTGTGTTAAATGATTTACTTTTGTATGTTAATGTTTGTATATGATTTTTCACTTAGTTAAATACATAAATGATATAAGATAAATTAGTTGTTGAATTAGAAGTAGGAAAATCAAAAATAAAAATTTAAAACATATATGCACTATACACGGTTTTCCTAATAAATTTGGACCAACTTTTAGTTTTAATTTTTCTAAATAACATATTATGATTAGTTTAGTTAAAATGGACTTGTAGGAAAAATTTGAGAAAATTTCATAAACATATAAAAATTTGACTAATAAATGTTCATATGAATAACATTAAAGTTCTTAACATACTCATGTGTTCTTCACTTGGTTGATTGGTTTGATTTATAAATTTTATAAGTTTTAGCTATTTATTGTTTTTAAGTACTAGTTTAAATCACTTTAAAATAACTCGGATAAATTAGTATATAAAAATTTTAAGTCAGCAGATAAAATTTGAAACGAAAATAAATTGCTAAAGTATAAAAGGCCACGGCATTAGGGGTCTTTTTGGACCTAAAATGAATTTATCACTTTTTATTGTTATCACTTAAGTAACTTAATTAGTTAAAGTAATGATTTATTAATAAAAACAAAAAAAGAAATAAATAGACTAACCTATATAACCTCTTGACATTTCACTTTATTCTTAGTCAATTTTGGTCAAAATGAATTTATCACTTAGTCACTAAAATTGATTTGTAATTAGGATTATATTAGATTGTATATTGAGCAGATTAATAAAAAGAATCAACTAAACCGATAAAAACAAACGTTACACGTATTAAAATGAATATTGTCGAGTGTTACTACCTATGCTTAAAATTTGGAGATGGACGTGTGAACTATTTAAAATGAACTACGACACCCTCGCTAAAATTTGAAACCGCGTAAATATTAGTTAAAGCATATGACTAAGTAAAACCGAGTCCTCACTTTTGAAATATTACCTAAGAACATTAAATATAAAATGAACTTAACAACTTTGATTTAAGCATGTTTACAAATCACTAAATACAAAACGAACCTAACGACTTTAAAACTAAATATTTGTACTTAGGAAATAAAACATAGTTTATACTTAAATAAGATATCCTAAAGTATAAAAATACTAAGTATAAAAATACGAATAAAATACAAAGTGTAAAAATACATACGTATAAAAATACGTCTGAAATACTAATACTAAAATACGAATACGTATAAAAATACGATGAATAGTAAATACGGTGAATAGTAAATACGATGAATAGTAAATACGGTGAATAGTAAATACGGTGAATAGTAAAATAATGAATAGTAAATATTAAAATTTCACAAACAGGCTCAGAATAATTATTTAAGTTTTTTTTCTATGTATTATGTTATCTGAAGAACTGTTAGAAACTAAAATTTCATTATATAAAGTTTGACGATACATTTATGTTTTAGAAATAATTCATGTTACGATTAAATGAGGAATAAGAAATTGAGAAAGAGAATTGAATTACCTGAATAAAATACTTGGATTGTTCGCCATGTTGCGACTCTTGAAATTCGAAGTTAATGAGGTAGCCGTCTATGGGGACTTTAGCTCCCTCCCTGTGTTGCTAAAGGCGATCTAATATTTTTCTAGAGTATTATTTCGGTGCGGGATATACAACCTCAGGGATGGGGCATCATTGATATCTCCGTGAGCCCATACTACGGTAATTGGAAAATCCCAATTTGGCCAAGGGTACCCGTCTCTGGTGGTAGTCGAATTATTAGGTGAATACATATTTGAATAGCGAGTATGCTACGATCCTATCTATAGTGGTGTATGCATACATTAGACAAGGGATATGGCCGTCCTTACTACCTTAGATATCTTTAGCTTGTCAGTCACGTCCAAGTTATGTTGGCCCTGATGGCTATCGCGCGGATTATGTCTGCATGCTTCCGCCTTACTAACGAAGATGTAACACCCCGTGTTTTTATTAATACTAATTAATTATTTTAACAAAATTCTTAAATTAAAATTTATATAAATTAACTTTTATTCAATTACTTCAAAAACGCGGCTGAAAAATTTCGATTAAATAAACTTTTTCCAGTACATTTCTAATTAAACTTTCTGGATTTTATATTAACCTATATTATATTCTTATTTATAAAATACTTGTCAAACAAAATTTTCGATTCAATTGCTTTTATTAAAATTAATGTATATGCATTTCGTCTTAAAAATTATTATTAATGGAACGAAATATAATTTTATCAAAATATATCTTACAAGTAAACAAGCCGTTTGAAAGTATGTGAGACCGTAACACAATTTGTAACTGACAACTTTTATACATTCATATTTCGAACTATAAAATTTATAATATGAATAATGAAATTAAAATTTAAAACAAACAATTTAAAACATAATATATTTTATAAATTATTTAAGTTTTATAAATAAGAGTAAATGAAACGGAGCAAAACAAATCAAACAGACCCAACTATACTACCTCACATGTCGACATACTACTCTTATAGATATTTGTAGGAAGCCTCCTCAACACAAACCCTAACTCCCTCATTTTTTTTCACTGCCTCCTTCTTCTTCTCCTTCATCATCACCCTCTTTAACCCTCCTTTATTCTTATCCCTCCATTAAAACAAAACACAAGGAAATAATAATAATGATAATAATAATAATAATAAAACAACACAACAGCAGCAAAAACAACACGGCAACAACATACAACACCACAACAACAACAAACAACAACGACAATCTGCAACAACAACAATGGCGGTCAACAACAACAAGAACAACGGCGACAACAACCGCAGCAACCACCGTGGCTACCGTCGAGCCGCCACCACCGTCACCACGGTGCTCTGCTCTCTCTCTTCTCGGCCCTGCTCTCTTTTCCCTTCTCGCCTTCCCTGTTTTCGGCCACCATGGCCATGGTTGCCGGAGTTCCGACCACCATCACCGGAGCTCCCTGCTCCGTTCAACACCACCACCGTAGCTCCCCTGTTCTCCTCGAGCTTCCACTCTCTCCCCTGCTCTCCCCTGTTCTTTTCCCCTTTTTCGTGTCCCCTGCTTCTGGCTCGGTTTCGACTTCGGCCACCACCGTCACCGGAGTTCTGACCTTCGACAACCATGACCTGCACCACCCTTATTAGTGTCCATTTGGTGAGTCCCCTATTTACTTCAATTTTTCGATTTCAGTTCGTTTTCCGTTTCGATTTTATTTTGTCGATTAAGTAATTATCGACTTAATACTCACATCTTTTCCGGTCACTGCCACCTCGCCGGAGCTATCTCCGTCTCCCTCGCCGCCTCCTGCCGAGCTGCCCCCGCTGTTGTTTGACCACCATGGGTCAACACCACCGTGACAGTTATCACGGTGAGACTCCTTTGTTTTCAATCATTTTACATTTATTTAATCACGACATCTTTTTCCGATTTCGGTCCGTATTCAGTTTAGCTAGTAACTTGTTAACGATTCTTATACTCTTCTCTCTTTGTGCTATTGTTTGCGACGAATACAATGCCATTCGCGTGTTATCATTCGACTGGATCGCTTTTGATTTTGGGTCCATAAGGAAGCGGGTTAGTTTTGGGTCTCTTGGGTCGACAATATCGTGGATCCAGACGAGCTAAGGAAATTCGTACCGAGCTAACATAAGGTGCCCCCGCACACTAGTTTAATTTACGTATTTAGAATATATAATTTTTGTGTTCATGTGTTATATAAATGATTTATGTGATTTTGTGAATTTTGATTGTGTGTTAATTTGAATTATTATATGATGTTGAATTAAATTGTGAAATATGATATTTGTATTATTTTATGATAATATGTTTTAGGTGAAAAATGTGTTGTTAAATTATTGTTGAATTTATATAAAAATTTATCATGTTGAAATTATATGTTATGTGTAAATTGTTGATTATATTAATTATAAGTATCACAAGTATAATATGTGACTAAAATAGTATTAAAATTACTTAAGTAAATAAATTAAATTTAAATAAAATAATTATAGTTATGAAATATTTATCGTCACCAAAAGAATACAAGTCAAAGTATAACTAAAAATAAAGAATTTAATTTGAAGAAGTATTAAGTTTAAATTAGGGTTAAATAACTTTTGAATTAAAGCTCTTTTTAATATAAATTAAAAGTTACTCATATTAAATTTTCTAAAACAAATGGTTATATAAAAGTCATGTATCACATTTAATAAGACGATTACTTTATTAAAACTCTAAAGTTGATAATGAACTTAAAATATACTAAATAAGTATTTGGTTAAAATATCAAAAGGAATTAAAGAACTTGAAATTTAAAATAAACCTAAGTAAGCTATTATTGAATAGAGTTAAAAATTAGTATCACTAACAAGATTTTTGAAAATAAAATAAAGTTAGACGAAGTCTTTTAATTAAAAAGTAATTTAAGAACTAATGTCACAAATACAAATTAGGATAAAAATAAAGTGTCGAAAATTTACTAAGTATGAAAATGTAAGGGCCAAAAAGATTATCGAACCATATAAATAATTTGGTAAGTATTACATTTTATATGAAAAGATTAACTTAAAGCAAAGCTCACAAATTTAAACAATATCATTAAAATTAGGAATTTGTCTTAAAGTCGACAACTCACTAAATCATTGTAAGTCGTATAATAAAAATCAAACATATAAAATGTAAGACATTATAAAAAGACACAAATGATTTCATAAAAAGTAATAATGTAGAAAAGTTTCTAAGTTATAAAAATTTAAATTAGATTCTACGATCAAATTATCTTTTCACCTTAATCGAATAAGTAAAGAAAAATTATAATATGAAGTCGTATTAAGAAATTAAAAACCACCTAAAAGGAATTTAACTAAATGTCACTTAATCATATTTTATCAAGAACACTAAAATTTGTCGATTATCGTTTAAGTAATATTTTTACAACTTAAGCTAAATGGCATAACTACTAAATCACTAAGCACTTTACGATTTAAATAAAAGGAAGAACTAAATGTGAGTCATAATGAAATTCAATTATTTATAACACTAATCACTAATCTATTTTAAATTACTTAAAATTTAAAACGAAACTAAATTACTTAACTTAATTAAATAAAATACTTACACTTGAATGAAATAAATTAATTACTTGAACTTATTTAAGTTATTCGAAATAAATTATTTTTAAAGTAAACTAAGTAACGAGAATTAATATTTAAAAGAAAATAATGAATTGTAAAATAATGGATAGAGGAAATATTAAAAAGTTACGAACGGACTCAAAATAAATTATTTAAGTTTTCTATTTGTTATTGCTTATCTGAAGAATTGCTAGAACTAAAATTTTCATTATACAAGTTTGACGATACTGTTACTATGGACTGTCACCTGAATAATCGAGAACGAGAAAATGATAAAAGGAGTACTTGTTAAATACTCGGGTGTCTGTCATGTTGCGAATCTATTGTGCCATGGTTGGAAAGGTAGCCGCGTATGGGGACTCTTTCACTCTCAGTGCTGACTGAGGCGTTCTAATGACTCTCATAGTCTTTAGGCAAGCAGGCGTATACAACCCTTGAATGGGCATAATTGTTGCGTTTTGCGGTCCATACGAGGTAACGGAAAATGACCATCCCACCCGGGGACCTTGTCGTTAGGTATTAATCGTTTTGGTTAGGAAAAGCATACTCTCTCGGGTAGCGAGGACTGTGTCGTTTCTAAGTGAAAGTGTGTGCACACATAAGATAAGGGATTGAATCGTCCTTCTTACCTAGTGGTATACTAGCATTAAAGTCCGTTGATGTACCGCTGACCATTCTTGCGGTGCCTTGCTTTTGTAGGGTTTTGCATGCTTCCATCCTAACTTGTTGTGGTTCATAGGACAACGTATGATAGATTATCCATGTTGTATTGGATATTAGGTAGTTATCACGTACGCTACTTAGTGTTTGATCTGATGTACGAGTCTGAGGAGCTAGTGCACTTTGATAATTATCTATGAGAGTACACAAGCCGCTCTGTAGTCAAGACTCGCGAGTTATGTTACTATATGAATAATAGAAAAGGGTCGACTACCCCGAATATGATTGAGATGGTAATGATTTGTTGAGTATGATTGGTTATAAGTGTTACATGATATATTGTTTGGTTTATACTCGTGTTTGGATCATCATGATTTTCTTATGTGCTTTGCTTGCCTGTTTGCTATCTGTTTTATTTAATTATCATGTATGTTGCACATGTCTATAATTGCTGTACTACATGATTTATTGGATGCGTTTAAATTGTGTTGGGGGAGAAAACACTAATACGAGATGAACTGCAGGTACCCCGAGGGCTTATGTTTATCAAATGCTGGGGATGGTTTACCTTATTTTGTACTCCGTTGTTTTGGAGAGATTTGTAATAGAATATATACTCTGTTTTATCCTAAAACTCGTACTATGTATTTAGAGTTTTTTAATACGATAACAGCTGGTTTATAATATATAGACTTAATTAATTTTCCGCCTTAGTTTAATTAAAGTCACGAAAAACCAGGTTGTTACAGAAGATTCATTTGTTATCACATGTTGAATGTATTTCCTTGTCTGGTTCGATTGATTATTGTACGATGATTGGATTTTATGAGCATTGGATTACGACTTGCTGAGAATGATTATTTGAGAGTGTTGTATGATATGTGATTGGATATATACTCATGTTGAATCATTTTGATCTCTTTATGTGTTGTTACCTGTTTACTTGCTAATTGTTTTTACTTATTTATTATTCATTATTTATACTGCATATTGTTTTAGAATTGCTTGTGTCGAAAGAGTGTGCGGGAAAATGATGAGAGTTTAATGCAGGTACCCCGAGACCAACGCTATTGAATACTGGGGAGAATTTACCTTCTATATTTTGTACGCTTGAGAGGATGTAATCGAATTTATACTCTGTTATTCTAAACTCGTACTAGGTATTTAGAGTTTTATTACGATTAACAGCTGGTTTTGTAATATATAGACTTAATTAATTTTCCGCCTTAGTTTAATTAAAGTCACGAAAAACCAGGTTGTTACACTTTATTTAAATCGTAAAGTGCTTAGTGATTTAGTAGTTATACAATTTAGCTTAAGTTGTAAAAATATTACTTAAACGATAATCGACAAATTTTTGTATTCTTGATAAAATTTAAGTGACATTTAGTTAAATTTCTTTTAGGTGGTTTAATTTCTTATTACGACTTCATATTATAATTTTTCTTTACTTATTCGATTTAGGTAAAAAGATAATTTGATCGTAGAATCTTATTTAAATTTTTATAACTTGGAATCTTTTCTACATTATTTTTATGAATCATTTGTGTATTTTTATAATGTCTTACGTTTAATATGTTTAATTTTTATTATACGACTTACATCGATTTAGTGAGTTGTCGACTTTAAGATTAATTCTTATTTTTAAAGATATTGTTTAATTTTACGAGTTTTGCTTTAAGTTAATATTTTCATATAAGATGTTATACTTACTAAATTATTTATATGGTTCGATAATCTTTTTGGCCCTTATATTTTCATACTTAGTAAATTTTTGACACTTTATTTTTGTCCTAATTTATATTTGTGACGTTAGTTCTTAAATTACTTTTTAATTAAAAGACTTCTGCCTAACTTTATTTTATTTTCAAAAATCTTGTTAGTGATACTAATTTTTAGCTTTATTTGATAATAGTTTTACTTAGGATTATTATAAATTTCAAGTTCTTCATTTTATTATATTATTTTAACTAAATACTTATTTAGTATATTTTAAGTTCATTATCAACTTTAGAGTTTTAAATAAAGTAATCGTCTTAGTAAATGTGATATATGACTTTTATATAATCATTTATTTTAGAAAAATTAATATGAGTAACTTTTAAATTATATTAAAAATGAGCTTTACTTCAAAATTTATTTAACCCTAATTTAAACTTAATACTCTTCGAATTAAATTCTTCATTTTTAGTTATATTTTGACTTGTATTTTTTTTAGTGACGATAAATATTTCATAACTATAATTATTTTATTTAAATTTAATTTATTTACTTAAGTAATTTTAATAATATTTTAGTCACATATCATACTTTTGATACTTAAAATTAATATAATCAACAATTTACACATAACATATAATTTCAACATGATAAATTTTCATATAAATTCAACAATAATTTAACAAACACATTTTACACCTAAAACATATTATCACAAAAATCATATTTCACATTTCAATTCAACATTATATTATAACAAAAATAACACACAATCAAAATTCACAAATCACATAAATAATTTATATATCACATGAACACAAAAATTATATATTCTAAATACGTAAATTAAACTAGTGTGCGGGGGCACCTTATGTTAGCTCGGTACGAATTTCCTTAGCTCGTCTGGATCCATGATTTAGCCAACCCGAGACGCAAATCCAACCCGTTAACTCGTAGACCCAATTAGTAGTGAAGTTGAAGGAGAACAACAGCGACAAGACGTTTGACAGCAACATGTAATACAAGAGGTAAGAACGAGGAGTGAATTAGAGTCGGCGAAATTAATTGACGATAAAATTTATCGATAGAAAGCGGTTTAAAGAATGTTACTTACCGACGATTAGACCACTACGACAAGCGGAGAAGGGCCACGTGAGCAAGGCCACGGTGGTGACCATCGACGGCGACGATGGCCAGAATACGAGGAGAAGAGCAGGGGAGGCCGAGAAAGGGCCATGGTGGCAGAGCAGGGGCGGTTTCCGGCGAGCAAGGCAGCAAGGCCGACTTTGACAGCGAGCTGAATCACGAGAGAACTCCGGTGGTACTCCGGCGAACGCGGTGTAGCAGAGCACGGTGGTCAAAGTTGGAGCTCCGGCGAGGGCGATGAAAACAGGGAAAAAAAAACAGAGGAAAGAAAAGAGGAAGCTCGAGAGTGATAGGCGTGGTGGTGGTGTGCGTTTCCCGGTGGTCAGAGTACGGCTCCGGCGAAGAAAACGGAGGTAACATCCTCCATTAATGGAGGTCGAGAAGAAAAGCAGGGTGAAAGAGCAGAGGAGAACAAGGCTACGGTGGTGATGCTCGAGTTCGAGCTCGAACTTGCCATTAATGGCGGCTCACATGGTGGAGTTGGCAATGATGATTGATTGTCATCGTTTTTGTTGTTGACGTTGCATTTGTTGTTGTTGCCGTGTATTATTATTATTATTATTATTATTATTATTATTATTATTATTATTATTATTATTATTATTATTATTATTTGTGTTGCTTGCTGCTGTTGTCTTATTTTAATGAAAAAGGAGAAGGTTTATGAGGGAGAAAGAAATGAAACTCAAAATGAATGAAGAGGAAGAAAGGGTTAAGTAGGGAAGGTAAGTTGTGATGGCTAAGTTAAAAACAAAATATCAGAATGAGGAGGTGTATGTGTACCGACATAAGGAGGGTGTATTTGGGTCTGTTTTTCCGATTTGCTCTGTTTCATTCGCTCTTATTTATAAACTTTTAATTATTATTAAATATATTATACTTTAAATTATTTGTTTTAAATTTTAGTTTCATCTTTAATACTATAAAATTTATTGTTCGAAAATATAAAATGTATAAAAGTTGTCAGTTATAAGTTTTATTACGGTCTCGTAAAATTTCAAACAGTCTGCTTATTTGAAAGGTTACTTTCTATAAAAAGTAAATTTTATGAAAGTTATGATTTTTGAAATATAATCCAATTTTACAAAAATCTAATAGTGGTAACAAAAATAAAGTTTTAGTTTGACAGGTATTTTAGAAATAAAATTATGATACAAGTTAATATAAAGTTAAGAAAGTTTAATTAGAAATATCTTGAGAAATTTTATTCGAACGAAATTTTTCAGTCACGTTTTCAAAACAAATGAATAAAGTTTAAATTATATATGTTTTAATTTAATAATTTAATTAAATTAATTAATTACTGTTAATAAAAACACGGGGTGTTACAAGCCCGGCTTTTCGTGTCTTAATTAAACAAGGCGGAAAATTAATTAAGTACTTTATATATATAACAAAACCGGATGTTATCGTATTACAACTCAAAATACATAATCAGAGTTATAGATAAACAAGGTCATTAAATTACAATCTCTCGAAGTACAAAAAAAAAAAAAAAATGCAATCTCCCCATGCTCCTCGGTAATGATCTTGGGGTACCTAAAGTGAACCCGTATTAGCATTTTCAGTCCCGCACATAACCGTGATTGCTCATTGGCCATCATTAGGCTCATATCAAAAGCGCATAATAAATAGTACAACTTATAACGTATATGAATGTTGCAATTAGCAAATAATAACATTTCGCAAGTTACAATTCAAGTCATAATAAGCATGCGATTTAAAGCGATAAAACATATAGACATGATATACAATTATAAAACAATTAAAACATAATATTCAATTATAATGCAATTAACAAGTAAATTCATAATAACAATATCATAAGCATTCAAAAGAATTACGAGGCGATATCATATCGCAAATTATAAGACAAAGCTATATCATTCATATCATGCAGACTCGATCATTTCAGAAATTTGTGGTCTTTAGTTTTCAAAGATGTTGCGACTCACTTTCATTTAATCACAAAACACATACTGCTTACGAGCCTGACCACTGAGTAGACCTTTGTACTCTAGTCGTTTGTATCTCACTACCATAGTGCAGCGACTTACTCAACTCGTAAACCACGCCGAATACTATAGTACTTGCATCTCATCTTCTAATGTTCGAATTGATTCGAACTTCGCCATAATCCCGCTGATCTTTACATGTGGATAGATACCGTATCCGCACTTCTCCAAAAAACAAACCCGATGATGAAAAGGACTTTCATGCATGCTTTTAAAAGAGTCGAAACGGTACAAAAGTGTCTAAAACGTATTTAGTCATTCTTAACGTATTAATTTGAACTTGCATAATCATAAAAATGAATGTCACTCTTAGTCATTGTAAGCACAACACAGGAACGTCCCATTAAGCCGAGCCACAAAAAATAGCCCAACCAGCTACGAAAAGGCCCAAAATCACAAAAACGACCCAAAACGCACACTAACGCAACACGTAAAACGGGCCAAAGTGCGTCCCGTGTCACATTTTCACAAAACTAGACTCTACAAAACCGTAAAATAATATAACCTAATATTATTTTATTTCGAGCCAAAACAGAAAAACACGACAAAAACCGAAACACGAAAACCAAAATTCGGACCAAAACAAAAGACTTAGCCCATAAGTTAAATAACTCACAAAACATAATCATCACCCAATAATACGTCACTTAGCCAAAGGCGGCTTAAACAGCCCACCAAAACAAAAATAAAATCGCCTGTTTATTATCTTTTTGTTTCATACCAGCCGCCTTTTGATTTTTCTTAAAAAATCCAACCCAAACAAAATTAAAAACGCCTGTACACAGGCGATTTAATTTTGTGCACCCACAAAAACGAGCCTTTTCCTATAAATACCAACCCCCTTCATTCATTTCAAAATATCGGTTTTACAAAAACACATTAACACACTCACAAAATCCACTCAAAAATACCGTATTTTCACTTTCGAAAGGTAAACATTTTACCTACGTTCAGGGACGTTTTGAGACTCGGACAAAGGGGTTACATTAACCCCAACCCGATATTGGCATTAGCGAAGCCGTATTAAATATCTGATTTATAGTAATTCGGATTCATAATCCGTCTAAACCCCGCCAATATCGCATAAATAAACGACTCATTATCACTAAAGCAAACCGACGTCACTTTTATAATTATGCAAGTCCTCATTCATGCATTAAATAACGACTAGAATCACGGATCCAACACTAAATTGTACCGTTTCATAGAGTCTTTTAGCATGTCAAAACTGAGGGTTTTCACAAATTCTTAAAAAGTCAAATATGAGGTCGG
The DNA here is from genome assembly GCA_023091065.1 of Dianthus caryophyllus. Taxonomy (NCBI): domain Eukaryota; kingdom Viridiplantae; phylum Streptophyta; class Magnoliopsida; order Caryophyllales; family Caryophyllaceae; genus Dianthus; species Dianthus caryophyllus. The sequence continues at coordinate 25,805,825 of CM041526.1, read as the reverse complement.
AAAATAACGTTTATGGTAATAATTTAGTCAATAAATTATTATTTAACGTACATTTCCCATAGAAAAGTCATTATTTTGACGTTTTACATTATTTATGCATTTTAATCGAGTCATATATATTCGCACTTGTACGTAGCGTCATTTTAACCCAAATATCGAAATTAACTAAATGTTTTCAAATTAGTAGAGACTACTTTTACGTAGGCTTTTTGATTTCAGTTTTCAAAACACATTTTTGTCAAAACTTTTCGAAAAGTAACCTCACTCCGAATCCCTTCTCTGGTTTCAAACCTCAGATTGGTAGATATCGACGCATCTTGAAATCGAGACACTGTGTCTTATATTTTAAGACGCGTTGAATAGGTTCCAAATTCCTTTAATATTTGGTGGCGACTCAAAATACATTTCAAAAGGATTTTTACTTTTCTTTTTGACCACAAAACTCATGCAATGATCTCCCCATTTTTACAAAAACTTGCACTTTTTCCATGAGGCGCATTCGCTTTCCGCGCCAAGACGGCGAGGCGGCAAGGCGCAGGCGTCGATAGGTTTTCCCAAGAAATTTTCCCGGTACCTTCAGCTGGCGACTCCGCTGGGGGCGAGCATGATTTTTATTATTTTTGAAAAACTAGTTTTTCTTTTATTTTAAAAAACATAAAGAAGTGAAGCTTGAAACTTTGAAAACATTTACGCTTTCGATATTTGGGCAAAAATACGTTGAGTCGAATCCTGTTGATTTAAACCACACCCTTTGAGGAACGGCCTCAAGAATCCTCGCTTCATAAGCGAGGTAACTCGGACACACTGTTCTCTCACCCCTCCACGATTACAAGTACGGCATCCGCATAAACGATCGTGAACTACCAAACTCGAACGCCTAGGGTCTGGCTCTTGAATGCACACCTAAGACGTGTGTAGTCTTGCGGGTGCCCTACCAAACCGTTAAGGGAATGGCCGGAGGGAACCTTACCCTATAAGCCAAAAACCTGTGTTTATATGTACAAGTGTGAAGCTATAGTACCCTCACTATAGTCGTCTTTCAAAACCTTTTCATGCAAAAACGTTTCCTAGGCATTATACATTTAAAATACGTCCATTTTGAAAATTCATTTTTAAACTTTTTTTCAAAAAGGTCATACTTTAAAAAAACACGCCGTTAGGCTCTTTGACCTATAGTCATTTGAGTTTGATAAATAAAATGCCAGTGCATTTAAAACCGATCCAGGATAATCACTAGATCCCCGATCTTTTTCAAAACGTAAATGAATTATGCGACTGACGTATCGTCATAATACATTTATTGCAAAAATTTCATAGAGCAAAAACCCGAAAATGTCAATGCATTTCGGAGATTTTAAATGAAATTAGCTTTTAGTACGTTAGAATTAGCTCTAAGTCGAGTGACTTCTTAGTCATCCCGATTTAATCTTTTTCCCTCAAAAAACCAAAAACGCGGGCCCGTTCAGATGCGAACCCGTTGATTTAAATTCTGAATCAAGTGACCTATCGTCATTTTGATTTAATTCCCTGAGTCACACGTGAAAGGCGAACAAGTGATCGCCTTTTACCCAATTTTAACATCCTCAGATCGACTAGCCTATCGCTACTTCGCTTTGATCCTTTTTATCGTAACGATAAACCCCTAGCAACATAACGCTAAACTGGGTTAATCGGATTATGATCATAAAAACTTTCCTACCTCGAGATTAGGGACGTGTCAACATGCCCCTACCTCAAAAGCTTCCTGTGTCTTTTTAAGCTAAAAACACGAGTCGAGTCATGCACCCACTTTTTTTTTACTTCTTTGAATGCGATTTTTCGTTGAGTCTTTTCTTCCTTTTTAGAGTCACTAAAGGTTTGAAAACTTTGTCAGGTCCACTCATTGAAAAACCCTGGATACACAACAAACCACCCGTTGAACAAAACCTGGATACACGACGAACCAAGAACCGTCACTTAAACCCACCTCCGCCTCCAAAGAAGCGCGCCTACAACAGATCAAAACCAAAACTTGTCATGGCCTTTCAACACGATGAAGGTTTCGCCGGACCGCCACCACCTCCCCCAGAGGTAACTGCCGAGCAAGTCCGACAACTCAATGACAGAATAGCTAGCCTCACCGCAACAATTGAGCAAATGGCCATCATGCCAAAATTTGAGGCAGAGAAGAACGCCGCGCGCCTCGCCGAAGAATCCGAACGAAACGCAAAAAGGATTCGAGCCATGCAAGAACGCCTTACAAACTCCAGGGGTTACCCCATACACCAAGAAAATGAGCACATCCCAAAGAACGCCAGTCCATGCTACCAGGCGAGTTAGCACTCAACGATCTTCCCATTTTCAAAGGTCATGAAAGCCCGCCAGACATGTCAAAGCTTTCAAGGCTAAAATGGCCATCATAGGTGTCGAACCCCGCATGGGCCACATTATTCCGCGATTCGCCGGACGCACAACCCAGGGCATGGTTCTATGCTTTAGAGCCACACACAAAACCTGTAGTTTCGAGGACATAATCGGTGGCATTCGACGATAAAGACGTGGACAACAACGACATCCAAGTCTCGCTACGCACTTTGGAGGTCCCGACTCGTAAAGACAATGAAGGGTTTACCGAAAGTACCTAACACGTTGGAAGAAGCTCTCGTGCTCAAATACCTAACCGCCAAGGGACACCGATTTAATCACTAAATTCATCAACAACCTTACCCTGATACCAACAACACCTACAGACGGAAATTTCGACAATTTTCAACACTCAGCGTCGTCGGTGAACTCATTGAAGACGACCTCTGCAAAGAAAATAGGAATAAGAATACGGGTCGCGGATATCGAGGAAGCTCGTCTCAAGCCACTGCCAAAGTCGAGCCCATACACGCTATCAACGCACTGGGCGCACTAAAGGCACTGCCGATTTTTACAAAGACTCCCAAGGCTCGCCGCTCCACCAAAAGGTTAGGATACCTTTAGATGACAAGATCATCACCACAAAGGCCTCAGACTTCCAAGCCGCCCTCCAACCGCTAAAGCTCGAAGAAAACGCTGCCCAATCTACTAACGACCTAGGCAGTTTTAATTCAAGTATCTACACCTAGAGTATAGGGTCTAGCGTCCTTATGACGCCAAAATTTTCTTAACGGCAGGGTCACTAGGTTACATTACTAAAGTAGTAAACCTAATTGAAAAACTAGAGTCATTAAGGTTATCCAAAGCTCCCTCGTCTGAGCTATCTTCAAATGTAACTTCTTTTGATAACATTAATAACATGAAAGGTTTTGGTTATTCTTTGCCTCATTTAAAATCTACATATTCTAATGAATGCGATAATTTCAAACAAAATAACATTGCATTATATAGATACATTGCAAGCATTGTCTCAGAACCCGAACAGGACCCCATTATTGAAGACACAACAACCATCAACATAGGCACGCCTGAAGAACCTCGAGAACTATAGCTGGGGGCTTCTCTTAGGACAGAAGAAAGGACCACATATACCAAGCTCCTCACAGAATTCAAGGACGTCTTCGCATGGTCGTACAAAGACATGCTCGGCATCGACCGCAAGATAGCCGAACACCGCATCCCGATCAAGCTAGGCAGCAAACCGGTCAAGCAGAAACTCCGACGCATCAAGCCAGAATGGTCCCTCTTGGTCAAAGAAGAGATCGAAAAGCAACTACAAGCTGGATTCATCCGGGTCATTGAATACTCTGATTGGGTCTCCAACATGGTGCCGGTAATGAAGAAAAACGGCAAAATACGAGTATGTGCCGACTTCCGGGACCTAAACAAAGCCTGCCCAAAAGACGATTTCCTACTACCTCACATGGACATCCTAATCGACAACACAGCAGACCACGCCTTACTATCATTCATGGATGGATATGCAGGATACAACCAAATCAAAATGGCAGCAGATGACATGCCAAAAACCACTTTCGTAACCCCCTGGGGGACGTACTGCTACACAGTCATGCCATTTGGGCTCATAAATGCCGGCGCTACCAACCAACGCACTGCTACCACCTTGCTCCACGACATGATGCATAAGGAGGTCGAGGTATACGTCGACGACATGATCGTAAAATCAAAAGAAAGGGATGACCACGTCATAAACCTTCGGAAGTTCTTTAACTGAATCAAGCAGTATAAGATGCGATTAAACCCACAGAAATGCACCTTTGGGGTCATATCAGGCAAGTTGTTAGGCCACATAGTAAGCCAGCGCGGGATCGAAATAGACCCGACCAAAATCAAGGCAATAATGGGTATGAAACCGCCAAGCAACATCGACGTAATAGGAAAATCCACCCCATCGGAGCAGGAGGACACTGTTTCGTGCTAGTGACAATCGACTACTTTACAAAATGGGTAGAAGCAGTATCTTTTCGAACCCTCGGCTTCAAAGAAGTCGCCAAGTTCATCCAGACGAACATCATATGCCGATATGGCATACCCCATGAGTTCATCAGCGATCAAGGCTCGCACTTTCAGCGCGAGACAGAAGCTATACTCACAAAATACAATATACAGCATCACAAATCCTCACCCTATCGACCCCAAACCAATGGAGCCGTTGAAGCAGCAAACAAGACGGTCGTCACCATACTTGAGAAGATGATCGACAGTTGCAAAGATTGGCCCAACAAGATACCATATGCACTCTGGGGATACCGTACTACCATCCGAACCCCTACAGGCATGACCCTATTTCTCACCTACGGCATGGAAGCCGTCAACCAAAGGAAATAGAAATACAATCACTACGCATACTAATGGAAAGTAGCATCCCGTAGCGAGAATGGGCACGTGAATGAGCATTGCGAACAACTCATGCTCCTGGACGAACGCCGATCAGATTCCCCGAGTACCGCATTTAATGTACCAAGCCCGACTACAACGAGCATTCAACAAACGAGTTAAGCCACGAAACATTAAAGTAGGGTATCTCGTACTAAAGTCAGTTCGAGCACCACTTCCAGTCGATCCACGAAGAAAATTCAAGCCTAACTGGGCCGGACCCTACCTCGTCAAGGAAATCTTCACAGGCGGAGCAGTAAAACTAACCGACTTGGACGGTCAAGAGTTTAACCTCGCAACGAACCTCAACCAGCTCAAGAAATACTACCCTTAAAAATGCCTTGCAATGTATCTATAAAATGCGAAATTTTCTAAAAAACAACTCTTGGGCCGGCATGCCCCTAAACATGCATCCACCAAACACAACTTATGGGCCGCCATGCCCCTAAACATGCATCCATCAAACACAATTCATGGGCCGGCATGCCCCTAAACGTGCACATTCACCACAAAAAGCAAACACAACTCTTGGGCCGGTATGCCCCTAAACGTACATTCCCGAACTACGCCGGTTTGATTCCACTTTTCGTGGCTACGTAGGCAGCCTTGCAAAAAGCGCAACCGATATTCAACACAAAATGACGCGTCCAAAGCTTAAAAAAGTCAAGGACATAGTCACCACAAAACTCGCCTTATAACCTGAAGGGTTAAAAAGGGCGATATTCAACACAAAATGACACGTCTAAAGCTTAAAAAGGCCGAGGACATAGTCAACACAAAAATTCGCCTCTTGAAACCCAAAAGGTTGAAATAAGGCGACATTCAACACAAAAATGGCACGTCTAAAGCTTAAAAAGGCTGAGGATATAGTCATCACAAAATCGTTCCATAACCCAAAGGGTAAAAGGAACAACATTCAACAATAAACGACAAACCCAAAGCTTAAAAAGGTCGAGGGAATAGTCAATACAAAAAATTCCTAAAAACAAGAACCATACTTACATTCTAAACTTTGAAAAAAGAATTAGAGCCAAGGAATTTCACACAGAATAATAAGCAAAATGAGGCAAAGTCGTAAATAAAAAACCTGATTTTTATTAATCTTAAAAAGAACGGTTACATTTTGGATTTTTCAAAAGTAGGAGCATAACTACAACCTTAGAGATACACTAACAACACTACAATATATTACAATACTTATACAAATCCCGGCATGTACATTGGTTTAGGATAGACGTAATACGAACATAATAAAATACAACATAATATGAACATAATACTAACAACAACACAATAAAACAAACACTAGATTCCCTTAGCCACCAATAGCTCCAAACTCCTCGACCAATGGACAGACCCCTCCGCCAGGAAAGCGGAACACATGAAAACTTAGGTCCCAATAGTCGAGACAGACATCTAAGAACTCGGGCTCCATTTGAACCTGCCTTAGACCCATGAGTGCCCCGAAACCGCAATCTCTCAAGTCCTTCTCCTCCAGCCCCGACAAGGATGAACACCAACGACGCAAGTTCCCTTCAAAATTCGCCATAATTCGACAAACGTTCCGTAAATATTTTGAATATCTTTGGAATGCCGAGAATAGAACGTTGAAAGGATGAGTAAAATGAGTCAACCTAGCTCTCCTTTTATAGCCGAGCTTTGCCAAACAAAGTACAACACAAAAACATAGACGCTAGTGAACAGGCGATTTTCTTTTTGTTCCCTGACAAAATTATTCGATTTTCTTACAACTCTTACACACCTACGCCCTAAACCTTTAACTTATTACCCCTATTACCTGTTTACCGACCTCTTGGTCAACATTTACGGTCCCGTAGCGTCGTCTCGATTTGCGTAGTCGGCTCCCGTTTTTCAAATTTTCCACATTTACAAAACACGATAATCACACAAAAATTAAAAAAAAAAAAACACGATTTTCGCATTCACAATTTTCGTCTCAAAACGTCGTTTTAGCTCCCATTTTTTTTACAATGTCAAAAGCGTCTTTTTACGAGTCTAAAATACTTTTTAAACAGCATATTTCAAAACTCTGCATTTAGTTTAATCATAAATGAGTCAGTCTCAATCGAGACATGTATGTATGTTTTTACGACTAACGACTTTTTGCAGGTACGCTCGCAAATACGAAAGGATTTCAGGCCCAGCCACAACCTGACCACGCATTTTTCGAGACAAGACGAAATAACCATTGTTTAGGACGCCGTACGTAGAGCCTTTAGCCATAAGCAAAGCCCAAACAACCACTTATAAACACCTACAAAACACCAAAACCACAAATAGAAGCCCAAAGTACACAAATCAGATGCAAGCCCTAATACATAAGCCGTCAAATACAAATACTAATACACATAATACAAGTCCAAAATACATGTACCACGTACGAAGTCCTGAAAAACAAAACCGACAAGTCCAAGCCTCATCGTGGATCGTCACGACGCTCTAGGTCAGCACGCAAGGAATCGATCTCGGCACGATAACCTGCCACCTCCTGCTCACGCCCAGCTCATCAACCATCCCCATGGAAACCTCCGTCACAGCCTCGAGAGCTGCCAGACTCTCCATCCTGGGCACGACCCCACCGACCTCACCGGTCCTCACTGGTCCTCAACCTCGTCCTGAACCTTACCCTCGGCCCAATACACTTTCAACCCATTTCAAACACAATTTCAACTCAAACCACAAAAATAATATACCTCTTTGACAAGTCCCAACAAAAACGCGTAGCCTCCTCACGAGACGTTCATAAAAACCTCACTTTTTATGAGAAAAACCAAAAAGCGCGTAGCCTCCTCACGAGACGTTCATAAAAACCTAACTTTTTATGAGAAAAACCAAAAGCGCGTAGCCTCTTCAAGAGACGTTGATAAAAGCCTAACCACTTTTATAAAACCAAACCAAAAGCGCGTAGCCTCCTCACGAGACGTTCATAAAAACCTAGCCCTTTTTATGAGAAACACAAAAACACGTAGCCTCCTCACGAGACGTTCATAAAAACCTAACTTTTTATGAGAAAAACCAAAAGCGCGTATCCTCCTTTAAGAGACGTTCATAAAAGCCTAACCACTTTTATAAAACCAAACCAAAAGCGCGTAGCCTCCTTTAAGAGACGTTCATAAAAACCTAACTTTTTATGAGAAAAACCAGAAGCGCGTAGCCTCCTCAAGAGACGTTCATAAAAGCCTAACCACTTTTATAAAACCAAACCAAAAGCGCGTAGCCTCCTTTAAGAGACGTTCATAAAAGCCTAACCACTTTTATAAAACCAAACCAAAAGCGCGTAGCCTCCTTTAAGAGACGTTCATAAAAGCCTATCCACTTTTATAAAACCAAACCAAAAGCGCGTAGCCTCCTTTAAGAGACGTTCATGAAAGCCTAACCACTTTTATAAAACCAAACCAAAAGCGCGTAGCCTCCTCACGAGACGTTCATAAAAACCTAGCCCTTTTTATGAGAAACACAAAAACACGTAGCCTCCTCACGAGACGTTCATAAAAACCTAGCCCTTTTTATGAGAAACACAAAAACACGTAGCCTCCTCACGAGACGTTCATAAAAACCTAGCCCTTTTTATGAGAAACACAAAAACACGTAACCTCCTTATGAGACGTTCACAAAAAAACCTAATCCTTCACAAAAACGCCAACCATTCTTATAAACCAAGCCCAAAAACGCGTAACCTCTGCTACGAGACGTCCAGCGAAGAAGCACTGACGCTAAGCGCAGCAAGCCGCAAGCACAAGCAAGAAACGCAGCTAGAAGCGCAAGCAAAGCGCAAGCCGAGCGCGCGAGCGCAGCGGCGCAAGCGGCATAGCCAGGAGCGCAAGCCGCGCAAGGAAAGCACACGCAAGCCGCCAGCTGGGAGTACTAAAACCACTTGCAGGCTGACATGCCCTTAAACATGTAGGACCGTCATGCCCTTAAAAACATGTCGTCCTCCCCGCATTTCCCGGCGCTAAGTCCTCGTCTCTCCCATAAGACACATGCTTGGCGCCGCCAGGTAGTATCGAGACTGTAATGGTCCGGATACTATCTTTAAGTTTGACTAACGCTTTGTCCAAGCTCGATCAAGCTGGGGGCTCAGATACCCGTATCCGTACCCCCAAAAACAAACCCGATGATGAAAAGGACTTTCATGCATGCTTTTAAAAGAGTCGAAAGCGGTACAAAAGTGTCTAAAACGATTTAGTCATTCTTAACGTATTAATTTGAACTTGCATAATCATAAAATGAATGTCACTCTTAGTCATTGTAAGCACAACACAGAACGCCCCATTAAGCCGAGCCACAAAAATAGCCCAACCGGCTACAAAAGGCCCAAAATCACAAAACGACCCAAAACACACACTAACGCAACACGAAAGCGGGCCAAAGTGCGTCCGTGTCACATTTTCACAAAACTAGACTCTACAAAACCGTAAAATAATATAACCTAATATTATTTTATTTCGAGCCAAAACCGAAAAACACGACAAAAACCGAAACACGAAACCGAAATTCGGACCAAAACAAAAGACTTAGCCCATAAGTTAAATACCTCACAAAACATAATCATCACCCAATAATACGTCACTTTGCCAAAGGCGGCTTAAACAGTCCACCAAAACAAAAATAAAATCGCCTGTTAACAAAGCGATTAAAATCTTAATAGCCAAAGTGAGCAAAGCGATTATCTTTTGTTTCATACCAAATTACTTTTTGATTTTTCTTAAAAATTCAACCCAAACAAAATTAAAAACGCTGACACAAAGCGATTTAATTGTGCACCCACAAAACGAGCCTTTTCCTATAAATACCAACCCCTTCATTCATTTCAAAATATCGGTTTACAAAAACACATTAACACACTCACAAAATCCACTCAAAAATACCGCTCTTTTCACTTTCGAAAGGTAAACATTTTACCTACGCTCGGGACGCTGAGACTCGGACAAAGGGGTTACATTAACCCCAACCCGATATTGGCATTAGCGAAGCCGTATTCGTAATACGGTTGTAGTAATTCGGATTCATAATCCGTCTAAACCCCGCCAATATCGCATAAATAAACGACTCATTATCACTAAAGCAAACCGACGTCACTTTTATAATTATGCAAGTCCTCATTCATGCATTAAATAACGACTAGAATCACGGATCCAACACTAAATTGTACCGTTTCATAAAGTCTTTTAGCATGTCAAAACTGAGGGTTTTCACAAATTCTTAAAAAGTCAAATATGAGGTCGGAAAATAACGTTTATGGTAATAATTTAGTCAATAAATTATTATTTAACGTACATTTCCCATAGAAAAGTCATTATTTTGAAGTTTTACATTATTTATGCATTTTAATCGAGTCATATATATTCGCACTTGTACGTAGCGTCATTTTAGCCCAAATATCGAAATTAACTAAATGTTTTCAAATTAGTAGAGACTACTTTTACGTAGGCTTTTTGATTTCAGTTTTCAAAACACATTTTTGTCAAAACTTTTCGAAAAGTAACCTCACTCCAAATCCCTTCTCTGGTTTCAAACCTCAGATTGATAGATATCGACGCATCTTGAAATCTGAGACACTCGTGTCTTATATTTTAAGACGCGTTGAATAGGTTCCAAATTCCTTTAATATTTGGTGGCGACTCCGAAAATACATTTCGAAAAGGATTTTTTTACTTTTCTTTTTTGACCACAAAACTCATGCAATGATCTCCCCCATTTTTACAAAAACTTCGCACTTTTTCCTGCGAGGCGCATTCCGGACCCCCACGCCAAGACGGCGAGGCTGCGCAAGGCCAGGCGCCGATAGGTTTTCCCAGAAAAATTCCCGGTACCTTCAGTGACAAGAGTGAATGCAAGCGTCGCGCCCACTAAGAACGAAATGCGACAAGGAGACAGAACCGCATACAAGACCCAAATCCATAAGGCCGCGGGTGCCCTGATACCTCTAGTGAAATAGGGGAATTAACCCTAGTCTAATATGCATATTCTAAAATTCACTTTAAGAATGGGCTATGCTATTCATAGAGCACCTTAACTCTGAATAAAGCGACTACTTCCTAGAGACCGACCCAAAAGAGTTGGCATATTCATTATCTTGTACGGCTTAGGCAGTACGACTTAAGGCGTAAAGGCATGGGCAGGATGCTAAGCAATAAAGCTACAGGCTTAACCACACTAACCGGGATGACCAACGTCAGAGACCGAGAGAGTAGTATCCGTATCAAGACTATTTTAACCCCACTTCACTCACGATTGACGTTTTCATAACGGAGGCTCAAGCTTTTGACCTGTTATTTAACTTACTCGTAATTCATTATTTATTTGATATTTATTATCACATGTTACTAGACTCTCCTAGTCTCATCGTCAAACGTTTAAGTATTTTATTTGATTTCATATGGTCACATAACATATTCTTTTATTATTTGTAGTGTTGTTAATTATCAACGTTTTTAAGTTTCTATATTGATACGTTTATTAATCTGTCCAAATTTATTTAAGTGTTTTTCGAAACACTTTAAGTTATTTACTTATTCATTTTAGTTTTCAATACTTAGGTAAATTTTCAAATAGTTACCATATTTCAAATTTTGAAATTTGAAATATCGTTGAATTTTGAGACGTAACTTGCTTAACAAGTTTCGTGAATTTTTCACTATTAACGTCTCGGGATTTGAAAAGATAACTTGTTCAACAAGTTACCTCAAATTCTCCTTATAATGAGTTCTTAAACATTTGGGACGTTACTTGTTCAACAAGTTTCGTCCCGGATTACTATTCATTACGGTTACTATTCATCCGTCACTATTCACCTCAGTCACTATTCATCTATCACTATTCACCGGTCACTATTCATCGGTCACTATTCATGATTGAGCTTAGTCACTAAGTTACTAAATATCATGATATTTTTCTAAGTCAAAAATTGTAAACTTAGTCGTTAAGTAAATTTCTAGTTTCAAAGTCGTTAAGTTCAATTTGTAAAAAGTGATAAGCGATATTTATTTTAAAGTGATACTTAGTTAAATTGAGTCATCTATTTACTAAATTTAGCGATTTTCATTTTTAATAATAGTATCGTGGTTTGTTCATTTAGTCCGTATCGTCCAAGTCGAACAGTCCAGAATTATGCAAAGGCAGTAGCACACGATTTAATTCATTTTTATAACGGTTACACTTTTTAATCGGTTTACTATATTTCTTTTTATAACGAAATCGATTTATACAAAAATTCAATTCTAACAACTATTAAATTTTAGTGACTTAGTGATATTTTCATTTTGATTAAATTTGGTCCATTTTAATTGAAAATGCCGTGTGATATATGTATGTGTTATAATTCTTTTATTTCTTTTAAATTCTTAATTCAACTTATTAACTCCTAATTAAATTATTTTAACAATAAACTTGAAGGTACCGGGAAGAAACCTATCGACGCTCAAGGCGCTGTCTCAACATGGGCGCCGAAGCTTAATGCGCCTCGCAGGAAAAAGTGCGAAGTTTTGAGACAAATGGGGGAGATCATTGCATGAATTTGTGACCAAAAAGAAAAGTAGAAAATCCTTTTTGAAAGTGTATTTTCGGAGTCGCCACCAAATATTAAAGGAATTTGGGACCTATTCACCGCGTCTTGAAATACAAGACACGAGTGTCTCAGATTTCAAGGTGCGTCGATACCTATCTATCTGAGGTTTGAAACCAGAGAAGGGGTTCGGAGTGAGGTTACTTTTCGAAAGTTTTGACAAAGTGTATTTTGAAAACAGCAATCAAAAAGCCTACGTAAAAAGTAGTCTCTACTAATTTGAAAACATTTGCTTAATTTCGATATTTGGGCTAAAAGTTACGCTACGTACAAGTGCGAATAAGTATGACTCGATTAAAATGCATAAATAATGTAAATTGTCAAAATAATGACATATTGCTATAGGAAATGTACGTTAAATAATAATTTATTGGCTAAATTATTACTATAGACGTTATTTTCCAACCTCGTATTAGAATTTGTACAAAAACCCTCGCTTTGACATGCTAAAAGACTCTATGAAACGGTACAATTTAGTGTTGGATCCGTGATTCTAGTCGTTATTTAATGCATGAATGAGGACTTGCATAATTTATAAAAGTGACGTCGGTTTGCTTTAGTGATAATGAGTCGTTTATTTATGCGATATTGGCGGGGTTTAGACGGATTATGAATCCGAATTGCTACAACCGTATTACGAATTTAATACGGCCGCTTAGTGCCAATATCGGGTTTGGGGTTAATGTAACCCCATTATCCGAGTCTCAAACGTCCAAATTAGGTAAAATGTTTACCTTTCGAAAATGTAAAGACGGTATTTTTGAGTGGATTTTGTGAATAGTGTATATGTGTTAAAACCGGTGTGTTGAAAATGAATGAAGTGGGTTGGTATTTATAGAGGTTTGGTGGTTTTTGTGGGATAACAAAATTAAATCGCCTGTGCACTGGCGTTTAGTTTTGTTTGAGTTGGATATTTTTTAAGAAAAATCAAAAAGGCGGCTGGTATGAAACAAAATAATAATCGCCTGTTAACAGGCGATTAGAAATTTAAACGCCTGTCAACTGGCGATTGTTATTTTGTTTTGGTGGGCTGTTTATGCCGCCATTTGGTTAATGACGTATTATAGGGTAATGATGGTGTTTTGTGATGTAATTATCTTAGTGGTTAAGTCACTTTGTTTTGGTCCGAATTTCGGTTTTCGTGTTTCGGTTTTTGTCGTGTTTTTCGGTTTTGGTCTAAAATAAAATAATATTAGGTTATATTATTTTGTGGTTTTATAGAGCCTAGTTTTGTGAAAATGTGACACACGACTTTGGCCCGCTTTGAGTGTTGTGTTAGTGTGCGTTTTGGGTCGCTTTTGTAAGTTTGGGCCGTTTGTAGCTAGTCAATTTTTGTGGCTTGGCTTAATAAGACGTTCCTATATTGTGCTCGTGTTACGCTCATGATGACTAAAATTGACATTCATTTTCATGATTATGCAAATCCAAATTAATACGCTAAAATGACTAATACGTTTTAGACACTTTTATGCTGCTTTCGACTCTTTTAAAAGCATGCATGAAAGTCCTTTTCATCATCGGGTTTGTTTTTGGGGGTACGGATACGGTATCTACAGAGCCCCCGCTTGACCGAGCTTGGACAAAGCGTTAGTCAAACTTAAAGATAATATCCCACCATTACAGTCTCGATACTACCTGGCGGCGCTAAGCATGTGTCTTGTGGGAGAGACGAGGACTTAGCGTCGGGAAATGCGGGGAGGGACGACATGTTTTTAAGGACATGACGGTCCTACATGTTTAAGGGCATGTCAGCCTGCATGTGGCCTGAGTACTCCCAGCTGGCGCCTTGCTTGTGTTTCCGTTTGTGCTCCTTGCTTTGCTTGCGCTTCTGGCTTGCGCTCCTTTGCTTTGCTTGCGCTTCTGGCTTGCGCTGGTGGCTGTGCTTTGCTTGCGCTTCTGGATTGCGCTCCTGGCTGTGCTTTGCTTGCGCTTCTGGATTGCGCTCCTGGCTGTGCTTTGCTTGCGCTTCTGGCTTGCGCTCCTTGCTTTGCTTTCCTTGCTGGACGTCTCGTAGAAGAGGTTACGCGTTTTTTTTTTTTTTTTGGGGTTTGGTTTATAAGAGTGGTTTAGATTTTTGTGAACGTCTCGTAAGGAGGCTACGCGTTCTTCTGATAAAAAAGGGTTAGGTTTTTATGAACGTCTCGTGAGGAGGTTACGTGTTCTTGTATTTCTCATAAAAAGGGTTAGGTTTTTATGAACGTCTCTTAAGGAGGCTACGCGTTTTCGTATTTTAACGTCTCGTAAGGAGGCTACGTGTTTTTGGTTTCTCATAAAAAGGGTTAGGTTTTTATGAACGTCTCGTGAGGAGGTTACGTGTTTTTGAATTTTTAACGTCTCGTAAGGAGGCTACGCGTTTTTGGTTTCTCATAAAAAGGGTTAGGTTTTTATGAACGTCTCGTGAGGAGGTTACGTGTTTTTGAATTTTTTAACGTCTCGTAAGGAGGCTACGCGTTTTTGGTTTCTCATAAAAAGGGTTAGGTTTTTATGAACGTCTCGTGAGGAGGTTACGTGTTTTTGAATTTTTTAACGTCTCGTAAGGAGGCTACGCGTTTTTGGTTTCTCATAAAAAGGGTTAGGTTTTTATGAACGTCTCGTGAGGAGGTTACGTGTTTTTGAATTTTTAACGTCTCGTAAGGAGGCTACGCGTTTTTGGTTTCTCATAAAAAGGGTTAGGTTTTTATGAACGTCTCTTAAGGAGGCTACGCGTTTTTGTATTTCTCATAAAAGGTTAGGTTTTTATGAACGTCTCGTGAGGAGGCTACATGTTTTTGGTTTCTCATAAAAAGGGCTAGGTTTTTATGAACGTCTCGTGAGGAGGCTACGCGTTTTTGTATTTCTCATAAAAGGTTAGGTTTTTATGAACGTCTCGTGAGGAGGCTACGTGTTTTTGGTTTCTCATAAAAAGGGCTAGGTTTTTATGAACGTCTCGTGAGGAGGCTACGTGTTTTTGTATTTCTCATAAAAGGTTAGGTTTTTATGAACGTCTCGTGAGGAGGCTACGTGTTTTGTTGGTTGGGTTGAAATCGTGTTTAAAAATGGGTTGGAAGGTGTATTGGGCCGAGGAAATGGCCCAAAACCAAACAGAAACCCATGAAACAAAAATAAAATCGCCAGTAAACTGGCGATTTTGTTTTTGTTTTGTGAATTTGTATAAAAATCGGGGAAGAGAGGGGAGTCTTATTCATTTCATCCGAAATTAAAAAACAAAATCGAAACCCTCTAAAACTCGTCTTGGCGATTTTCTTGATCAAAAATCGATTTTTCGACTCCTACAATTCATCATGGACCAAGGTACGTATCCAACTCGCATGGTTTTTCGGGTTTTGAAGTTTGTTTGAGTCGGTTTTAACTCGAAATACCGTTTTCTAGGGTTTGGGTCGAAAATGTCGGTTTGATTCGAGTTTAGCTCTCGTCCTTGCTTGAAAACGTTAGCCATGGTTGGTATTGTGCTTGCATTGCTTGTCTTCTTTGTCGTTGTGTGAAACCCTGGCTTGTGGTCTCGATTTTAAACGTTTTGACTCGGAGGGCATTTTGGTCATTTTTGAAAACGTCTCGAAAATGGCTCAAAACTCCAGTGTAGCTTACCCATTAGTAGTATAACGTGTTGGTGAGTTTGGTTTCTTGAAATTCATGCGAAAAACGGTTCGTTTGGGGTGAAACCGTATGAAAGGGGGTTAAGTCGGGGCTTGTGCTCTGTTTTTGTAGCGTAAGGCGATCCCGAGTGGGTTGGTTATTTTGAAAGTGTTGTAGTATGCCTGTGTGGAGGTTTGGGTGGCTTGTGTGCGAAGAACGGCTCGAAAAAACGTCATTTTCGTGCGTTTTGGTATAGGGGCCGATTTTGGTCGAAATTTTTCTGAAACTTGCCCGAATTCTCAGATTGTGTTTTCATGGCTAGTATGGTACACTTTTGGTCTTGTTTTGCAGAAATGCGTTGTTTAGAGGTGTTTTGGAGCGTTTTTGTAGTTTAGGCTAGGTTTCCAAAGTCGCTTTTCCTCGCTGCGTGCCAGATTAATGGAATGTATGGTAATGTATGTTGTCTGTGTTGGCTAGGGGGTTGTTTTGTGAGAAGTGGGGGCTTTTTGGGTTGAGTTATGGACGAAAAGGCCGTTCTTGTAGTTTGGAGGTGTTTTGTAAAAGCTATTCACCGAGGTGTTAGGGACATCGTTTTGCATGAAATTTTTGCATAAGCTTATTGTGATTTATGGGTTGGAGTGCAGTGTCGCCAGATATGGGTTTCGGCTTTACGTAGCGTTTTCCCTTTTACGCTATTTTTGGGTTAAAAGGCACCTTTCTTGTTTTGGCCAATTCTCTGCTTGCTTTGCGGCGTGCTTGCTCTTAACTTGATCGAGTAGGACGATATATCGTATCGCCTCATGGATTTTGGTTTCTGTATACGCTCCGTTTGGCCTTATCATCAAAAATGGGCCTATGGCTTGCTTTCTTTGCTTTGTCTTGATCTTTCTAGAATGATTTCTTTGTTCTTGGATTTTACGAGTATGTCTTTGAATCTTGTGCAGGTGATCCTACGCCTCCAGCGCCTACTTCCAGTGACATGGATCGGGTATTGGCTGGAGTTGACTTTACTGTTCTTGGGGGCGAGCATACTCCTACTTCAGGTATGCCGGCGCCCTTGGAGGTTTCCGACGGTCCGCCTCGATCGGATGTCTTTGAGAGCCTTTGCTCGCGCCCTTGGGCTTTACGACGCCAGGGAGTGAGTTCCGACCGCCGCGAGTCTCCTGCCTTTTTCGCTAGTGGTCTTGCGGTCTTTGTCGGTCGTCGTCTGGGCCTTCTGCGAGTGGCTTTGGACATGGTGCTGTTCCTGGTGGTCTGGCCGTCCCGGGTTAGTCTTGCGGGTCGTGGCGTTCTTCTTAAGTCGCCGCTTTTCGGCTAATGTGATGCGTGAGAGGCCGTCGTTGGCGGACGCGGTCTTACGGTGGTCTGGCGGTGGCGAAATTTGCCCAGGTCGTCGAGGTCTCCTGCTGGTGGTCGAGGTCAGGCCCAGGGTGTCCTCTCAGAGTCTTTGCAGGGGCGTGGACGTGGCGCTGCTGTGGAGACGTCTGAGGCTCCTGGGGGAGGCCGTGGTGGAGGTCGGAGTGTAGCTGCAGGGTCTTCGCAGGGACGTGGCCACGGCGTTGCTTCAGAGGCGCCTGCGGCTCCTGGAGGGGGCCAGGTTAGAGGCCGTGGTCGCGGTCGGAGGAACCCGAGGCCGAAGAAGCGCAAGGTGGATGTGGCTCGCGAGGCGCAGCAGTCGGCACGCCGAGCCTCGTGTCGCAGAGGCGTGGACCGGGATGAGGCCGAGGTCGCCGGTGTTGCTGAGGAGGTCGAGCAGGGGAGCTCTCGCGAGGTCCCGCGAGGCGTGGTCGTGCTCGGGTCCGGAGCCGCACGAGGATCCTTCGAAGCCGGAGGAGTCTTCGAGCGACGGCGAGTGGTTTCGACGAGACTGCGGGCGCAGGCCACCGCCGAGGCCGAGATTCTTTGAGGCCGCCGCCAGCCGCCGCCAGCCAGCCGCCGACGCCGCCAGTTGCCGCCAGCATCGCGCGGCCGCCAGGGTCGGGTCGTTCAGGCCAGGCTCAGTGAGCGTGTTCAGGATGAGGCCGAGGCCGAGGCGCAGGCCGAGGCCGAGGCCGAGTGGTCATGCCCAGGATGCAAGCGCGGCAGCCTCGAGGCCGCAACGGAGGTTTTCATGGGGATGGTCGATGAGTGGCGCGAGGCCTGACTACCCTCACGGTCTCGCCAGGGTCGCAGTGGCCTTGGGTGGGATGGCGTGACCCTGGTTTAGAGTCCTCGAGCACTTGTCGATCCGAGTGAAGGTCGGCTTTCAGTTAGGCTCGATGAGGACTTTCTGCAGGTTCGGACGGCGTTTGGCGTCTTTGAGGGTAGGCTCGCGAGGAGCGGGATATAGTGCTTGGGACAGCTTTTGGTCCCCTGGTGCAGAAGTGGAGGGAGGTGCGGGGCAAGCGGGTGAACTCGCGCCTCACTGTACTTCGGGCGTTGTTGGATAGGTTTTGGGATACGACCAACACCTTCCACATGCCTGGTTACGAGGTTGGCGTGACTCCTTCTTCGTGGGCAGTTGTCACGGGGCTGCCTCATGGCGAGGGCGTACTTGACTGGGGGCGTGAGCGACCTCCTATCGATAGTCCACGCGTCGTGCGGTTGATTGGTGACGGGGTTAAGTGCGGGAAGGACGAGGAGCACACGTTTCAGCCTCGTACCATATGGTTTGCTGACTTCTTCGAGGGGAGGAGGAAGAAGAAGGGGTCTACTCGAGCGAGCGCTGAGCAGAGGGCCCGGTTGTGGTTGTGGTGGTTTCTGACGGCCACCCACTTTGGCGATAAGGGGGAGCGGGCCTCGGCGAATCTTTGATAAGCTGTCGGATTTGTCACGTCTAGGTGACTTTGGTAGATCGGCTCGCTCTGGGCCTGGCTGATCAGTTACCTGAGGGACGCAGATGCGCCCGATCGGATAGACGAGGATACGGGTGTGTCGCTTGTGGGCCCTGGTCTTCTGATGGAGGTAAGGTTCGATTTTTGTAGTTTTTTGTTGTCTTGTCTCTGTTTTTCTTCTGTAACGTGTGTTCTGTTTGCTTGTAGGCTTGGTGCTATGCTCACTTCCCCTCTCTGCTCCCGGACACGTTCCAGGTGTCGGCTACATACCCGGCTTTCCATGCGTCTGGCGACAATGGATCGGAGGGGTATTGGCCTGAACTATGACGCGGCTCGTGTACGCTTCAACGGGATGACGATGGATAAGGTAAGGGTGATTGTGTTTTGTACTTTGGTCTTTTGTAGCTTGTTTTTGGGTTTGTGTTTGTTTTTGTGGTTTACAATTTGGTTTTGTTTTGTAGTTCGTTCGCGACCCCTGGAGTAAGTTTACCGGCGTCCCTCCTACGATTGCAGCTCGCTTCGGTCCCCTTGACGGACGGCGGCTGTACATCGAGACCCAGTACGGCTCGTACTGGTACTTGGGTGAGCGTCTGTCTGCGCAGACGGGTCGCGGCGGCTTCATCGTACCTGCTCCTCCGCCCTCGGTTTTGTTCGTGGAGACGCCCGACGCTAATGAGCGTCGTGACGTGTATCACGAGGGCGAGTCCGACTCCTTGTTGCGGCGGGATGAGGATTACGTGACCTGGGCACAGCATGCCCTTGCTGACGCTGTGATTGAGGTATGCTTGTTTGTCCCTTTTGCTTGTATGTGTTTTGGTTTTAGGAAGCAAAAATTTACCCTATTTTTGTTTTGTAGCGACGTGATCCTGATCTTGAGTTCCAGCCTCCCCCGTTCGTTGAGGACTCGCCGGGTTGTTCACGGTGGTCGCTCTCGTTCGATCGTCTTTGCCGCTTGCTGTCCGTGGTCACCGATGCGGGCCTTGAGTTTTGGGATCCGCGCGTGAAGAAGGTATTAACCCTCTTCCTTGTACAGCATGAGTATTATGTAGATAGCCCCCAGTTTGAATTAGATTTTATCGTAAAATCATTATTCAAACTCTGTTGAAGCAGGTTGTTGATTATAGCCCCCAGTTTGAGTAAGATTTTAGTGTAAAATCATTAGTCAAACTCTGTTGAAGCAGGTTTTTGATTATAGCCCCTAGTTTGAGTAAGATTTTAGTGTAAAATCATTAGTCAAACTCTGTTGAAGCAGGTTTTTGAGTGTAGCCCCCAGATTGGAAAGCTAAAAGTATTCCTCGTTTTGTGGCAGGTGACAGCTGAGGGCCATAGGAGGCTGTGGCGGGCGGCAAACCGGTGGCGTGCGGTCGTGAACGAGAAAGTTGTTGACGCTTGCAGGGCGCAGAGAGACTATGAGGCGCGACTTGAGTTAGCCAGGTCGGGTGAGGAGGGTCTGAGATCATTGCCGTCGAAATGGAGGCTGCGCGTCTTGCCGAGGAGTTAGCGAAGGTCCCGAGCTAGAGGGTCGGTCTGTGAGGAGCTGGATAAGGCACGTGCTGAGATTGATTCCCTGCGTGCTGTCTTGCAGCGTCGTGACCAGTCGTAGTAGGCTTGGACTTGTGTATATTGGACTTGTATTAGGAGTATTAGTATTTGTTTTGTGTGGTTGGTTTTTGGATTTGTGTATGGTTGATTTTTTTTGGTTTTGTGGGTGTTTATGGTTTTTATTTGGTTATTTTGTCTTGTTGCGAAAAGGCATTACTGCGTCAGTGGATCACGAAATCCTTGCGTGTTGCTTCGAGCGTGCACTGCAAAACATTGTTAGTCGTAAAAGCATATATATACGTCTCGATTGAGACTGACTCGCTAATGACTAAATTAAATGTGAAATGAAGAGTTTTTTTGAAAAATGCTGGTTTTGAAAATATTCTAGACTCGTGAAAAAGACGTTTTTGACATAGCAAAAAAAAAATTTGAGCTAAGACGACGTTTTGAGACGAAAATTGTGAATGCGAAAATCATATTTTGTGTTGTGTTTCATTTTTGTGTGATTATCGTGTTTTGTGAAAATGAAAAATACGAAAGACGGGAGTCAATCACGCAAATCGAGACGACGCGACGGGACCGTATATGTCGACTAGGAGGTCGGTAAAAATAGTGTAGGGGTAATAAGTTAAATTTTTTAGGGTATAGGTGTGTAAGAAGTGTAAGAAATCGAATAATTTTGTCAGGAGGAAAAAGAAAATCGCCTGTAAACAGGCGATTTCATTTTTAATCGCCTGTTTACAGGCGATTAGTTTTTTGTTTTGTGAGTTTTGTGTAATTTATTTTAATCGCTTATTCACTAGCGTTTAAGTTTTTGTGTTGTATTTCGTTTTGCAAATCTCGGCTATAAAAAGAGGGGTAAGTTAGTTCATTTCACTCATCCTCTCGTCTTCTATTCTCGATTTTCCAAGAATATTCAGAATATTTACGGAACATTCGTCGAGTTATGGAGAATTTTGAAGGAAACTTGCGCCGTTGGTGTGCGTCCTTATCGGGTGTCGAGAAGAAGCTCTTGAAAGATTGCGGAGTTGGCGTATTTCGTGGGCTAAGGCAGGTTCGAATGGAGTACGAGTTCCTGGACGCTTGTCTTGAGTATTGGGATCCAAGCCTTCATGTGTTCCGCTTTCCTTGCGGAGAGGTTTGTCCGTTGGTCGAGGAGTTTGGAGCCATTGGCGGGTGGACGCGGATTGGCCTGCCTCAGATGTGTCGAGCAGGAACTTGACTCCAAGAGGCAGGTTCAGAATTATCTCCAGATGACCCGTGATGAGGTGGAAGAGTTATTTGTTGGGAACTGTATCAACCTCTATCGTTTGTGTCAATGGTTTAGGAATAATGCAAACGGGCATATCTCTCTGCGTGGCTAGGAGAAGGGCTTTGGCTTTTTGCTTGGTTCATTGCTATATGTTCCCTGACTCTATGCGAGGGGTTGTTGGGAGATCCGCGTTTAATTCTTTGTTGTGGAGCGGATGGAAATAGGTTGCAATCCTTCTTTAATTACGCGAGACGATCCTTGGATTAGACGGCCAGGGCATGTAATAGGGAACATGCGTGCACGGGGTGTCCATTGATCCTCCAGTGTGGTGATGGAGCGTCTAAGTGTGTTGAACGACCTTGGCTTCGATGGCGAATATGTAGCAGGAGGCGTTACCAATCGTTACATGCGATGGTCGGGTCCAGACGAGCGCCCTAATGACTATTTCCCCGAGTTTGTGAGGTCATGTGCCATCCGTTGGTCGGTATCCTGGTGGGGAGTGGTCAGTGTGACGGCGAGCGCAGTAGGTGATGGCCCCTCTGGGGTCCTATTGTGTGGGTTCGAGATGGGGGTTTACATCCATCCCCTGCGGGTGAGGCGACAGATAGGGTATGCACAGTTCATTCCTGGCCAGGACACGAAGGTACAAGACATGGTTGCGTTAAATAACCAGGTGACCGACGAGTGGGTCAGTGGTTGGATCATGCGTCCTAAGTGGCTTGTGGCTGGTACTCCTGGGACGATCCGGGTGTCGAGGGCTTACTCCAAATGGACCGTTGCTGAAAGTGCTGTGGAGAGGGCTCGTCTCCGTGCCATAGAGCTTAACGAGCCTCCGCCGACGTCCGCCTACGACCCGATCCGCTTTGGACGCAATAGTGGTAGGGGTGGCGCTTCGAGCTCGGTGCCTCTCTCGGCGGCTGAATGCGTGTTCGGTCGTCGCCGTATTCCAGGGCCCGGTGGTCCGGATCGTCATGGTAATGTTGGGGGTCGCCGTAGGGGTTGAGGGTTGGTGCTCCCCTATTCAGCTGGAAGGTTTTGAGTCTGCTTCGGAGAATAACCTGGTTTTAGTTTATGTGTGCTTTGTTAGTATTATGTTCATATTATGTTGTATTATGTAATATATTACATATCCTAAACCCGATGTACATGCCGGGACTCGTATTGTAATATATAGTGTTTGTTAGTGTATTTCTAAGGTCGTAGTTATGCTCCTATGTTTGAAAAATCCAAAATGTAACCGTTCTTTTTAAGATTAATAAAAATCAGGTTTTTATTTACGACTCTGCCTCATTTTGCTTGTTATTTTGTGTGAAATTCCTTGGCTCTAATCTTTTTTCAAAGGTTTAGAATGCAAGCATGGTTTTTGTTTTTTAGGAATTTTTTTGTGTTGACTATTCCCTCGACTTTTTTAAGCTTTGGGTTTGTCGTTTTGTGTTGAATGTCGTTCTTTTCACCCTTAGGTTAAAAGACGAATTTTTGTGTTGACTATGCCCTTGGCCTTTTTAAGCTTCAGACGCGTCATTTTTGTGTTGAATATCGCCTTATGTTAACCTATTAGGTTATGAGACGGTTTTTTGTGTTGACTATATCCTCAGCCTTTTTAAGCTTTGGACGCGTCATTTTTGTGTTGAATATCGGTTGTGCTTTTTACAAAGCTGCCTACGTATCCACGAAAAGTGGAATCAAACCGGCGTAGTTCGAGAATGTATGTTTAAGGGCATACCGGCCCATGAGTTGTGTTTGCTTTTTTGTGGTGAATGTGCACGTTTAGGGGCATGCCGGCCCATGAATTGTGTTTGCTTATGGAATGTGCACGTTTAAGGGCATGCCGGCCCATGAGCATGTTTAAGGACCTGCCGGTCCATGAGCATGTTTAAGGACCTGCCGGTCCATGAATTGTGTTTTTAGAGAAATTTTACATTCTATAGATACATTGCAAGGCATTTTTAAGGGTAGTACTTCTTGAGCTGGTCGAGGTTCGTTGCTAGGTTAAACTCTTGACCGTCCAAGTCGGTTAGTTTTACTGCTCCGCCTGTGAAGACTTCCTTGACGAGGTAAGCTCCAGCCCAGTTAGGCTTGAATTTTCCTCGTGGGTCGATTGGAAGTGGTGCTGGGACTGACTTTAGTACGAGATCACCTACTTTTATGTGTCGTGGCTTAACTCGCTTGTTGAATGCTCGTTGTAGTCGGGCTTGGTACATTCGTACGGTGCTCAGGGAATGCAGTCGGCGTTCATCCAGGAGCATGAGTTGTTCGTATCGTTCACGGGCCCATTCTGCTTCCGGGATGCTACTTTCCATTAGTATGCGTAGAGATTGTATTTCTATTTCCACTGGTTGGACGGCTTCCATGCCGTAGGTGAGGAAATAGGGGGTCATGCCTGTAGGGGTTCGGATGGTAGTACGGTATCCCCAGAGTGCATATGGTATCTTGTTGGGCCAATCTTTGCAACTGTCGATCATTTTCTCGAGTATGGTGACGACGGTCTTGTTTGTCGCTTCAACCAGCTCCATTGGTTTGGGGACGATAGGGCGAGGATTTGTGATGTTGGATGTTGTATTTTGTGAGTATAGCTTCCGTCTCGCGCTGAAAGTGCGAGCCTTGATCGCTGATGAACTCATGGGGTATGCCATATCGGCATAGGATGTTTGTCTGTATGAACTTGGCGACTTCTTTGGAGCCGAGGGGCCGGAAAAGAGCCGCTTCTACCCATTTAGTGAAGTAGTCGATGGCCACCAAGATCTGGCGATGACCTCCCGCTCCGATGGGGTGGACTTTTCCTATCACGCCGATGCCCAGGTTGAAAGGGCGAGTGAGGTTAGGTATAGTGGTGAAGGTGGTACATGTTGGGCGTTCTTTGAAAATTTGGCGGTTAATGGCGGTGCTTGACGTATTGGATCTGATCTGCTTCCATGGTCGCCCAATACCATCCTAGCCGTAGAATCTGCTTGCGAGTGCTCGAGCGTTCATGTGGGTCCGTGATTCGCCATCGTGGACTCGCGTGATGATTTCCGCCTCTTCAGTAGTCGACACATATGGCGGTGTCCTTGTGGTGTCTTCTTGAGTAATTGTCCCATCTCTAGCACAAATTGGGAAGCTAGGGCCTGATAGCCCTCTCGTCCGCGTTTATCGATTGTCGGGTGGGTAAGTGTCGTCTGTCTTGTAGTTGATTATGGCTTGATACCACGGCTGCATGCGCTCGGCCGTCCAGGTCAATGGTATGGATGTATGCTGGTTCGTCACGTCTTTCGACGATGATGGGTAGTAATTTCATGTCTGGCGGCATGTTGAGGTGGGATGAGAGTTTTGACGGTCGTCAAGAACCGGTTTCTTCCTCGGGAGGTGATAGAACTCAATGCAACCGAAGTTGGCTAGGAGTTTTTGTACTTTTGCTTGGTATTTGGTGAGGTTTCGCTCATGATCTTCCATGCCCCCGCTACTTGATTTATGATGAGGAATGAATCTCCATGTACCCGTAGGTTCTTTATCTTGAGAGTGATGGCTGCCTGCAGGCCATAAATGCAGGCCTCGTACTCCGCGGCGTTGTTCGTGACACTGAAGTCGAGCTTGATTGAGAGTGGAGTATGATCGCCGTTTGGGGATATTAGGAGTATTCCGACTCCATAGCCGCGGTAGTTTGGCGCTCCGTCGAAGTATAATTGCCAGTACTCCCTTTCTATGGCGAAGATCCCATCGTCCGGAAATGACATTGTATCGATCATGGGTTGTTCGATGATTGCGTTTTCTGCGAGGAAGTCCGAAACCGCTCTTCCTTTGATTACTTTCAGAGGGAGGTACTTGAGTTCGTACTCGGCGAGAAGCAGAGTCCACCTGGCCATACGTCCGTTCAGGACTGGTTTTTCAAATAGGTATTTGAGGGGGTCCATTAGGGAGTAGACTCTTGTCGTGCTAGTGAGTAGGTAGTGTCAGAGCTTTATGGTTGCCCGGACGGTGAGAGGCGACTTTTCTCGATCGTTCATACCGAGTTCGTAGTCGTGAAACCTTTTGCTAATGTAGTAGATGGCCCGTTCTTCGTTGTTGACTTCTTGGCGAGCATGGCACCCATGGCGTTTGGGCGTAGTCGTCAAGTATAGCGGCGATGGCAAGTCCTTTGTGGGGGTACCGAGCGGGTGGATTTGTAAGTAAGCTCTTGACTTTGTCGAACGCTTGTTGGCGCCATCGTCCCACTGTATGCTCTTCCTTCTTCAATTTTTTGAAGATTGGCTCGCAAATCATGGTAAGCTTGGCGATGAACCGAGATATATTGGACTTGTCCCAAGAAACTCCTTATTTCGCCGATGTTGCTCGGTGTCTTCATGCTCATTATTGCTTTGATTTTGGTCGGTCTGCCCATTGATCCTCGGCCGCTTACTATGTAGCCCAAAGAACTTGCCTGATGTGACCCCGAAGGTGCATTTCTGTGGGTTTAATCGCATCTTATACTGCCTGATTCGGGTGAAGAATTTCCGAAGGTTTGTGATGTGGTCATCCCTTTCTTTTGACTTTACGATCATGTCGTCGACGTATACCTCAACCTCCTTATGCATCATGTCGTGGAGCAAGGTGGTGGCAGTGCGTTGGTAGGTGGCGCCGGCATTTATGAGCCCAAATGGCATGACTGTGTAGCAGTATGTTCCCCAAGGGGTTACAAAAGTGGTTTTTGGCATGTCGTCTGCTGCCATTTTGATTTGGTTGTATCCTGCATACCCATCCATGAATGACAGTAAGGCGTGATCTGCTGTGTTATCGATTAGGATATCCATGTGAGGTAGTGGGAAATCATCTTTTGGGCAGGCTTTGTTTAGGTCCCGGAAGTCGGCACATACTCGTATTTTGCCGTTTTTCTTCATAACCGGCACCATATTGGAGACCCAGTCTGAGTATTCGATGACTTGGATGAACCCGACTTATGGCGCTGATCTCTTCTTTGACCATGAGAGACCATTCTGGTTTGATGCGTCGGAGCTTCTGCTTGACCGGTTTGCTACCTTGCTTGATCGGGATGCGGTGTTCAGCTATCTCGCGGTCTATGCCGGGCATGTCCTTATATGACCAGGCAAAGACGTCCTTAAACTCCGCGAGGAGCTTGGTATAGGTGGCCCTTTCTTCCGTGCTTAGGGAAGCCCCCAGTTGTAGTTCTTGAGGCTCTTCGGGTGTTCCTATGTTGATGGTCGTTGTGTCTTCGATAATGGGGTCCTGTTCGGGTTTTGAGACAATACTTGCAATGTATCTATATAATGCAATGTTATTTGGTTTAAATTTATCGTGATTATTAGGAAAAGTAGAGTTTGAATGAGGCAAAGAGTAAAAAACTTTCATGTTATTAATGTTATCAAAAGCGGTTACATTTGAAGATAGCTCAGACGAGGGAGCTTTGGACAACCTTAATGACTCTAGTTACTTACTGAGACTTACTATAATAGCCGTTTTTAGAAAAAATGGCGTCATGACGACGCAGGATCCTAGACTCTAGGTGTAGACGCTTGAATTGGGACCTCCCGAGTCGTCGGTAGATTGGGTGGCCTCTTCTTTGAGCTTCAGTTGTCGGAGGGAGGCTCGGAAATCTGAGGCTTCTATGGTGATAATCTCGTTGTAAAAAGGGATTTTAACCTTCTGGTGGAGAGTTGATGTTATGGCCCCGGTAGCGTGAATCCATGTCCTTCCTAGTAACATATTATGCAGCAGGGAATGTCCATGAGTTGGAATTCGGTTTTTGTCTCGATGAATCCTGTCATGATGGGTAGTGATATGACACCTTCTATGCTGCGCGAGGTACCGTCGTACGCTCTTATGTTGTTGGAGCAAGGGGTGACATCACTTTCCTTTAGTCCTAGCTTGAGGGCAGTTGTTAGGGGCAGGATGTTGATCGCGGAGCCATTGTCGATGAGGGTAACGGGTAATATCATGTTGCGGCACTCTACGGTTATGTAGAGTGCTGGGTTGTGTGGATCTTGGAAGGACGGCAAGTCTGCGTGGGAGAAAGTTATGGCGCCTGGTAGCCAATCCCGGATGATGCGGCTAATGAGTTGTGTTGGGAGGATATCTTTGGCGTTACGCCATGTTGTGTCTAAGGAAGGGTCGTTCGTTATGGGTACGGTAGTCACATTCTTGATTATGCCCTTGTTTACGCCAGCTTGTGAGTTTGGGAGGGAATCTGGCGGTATTAGTAGTTCACTGGGTCTTGAAATAAACGTTGGAGGTGAGCAGCCTTTTTGTGGCCGTCGGACTGTCTGAGGGGGCGCTGATAAGGGATCTGAGTTAAGTTTCCTTCCTTGTCCTCATGCCTTGGCTTTGTTTTTAACTTAGCTTGGTGGATGTGATCGATGTTGTTACCGTTGTTGATGTTGTCGCAAAGGACGTTGACTTCGTGATCGCCTGCGGGAGCCAGGAGGGGATGATTGAGGATGGGATGCGTTCCTACGATAATGGGGTGAGAACGGGGCGTGCTATGCTAGACCGTTGGTTTAGGAGCTATGCTTGGCTTGTCGATCGTCTCGTTGTCAATCATGTCTTGGATCACGTTCTTCAAGCGGAAACAGTTCTCCGTGTCATGTCCCTTTCCCCTGTGGAACTCGCAGTATGCGTCCTCGTGCCATGATAATGGCTTCTTATCCTCAGGTGGTACACTGGTGGGCTTGGGAAGATGGAGAATGTTCTTCTTTACGAGCTTTTCTAATGCCTTTGAGTAGGACATAAAGAGGGGATCGAACCTTCGTCGCTGTTGCAACGGAAATGGTCCGACTGATGATGACCTAGGTGAGGCAGGAGTGGGCTGTGCTAGGAATCTTGGTCGTCTTTGCTAGTGCCTTGAGTTTATAGCGTTAAACGGTTCGATCATTGTCGCGATGGGAGAAGTATTTGCCTGGCGACCATGATCTCAAGTTTTGGCCACTTGTATTTGTGAATTTCATCCTCCAGGATCTGATTCTTTTGATGTGTCGAAGCGCACTCTTCGCGAATAGTCTTGCGTTTTCTCGCTTCGATCTTTTGCATGGCGGCGGATGTTCGAATAAAGCGGTGAGATTGGCTATCTTGTGGTCGGCGAATTTTACGTGTTCGGTGATCGTCATTAGTGGAGGAGGTGGTGGAAAGGCAGTTTCATCATTCGCGAGGTTGAAACGGAAATTCATCTTGTGCTTGCGAGCCGGGTGTTCGGGGTTTTTCAATGAGTGGACCTGACAAAGTTTTCAAACCTTTAGTGATTCTAAAAGAGAAGGAAAAGACTCAAATGAAAAATCACATTCACGACCAAAGGAAGACACAAAAGCGTAAAAAGTGGGTGACTTGACTCGTGTTTTTAGCTTTTAAAAGGACACGGGAAGCTTTTTGAGATAGAGGCGTGTTAACACGTCCCTATTCTCGAGGTAAGAAAATTTGTATGATCATAATCCGATTAACCCAGTTTGGCGGTATGTTGCCAGGGGTTTATCATTGGATTATGATAAAAAAGGATCAGACCGAAGTAGCGATAGGCTAACCGACCTGAGGATGTTAAAATTGGGTAAAAGGTGATCAATTGTTCGCCTTCTACGTGTGACTCAGGGTTTTAAATCAAAAAATGACGATAGGTCACTTGATTCAAAGAGTAAATCAACGGGTTCGCATCTGAACGAGCCCGCGTTTTTTTGTTTTTGAGAGAAAAAGATTAAATCGGGATGACTAAAGAGTCACTCGACTTAGAGCTAATTCTAATGTTCTAAAAGTTAATTTCATTTAAAATCTCCGAAATGAATTGACATACTCGGGTTTTTGCTTTGTGAAAGACCTTTAGCAATAAATGTATTATGACGATACGTCAGTCGCATAATTCATTTACGTTTTGAAAAAGACCTGGGATATAGTGGTTATCCTAGGTCGGTTTTAAATGTAGTGGTATTTTATTTATTAAACTCAAATGACTATAGGTCAAAGAGCCTAATCGTGTTTTTAAAAGTATGACCTTTTTTGAAAAAAGTTTGAAAAAGCAATTTCAAAGATGGACGTATTTTAAAAGTATAATGCCTAGGAAAGGTTTTACATGCAGAAAGTTTTTGAAAGACTACTATAGTGAGGGTACTATAGCTTCACACTTGTACATATAAACCACAGGTTTTTGGTTTATAGGGTAAGGTTCCTCCGGTCATTCCCGCTGACGTTTAGGTAGGGGCACCCGCAAGACTACACACGCCTTAGGTGTGAATTCAAGACGGGCCCTGTAGGCGCTCGAGTTTGACTGGTTACGATCGTTTGTCACGGATGCCGCACTTGTAATCGTGGAGGGTGAGAGAACAAGTGTGTCCGAGTTACCTCGCTTATGGCGAGAGTTCTTTGGGGGCCGTTCCTCAAAGGGTGTGGTTTGAATCTGGAGGATTCGACTCAACGTATTTTTGCCCAAATATCGAAAGCGTAAATGTTTTCAAAGTTTCAAGCTTCACTTCTTTATGATTTTAAAATAAAAGAAAAACTAGTTTTTCAAAAATAATAAAAATCATGCTCGTCCCCAGCGGAGTCGCCAGCTGAAGGTACCGGGAAGAAACCTATCGACGCCCTGCCTTGGCGCCAGTCCTCGCCCGTCTTGGCGTGAAGCGGAATGCGCCTCGCAGGAAAAAGTGCGAAGTTTTGAGAAAAATGGGGGAGATCATTGCATGAATTTGTGACCAAAAAGAAAAGTAGAAAATCATTTTTGAAAGTGTATTTTCGGAGTCGCCACCAAATATTAAAGGAATTTGGGACCTATTCAACGCGTCTTGAAATACAAGACACGAGTGTCTCAGATTTCAAGGTGCGTCGATACCTATCTATCTAAGGTTTGAAACCAGAGAAGGGGTTCGGAGTGAGGTTACTTTTCGAAAGTTTTGACAAAGTGTATTTTGAAAACAGTAATCAAAAAGCCTACGTAAAAAGTAGTCTCTACTAATTTGAAAACATTTGCTTAATTTCGATATTTGGGCTAAAAGTCACGCTACGTACAAGTACGAATAAGTATGACTCGATTAAAATGCATAAATAATGTAAATTGTCAAAATAATGACATATTGCTATAGGAAATGTACGTTAAATAATAATTTATTGGCTAAATTATTACTATAGACGTTATTTTCCAACCTCGTTTTAGAATTTGTGCAGAAAAACCCTCAGTTTTGACATGCTAAAAGACTCTATGAAACGGTACAATTTAGTGTTGGATCCGTGATTCTAGTCGT
Source organism: Dianthus caryophyllus (assembly GCA_023091065.1). Lineage (NCBI taxonomy): Eukaryota > Viridiplantae > Streptophyta > Magnoliopsida > Caryophyllales > Caryophyllaceae > Dianthus > Dianthus caryophyllus. Next base: position 25,775,078 of record CM041526.1, on the reverse strand, counting down.
TATTTAATGCATGAATGAGGACTTGCATAATTTATAAAAGTGACGTCGGTTTGCTTTAGTGATAATGAGTCGTTTATTTATGCGATATTGGCGGGGTTTAGACGGATTATGAATCCGAATTGCTACAGCAGACCGTATTACGAATACGGCCGCTAGTGCGATATCGGGTTTGGGGTTAATGTAACCCCATTATCCGAGTCTCAAACGTCCAGCCCGTAGGTAAAATGTTTACCTTTCGAAAATGTAAAGACGGTATTTTTGAGTGGATTTTGTGAATAGTGTATATGTGTTAAAACCGGTGTGTTGAAAATGAATGAAGTGGGTTGGTATTTATAGAGGTTTGGTGGTTTTTGTGGGATAACAAAATTAAATCGCCTGTGCACTGGCGTTTAGTTTTGTTTGAGTTGGATATTTTTTAAGAAAAATCAAAAAGTGGTGGTATGAAACAAAATAATAATCGCTTTAACAACGATTAGAAATTTAATCGTCCTTTGTCAGCTGGCGATTGTTATTTTGTTTTGGTGAAATTTGTTTATGCCGCCATTTGGTTAATGACGTATTATAGGGTAATGATGGTGTTTTGTGATGTAATTATCTTAGTGGTTAAGTCACTTTGTTTTGGTCCGAATTTCGGTTTTCGTGTTTCGGTTTTTGTCGTGTTTTTCGGTTTTGGCCTAAAATAAAATAATATTAGGTTATATTATTTTGTGGTTTTATAGAGCCTAGTTTTGTGAAAATGTGATACGGGACGCACTTTGGCCCGTTTTGAGTGTTGTGTTAGTGTGCGTTTTTGGGTCGTTTTTGTAAGTTTGGGCCGTTTTGTAGCTAGTTGGGCTGTTTTTGTGGCTTGGCTTAATAAGACGTTCCTATATTGTGCTCGTGTTACGCTCATGATGACTAAAATTGACATTCATTTTCATGATTATGCAAATCCAAATTAATAGCTAAAAATGACTAATACGTTTTAGACACTTTTGTACCGTTTCGACTCTTTTAAAAGCATGCATGAAAGTCCTTTTCATCATCGGGTTTGTTTTTGGGGGGTACGGATACGGGTATCTACAAAACTAAAAAGTGATCAAAACAATTTTAACCTAAAAATGGGCAAGAACGCCGTGGCTAATGACGTGTATGTTCTAAATTTTGTTTTTCGATTTTTATCGGTTTTTAGCTTAAAGTTTTTATATTTTAATTATTCTAATTATACTAAAACGATTTAAACTAAAATGAAATTTTATAAAAAATTTATTTGACTAAAATTTGAGCCATGACATAATGTTTATTTTACTAAGTGTTTGTTCTAAAAGATTTTAGTGTATTTTATTTATGTCACTTATTTTACTAAAATGATTTAATCTAATCTACACTTTTTATTAAAGACTTTAATATGGTTATGAATAGTGTTTTATAACACTTTAAATTTCTAACTTCTTTTTCTTAAAGATTTAGTTAGTTTAATTTATATAGTTACTAATATAATTACTTGTTAGTGAATTAAAACAATAAATAACAACAAACATAAGATCATTATGAATCAAAAAGTGCAACAACATGAAGAACACATGAATAATAACATGAACAACTCAAGAACAATAAGAACACCAAATAAAATCAAGAACACAAATGAACATTTATACTTAATAAATCTATTTTCCTAATTTAATTTTTATAACATAATAACAATCATTTTAATACAACTTAACATAAAATATTATTTACAAAAATTAAAAGTGAAAATTTATTAAAAATAAAGGGAATAGCCGTGGGTTGTTTTACACACATACAATATTTTTATTTTCAATTTTTCATTACTTTAAATCATTGTTATTATATTCACATATTTTTATATAAGCTTATAATATATCTACTGTAAACTAGGTTCAAACGATAACAACCAAGATAAGAACGATACGAACTTAATTCGTTCACAGGACCTTCGATTAGAAACAAATCACATGTAATTGCGTACCTTGATCTGTCATGATTGCGGGCGGTAAACGGCGACGAAAATCGGCGCGAGTGGGCGGCGTGGCTGGGCGGCGTTCGGTGGTGCAGCCGGCAGAGGTGTGTCGGTGAAGATGATGAGAAACCTTTTTCTTTATTTGAGGTGAAGACTAGGTTTTCTCCTCTCTCTCCCTTAAACCCTTAATTGTGTTTCCTTAATTGTTGTATACTAATAACGGTTTAGTATATTTATAAGGGCGAGAGGAGGACCGGGCTTCTTAACCTAATTAATTTAATCGGTCCGTCAACAATTAAATTAACTGGGCTACTCCCACTGAAAAGCCCAACTATTATATTTAGCTAATTACCGCATTAACTTAAGATTAATTATAGGTCCAAAATAACGTAATAATAATTAAATACAATACCGTATAAAATTATTCTTACATTTTCCCACTTGGACCATAGGTACATCTTCTTATTGTTATATGCAGGTAAACATAAGTTTGCAAAGGGCGCTAAATCAACTTAATGGCTTTATCTTAATTACCTCGAGAGTCTTGAAACAACAATAGAGTAATGGCGGTTCCACATTATCTACTCAACATGGTTCCTTCCATCTACTCTTGAATCTTTGTCCCATGACAAACGATCAGTATAGAGGAGTAAGCATAATGGTCCCTTTAATGTCTCTAGGAAAAAGACTATTTACATTTTCAACCACCAATCATGTGTACACAAAACAATAATGTGAAAACAGAATAATTCGGAATATTCATAACATAAGGTTGATCAAAACACAGTATCTTTTCAAAACACTAGCAATCCACATAACATAATACTAAGTGCTATTCTCAAGACCCATAAGGCTAGCATGAATCAATAATGTCTTGGGTGATAGCCCCTTAGTGAGTGGATCTGCTATATTACCACTCGTCGAAATGTGCTCCACAGATACTGTTCTTTTCCGAATTTCCTCTTTAACTGATAGGTATTTCATCTCTATGTGTTTTATACCCTTAGAATACCTATCGTTCTTCGAAAAGAATACGGCCGTAGCATTGTCACAGAAGATTTTCAGCGGTCTTGCGATCGAGCTCAGAACGTTCAACCCCGAAATTAAGTTCTATAACCATAATCCTTGATTTGTAGCCTCAAAGCACGTTACAAACTCGGCCTTCATAGTGGATGATGCAATAATTGTTTGCTTAGCACTTTTCCAGGAGATGGCTCCTCCTGCTAAGACAAACACGTAACCTGAGGTGCTTTTTCTGCTATCCTCGCATCCACCAAAATCTGAATCAGTGTAGCCAATCACTTCAAGCTGATCAGAATGCCTATAAGTGAGCATGTGACTCTTAGTCCCTTGTAAGTACCTTAACACCTTTTTCACAGCCTTCTAGTGTTCCATACCAGGGTTGCTTTGATAGCGACCCAACACACCTACTGCAAAACTGATGTCCGTTCTAGTACAAACTTGGGCATACATAAGGCTTCCAACTATTGAAGCATAAGGGATATCTTGCATTCTTTTATGTTCCTCATTAGATTTGGGACATTACTTCAAGTTAAGCTTATCGCCCTTCTGAATAGGAACTATACTGAAATTGCATCCGGTCATACTGAATCTCTCTAGTACCTTTGAGATATATGCCTTCTGAGACAAACCTAATGTCCTTTGTGATCTTTCACGGGATATTTATATCCCTATCACATAGGACGTCTCACCCATATCTTTCATCTCAAAGTTACTAGATAAGAAACTCTTGGTCTCCTTGAGTAAGCTCAAATCACTGCTGGCGATCAAAATATCGTCAACATACAGGACTAAAAAGGCAAACTTACTCCCACTGACCTTCAGGTATATACATTGATCAACAATGTTTTCCGTAAAACCGAAGGCAGTTATGGTATCATGGAACTTAATATACCATTGCCGAGAGGCTTGCTTAAATCCATATATTGACTTCTTTAATAAATAGACTAGGTCCTCCTTACCGTCTTCAAGAAAACCTTTAGGTTGAGACATGTAGACTTCTTCCTCTAAACTTCCATTCAGAAATGCCGTTTTCACATCCATTTGATGTAGCTCTAGATCAAAATGAGCTACTAACGCCAAAATGATCCTTAATGAATCCTTCTTCGAAACTAGAGAGAAGGTTTCACTGTTGTAATACCCGATAATTTTACTACTCAAAATAGTAAAATATAATAATAATAATAATAATAATAATAATAATAATAATAATAATAATAATAATAATAATAATAATAATAATAATAATAATAATAATAATAAATTAATTAATAAATACCTAGCCATAATAACCTATACCAATTGGTCTACTCTACGTCACATAAGGGGACCAATTATTAAAGTTGTAATATAATCCTATGACTAATATAATATGCGTAATTAATACTATTAATTAATTTTAGAGTTACTCTTGATAAAGATGTGAGGTTTCCTAAACCCTTAAGTTTCCTTAACTAACTATGCTTGTTACTCGACCACAAACTTATTTATTACGCCGTTTCCTTCACCATAATTAATCTTAAAACACTACATATTTTATTTTTTTGGACCGAGCTTGTTCTCAACGGCGAGACTCTTTCGTTAATCTCCTGTTTTTCCTGTGGTAAGTAGCCTTCAGCGTTTATTTCGATGTCGTAGTTTATAAGTTCCTAAAGGAAGTATAAATCACCGCTAGTGTCGAGTCAGTAATCTCTTCCACCTCCGCTTTCGTATCCTAGTGTTCTTTGTGAGCGTATTCTGCTTGATAATCTACTCGGTTTTTAATGTCTTGACCCTCAATACTTTACAATCATAGTAAAACCCCTTCAATAATCATTAGTTTATTTATGGAATTGAGATTGGCTATACTACACAGTACACAATAGTAACTTGTATATTTGTTAATATATGGTGTCGGGTTTAACGCATAACTTGTTGGCGATCTGGGGTGGTTTAAGTTGATAGCATTAGGTTGTATATTGTGGGCAAGGGACGCGTATCGAGGCATAGATGTAGTCGTGTGGAGTGAGATGTATTTGGCAACCTTGAGGTGGTATGGTTTGTGATAGTTTGATTAGGATACGTAATATATTTGCTAACTTGGAGATTGTTATGACTACAAATATAATAGGATATAAATATGGTACTCTTTAGGGGATTAGTTAGTTTAACAATGATTAATTTATACAATCAAAAGTACAAAAGTTTAATTATAATAGTAGTCAATCTCGTAAATGTGTATAGTGATTGTTGTGTATATCTATTATTATAGATCGCGGGTTCGTCGAGGAGCCATTCTAAACTATTTGATCGTGTGATTTGCTCGTGTGTTGTTTTCAAGGTAAGTACGATTGCTTATCTCCTTATTAAGTATTTTATTCTAATTTAACCTTTTAAAGAATTTCTCAAATTGTTTTATCTTTTCTATATGATTTTATTCAAGTTTACCTTATTAAACGTTTTCAAGTTTTAAAAGCTCATATTATTTTAAATTGACTTACAAATATTTTTGGATTATGTCATTCTCAAATCTTTTCATATTTTATATAATTTTGATCAAGTTGTGTTTAAGACTGCTTCTAAATTGTTGTTCAAGAATTATTCTGAGAATTTCCCAATTATTCTATTTCATCATCTTATTATTTTCTCGATTTTCATTTGAATTATCTTTCTCAAGTACTTAAAATTATGGGTTTTTCCCAACTGTACCCCTGTACTATTGGGTTTTCCCAATTGTACCCCTGCGTATATCGTATTCTCAACTGTACCCCCGAGTTTCTTAATTACTCCCAACCATAACTAATTATGCTTAAGCCGTCAATTATCTCCGTTAAATGCCAATTAGGATGCTTAATTTGCCTACGTGGAGCGCCTAATTTGCCTACGTGGAAGGATTAGTTGTAAATTAGAAGTTGAGTCAATTTATTAACCGTCATTTCTTTCTTTTGATTCAATTTTTTTTTAAAACCCTTTGAAACCCTTTCACCTTCCTTCCTCTGTTCTCTTCATCCCCTTCCTTTTGTTATTGAACTTTTGCAGTTCATCGTCGTTGCAACATCTTCATCGTTGAACTTTTGCAGTTTTTCCTTCCTCTGTTCAATTTCAGGTATAATTTCAGGTATGATTTTGGGTAAATTAAAGAAACTCAGGGGTACAGTTGGGAGTAATTAAAGAACTCAGTGCAGGTTGGGAATACGATATCTGTAATGCAGTTGGGAAAACCCAATAGATGCAGTACAAATTTGGGAAAAACCCTAAAATTATTTTGGTTATCCCGATGATATCCCGTCCCTTCTATGGGCATTATTCTGAGAGTTGTTATCGATAGTGATGATTCATTAAAGTTCAAATGTAGGGTCAGTTGATCGAGCCCTCACCTCTAGATCCTCCCCTTTGTAGTACTCATTGGGGGATACGCGTATTCGGGACTATTGGGTCTCTTATCTTATTGCCCACTATCAAGGGCCATCCTTTTGGTTGGTCGGTGAGGAAAAAAAAAACAGAGAGTTATTGGCCATCGGAAGAGTCTCATTCTTATGGGACTAAATTATTTCCTCTATTAAGTACTTGACTGTTAAACTTATTAATAATTTTCTAAATTTGTTGTGCTTTCAATGAGTTTCTATATTAATGTTTTCGAAAACTGCAAGTAAAATACTTTCTAAAATGGTTTTCAAAATCGTTGTTACTAGATATGGGTCGTACTTACTCAACGTTTTTGTTGACTTTGTTTTTGTATTTTAAATAACTTGCAGGTTAGTATGTGATCGCGGGGATGGGTATCGTGAGAGACGCTGCGTTTTGATTTCAATACATTTGAATAAACTCTTTAATTATTCTTTTGCGACTTGATTTCTCAATAAATGGATTTTGTTTTATGTAATTTTTATAATTTACTTTGTTAAGAGTTTTTATTTTGGTTTTATTATTAAATACCTCAGTTACTATTAGTAGCATTCTCGAATTTTGGCCTTGCGAGTTGTGGATTTTATGTATTTGAACGAGGCTAGAAATCGGGGGTGTTACAACTGTAATCGATGCCTTCTTTCTAGTCGAAACCTTTAGCTACAAGGCGGGCTTTATGTCGCTCTATTTGGCCAAGGGAGTCGCGCTTGGTCTTAAAGACCCATTTACTGCCGACTGCCTTATGCCCTTTAGGTAGAGTAACTAATTCCCATACTTTATTTGTAGTCATAGATTTCAAATCCTCATGCATGGCATCAATCCATTTATCAGAATCATTGCCTTTTACGGCTTGTGAAAACGTCACTGGATCTTTATCCAATCCTATGTCAAACTCTTGCTGTAGCATATAAATCTCATAGTCATCTGAGATAGCCGACCTACGAGGTCTTGTGGACCTCCTTACAGGAGCCTCAGCTATAGGTTTATATGCCACTTCAATGACTTCAGGGATGGCAGGAGTCACATTGATGGGTTGAGGTTCATCATCCTTATATTGTTCCCTTGCATCGACATCGTCGATTAGAACGCCATGATTAGAGATTAGAGGTACAGAAATGGGAACCGAAGTTTCCTCTCTAATCTCATTGATGATGACCTCATCAATTCTCCCACTGACTTCGCCATCCTCTTGGATTTGGCATTTCCAGTCTCTACTATTCTGGTGCTGTGGTTAGGACAGTAAAACTTATACCCCTTTAATTTAGAAGCATATCCGATGAAAAACCCGCTAATGGTTTTAGAATCGAGTTTCTTCTCCTGAGGATTGTAGATGCGTGCTTCTGCGGGGCAACCCCAAATGTGTAAATGTCTCAAACTCGGTTTCCATCCTTTCCACAGTTCAAATGGTGTCTTTGAAACTGCCTTACTAGGAACCCGGTTTGCGACATACACTGCAGTCATAAGTGCGTGCATCCACAATGATTTGGGTAAGTTTGTCATACTCATCATTGCCCTTACAGCCTCTAATAGGGTTCTGTTACGTCTTTCAGCAACACCGTTCATCCAGGGTGAACCTGGCATTGTGTACTGAGCGACAATACCCAAGCTTTCTAGAAGTTTAGCAAATGGACCAGGATGTTATCCTGATTCATCATATCTACCATAAAATTCTCCACCTCTGTCAGATCTGATGATTTTCACTTTCTTTCCAAGTTGCCACTCAACCACCTTAATGTAAAGCTCGACAGCATTTACTGATTGAGACTTTTCATGCAACAAGTAAATGTAGCAATACCGTGAATAATCATTTATAAAGTTGATGAAATATTTCTCTCCAGAAAAGGAGGGAACATCAAATGGACCACATATGTCTGTATAAATGATCTCTAAAAGAGCAGTGCTCCTTGTGGCGCCCCTTTTAGTGTGTTTGGTTTGCTTGCCATTAATGCATTCCAAACAAGTCCCAAAATCAGTAAAATCAAGAGAAGGAAGAATGTTGTCTTTTACTAACAACATCATTATTTCCCTCGAAATATGGGCCAACCTTTTATGCCACAGGAACGCTAAATTCTCATTCGATCTTACACGTTTCACACCAACAATACTATTATCTTTAAATAAACTGAAAGAACCGTTTCCAAAAGTCACAGAAAAACCAATACTGTCCAGTTTAGACAATGAAATTAAATTACGAGACATTGATGGAACAAAATTGTATCCTCTAAAAGTAATTTAAATCCACAACTTAATTCCAAACTAAAACATCCTATAGCTTTAATGGATGCTATAGACTTGTTTCCCATGAGTAGGTTACTTTCATTTTCTCTTACGGTTCGGGTCGAACTCAAGCCCTGTAATGAGTTAGAAACGTGTACATTAGTACCAGAGTCTTATTGCCTGATGGACCTGGCATACTGGATGAGCTTGACTTACTGCTCGTCCAGTCCTCCTTTTGGACTGTCCCTTCCCCTTAGAACCCTCACCTTTATGCACAAAGTGCGCTTGAGGTATGTTATGCCCTTGAGCATTACTCAGGCGCGTGGCTTCATGAACAAGCTTATTAGCAAGTTCATCCACTGTCCATGTCTCCTTTATAGCATTGTAGCTGACATGGAATGCCTCAAACTCTTTAGGAAGTCCCTCAAAGATGAAATGCGTTAATATGGGATCCTCAACTTTAAGTCCCAACTTGAACAACTTAGTGGCTAAGCTTTGCATATGCATTATATGCTTAGTCATGTCCATTTTCTTTTCATCGTACTTACAATGAGACAGTTCAGAGAGAAGTTCGTCAATTAATGCCCTGTTAGAAGGCTCGAATTTCTCCTTAAGTTTTGCAAGATATTTCTTAGTTGTGTCACATTTAGTCTCTGTAATTAAGTTCTTAATGTCCACAGCAGTGACTAGACGTAGAAAGAAAGACAGTTACCATCCTTGTCTTTCCAATCCTTATACGCCTTAAGTACTGCTGCGTCCTTCTCATCAGACTTGAGTAATGTATGACCGTCATCCTTCAAACAACCACTGAAACTTAACATGGATATAGAGAAAGTTACAATCTCTATCCATTCAAATAGTTTGATCCAAGTAAGTAGAGGCAAATGAGAGACAATAAAATAGCAATTTATTTTGACCAACTTCATAGTTGGAAAACATGCTCAACCATTAGTCTTTGAGTAAACACACAATTAACAATAATGAATAAGACTTGTGCAATAATTGAGAAACCTAACAATTTTGATTAAACCAAGTACGGCATCTGCGGATAACCTATACCAGTCTAATCCCAATTAATTAAGTGTTCTACACTTTTATGGATAAGTCACTAATATACGCCGGTCCACCTGCGGGTAAGACCTAAGGGCTAGTAATTTATCCTCAATACTTGCTTATTCTGACCTTCACTGTCTTAATTGAGTCCACTGTGGTGTAACTCAAGCATAATGTGAATGTCTGAGGCTTATTTACACTTTAATGATGTAATACCCCGTATTTTCCGTGTCTCAAGTTAAGTCAATCTTAGATTGAAAGCCGCGTTTATATTGTGAAGTCGAGTTTAGAAAGTCAAGATCTAAATAAAAACGAGAAAATAATAATAATAATAATAATAATAATAATAATAATAATAATAATAATAATAATAATAATAATAAGAGTATATGAATTAGACCCAAAATAAAACTAATCACAAACCATCCCTAATTCATTCGATCAAATAAAAAAAAAAAAAAAAAAAAAAAAAGAACAAAAACAAAAGCAGGAGACTTAAGCCATCTCCTTCATTATCATCTTCATTTATCCATCATCATTATCATAATCATACAATAATCATCATCTTCATCATGTTGCAATCATTAGCATCATCATCATCTTTGTCACGTTGTCAACATGTGTTCTTTCTCTGCGGATTATTTCTGGTGTTTTATCCGTTCCCCTCATCTCCATCTTCAATTCGTCGACTTTAGGTTACAAATCGTCGGGTTTGTCGAGTTTAGAGTAATCCTCCTTTTAATTGAAGGTATACTTCGTGTCTAATCGTTTAATTCGATTTTCGTTTAAACCCTAACCCTAGAATTTGGGGCTTTCTAACTTAGAGTCGATTTTCATGATGTTAAGGGTGGATAAGCTTCGTTTAGTGTTGTTATTGATGTAATTTGCACTAATTGTAGAGTGTGAGCTTACAAGCGAGGTGGGTTACGATTTCCGATCTCAAGTCCGGGTCTTGGGCGCGTTTTCGCTTCGAGGTAAGGTTTAGACCTTACTTAGCTTATATGTTGTTAGTGTGTGTATGTGTGCATGATTGAATGTATATGATTGTTGTTGATTTTGAAGTACTTGTAAAAGTTGGGTGTATGTATGGGGGTGTGTGTTATGCCATGAATTAGTCGGATTATGATCGAGTTATAGCTGTTAATATAGACCATGTTGCTACTGTTTTGCTCTCGAGCCTTGCTTCTGTCTTTTGGCCAAGTCACTACTGTCATTTCAGCCGTGTAAAGCTGCTGTCTCTGTGGTTATTTTTGCCGTGTTTGGATCTGTTGTGGGCTGCCACGTTGGTCTGCTGAGAATTCCCGTGAATGGCTGCTGTGAGCAGCTACTTTTGCTGTTCTAAACTGCTCGGCTGCCACTACTTGCAGCCGTATTGCTGATGTTGTTCTCGATTGTGTGTTGTGGGTATTTTGAGGCCGAGAAGGCTGTTGCGGGGGCTGTTGTAAACTGTCTGCTGCTGCTAGTCTGTTGTTATTTTTGCTGCTGTTGCTCTCGGTTGATACAGGCTGTTTTCAGCCGATTTTTGTCCAGATTAGTGGGGGGTAATTGCTGTCCCATTTGTGGTTGTGTGTGTGGGCTACAAAGCCCAGCCGTGGGGCTGTTATGGGACATATTCGGTGAGTATTGCTATGTTTTGTTAGGGCCTCTATTGATAAGTTGATGATCATAGTTGTCTTGTTTAGAGGTGTTGAATTTCACAGTGCCGTTATTGTGTAATACCGTGTTAGTGTGAATTGTGAGCAAATAGGATTTGTTAGTTATTGTGATTCACATAGGTTTAGGAGGGTAAGTTGAGGACGTTAAGAATATGGCTTAAATGGTTGAATAGGTGACTATACCTTCGAGATGTAGTCTTCGGCTATGCTTTTAAAATCATGAGCTACTCTCATACAAAATGTTCCATTCTCTTGACATAATGTTCTGTACCTTGTGATCATGTTGAGGTGCAGTGTGACCTAATGCGATGAGGTCCTGTGTGGCCCAAATGTCGCGATGCGATGAGGTCCGTGGTGGCCCGATGTCGCTTACGATGAGGTCTGTGTGGCCCGATGTCGTACTATGATGAGGTCTGTGTGGCCCGATGTCATAGCGTGATGAGGTCTGTGTGGCCCGATGTCACGGGAAGGAGGAGCGGGGTGATGATTGTATGGTAAGTCCCCTGTGTGGAGGTTACACAGCGGGGTTCTTAACTCTGTTTGGTGCTTTGATTTGCTGGTACTCGTCCGAGTTAGTCCTTGTATTTTCTTTCAGTCCGAGAATGGAAGTGAACTAGTTTGTTTTACTTACGCGTTTCGGTTTAATTTAATGATATCTATTTCTTTTCCCTTATTGTTCTACGAGTTAACCGTTGACTAACTAGGTGGTTGTTGTCTTGGCTTTCCCTTAGGTACTCGGACGAGTGTGTGTGCTGATTGTGGGACGCTTGGAGGGATTCACAATAACGCTAGTCTCATGTCTAGTCTTCCACCTTAGACGTCTCGTTTATTCCGCTATACTTTGCTGTTTTGGGGCCTGCGTGCCATTTTGTCGTTGTTTCAGTTTTTTTGAGTTTACTCCACTTGTAGCCGAGAGCTACTGCGTTTTCTTTTATATATATTTTTATCTTGTTTTCTCCAGGTCTTCATGTTTTGGAAAGCAGGTGTTTGCTCAAGGACCCATTCAGTTGGGTCTCGTAACACCCTTAATTAGGTGGGGTCCGCCCGGCTTAAATTGGGGTGTTACAAAGTGGTATCAGAGCGGCGACCCTGATAAAATGAACCTAAAATGAACTCTAAAATGAATTTAGGTGAGTCGTGTCTTAAAATGAATATAGGAATTAAAATGAACCCCATGGAAATGAATGGTGATCCAAGCAACGCCAGGGTTAGGGAGACGTTCCGAAACCCTGGGTGGGAGACGTCCCTAGAGAGCTTGGTAACCACGAGTTGAAGTGGTTAATGGGGGTAAAAGTACGTCGGGTTGCGTTGTTATGCTAATGATTGCTTGGTTGTGTTGTGTTGTGCAAACATGGAGTATGGAGATTTGGTGTTGAGATACGATGAGACGCATTAAGGCGAGTAGAGTTGGTGTGGAGTTGGAGTGGAGTTGGTGACTTCTTACGAAGTATTATGGAGTTGTGATGTGGAGATGAGTACAGGGAACGTCATGGCAAGAAAATGGCTATCGGTAATGGTTATATAGCTATAGTATATTATTATGATCCCACCCACCCTCCCTTTTATCCAATTTTGGGCTCATATTGTTTTGATATCACTGTTTTATGTTATATTGTCTTGATGTATTTCATCTCATATCGTATATGTATGTAAAGTTAGTCTTTGGTTTTCTGTTGGGAATATGGCTCGGTGTCAAACTCGAGCAATGATACTTGTATTGCCTGGTGCTATGTTTTGATAATGGGTACTCTATATTTGTTGCTATTATCTTCTTTCGTATGCGTACTCTATATTTGTTGCTATAGAAAGAGGATGGGATTAAGACCTTCGGGTCACTGGAGGCACTTATGGTGCATTTTGGGAATGGTGAAACATTGTCTGCTGTTAGCTATAGTATATTTTTGCACTGCATTCATGTGATATTGTTTCATAGTTCTGAGCACTCTTTTGTCTTGCTGCCATATGTTGTTCTCTTGACTTGGTGTTTGGTTATGATATCATCGTTGTGTAATATTATAGTGCTTCATGGGTAAAAGGGTTTTCTCAAAACATGATTGTTTGTGTATTCTTAGTATGGTGACTAAGAAGAATCGTGGAATTTGTAAATGATTTTGATTTATTATGTTTGGCACTTTATGAATTCTTTGTTGACGTTAAATGTATGTTTAAGTGTGAGGTATGATGTATGCTTCCGTTATATTTCTTATCGATTTTGATTATAACTATGAAGTGTGCATGGCTACGTTGTGCACTGAAACCTTGGAGGGTAATTAATATAGATGTGTTATGATGAGCATGTAGAATTTCTTGGGACGCGAGGATCATAAATAATCTGAGGAATGGTTACAGACGTGAATGTCATGAGTTTATGCAGATATGTGCACTAGATAGTAGAGAGAGTTGCAGCGAGGAATGGTTAAGGTGTAATAGCTAAAGCTAGAGTGTTGGGATGGGTGTCAGACCATTATTAGAATAGCGGAGGTAAGTCGTTTAAGTTTGCAGAAGTAACAAAAACATTGTAACAATAAGAGTTTTACGATCTAGAAACGCGAGTAAGTTAGGGATTGAAGCCATGTAATAGGTGTTGTACAAATAAAAGGTGCCATGAGAGTTTATAGAGTTCTAGGGGCAACTTGGTGACTTAAACGTATGAGTGTATAAGAACAACAGTGTGAAAGTGAATAGGAAACGTACGAGTGTATAAGAAAGGGCGTGAAAGTGACAAGAACTACAGTGTGAATGCTACTGATATGAGACGTGGTTCTGTTAATAGGAAACGTTATGCTAAAGAACTATTAGTATTTGTGTATAAGAGGTTTCGTGGGCTGTTAATTGGTAGTAGTAAATGTTGCATGTGAGATTGATGCCGTAAGTGTGTGTGGGTGACTTAATGTACTCATTTGTAAAACGGGCTCGTTCAACCGGCATCTGCTGCTGTGCGTCTTGTAGCACCCGCCATCTTGGTGGTCGCTCTGATGTCTTTGTTTCATTGTTTCCTCGCGTTTACGAAATTCGCTACTCGTATTACGGTGGTGCTGTAGCTGTTGTGTGTTGTTGTTACTGCCGTTTATTGTTGTCCTTCCCGTTGTTGGGCACCCATGTGCTCTAAGTGGTGTCAATGGGGTATCTCGGCCTCGCGCTAGGTGTATGAGCGTATATGAGTATGGTTCTGTTGAGGGTGTATTCATTATGGATAAGTTAATGTTGTTTCCATCAATTCATTATGGATAAGTAGTTGTTATGCTTTTATTTAACTGCTATATACGTTGTAAGCTGTTGTTGTACGTTGTTATGATGCGAGTAATGCTGCTACTCTACTCTGTTGTCGCCACGTACGCATTTAATCTCCAATGTTTGCCAAGTACTCTGTTGGTCGTGTTCTGTAGAGCCTGTTAGGCTGCTGCTGGTACTGATTAACGTAAGGAGAATGAATTGTAATAGAGTGTTGTGTCCATGTGTAAAGTGAAAGATAAGTATGTGCATTGTATTCGTATATGCCTTGTGTCTAAGCGAGATTTGTTCATTGTGTAAGACTCATAGTTGTTTGTGTGGTTATGGAGTTCGAAATAACGGTGGACGGACAAGTTGATTGTACATATATTTGGAGTGTTGGCGTATATTTGTATTCGTTTTACTGTCGTCTATTGTAGTTGTCCGTATATTTTCTATATTAACTAGTAAGTATATGCATATGTCCATTTTATATATTATATGGATGAGTATGATGCATGTTGGAGAATGGGACTAGGATTCTTGTGGTCACAGAATACATTCTAGTTAATGCATTTTTGAGGAGTTATGGATTTGTATGCTGTAGAATTGTTAAGGTCGATAATGTTATGTTTTTGTAAGTTGCATGAGTTGTTTATATGTTTATAAATCACATGCTTGTTGCTAGCCGTATGTTTAGTTTATTCACGTGGTATAATAATAGGAGTGTGAGGTATATTATGATTACAGGGTGGAAGGGCTTTAGGCCTCATGGTCATCAGGATATGTATTTGCATATTTAGTGGTTTTATTGTAGTATTATATACCATGTAATACACTAGTGGAGGTGCCTGTGAGTTACAGTCGAGTATTAAAGTGCCCAAATCGTTGAAAATAGAAGTGCGCGTATGAGTAAAAATGAGTTAGTGCTGTAAGTTGCATAGTAGGTATTAAGAGCGTTTATATTACGTGGTTGTCTAGTGTTAAGTGAGATCTTAGATGTGGAAGGTAACGTACATGATGAATGTGACGTAAGAATGTCATGACGGTTGTTGTCAGTAGATATATGCTATGAGAGTGGTTGTGATAGACTAACGAAGAGTTGGAATGTGCTAGTATGTGAGAAGTAGACTTTAGAAAGAGTTGATAGGTGCGACCATAAGGCGGAATGAAGTGTAGAGCGTAGATTCAGTTGAGTCGAGCAAAGACATGTGTAATATAATAAATGGAGATTAAGTAAATGTTCTTGAGTATAGCTATAACTGTTTTATGGTTGATTGCGACTATGGAAGTGACTATAGCGTAGTATTAGAGAATGTTTGTCTAGAGACGAATGTCGTGGAGACGTGTGGGGATTACAAGGAATGTTAGTTGAAATGAATTATTTTTGGTATTAGGAGGTTAAGCTGGTTGAGGTAAATATGAGATTTGGGGTGTTAGGAAAGAAATAAGGCATGTGCGAAATGATATAGAAACGTCTGATGTGTAGTATGTGAAACCTTAGGAATTACTTAATATTGATTAATATTGATGAGTTATACTGTGTAAGTGGGAATTCTTGGGATGTGAGGACCAGAAGTAACATGAGTATTAGTATATGTACATTATAATGAAACATGAGTTATGAACGTGTATGCAATCAAAGTGAATATAGGTATGTATAATTATCGTATATGGAATTAGGTTATGGCTTTTGAGTATAATTGTGCATGTATGCTACGATTGATGAACGATTATAGTTAGTGGGAGAGTATAGTTGTCTGTGGTATGGGTGTGTAGGTAGGATTCAATTTACGAGTTATGATATGAAGGGAATTTATACATTGTAGAATTATTACCGGTCACATTTAAGTATGAGTGACTATATTTTAGTTTAAACTTTTGTGGGATTATAACGCTTATAGGCTAGGAATATAGGCCACGTTAAAGAAGATGGGCTAAGGTTAGTTGAAACAAATGTGATATTTTGATGATTATGTGAGTTTTCAAGGAACATACTACTGTGTTATTATGGTGAATTTTAATTTGGTGTGTCATGCGTACAACGGAGATGCGTAATCGATATTTGGAAATGAGGATGAGACAAATCAAGAATTACTATAATTACTTAGAAGGTATGAGTGGACGATGTAATATAAAGTGATGTGGCTAATCTCAGAAGTTAGTCAATACCAATGAGATAATGAGTGTTTAGAGGTCCCATGGTTGTGCGAGTACGGTGAGTGTAATGGCAGAGTGCAGTAGCAAATAAGCATTCATTGTGGTTTCTTAAAATGTTTCGTGAATATCAGGAGCATGATGATAATGTAAATCAGATGTTTTGATAAGGGATTATAAAAGCGTGAATAGCACGAATGAATTAAGAGATAGGGAACTAGATTGTGGTTTTAACGTGTATTTACGAGTGCTTTGGAATTGTTTTAAGATTATAATGCTAAGTTACTTTTGGAATTTAATTATCCGTAAGTGTATTAAATGGGTATATGACAAACTAAGAATTCGAGGGTTAATAGCGTTTAATACACGGGTGAAACTAGTTGTCATAGTATGTTATGGAAATTGTTCAGGTAAGCGTAAAATGAAAATGTAAAGAGTAAAGAATGGGAGATGATGGGTAAGTGGTAGTTGGTAGGACCTGAGGGACAATTGTGTAAAATTAGGAGTAAGTGACGGATGACTAAGGCAGGTGTTGGTACGATGATGGTTCCATAGGGTACATATTGGAGAAAGTTATGTTTTATATGAGATAAGATAATAAAGGATGGATACAGAAAGACTAGGAAAGTGGATTGATTGAAATCACAGAATCAAGCGATGTTTGAACAATATGGGTGATTCTTTATTGCTTCGTAGGCTTATGGTCGGTTAGTGTAGGAGGAAAGTAATTAAATAACATTCTAACATGCGAGTGTCGATGAAAGGATATCATCTAGATATGGGAGAACGAGTGTATTAAACCGTAGAAATTGTATCAGTATAGTGGTGTATATATGTGTTTTGGGATGTGTGGGCGTGTTTGCTACAATTATGATTAGTTGTAGACATCATATAGCTATGTTATGTCTAGGGCGTGCGTATCTACAGCGGTGTGGTGCTTACTCTGAGTCGTGTTGAGCCATGTTGTTGCTTGATTAGTTGAGACCTTGTAGTCCTGATTTGTAGAGTTTGGAAGTTGCTAAGAGTAATAAAAAGATTTCAATTATGATGATAAACATAAGTTGCAAAGGAACGTCAAGTTTTGGATATGATGTCGAGATGCACGCCTTATGGTCTAATTGTTGCCCGTTTTGCGTCGGTATGTTTTTGTGACAGCACCTAGATATACATTGATGTAGTCATAACCACTCTCAACGCTAATTTAATCGGTTTGATGGGTTGGTGAACGAGCATTACTCCCTTCTTGCTTGAGAAATGTTGTTAGTTACGCGGACGTAACTCTCTTTTTAGGGGGGTAGAAAGCGAGCGTTTTTCTTTTGTGTCATTGTTGGAAAAAAAAAAAAAAACAAATAATAATAAATAAATAAAAATTGCGTAGTGTTAACGTGAGCATAGCGTCTTGGTTATCACGTCGTAAGATTGGTTAATTGCACGTGTACATGTTAGGTCCGTTCCGTGATGTCTGGTTGTTCGGTTAGTGTTATGAATTTCGGGACGAAATTCTTTTAAGGAGGGAAGACTGTAATACCCCGTATTTTTCCGTGTCTCAAGTTAAGTCAATCTTAGATTGAAAGCCGCGTTTATATTGTGAAGTCGAGTTTAGAAAGTCAAGATCTAAATAAAAACGAGAAAATAATAGTATATGAATTAGACCCAAAATAAAACTAATCACAAACCATCCCTAATTCATTCGATCAAATCAAAAAAAATAAAAATAAAAAAAAAGAACAAAAACAAAAGCAGGAGACTTAAGCCATCTCCTTCATTATCATCTTCATTTATCCATCATCATTATCATAATCATACAATAATCATCATCTTCATCATGTTGCAATCATTAGCATCATCATCATCTTTGTCACGTTGTCAACATGTGTTCTTTCTCTGCGGATTATTTCTGGTGTTTTATCCGTTCCCCTCATCTCCATCTTCAATTAAATCGACTTTAGGTTTCAAATCGTCGGGTTTGTCGAGTTTAGAGTAATCCTCCTTTTAATTGAAGGTATACTTCGTGTCTAATCGTTTAATTCGATTTTCGTTTAAACCCTAACCCTAGAATTTGGGGCTTTCTAACTTAGAGTCGATTTTCATGATGTTAAGGGTGGATAAGCTTCGTTTAGTGTTGTTATTGATGTAATTTGCACTAATTGTAGAGTGTGAGCTTACAAGCGAGGTGGGTTACGATTTCCGATCTCAAGTCCGGTCTTGGGCGTTTTAAGGCTTCGAGGTAAGGTTTAGACCTTACTTAGCTTATATGTTGTTAGTGTGTGTATGTGTGCATGATTGAATGTATATGATTGTTGTTGATTTTGAAGTACTTGTGAAAGTTGGGTGTATGTATGGGGGTGTGTGTTATGCCATGAATTAGTCGGATTATGATCGAGTTATAGCTGTTAATATAGACCATGTTGCTACTGTTTTGCTCTCGAGTCTTGCTGCTGTCTTTTGGCCAAGTTACTACTGTCGTTTCAGCCGTGTAAAGCTGCTGCCTCTGTGGTTATTTCTGCCGTGTTTGGGTCTTGTGTGCTGCCACGTCGGTCTGCTGAGAATTCCCGTGAATGGCTGCTGTGAGCAGCTACTTTCGCTGTTGTAAACTGCTCGGCTGCCACTACTTGCTGCCGTATTGCTGATGTTGTTCTCGATTGTTTGTTGTGGGTATTTTGAGGCCGAGAAGGCTGTTTTGGTGGCTGTTGTAAACTGTCAACTGCTGCTACTTTGTTGTCGTTTTGCTGCTGTTGCTCTCGGTTGATACATGCTGTTTTCAGACGAGTTCTGTCCAGATTAGAGTGGGGGTAATTGCTGTCCCGTTTGTGGTTGTGTGTGTGGGCTACAACGCCCAGCCGTGGGGCTGTTATGGGACATATTCGGTGAGTACTACTATTTTTGTTAGGGCCTCTGTTGATAAGTTGATGATCATAGTTGTCTTGTTTAGGGGTGTCGAATTTCACTGTGCCGTTATTGTCTAATACCGTGTTAGTGTGAATTGTGAGCAAATAGGATTTGTTAGTTATTGTGATTCACATAGGTTTAGGAGGGTAAGTTGAGGACGTTAAGAATATGGCTTAAATGGTTGAATAGGTGACTATACCTTCGAGATGTAGTCTTCGGCTATGCTTTTAAAATCATGAGCTACTCTCATACAAAATGTTCCATTCTCTTGACATAATGTTCTGTACCTTGTGATCATGTTGAGGTCTGTGTGACCTAATGCGATGAGGTCTGTGTGGCCCGATGTCGCGATGCGATGAGGTCTGTGTGGCCCGATGTCGCTTACGATGAGGTCTGTGTGGCCCGATGTCGTACTATGATGAGGTCTGTGTGGCCCGATGTCATAGCGTGATGAGGTCTGTGTGGCCCGATGTCACGGGAAGGAGGAGCGGGGTGATGATTGTATGGTAAGTCCCCTGTGTGGAGGTTACACAGCGGGGTTCTTAACTCTGTTTGGTGCTTTGATTTGCTGGTACTCGTCCGAGTTAGTCCTTGTATTTTCCTTCAGTCCGAGAATGGAAGTGAACTAGTTTGTTTTACTTACGCGTTTCGGTTTAATTTAATGATATCTATTTCTTTTCCCTTATTGTTCTACGAGTTAACCGTTGACTAACTAGGTGGTTGTTGTCTTGGCTTTCCCTTAGGTACTCGGACGAGTGTGTGTGCTGATTGTGGGACGCTTGGAGGGATTCACAATAACGCTAGTCTCATGTCTAGTCTTCCACCTTAGACGTCTCGTTTATTCCGCTATACTTTGCTGTTTTGGGGCCTGCGTGCCATTTTGTCGTTGTTTCAGTTTTTTTGAGTTTACTCCACTTGTAGCCGAGACCTACTGGGTTTTCTTTATATATATTTTTATCTTGTTTTCTCCAGTCTTCATGTTTTGGAAAGCGGTGTTTCTTCGAGACCCATTCGGTTGGGTCTCGTAACACCCTTAATTAGGTGGGGTCCGCCTACTTAAATGGGGTGTTACAAATGAAATCAAAGAACATGAGATGGCCCATCATGCAGAATTCAACTCAACTTAATAATGATTTCACTCAATTCATAGTGTAATAATTCTTTACTGAAATTTTAATCTCTTATGAATGGAAGCGACTGTATGTGCAACCAAACAAACTTACTGAGATATTTCAAACAATTACATCGACTATAAAAGAGCAATGGAAGATATCTGAAAGCTACGTAAAACCCCAAAAATTCATTGATCCGTTAAAATTATAAACGGAGTACTTACGAAGCCAAAAGCCGACCATTATAAAAGACTTCAAAATACAATCTGAAAGTAATTGTATATATACACAATAAATAAAATACACGGTGCATATATTCTAACCAACTCACATTAAAGACTTAATTGTATTTTGAAAGCAATTAAAAACTATAATTTAATATTGCATATGACCAAAGACTTCAAAAAGCAAACTTAAAAAGAAACTTTCTGCTACAAATTCCATAAGTAACGTGAAGTAGCAAAATGCCCATCATTATATGGCCCATTAATCAACATTGAAATGGCCTAGTGTTTTTTTTTTTTT
This sequence comes from Dianthus caryophyllus, assembly GCA_023091065.1. Lineage (NCBI taxonomy): Eukaryota > Viridiplantae > Streptophyta > Magnoliopsida > Caryophyllales > Caryophyllaceae > Dianthus > Dianthus caryophyllus. The sequence goes on along the minus strand of CM041526.1, from coordinate 25,753,896 downwards.
TTTTGAAAAAGATCATTATCATTAATAAAAAGTCATACGACATCTACAATTAATGTCAAACTCAACGGGATACAAATCGATTACAACCATAGGAAATAAATTCTTGTTCAAAGAGAGAAACACTTCAACAGAGGCTCTATCATCGGTTCGCCACAAGAAGCTTATATCCATAAGAGGGTCTCCGATTCTTTCCTTGACGAGTCTCAATTTCTTCTGGTGTGCCTGATTGTAACCATGGATCGGACAACATTTGTAAAACATATGACAATCTATAACGACGGTGATCTTCCGCTTCCCCTTCTGCCGCAAAGGACTGGATCTTCCATAAAGCGGCACTAAAACCAAAGATAGTCCACCAAACATGGGGACTCACCGACAACCATCCCACAAGGGGAGGACCAAACCCACAGGGGGACCAAAAAACTCTCACAACCGGAGAGACACATACAAAACCTAAACCATAAAAACAAAACAGAAAAAGCAAACTTAAGAAAAAACAAGGACATAGAGGAAGGGAGCCAGGCAGCCACCGACACCCGCAACCAACGCACCACCGACTCAACCCAGCACCACCCCATCACCCAGATCCGAGCAAAACCCCTCGCCACCAAAACAAGCACTAAAAAAACCAGTGGGGCCACCCACAACCCACCCAGAAAAGGGGAGCCGGGAGGGGGACCACCACCACCGTCGGTGGAGGAACGGACGCCCAAAAAAGAAGAAGAAAGGTTTTACAAGTCTGGGTGGACCACCGACGATGGGCCCCAAAAAGACCACATCGTCGGTGGTGGAGGTGGTGGGGAAAGGGAGAGGGGGTAGCGGTGGAAGGGTGGCGGCGGCTTACAAGAAAAGGGTTTTGAGTTTTTTCCTAGAGAGAGAGAGGGGGAGGCAGAAAGTGAAATGATGAAGGTATGTTTTCATCAAGCAAATACCAGCAGAAACTCCAAAAGCTTGGTCAAACAATATCATCATCATTACATCACACATCCATTAAATCATCATGAAGATCATTATCATTATATTATAATTACATCCAAAATAAAACAACAACATTGCACGGCAATTACAACATCATGAGCATCATCATCAACATCCACGGCTTGGCCATTAATCAAAAACAATAACAACCATACATGGCATCATCATCAACCTCTTGAAACAAATCCCAAATCACACACAGCCATTAAAACAGCAACATTACACGGCTGAAAATCAACCATAGCCGAGCCAAATTATGCCCAAAAAAACGAGCCAAAAGCTCTGCCAAATTCCGATCAAAACACAGCCAAAACTGACCAAGAACCGACCAAAAACGACAACCATAAACGACCAAAATAAGTCCGATAATCATGGATAAGTTTCTAATCACAACAAGTCTCTGATACCACATGTAAACTAGGTTCAAACGATAACAACCAAGATAAGAACGATACGAACTTAATTCGTTCACAGGACCTTCGATTAGAAACAAATCACATGTAATTGCGTACCTTGATCTGTCATGATTGCGGGCGGTAAACGGCGATTTAAAATCGCGCGAGTGAAGCGGCGTGGTGGCGGCGTTCGGTGGTGCAGCCGGCAGAGGTGTGTCGGTGAAGATGATGAGAAACCTTTTTTTTTATTTGAGGTGAAGACTAGGTTTTCTCCTCTCTCTCCATTAAACCCTTAATTGTGTTTCCTTAAATTGTTGTATACTAATAACGGTTTAGTATATTTATAAGGGCGAGAGGAGGACCGGGCTTCTTAACCTAATTAATTTAATCGGTCCGTCAACAATTAAATTAACTGGGCTACTCCCACTGAAAAGCCCAACTATTATATTTAGCTAATTACCGCATTAACTTAAGATTAACTATAGGTCCAAAATAACGTAATAAAAATTAAATACAATACCGTATAAAATTGTTCTTACATCTACAACTCATAAAAAACATAACTAAATATATAACAAACATTTAAAGTGTATAATAAAATGAAAAACAATATGATGCAAAAATGAAAACATATAAAGTATACTATCATTTTTATTAGTTATTATCATTTTATTACTTATTATCATTTTACTAAACATCACATAAACATACAAGCACATGCATAAACAACATATATATTACTAGAAAATATTTATTATTCACACTAAAAATATAAGCCTAATTAGATAACGCAAAATTTAGTTTGTGCGAGGCACCTTAAATTAGAGGATGAAACGTCGGGGATCTAAAATAAATTTTAGATCGGAATTTTCTTCACCCAAAATACCCAAGAATGTTAGCTTCAAAAGACCCACTAATTAACTAGAATACTTAGGAATTATTAGAAATAATATTAGGGTTTTATTTTAATGGTTTTAGGAAGAAAAATGAAAGAAAATAGAGGGAGAATATGGAGGAGGTGCTCACGACATAATGGAGGGAGTAATAAGTGATTTTTGCACTTGTAAAGTTTTTAGGATAAGTTAGAAACTGAATTAAGTGTTAAGTAATAATTTAATTAATTAAAGTTTAAAGAAAAGAAAAGAAAACATAATGATCACACTTGCACACTAAAGTCCATATTACTATTTGCTAAGAAATTGTCCCCTAGATGTTTTTTAAAATGTTTCATTTTTCGAAAAACGTGTTACGAAATAAATCGGGTAAGAAAAACGGTATAAGTTATAGTGTGCGCTTTTAACGATTTTTCGAAATATATTCATTTTACAATTCTAAGACTAAAATATTTTATTCACTACTTTAGAAAAAATTTAAAAGTGATGAAAATGAAAATGGTAGTATTAATGTAGTAGTATAGTATTTGTATAAGTATTGTTATTAAAGGGTATAAACTTTAAATTTAAATACAAAAATAAAAATGATGATGATAAATTAGATGTGTAAGGAAAATTTGACTTTGTGTATGAAAAAAATGGAAGAGGATAGACTTGGACTTTGGTGACCAAATCACATGCTTGGTTCAAATAAATTTTTCGGGCTCGATTTTCGTTTTTGAAATTTTCGATTTGTGCGCTCGCGAAAAATTTCGAAATAAAAGATATGATCTTAAAATAGCGTTTTGCATTAAAAACGAAAATAAAAATAAAAATAATTTTCGAAAGGGCACTCAAACAAAAATTGAATCTTAATCCTCGAAATTTTGGATAAAAATTTCCTAGGTCGAAATACTTATTTTTTTTCGTTGAATGTTATAGATTTAAAGAATTATATTCAACCATCAAAAAGTTTATCAATTTAAATTAGGTGTGACGTATAATTTCGATAATATACAAAAGTGTTAGTTAAATACAAATGAAATAGTAATTAGATATTAAGATAATATGATTTATTAAAAAAAATCAAAATGATTACATTTTAACTAAAAGTTTGATGTTAAGTTTACTTTTGAAAAATAAGAAGAAAGTGAAAGAGGATAAGATGGCTTGACCTTGATTTGCATGTTTCAAATCGTTGATTTGAATTTCAAAGACAGGAAAAGTATAAGGGTCCATTTTTATTTTGAAAACGAAAAATGTTCGAAATTGATTTTTATGAATAAAAGGTTTTACTTTTATTTTTATGAATAGTTAACTTGACTTAACCTTTTTGAAATTTGAAAGACGATATTAGTCTTGTGGTTGACTTTTATAAAATTTTGAATTGTGTTTCTTTTTGAATTTTAAAGATAATATATTTTATTTTATTTTTCAAAAATTTTAAATTTGTACTTAAGAAATTTAGTATTATTTGCTGAAAAAAATTCAGACGCATTTTTATTATAAGAAAAAGGATGAATTTAATTTAAGGAATTAAATTCTTTTATAATATTATGTTAAAATAACACGGGGTGTTACAGTTTGTCAGGTTTTGTCTTTGATTAGGCGAATACGACTAAGCCTATCATTTGTTCGCCTCATCTTTGATGCGTTGCTCCGTAGGGCCCACCTTAGTTTGGTGTGTGGCTAGTAGGGCATTTAGATCATTAGTGAGCTTAGCGACTTGCTCACGGAGTGCTTCGACATTGTCGAGATTAGCCATTTTTCGGGTATACTTGCGCTTGATGTGAGGGACGACGACGCGGTTCTTGGTTCGACGTGTATTTCGTTGAGACCTGTCTTTCATTTCGTATGTTAGTGACACGACTCGACACACTAGACTCAACGTTCATTTTATGCCTTCATTTTTAGCTCGTTTCTTTTTGGAAAATGTTCTTTTAAGCTAGAAAACGAACGGGAGTTTTCGAAAAGGTTTTGAGCTAGAAAATTTTTTGAGGCGAGAACGCGTGTACGCAGGTCGTCTCGATGTTAAATGCTATTGGTTTTAACCTATCGAGCCTATGTTAACGGTATGTTGTTAAAGGCTCGAGCTTGGGTGTGTAAAAAGATTCAGCTCAAGGGCAGTTAGTCAATCGAGTCGAGGATGTTAAAAGGATTAGGCCGCATGACCTAAAGAGAAAAGTCCACGAGCTCGGGTTTTGAACCTTGCTCGGGTTTTATGTTTGTTTTGTAAAAGCAAGTTTTGAAAAATGTTTATTTCAAAAATCCGCGAGAGTTTTGTTTAAAAAGTGTAAGTTTGTTAGGTATGCAATGCATGTGCTTTTGAAAAAGGTCATAGTGCATAGCCTCGCACTTGTACGTATGACTCAGGTCATTTGGTCAGTCCGTACGCCTCCAACTATTCTTAGTACGCTTTAGCAGGTGCTTGAGCCCTCCAAACCGTCACGGCGAAACGTGGGGATCAAAGGAAGCCCTGGGCAGTCAGAATAGTCTGCTACGGCAAGCCATGGAGGGATGAGAGGAAAGTTAGCCCAGAATGTCCTTTATCGAGTGGACAAGCAAGGCGTTTGGAACGACCTCTCGAGCGTTGTGCTTTTGAACCCACAGGATTTGACTCTAAAACAAATTTGCTTAGCACAAATATACAAAGTGGGATTGTGTTGGAGTAAGTGTCCTCCACAATAGTGCGATTACTTAATAAATCTCAATTAAGGAATACATGGGGATAATCCTGTATTATTGTCAATTGATTAACGTAAATCAATAACGGTTGGCTGACTAGAGTTTGACGTTATTGTCGTAAGACGGCGGTAATCAATTGATCGCTTTAAGTCACACCTATAGGAACGTACTCCAAATAATAAGCTAATTAATTGTATGAGATACGATTAAATTAGTAACTTGATAAATCGACTAACGGTTAGTCAGTGAATTAATTTAGAGAGAAATCGAGTTGTGAACTCGAGTGATTTAATTGTATATCGATAAAATTATTAGAGGAGATGGGAATTAGTGATTAAACGTTAATTCACTAATCGTGTAAATTTTACTAATGAGATTAGTAAAAGTACATTTTAAATATGTGTAAGTGTACATGTATTTTAAAGAGGAGATTAATTAATTTATACTTTATCATATTAGATAATTTAAGTGATAAATTATAACTATTTGTGGGACAAATATTGAAAAACAAATAAGACCCAAGTTAGGGCCCTTGGACCGTCCAAGAGCAAGAGGAGGAAGCTTCCTCTTGTTTTTTTTGTTTTGTCTTATGTGCTTTGTATTGTAGCCACTGTTTATGCATGCTAAAACACAATCATGAGCATGCAAGCAATTGCTCTTAAAAAGAGAAACTCTCCTCTCTCCCCTCTTGATGTTGGCCAAAAAAATGGAGTGTCCAACACACTTCATTTTTGCTTGTTTTTGTTACAAAACATAAGGCCAAAGAAAGAGAAATCATTCTAGCATCTTTACATCCATCTCTCCTCATTTTCTCTCTAAATCTCTCTCAAAATAAGTAGTAATAATAATATTCACCTATTATCAAGTGTTTACTAGTGATTTCTAGATCAAAATCATTAGTAAATTTGGTGTAGTTCTTGGGTGCAACAAGAAGGAGGTTTCCCCTTTCGGAAACTAGGGTTTGGAGGATCATCCCATACTTATTGCTCAAGAAACAAAACAAGAAAGGAGTTCTTGTTTTGTGCCCATTTTCCTTTGAGAAAGGTATAAATTTCTATAAACTTGATCCACAAAATAAATTGTAACTACATAGATCTTGCTCGTCAAATTAGAGTAATTTGATTTATACTAATATTGAATTAGTGAAGAGTATGAGATCCCTACAAGTTTATTTATTGTAACTACATAAATTTATTTTGTTATTTTTTGGAGTTTTATATATTTATTGAGAATAAATATGATAAAATCCGAAAATAGTGTTAAAATTGGTTTTAACACGAGATTTTTGTAGCATGCAAATTTTCTGGTCTCATGTTGTCACTGGTCAAATTTCGTAATTTTTGGAATTTGTTTGCTAATTAAAATGATTTTTATACAAAACCGAGTCAAAAAGTGTGTTTTTGGCTAAAATAATTACTATAAATAGTTATAGTTCGAATCTGGTCACGAAATTTTTACACATTGATACTTCATATTTATACTTTCTGCATGTAAATTTTCAAAGTCAGATTTTGGTTTTTGAATATTTATTCATTTATTTGTTTAAAATCGGTATATTATGCATTTTAATGTCCAAAATATAGTAAACGTTGTTTTCTGGACATGAAATTTATGCCAATATTTTTATACAGTAAGAGGATGCTAACGTATAAATTTGGGATTTTTCCTCACTGTTTTTGGACGTTTTGTTGATTTTATGAGATAAAATCAATGAAATCGTATTATATTTGTTCCAAAATTCATATTTAAATATTTTTGACCAAACTTTTCATTTTTGATATTCTAGAAGTGTTCCAGAATATACAAAATTTTTCCAAAATAAAAATGGTTTTATTTTATATTATAATGAATTTTAATGCTTTATTCATAAAAAGTTATGATTAAAGTTAAAGAAATTAGCAAAATGACCACAATAATGAACTAAAATCACCATGAATTAGTGAAGACTAATTTTGGGTGTTCTGAATCAGTTTAGAAGTTTTAGTTCATGCTTAAAAGGTGTTTTAAGCATTATTGATTAATATGAGATTAATCGATAAAATATGAGACCGTATTTTAACAATTTAATGCGATTATTGTTTAGGGCGATTTTGGCATGTTTTATTTATAAGCTTTTCATAATGCATGTTTGAATGAATGTTTATTTTTTGAATGAATGTTTATTCTTACTAGTATGGCCATATAGTTTGTTATTTTTTTTACGATATTACCCGTAATGAAAGGGAATATCGTGTGGGTATGTAATTAAATGCGATCTCGTATCGCCGGTTTGTAATTTTAATAGTTTATTTCATTTATATATGTATAATAGGGTTGCTATGTATTCATTTGTAATTTATACTTGTAACTATTTGTAAACCGAAGACCGACGATGGATCGAGATGGAGCCTTAGAAGTTTTCTAAAGCTTGCAAGGAGGTGCCATGGATGAAGTCCATATGAAGAGGGACCAAAGGAGTTGGTTTCCAATTTGTAACTCCTTGTATTTTTAATTACTTTTAGGTGGCCATACTAGGTTTATGCTTATGCTTGTTTGATTGCTTTTCCGCTTACATGCCAAAATCGGCATGCATGCTAAGACATCCCACTATGATTGTCGATTTAGGTCGCGATTCTTAAAATTAGTTCACTTATAAAAGAATTTTAATGACTAAAATTGACAAGATCACCCACATTTTTAACAAATGAATTGAGTTTAAGCCTTTCCAAATGTGGCAACTATGAACCCCATGTTCATGAGGACCTCCGCAACGTGGAACCTCGTTACCATGGGTAAGTAGTGGGAGGAAGTCCAATGCTAATTTGGTTTGGACTCAACCAAATAAGAGTTATTTGGGGCTAATGGATGCATTTTAAAGAAAATCATCAACCAAACATTCTAGTGCAGAATTAGTCAAGTGTTGACTTATCGTTTTTATATAAAAGAAAACATGAGATGTCTAATTTTATATGAGAACGAGTCTTGGAATCGTTTATATAATTTCGTGGGAGATCATTATATGAATGGACATTTGTTTTAAAAAGAGTTTTAGCAAATGTTATTAATGTACAACGAATGTTAATATATTTCCTCATATTTGTTGTAGAATTATTTATTTGAAATCGCAATGACAACATCAACTCCCGCACCCATTTTGGGTATAGATTCATGGTTGAGAACCGTGATGGATAAATGTATCCTAAAAGATGACAGTAGCGACTTTGTCGAATGGGATTCGACTATAAGGGGCGCCGCGCAATCCGACAATGTGCTTAAGTACCTTACCGAACAACCTCCCAAAGAACCCGGACTTAGGGCCACCGTGGCGGCACGAGCCGCCTACGATGAGCACCTAAAGGTGGACATTGACTAGAAAAATGTGTTGATTTGGTCAATGTCACCTACTCTCAAACTTCGCTTCGTTACTCACAAAAGTGCATATGAGATATTCACTAGAGTGACGACGATGTGCTTCAACCAAGAGGGCCTCAAAGTGAATGAGATTGAGAGAAAAGAAGTTCTTTCAATGAGATTGAAGAACATGAACATTGGGGTCAAGAAAGGGAAGAGGGCTAATAAAGCTCGGTTCAAGGAAGATAAGGGAAAGGGGAAGGCTATTGAGAATAGCAAGCGCAAACCCGGTCGTTGGAAGCACAATTGTCCCAAATTTTTGACGGAAAAGAAAGATGGATGTGCGACATCCAAAGATATTGTTCCTTCTAGTCTTTATATGATTGGCATAAATCACGGTTGCATTTCTACATGGGTATTGGATACCGGATGTGAATCTCACCTTTGCAATCACTTGCAAGGGATGAAAAACGTGCGAGCACTAGCCAAGGGTGATGTAGATTTCCGCATGGGCAATGGAGCTAGAGTAGCCGCCGTTTCCGTGGGAACTTTTGTACTCGCTCTTGCTAGTGGTTTAGAGTTGTATTTGAATAACTGTTATTTTGTACCAACTCTAAACGAAAAACATTATCTCCGTTTCCGTACTTGATGCGGAAGGCTTTTGTTTCATGATTAAGAACAATCGGTGTACTTTTTCATTTAATGAAATGGTTTATGGTGAAGCCATTTCAATCGGAGGTATTTATGTTTTGAATGATGTCAATGATGTTTATCATATAGAGAACAAGAAGCTCAAAACAAATGAATCAAACAAATCCTACCTTTGGCATTGTCGTTTAGGTCATATATATAAACGATAGACGCATAAAGAGACTTGTTGAGACCAATGTTCTCAAACCATTTGATTGCGAATCATATGGTACGTGCGAGCCTTGTCTATTAGGCAAAATGACTCGTGCACCCTTTAGTGGTAAAGGGACACGAGCAAGTGAGGTTTTAGGACTCATACATACCGATGTGTGTGGTCCATTAAACATCACCGCTAGTGGAGGATATCATTACTTCATTACTTTTACCGATGACTTAAGTAGATATGGTTATGTCTACTTAATAAGGCATAAAAGTGATGCTTTTGAGAAATTTAAAGAATTTCAAAATGAGGTTGAGAACCAATTGGATAAGAAGATAAAAACACTACGATCGGATCGTGGTGGCGAATATCTAAGTAATGAGTTTGATTCACATCTTAAGAATTGTGGTATAGTATCACAATGGACTCCTCCGGGCACACCACAGTTGAATGGTGTTGCAGAAAGGAGAAACCGAACCTTGCTAGATATGGTTCGGTCTATGATGAGTCAAAGTGAGCTTCCTGGATCGTTTTGGGGCTTTCCGCTATTGTCTGCTGTTTTCTCATTAAATTGAAGTCCGACTAAAGCGGCCAACAAGACTCCATATGAGATATGGACGGGAAAGGTTCCCTATTTGTCATTCATAAGAATTTGGGGTTGTGAGTGAAGGTTTTTGGAATTTTTCTTGGGAAAACCTATCGACGCCATACTACGCCCGACCTCGCCCGTCTTGAAGCGCAGGAGGCGAAATGCGCCGAGGAAAAAAAAGGGGGTGCGAAGTTTTGTAAAAGGGGTGAAATGAAAAATGGGGAGATCATTGCATGAATTTGCGGTCAAAAAAGAAAAGTATAAAAGTCCTTTTTGAAATGTATTTTCGGAGTCGCCACCAAATATTAAAGGAATTTGGAACCTATTCAACGCGTCTTGAAATACAAGACACGAGTGTCTCAGATTTCAAGGTACGTCGATACCTATCAATCTGAGGTTTGAAACCAGAGAAGGGGTTCGGAGTGAGGTTACTTTTCGAAAGTTTTGACAAAATGAGTTTTGAAAACAGTAATCAAAAAGCCTACATAAGAGTAGTCTCTACTAATTTGAAAACATTTGCTTAATTTCGATATTTGGGCTAAAAAGTCACGCTACGTACAAGTGCGAATAAGTATGACTCGATTAAAATGCATAAATAATGTAAATTGTCAAAATAATGACATATTGCTATAGGAAATGTACGTTAAATAATAATTTATTGACTAAATTATTACTATAGACGTTATTTTCCGACCTCGTATTAGAATTTGTACAGAAAAACCCTCAGTTTTGACATGCTAAAAGACTCTATGAAACGGTACAATTTAGTGTTGGATCCGTGATTCTAGTCGTTATTTAATGCATGAATGAGGACTTGCATAATTATAAAAGTGACGTCGGTTTGCTGTAGTGATAATGAGTCGTTTATTTATGCGATATTGGCGGGGTTTAGACGGATTATGAATCCGAATTGCTACAACCGTATTACGAATACGGCTTCGCTAGTGCCAATATCGGGTTTGGGGTTAATGTAACCCCATCGTCCGAGTCTCAAACGTCCAGCTCGTAGGTAAAATGTTTACCTTTCGAAAATGTAAAGACGGTATTTTTGAGTGGATTTCGTGAATAGTGTATAAGTGTTAAAAAAACCGATGATTTGAAATGAATGAAGTGGGTTGGTATTTATAGAGTTTTGGTGGTTTTTGTGGGATAACAAAATTAAATCGCCTGTATACAGGCGTTTAAGTTTGTTTGAGTTGGATATTTTTTAAAGAAAAATCAAAAAGGCGGCTGGTACAAAACAAAAAGAAAATCGCCTGTTGACAGGCGATTTTATTTTTAATCGCCTGTCAACTGGCGATTTTATTTTTGTTTTGGTGGGCTGTTTTAAGCCGCCTTTTGGTTTTGGGTATGTGATTAGGTGATGATTGTGTTTTGTGGGTTGTTTACTTATGGGTTAAGTCTTTGGTTTTTGTCCGAATTTCGGTTTTCGTGTTTCGGTTTTTGTCGTGTTTTTCGGTTTTGGCTCGAAATTAAATAATATTGGGTTATATTATTTAATGGTATCGTGGAGTTTTGTTTTGTGAAAATGTGACACGGGACGCACTTTGGCCCGTTTTGAGTGTTGTGTTAGTGTGCGTTTTTGGGGCGTTTTTGTAAGTTTGGGCGTTTGTAGCTAGTTGGGTACATTTTTGTGGCTTGGCTTAATAAGACATTCCTATATTGTGCTCGTGTTACGCTCATGATGACTAAAATTGACATTCATTTTCATGATTATGCAAATCCAAATTAATACGCTAAAAATGACTAATACGTTTTAGACACTTTTGTACCGTTTCGACTCTTTTAAAAGCATGCATGAAAGTCCTTTTCATCATCGGGTTTGTTTTTGGGGGGTACGGATACGGTATCTACTGAGCCCAGTTTGGTGAGCTTGGACAAAGCATTAGTCAAACTTAAAGATAATATCCTGACCATTCTTGTCTCGATACTACCTGGCGGCGCTAAGCATGTGTCTTATGGGAGAGACGAGGACTTAGCGTCGGAAATGCGGGAGGGGCGACATGTTTTTAAGGACATGACGGTCCTACATGTTTAAGGGCATGTCACCGCATGTGGCTGAGTACTCCCGGTGGCGCCTTGCTTGTGTTCCCGTTTGTGCTCCTTGCTTTGCTTGCGCTTCTGGCTTGCGCTCCTTTGCTTTGCTTGCGCTTCTGGCTTGCGCTCCTTCGCTTCGCTTGCGCCAAACTTGGCGCTCCTTGCTTTGCTTTCCTTCTTTGGACGCCTCGTAGAAGAGGTTCTGGCGTTTTGGGGTTTGGTTTATAAGAGTGGTTTAGATTTTTGTGAACGTCTCGTAAGGAGGCTACGTGTTCTTCTGATAAAAAGGGTTAGGTTTTTATGAACGTCTCGTGAGGAGGTTATGTGTTCTTGTATTTCTCATATAAAGGGTTAGGTTTTATGAGCGTCTGGAAATGGGGAGGTTACGTGTTTTTGTATTTCTCATAAAAAGGGTTAGGTTTTTATGAACGTCTCGTGAGGAGGTTACGTGTTTTTGTATTTTAACGTCTCGTGAGGAGGTTACGTGTTTTTCTCATAGAAAGTTAGGTTTTTATGAACGTCTCGTGAGGAGGTTACGTGTTTTCTCATAAAAAGTTAGGTTTTTATGAACGTCTCGTGAGGAGGTTACGTGTTTTTCTCATAAAAAGTTAGGTTTTTATGAACGTCTCGTGAGGAGGCTACGCATTTTTGTATTTTAACGTCTCGTAAGGAGGCTACGTGTTTTTGGTTTCTCATAAAAAGGGCTAGGTTTTTATGAACGTCTCGTGAGGAGGCTACGCGTTTTTGTCATAAAAAGTTAGGTTTTTATGAACGTCTCGTGAGGAGGTTACGTGTTTTTCTCATAAAAAGTTAGGTTTTTATGAACGTCTCGTGAGGAGGCTACGTGTTTTTGTGGTTCTCATAAAAAGGGTTAGGTTTTTATGAACGTCTCTTAAGGAGGTTACGTGTTTTTGTTGGTTGGGTTGAAATCGTGTTTAAAATGGGTTGAAAGGTGTATTGGGCCGAGGAAATGGCCCAAAACCAAACAGAAACCCATGAAACAAAAATAAAATCGCCAGTAAACTGGCGATTTTGTTTTTGTTTTGTGAATCTGTATAAAAGTCGGGGAAGAGAAAGGAGGAGGGTTTATTTCGTTTCAAAAATAAAAACTAAATCGAAAACACCCAAAATTCAATCCGGCGATTTTCTAGACCAAATTTCGATTTTCCGACTCCTACAATTCGTCATGGACCAAGGTACGTACTCAACTCACTTGGTTTTTCGCGTTTTGAAGCTTGTTTGAGTCGGTTTTAACTTGAAAAACCGTTTTCTAGGGTTTTGGTCGATTTTTGTTGGTTTGATTCGAGTTTAGCTCTCGTCTTGGCTTGAAAACGTTCGCCATGGCTAGTATTGTGCTTGCCTTGCTTGTCTTCTTTGTCGTTGTGTGAAAACCCGGCTCGTGGTCTCGATTTTCGTGCGTTTTGTAGTGTAGGGGCATTTTGGTCATTTTTGAAAACGTCTCGAAAATGGCTCAAAACTTCAGTGTAGCTTACCCATTAGTAGTATATCGTGTTGGTGAGTTCGGTTTGTTGAAATGGTCGCGAAAAGCGGTTCGTTTGGGTAAAACCGTAGAAGAGGTAAAATCGGGGCTTGTGCTCTGTTTTTGTAGCGTAAAGCGATCCCAGTGGCTTGGTTATTTTGAAAATGTTGTAGTATGCTAGTGTGAAGGTTTGGGTGGCTTGTATGCGTAAGAACGGCTCGAAAAACGTCATTTTCGTGCGTTTTGGTATAGGGGCGATTTTGGTCGAAATTTTTCTGGTTCAAAACTTGCCCGAATTCTCTGTATTGTGTTTTCATGGCTAGTATGGTACACTTTTGGTCTTGTTTTGTAGGAAATGTGTTGTTTGGAGGTGTTTTGGGCGTTTTTGTAGTTTAGGCTAGGTTTCCAAAAGTCGCTTTTCCTCGCTTTAGTGCCAGTTCATGGAATGTATGGTAATGTATGTAAATGCTGTGTTGGCTAGGGGTTGTTTTGTGAGAAGTGGGGCTTTTTGGGTTGAGTTATGGTCAAGGAAAGGCCGTTTTGTAGTTTGGAGGTGTTTTGTAAAAGCTATTGATCGAGGTGTTAGGGACATCGTTTTTCGCATGAAATTTTTGCATAAGCTTATTGTGATTTATGGGTTGGAGTGCAGTGTCGGCAAATATGGGTTTCGCTTCTGTAACGTTTTCCCTCTTCTGCTATTTTTGGGTTAAAGGCACGCTTCTGTTTGCTTTGGCCAATTCTCTGCTTGCTTTGCGCGTGCTTGCTCTTAACTTGACTGAGTTGGGCGTATATATCGGATACGTCTGATGGACTTTGGTTTTCTGTGCTCCTGCTCCGTTTTGGCCCTATCTCTCAAAAATGGGCTGTAAACTATTTCTTTGCTTTGTCTTGATCTTTCTAGAATGATTTCTTTGTTCTTGCCTTTACGAGTATGCCTTTGAATCTTGTCTGCGGGTGATCCCTCGCCTCCAGTAGCCTACTTCCGTGACATGGATCGGGTATTGGCCGGAGTTGACTTATTTATTCGGCGAGCAAACTCACTGCCGGGGATGCTGCGCCCTTGGAGGTTCAGGGTCCGCTCTCGGTCGGACTTCTTGAGAGAGCTTTCCTCAGGCGCCTGGAGCTTGAGGCGCTGAAGTTTGGCTTTGTGGAGTCTCACCTGCCTTTTCGCTAGTGGTCTTGGTCTTTGTCGGTCGTCGTCTGGGCCTTCTGCGAGTGGGCGTGGACATGGTCTTTGTTCTGGTGGTCTGGCCGTCCAGATTAGTCTTTGCCATGTCGTGGCGTTCTTCTTGAGTCGCTCTTTTTAATGTGTAGTGCGTGAGAGGCGAGTCGTTGAGCGGACGCGTCTTACGGTGATGTTAGCGGTAGTGAAGGCTGCTTCTTTGGGTCGTCGAGGTCTCCTGTTGGTGGCGAGGTTAGGCTCAGGTGTCGTCTCGTAGTCTTTGCGGCGTGGGCGTGGCTCTTTGTGGAGACGTCTGAGGCTCTGGGAGGCCGTGGTGGAGGTCGGGCGTAGGCTGCGGGGTCTTCAGCGGCGTGGCGTGGCGGTCTTTGGAGGGCGCTGCGGCTCGAGAGAAGCGGCGAGTCGTGGTCTTTGCGGCGGGAGGCCCGCGAGGGCGTGGCCACGCAGCGTTGCCGAGGCGCCCTGCGGCTCCGGGAGGGGGCGAGGTTAGAGGCCGTGGTCGCGGTCGGAGGAACCCGAGGCCGAAGCGCAAGGTGGATGTGGCTTGGTGAGAAGCGGCCAGCGGCGAGACGTCGAGCTCGTGTCGGCTGCGAGAGGTGGTGGCCGGACGAGGCGGTGAGTCGCCGGTGTTGTTGAGGAGGTTGGGCGAGAGAGCTCTGTGGAGTCCGCCGTGGCGTGGTCGTGCTCGGGGTCCGGAGCCGTTGAGACCCTTCGAAGTCGGAGAGTCTTGAGTGGCGAGGATGAGGATCTTGACGAGGCTGGCGAGGCCACCGCCGAGGTTGAGATTCGAGGCTCGCCGCTGCCGCCGCCAGCCGCCGCCGACGCCGCCAGTTCTTCTTTATTCTTTGCTGCGTTTTGTGGCCGGGGGTCAGGTTCAGGGCCAGGCTCAGGAGCAGGTTCAGGATGAGGTTGAGGTGAGGGCCATGCGGAGGTGAAGGCGAGCAGGCCGGTAGGTCGCCCAGGATGCAAGTCGCGGCACTCTTGAGGCCGCAACTGAGGTTTTCATGGGGATGGTTGTGAGTTGGGCGAGAGGCCTAACTATCCTCACGGTCCTCGTTTGTGGTCGCAGGTGGCCATTGACTGGGATGGCGTGACGCTGGTTTGGAGTCCCATGGCGCACTTGTCGATCCGAGGGAAGGTCGGCTTTCCGCTAGGCTCGTGGAGGACCTTCTCCGGGTTCCGGGCGGTGTTTGTGGGCTTTGAGGGTCGGCTCACCCCGGAGGAGCGGGATATAGTGCTCGGGGCGGCTTTGGTCCCCAGTGCGAAGTGGAGGGAGGTGCGGGGTAGCGGGTGAACTCGCGCTCAGCATGCCGGCGTTGTTGGATAGGTTTTGGGATACGACCAACACCTTCCACATGCGTACACAATTCTGAGGTTGGCGTGACTCGCTTCTTCGTGGGCGATTGTCGCGAGAGTCGCCTCATGGTGGCGTGCATTGGCGAGGCGTGGCGACCTCCTATCGATAGCCCACGAGTCGATGCGCTGATTGGCGGCGGGGTTAAGTCTTGAGGTAGGTGAGGAGCATACGCTTTGACCGGACTATTTGGTTTGCTGACTTCTTCGATGGGAAGAGGAGGAAGAAGGGGTCCACTCGAGCGAGCGCCGAAAGCGTAGGTCTTACTGTGGTCGCGGTGGTTCCCGACGTCCACTCACTTTGGCGATAAGGGGGAAGCGGGCCTCGGCCAATTTGTCTTGATGGCGCTGTCGGATTTATCACGCCAGGTGAGTTTGGTAGGTCACTCCGGCTTTTGGTCATTGATCAGATTACGAGGGATCTGATGCGCCAGACCGGATTAACGAGGATTCAGATGTGTCGCTCGTGGGCCCTGGTCTTCTGATGGAGGTAAGGCTTGATTTCGCAGCATCTTGTTATCTCGTCTATGCTTTTCTTTTGTAACGTGTGTTCTGTTTGCTTGCCAGTGCTTGGTGCCACGCCACTTCCGCCTGCTCGCCGGACACGTTCGGTGTGGCTACATACCCGCTTTCCATGCGTCTGTGACAATGGATCGGAGGGTATTGGCTGAACTATGGCCAGCGGCTCGTGTGCGCTTCAACGGGATGACGATGGATAAGGTAAGGGTGATTGTGTTTTGTACTTTGGTCTTTTGTAGCTTGTTTTTGGGTTTGTGTTTGTTTTTGTGGTTTATAATTTGGTTTTGTTTTGTAGTTTGTTCGCGACCCTGGAGGAAGTTTCTGGCGTCCTCGAGTCGATTGCGGCCGCTTTGGTCCCCTTGACGGACGGGCGGTGTACATCGAGACTCGATCACGGCTGCATCTTGCACTGGGTGGCGTCTGTCTCTTGTGAGACGGGTCGCGGCGGCTTCATCGTACCTGCTCCTCCGCCCTCGGTTTTGTTTGTGGAGACGCCCGACGCTAATGGGCGTCGGGACGTGGATCACGAGGGTGAGGCCGACTCCTTGCTGCGGCGGGATGAGGATTACGTGACTTGGGCACAGCATGCCCTTGCTGACGCTGTGATCGAGGTATGCTTGTTTATCCCTTTTGCTTGTATGTGTTTTGGTTTTAGGAAGCAAAAATTTACCCTATTTTTGTTTTGTAGCGACGTGATCCTGATCTTGAGTTCCAGCCTCCTCCGTTCGTTGAGGACCTGCTGGTTGTTCACGAGGGCTGGTCTCATTCAATCGTGCTGCAGCCTTGTCTGTCCGTGGTCACCGATGCGGGCCTTGAGAGTTGGGATCCGCGCGTGAAAAAGGTATTAACCTTCCTCTTTGTACAGCATGAGTATTATGTAGTATATAGCCCCCAGTTTGAATTAGATTTTATTGTAAAATCATTATTCAAACTCTGTTGAAGCAGGTTTTTGATTATAGCCCCCAGTTTGAGTAAGATTTTATTGTAAAATCATTAGTCAAACTCTGTTGAAGCAGGTTTTTGATTATAGCCCCCAGTTTGAGTAAGATTTTATTGTAAAATCATTAGTCAAACTCTGTTGAAGCGGGTTTGTGATTGTAGGCCCCAGAAAGCTAAATTGATTTCTCGTATTGCTGCAGGTGACAGCTGAGGTCCACAGGAGGCTGTGGCGGGCGGCAAACCGGTGGCGGCGATGCGTGAATGAGAAGGTGGTAGACGCTTGCGGCGCAGAGAGACTGGCCGAGGCGCGACTTGAGTTAGCCAGTCGTGGTGAGGAGGCGAGATCGCGGGCGAAATGGAGGTCGCGTGATGCCGAGGAGTTAGCGAGGTCCGGCAGAGCTAGAGGGTCTGTGACGCAGGGAGCTGGATAGAGCGCGTCTGAGATTGATTCCTGCGTCTTTGTCTTGCGGCGTCGTGACCCGATCGTAGTAGGCTTGGACTTGTATATTTCAGACTTGTATTATGAGTATTAGTATTTGTTGGTAACGGTTTATGTATCAGGATTTGTTATGGTTGGTTGGTTTTTTGGACTTGTAGGTGTTTATGGGTATAATTTGGTTATTTTGTCTTGTTGCGAAAATGCATTACTGTGTCGTAGCCGGGTCTGAAATCCTTGCGTATTTGCTTGCCGAGCGTACCTGCAAAACATTGTTAGTCGTAAGCATATATATACGCCTCGATTGAGACCGACTCGCTAATGACTAAATTAAATGCGAAATGAAGAGTTTTGAAAAATCTTTGGTTTAGAAAATATTCTAGACTCGTGAAAAAGACGTTTTTGACATAGCAAAAAAAAATTGAGCTAAAACGACGTTTTGAGACGAAAATTGTGAATGCGAAAATCATATTTTGTGTTGTGTTTCATTTTTGTGTGATTATCGTGTTTTGTGAAAATGAAAAAAACGAAAGACGGGAGTCAATTACGCAAATCGAGACGACGCGACGGGACCGTAAAAACAGGTCCAAGGTCGGTAGAAAGGATAAATGGGGTAATAAGTTAAATATTTTAGGGTATAGGTGTGTAAGAAGTGTAAGAAATCGAATAATTTTGTCAGGAGGAAAAAGAAAATCGCCTGTAAACAGGCGATTTGATTTTTAATCGCCTGTTTACAGGCGATTAAATTTTTGTTTTGTGGTTTTCTTTGATTTATTTAAATCGCTTGTTCACTAGCGTTTAAGTTTTTGTGTTGTATTTCGTTTTGCAAATCTCGGCTATAAAAGGGGGGGTAAGTTAGTTCATTTCACTCATCCTCCCGTCTTCTATTCTCGACTTTTCAAGAATATTCAGAATATTTACGGAACATTCGTCGAGTTATGGAGAGTTTTGAAGGAAACTTGCGTCGTTGGTGTGCGTCCTTGTCGGGTGTCGAGAAGAAACTCTTGAAAGATTGCGGAGTTGGCGTATTTCGTGGGCTAAGGCAGGTTCGAATGGAGTACGAGTTCCTGGACGCTTGTCTTGAGTATTGGGACCCAAGCCTTCATGTGTTCCGCTTTCCTTGCGGAGAGGTTTGCCCTTTAGTCGAGGAGTTTGGGGCCATTGGCGGGTGGGCCAGCGTATTGGCACACTGTATGTGTCAGGCAGGAACTTGGCTACAAGAGGCAGGTTCAGAATTATCTCCAGATGACCCGTGATGAGGTTGAAGAGTTATTTGTTGGGAGCCGTATCAACCTCTATCGTTTGTGTCAATGGTTTAGGAATAATGCGAACGGGCATATCTCTGCTGTGGCTAGGAGAAGGGCTTTGGCTTTTTGCTTGGTTCATTGCTATATGTTCCTGACTCGTGTCCGAGGGGTCGCTGGGAGATCCGCGTTTAATTCTTTGTTGTGGAGCGGATGGAAATAGGTTGCAATCCTACGCTTTAATTTTGGTGAGACGATCCTTGGATTGGGACGGCCAGGGCATGTAATAGGGAACATGCGTCCCGAGGGTGTCCATTGATCCTCCAGGTGTGGCTGATGGAGCGTCTAAGTGTGTTGAACGACCTTGGCTTCGATGGCGAATATGTCGCAGGAGGCCTTACCAATCGATACATGCGATGGTCGGGTCCAGACGGGCGCCCTAATGACTATTTCCCCGAGTATGTGAGGTCATGGGCGATCCGTTGGTCGGGATCCTGGTGGGAGTGGTCGGTGTGGCCAGCGCATGAGCTGATGGCCCCTCTGGGGCCCTATTGTGTGGGTACGAGATGGGGGTTTACAACCATCCCCTGCGGGTGAGGCGCCAGATAGGGTATGCACAGTTCATTTCTGGCCAAGACACGAAGGTACAGGACATGGTTGTGTTAAATAACCAGGTGACCGACGAGTGGGCCAGTGGTTGGATCATGCGTCCTAAGTGGCTTGTGGTGGTACTCCTGGGACGATCCGGTGTCGAGGGCTTACTCCAAATGGACCGTTCTTTGAAAGTCTTTGTGGAGAGGGCTCGTCTCGTGCCATAGAGCTTAACGAGCCTCCGCCGACGTCCGCCTACGACCCGATCCGTTTTGGACGCAATAGTGGTAGGGGTGGCGCTTCGAGCTCGGTGCCTCTCTCGGCGGTGAATCGTGTTCGGTCGTCAGCCGTATTCCAGGGCAGTGCTCGGATCGTCGTGGTAATGTTGAAGTCGTAGTAGGGGTTGAGGGTTGGTGCTCCCCTATTCAGCTGGAAGGTTTCAAGTCTGCTTTAGAGAATAACCTGGTTTTAGTTTATGTGTGCTTTGTTAGTATTATGTTCATATTATGTTGTATTATGTAATATATTACCTATCCTAAACCCGATGTTCATGCCGGGACTCGTATTGTAATATATAGTGTTTGTTAGTGTATTTCTAAGGTCGTAGTTATGCTCCTACGTTTGAAAAATCCAAAATGTAACCGTTCTTTTTAAGATTAATAAAAATCAGGTTTTTATTTACGACTTTGCCTCATTTTGCTTGTTATTTTGTGTGAAATTCCTTGGCTCTAATCTCTTTTCAAAGGTTTAGAATGCAAGCATGGTTTTTGTTTTTAGGAAGTTTTTGTATTGACTATTCCCTCGACTTTTTTAAGCTTTGGGTTTGTCGTTTTGTGTTGAATGTCGCCTTATGTTAACCTATTAGGTTACGAGACGGTTTTTGTGTTGACTATATCCTCAGCCTTTTTAAGCTTTGGACGCGTCATTTTTGTGTTGAATATCGGTTGTGCTTTTTACAAAGCTGCCTACGTATCCACGAAAAGTGGAATCAAACCGGCGTAGTTCGAGAATGTATGTTTAAGGGCATCTAGGCCCATGAATCAGGTTTGCTTTTTTTTTTTGTGGTGAATGTGCATGTTTAGGGGCATGCCGGCCCATGAATTGTGTTTGCTTATGGAATGTGCACGTTTAAGGGCATGCCGGCCCAGGAATTGTTTTTATAAAATTGTATTTTACAGATACATTGCAAGGGGTTTTTAGGGATAGTATTTCTTGAGTTGATCGAGATTTGTGGCGAGGTTGAACTCTTGGCCGTCGAGTCGGTTAGTTTATTTGCTCACTTAGTGTAGATTTCCTTGACGAGGTAGGGTCGGCCTGTTAGACTTGAATTTTCCTCGTGGGTCGATTGGAAGTGGTGCCGGGTCGACTTTAGTGCGAGATCACCTACTTTTATGTGTCGTGGCTTAACTCGTTTGTTGAATGCTCGTTGTAGTCGGGCTTGGTACATTAAATGCGGTGCTCGGGGAATGCGATCGGCGTTCATCCAGGAGCATGAGTTGTTAAATGCCGTTCACGGGCCCATTACGCCAGGGATGCTACTTTCCATTAGTATCGTAGAGATTGTATTTCTATTTCCATCGTTGGGCGGCTTCCATGCCGTAGGTGAGAAATAGGGTCATGCACGTAGGGGTTCGGATGGTAGTACGGTATCCCCAGTGCATATGGTATCTTGTTGGGCGATCTTTGCGGTGTCGATCATTTTCTCGAGTATGGTGGCCTTGTCTTGTTTCTTTGCCTAACGGCTCCATTGGTTTGGGGTCGATAGGGTGAGGATTTGTGATGCTTTGGATGTTGTATTTTGTGAGTATGGCTTAGTCTCGCGTTGAAAGTCACGAACCTTGATCGCCGATGAACTCATGGGGTATGCCATATCGGCATATGATGTTCGTCTGGATGAACTTGGCGACTTTTTTGGGCCGAGGGTTCAAAAGATCCGCTTCTACCCATTTAGTGAAGTAGTCGATGGCCACCGGCCGCAAGCGGTGACCTCCTGCTCAGATGGGGTGGACTTTTCCTATCACGTCGATGCCCCAGGTTGAAAAGGGCCAGGGTGAGGTTAGGCTGTATAGTGGTGAAGGTGGTACATGTTTGACGTTGCTGAAAATTTGGCAGTTGTGGCAGTGCTTGACGTATTGGATACAGTCTGCTTCCATGGTCGTCCAATACCATCCTAGCCGGAGAATCTGATTGCGAGTGCTCGGCGTTCATATGGGGTCCGCATTCGCCATCATGGACTTGCGTGATGATTTCCTGCCCCTTCTTGTAGTCGACACATATGAGCAGTGTCCCTTGTGGTGTCTTCTTGAGTAATTGTCCCATCTCTAGCACAAATTGGGAAGTTAGGAGTCTGATAGCCCTCTGTCCGCGTTTATTGGTGTCGGGTGGGTAAGTGTTGTCTGTTTTGTAGTTGATTATGGCTTGATACCACGGCTCTGTCTGCTCGGCTGCGTCCAGGTCAATGGTATGGATGTATCTTTGGTTAAATCACGTCTTTCGACGATGATGGGTAGTAACTTCATGTTTGGTGGCATGTTGAGGAGGGATGAGAGTTTTGACAGTGCGTCGGCAAACTGGTTTTCTTCCCTTGGGAGGTGGTAAAATTCAATGCAGTCGAAGTTGGTTAGGAGTTTTTGTACTTTTGTTTGGTATTTGGTGAGGGTTTCGCTCATGATCTTCCATGCCCGGTCACTTGATTTATGATGAGGAATGAATCTCCATGCACCCGTAGGTTCTTTATTTTGAGGCGATGGTCGCCTTGCGGCCGTAAATGCAGCTTCAGATTCCGCGGCGTTGTTTGTGACATCAAGTCGAGCTTGATTGAGAGTGGAGTATGATCGCCGTTTGGGGATATTAGGAGTATTCACCCATAGCCGCGGTAGTTTGACGCCCGTCAGTATAATTACCCGATACTCCGCTTTCTATGGCGAAGATCCCATCGTCCGAAATGACGTTGTATCGATCATGGGTTGTTCGATGATTGCATTTTCTGCGAGGAAGTCCAAACCGCTCTTCCTTTGATTACTTTCGAGGGAGGTACTTGAGTTCGTGCTCGGCGAAGCGAGTCCACCTGGCCATACGTCCGTTCGGGTGGTTTTCAAATAGGTATTTGAGGGGTCCATTAGTGAGTAGACTCTTGTTGTGCTAGTGAGTAGGTAGTGTCTGAGCTTTTTGGTTGCCCGGACCGGCGAGGCGACTTTTCTCGGCCCGGTTCATACCGAAGTTTCGTAATCGTGAAACTTCGCCGATGTAGTAGATGGCCCGTTCTTCGTTGTTGACTTCTTGGCGAGTATGGCACCCATGGCGTTTGGCGTGATCGTCAAGTATAGCGGCGATGGCAAGTCCTTTTGTGGGGGTACGAGCGGGTGGGTTTGTAAGTAAGCTCTTGACTTTGTCGAGCGCTTGTTGGCGATCATCGTCCACTTCGTATGCTCTTCCTTCTTCAATTTTTTGAAGATTGGCTCGCAAATCAAGGTAAGCTTGCTGATGAACCGGGAGAAATATTGGACTTGGCCCAAGAAACTCCTTATTTCGGCCATGTTGCTCGGCCTCCTCATGTCCATTTTTGCTTTGATTTTGGTCGGGTCTATTTCGATCCCTCACTGGCTTACTATGTGGCCTAGCAGTTTGCCTGATGTGACTCCAAAGGTGGATTTCTGTGGGTTTAATCGCATTTTGTCTTTGCTCGATTACGGTGAAGAACTTGCGGAGGTTGGTGACGTGGTCGTCCCTTCCTTTTGACTTTACAATCATGTCGTCGACGTATACCTCAACCTCCTTATGCATCATGTCGTGGAGCAAGGTGGTAGCGATGCGTTGGTAGGTAGCCAGGCATTTATGAGCCCAAATGGCATGATCAGTAGCGATGACGTTCCCTGTGGGGTTCTGAAGGTGGTTTTTGGCATGTCGTCTGCCGCCATTTTGATTTGGTTGTATCCGCGTATCCATCCATGAATAGCAAGATGGGCGTGGTCTGGTGTTGTCGATTAGGATGTCCATGTGGGGTAGTGGGAAATCATCTTTTGGGCGAGGCTTTGTTCAGTCGGAAGCTCGGCACATACTCGTATTTTGCCGTTTTTCTTCATAACCGGTACCATATTGGAGACCCAGTCTGAGTATTCGATGACTTGGATGAACCCAGCTTGTAGCTGTTTTTCGATCTCTTCTTTGACCATGAGAGACCATTCTGGCTTGATGCTGTTGGAGTATGTGTCCTCCACAATAGTGCGATTACATAATAAATCTCAATTAAGGAATACATGGGGATAATCCAGTATTATTGTCAATTGATTAACGTAAATCAATAACGGTTGGCTGACTAGAGTTTGACGTTATTGTCGTGAGAGCGGCGGTAATCAATTGATCCCTTTAAGTCACACCTAAAGGAACAAACTCCAAATATTAAAGCTAATTAATTGTATGAGATACGATTATATTAGTAACTTGATAAATCGACTAACGGTTAGTCAGTGTATTAATTTAGAGAGAAATCGAGTTGTGAACTCGAGTGATTTAATTTTATATCGATAAAATTAATTGAGGAGATGGGAATTAGTGATTAAACGTTAATTCACTAATTGTGTATATTTTACTAATGAGATTAGTAAGAGTACATTTTAATATATGTGTAAAGTACATGTATATTAAGGAGGAGATTAATTAATTTATACTTTATCATATTAGATGATTTAAGTGATAAATTATTACAATTTAATGACAAAAATTGAAAAACAAATTAGACCCATAAGGGGTCCCTTTGGACCGTCCAAATGGGTGTGGAAGGAGCTTCCACTTTGTTTTTATTTGTTTTGTCATGTAGTGCTTGGAATTACTTGCATGCAATAAACATAATGATTTACATGCTAGCAATTTATCTAAACAAGAAATGCACTCCACTCTCTCCTCTCCCTTGCATGTGGCCGGCCCATTGAAGTGTCTCACACACTTCATTTGTTTTGTTTTTGTGATAAAAATACAAGGGTCTTGAGTGAACAAAATTCATTCATGCTTTTACTCTCCATCTCTCACCTTTTTCTCTCTACAACTTAATACACTCTTTATATTATTTTTACTAAGAGTTAGTAATAATATTATATCATAATATCAAGTTAGCTATTAGTGATTTCTAGTCTAAATCACTTGTAGTATTTGGAGTGTTCTTGGGTGCTAACTAAAGGAGGTTTTCTACATTGAAAACTTGGGTTATTAAGGAGGATCATCCTAAGCTTTGCTCAAGAAACAAAACTAGAAAGGAGTTCTAGTTGTGTGCCCTCTTTATTCCTTATGTAAAGGTATAAATTTCTAATCTTGTAACAAAATACTTTTGTTAACTACATAGATCTTGCTAAATCAAATTAGAGTAATTTGATTTACACTAATACTTGATTAGTGAATGGGATCCGATCCCTACAAGTGGTATCAGAGCCATGGCTTGTAGTTACAAATTTATTTTGTTATTTTTGGAGTTTTATGTATTTATTGAGAATAAATGACATAAAATCCGAAAATAGTGTTAAAAGTTGTTTTAACACGAGATTTTTATAGCATGCAAAGTTTCTGGTCTCATGAACTTTCTGGTCAAATTTCGTAATTTTTGGAATTTGTTTGCTAATTAAAATGATTTTTATACAAAACCGAGTCAAAAAGTGTGTTTTTGGCTAAAATAATTACTATAAATAGTTATAGTTCGAATCTGGTCACGAATTTTTTACACAGTTATATTTCATATTTATACATTCTGCATGTAAATTTTCAAAGTCAAATTTTGAGTTTTGAATATTTATTCATATTTTTGTTTAAAATCGGTATGGTTTGCATTTTATGTCCAAAAATATAGTAAATGTTGTTTTCTGGACATGAAATTTATACCAATATTTTTACACATTATTAGGATGCTCTCGTATAAATTTGGGATTTTTCCTCACTGTTGTAGACGTTTTCTTGATTTTATGAGATAAAATCGATGAAATCGTATGTTATTTATTATAAAATAATTCGTAAATTTTTCTGACCAAACTTTTCTTTTCTGATATTTTGGAAGTGTTCCAGAATATACAAAATTTTTTCAAAAATAAAAATAATTTTATTTTATTTTATTTTGATTTTATAAAGCTTTATTCATAAAAGGGTTATGATTAAAGTACTTCTAATTAGCAAAAGACCAAGTTTATGAACTAAAATCACCTTAAGTTAGTATAAACTAATGTTGGGTGTTCTAAAATCAGTTTAGAAGTTTTAGTTCAAGCTTAAAAGGTGTTTTAAGCATTATTGATTAATATGAGATTAATCGATTAAAAATGAGATCGGTTTGAAACCAATTAATGCGATTATTGTTTGAGGCGATTTTGGCATGTTTTTATTTATAAGCTTTACTTTATGCATGTTTGGATGAATGTTTATTGTTGAATGAATGTTTATTCTTACTAGTATGGCCATAGTTTGTTATATTTTTACCGATATTACCCGTAATGAAAGGGAATATCGTGTGGTTTGTAATTAAATGCGATCTCGTATCGCCGGTTTGTAATTTAATAGTTTATTTCATTTATAAATGTATAATAGGATTGCTATGTATTCATTTGTAAATCATACTTCAGAATATTTGTACATCAAGACCAGGTGATAGAGATCGACTAGGCCTTGAAGTGTTGTAAAGCTTGCAAGGAGGAGCTTGGATGGGATCCATATGAAGAGGGACCAAAGGAGTTGGTTTCCAATTTGTAACTCCTTGTATTTTAATTACTTTAGGTGGCCATACTAGGTTTATGTTTGTTTGATGCTTGTGTGTTTGCTTATTTTCCGCACACATGCCAAAATCGCCATGCATGCCACGATATCCCACTATGATTGTCGTTTTAAGTCACGATTCCTAAATTAGTTCACTTATAAAGAATTTTAATGACTAAAATCGACAAGATCACCCACATTATTTATCAAAATGAATTGAGATTAAGCCTTTCCAAATGTAGCGACTATGAACCCCATGTTCGTGAGGACCTCCGCGACGTGGAACCTTGTTACCATGGGTAAGTAGTGGGAGGAAGTCCCGTGCTAATTTGGTTTGAACTCAACCAAATAAGAGTTATTTGGGGCTTAAGGATGCATTTTATAGAAAATCATCAACCAAGCATTCTAGTGTAGAATTAGTCAAGTGTTGACTTATCGTTTTTATATAAAAGGAAACATGAGATGTCTAATTTTATATGAAAAGCGAGTCTTGGAATCATTTATATAATTTCGTGGGAGATCATTATATAAATGGACATTTGTTTTAAAACCGTTTTAGCAAATGTCATTAATGAACTATGAATGTTAATATATTTCCTCATATTTGTTGTAGAATTATTTATTTGAAATTATTTATTTGAAATCGCAATGACAACTTCAACTCCCGCACCCATTTTGGGTATATATTCATGGTTGAGAACCGTGATGGATAAGTGTATCCTAAAGGATGACGGAAGCAACTTTGTCGAATGAGATTCGACTATAAGGGGCGCCGCTCAATCCGACAATGTGCTTAAATACCTTACCGAATAACCTCCCACCGAACCCGGACTTGGGGCCACCGTGGCGGCGCAAGCCGCGTACGATGAGCACCTAAAGGCTGACAATGACGTTAAAAGTGTTTTGATTTGGTCAATGTCACCTTCTCTCAAACTTCGCTTCGTTACTCATTAAAGTGCATATGAGATATTCACTAGAGTGACAACGATGTGCTTTAACACAAAGAGCATGAAAGTGAATGAGATTGAGAGAAAAGATGTTCTTTCAATGAGATTGAAGAGCATACACATTAGGGTCATGAAAGGGAAGGGAGCTTATAAAGCTCGGTTCAAGGAAGATAAGGGTAAGGGAAAGGCTATTGAGAATAGCAAGCCCAAACCCGGTCGTTGGAAGCGAAATTGTCCCAAATCCTTGAAGGAAAAGAATGATGGATGTGCGACATCCAAAGATATTATTTCTTCTAGACTTTATATGATTGACATAAATCATGCTTGCATTTCTACATGGGTATGAGATACCGGATGTGGATCTCATCTTTGCAATCACTTGCAAGGAATGAGAAATGTGCGAGCACTAGCCAAGGGTGATGTAGATCTCCGCATGGTTAATGGAGCTAGAGTAGCGGCCGTTCAGTGGGAACCTATGTACTCGCTCTAGCTAGTGGTTTAGAGTTGTTTTTGAATAAGCGTTATTTTGTACCAACTCTAACCAAAAACATTATCTCCGTCTCCGTGTTTGATACGGAAGGCTTTTATGATTAAGAACAATCGACGTACTTTTTCATTTAATGAAATGGTTTATGGTGAAACCATTTCGATTGGAGGTATTCATGTTTTAAATAATGTCAATGATGTTTATCATATAGAGAACAAGAAGCTCAAAATGAATGAATCAAACAAATCCTACCTTTGGCAGTGTCGTTTACGTCACATAAGCGATAAGCGCACAAAGAGACTTGTTGAGACCAATGTTCTCAAACCATTTGATTGCGAATCATATGGTGCGTGCGAGGCTTGCCTTTTAAGGCAAAATGACTCGTGCACCCTTTAGTGGTAAAGGGACACGAGCAAGTGAAGTTTTAGGACTCATACATATTGATGTGTGTGATCCATTAAACATCACCGCTAAAGGAGGATATCATTACATCATTACTTTTACCGATGACTTAAGTAGATATGGTTATGTCTACTTAATAAGGTATAAGAGTGATGCTTTTGAGAAATTTAAAGAATTTCAAAATGAGGTTGAGAACCAATTGGATAAGAAGATAGAAGCACTACGATCGGATCGTGGTGGCAAATATCTAAGTAATGAGTTTGATTCACATCTTAAGAATTGTGATAGAGTATCACAAATTGACTCCTCCGGGCACACCACTGTTGAATGGTGTTGCAGAAAGGAGAAACCGAACCTTGCTAGATATGGTTCGGGCTATGATGAGTCAAAGTGAGCTTGCTGGAGCGATTTGGGGCTTTACGCTATCGTTCTTTGTTTTCTCACTAAATCAAGTCCGACTAAAGCGGCTCCATATGAGATATGGACTGAAAGGTTCCCTATTTGTAGGTTTTCCTAAGGAAGCGTGTGGATTTTACTTCTACAACCCTCACGAGAACAAAGAGTTTGTGGCTCGTGATCTTTGTCTTTCTAGAAAATAAATATATTTCTAGAGACAGTGGGAGAAAATTTGAACTTGATGAAGTTCAAGAGCCACAAACCAAGCGAGAAAATGAGGAAACCGCTCTCGCCTTCTCTCGACACTCTATAATCCCTAGGAGGTCGTGGAAGAATTAGTCATCAACCTGGCCAGTTACCTCGGTAACATCGAGGAGGAGGCGATTTGTTGTTATTCAAAGCAACGAACCCTCAACCTACAAGGCGCTATTAGTAGCCCTAACTCAGACAATGGCTAGAGGCCATGAAATCCGAAATGGATTCTATGTACGAGAACCAAGTTTGTGACTTGGTAGGTTTTACCTGAAGGAGTGAGACCCTTCAGTGTAAATGGATATTCGTAATCAAACTCGGCATGGATAAACATATTGATGTTTACAAAGCTAGATTGGTGGCAAAGGGCTTTTCACAAGTCCAAGGTATTCATTATGATGAAACCTTTGCACCTGCTGCTATGCTTCAATCCATAAGGATAATCTTAGCAGAATGCATTTCATGAATATGAAATATGGCAAATGGATGTAAAAACCGCCTTCTTGAATGAGATTCTAGAAGAGGAAGTGTACATGACACAACCTAAAGGTTTTGTAGATACATCTAACCCTAAGAAAGTATGCAAGCTTAAGAGATCCATTTATGGTCTTAGGCAAGCATCAAGAAGTTGGAATCACAGATTCGATCATGTTATAAAACAAAATGGATTCGCTCGAAGAGCCGAGGAACCTTGTTTATACATGAAGTTTAGTGGGAGTAAAGTAACATTCCTTGTTTTGTATGTGGACGACATACTACTAATTGGAAATGACGTTCCAAGTTTAAATTCGGTAAAGGTGGAATTGGTAAACCATTTCCAAATGAAGGACTTGGGAGAGGCACAACGCATCTTGGGTATCCGGATCTATAGAGATAGATCTAAAAGGATGCTAGCATTAAGTCAAGAAACTTATATTGATAAGATTCTTGATAGGTTCAATTTGAAAGACTCCAAGAGAGGCTTTATTCCGATGAGTGTAGGAATAACATTGAAGAAATCTCAATGTCCTACGACTCCTGCGGAAATTGAACGCATGAAATTGATCCCTTATACTTCCGCTGTAAGATCAATCATGTATGCTATGATGTGCACTCGTCCCAATGTCGCTTTCGCTTTGAGCATGACAAGCCGGTATCAAGCTAATCCCGGTGAGAATCACTGGATAGCTGTGAAGAACATCCTTAAGTACTTGAGAAGAACTAAGGATTCGTTTCTAGTGTTTGGAGGACAACTTGAGCTACGTGTAAAGGGTTACACGGATGCAAGTTTCCAAACCGATGGGGATTATCTGAAATCCCAATCCGGCTATGTCTTTATGGGGGTGCTATTTGCTGAAAAGGGTTTCAAGCAAAGTGTCACTGCGGATTCTACAATGTAAGTGAATATTTGGCGCCTTGGTCAAAGAAGTCGTGTATGGATTCGGCAGTTCTTGGGTGGACTAAGAGTAGTCCCTAGTGCCGCAAATCCAATCACTATTTATTGTGATAATAGTGGGGCCATCTTTCAAGAAAAGGAGCCCAAGTCTAGTAATAAATCTAGACACGTTTTGAGGAAATACCATGTTATAAGAGATAACGTGAAAAGGAAGGAAATAGATATTTGTAAGGTTAGGACAGACGATGAGATCGCTGATCCTTTAACCAAGCCTCTTTCGAGGACTAAGCATGACGCTCACACCGCCTCTATGGGGTTGAGGCGTATGCCTGATTTCCTTTAGTTTTCAAGATATGTAATGGATAAAGTATCCTATTACATATATGAAAATAACATTCATTGTTTAGAGTATATTTACTCTTTTAAGTCATTATTGAATGCATACTTTGTTTATCCGAATAGTTGTGTGACAACTTTGAACATATTCAAGTGAACGGTATAAACTAAGTATTTGGTCCCTAGTCTCTCATATGAGGTGACGTCTCGAAGAGACTAGATTGCAAGTCGTTCGATGGTGGGTTCAACACCATGGGGTCATAGTGATGACTGCTCGTTTGCATAGACAGACTGTGAAACACTCTGTCGGACAGTGACGCTTATAGAATTCCTTTTCAATGAGATTGAAACCTGGTCGTGGTGGGAATTCTATAGTATTCCTTCGAAGTCGATTCTTTGACCTGAACCGATTGTCTGCAGCCTGCGGTCCGAGTGACTTTCATTTTTGTCCTAAGCCGCGCCGTGAAAGGGGTTATAAGGGCATCTTTGGGGTCATGGTGATCCGTGCATTATACAAGATAATCGAGTGGAAGGAAATGTCCACCCTCGTCAGGGTAAAACATCTTTGGGCCACTCGAGGAGTAGTCGAAAATGCGTGTGCCACGCCTCGGTAGAATCTACCAGTAGATTCCCCACGGACAGCTACTCTCCTTATCGAGGAAACCACTCACGATTTATATCACAGGATGCAAGTACGACCTGTAAGACACCTTGCATCGAGTGGGAGATGTGAAACGGACATGAGAATTGGTAATGCACAACTTGTCTCGGACAAGTGGGAGATTGTTGGAGTATGTGTCCTCCACAATAGTGCGATTACATAATAAATCTCAATTAAGGAATACATGGGGATAATCCAGTATTATTGTCAATTGATTAACGTAAATCAATAACGGTTGGCTGACTAGAGTTTGACGTTATTGTCGTGAGAGCGGCGGTAATCAATTGATCCCTTTAAGTCACACCTAAAGGAACAAACTCCAAATATTAAAGCTAATTAATTGTATGAGATAATGCATTATATTAGTAACTTGATAAATCGACTAACGGTTGCTAGTCGATTGTATTAATTTAGAGAGAAATCGAGTTGTGAACTCGAGTGATTTAATTTTATATCGATAAAATTAATTGAGGAGATGGGAATTAGTGATTAAACGTTAATTCACTAATTGTGTATATTTTACTAATGAGATTAGTAAGAGTACATTTTAATATATGTGTAAAGTACATGTATATTAAGGAGGAGATTAATTAATTTATACTTTATCATATTAGATGATTTAAGTGATAAATTATTACAATTTGTGGGACAAAAATTGAAAAACAAATTAGACCCATAAGGGGTCCCTTTGGACCGTCCAAATGGGTGTGGAAGGAGCTTCCACTTTGTTTTTATTTGTTTTGTCATGTAGTGCTTGGAATTACTTGCATGCAATAAACATAATGATTTACATGCTAGCAATTTATCTAAACAAGAAATGCACTCCACTCTCTCCTCTCCCTGGCATGTGGCCGGCCCATTGAAGTGTCTCACACACTTCATTTGTTTTGTTTTTGTGATAAAAATACAAGGGTCTTGAGTGAACAAAATTCATTCATGCTTTTACTCTCCATCTCTCACCTTTTTCTCTCTACAACTTAATACACTCTTTATATTATTTTTACTAAGAGTTAGTAATAATATTATATCATAATATCAAGTTAGCTATTAGTGATTTCTAGTCTAAATCACTTGTAGTATTTGGAGTGTTCTTGGGTGCTAACTAAAAGAGGTTTTCTACATTGAAAACTTGGGTTATTAAGGAGGATCATCCTAAGCTTTGCTCAAGAAACAAAACTAGAAAGGAGTTCTAGTTGTGTGCCCTCTTTATTCCTTATGTGAAGGTATAAATTTCTAATCTTGTAACAAAATACT
This sequence comes from Dianthus caryophyllus, assembly GCA_023091065.1. Classification (NCBI taxonomy): domain Eukaryota; kingdom Viridiplantae; phylum Streptophyta; class Magnoliopsida; order Caryophyllales; family Caryophyllaceae; genus Dianthus; species Dianthus caryophyllus. The sequence goes on along the minus strand of CM041526.1, from coordinate 25,721,585 downwards.
TTTGTTAACTACATAGATCTTGCTAAATCAAATTAGAGTAATTTGATTTACACTAATACTTGATTAGTGAATGGGATCCGATCCCTACAGATGCGTCGGAGCTTCTGCTTGACCGGTCTGCTACCTTGTTTGATCGGGATGCGATGTTCAGCTATCTCACGGTCGATGCCGGGCATGTCTCTGTATGACCATGCGAAGACGTCCCTGAATTCTGTGAGAAGCTTAGTATATGTGGCCCTTTCTTCTGTGCTTAGGGAAGCCCCCAGTTGTAGTTCTTGAGGCTCTTCGGGTGTTCCTATGTTGATGGTCGTTGTGTCTTCAATAATGGGGTCCTGTTCGGGTTTTGAGACAATACTTGCAATGTATCTATATAATGCAATTTTATTTAGTTTAAATTTATCGCAATTATTAGAAAAGGTAGAGTTTAAATGAGGCAAAGAGTAACAAAAAACTTTCATGTTATTAATGTTATCAAAAGCGGTTACATTTGAAGATAGCTCAGACGAGGGAGCTTTGGACAACCTTAATGACTCTAGTTCTTTAGCTAAGACTTACTACATTAGGAAAATGATCGAGTAACCTAGCCGTTTTTTTAGAAAATTGGCGTCATGATGACGCAGGACCCTAGACTCTAGGTGCAGGTGCTTGGATTGGGACTTCCCTGGGCATTGGTAGATTGGGTGGCATTTTCTTCAAGCTTCAGCTGATGGAGAGCGACTCGAAAGTCTGAGGCCTTTATGGTAATGACTTCATTGTAACAGGAAAGCTTCACTTTCTGGTGCAGAGTTGATGTGATGGCTCCGGTAGCGTGAATCCAGGTCCTTCCTAATAACATGTTATATGCCGGAGGGATATTCATGAGCTGGAACTCGGTTCGTGTTTCAACAGAACCTGTCATGATGAGTAATGTTATGATTCCTTCTATCTTTGCGGGACGTCTGGTAAATGCGCTCTTTATCTTTGTTGGAGCAAGGGGTGACATCACTTTCCTTTAGTCCTAGTTTGAGGGCAGGATGTTGATTGCGGAGCCGTTGTCGATGAGGGTGACAGGTAGCACCATATTGCGACACTCTACGGTTATGTAGAGTGCTGGGTTGTGTGGGTCTTGAAAAGGCGGCAGATCTGCGTGGGAGAAAGTTATGGCACCTGGTAGCCAATCCCGAACAATGCGGTCAATGAGTTGTGCTGGAAGGATCTCCTTGGCACCTCGCCATGTTGTGTTATATGAAGGACCGTTCGTTATGGGTGGGGTAATCATATTTTCGATCATGTCTTTGTCCTTGCTTTTGCTCGCGCGTTTAGGAGGGAATCCCGGCGGTATTTGTAGATCTAAAGGAGACTGATGCGGACGTTGGGGGTGTGGAGCTTTATCGTGGCCGCTTGACGGCCTGGAGGGGACGTTGATGAGGGATCTGGGTGGAAATTTCTTTCCTGTCCTCGTGCCTTGGTTTTGTCCTTGTCCTAGCTCGGCGAATGTGATCAATGTTGCTACCGTTGTTGTTGATGCTGTCGAAAAGGACGTTGACCTCGTGATCGCTTGCGGGAGCTAGGAGGGGGTGATTGAGGATGGGATGAGTTCCTACGAAAATGGGGCGAGCAAGGGAGGTGTCTCCGGCTTTGATGGTTTAGGAGCTATGCTTGGCTTATCGATTGTTTCATTGTCGATCATGTCTTGGATCACGTTCTTCAAGCGGAAACAGTTCTCCGTGTCTTCTCCCTTTCCCCTGTGAAACTCGCAGTACGAGTCCTCTTGCCATGATATTGGCTTCTTATCCTTATGTGGTACACTGGTGGGTTTGGGAAGGTGGAGAATGCTCTTCTTCACGAGCCTTCCCAATGCCTTTGAGTAGGACATAAAGAGGGGGTCGAACCTTCGTCGCTGTTGCAACGGAAATGGTCCAACTGATGATGACCTGGGTGAGGCGAGTGGTCAGGTTAGGAATACCGGGTTGTCTTTGCTAGTGCCTTTGAGTTTATAGCTTTAAACGGTCCGATCATTGTTGCGGCGGAGAAGCATTAACCTGGCGATCATGATCTCAAGTTTTGGCGGTTGTATTTGTGAATTTCATCCTCCAGGATCTGATTCTCTTGGCGTGTCGGCGCACTCTTCGCGAATAGTCTTGTGTTTTTCTGGTTTCGATCTTTTGCATGGCGGCGGATGTTCGAACAAAGCGGTGAGATTGGCTACCTTGTGGTCGAGCAAATTTTACGTGTTCGGTGATCGCCATTAGCTGAGGAGGTGGTGGAAAGGCGCTTCATCATTCGCGAGGTTGAAACGGAAATTCATCTTGTGCTCACGAGCCGGGTGTTCAGGGTTTTTCAATGAGCGGACCTGACAAAGTTTTTAAGACTTTAGTGATTCTAAAAGAGAAGGAGAAGACTCAAATGAAAAATCGCATTCACGACCAAAGGAAGACGCAAAAGTGTAAAAAGTGGGTGACTTGACTTGACTCGTGTTTTTAGCTTTTAAAAAGACACGGGAAGCTTTTGAGATAGTGGCGCGTTAACACGCCCCTCGTTTCTCGAGGTAGGAAAATTTGTATGATCATAACTGATTGACCCAGCCACAGTATGTTGCCAGGGTTTATCATTGGATTATGATAAAAAAGGATCGCACCGGCAGAGCGATAGGCTAACCGACCCGAGGATGTTAAAATTGGGTAAAAGGCGATCAATTGTTCGCCTTTACGTGTGTTCACAAATGATTTAAATCAAAAATGACGATAAGTCATTCGATTCAAAGAGTAAATCAACGGGTTCGCATCAACGAGCCCGCTTTTTGTTTTTGAGAGAAAAGATTAAATCGATGACTAAAGAGTCACTCGACTTAGAGCTAATTCTAACGTTCTAAAAGTTAATTTCATTTAAAATGTCCGAAATGAATTGACATACTCGGGTTTTTGCTTTGTGAAAGGCCTTTAGCAATAAATGTATTATGACGATACGTCAATGATAATTCATTTACGTTTTGGAAAAGACCTGGGATATAGTGGTTATCCTAGGTCGGTTTTAAGTGTAGTGGCATTTTATTTATTAAACTCAAATGACTATAGGTCAAAGAGCCTAACGGCGTGTTTTTAAAAGTATGACCCTTTTTTTTGAAAAAGTTTGAAAAAGCAATTTCAAAGATGGACGATTTTTAAAAGTATAATGCCTAGGAAAAGTTTTACATGCAGAAAGTTTTTGAAAGACTACTATAGTGAGGGTACTATAGCTTCACACTTGTACATATAAACACAGTTTTTGGTTTATAGGGTAAGGTTCCCTCCTGGTCATTCCCGCTGACGTTTAGGTAGGGGCACCGCAAGACTACACACGCCTTAGGTGTGAATTCAAGACGGGCCCTAGAGCGCTCGAAGTTTGACTGTTACGATCGTTTGTACGGATGCCGCACTTGTAATCGTGAGGGGTGAGAGAACAGTGTGTCCGGAGTTACCTCGCTTACGAAGCGAGAGTTCTTGGCCGCTCCTCAAAGGGTGTGGTTTGAATCAGGAGGATTCGACTCAACGTATTTTTGCCCAAATATCGAAAGCGTAAATGTTTTCAAAGTTTCAAGCTTCACTTCTTTATGATTTTAAAATAAAAGAAAAACTAGTTTTTCAAAAATAATAAAAATCATGCTCGTCCCCAGCGGAGTCGCCAGCTGAAGGTACCGGGAATTTTTCTTGGGAAAACCTATCGACGCCTGTAGCCAACCTCGCCGTCTTGGTAAGGCGGCGAATCGCCTCGCAGGAAAAAAAAGGGGTGCGAAGTTTTGTAAAAGGGGTGAAATGAAAAATGGGGAGATCATTGCATGAATTTGCGGTCAAAAAAGAAAAGTATAAAAGTCCTTTTTGAAATGTATTTTCGGAGTCGCCACCAAATATTAAAGGAATTTGGAACCTATTCAACGCGTCTTGAAATACAAGACACGAGTGTCTCAGATTTCAAGGTGCGTCCATACCTATCATTCCGAGGTTTCAAAACCGCAGAAGGGGTTCTGAGCGAGGTTACTTTTCAAAGTTTTGACAAAATGAGTTTTGAAAACAAGAATCAAAAAGCCTACATAAGAGTAGTCTCTACTAATTTGAAAACATTTGCTTAATTTCGATATTTGGGCTAAAAAGTCACGCCACGCATAAGTGCGAATAAGTATGACTCGATTAAAATGCAAAAATAATGTAAATTGACAAAATAATGACATATTGCTATAGGAAATGTACGTTAAATAATAATTTATTGACTAAATTATTACTATAGACGTTATTTTCCGACCTCGTATTAGAATTTGTACGTAAAAACCCTCGCTTTGACATGCTAAAAGACTCTATGAAACGGTACAATTTAGTGTTGGATCCGTGATTCTAGTCGTTATTTAATGCATGAATGAGGACTTGCATAATTATAAAAGTGACGTCGGTTTGCTTTAGTGATAATGAGTCGTATATTTATGCGATATTGGCGGGGTTTAGACGGGTTATGAATCCATTGCTACAACCAGTATTACGAATACGGCCGCTAGTGCCAATATCGGGTTTGGGGTTAATGTAACCCCATCGTCCGAAGTCTCAAACGCCCAAATTCGTAGGTAAAATGTTTACCATTCGAAAATGTAAAGACGGTATTTTTGAGTGGATTGCGTGAATAGTGTATAAGTGTTAAAAAAACCGATGATTTGAAATGAATGAAGTGGGTTGGTATTTATAGAGTTTTGGTGGTTTTTGTAGGATAACAAAATTAAATCGCTCAGTATACAAAGTAAGTTTGTTTGAGTTGAATATTTTTCAAAAAATCAAAAAGGCTACTGGGTACAAAACAAAAGAAAATCGCTGTTGATAGGCGATTTTATTTTTAATCGCTTTAATCAATGGCGATTTTATTTTTGTTTTGGTGGGCTGTTTTAAGCCGCCTTTTGGTTTTGGGTATGTGATTAGGTGATGATTGTGTTTTGTGGGTTGTTTACTTATGGGTTAAGTCTTTGGTTTTTGTCCGAATTTCGGTTTTCGTGTTTCGGTTTTTGTCGTGTTTTTCGGTTTTGGCTCGAAATTAAATAATATTGGGTTATATTATTTAATGGTATCGTGTTGTGAAAATGTGACACGGGACGCACTTTGGCCCGTTTTGAGTGTTGTGTTAGTGTGCGTTTTTGGGTCGTTTTTGTAAGTTTGGGCCGTTTTGTAGCTAGTTGGGCTGTTTTTGTGGCTTGGCTTAATAAGACGTTCCTATATTGTGCTCGTGTTACGCTCATGATGACTAAAATTGACATTCATTTTCATGATTATGCAAATCCAAATTAATACGCTAAAAATGACTAATACGTTTTAGACACTTTTGTACCGTTTCGACTCTTTTAAAAGCATGCATGAAAGTCCTTTTCATCATCGGGTTTGTTTTTGGGGGGTACGGATACGGGTATCTACAGTGAGGCATTCGTTAAGAATAAATCTGACGATAAACTCGCACCAAGGTCTGACAAATGTCTTTTTGTAGGTTATCCTAAGGAAACGTGTGGTTATTACTTCTACAGCCCTCACGAGAACAAAGTGTTTGTGGCTCGTGATGCTGTCTTTCTAGAAAATGATTACATATCTAATAGACAGAGTGGGAGAAAATTTGAACTTGATGAAGTTCAAGAGCCACAAACCGAGGCGGAAAATGAGGAAACGGTTCCTCTGCCTTACTAAGCGGTTGTACTTCCTAGGAGGTCAGGAAGAATTAGTCATCAACCTGACCGTTACCTCGGTAACATCGAGGAGGAGGGTGATTTGTTGTTATTCGAAAGCAACGAACCCTCAACCTACAAGGCGGCTATTAGTAGTTCCAACTCCGAACAATGGCTTGAGGCCATGAAATCCGAAATGGATTCTATGTACGAGAACCAAGTATGGGACTTGGTGGATTTACCTGTAGGAGTGAGACCCATTCAGTGTAAATGGATCTTTAAAATCAAACTCGGCATAGATAAACATATTGATGTTTATAAAGCTAGATTGGTGGCAAAGGGCTTCACACAAGTCCAAGGTATTCATTATGATGAAACTTTTGCACCGGTTGCAATGCTTCGATCCATAAGTATAATTTTAGCGGTTGCCGCATTTCATGACTATGAAATATGGCAAATGGATGTAAAAACCGCCTTCTTGAATGGGATTCTAGAAGAGGAAGTGTTCATGACACAACCTGAAGGTTTTATAGATACATCCAACCCTAAGAAAGTATGCAAGCTTAAGAGATCCATTTATGGTCTTAAGCAAGCATCAAGAAGGTGGAATCATAGATTCGATCATGTCATTAAACAAAAGGGTTTCGCTCGAAGTGCCGAGGAACCCTGTTTATACATGAAGTTTAGTGTGAGCAAGGTAACCTTCCTTGTTTTGTATGTGGATGACATACTACTAATTGGAAATGATGTTCCAAGTTTGAATTCGGTAAAGGTAGAATTGTGAAACCATTTCCAAATGAAGGATTTGGGAGAGGCACAACGCATCTTGGGTATCCGGATCTATAGAGATAGATCCAAGAGGATACTAGCATTGAGTCAAGAAGCTTATGTCGATAAGATTCTTGATAGGTTCAATATGTAAGACACCAAGACAGGCTTTCTTCCGATGAGTGTAGGAATAACGTTGAATAAATCTCAATGTACTACGACTCCTGCGGAAATTGAACGCATGAAATTGATCCCTTATGCTTCCGCTGTAGGATCAATAATGTATGCTATGATGTGCACTCGTCCCGATGTCGCTTTCGCTTTGAGCATGACGAGCCGGTATCAAGCCAATCCCGGTGAGAGTCACTGGATAGCTGTAAAGAACATCCTTAAGTACTTAAGAAGAACTAAGGATTCGTTTCTAGTGTTTGGAGGAGAACTTGAGCTGCGTGTAAAGGGTTTCACGGATGCAAGTTTCCAAACCGATGGGGATGATTTGAAATCCCAATCCGGCTATGTCTTTATGTTGAATGGGGTGCTGTTTGCTGGAAAAGTTTCAAGCAAAGTGTCACTGCGGATTTTACAACAGAAGATGAATATTTGGCAGCTTCGAAAGCTGCTAAAGAAGTTGTGTGGATTCGGCAATTCTTGGATGGACTAAAAGTAGTCCCTAGTGCCGTGGATCCAATCACTGTTTATTGTGATAATAGTGGGGCTATTTTCCAAGCAAAGGAGCCCAAGTCTAGTAATAAGTCTAGATACGTTTTGAGGAAATACCATGTTATAAGAGATAATGTGGAAAGGAAGGAAATAGATATTTGTAAGGTTGGGACAGACGATAACATCGCTGATCCTTTAACCAAGCCTCTTTCGAGGGCTAAGCATGACGCTCACACCGCCTCTATGGGGTTGAGGCGTATGCCTGATTTCCTTTAGTTTCTGAAATATGTAATGGATAATGTATCCTATTACATATATGAAAATAAAATTCATTGTTTAGAGTATATTTACTCTTTTAAGTAATTTTGAATGCATACTTTGTTTATCCGAATAATTGTGTGACAACTTTGAACATATTCAAGTGAACGGCATAAACTAAGTATTTGGTCCCTGGTCTCTCATAAGAGGTGACGTCTCGAAGAGACTAGATTGCAAGTCGATCGATGGTGGGTTCAACACCATGGAGTCATAGTGATGACTGGTCGTTTGCATAGACAGACTGTGAGACACTCTGTCGGACTGTGACGCTTATAGAATTCCTTTTCAATGAGATTGAAACCTGGTCGTGGTGGGAATTTCTATAGTATTCCTTTGAGTCGATTCTTTGACTGGAAACTGATTGTCTGAGTCGGTGCAGTTTCCGAGTGACTTTCATTTTTGTCCTAAGCCATGCCGTGAAAGGGGGTTATAAGGGCATGTTTGGGGTCATGGTGATCTACATCATACAGTACAATTGAGTGGAAGGGAAATGTCCACCCTCGTCGGGGTAAAACATCTTTAGGCCACTCGAGGAGAAGTCACTGAAAATGCGTGGCCACGCTCGGAAAGATCTACGGTAGATTTTCCGGTCAGACAGCTACTCTCCTTATCGAGGAAACCACTCATGATATATATCTTTTGAATGCAAGTACGACCTGTAAGACACCTTGCATTGAGTGGGAGATATGAAACGGACATGAGAATTGGTAATGTACAACTTGTCTAGGACAAGTGGGAGATTGTTGGAATAAGTATCCTCCACAATAGTGCGATTACTTAATAAATTTCAATTAAGGAATACATGGGGATAATCTTGTATTATTGTCAATTGATTAACGTAAATCAATAACGGTTGGCTGACTAGAGTTTGACGTTATTGTCGTAAGACGGCGGTAATCAATTGATCCCTTTAAGTCACACCTATAGGAACGTACTCCAAATAATAAGCTAATTAATTGTATGAGATACGATTAAATTAGTAACTTGATAAATCGACTAACGGTTAGTCAGTGAATTAATTTAGAGAGAAATCAAGTGGTGAACTCGAGTGATTTAATTGTATATCGATAAAATTATTAGAGGAGATGGGAATTAGTGATTAAACGTTAATTCACTAATCATGTATATTTTACTAATGAGATTAGTAAAAGTACATTTTAAATATGTGTAAGTGTACATGTATTTTAGAGTGGAGATTAATTAATTTATACTTTATCATATTAGATGATTTAAGTGATAAATTATAACTATTTGTGGGACAAATATTGAAAAACAAATAAGACCCAAGTTAGGGCCCTTGGACCGTCCAAGAGCAAGATGAGGAAGCTTCCTCTTGTTTTATTTGTTTTGTCTTATGTGTTTTGTATTGTAGCCACTTGTTTATGCATGCTAAAACACAATCATAAGCATGCAAGCAATTGTTCTTAACAAGAGAAACTCTCCTCTCTCCCCTCTTGATGTTGGCCAAAAAAATGGAGTGTCCAACACACTTCATTTTTGCTTGTTTTTGTTATAAAACATAAGGCCAAAGAAAGAGAAATCATTCTAGCATCTTTACATCCATCTCTCCTCATTTTCTCTCTAAATCTCTCTCAAAACAATAAGTAACAAGTACTTATATTTTCATTAATATTACTAGTGTAGTAATAATAATATTCACCTATTATCAAGTGTTTACTAGTGATTTCTAGATTAAAATCATCCCATACTCATAGCTCAAGAAACAAAATATGAAAGGAGTTCTTGTTTTGTGCCCATTTTCCTTTGAGAAAGGTATAAATTTCTATAAACTTGATCCACAAAATAAATTGTAACTACATAGATCTTGTTGGAATAATGGCTCTAAGGTTCAACTCAAAGTCCCACATTGGTGAGGACTACCCATTTTGGTGGGTTTATATACACTCTTGTAACTTACTAGAGTAAGACCTTGAGAGATCATTATACCAAAGCTCCTACGCGCAGCCGCCGCCGTCCGTTCGCGCGGTGTGGTGTGGTGTGGTGACCTTTTTAATTCGTGCTCCTTTTTTGACGTCCAAATTCATTGAACTTTACACTCGGAGATATTGTAGCCGTTACAATATTCCTTGCCTTTTTGGAGCTCGATTCACGATTATACAGATTTATCTCCGTAAATACGGAAGGTAATAATCCGTTCACACGGGAATTGCTCTCATCTTCTGTGTATAAATAGCTAGCCCCTCATCTCCCTAATACATACAATTCACTGAAAACATCCTTTCCTTCCTCTGTTACACAACTCTTCCGGGTACGATTTGCGTGTTCCACGATGAGAGCCACGCAGTGCACGTGTCCCTTGACTCGCTGTGCTAACCTTGGGGAGCTACCGACGAATACGATTGTCACCAAGGTCGTGTCGGATTAAGCTTTTCAAGTCAGTGGTCCTTCTGATACCACGACACAGCCTTCAATCCCATCTCTCTGTCATTGTTATTCTCCCTTTTTCTAACAATTTGAAAAGCTTAATATTGCAATAACAATGGCTGCCTACTCAAACAAAGCAATCCCTGATCTGTCAAAACTTGAACCTCTTGATGGGAACAACTACAAACGTTGGTCACAGAAACTCCTTATGTTCTTTGAACAATTGGACATCGACTACGTCCTATTCAATGACCCTCCAGTTCCGATCTCTGCAAACACTCCGGAGGCCTCTGCTACCCCTCCGGTTTTGGCTATTATCAAGAAAAATGAAGAGGCCCTCCGAAAATATGACAAAGACAATAAAACGGCCCGCTGTCATCTTTTGAACCACATGACTAATAAACTCTTTGACCTCTTCATGATACACAAATCTGCTAAAACGATTTGGGATTCTCTGGAGAAAAAATACGGGTCTGATGATGCGGGCAAGAAGAAGTATGTCGTCGGGAAATGGCTTGCTTTCCGTATGGTCGACGACAAGCCAATTATGGAACAAGTACATGAGTACGAGAACCTGTGTGCTGACGTCACCAATGAAGGGATGAAGTTATGCGAGATTTTTCTTGCAAATGTCCTCCTCGAAAAATTCCCGCCGTCTTGGAGCGAGTACAGAAATCATCTGAAGCACAAAAAGAAAGACCTAAACTTACAGGATTTGATCAGCCACATGAGAACAGAGGAGGCAAACCGCCTCAAGGATAAGTCTGATTTTGTTTCCTCTAATTCAACTAAAGCTAACCTTGTTGAAACTGTTGGTCCCTCGAATGACAGGTTTAACGGAAGGAACAAGATGCCCCACAAGCATGGACAAGGAAAGAAACCGAACCAAAATAGGTTTGGGAAGCCGGTTCCAAAAATTCAAAAGCAGAACGCCTCTGGATGCTATGTTTGCGGCAAAACAGGTCACAAGGCCTACCAGTGTCCTCAACGACGTGACACACAAAAACAGGGAACTCAAAAACCTGCGCAAGCCAACTTGATCGAAGAAGACGATATTATAGCTGCTGTTGTGGTTGAAGCGAATCTGATCGCGAACATTAGCGATTGGGTTTTAGATACAGGTGCATCAAGACATCTTTGTGCAAACAAAGAATTATTCCATGACTTTGAAGATATCTCTACAGGTGAATACGTTTACATGGGAAATTCAACTACAGCAGCAGTAGCAGGAAAAGGGAAGATTCTCCTAAAACTCACTTCGGGAAAAACTCTATCTCTTAGCAATGTTTTGTATGTTCCTTCTTTACGTCGTAATCTTGTGTCTGGTTCTCTTTTGAACAAAGCTGGTCTTAAACTTGTTTTTGAAGCTGATAAGGTAGTTCTGTCGCGTAGTGGGGATTTTGTTGGGAAGGGCTACCTCTGTGGGGGCTTGTTTGTTCTTAATGTAGACTCTACTATTTTTAATAAAACTGTTTCCTCTTCTGCTTATATCGTTGAGTCTTTAGATGTTTGGCATGGTAGACTTGGTCACGTTAATGTTGCTTCTATTAAAAGGCTTAGAAATCTTTCCCTTATCCCTGCCCTATCTGAATCTGGTTTCTCCAAGTGTCCTGTATGCGTAGAGGCTAAGTTCTCAAAGAAACCCAGTAAACCCGTTGTGTCTAGAGCTACAAGTCTTCTAGAACTCATACACACCGATCTAGCCGACTTTAAGAACACTAGAAGCAGAGGGGGTAAACACTACTACATTACCTTTATAGATGATTGTTCTAGGTTCTCTAGGGTGTATCTGTTGAAATCTAAGGACGAAGCCGAGGGCATGTTTGTTAGATATAAAACCGAGGTAGAAAACCAACTTGACCGGAAAATTAAAAGGGTTAGATCCGATAGAGGGGGGGAATATGGTTCAAAATTTCTCTTAGACTTCTGTGAACAAAATGGAATAATACATGAGACCAGTGCACCTTACCTACCCCAACAGAATGGCGTGGCCGAACGTAAGAACCGAACACTAAAGGAAATGATGAACGCCATGCTTCTTAGTTCCGGCCTACCCGATGACATGTGGGGGGAAGCAGTGTTGTCAGCCTGTCATATCCTTAACCGCGTACCCCATAAGAAATTAGACAAGACGCCATACGAGATATGGAAGGGGTATCCTCCAAACCTGAAATTCCTCAAAGTGTGGGGGTGCTTAGCTAAGGTGGGTTTGCCTGACTTTAAGAAGACCAACATAGGACCTAAAACCTTTGACTGTGTGTTTATAGGGTATGCTCAAAATAGCGCAACCTATAGGTTCATGTCCTTGAGTGATAAATCCATATCCGAGGCCAGGGATGCAGAGTTCTTTGAACATGTGTTTCCTTTGAAAACTAATAGTGACCTTAACCCCACCGTGGTGCCTGAACATGAACTAGAGCGTCCCCGTCCCATCCACAGCACCTTACAAAACTCTAGTGATTCGATTGAGGTAAGAAGAAGTAAGAGACCTAGGACAGAAAAGAGTTTTGGTGATGAGTTTATCACAAGCTTCCTGTCTGAACAAGCCAGTCTTGACTCCATTAGCAATGAGTTCATTTCAACCTTTATCATAGAAGATGACCCTAAAACCTACGATGAGGCAATGAGATCGATAGATGCTAACTTTTGGAAGGAAGCTATTAAGAGTGAACTTGATTCCATCACATCAAACCAAACCTGGGAGCTAGTGGATTTACCTACGGGAAGCAAACCTATCTCTAGTAAGTGGATCTTTAAGAAGAAGTTGAGGACAGATGGTTCTATTGAAAGGTTTAAGGCCAGACTTGTGGTTAGAGGCTTCACACAGAAAAAGGATATTGATTACTTTGATACCTACTCACCTGTGACCAAAATCACCACCATTAGAGCTCTTATTGCCTTAGCTGCTATCCACAACCTAGTAGTACATCAAATGGATGTAAAGACAGCATTCCTAAACGGGGATTTAGATGAGGAGATATACATGAGTCAACCCGAGGGCTTTGTCACCAAAGGGCAAGAAGACAAAGTGTGTAGACTTAGAAAATCCCTTTATGGTCTTAAACAAGCTCCTAAACAGTGGTATGAGAAATTCGATAGCACCCTAGTGAAAGAAGGCTTTATAGTCAACAACTCTGATTCGTGTGTCTATTCAAAAGTCGTAGGATCAGACTGTGTGACCATATGTCTGTATGTGGATGACATGTTGATACTAGGAAACAACCTAGATGTTGTAGAAAGAACCAAAGGATTCCTATCATCCCAGTTTGAGATGAAAGACCTAGGTGAGGCAGACGTCATTTTAGGAGTTAGGCTCATAAGAGACTCAGGAGGGATATCTCTAAACCAGTCACATTATGTGGAGAAAGTACTAAAAAGGTTTAACTGCTTTGATGTCGTACCGGCCAGAACACCCTATGATCCTAGCATACACCTGTGCAAAAATCTTGGTGAAAGCGTTTCTCAAACGGAGTATGCTAAGATCATAGGAAGTGTCATGTTTCTCATGAACTGTACTCGACCTGATATTGCGTATGCTGTTAGTAGGCTGAGTCGATATACACATAACCCGAGTAGTGATCATTGGTCCGCTTTATATCGTTTGCTTAAATATTTGAAAGGGACTATTGATTTGTCATTGCATTATGGTAAGTTTCCAGCTGTGTTGGAAGGATTTTGTGATGCAAACTGGGTTTCAGGTAACGATGAAATCAGTTCTACCAGCGGCTACGTTTTTACTCTAGGTGGAGGTGCCATATCGTGGAGGTCTTCTAAACAGACTTGTATAGCACGATCCACCATGGAGTCCGAGTTTATTGCTCTTGAGTTGGCAGGTCAGGAAGCAGAGTGGCTGAGGAACTTATTAGCAGATGTGCCGATATGGGCGCATGTGCAGACTTGCCTCCTCAGACCGCGGACTCACAGTCGCACCTGAGTTGCTAAGAACCAGGTCTACAATGGCAAGAAAAGACACATTCGCATCAGACATGGTGTGGTCAGACAGCTCCTAAGAAACGGGGTAATCTCTCTGGACTATGTGAAGTCTGAGAGAAACCTTGCTGATCCCTTTACCAAGGGTCTACCAAGGAAAGTTGTCCTTGACACGTCGAGGGGGATGGGGCTAAGGCCCACACGTCAGGATGGTATGGTTGATACCCAATAGAGGTCAAACGAAGCCATGCTAATCTTGACATGCTCTACACTTCCCATCCCTATGGCGCTACGGTAGAGCTTAGTAGCTCAGAATGCTATCGAGACGCATTCAAGGAGTTACCTATGCAGGTGTGACAGGATGGGTTCACCCCCTTAATAGCTCAGAATGCTATCGAGACGCATTCAAGGAGCTACCTATGCAGGTGTGATGGTGTGGCCGCCATCTATGAGGGATACGGGCTCCCCTCTAGAGCACTTGCTATCCCAAGGTAGACGCACGGCCATAAAAGCGTCCTGTACAGATCGCGGAACTCGTAAACTTTGAAGGAATGATATGTGTTGTGGGGGTCTCAATCAAAGTCGATGAGGTTCAAGAGATATTCACCTATCTTGACAAATTGTTGCCTCATGACACTACGCATCAATTCAATCGAAAGACATTGATGTTTAAGTATCCTATCCTTCGTACCCATCCATTCTCTCTCCTTCTCGCCATTAGTGGGGGACTGTTGGAATAATGGCTCTAAGGTTCAACTCAAAGTCCCACATTGGTGAGGACTACCCATTTTGGTGGGTTTATATACACTCTTGTAACTTACTAGAGTAAGACCTTGAGAGATCATTATACCAAAGCTCCTACGCGCAGCCGCCGCCGTCCGTTCGCGCGGTGTGGTGTGGTGTGGTGACCTTTTTAATTCGTGCTCCTTTTTTGACGTCCAAATTCATTGAACTTTACACTCGGAGATATTGTAGCCGTTACAATATTCCTTGCCTTTTTTTTGGAGCTCTGATTACGATTACTTCTGTATTTATCTCCGTAAATACGGAAGGTAATAATCCGTTCACACGGGAATTGCTCTCATCTTCTGTGTATAAATAGCTAGCCCCTCATCTCCCTAATACATACAATTCACTGAAAACATCCTTTCCTTCCTCTGTTACACAACTCTTCCGGGTACGATTTGCGAGTTCCACAGTCGAGAGCCACGAGTGCACGTGTCCCTTGACTCGCTGTGCTAACCTTGGGGAGCTACCGACGAATACGATTGTCACCAAGGTCGTGTCGGATTAAGCTTTTCAAGTCAGTGGTCCTTCTGATACCACGACACAGCCTTCAATCCCATCTCTCTGTCATTGTTATTCTCCCTTTTTCTAACAGATCTTGCTCATCAAATTAGAGTAATTTGATTTACACTAATATTGGATTAGTGAAGGGTATGAGATCCCTACAGATTGTTCTTAGGTTTTTGAGTTTCGCCTCTTTATTTTTAAAAGAAAATGTTAGTTTTAATTTTAAAAATAAAATGTCCCCAGCGGAGTCGTCAAACTGTAGAACCCGCCGGGGTGCGGGGACCCACTCAGAATTATTGAACCACATCCAGATTTTCAAAAACTCGATCATTCACTTCGCATAGCTCCGTTCACCCATGCTCAGTTAAGAAAGGCCCGAGCTGCGAAGAGCTTGTCTCTTGGTGAAGCGCTGTACTTAGTATGTTCCGAACACTTATGAAACCATGTTCAGTTAGCAATGATTACTTGGGCTTTCAATCGTGTTTATTTTTTTCCACGAAATTGTCATGTTTCAGATCTATTAGTTTTGGTCAATGATGATACTTCCGTCAACACTAATTTGTGTTTTCATTTGTTGTAGGAGGGAAAAGACAAGTTATAATCATGGACATAAAATTAGACGATGCCTGAGGCCATCACAACCATCAATTGCAAAGTCATCTAAATAAGTTTAGTTGAATATTGTAGAATAAAGCTTTAAGTGAGTTTAATTTTCGGTTGATGTGCTAGGTATAACATCAAAATCACTCTGAATCATTTTGGATGAATAATGTGCTTATTTAGTCTACTTTTTCTTAAATTAGGGGTTTTGTCATATCACATTGGCTCCATCCTTGCAATTAATCTCAACCATTTATGTTTAGCTTAATTAATTGTAATTTAATTTAATGATGTGACAACTTGATTTTACCTTATAAATCTTATTAATTATCACGTTCTTGATGTAAAATCCCGTATTTTCATGAGTCGAGCATTGAGATAGTTTAACCTCAGTACTGGTTCTAGTCGTAGTCGGCGCGTCCAAGTAAATATTTTGGGTTAACTCGGACATAGGTCAAGTGCATACTCGTTAGGTTCGTAAATTTTCGAGGATTTGAGTAAATTTATCGGTTAAGCATTTTGAGGTATAAAATTGGCTTGAATTGAGTAATTTGCGGTTTTAAAATAGTGTTGACTAGCTTGACCTACCTTAAGTCTCATTAAATGACGGTTTTTATGTGGAAAAACCAAAACAAACCTCCCACACTGTTCATTTAAATTTCCTTCTCTACAAACACCTCCCTCACTTTCTCCCTCCTTAAAAGATCAAAATAAACAAAAAAAAAAACTTTTAGGTATTATTCCCCTAGGCAGCCATGTATTTCATCATCATTCATTCGGGTTTTTCCCATTATTATCCTTAAATTGTATTTAGGGCCGACACATGGATATAGGAGGCCATGTTCTAAAATATATTTGGAGGCTATAAACTCAATGATATGTGCAATAAAATTACAAAAAAATAGAACAGAATAAAGGGGAATTAAACCTTTGACCTCTAGATTAAAAATTAATATTATAATCACCATGCCACCATAAATCACATGAATGTAAATATCAAAGAAATACTTTAAATATGAGGCCCTTCATTTTGTTAGGCCCCGGTTCTAAGAGGGTTCTAAGAACCGAATAGAATCCCTATGGCCAATCCTAATTGTATCTATTAAAGTTGCTAATTATATATTTCTCTATTATACTATCTCGAGAAAAGGCATCTATTTGAGAATTCAAAATGAAATTGAAGTCATTTTGCTGGAATCTATGACAAAAATAGAAGTTGCATTGGTAATGTGACAACCATCCATATATGATGACACCAGAAAAGAAGAACAAGGTTTCTGCATTAGGAATGTTCATCCATAACAAGCTTCATATGATGTTGTACCGTCGCATAATGTCAGATATGCATTGTAGTTTAGCATTATGTTGACTAGTAGTTCAATCTAATAATCTACTGTCTTAAATGTGCACTAACACACGTACGTGCTTAAGCAACCTAAACAGTCCATCGCAGTGCATAATTAGCGGTTAAGTTTATTTATCAACAAACATCCGTTTTTATGCTCGCATGACACAATTAATTTCAAATCATAGTCACTCCGTTTAAATTAATGTTTTTTTTTTTTTCATTTCCTTAAGAATGAAATATATTGGTTTTTGATAGAATATAAATATTAGTCTTATATCTGTGCAAATTGTACGGGTATATTTGTTATCAAGTGTAAGTAGAGCTGGCAAAATCAACCTGAACCGAAAAAGTCGACTGAAAATATTTGGACCGATAACCGATCGAACACCTGATATTAGTAATCTAAATACTATCCAAAACCCGATTTCACCCGAACTGAATTGAAATTGAAATGAATTCAATAATATTCGAACGACATCTAAAACTGAATATATTCTAACTGATAAAAAACAATTGATTGACTTGAATAACAAATATTTAATTTTTCTATATAATTCCAATTTTATGCTTTGTTTTTTATTTATTCTTGGTTGATTAACAATATATTTGACTTTTACATACAAATTGAATAACTTTCATTCAAGATGATTTTTTATCCATTTAACACAAAAAACATAAGACCTATAACTCAGCAGAACTGAAGATGACCCGATCCGAACCGTACCTGACTCGAAATAGTATGAATCTATCAAAGTGGTTAACCGTAATGAACCCGGTCGAAATCGAATAGAAACTGAAAGTTAGGTAAATCCGTTTTCAATTGAACTGGTTTAACCTGATTTGAAACTGAACTGAATGACCCGTTTGCCAGGTGTAAGTGTAAGTAATAACGTACGAATAATAAAGTCGCTGTATGATAGGTTTAAAAAAGCATCTTTTAAAATGATCAAAAGTGTATATAAGTATTACTGAAAAGCCTTAAAAAAAACGAATATGACAAACAACAATAAATATAGAAATATTTAAAGCATCAATGATAAAGTTAAGATGAAAGAAAATTCTACAATGGTAACATAAATATCGCATATCAGAACTTTTTTTTAAAAAGGCAACAAATAAGGTGGTGTTACGATAAATTATACTCCCTCCGTCTCGGTGATTTGTTTACGTTTACTTTATACACATTTATCGATGTGAGGAGAAAGGTAGAGAAAAAACTAATAAAATAATAATATAAGTACAAATGGGGTCCCAGCCCGCTTACTTAAAATTATCAAATGTAATTGGTTAAGGGAGTAGGGGTCCACCTCCCACATGGGTCACCCATGACCATTTATGGAAAGTGTAAACAAATGACCCGTACCCCCCAAAATAGAAAGTGTAAACAAATGATCGGGACGGAGGGAGTAGGTGTTTTCTATATGGTAACTTTGAACTTTTTCAAATTATACATTGGTAACATAAATATCGCATATGAGAATTTTTTTTTAGAAAGGCAACAAATAAGGTGGTGTAACGATAAATAATTATAGGGTGTTTCTATATGGTGACCCTGAACTTTTTCAACTCACACGTGGTAACCTTCCAAATTTAAAAACTGCTTTGGTAACCCTGTACTTAATTAATAACAGTTAGCGTGTTAAAGTGTATAAAATCGATCTTGGACCTTCATCCATTAACTTAATCTTTTGGTTAAGTTGATTTCTGATAGTCTACATTTTAAAATGTTACAACTCGATATTATTCATTACTTATTGTGCGAAAATTAAACAAACGAAAAACAGTAAAATAAAAAGTGAAATTCTTGTGTAAGGCAAGCCTTACAATAAATTATTGTAAGTCAGTCTTGTTTGTACTCGACTATATAATTTCTGTACCATTTTAGTAATAATTATTATTAATTGTAACTAAAAATTTTTAGTACCCCTAAAAGTGACTTTAGTAGATTTGTTTCATGTTTTTGTACCCTTTTAACTATAATTTGTACTCTTGTCTAGTATTAACTTAGTGTAAGACTAGTCTTACAGGAGAATTACTGAAATAAAAAAGATTGAAATATGTCCTCTAATCCCCCACGTGACTTAAAATTCTAAGAACTACAATTTCTAAATTTTTAAATCAAGAAATAATAATTAGCCACATTTAAAAACATGTTAATTGTATAGTCTTCACGTTACACTTTCTTCATATCCATTTAGGGCAGACCAAATTCGTTGTAAAACGTCATCATTTCACTCTTTGTCTCACTCATTTAAGCCTCGTAGGAGTAGTATATAATCTAGGTTTTATTGTTTACCTACACACACAAATCAAATTAAAAACCAAAAAGAAAATTGAAAAAATAGAGAGAGATCACTACTACAAAATGAATTTATAGCAACACCATGAAAATGTTGCAAAATGTCTTAGAAATGTTGCTTTAAACATTATGCAACACTTTTACAAGTGCTACTTAAAACTCCACAGAATAAATTTAATGCAACACATATTGCAACACTTCGTCACTAAAAGCAACACTTTAACAATGTGTTGCACTAATTTGTAATATGCAACACTTTTTTTCTGCAACCCTTTTTTAAGCAATTGCAATACTAATGTAATTTAACTAGCAACACTTCTACATGCAATTGCAACATTTATGTTGTTTTAAATAGCAACACTTACTTCACCATTTGTAACACTTTTGCCAAATAGATGTGACATCGTTGATATCGACTATGACATTTTTTTCTATAGACAATGCACAACTTTTAGAAAAAACCTATACTCCCTCCTACCCATATCTATTGTCCCTTTTGGGATAAAGTAGAAAATTTATGGGGTTGAATAGAATAATAAAAAGTAATGGGTAGGGGTAAGATAATAGGAGAGAGGGTTGAATAGAATAATAAAAAGTAATGGGTAGTGGGTAAATAGTTGGGTGAGTTGGGGGTAGATAATAATAAATAATTCATGGGGAAAAGCAAAAGGGACATTTTGATGGGTAAGAAATTGGGGCAAAAGGGACAATAGATATGGGTAGGAGGGAGTATTTCATTAAAAAAGAATTGTAAATACATCGTCTTTAAGTACTATATAAAATTTAAACTAAAAATTGTGATAGCATTAAATTACATCTTGTAGCCTTAAAGTGAAGAGACAAAGGCATGCCATATCTTGATCCTTGTACTGAGCATCTACTACTTGCCCACGAGCTCCTCCTCCTCCATTAGTCTTTTGTAAAACGGAACCATCATAATTGTAGTAATCGCTGATTTGGAACTCTTTCTTTTACACCAGTCCTACAAAACAAAAGTATAAGGACCTAACCTCCTCCTAAAGCATACATTCATAATCGGAGTAATCAACTCGTATAGTCAAGCATTCTTTCACTCATAAAATTGTATAACATACACTCATGAATATTGTATTTCATCTCGTATAGTCAAGCATTCTTTCACTCATAAAATTGTATAACATACACTCATGAATATTGTATTTCATCGCTCATATTCAACGTGAATCAACTCGCGTTACGTACTTCGCGACATGGCAAGGAAATGAGATTATACACATACATTCAAATTAAAACACGAAGAGGCTACCTTGACAAATTCGACCCATAACTTATGTACTTGATCGACCGTTAAATAACACTTTCCTCCTCGACTATACTCATCATAAGAATATACGCCGAGCTTACCTCGTTACACATCTCACTCATAATACGTAAATACTCTCAAGGTTAAGTGACTAACTCACTCAAACATTATA
This sequence comes from Dianthus caryophyllus, assembly GCA_023091065.1. Classification (NCBI taxonomy): domain Eukaryota; kingdom Viridiplantae; phylum Streptophyta; class Magnoliopsida; order Caryophyllales; family Caryophyllaceae; genus Dianthus; species Dianthus caryophyllus. The sequence continues at coordinate 25,700,889 of CM041526.1, read as the reverse complement.
CCCCACTAAAGCACAACATGAAGTCACTTGACAACAAAACTAAAACGTGGCCAGCAGTAAGCGTCAAAACCAGCAGCAACTACGACTATTTATAGTCACAGAATAGCCCACATTGTAACCCACAACAGCCCACTTAGCCGCCCCGACAACATCGACATGGTAGCTAGCAAATCAACAGCGTACAACAATGAATGTAGCAGTAAACAGCAGTGGTACAGCGGAAATATCACAGTAAAACGACAGTAAAACAGCAGAGTAAACACGACAACAATATGACAGCTAACAACAGTTTACAACAACAACAATATGGCGGCAGCAATCACAGTCCACGTTAATTTCAGCAGCCACAGTCCACGTTAATTTCAGTCACCAACACAGCCCCCAAAAACGTAGCCCAAACCCGATACAACATCACTACTCCTTGGTACATTATCCTCAAACAAACACATACACAACCCTTCACGTATACACCCGACAAACAACAACCAAATCATATACATTCAACCAATTCACACACGCAAGAACACATACAAATTGGCTTAAACTTTAAGGACAAACAACAGCCAACTCGACAGCCAACTACAACAACAAAACGGCAGCAGCAAACAACTTAACTGCTAACCACAACAACAGCCCACAACACGCCCACAGTGGCTACTGGCTACATAACGCGGCCTAAATTCACGACCATAGCTCGACCACAATACCGACTACTTCTTGACATAACACAAATACACATTCATTCAACTATAATCACATTTAATCAATAATTCATACACACAAGTACACATACAAAACTAAGTAAGGGTTAAACCCTAACCTTTTAAGGAGGAAAATCGAAATTAAGCTTGTAAGTGACCAAAAACCGTCTCGTACTTGTCTCGAAGCCTCCACACACTACAAACGATGCCACAAACATCAAATACTACCTAATTAGGACTTAATTAATTTATAAAACCAACTAAAATCGATATAATTTACAAATCCCCAAAAACTAGGGTTTGTGACTACGAATTCCTTAAAATTGAAAAGGAAAACGAGATTACCTATCAAATTTAATACCAAGAATGGTGAGACAAGAGTAATAGGAAGAAATTGCAACTATAACGAGTGGATTCCGGTGAGAAAATGGCTAGAATCCGACCACTCACTCAACCGACGAGGAAGAGGTAGCAACTAGGTGGAGCTCCGGTGACCAGCAGTGGGCAGGAGGCGAGGCCGGTCGTGGTGAGGCGAGGGTGATTGAGGCGAAAATGAGTGATGGTGATGAATGAATATGGGAGGAAGAAGAAAACGATGGTGATGAATGAACGAAGGGTGCTGCTCCTCAATATGGTTTTGGTATATTTATTTTAGTCAGTAGAAAAAATGGGTGAGTCTGGGTTAAAAAAATATTTATTTGGGTCTGTTCCATTTTATTATTATTACTATACTTATTATTATTATTTTTTTTTTTTTTATTCTTATTGTTCTGCCACTATTATTATCGTTATTACTACTATTATTATTAATCATTTTTATATCGAGCTCAAAGAATTATTAAAACATATACTCTTCCAAACTCGATCAAAATATAAAAATCGACTAAAATCCTAATACTCGTCTAATAATGGACACAGAAAATATGATTTTTGGTAATATAAAACTCGACTAAAATCCTAATACTCACCCTAATACTACTATTATTATTATTAATCATCATCATCATCATCATTATTATTATTATTATTATTATTATTATTATTATTATTATTGGTAATGTGATTTTTCTAACCTATGCCCGTTATTATTATTATTATAATTAACTCGAATTAAAATATATGATCCGGCTTAAAATTTGAGACTGGACTTATAACAAGATATGAGAAATACGGAGTACTACAGAAGAAACAAAGTAGGTATGTACAAACTACATTTATTGTCATTACATTAGTAGTGTCGTATTATAAAGTAACTATACTAAATATATTAAACCAACAATAATATACAAAGGTTGCATTCATGACTATAAAATGCAACACTTATAAGAAAATGTTGCATATTTGAAGGTAGAATGCAACACTTCAATAACAATGTTGCATTATATTAGTATTTGCAACACTTATGAATCAAGTGTTGCATAATTAAAATCTCTCTCCGAAATTGCAACACAATTACAAAGTGTTGCACACAAAATGTTGCAATAGGTCAATATTGTAGTAGTGAGAGAAGAGGGGAGAAAAATGGAGGCACAAATCCCAGTTATCGATTTACAAAATGCACAAAAAGAATCCGGTTTATTAGTTGAAGCATGTAGAACATGGGGCTGTTTTAGATTAATAAACCATGGGGTACCTTGTAAATTAATGGAGGATATGAAATCTACGTCGAAAGTGTTTTTTGATCGTCCACTGGAGATTAAGCAGAGGATTAAGGGTAAGATTGAACTATCTGGGTATAGACCTCCTACCAAAGCGAACCCATTGTATGAAGGCTTCGCAATTTATGACCCGTCTCCTGAGTGTCTTTCTTCGTTTTGCGCCGAGTTGCAACTTACCCTTCAGCAAAGGTACTCTGTTTTACACATAGATGACTACATTTTTTTTATTGGTCTAAGAAGTTAAATGTATATGATAAATACATTGTGTGTGATCATAATTTCGAAGTGAAGTAATATTTATATGATAAACTGTTCAATAGTTTGTAGATAGAATTGTTCTAAGATGTTATATTTATATGAAAAATTGTTCAGTACATTCTATCTTATCATAATTTAGCAATCTGTAATCAATTATGTGCAATGTCCGATCAAAATTTAGTTGAACATATTAACGTTTAAGATAGTTTTATTACTCCATATTGTTTTGGGTAGGATCAATTCAAAAATTCAAAAAAACTACTCTGTATTATTATACTTGCCGTCCCGCGTGCTTAGGACCTCAATTCATATTGGTTAATCGATAACCATTTACGGAATATGATTTTGAGAACATAGGATGCGCTTTCACGGTTTCACCCCTTTAATTTCTAAATTGACAATTTTTTTGATATTCAATAATTTATAGGGAAACAATAGAGAGTTACGTGAAACAAGTGTCGAACCTGGCCAAAACAGTAGCAGGTTTGCTGGCTCCCTTCAATTTCGAAAGTTGGCCTATTGAGTTCCGGGTGAACCAATACAGTTTCACACCCGAGTCAATAGGATGTCACGGAACAACGCTGCACACAGATGATGGGTTTTTGACCATTCTTCAGGAAGATGAAGCCGTTGGAGGTCTAGAAGTTATGAAGCGATCCGAATCATCATGTGTAAGCGTGGAGTCAGTACGTGATACGTTTGTTGTCAATCTCGGAGATGCTGCAGCGGTAAACATATTCTCTCCCTTTTGTCTACTTACTTTATGAATGATTTGATATTAATCCAATAATTACATAACGCAAGTAAATGGTTCTTGCTACTTTGAATAGGGATGGAGCAATGGAGCATTTAATAATGTCAAGCATAGAGTAATATGCAAGGAAGCTAGAATGCGGTTGTCCATAGCAACATTTTTGAACCCACCAATGAACGAAATTATTGAACCACATCCAGATTTTCAAAAACTCGATCATTCACTTCGCGTAGCTCCGTTCACCCATGCTCAGTTAAGAAAGGCCCGAGCTGCGAAGAGCTTGTCTCTTGGTGAAGCGTTGTACTTGGTAAGTTCGGAACAATTGTCAAACCATGTTCAGTTAACAATGATTACTTGAGCTTTCAATCGTGTTTTTTTTTTTCCACGAAATTGTCATGTTTTAGATCTATTAGTTTTGGTCAATGATGATACTTCCGTCAACACTAATTTGTGTTTTCATTTGTTGTAGACTTGTAGGAGGGAAAAGACAAGTTATAATCATGGACATAAAATTAGACGATGCCTAAGGCCTTCACAACCATCAATTGCAAAGTCATCTAAATAAGTTTAGTTGAATATTGTAGAATAAAGCTTTAAGTGAGTTTAATTTTCTGTTGATGTGCTAGGTATAACATCAAAATCACTCTGAATAATTTTGGTTGAATAATGTGCTTATTTAGTCTACTTTTTCTTCAATTAGGGGTTTTGCCATATCATATTGGCTCCATCCTTGCAATTAATCTCAACCATTTATGTTTAGCTTAATTAATTGTAATTTCATTTAATGATGTGACAACTTGATTTTACCTTATAAATCTTATTAATTATCACATTATTCATGATGTAATATCCGGTATTTTCATGAGTCGGGCATTGAGTTATTTTAACCTCAGTAATGGTTCTAGTCGTAATCGGCACGTCCTAGTGAATATTTTAGGTTAACTCGGACATAGGTCAAATGCATACTCGGTTAAGCATTTTGAGGTATAGATTTGGCTTGAATTGAATAATTTAGGGTTTTGAAATAGTGTTGACTAGCTTAACCTACCTTAAGGCTCATTAAATGACAGTTTTTAAGTGGAAAAACCAAAACAAACCTCCCACGCTGTTCATTTAAATTTCCTTCTCTACAAACACCTCCCCCACTTTCTCCCTCCTTAAAAGATCAAAATAAACCAAAAAAACTTTCGGCTATTATTTCCCTGGGCAGCCGTGTATTTCATCATCATTCATTCATTCGGGTTTTTCCCATGATCCTTGAATTGTATTTAGGGCCGACACATGGATATAGGAGGCCATATTCTAAAATATATTTGGAGGCTATAAACCCAATGATATGTGCAATAAAATTACAAAAAAATAGAAGACAATAAAGGGGAATTAAAACTTTGACCTCTAGATAAAAAAAAACTAATATTATAATCACTATGCCACCATAAATCACATGAATGTAAATATCAAAGAAATACTTTAAATAAGAGGCCCTTCATTTTGTTATGCCTGATTCTAAGAGCATCCACATCAATGGGTCACTAAGTGACCCAAAAGTGCCAAATATACACTTGTGGGGAGGTCAATCAATGTGGGAGGTGTCCCAAATTTTGGGTTTGTGATCCAAAATTTGGGGAGCCCCTCTACATTGGGAGGGTTCCCATTTGCAAATTGTATTTTTTTTATTTATTATTAGTTGATTAAAATCAATTAATTATTTTATCATCCAATTATAATGTATGTTTTCTTTAATTAACCTTTTTAAAATTGAAATAAAATTAGTTAGTACGTTTCCGGAAAAAATTGTTAAAAAAAAATATTTTTTATTAATTAAAAAATAAAATAAAATTACGTAGTAGTGGTAGTAGCTACGTAGTAATGGTAGTACAAAGGTTTAATCAATAACTTAATAAAAAAGAATAATAAAAAAAATAATAATAATTCTACTCTATATATACAAGTTACGTAGTAGTGGTAGTACTGATGAACGTGATACGTTCCAAAATTAATCTTGGGTCATGTGTTATTTCAAGTTCAATTAAAATTAATGTCATAATATAATATAGATTATGCATCTTTGTGTTTATTAAAATTAATGTCATAATATAAGTAATTAATCAATGTTAGAATTTAAAAAATAAATATGGTGGACTATGAAAAAGTGGAAATGGGGAGCCCCATTGATGTGGAAACATGTAAATGAAATGGGGAGGTTAATTAAAAAGTTGATGAAACTTTCATCGGGGAGAGCAAATTTTGGTCCGGACCAAAAAATTGGACCGGACCGGTCTATTTGGTCCAGACCGAACCCGGACCGAGGATTTTTCGGTCCGGCCCTCGGTCCACTTTTTCTCTTCGATTTGGTCTTTGGTCCATTTGGTCCGGGTTTTAAACCGGACCAAATCTATTTGGTCCGGGTTTGGTCCGGACCAAGAAGTTTTTGGTCCGGTCCTCGGTCCACATAAAAAAAATATTTGGTCCTCGGTCCGGTCCGGTTCGGTCCGGTCTTGGACCGATGCTCAGCCCTAGATGAAAGTAGGAGAGAGAAGTTTTGGGGAGCCCCATTAATGTGGATGCTCTAAGAATCGAAAAGAATCCCTATGGCCAATCCTAATTGTATCTATTAAAGTTGCTAATATATTTCTCTATTATACTATCTCCAGAAAAGGCATCTATTTGAGAACTCAAAATGAAATTGAAGTCATTTTGCTGGAATCTAGGACAAAAATAGAAGTTGCATTGGTAATGTATAACCATCCATATATGATGACGCCAGAAAAGAAGAACAAGGTTTCTTTTTTTTTTCTTTTTTTTTTTTTTTGCCTGCAAACAAACAGATCTAACAATTACAAAACGGTTCTCCAAGCCTTTTTTCCATTGTAAGAACAAGGTTTCTGCATTAGGAATGTTCATCCATATATGATAACAAGCTTCATATGATGTTGTACCGTCGCATAATGTCAGATATGCATTTATTAGAGTATTAGGATATATGAATAGACTTATAATTAAGTCTAGGTATTATTACTACTCCCTCCGTTTCGGTGATTTGTTTACATTTACTTTATACACATTTATCGATGTGAGAAGAGAGGTAAATAAAAAAACTATAAAAATAATAATATAAGTACAAAGTGGGTAAAATAAAACAGTGTGATTGGTTAAGGAAGTTGGGTCCACCTCCACAAGTGGGTCACCATAGACATTTATGGAAAGTGTAAACAAATGACCCGTACACCCATAAATGGGAAGTGTAAACAAATGACCGGGACGGAGGGAGTATTAAGTATTGTGTTATTTATAAATGACTTCTGAGTTACCATCTATCGTGTATAAATATCCTCATTTGTGAGGATAATAAACAACTCAATAATAATACAAAATAATTCTATGAATTCATATTATATTAATCTTAACATGGTATCAGAGCCATACGGCTTCTGAGAACCGACTCGTAAAATTCCGTTGCCCTGCCGGCGGACTTTAATCGACTATGTCCACCGGCCGGATTTTGTCGACAAATTTTGCTTATTATATCTCTCGGTGTTCGTTCTTCCATCCCTAGTGTCCATTAAAATTTTCATGAGTTTTTCTTTTTTTGTCCACTAAACTCATCTCCCCTCACCAAAAACCAAAAAAAAAAAAAAAAAAAAAAAAAATTAGGCTCAATGTCCCATTAAGCAAATTTGCCAATTTTGTTCTACGTAACTCTGGCTATCTTCCTTATGCCCCCACTTCCTAAGTTATTTTCTTTTTCACCTAACTTCTTCATCTTCGTTAAGGCGGTATAACATTTACTGGCAAGTTACGCACTGAAAAAGATTTACTGGCGAGTTACGCAATGAAAATTACTGGCGAGTTACGCAACTGAAATTGTCTGGCGAGGCTTATACGCATTTTAAAGATTGTCTGGCGAGTCCTATACGCATTTATTTTACCACCATTGCCAAGATGAAGATAAAGATCGAAGACGAAGACATACTTTTATTTTATTTTGTGCAAACTCATGGAAATTTTATCCAATTCCCATAGTTTGAGCGGGGGTATTAGAGTATTAGGAGTATTAGGATATATGAATAGACTTATAATTAAGAACCTGTTCTTTCGGACTTTTAGATTTGAATCGAATCAATCGAATTGAATCGAAATGGCTGAATCAATCGAATCGAATCAGGCCCAGATCAATCGAATGAATCGAATCGAATCGAATCGAATCAATCAAAAACTGAACATCATTATTATTATTATATTTTATTATTATTATTATTATTATTATATTTTATTATTATTAATATTATTATTATTATTATTATTATTATTATTATTATTATTATTATTATTATTATTATTATTATTATTATTATTATTATTATTATTATTATTATTATTATTATTATTATTATTATTATTATTATTATTATTATTATTATTATTATTATTATTATTATTATTATTATTATTATTATTATTATTATTATTATTATTATTATTATTATTATTATTATTATTATTATTATTATTATTATTATTATATTTATTATTATTATTATTATTATTATTATATTTATTATTATTATTATTATTATTATTATATTTATTGTTATTATATATTATTATTATTATTATTATTATTATTATTATTATTATTATTATTATTATTATTATTATTATTATTATTATTATTATTATTATTATTATTATTATTATTATGATTATTATTTATGATTATTATTATTATTGTTGTTGTTGTTGTGGAAGTCGATGATATCATAAACTCGTTATAAACTCAAAAGATATCATAAACTAGTTCATAAGTGAAGATGGTGTGGAAGTCGATAACGAATAAACATAGATGATATCTTTTGAGTTTATGATATCTTTGTTTTCAAGATTATGATTTTCAATTGTATTAACAATTATTATTATTTCAATGCTACCAATTTTTTTTTCTTACTTAACGTTTTTTTTTCCTCTACTACTACTACTACTACTAATAATAATAATAACAATAATAACAACAACAACAACAATAATAATAATAATCAATCGCTCTATATATATAAAATAGGGTTTTTTCGAGCGCTCTCCTTAATTCAAGGAGTTTTAGCCAATAAGAAAAGTGCACCTAAAAGATAGATTAAATAACTTAAATTAAAAACAATAGTAATTTGGAAATTAATAATTATATGGAACATATAATTTCCTTATTTAATTATGATACATAAGATACTTTTTAGTCAAGTCTTTTCTTTTTATTTTTAATAAAATATATTTTTCAAAATAATATAAAATTAACATCATCTGTTTCGTATCGAAAAATGCTATCAAATGAGTATAAATATTAAGGTATTTCGTCCAATAAAAAAAAATCAATTGTAAATAATTTAAATAATTAAATCAAGAACAAAAATAATTTGGAAATAAATAATTATATGACATATAATAACTAGCTTAATTCAAGGAAATTTTAGCCAATAAGAAAATAGCACTTATAAAATAGATTAATTAATTTAAATAGAGAAAAAAAAAACAGTAATTGGAAATAACATATGAGAGATAATTTTCTTATTTAATTATGGTATATTGGATAATTTTTAGGCAAGTCTTTAATTTTTATGTTTTTATAAATGTATTTGTCGAAATAATATAAAATTAACATCAATAGTTTTGTATCGAAAAATGCTATCAAATGAGTGTAAATATCAAGGTATTTCATCTAATAAAAAAACTCCATTTATAAAAAAAAAAAACTAAATAATTAAAATTGAGGAAAAAAAAAAGTAATAATTTGGAAATAAATAATATATGACACATAATTTCCTTATTTAATTATGACGCATTTGATAATTTTAGGTAATTAAATTCAACTAAAAACGAGTGGAAGATCAAAGTGTGTGTACAGGGGCGGATTTGGGTGGGTGCACCAAGGTGCATGTGCACCTACTGAGTTCGTAAAAAATAAGTAACGGTGATGTTTAAGAATAAACAATTGAATGTTGTAGCTCAATTGGTAAGGTTTTTTTTTTTTTATTTTGGATCATTGGTCTTGGGTTGAAATCCCTTATTTAGATTTTTTTTTTTTTTTTTAAGAAGTTTTTTTGGGTTAGTAAGTGTGTTTTTGATGGATTTGGGCCTAGACCATAAAAAGAGGTCTTGTGATACTAATTACACCTGCTCTTTCCAAATTTATTTTCAAAGACATTTCAGCCTGGGCTTCACCCTATCTGGCTTGGGCCACCACTTGGCCTGGGCTTCAAGCCAAAGATAACGATGACAAGTATAAATTGAATTTCATTCGATTCGATTTAGCTCCATTCGATTCGATTCATTCACTCATTTCGATTCGATTCGATTCGATTCACTCATTTGATTCGATTAAGCTCAATTCGATTCGATTCGATTCGATTCGATTCGGCTCTAAAAAGTCGAAAGAAACGAGTCCATAAATATGTGGTTTCTTAAAGCTTATTTTTTATTTTTTTATTTTTATTTTTTTTTGGCGTCAAATTTTATATTTTGCAAATGGTTTTGAAGTTTTTACTTGTTTTATTATTTTACTTTTTTTTTTTTTTTTTTTTTTAATTTTTACTATATAAATTTAATAATGTCCAAAAGTGACACAATGACTTCATAAAACTTTATACGCAATATAATAATGGATTGGCGCAAAATTAAATATAACACAAATTCTTCTATAACACCTCTAAAAGTTGGAGTATCTTTTACTATTGGGTTTGTCTCGCGAAAGATTTCTATATAATAATGTATAAGAAGTTAAATACGGAGTATATACCTTTCAAAATAACGTTGATTTTTTGCGTCACAAAAAAAAAGGTCAATTTATGTCACGACTGCACCCATATCATTTAGATCTTGCGTCCGCCACTGTGTGTGTATCAAGATTATGGGAAGTACTGAACTTTAGAAATAAGAATAGTTTAGTGTTTAAGGATATGGTACTTATTGACAACGAGATAATATCTTTCTCATGATTAAATTCTATTACTATGAATAAAATTATCGAAGTTTAATATTTAAATTAATGTTTTTATTAGTAAACCCTAATATTTTTAAATTATAGGGGAGTTATGTTCAAGCCCCTATCACAAGTAACTATGTATCTATTTATCGCTGAAGTAATAATCATTTAAACATAATCTAATTACCATGTTTTCCCTTTCATTTGTATTGTTCTTTATTTAATTATATGGAGACAAATCCCTCTAAGGACCTGTTCTTTCCAAATTTGAATTCATTTCGATTCGATTATTCACTTGATTCGATTCGATTCGATTCATTCATTGATTCATTCGATTCGATTGATTCGGCTCATCTATATTATTAATTTCAACACAGTTCAGCTTCATTCAATTCGATTCGATTCATTACATTTCGATTCGATTCGATTCGATTTAGTTCATTTCGATTTGATTCGATTCAGCTCAAAAGTCCGAAAGAACGGGTTCTAATTATAAGAAATGTGTATTACGGAGTATTATAATGCCTAGATTACCTACATAGTCCAATATCTTTTTAGATTATAATTGGTAAATCATAGGCAAACAATTAATTGTTTAGATGTAATATTAAGAATTTAAAATTGCAAAAACTTCTTATTTTTAAGGAGATCAATCTAAGAACATACTCCATAAATAATTTTATTAAAAGTGTGATGATGACATAGACTTGAAAAGATAATATAAACTTCATTTTTTTTTTTTTTTTTTTTTTTTTTTTTTTTTTTTTTTGGTTTGTAGTAGTAGTAGTAGTAGTAGTAGTAGTACCATCTTCTACTTAAAATTAAATAGCTACTATTATAGATTAAAAAAAAAAAACTATAATCTTATAAGTGTTTGTGTAAATGATTAAACTATAGTCTTAGATTTCAAAATAAGTACACACATATTTATATATGTTTTTAATAGACACGTCATTTTATTTTCACTCGATATTATTATCGCCTTTTTAGTTTTAGACTCTTCGCACAAATATATTTTATCTAATATTTATTGTTATTGTATGAGAATTAATAAAGTTACCCGTGCATCGCACGGGCATTTCACCTAGTATATCTATATAATTGGAGGTTTTTTCGAGGCCTGTGAGAGAGTCCAAATTTTTCAAAATTCTTAATTTGAAAATAAATCGAATATAATTTATCCCTTTATTTTTAATTATGAGATTAAAATTTACTCGTAATCCAAATCAAACTCTGTAATATCAAAAGGAGCCTATCTACGATAAAACTCTCTACAACCATGTCTATTTATAATCAAAGCTAGATATAAGAAATTCCAAAGCTATTCACATTGCACCTTTGTGTTTTATTTTTTGTGCTGATATTTGCTTTATTTTTTTTATTTGTGTTTAATTTCTATTCTTTTGTTGTTCTTAATTAATTTATATTCTTTTGTTTTTCTAACAATTTTTTCATGTAGGCGTAAATAAAACTTTTACATGCATGGATGGTCATCATAAATAGGTTACAATAATACAATTACGGTAAGTTTATTATTTATTATTTTTAACTTATACGGAGTACCCGTTATTTCTTTTGGCTTATTTATTTATACATTCACATTAGAAATTGATATATTTATAAAAATCATTTCGAAATAAATATGTAGAACGGAACGGTCGAACTGAAAAGGTGTGTGTAGCTTTAAAAAACAGACTCATGTATACATTTTGTTTTTACTTATCGTAACCATTTGATTTGATTTACGTGCAACATAATGCACCGCTATATACTTAACATATACTCCCTCCGTTTCAGTGAATTGTTTACAGTTTGACTTTTTTGTGAGGGAAAAAGTCAAACTGTAAACAAATGACTGGGACAGAGGGAGTATATCACAATTTTACCATTACTCCGTAGCATGCATGTTGATAATATTTCACAAAGCTTTGATCAAAATAATGTTTTGTCTTGATTCGAAAAATAAAAATAAAATTGTCTTGATGATTACTCCAATAGTATTTTCCCTTGAAAATAACTTGTTGATTTCTCGCAAGTATGGACGTTGTTATTGAAATAGTATTATGTAAATAATTATGGAGTATATATTATAGGATTATCTAAATGCATATACTAAAGATTAGTTAGTACTCTAATAATGTGCAAACTCTACAATTAGTTAGTACTCTTACCTTATCTAAATTCTTAAATTTTGATTTATATAAACATTCTTAAATTCATATAATTTTATTCACAAAAATAAGTGAGTAAAGTGTGTTTAATTTTGATTAGTTTACCACACAAGATATACTGTCAACATGAGTTCAAAAGGAGATGACTTAAAAATGCATCAAATTGTATTTGGAATTAAAATTGAATTTATAAGAGCTAGAAAGTAGACTTTTTTTGGTGGATAAGTAGAAAGTAGACCTTTGAGCACAATAGAAAAACTGATACATGTCCATTGTTCAAAAAAAAGAAAAAAAAAAGTAGATTTTAAAATATACTGTACAAATTTGATTAGAACATAAATTGTTATCGACCTACAATAATAAATATGCATGATAAAATAAAATCTATTAGTAGTGTTTACACACATGATAATGTAATTGCACTTTGTAAGGCTAGAAAACAACAGTCGATATTAATAATTTTTAAGTAAAGATAGAATTTATTAGCCTTGGCCTATTTTATTTGTAATAGAATAATACTATTGATTTGTCATCAAGCATAATATATATATATATATATATATATATATATATATATATATATGTATATATAAATAGGATCCTATGAATCCCCCTAATTTTCATGAGTCCTGCATCCTAATAATAACCCTTAGATCTAAAACTCTTGGACGCGCGAGATCTTGCCACGTCGCCCCCCCAAAAAAAACACCACACCACTCTTTTAATTTTCCCGTCATTTATCATTCACTCCCTTATCTCTCTTCAAATTTTCTCTCTCTACTATTTTTCACCCTTAATATTCACTCATTCACTCTCTCTCTCCAGATTTAATTAATTTCTTCAATTTTGATGAGGCTTTGTCTAAGTTTTACTCTGATGTGCTTCCGCATACTATCGAGGTTGATTTTGGCGATTTTTCGGTTGATCGCAGGGTTAGTGGTGGTGATGTTCAAATTCAGGAGGTATATTTTTGGAATTGTGAAGTAATTATGAGATGTTTCGTCGTAATTTTGCGATTTCTGTTGAGTAATTGTGTTTTTGTTTGTTTATGCTTCGTGTTTTTTGAGGTTTTTGATGTTGATGAAAATGAAAATTAGCTGCGTTTTAGTATAATCGGCTCGTTTACGAAGGAAATTGTAGTAATTATTGCGAGATTTTGGTTGATGTGCTGGAATGTGATGATCTAGGGTTTTCCGCTAGTTTATGCTTAGTGTTTTCGAGTTTCTCATGTTTTAGAAATTGAAATTTCGCTGAATATGCAACTCAGTAAGCGTTTGATTATTGCGTTTAAGTATCACCGGCTAGTTAATGAAGGAAGTACTCCGTATTTTGTACTAATTTTTGCGAGAATTTGCTTAATGTGCTATTTTAGGATTTTATGCTTGTTTAAGCTTCTTATTTGCGAGGTTTTCGTGTTGAAGAAGTTGAAATTAGCAAAGTATGCAGCTCAATAAGGTTTTCGTGTGCATTATAGTTTGATCGGGTAAATTTAGGTTTCTCTGGTCAGATATGTCTTGTATCTGTTGCAGTTGCTTCATCTCGATTTTGAGCTGAAACTTCATTTTAGCAGAATTTTAGTTGTGTGGTTTGGAATGATTAGATCATTTTAGGTTTTGGTTGTGAATGTTCTTAGAACTTAAAAGTAATCGTTAATCTTGTGTACCTAGATAAGTATAGCGAAGACTACAATAGAATCGTCTAGAAAATCACCGTAGATCAATTTGTAATGATAGGCATGTTGATCAGTATGGTGATATCGTTATCGAGAACGCTAACAAAATGGCAATGGAGCATGTAATGTGTCATACAATTTGTATAGGCATCATTAGTTCATTGAATGATCTCAATTGCTTGGTACTTTTAGAGGCTTGCTCTTGATGTGCCACACGAAATGTTGATTTAGGTTCGTTTGCGGGGAAAACTTGCAATTTGGATTTTGTTTTGAGCATATCGTTGATTGAATAGCATAGAATTACATTACGATTTAAGTTGCTCTTACATTGCATGTATCGAACTTTGAGTTTTAAGTAAGATGTTTTCGCTTTATGTCTCAGATATGATGCCTCAATCTTGAGAAATGGGATTGTTATGCAGCTCGTGGTGCTAAATGAGATTAACTACTCTTGAGGCATGTAAACTACTTTAAAAAATTGCGGTCGCTTATCTTATCTGTGTGTACACATTTTTACTGCCTGTTGCAGGAAGGGGCGGATTTATGTAACACGGAATATATATATGAGAGCTGTTTAACTTCTCATTGTGAATCCGTGGACACCCGATTATCCGTAAAAATATATATGAGAGTTTGTTTAACACGGAAAAATCTACGGTTTAGATCTGTGCTTTTAGTAATGTATGTTGTTTAAAATAATATGCGATTTTGTCTCATTTATGTTTTTATTCGATGATTATGCTGTTTTTCTATGACATCGTTTCACTCTTAGTGCTAATTTCATTTGTATTGTTGTTTTATTTGCATTATGAATTTTTAATAAAAAGTTGAATCGTCTGATGTTGTGCTTTCTAATCTATTTGATGTTTTTTTTTTCTTTTGTATTTTTTTTGCAGCATATACAAGTGGCTACATCACATAATAAAGTTAAAAGCTCCGTTGATAAGCGTGATTCCAAGCGAAGACAGTACAACACCTAACACTCGTCGTCGAGACTCTTCTTTGCTTAAAATTAGAAATTCGATGAAGAAGACCGATACAATGAGCCTAATATAATGTATTAAATTTAGTTAGAAAAAACGAACAAGCCTATTGTATTATACTTAGTAGAAGCAAAAACAAAATTTAATTTTCAAGTCGTGTAACTTTAGTATTTGAGTCATGTTACTGTAATATATGTTCTCTGTTACTGTAATAAATGTTCAGTGTTACTTTAATTGTAGTATTGTTTAATATAGTATCAAACTTAGTAGAAGCAGAAGCATAATTGTCCTCTGATAATGAATATTGTTGTAAAGTTAGCCACATTACTTTGTAATATGAAAGCAAAATTTAGTATTAAAGTTTTGAAAGTTAAAACATTAGTTTTTGAATATTGTTACTTTAATATATGTTCATTGTTACTTTAATATATATTAAGTATTACTTTAATCTGTTACATTAGTATTTTTAACTTACAAGTACAATAAAATATAATCTAATGTTACTTTAATGTCAAATTTATGTTACATTAATTCAATTTCACTATTACTTTAACAAATTTTAGTTGACAGTTTTAGATGTTGATAACAACACAAAATCCCTAATATACAAATACAACGCATTACAATTTGTATGTTACTTCAACAATAAATTACTGTTATTCTAGTACAATACGATGTTACTTTAACAATTTTTTGATGAAAATTATATTAATATATGTCAGATAATTTTAAAACGTGCGAGCACAATACACTATAATTTTATGTTACTTTAACGTTTAGTTCTTGTTACTTTAGTTCAATTTGACTGTTACTTTAACAAATTTTAGTTCATATTAATAAAAATTAATAAATTAAATTTGAATTCATCGTCCTCAACATAAATCATTATAAGATGTTTTAAATTATACATATTATACCATTAGTTTCATCATGAATTGTTTAATATTAATAATTTGATATCTACTTCTTCTTAGAATGTTGTTTTTTTCTCCAGACTCAACAAATTTATGTAACATACAACTTCAACTAGACTTCATGTTTAACAAGAATTACAGTGGAGTTTCAATAAAATAAACTTAGTTTTTTTTAATCAAATTAAATGATTATTAACACAATTTACCTGTAGTTTTTGTCGATATTAATGATTATTGATGACGATTTCGTTGAATTAACACGAATCCGACGATCGATTTTTGATTATTACTTTCAATGGTTGATTTCGCAGGAATAAGTGATGATTTGATTAAAGTTGTTGAAGAATTTAGCACGATTTTGATGATCGGTCGATGATTCTACAGTACAATTGATGATTAAATTGGTGATGTTAATAATTTTGGCAGATTGAATGATGTGATTTTAGGGTTTTTTTGATGAATTTTGGGATTTTTGATGGTTGCAGCACTTTTTTTTTAGACAGAGAAGTGGTGGTCTTTTTTTTTTTTTGGGAATGACGTAAATGGAACGAATTTTTTGACCCCTGCTAATTTTTCATGTCCCATGTCATCTTTTAATCTCATCCATTGATTTTATTAGATCTAAGGGCTATAAGATGGTACGAAGGATGCACCAAATATGAGGGATGCATGTGATCCTGTCTGTATATATACAGAGAGGATCACAAGAAAAAAAAAAAAAAAAAAAAAAAAAAAAAAGAAAAAGAAAGAAAGAAAAAAAAAAAATAAAAAAAATAAAAGAAATCTCAACCATTGATTTCATTAGATCCAAGGGCTCTAAGAGTGTACAAAGGATGCACCAAATATAAGGGATTCATGTGATCCTCACTGTATATATATATATATATATATATATATATATATATATATATATATATATATATATATATATATATATATATATATATATATATATATATATATATATAGTATATCAATAAAAATCAACGTGCAACATCATATACGGCGCAAAAAATCGACGAGGAACGAGATTTGGGAGGAAAATTTGTATTTACCTATAAAGAGGCAACTATGTTTGCTTTTGTATTAGGATAATTTATATAAATTGTATTAGGACAATTTGTATAAATTGTATTAGGATAATTTATATAAATTGTATTAGGATAATTTATATAAATTGTATTAGGATAATTTTTATAAATTGTATTTGGATAATTTATAAAAATTGTATTTGGATAATTTATATAAATTGTATTTGGAGAATTGACGGGTAATTATAGCAATTTAGTGATTTTATTTTTTTTAAAAAAAAATTGAATTTTAAAAAAGGGTTATTTTAAAATAACCGTTATATTTGATAAAAAATAACGGTTTTTAAAAGTCGTTGTTTTTGATCAAATATAATGGTTATTTTTAAAAAAAACCCTTATATTTGATCAAAAACAACAGTTTTTAAAAACCGTTGTTTTTTTATATATATAACGGTTTTGGATATTTTTTTTTTTTTTGCGTTGTTTTTATTTTAAACAATGGCCATGGAAACAACGGTCCTTTTTCTTATAAATAACGGTTTGTTTGCGTTGTTTTTGCCTTATTTTGTGGTAGTGTGTTTACAAGAAAAAAAAATTATTACGATTTCATGTAATCAACCATTTTGGCTTCAACGTCGAAAATGACTTTGGTAGTTTTTTTCCCGAAGCAAAAACAATAAAGATAAAATATGTACAAATTTTGAAAACAAACTAGTGTTTGTGAAAGAGAGGTACAAGTAAGGTAATTATTGGCAAAATTATTTAAGTTTCAATTCATTATCATGAACACAGATAATGTACCTAACAAATTAGGAAAAGTAAGTTAAATTGATTATATTAAGCCAATAGATAATTAAATTCCCTTTATATTTTATTTGTTTCCCTTTTTTATAAGTGATTTCTCCCTCCACGTTTCTCATTTTTCTTATTTTTACCTATTAATTTCTATTTTAATCATTTACTATTTTAGTGACAACTTGATTAATTCACATAAAAAAAATGTGTATCATTAGAAGTACTTACCCTTTTAATTTTTACTCCCTCCATTCATATCCATTTGCATCCTATGACAAAATGGCACTATTCATTCAAGTGTAATGTTTTCATTACTTTTTACAATATATAAAATAAATATAGTCATGCGTGATCTTGTTTGATACGTCTAAGTGAGTACAACATTAATTAATATCAAATTTTTATAATTTATAATCATGTAGACTTATAGATATTAAGATTATAAGAGGGACAAAATGCATAATGAGAAGTTATTAAATTATATTATTGATTGGGATAAAAGTGTGCAATACATCGCATGCATATAATATCGTCAACCTATGTAATATAGAAAATTAAGACTAACAATATTATCTATTTTCCTTAAATTAAAATGAATTACGAATTTTAGTTTAAGTTTATGCATTAGCGATCTTCTTTTTATGCATTAACACGATTTAATGAATTCGACATTTACTAACCGTTTTCGTTAATAACTCATTAAAACATGCTAACACTGAGGGTTTTAAAAAACTGCATCCTGCATCATGAGCCGCCTTAGAACTCGTGGTTTGCTACTAAAACCGCCAGTATTAAGGCGGTTTGCCGTGAAAGTCGCGTGACACTAAGTGGTTCCACCCTTTATTCTACATACAACTTTTCAACGAATATAGCGTATGCACGTAGCGAATAAGTTTAAGCTCAAATGTATTTATTAGATTGTTCTCGTCCCCATAGCGGCTACCTTTTGATTTAACCTTTCTAAAAGGTTTTTTCTAAAACAAATGAATTAATCTTTGGAATAGTAACTTCTCCCCGAATTCGGATTTGGTTTTACAATAACCTTAGACGAAGGGATATCAATGTGTCCTGAACTCTAAGACACCGTATCTTGGGGTTCAAGACACGTAGGTGGGTTCTAAGTTCCGCGTTAACTTTGTGGCGACTCCAAAGCAATTTTAAAATTTTTTCTTACGTACTCTTTTTAACTTCGAAGCACCTCCGCTTTATTCGCCAAAACACCTAAGCAAGACGTCGAGTGCTCCGCCACGCAGACCCTGTACCCATAGAATTAAACTTAAGACATATTATCAAATTTTTCACGATATACTAATGAAACTCAAATATAAATATTGAGTATTATGTGATTTTCGTTATATGAAGAACTGTTAATCCTTAGATTTTCTTTATACAAGCTCGACGATGTATACTTATTAAGAACTGCCACTTAATTTATAAACGAAGATTGAAGTATTGGACTACTTCGTTCGTTTTATCAGTGTTCAAACTCATGATAAATTGTTTTACCATGAGTTTGAGGGGGGTGTTGGAATATATGTCGATATATCGACATATATGATCGATATATTGCGTCACTATGATTAAGAGATTACAAATAATAAGATCTAGGCATAATAAATTAAGTGAGATATTTTGCACCAGGTATGGCGGGCCTGTAGTTGCGTCCACACTTCAAGCCCAAAGAGCATTTGTGTGAGGAGGTGTGTAAGAATTTACAAAAACCGATCTTGGGTCTCCAACCATCAACTTAAGTGATGTGAATGAATATGAATAGAGAGAGTATTATGTAGTCAATTACTATAATTTTATACATCAAACGAGAAAAAGGAAAGAAAAAATGACAATCACTCTAAATAAATTTAATTATAAACTAAAAAAGAAAAGAATTATCACTTTACTTTTATGTTAAAACAATTATGTTAATCAGTCATTGTGGAAGTATTTCCTTACTAACTTGAATGAACAAAATTTTGTATATATAAATATGAGGCACTGAATACACCTCATGCCACAAAAGTATACCATGTCAGGACACACGCCCCTAACAATGAAGTTCAACATACCAACTTACCCAGTAGAGGTTCTAAGCAAAGGCGCAGACCCAAACACTATTAACAAATACATTGTCAAACCCCAAGACCATGTTAACTTCGAACTTCCATACATGGATCCTTGTATTGTTGATCTTCAACTACTTTTGACGTCGGAAGACGAACTACACAAATTTCAATCTCTACTCTCCTCTTGGGGAGCTATTCAGGTTTGTTTCTCAGCCACATTATTTTGATAAAAAGATTAGACAAAGGAAAAAAGATGGGAAAGAGCTAGCGAAAATAAAATCAAAAGATGAGGGGAAAGAAAAAGTTGCGTTTAACTATCATGTTTAATTTGGCATAAGTTGATTGGGTCCGTTGTAATGCAAATATTTGGTGTTGTTTAAGAAACATATGTATTCACTTGTAGTTTTTTCTTTCGAGATAATTTTGAAGATAACTTACACTTTTTATTTATAGTATAACTATCGAAGAAAATTTAACTTAAGATACTGTTTTTAAGTAGCATATTTCGACGTTGGAGGTTATTTTGAAACTAAAATTGTATTAAAAGAGGTTATGCTAGTTGTTTTTTATTTATTTTTTTAAAAAGAAAAGTATTAATATAAAAGAGTGTTATATTTAATTTTATTTGATTATAAAAGTACACAAATTTTCTAGTTACAAAAACAAAATGTACTTATTGAAACACAGAGTCTTTGTTATACATAAATAAAAAAAAATTCTTATTGAAAAAAATACTTGTGGATAATAAAATTAGAGTGTATTTACATTTTCCTCCATATTACATAGTCTTAATTCTTAATAAATTTATACTTTATTCGTTTCACCTAAAAAAAACCAAATTAGGGTTAGGTACAAATATTAAGAAACTGAAAAATGAATGGTATTGTGATTTTTTTTTTTTTTTTTTTTTTTTTTTTTTTTTGTTTAGTTACATGTTAAAGTTTTAGGTATTGGAAAACATGTAAAGGTAAGGAATATATTGGTGAATTTAAAAGGCTGACATATTGAGAAATTGGGCTAATTAATTAAATAAAATACAAAGTCTTGAGAAATACTCATAAATATATTGTTTTATCCATGAATGTTAAGGAGTCTGAATAAAATAAAAGACTATTGAATTTACGAGTAACTCTTGTGACACACTATTCATTTTTATCAGTGTCAGACAAGTATTACTATATACTCAATAAAGTGGTCTAAAAAAACTTTTAAGACAATGTGCATATTTACAACGTACTATGACAAATTTCAGCTTGTTAATCACGGAATTAAAGACTCCACCCTTGATAAACTTCTTGAAGTTACGAAAGAATTTTTCCATCTCCCAATAGAAGAGAAAGAGAAATACGCAAGAGCACGTGGCGAAGAATGGAACTTTAACGAAATGCAAGGTTGGGGAAATGATCGCATGAGTGAAGGTCAAGCTTTTAATTGGAATGATAGATTGCTTCTTCTTACCCATCCTGCTAGTCGACGAAATCTTGATAAGTGGCCTGATCAAAGTCTACCAAAATTCAGGTAATAAATCGAAAAATAATGTTATCAGATTAGCGTTGGATAGTAGTTCATGTGTTCATTGCCCCTTTCTCTTATCAACTTACGAGTTTAATTAGATCCCGTGCATCAATGCACGGTAACTATATATATTATTGTTTTTAAGTAATAAAATTATGCTAAGTAATAAATCAAGTGAAATATAAGAAAATTGTTAATTTGTATGATATTCAAGTGTAAATTTAGTAGTGAACAAACATAAATTTTAAATACAAACATATATGAAGTGCATATATTATAATAGAATGAAAAAATAGAATGAAAAATATAATAAAAAAGTAAATAGAATAAAAAGTAAAAAATATTATTTTTGAACATAATGAAAGTAAAAAATATTAAAATTAGTGAATAGAATGAAAAGTAAAAAAACATTTATTATTGTACAAAATTTCGGTAAAACATTAATTTTTTATTAGAAAAAATAAAATTAAAAGAAAAAAAAATTAAATTTGCAAATATTTAGTTTAGGATAATTTTATTGAAAAATCTAAAATAATTATAAAAGATACATAATAAAAATTAAAAGTGAAGTAATATTAATATGCACATGTTTTTTTTTTGTTGTGAAAAATCGCGTGAACATGATTATTGAGTAATGATAATTATAGATAATGAATATAGACTTAATAATATATAATAGGGTGGATGATGTAAGCATGAGGTTTTGGCGGGAAAAAAACGCACAGAATCGCGACATGTGGCATTGATGATGTCAGCGATAACTGTGGTTTAGTATAATAAAAGATTCCAATTAAACGTCCTTGCTTCTTCCAAAATTTATCCCAAACGATATGTCATCATCTTCCTATTCGTAGGAAGTATTACTTTCTTTATTCAACTCTATTTGCATCCATCCTTTTTTTTTTTTAACATAATTCGTTTAACAAGATCTGAAATTTCATCTAATGTATAAGAGAGTATATTTTCGGGTGAGAATTTACTTAATTTGTTATTATAATTATAACAAAAATACAAATTTTGTGTACTTTATTTTTGATGATGTGAAGTTACGTATATTCTCATTCCGACATACGTCTTAACAACCATTTAAAAAGAAATAGAGTTGAACAGAGAGTGTAACAAAAATGTTCAAATATTGATTTGTTTCTTTCAATTCTTAAATTAACCCAAAAAAGAGTTATGTCAACAAATATGAAATAGAGGGCGTATATTACATCTATGTAAGAATTTTGGGTCTTATACAATATATATATGTGGACTATTTATTATGACATTGTATTTATTGGCTATCATAGAGTTAGACCCAAATATTGTGATCATACTAATAATATTAATATGGGTTTAATTAACTACGTCTTATAAAAGATGGTAGGATATAATATAATGTAGAGACGCATTAGGGCCTTGGCTGATGGATCGTGGGCCTATCAGGTAAGGTGGCGATATAGATTGCACTAGGGTTCAATCCCCACTCTATATATTCGCGAGGGTTATGGTCCCTAAGAAAGACACTCAATTCTAAACTCCTCACATCCCATCAGTTGAGAGAAAACCCTAAGATTAGTGTGTCTGCTAGAAGACTTAACCTAGTCAATTTCAATCATCTCTCAATGGATTCAGGTACGCTTCCGCTCAATAAGATTTACCAATTAATTTGATATGGAGATGGTAATTTTTATATTAATGATTTATTACAACAAGTGGTATCAAAGCCACCTCCATATTAAATTATTTGGACAGATTCACGTATGTATGATGTTTGGTTCATGACTTGCGAAATATTTAATACTTCTGTGCATGATATTGTCCTCTGTAATTTTCTTTTTTGACTTTCTATTTCATGCACTGCGTGTCAAGTGATTTATTCTTTAATGCCAAACATCATGATGACAAATTGATGATGATGAAGTTTTGTTCTGTATTCCGCTTTTGACATGTATCTCTATTCTCTATAATGCTGCGTCTTATTTATGTTTGCAAAGCATATGTTTGTCATGATTACGTTTTATTAATATTCATGATTCAAAACTTGGTTTGTGAATTATTTGGATCGGTTCCTGTGTGACTACATGAACTTCGTTAATTTGCTTTGCATTATTCAATTCCTCTTGTGGCGGCTCTTTGCTTGTGTATTAATGATACGCATGTTTGTTTTTCTTTTGGTAATAGTATTGTTTTATTCTTTCCTTAATCTTTGACATCATGTGAGATTTTTTATAATTGTTGCCGTGCATATCATTGTGTGTATTCTTTATTGTATGGTTATGATATACCAGAAAAGATTTTATTTTCTTATATATATATATAGCATGCCGCCTTATTTTTTGTCCCATGCTGATGTTTCTGGACTTCTTTTGAGATGTTGTCTTGATGAATCATGATTAAAATATTGATAGACACATACGATGTAAATTGCTTTGGTCCTGTTTATTGGCAGTTTGATATAACAGTACTTTTATGTTTTTTTTTATACGTAGTAATATATCATGGATTCAGTACCCATCTTTATTGATTGTATGAATTGTATTATATTTATATTGGCATGATATATTAAAGTTTAAATTGTCAGATTCATAAAAGTCTAATTGGCTATTCGGTTTAATTATGATGTCTAGTGTATTGAATTATTTAATTGAAATAACACGTTGCCAAAGTAACCTCTGTTATGTAGGTTAAATAATTCAAAACATTATGACAATGTGTGTGATTGAATTTCATGCGAATAGTGGTCGGCCCAAAGGAAGACCATTATTTGGCAGAAATTCAATCATGCTTGTGGTGGTGAGAACGTAACGGTTCCGGTTAATAATGCTTGCGGATGTTAAGTCGGCCCAAAGGAAGGCTTAATGTTTGACATAATTTACCGTTAGTTTTCGATCACTACACAAGATGACCACTTACAAGTCTAATTCTCGTCCAAAGATGAGGTTAGATGTTGTGCTTTAGGTGTCTTGGTTATGATGAAATTGCCAATAAATGAATCGATTATGATGTTGAATATGAAATTTATTGTGGGCATGTTTTGCTTTGTGCATGAATGTTCTTTGCTAATACGGTATCTGCTAACATCAATATGATTCCAATGCTTGACTTGTGGTACTAACTTTAAGTATTGGAAAGAGAACGTCATGATCGTTCTTGGGTGCATGGATTTAGACCTTGCTCTTGGGTTGACCGCCCCGCTGATCTTACGGATTCTAGTACCTCTGATGATAAGAGGGACATGGAGAAGTGGGAGCGGTCAAATCGCATGAGTCTAATGATTATGAAACGCGCCATTCCGGAATCCTTCAGGGGCACTATGTCCGAAGAGGGTAATGCCAAAAGTTCTGGTTGAGCTTGAAAAGCTTTTTGCGAAAAAGCGAAAGGCGGAGACAAGTACTCTTTTAACGAGTCTTGTTTCCATGAAGTATAAAGGCTCAGGGAGCATAAGGGAGTACATTATGGAAATGTCTCATATTGCTTCAAAACTAAAGGCACTCAAGCTTGATTTGTCTGAGGACTTATTAGTGCATTTGGTTTTGATCTCTCTTCCTAAAAAGTTTAGTCAGTTTAACGTAAGTTATAACTGTCAAAAGGAGAAATGGACTCTAAATGAGCTCATTTCTCATTGTGTTCAGGAGGAGGAGAGATTGAAGCAAGAAAAGACTGAAAGTGCTCATTTGGCCTCTTCCTCTAAGGACATTAGGAAAAGGAAGAAGGGTAAGGAAGTTGCAGTTGTGCGACCACAAAAGCGGCAAAATGCGGAAAATACGGAAACTAAGGAGCCTGATGATTCAGATCCTAAGGATTCAGGATGCCATTTTTGTGGAAAACTGGGACATATAAAGAAACGGTGCAATGCATATCACGCGTGGCGCGTGAAAAAGGGTACGTTTCTTTCTTTTGTCTGTTCTGAGGTTAATTTGTCTTCGGTGCCTAAACACACTTGGTGGATAGATTCTGGTGCAACCACTCACATAAGTGTGTCCATGCAGGGCTGCCTAAGCTGTCGAGATCCGGTTGATGGTGAAAGATACATCTATGTGGGAGACGGCAAAGCAGTTGAAGTTAAGGCAATTGGGACATTTAGGTTATTATTAAAGACTGGAAATTATTTGGATTTGAAAGAGACTTTTGTTGTACCGTCTTTTAGACGGAATTTGGTTTCCGTTTCAGCTTTGGACAAGTTTGGTTATTTTTGTTCATTTGGAAACAATAAATTCAGTCTTTCTCATAATTCAAAGTTGGTTGGTTCTGGTTCTTTATCTGTTTATGATAACCTATATTTGCTTGATACGCATGTCTCAGTTAATGAAACCTTGCATGTAAGTTACAGTGGTACCAAAAGAAAATTGACAAATGAGAATTCGTCATCACTATGGCATAAACGTTTAGGGCACATCTCTAAACAACGAATTGAAAGACTTGTGACTGATGGAATTCTTGATTCCCTTGATTTTTCGGATTTTGATGTATGTATTAATTGTATCAAGGGAAAACAAACAGACAAAAGGAGATTAGGTGCTGAAAGAGCTTCAGACGTCTTAGAACTAATTCATACAGACATTTGTGGTCCATTCCCTACAGCTTCTTGGAATGGTCAACAATATTTTATTACGTTCATAGACGATTACTCTCGATACGGCTACCTATATCTAATTCATGAAAAGTCTCAGTCCTTGGATGTGTTCAAATCTTTTAAGGCTGAAGTTGAGAATCAACTTGGCAAAACCATAAAGAAAGTCAGGTCTGATCGTGGTGGTGAATACTACGGCAGAAATGATTTGATCGTTAACAACGCCCAGGGCCGTTTGCTAGATTCCTAGAGGAATGCGGTATTGTCCTCAAGACACTATGCCTGGAACTCCGCGAAATGAATGGTGTTCTTTGAGAGACTAAACCGAACTCTAAAGGATATGGTGAGGAGCATGATTAATCATAGCACCTTACCAGAATCACTCTGGGGAGAAGCACTTAAGACTGCAGCTTATATCCTAAACAGAGTACCAACTAAGGCAGCGCCTAAGACCCCTTATGAATTATGGACTGGTAAGAAACCCAGTATAAGGCATTTACACATTTGGGGTTGTCCAGCTGAGGCAAGGCCTTATAGGCCACATGAAGGAAAACTGGACCCTAGGACTGTCAGTTGTTATTTTGTTGGATACCCTGAAAGATCTAGGGGGTATAAATTTTATGATCCCACTGCTAAGGTAATTTTTGAGACGGGAAATGCCCGGTTCTTTGAGGATGTTGAGTTTGGGAGGGAAGATAAACTCAGAGATTTTGTCTTTGAGGAAGAACATGTCACTCTCCCTACTGTGGTAACTCAGGACCAGTTTATTAATTCTGATATGATTCAGGAGGCAACTCCGGAAACTCATGTTGATCCTCCTATTCAGAATCATCATGTTGATCCTCCTATACAGAATCCTGAGGAACAACCTCAACAACCTCAAGAACCATTGCCTTTAAGAAGATCCATAAGGGAAAGGAGAAGTGCAATTCCACCTGACTTCGTCACTAACTTTCTTCTAGAAAGTCAGGATAATGATGTGGTAATTTAACAGAAAATATTAATGCACTCCTTCTTGATAAAGAGTTAGATAATGAAATGGTGGAAGATGATCCAATCACCGTCCGCCAAGCCATTAAGGGTCCTAACTCACATAAATGGATCGATGCCATGAATGAGGAAATGAAGTCCATGACAGACAATGCCGTTTGGGACCTCGTTCCATTACCAGAAGGAAAGAAACCCATTGGTTGCAAATGGATATTTAAAACCAAGAGGGATTCAAATGGTAATGTGATACGGTATAAGGCACGTCTTGTTGCTAAGGGCTATACTCAAAAGGAAGGCATTGACTATAAGGAGACCTATTCGCCAGTTTCATCGAAGGACTCCTTCAGGATTATTATGGCAATTGTGGCAAATTATGATCTTGAGCTGCATCAAATGGATGTAAAGACGGCGTTTCTCAATGGTGACATTGAAGAGACAATTTATATGCAGCAACCAGAACACTTTGTTTCAGATGATTCAAAGAATATGGTTTGCAGACTAAAGAAATCCATTTATGGGCTCAAGCAAGCTTCTCGTCAATGGTACCACAAATTTCATCAAGTTATCATGACTTATGGTTTTGAGACAAATTTTGTCGATGATTGTGTGTACCACAAGTTCAGTGGGAGTAAGCATATCTTTTTGGTCTTGTATGTCGATGACATTTTGCTTGCCAGCAATGACATAGGCCTCTTGCATGAAACCAAGAGATTTCTATCAAGTAATTTTGAGATGAAAGATCTTGGTGATGCCTCTTTTGTGTTGGGTATTCAGATTTGCCGAGATCGTGCCCGAGGCACTCTTGGTTTATCACAAAAGAGCTATATCGAGACGGTCTTGAAAAGGTTTAGCATGTCAGGCTGCAAGCCAATAGATACCCCTGTGGCTAAGGGAGACAAGTTCAGTCTCGCTCAATGCCCCAAGAATAATTATGAGAGTAAGGAAATGCAGAAAATCCCTTATGCTTCGGCTGTAGGGAGTCTGATGTATGCACAGGTTTGCACACGACCTGACATTGCATACATAGTTGGGATGTTAAGCAGATATCTCAGTAATCCCGGCATTGATCATTGGAAAGCGGTTAAGAGGGTCTTGCGATACCTCAAAAGAACAAAGGATTACATGCTCACTTATCGGAGATCAGATCAGCTGGAGGTCATTGGATATTCTGACTCCGACTTTGCCGGGTGCCAAGACAGCTTGAAATCCACATCAGGATACATCTTTATTATGGCTGGAGGAGCTGTGTCTTGGAAAAGTGTCAAGCAATCTATTACGGCCACTTCCACCATGGAAGCAGAATTCATAGCTTGTTATGAGGCATCAAATCAGGCATTATGGTTACGGAATTTTGTTACGGGATTGCGCATAGTGAATGGCGTAGAAAGGCCACTTCGGATGCTATGTGACAATAAATCTGCAGTGTTGTACTCAAACAACAACAAAAGTTTGACAAAGTCAAAACACATTGATGTCAAGTTTCGAGCTGTGAAAGAAAGAGTGCAGAGTGGACAATTGTCTATTGAGCATATCGGAACAAACTCCATGATTGCGGATCCGCTTACTAAGGGCATACCGCCCAAAGTTTTTATGGAGCATACTGCTCATATGGGTGTTATACCTTTTTGAGATATTCAGTTTCAGTGGGAGTTTGTATTTTACATTGCTTGTAAGACAATATTTCAGGGTATTTTGATTAATAAATTGCATGCAATAAAGTTTTGATTATGTACTCTGCTCTTTATTTATGTTATTGACCTCACTTATGAGGACCAGTTGGAAAATGCATATATTTTGGATCACGTTCGGATGCTATTTCCACGCTACACTCCCATGCTAGATTCATGTCGTTGATCATGTTGACATATGTAACCATTGAGGGTCCTGTCACGACAAACTGTGGCAAAGGCCGCTTTGATTCTATGTTGGTGTGATTGATGGACCGAATTGCATAAGACGGTATGAACGAATTGATAGCATTATTATCGAGCTCGTAAAGTTATGAATAAATACAATCCTTCGGATGTCGCATATAATTGTACTTGACCCAAGTGGGAGACTGTAAGAATTTTGGGTCTTATACAATATATATATGTGGACTATT
Organism: Dianthus caryophyllus; assembly: GCA_023091065.1. Classification (NCBI taxonomy): domain Eukaryota; kingdom Viridiplantae; phylum Streptophyta; class Magnoliopsida; order Caryophyllales; family Caryophyllaceae; genus Dianthus; species Dianthus caryophyllus. The sequence goes on along the minus strand of CM041526.1, from coordinate 25,671,755 downwards.
TATTATGACATTGTATTTATTGGCTATCATAGAGTTAGACCCAAATATTGTGATCATACTAATAATATTAATATGGGTTTAATTAACTACGTCTTATAAAGTATGGGCCAGATATAATATAGTGTAGAGACCCATTAGGGCCTTGTCTGATGGATGATGGGCCTATCAGGTAAGGTGGCGATATAGAGTGCACTAGGGTTAAATCCCCACTCTATATATTCGCAGGGTTATGGTCCCTAGTAGCACACTCAATTCTAAACTCCTCACATCCCATCAGTTGAGAGAAAACCCTAAGATTAGTGTGTCTGCTAGAAGACTTAACCTAGTCAATTTCAATCATCTCTCAATGGATTCAGGTACGCTTCCGCTCAATAAGATTTACCAATTAATTTGATATGGAGATGGTAATTTTTATATTAATGATTTATTACAACAATCTACCCTCATACAATTTATAAGATATGTTATACTTGATTTGTTTATTTGTAAAAATATTTTATTTTGCAACATGTACATTGTGTGTTATATATTACACGTGTTTTATAACTGTATTAGTATTAGTATTAGTATTTAATATAACAACTCAATCAAAATCTTACTCCATATGTGACTATATTTAATGTTATATACTTCGTATTATAAAGTTTTCGTTCACAAATGACTATTTGATGTTTTGAAATTAAATTTTTCAAATTTGAGCAAAGATATATCCAAAAGGATGACAATTTTTCACAAAAGTATATTTTACGAAAATGAATATGTATAAGGAGTTAAAAATATATTACTAATATTTAGAATATCGTGTAAAAATATATAAGTAAATTTTGTTTACTAACTAGCTGGTCAACCCGTACGATGCACAGATTTCAAAAAATAGAGTACATAAATAAAATTAAAATAATTGTAAAAGTGATCTTAATATTATAATAATTGAAAAAATTGAAGGTTTTTTTTTTTTTTTATTTTGTTTTTTCAAATTGAATGGTTTAGTTTGACTCTATTATGAAATGTAATGTGCCTATCATAAATTAATAAATTTATATTAATAATTTAATTATTAATAACACCTATAATTCCATCATTTTGGACGAGTATTGGTTTAAATAGTATTATAAGTCAGTTAAAAATCTTTCACTGCCGTTCCTTTAAATAATTAAAAAGTAAACATGTGACTAAATTACAATAATTACTTAATTACAAATTTAGTATTACGATATTGGTCAGATAAATATTTTGCTAATACAAAATCTCTAAATTTATACATATCTATGTAGGGAAATAGTAGATGAATGCATGAGTGGATTACTCAGGATACAGGATACTTTGGTTAAAGCTGTTTCAAAAGCGTTGAACTTACCCGAGGACAACTTGCTGCGCAAGTATGTAGATGAGGGCTTCATGATGGGTAAATTTAACTATTACCCAACATCGCCAAACCCAAATCAAATTTTGGGTGCACGGGCTCATACCGATTCAGTTATATTTGCCTTGCTGTTGCAAGACAAAGAGGTTGAGGGTCTCCATTTAGAGAAAGATGATCAATGGTATAAAGTACCCATCGTCCCTAACGCCATTGTCGTCAATACTTCTGACATGCTCGAGGTAAACTTTGCTAGGGCACAATTTATTACTTCTACCGCTCGGAATAAAGTGTCACAATTTCGAGCACATTTTTCCCGAATTGTTCGTTCTCTTTCTATTTATAGTACTCTTTCATCCCAAAATAAGTGTCCCTTTCTATCAACATTTTTTTTTTTTCACATTAAGTGTTTCTTTTCTATTTATAATAAGTTTTAACAAAGAATTTTTTTTAAAAAAAATCCATTTTCATTAATAACTCTTAAATCCACCCAAAATAGATATACATAACATCTTCTTGGATGAATAGAGTAAGTATTAAACAAAGCTTTTTAACATTAACCTAATTTGATCATCACTTATTAAATCCACCAAAATTAAAAAGGTGACCCTTTATTTTTGGTTGGAGGAATACAATTTTAAGCCATAAAATGAAAAAATAATCAAACTATATAAACCACTTTAAGATTCTTGATACACTAATTCTTGTGTAAGTCAGGACTTACAATAAATTAGTATAAGTCCGCCTCATTTGTACCCGATTATATAGCTTTTGTACTATTTAAGTGATGATTATGATTAATTGTTACTAAATCTTTTTAGTACCTCTGTTAGTAACTTTAGTAGATTTATTTCATATTTTTGTACCCCTTTAACTGCAATTTGTACCTTGGTCTTACATTAACTTAGTGTAAGTTCAGCCTTACTGGAGAATTAATGTTCTTGATATACTATTTTTCATTATATAATCTTCACGAATAAAATAAAATAAAATAAATACTCCTTTCATCGTTTTTTATTAATCTCAGACTCTTTTATAGAAATTTTGGCTAATTCGCCCATTTTACTTTAAAGTTACTTAATCTCAGACTCTTTTATAGAAATTTTGGGTAATTCGCCCATTTTACTTTAAAGTTACTATTTTTCCTTCAGATTCCCTATTTTTTCTCACACTAAACTACTTTTTTACACTCACTACGTTTTTTCTTTTTCCTCCCATTTACTTTTCCGCGGTATCGTAGGCGCTACTTTAACTGTAATTATTTATATCGATACACTACTTTTATTTGATTAAATATATAATTTTGTAAAAGATATTTTAAAGACAAATCATAAGATGTTAGTTTTTATAATATAAATATATATAATTTTAGTTATTGACGGTCAAACTTTTGAAAGTTTGACATTCGAAAAGTAAATGGAAGGAAAAAGGTGAAATAGAGGGAGTATATTGGTCCATTTGTTACGAATGCATTTTTTAACTGTTCATTTAAGATTGTTACAATTGAATCCTCTCGAATTGAATGAATTAACATGGATTTTGATATGTCGGTGGACATCCTTATTAAGTGACTAATATTGGAAAATTTCACATGAATAAATCAACATATTGGTGATCTTTCATAAACAAACCAATCTTTTGATTAACTCTCAATAAACCAACTTTTACACCCTATCTTCCAACATTATACTATCTTCATTTTTAATCGATTATTTAACGGTCAAGATCACATGTTTTTTTTTTTTTTGTTTTTTTTTTTTAACATCAATAATTGGGTAAAAACATGGGAGTTATAGTTTTCGTTTTACCCAAAATGACAAGTTTAAAATCGAGATAGTATAATAATCGAAGATGAGAGGCAAAGGTTGGTTTATTAAGGGTTAATCAAAAGGTTAGTTTATTAATGAAAGATCACTAATAGGTTGGTTTATTCCTGTGAAATATCCTAATAATATTTGTATGCATGAATTAACAGGAATTTTTGACATCCTTACCTATTTAGATCAACAGTGGTTTTGGACATCGTACCAAACCTAAATTTTTACATGTTATTCACACAAAATCATACTCACTATTTTCTAAGCGAATGATATTTGTGCGCATGTAGATAATGACCAATGGGAGACTAAAGAGCCCTGTCCATAGGGTGGTTACAGATAGCCAGAGAGAAAGGATATCAATAGTTTTTGCGGTCGCTCCGCCCTTCAACTCCGTTGTCGGGCCACTTGAAGAGCTAATTGACGAGAAAACCCCCAGACTCTACCCTACTTTAAAAAATTCCTCAAGTGTTACTGCAAATTATTTTGCACGAGGGAAGATATTTGTCAAGGAAGTAAGAAAATTTGGGCCTAACATCGTCAATACAGAAGGTGAGCCACTAATGAAAGAAGCCCAAGACAATGCTTGAAATTTTTAAATAACTGAATGTTGTGAGTTGAAAAAATGTATTTTTTTTTTATTTTTTTTTTCATTGACAAGTATTATGCAAAAAGTTTGGCACATTATATTCATATTAATTATCTTTTTCGTCCCGGCGATTTGTTTTTCATTTTAGGGTATACGGGTCAGTTATTTACATTTCTATAAGTACTAGTTGATAATGCTATGTGCAAATAATGTTGGAAAAAATGGTTTTCTTCGGTACTCATTGGAATACTAACATGAATGATTGAATCGCTCAACTGCTGTCCTTTAAGAATATACTAGTTTAGATCCCGTGCATCAATGCACGGTAACTATAGATATTATTGTTTTTAAAATAATAAAATTATAAGTAATAAATCAATTGAAAAATAATAAAATTGTTAATTTGTATGATATGCAAGTGTACATTTAGTAACGAATAAACATAAACTCTAAATTTCGGTAAAACATTTATTTTTTGATTAGAAAATATAAAATGAAAAGTAAAAAAACATATTAAAATAAGCAAATATTTAGTTTAGGATACAATTTTCTGACAAAGCTACAATAAATATTAAAAATACATATTTGAAATTACAAGTAGAGTTATAGCGGAATAATACATTAATTACTTAGTTTTCAATTAATAATATAGAATTAAATGAAAAATAAAATATTAAAATAAAAAATAATGAATTTAGGATAAATATATTGTGTAAAGCAAAGATTTTATTATTTTATACATAATATTAATGTGAAGCGTGAACATAATTATTGTGTAATGATAATTATAGGTAATGAATCTGGACATAATAATATATAATAGAATGGATGATGTAAGCATAAGGTTTTGGCGGGAAAAAAACGCACAGAATCGCGACATGTGGCATTGATGATGTCAGCGATAACTATGGTTTAGTATAATAAAGATTGACGTACCCTTACGTTTGCCCCGTGTATCACGAAATCCCTCGGAGGACAAGACGATCAATTCCCTCTCGTACTTGGCAAAACAAAAGCGAGAGTATACTTATGGAGTTTTGATGATTTGTTTGTTAGATTAGCCAATTAAAAACTGGTTCTCATGTTTAATCACACTCATGCGATGCGTCTGTAGATACCCGTATCTATCGATATGAGAATTTATAGAAAACTCGACAACACACCCGATGATGATAGGACGACATGTATTTCGTATCATTTAATTGAGTTTGTTGTACGATGTAAATCGTGTCGTCGACGCAATGTTTTATTAGGATTTATATTTTTGGTGAATGATAAATGTGTGTTTGTAATGTATAAGAATGATTTATTTGCTATATTAAAATTTTAACATGATCACCTAAATATGCATGCTAAATTACAAGAGAAAAATATTAAAGATAAAAATGACCGTAAACTCTAATTTTGCTACAATGTAAACGATTTTTGACCATATAAATTACTATTGTAACTATATTAAACAGATAATTTCATATGTAAGTAGTTGTTGATGTGTTTACTTTTTGTTAGATAGATTTTAAAGTGTCCGGCTCCGAAGTAGGATTCAAGTCTCAATAGTTGGAACACATAGAAGCGTTTACAACCAAAAAAGTTATTACGAGTCTATGTAATCAGCCATTTTGGCATCAACGTCGAAAATGACTTTGGTAATTTTTTTCCAAAAGAAAAATAATTAAGATAGTATATTTCCAAAATTTGAAAACAAACTAGTGTTTGTGAAAGAGAGGTATATGTCAGGTATTTTTTGACAAAATGATGTAAGTTTCAATTCATTATCACGGACAAAAATAATATATGTACCTAATAAAATAGGATAAGGAGGTTAAATTGTTCATATTAAGCCATTAAATAATTAAATTCCCTTTATGTTTTATTTGTTTCCCTTTTCTATAAGTGACTTTCCCATTCACATTTCTTTCTTTTCTGATTTTACATTTTTATTTCTATTTTTATAATTTACTATTTTAGTTGCAAATTGATTAACTCACTTTAAAAAAATGTGTATCATTAGAAGTACTTACACCTTTTATTTTTACTCCCTCCATTCATGTCCATTTGCATCCTAGGGAAAAATGGCACTATTCATTCAAGTGTAATGTTTTTATTACTTCTTACAATATATAAAAATAAATATAGTCATATGTAATCTTGTTTGATACATCTAACTATCTAAGTGAGACAGTGAGTACAACATTATATCAAATTTTTATAATTTTTATTCACCTAGAATTATAGATGTTAACATTATAAGAGGGAGAGAATTGCATAATAATGAGAAGTTATTGTATTATTGATTGGAATAAAAGAGTGCAATACATCGCATGCATATAATATCGTCTACCTAGGTATAACAAAAAATTAAGACTAACATTATTATCTATTTCCCTTAAAATAAAATGAACCAATGGATTTAGATTTAAGTTTATGCATTAGCAATCTTCTTTTTTTATGCATTAACACGATTTAATGAATTCGACATTAACTAACCATTTTCATTAATAACTCGTTCAAACAATGCTAAAACTAAGGGTTTTAAACAAACTAAACAAACTTTTTGAATCCTGCATTGTGAGCCACCTTAGCATTGGCGGTTTGCTACTGAAACCGCCAGTACTAAGGCGGTATGCCGTGGAAGCTGTGTGACACTAAGGGGTTTTGACCCTTTATTCTGCATACATCGTTTCAACGAATATCACATATGCACGTAGCGAGTAATAACTTAAGCTCAAATGTCTTTAATGGATTGTACTCGGGTCAGTAGTGGCTACTTTTCAAAATAGGCTTTTCTAAATGGTTTTTTTTTAAAACAAATGAATTAATCTTTGGAAGAGTACCCTCACCCCGAATCCGAATCTGGTTTCACAAGAACATCAAATGGAGATCCCTATGACATGGTGTCATGGGGTGAAGACACGAAGGCGGGTTCCAAGTACCGCATTAACTTGGTGGCGACTCTAAAGAAGTTTTAAAGGTTTTTTCTAACTTAATCTTTTTAACTTTGAAGCACCTTCTCTATATTCGCCAAAATAGCAAAACAAGATGTCGAGTGATCAGCCGCGCAGACCCGGTACCCACAGAACTAAACTTCAAACATATTATCTTGATATACTACTTCAACTTAAATATAAGTATTGGGTATTATGTAATTTCCGTTATATGAAGAACTATTATTCCTTAGTTTTTCATTATAGAAATTTAACTCTGTATACTTAGTAAGAACTGTGACACGGCTAAGTCGTATCGCCAATATCAAAATAAACCTAAAAGACAACTAACAGTAGCTAGCAGCAAGAAGGATCGTATCCACAGGGAAACAGCTCAGTTATAAGTTAAAGTCGGCAATAACAGGTTCAACTCAAGGGTGTGAAAAGGTGTTTGTTTTGAACTATAAACTAAAGCAAATAATAAAGCAGATGAATAAAAATCAATAAGGAGAAGGATTAGGGCATCAGGATCATTATGACAGTGATTCAGGAACTCAACTCAAAAGTAGAAAACAATCAACTGAAGCTATGCAAGTGGCTAGGTTTAGGAATACGCTCTCTCGAGTCAATATTAACCTTAAGCAAATTTAGCGGGCTCTCGCAACTTACTAAATTCAACTTATCAAATACGCGTGAGTCTAGTTTCAATTAGGCTTTCGATCTTAAACTGAAACAACCTAAATTCAATTCAATAAAGGCGTCCCTAAATTCAATTGATAATAAAACGCGTAGGAAGAAACCAACTTGCACAAGTTCAATCAAAATAGCAATTAAAACATGTCCTGAATCAACTATCACAAATCACCTTCAAACCCTAATTATAATTTAGCTACTCATAATTGAAATTAAATCAAAGCAATAATAAGAAGACATGATAAAAGAAATAATTGCAATTGAATAAAAACCTGAAACTTACGGAGTACCGACGGTTACAAAGTAATTGAATCTTGAATCTTGAAGACTAAACTAAAACTTGAATGTTTTTAGAGAGAATAAAAGAAAGCAGTAAACTAAACTAGAGAAATAAAGCCTAAAACATTAGTTTTCGACCTAAGGCTATATATATATGTTTCCAAATATTAAAACACGAAATAAAACAAAACTCGACGGGCTATGCACTGAGGCCGCGGCCCGTGGCCGGTCAGGCCGTGACTTTGTCTTGGTTAAGTGGTCTCTTCTTCTTGATCTTGGGCTCGATTCTAAGCTTTGTTCTTCCTTAACTTAGGCCCATTTCTCAATTTGGGCTCAAATAACTCGTGGCCCTTTCTATTACTTTTGGTCTTGGTTTGTTTTCCCGAGCTCTCGTGATGGCTCGAGCTTGGTCCTGTCATCATGCATCTCGAAATGCTCCTAACGTCCCGGGTTTTGGCTCAAAACCACCAAAACCTGCAAAATGTAAATGAAAGGCAGCAGTATCGAGAAATATAACAAATAGCTCGTAAACTAGCAATAATCACGAGTAAATATAAGCTAAATGCGACTGAACCGGGGGCATAAAACGTATATAAATAACATGTATCAAACTCCCCCAAACCAAACCTTTGCTTGTCCTCAAGCAAACAGCGTCGGAGAAAATCAAAGCGACACGAACTAATCACGTTAGTATCTCGAAGTGGACGACCTATACACAAAGATATACAACCATAGACTGCTTCACCAAAAATAGAGCACAGGTCTCAACCGTTCACACCACATTATATCACTAGCCTCTAACGCTTACGCAAAAATAAAACTGATGACATTTGAATTCAAGCAAGGCCAACCGTACAAACCACTAACCATCATCCAATCTTTCCAAATCATTTCCTTTTTCCGTTCTTTCTTTTCTTTTTTGTATTCTGTTTCCTTTTCTCGCAAATGTGGAGCATCCCTCGTATGTAGTACCGTTTAGCTTGACGTTCACTCGGTAAAAATCGCGCTCGGGTACACATATTTCCTTAAGGGTTACATTATTGCTCATACTCCTGGCCATGACAAATTCATGGCCACTGTGGTTACTCAAGTCAATGAGTCCCCTCCGAGAGCATCGAAGCATTGCTCCAACAAATATAAAATGATCTTTCCAAATCAAACCACATCCAACAAACCAAACATTCCACAAACCAATGCCAAGCTCGAATGTCAAAGTCGAAAGTAAACAAACGAAAAGCGATAAGAATTAAGCAAATACAAGTGGGCTAGCGTTTGAGACTCACAATCTATTAACAGGAAACAAACATATAGTGCAGCTACGACGATAGAAAGTCGACTCAGAGATACTAAAGATCAAAGTAAGTGTACAAATCAATTCCCCAAACTAGATAAAGCAGGACAAAGCAGACCAAAAAGACTCGTATTTTTGTAATTTTTTGAATTTTTCAATTTTTTTTGGATTTTCATAATAAATGCACACGAAATGAAACTGCAAATGAAGTAATAAGCGCGAAAGTGTTTCCCTCCCCCAAACCAAATCACACATTGTCCTCAATGTGGAAAACAGCATAACCACAAAAGCAGAGGAGGACACAGAACATACGGGAGAGGAAAAGTAAAGCGAAAAGGAGGGTAAAGTGGGGTAAAGAATGCTCACTTGATAAAGTGGAGCTCCCAAACCAGAAGTAAAGTGTGGAGTGCGGCTAAAATCCACGTATGTCGTCCAATTCACCCAACCTCGAGGTACTTGACTGACAACACGCAAAAAGAAGCAAAGCGGAGCGAGCGTGGGGCAGTCCAGGCCGTGGCCGTGGCGGCTCCTATGCCTTTTTCGTTTTTAGCGTTTTTCTCTTGTTTCAAATTTCACTACGGTCTGGCTCAGTCGAGCGGCCGACGGTCGGCCGGCATGCATACTCGTAGCGTTTTCTTCAAAATACTAAGGACAAAGTCCAAAAGTACTGTGGCGCTAAAATTATTCATAAAAACCCTCGCCTCTCGCTCAAAATCAAACCAAAAGTCATAAAAATAAACCAAACAAAGTACAAGTGCTAATAAAAAGTACAACGTCATCGGGTTGCCTCCGAGCGCCGGGTTTATAGTCGCACGACTCTTCACAGCCTTCGTAAATCAAGTATCACGGAGGCCAAGGACATTGGCCATTTGCAACCACCTCGCTTGTCGTAGCGTGGTCGAACGCGGCGAATCCTGCCTCCTCGGCGGCTCATCGTCAAATATCGGCATGCACGGATTCCTCCTCGAATCACCACCATATCTCCCCGTGCTCGGCGACTCGATCGTGGGGCTCTCATTCCCATTACTAGCCGCATAAAGGTCAGCCTTCAACACTTTCCGCTCCCCAAACCGATCGATGCGGTGCTCGTGACGATACTGCACAAGGAGAGACAACAGAAAGGACCTCCAAAGTGTCTCCAATAGAGTGAGACGGAGGTATAGCATCAATAGTATAAACCGACTCTAACTGCATAGGCGACCTAGGGACACTCGACTGAGTGAAAACCAACTTCTCCCCCCCTACTGTGAAGGTCAAAGTCCCATTACCCACATCAATGAGCGCGCCCGCGGTATGTAAGAAGGGTCGTCCTAAGATAACCGGGATATGGGAATCCTCGGGTATGTCAAGTACTACGAAGTCCACGGGGATAAAGAACTTTCCAACCCGCACTGGGACGTCTTCTAAAATACCTAGAGGTCGCGTAACTGAACGGTCGGCCATCTGTATAGACATGGAGGTACACTTAAAAGATGTCATGTTAAGCTTCTTACAGATGGAGTAAGGGATCACACTCACACTAGCTCCTAAATCGCAAAGGGCATTATCAATCGTGTGTGTGCCTATAGCGCAGGGGATAGAAAAACTACCCGGATCCTTCAGCTTAGGGGGAGGGTTACCCTGCAGAAAACGACTACATTCCCCGTAAGCCGATCGACTCTACCTCACCCAAAGACCGTTTCCTAAGCAAGACTCCCTTCATGAACTTAGCATAAGCAGGCATTTCACGAATTAAATCAATAAAAGGAATGTTTACCTGCAAGCTCTTGATGATCTCGAAGAACTTACTGAACTGGGAGTCCTCTTTGGATCGTGCACTCCGTGGGAAGGGTAACCTAATTTGAATTTCCGGACCCTTAACATCACCCGTAGCTTGCTGTTGCTGCACTGGCCGGTCCTGGACCTTAGGACCATCATAAGCTCGCCCACTCCGCAACTGAATCGCATTAACATGCTCAATATTCGTCGGTTGATCGCCCTGCGGAGGTAATTGACCCTTTTGACGGGTCGCCTGCGACGTAGCAAGTTGAGCCACCTGCGTCTCGAGATGCTTAACGGCCTGATTTGTCTCCATTTGCATCTTTTGAGTGTCCATCTGCATCTTCTGCATGGCCATCATCATGGAGCGCATTTCAGCTAATGGGTCGGGGACAGGTGTATGTTGTGATGGAGGGACATAGGATGACTTTTGATAGGTGGGTGGTTGTTGTTGGAAGCTTTTGTGAGGGGGTTGGTAGGGAGTGTTTTGGGGTGGTTGGGTAGTCGGGTTCTGCACATTAAGCTCACGATAAGATAGCGTGAGCCGATCATAACCAGGTTGGTTTTGGTAGGGCGGTTTTGATTATAAGGTTGGTGCGCATAAACTCGCTCCTGGGCGCAAAGATACCCCGCGGAGTAACCCGAATCGTGCCCTGCAACAACGTTGACGTGAGCACTAGAAGAACCACCTCCGTTCATTTGGCTAATCTGCGCAGTTAGCGCAGCAACTTGACTCGTGAGCGCGCTGACGCTCCCCTTATCACGGTCATCATGTGCGGACCGCGAATTCCCCCTAGGCTTCCCAAATTGAGATGAATGCATTGCCATCTCCTCGATCAACCCCCAAGCCTTATCATCGTCGACGTTATTAGCAAAACGTCCCTCCGCAGCAGAATCCAAGATAGCTCGACTCTCCGCATAAAGACCATTGTAGAAGGTCATAATCACCAACCAAGTATTAAGACCGTGGTGAGGACAGTCTCTAATCAGCTTCTTATACCTGTCCCACGCCTCAGCAAGCGACTCGTCGAACGTTTGTTTGAAGCCTTGAATTTGACTCCTCATTTGGTTAAATGCGCTCTGGAGGATAGAATTTGGAGTAGAATGCAAGAGCCAACCCACTCCAATCGATGTCTGGCGTCCTCCTTGTTTAGATCGATAATCCACTCACGGGCCGATCTTTCAATGAGAACGGAACAAGATTTCCGTGTTGCTCTGCGTAATCCCTACCTTAATCGTCGAGCGATGTCGGTGAACATTTGCATGTGCCGACCGGGATCTTGATAAGATAACCACCGAATCGATTCCGCTCCACCAAATTTAAGAAAGCGGGCGAATCTCGGTTGCCCTGCGGCGTAGCGAGCATCGTGAATCGGTAGGAATGGATTAGGTGTAGGCACCAGTGACTAGAAAGTTTAGGCATAGTCCTTTGGTGGAGGTGCTAACGGAGTATGAGGAGGTGTGTCCTCTTCGTAGGACGATTGCGTTGCACTAGATTCCGCTTGCGACGCTTCCTCAAGTTCACGTTCGTCGGTCTCAGCGATCTCTTTAAAGAAATTACGCGTACGGTGTAAGGTACGCTCAGGTTCAGGATCAAATGGGACCAAACCTGTAGGTGACCTGCGCATAAATAACTCAAGAAAACGATGAGAACGGTCTCAAGGAACGAGGTTCCTTGAGACAAAAGAGAAAAACCTGCAACAAACACTAACTATAACTACAACTAGCAAAGCCGTTTCCCCGGCAACGGCGCCAAAATTGACACGGCTAAGTCGTATCGCCAATATCAAAATAAACCTAAAAGACAACTAACAGTAGCTAGCAGCAAGAAGGATCGTATCCACAGGGAAACAGCTCAGTTATAAGTTAAAGTCGGCAATAACAGGTTCAACTCAAGGGTGTGAAAAGGTGTTTGTTTTGAACTATAAACTAAAGCAAATAATAAAGCAGATGAATAAAAATCAATAAGGAGAAGGATTAGGGCATCAGGATCATTATGACAGTGATTCAGGAACTCAACTCAAAAGTAGAAAACAATCAACTGAAGTTATGCAAGTGGCTAGGTTTAGGAATACGCTCTCCCGGGTCAATATTAACCTTAAGCAAATTTAGCGGGCTCTGTGACTTACTAAATTCAACTTATCAAATACGCGTGAGTCTAGTTTCAATTAGGCTTTCGATCTTAAACTGAAACAACCTAAATTCAATTCAATAAAGGCGTCCCTAAATTCAATTGATAATAAAACGCGTAGGAAGAAACCAACTTGCACAAGTTCAATCAAAATAGCAATTAAAACATGTCCTGAATCAACTATCACAAATCACCTTCAAACCCTAATTATAATTTAGCTACTCATAATTGAAATTAAATCAAAGCAATAATAAGAAGACATGATAAAAGAAATAATTGCAATTGAATAAAAACACGAAACTTCACGAATGCAAGCGGTTACAAAGTAATTGAATCTTGAATCTTGAAGACTAAACTAAAACTTGAATGTTTTTAGAGAGAATAAAAGAAAGCAGTAAACTAAACTAGAGAAATAAAGCCTAAAACATTAATTTTCGACCTAAGGCTATATATATATGTTTCCAAATATTAAAACACGAAATAAAACAAAACTCGACGGCCAGGCACTGAGTCGGCCCAGACGGCCAAGATGGCCGAGCCTGCCTTTGGCTGGGCTGGTCTCTTCTTCTTGATCTTGGGCTCGATTCTAAGCTTTGTTCTTCCTTAACTTAGGCCCATTTCTCAATTTGGGCTCAAATAACTCGTGGCCCTTTCTATTACTTTTGGTCTTGGTTTGTTTTCCCGAGCTCTCGTGATGGCTCGAGCTTGGTCCTGTCGTCATGCATCTCGAAATGCTCCTAACGTCCCGGGTTTTGGCTCAAAACCACCAAACACACAAAATGTAAATGAAAAGCGTGATGTCGAGAAATATAACAAATAGCTCGTAAACTAGCAATAATCACGAGTAAATATAAGCTAAATGCGACTGAACCGGGGGTATAAAACGTATATAAATAACATGTATCAAACTGCCACTTATTTTATTAATGAAGATTGAAGAATCAAACTACTTCTTTTGTTTTTATCAGTGTTCAAACTAGTGATAATTGTTTTACAATGAGTTTCAATGGGGTGTTTGATGGAGCGCTATTAGTAGGTGTTTAGTTCTCCATTTTATATATTTTTGAGTCACTCGGAGGTTGAGTTAAGTGGGTTTTTGGTATATTTTGGTTTAAGATTGATAACTGGTAAATTGTCGTTTTTAGATGATTTTATTGATCATGTGGATATATTGCGACTTTATTGTAATAAAGATCGGTTTGGGCTCGGAGAATTAAAGAATAAAGAAGACCGAGAAGAAGAATAAAAGATTGAGCCAAGGAGCTGTTTTTGGAAATAAGAAGACTTGTGATTTTTTATTGTAATTAATTAGATTTAGGAAACTACCTATATATATATATATATATATATATATATATATATATATATATATATATATATATATAGAAATAGGATCATTAGAGTCCACAAAAAAATTAGAGTCCTAGAGTCCAAATTTAGTGATCGAAAAAATGAAATTCCAACCACAAAAATGAAATTCCAACTAAAAATGAAATTGTTGATTTTGCTTGTACGGTTGACCTAGATCTGACCTACAGTCCCACACCTTTTTTGAGATTTAATCTCAGCCGTTGATCTTCACAATCTAAAGGTTTAGATTAGGACTCTAGGACTCTATTCTATTTGTGGACTCTATATAACCTATCACTATATATATATATATATATATATATAGGGTTTGCTTTATTTTTATTAGGACTTCTACTACAACTTTGTACTGCTACTTTTTCTTATAAGTATTAGTTTAGACCTAATTTTAGATTTTTGCTCAAGAAAACTATGGGATGCTACTTTCATCTCGATTCAAGTGATTGAAACGGATGGACTTTAATTTTGAGTTTGAAAGTTCTTATCTTTATTCTTGATTATTGATTATTGCTTGGTTATAATTATTATTTGCGAGATTTATTCTGATTTCTAGGTGCGCAACTAGTCGTCTTATTAATCGCGTAATTGTTAGTTTTGTTAATTGAACTGGATTGTTGATTAACTTAACGCTAGTAACGACTAGGTTTAATTGTTGAACGGGATACGTTAATATTTATTCCTATGAGCGATTTTCATAATATCTAAAGTGCAACTGGATTGTATGTACAATTTATTCCTTATCGATTCTCGTATCGTTAAAGCTGCTGTTAGGCTAAATCTTCGACTGGATTGTTAAGGTTGTCTAATAGTTAGGGTTAATTAAGAGCGGGATACGCTTTAATTGGCTAATCTTAAGAAGAATTGGAATTACATGATTCACGATAAGATAGTCAAAAATACGAGTTTGAACCGGATAATTGTGATCAATTGTCTTTAAACCGTGAATGTTTGCTTGAGTTAAGACCTTTCTTATTATTTGAGTTCATCGTACTTATTTCTTTTATTTGTCTTTCCATTAGTCTTTTTAGTAGTTTTAGTAGATTTCAATCAAAACCCCCCCAATCTTAGTTACTACGGTCTTTAATTACACTTTACACGATTATAGTTAGTCCTATTCTCTGTGGGTTCGACTCTTACTTCCACTTTGCTATTTGATTAGTAATAGGAATTAAGTGATATCTTAATTATACTAAAAGACAGTTTTTGCTGATGTCATCTTTGCCACGTGTCGCATTCTGATGCAATTTTTTCCCGCCAACCTCAATTACTGACATCATAATTGTTTTAATAATTAAAAAATAAAATAACATACATTAAACTCTAATTTAAAAATAGAATATTTTGATAAAGAATATTTTGCAAACTATCTCCCTATAATTTTGCTACTTATTTATGTAAACATTATTAAAGTTAAGAATATTATAAAAAGTAAATATCTGTAAATAATATACTTAGTCAACTTATCCAATAAAATCTTTACAAAAACAATTTCTTACACCAAGCTTATTTTTACGTTTTTCTTTTCATTGTATTTTCTTATGTAATTGTGTTATTCTACTGGATGATTTTGGTTGATCAGAGATTATTTAAGTAAAAAGAATGACACGTGATAAAATGACGTAATGAAATTAATTAATCTATAAATAGAAAGTAAATAAAAAAATTAAGATAATGATAAATTTAATAAAGAAAACGAATTAAGTAAATAATATTTCAGTTGAAAATATTATCTACTACGGAGTAAAAGATAATTTTTTTTTTTTTTGATGACGAGGGGTTGAGTCCCCCCGGGTACATGTATTCCCGCATCACCACATGTACCATGTAAGCCACCCCCGACGGGGGCTGCGGTGGCCAAGTGGTGTGCTTTGGTTTTTTATTCTTTTTGGTTCCAGGTGGGATTTGAGCCTGGGACCTCACACTTTGTTGCACACTTCCAGGTTAACCCAAATTCTACCTGGGCAACCACCACTTGGTTGAGTAAAAGATAATTAATTAACTTAATAACATATAACTTGAGAATAAACTATAATCTCACTAATTTAAGTATATTATCTAATTAAAGAATCTTATTGTAATTTTGAACATATTATATTATATAATAAGATATTGTTTAGATAATATATTTTAATTTGGTTTATTTAATATAATTATATTACACGTTAAAACTTACAAGTGTTTTTTTAACATTAAAATGACTTTATAAGCATCTTAATATATTTGATAAAAATCTATATCAACCGTGCATTGCACGGGTGCTCAACTAGTAAATTATTAATTTGCGGCATACGACATTAAGCCCGTCAGTGTTGGAATATATGTCAATATATCGACATATATGATACATTGCCTCAATATGACCAAGAGATTACAAATAATAAGATCTAGGCATAATAAATAAAGTGGGATTATTTCGCACCAAGTATGGCGGGCCTGTAATTGCGTCCACACCTCAAGCCCCAAGAGCATTTGTGTGAGAAGGCGTGTTAGAGTTTACAAAAACCGATCTTGGGCCTCCAACTATCAACTTAAGTGATGTGAATGGATATAAATAGAGGGAGTATTATATAGTCAACTACTATAATTTTATACATCAAATGAAAAAAAGGAAAGAAAAAATGACAATCAGACTTAATAAATTTATAAACTAAAAAAGAAACGAATAATCACTTTACTTTTATTTTAAAACAATTATGTTCACAAATCATTGTGGAAATATTCTCTTCCTAACTATGAACAAAATTTCGTATAAATACGAGGTACTGAATACACCTCATTCCACAAACGTATACCATGTCAGAACACACGCCCCTAACAATGAAGTTCAACATACCAATATCCCCAGTAGAGGTTCTAAGCAAAGGCGCAGATCCAAACACTATTAACAAATACATTGTCAAACCCCAAGACCATGTTAACTTCGAACTTCCGTACATGGATCCTTGTATTGTTGATCTTCAACTACTTTTGAAGTCGGACGAAGAATTACACAAATTTCAGTCTCTACTTTCCTCTTGGGGAGCTATTCAGGTTTGTGTTTAAATATCATGTTTAATTTGACATATGTTGGGTCCGTTGTGATGCAGATATTTGGCCTTGTTTAACAAACATATGTATTCACCAAAAGTTTTTTCATTGGAGATAATTTTGAAGATAAGTTATACTTTTTATTTATAGTATAACCGTCGAAAAAAATTAGCATAAAATATTTTTTTTAAATAGCATATTTTGACGTTGAAGATTATTTTGAAACAAAAAGTGTTTAAAAGGGGTTATGTTAGTTTTTTTTTTTTTTTTTTTTTTTTTTTTGTTTTTTTTTTGTTTTTTATAAAAAAGTACGGAGTATTATAAAATGTTGTTATACTTAATTTTATTTGATTATGAAACTGTACGTAGGCTTTTTAGTTACAAAAACAAACTGTATTTATTGAAACACAAAGCCTTTGTTATACATAATTTAAAAAAAAAAAAAAAGTATTATTGTAAAAAATCATTCTGGATAATAAAATTATAGTTGATTTTCATTTTTCTCCGTATTACATAGTCTTAATTCATAGTCTAAAGTTTTAGTATATTTATACTTCATTCTTTTCACCTAAATAAACCACATTGGGGTTTGGTACAAAGATTAATAAACTGAAAAAAGGAAAAGTAGTCTAAATTTTTTTTCCCTTTTTTTTTTTTTTTTTTTTTTTTTTTGGGTTTTTTTCTATATGGTAACTCTGTATTTTTTTCAAATTCAACGTGGTAACCTTACTTTTAGGAAGATATACATGGTAACCCTGTACTTTATTAATACCCATCAGCATGACCCTAAACTTGTATTCTGACAATTTTTCCGTTAAGTAGTTAACGGAAAGTGATGTGGCGGAATTGATTATGAGCTTTTCTATATGGTAACCTCGTGTTTTACAAAATTTTACACGGTAACCTTATTTTTCAACTTTTTTTTTTTTTTTCAAAAGAAAATGCACGAAACACACTCAATAAGTTAATTAATCAATTTTTCTCGTTTTCACTTGATTACACCATAAAATTTTCAATTTCACTTATTGAATCACATCTCTTTTTTTTTTTTTTTCTCCTACTTTTATTTTGAATTGAAATTTTAATTAGATGTTCTTAAGGAGATGAAAGACATCGATGTATTGTTAAGGGCGAAAGGCATCTTGTTTATGCGAAAGACATCGATGGAATGTGTTTGATAGAATTAATTTTCTTCAGGCGACTTACTTTCACATTTTCTTTTGCCTACTATAATGTGATTAACTTAGTTTCTAGCCTAGAAACTTGTTAATTCGCTGGTTATGAGACTTTGACCGAATAAGTACACCTCAATTAGGAAGAGGCGGATGTATTGTTTGGGCGTTGAAAATAATTAATAATGTAATCTATAATATCGAGAGGGTGGACGTGGAAACAATTTGTTAAATGCCCTCAATCACAAGGATGTAAAAAATAAATACTACATATAATACAGTGAAGAATGAGAGAAAAATAATTAATTTAATGATTATTTTTTGAAGCAAGAGTGTTATGTACAAATATAAGGTTATCATGTAAAATTTTTTTTAAATCACGGGGTTACCATATAGAAAAACATAAAATTAAATCCGGCACAACACTTTCGGTTAAATAATTAACGGAAAAATTGACGGAATACAAGTTCAGGGTCATGCTAATAGGTATTAATAAAGTAGAGGGTTACCATGTGAATTTTTCTGAATATAGGGTTACCATATAGAATATGAAAAAACACAGGATTACCTAGAAGCTGGCAAGCTTGACCCGACCCGAGCGACCCGACCCGAACCTGAGCAAAATCGACCCGATAGGACCCGAAATTATAGCGACCCGAACCGACCCGATGACGACCCGTAACCCGACACGACCCGATAAAGTCTAACCCGAAACCGAACCCGACCCGACCCGAAATGACCCGTAACCCGATTCAACCCGAGTTCATTTGATAGCTGACCCGACCCGAAATGACCCGTGACTCAAATTGACCCGAAACTTTGAAGATTTTTAAAGAAATTTTGAAAGTTTTTTTTTAAAATTTTTCAAATTTTTCAATCTTTAAAATATAAACCAAATATAATATTTGACATTTTGAGATTGAGATATAGTTAAAATTCAAATATTGGTTTGAAAATATTAAAATTTCAAAATTTGTTTTGGCGCCAAAATTTAAGCCTAAATTATTAGTGACCCGAATTTGACCCGAACCCGATTGACCCGACAATTTTAGCTTTAATGACCCGACCCGATATGACCCGGACCCGACCCGAACACTATATAACCCGAAATGACCGAACCCGATACGACTTCGAACCCTACTAAACTGCCCGAATCGACTAACCCGACCCGAATTCGACCAATTCGACCCGATACAACCCGACCCAAACCCGACCCGAGTGACCCGATTGCCACCTCTAGGATTACCATATAGAATAACCTTTTTTTTTTTTTTTTTTTTTTTTTTTTAATATTACATGTCAAAGTTTTAGGCATTGAAAAATATGTAAAGCTAAGGGATACATTGGTGATCGTTGAATATAAAAAGGTTGACATATTGAAAAATTGGGCTAATTAATTTAATAAAACACAAGGTCTTGAGAAATACTCATAAATTCAATAGTTTTTTGTTATTTTTTTTTATTTGTTTTTTTTTCAAGAATGTTAAGGAGTCTAAATTGAATAAAACAAAAAGACTATTGTATTTACGAGTAACTGTTGTGACACACAGTTTTTTTTATCAGTGCCAGACAAGTGTTACTAGATACTCAATACATTATATACATAAAACTGAATAAAAGAAAGTAGTTTAAGAGAAGGCCATTTTTTTTAAAAGACAATGTGCATATTTACAACGTATTATGACACATTTCAGCTTGTTAATCATGGAATTAAGGACTCCACCCTTGATCAACTTCTTGAAGTTACGAAAGAATTTTTCCATCTCCCAATAGAAGAGAAAGAGAAATACGCAAGAGCAAGTGACGAAGAATGGGATTTTAACCAAATCCAAGGTTGGGGAACTGATAGCATGGGTGAAGGTCAGGCTTTAAATTGGAATGATAATTTGTTTCTTCTTACCCATCCTGCTGCTCTACGAAAACTTGATAAGTGGCCTGATGAAAGTCTACCAAAATTTAGGTAATACTCCGTAAATGGAAAAATAATGTTACAAGGTTATGTTCGATAGTAGTTCATGCATTCTGCGCCCCTTTCTCTTATGAACTTATTCCAATTAAATTTTCTTGCTTCCTCCATAATTTATCTCGTGTCATCTTTTTATTACGTGTATTCTCATTTCGACGTACGCCTTAACAACCATGAAAAAGAAAATAGAATTGAATAGAGGGAGTAACAAAAATGTTCAAATATTGATTTGTTTCCTTATTCAACTCTTTTATTAACCCCCAAAAAAAAAATTACGTCAACAAAAATGAAATAGAGGCCATATATTACATATACCCTCATACAATTTATAAGATAGGGCTAATTGAATATAACTCGCTTTTATAACACTTTTTTCAAAATAACTCTATTATATGTTATTTTTATGACATAATCCCCTTTTAAGACACTTTCCTTTCTAAATCACCTCCAACGTTGAATTTTCTTACTTAAAATAGCAGTTAAAGACATTATAGGGTATGCTATTTTCAAGTTAATACAACCACCAATGTCTAAAATATGTCGACACCTCTTGAGAAATCTTTGTTTAAGGGTGTGAATATACCATTTTTAAGTAGCATATTTCGACTTTGGGGGTGATTTAGAAACAAAAGTGTCTTAAAATGGGGTTATATTATAAAAATAACATATAAGGGGATTATTTTGAAAAAAAAAGTGTTATATAAGGGGGTTATATTCAATTAACCCTATAAGATAAGTTACACTTGATTTGTTATAGTTGTCAAAACATTTTATTTTGCAACTTGTACATTGTACATTGTCTATTGTATATTACTCCCTTCATCCCAAATTAATAGTCTCATTTCCATCACATATTTTCCCAAATTAATTGTTCCCTATTTATAGAAGCTTTTAACAAATAATTTTCAAAATATTTTCATTTTCATTACTATTTCTTAAATCCACCCAAAATATAAAGGGAACAATTATTTTGGGATGGAGGGAGTATAAGTGTATTATAACTGTATTAGTATTAATATTAGTATTTACTTTTACAACTAAATCAATCAAAGTCTTATTTAACTATATTCAATGTTATATATTAAAACTCTTTTGTTCACGAATGACTATTTGATGTTTTGAGGTAAAATTTTCCGATTTTGACCAATGATAAATACAAAAAGATGACAATTTTTTATATAAAACTACGGAGTAATACATATTATCAAAAACTGTTTCACAGAAGTATATTTTAAGAAAATGAATATGTATAAGTAGTTAAAAATATATTAAAGTAATATTTAGAATATCGTGTAAAAATAAATAAGTAATATTTTTATTAACTAGCTGGTAAACTCATACGATCCATAGATTTCAAAAAGTAGAGTAGAGAAATAAAATTATAATAAATGTAAATAAAGTGATCATAATATTATCATGACTGAAAAAAATTAGAGTATTTATAATTTTTTCTTTCAAATTGAATGCACTTGTTTGATTCTATCATGAAATGTAATGTGGGTATTATAAATTAATAAATTCATATTAATAATTTAATTAATTAATATCACCAGTAATTCCATCATTTTGCACGAGTATTAGTTTAATAAGTATTTTAAGTCAGATAAAAAACCATTGACTATCGTTCATTTCAATAATAGAAAGGTAAACATGTGACTAAATTATAAAAATTACTTAATTACAAATTTAGTATTACGATATTTGTCAGAGAAATATATTGCTAATACAAAATCTCTAAATTTATACATGTATATGTAGGGAAATAGTAGATGAATACATGAGTGGATTACTCAGGATACAGGATACTTTGGTTGAAGCTGTTTCAAAAACGTTGAACTTACCCGAGGACAACATGCTACACAAATATGTAGACGAGGGCTACATGATAAGTAAATTTAACTATTACCCAACATCGCCAAACCCAAATCAAATTTTAGGTGTACGGGCTCATACCGATTCAACAATATTTACCTTGCTGTTGCAAGACAAAGAGGTTGAGGGTCTCCAGTTAGAGAAAGATGAGCAATGGTATAAAGTACCCATCGTCCCTAATGCCATTGTCCTCAATGTTTCAGACATGCTCGAGGTAAACTTTGCTAAGGCGCATTTTATTACTCCTACCCCTCCAAATTAAGTGTCACAATTTTCAGCACATTTTTTACGAATTATTTGTTTTCTTTTTATTTATAGTACTCTTCCATCTTAAAATAAGTGTCCCCTTTCCATCAACAATTTTTGCAAATTAAGTATTTTTTTTTCTATTTATAGTAAGTTTTAACAAAGAACTTTTGAAAAAAAATTCATTTTCAATAACAATTCTTAAATACACCCAAAATAGAAAGAGGTAACTTATTAAATCTACCAAAATTAAAATGTGACCCTTTATTTTTGGACGGACGAATATAATTTTAAGCCATAGAAAGAACAAAGAACCAAACTATAAAAACCACTTTAAGACTCTTTATATACTCCCTCTGTCTCAGTCATTTGTTTACAGTTTGACTTTTTTCCCCTCACAAAAAAGTCAAACTGTAAACAATTCACTGAAACGGAGGGAGTACTATTTTTCATTAGATCATCTTAACCAAAAAAAAAAAAAAAAAAAAAAAAATTACTCCTTCCATCCTTATTTAAAAATATAAGGCTCTTTTATAGAAATTTTGGTTAATTCGTCCCATTTTACTTTAAGTTAAAAAAACTCTCACATACCCCATTATTTCTCACACTAAATTACTTTTTTACACTTACTACCAATTATTTAGATTAAGTATTCTATTTTTTTTTCACCCTATTCCATTTTGTTTCACTAATGGAAATACAAAAGTGTAAAAATTGAGGGCAAAAAAAATGTTACTCTGTATATTGGTCCATTTGTTATGAATGTACTCCCTCCATTCAAATCCAAATTGCAAGTTTCTTTTTTCACATTTGCCGAGACGACTTTTGCGAGTTACATATCTTTAGCTACGTTTATTCAAAAAATGTAAAAAAATATATTTTAATTTTCTACTCATAAAGACGAATGAAACAAGATCACACATGAATATATCTATATTTACGTATCGAGAGATAATTGAAATTAAACGTCTAAGAGTGAATAGTGTACAAATGAGAAACTTGCAATTTGGATTTGAATGGAGGGAGTATTTTTTAACAGTTCATTTAAGATTCTGACATTTCAATCCTTTCAAATTGAATGAATTAACATGAATTTTGGTAGTCGTTAGACATCCTTATTTATCTTCATGTTTTTAAACAAGTAAAATGTTTTTTTTACATGATATACTCACACAAAATCATACTCCTTACCATTTTCTAAGCGAATAATATTTGCATGCATGTAGATAATGACCAATGGGAGACTAAAGAGCCCTGTCCATAGGGTGGTTACAGATGCCCACAGAGAAAGGATATCAATAGCTTTTGCGGTCGGTCCGCCTTCCAACTTCGTTATAGGGCCACTGAAAGAGCTAATTGATGAGAAAAACCCCGTACTCTACCCTACTTTAAATAATTCCACAAGTGTTACAGCAAATTATTTTGCACAAGGGAAGATATTCATTAAGGAAATAAGAAAATTTGGGCCTAACATCGTCAACACAGAAGGTGAGCCACTAAAGAAAGAAGCCCAAGACATTGCTTGTTGAAATTTTAAAATAACTGAATGTTGTGAGTCGAAAGCATTTTTTTTTCATTGACAAGTACTATGCAATAAGATTGACACATTATATTCATATTAATTATTGTTTTCGTCCCAGCGATTTGTTTTCATTTTGGTATAGGAGTCATTTGTTTACATTTCCATAAGTACTCATTGTAATGCTATGTGCAAGTAATGTTGGAAAAAAGTGGTTTACTACGGTACGCATCAAATGTAACACTCCGTGTTAATTTAATATAAATAAATTATTTTAAATAAAATTTAGTTTAAAAATTTATATATTTTTATTTTTTTTTACTTTGTTTGTAAAACGCAGCTAAAAATTTTTGATCAAAATAAATTTTATCTATTTATATTCCAAATAAAATTGTACCATTTTACACCTAAAATATTTTCAAACTAAAATTTTAATTTTATAACTCTAACTATAGTTTATAAAATCTTAATATATTTTAAAAACTGTAACACCCCGCGTTAAAATTCACATATTAATTTCTAATTAAGATCGATAAATAAAAATTTCGAAACAACAACAACAACAACAACAACAACAACAACAACAATAATAATAATAATAATTTCTCCAACAAATTTGGAATCGCAAATCAATTCCTTCACCTTTCTTACATCTAATCTAATCTAATCTAATCTAATCTAATCTAATACATATTAAAACTAAATCTACTTAAGAGCACAACTTATCACAACTCACCATAATCTTCCGTTTGTCTATATTTTCACCATATTAAGCCACGTGTCACAACTAAAAAAAAATGAAAAATAAAAATATAAAAATAAAGACTACGGAGTATCTTTTATTACACCTTTATAGTTTCACTTTTCATTCATGATTAACATATTATAAATTTAAAATTTCTTTTACTTATTAATTAAAAATAACTTTATAGTAATAATAATTTGATTATAAAATAAAAACTTCTCTCTCTAAACCAGGGCTAGGGTTTCTTGCTAACCAATTTCTCTTTTCTTTTCTATGCATCTATGGCGCGAGGGAGAGGGAGACCCCCGAAATTGACGATTGGAAACTCATCTGCTCCGATTGGTGAACCAATTGAAGTAGAGGAATTGGATGGAAATGCGACTCTGGCTGCTCCTAAGTCGCCTGTTCTTCTTCAACGTTTTTGTTGATGCAGTTTTGGAAGGATCAAAGACTCAAGCTTCCCCAAAGTTAGTGGCACCTCCTGTGGTTGGATCTACGGATTCTACAACGGTTTTTGAGCCTCCTAGGGTTGTGGATGAATCTTGGCGTGATGTTACTGCTGGAAAGCAACAGGTGGGAATGAGCTTATACCTTTGTGAGGACACTGCTAAATCTACGGAGGTGTGTATTGAGGAGGCGGATATTGCAGAGGAGTTAGAGGTGTGGAATCGTACACTAATGGGGAGTGTTTTGGGCAAGCGAATTCAGTTACCTCAATTGAAGGAGTTTCTTGAGAAAATGTGGAACCATACATCCCAACCTTTGGTGCAATATTATCGGAAAGGCTGGTTTAGTTTCCAATTTAAATCCCAGGACGACATGAATCTGATTTTGCGAGGAGGGCCATGGATGGTGGGTGGGCATGCCTTATTATTGAAGAAATGGTCGCCTACATTCTCTCAAGAGATAGACCAAGTTTCGAAAGTACCAGTATGGGTTATTCTCCCTGATTTGGATTCTCATTTCTGGTCTCCAATTGCACTGAGTAAGATTGCTAGTAAAATTGGTATTCCCCTTTTGCTGATCAGATCACAACGTTGAGCAAGGTTGGGCTTTGCCCGTATCTTAGTAGAGGTGGAGGTAGCAAAGACGGTCCCTGAGCACATCGTTATGAACACCCCTTTCACTAGGCAGGTGGTTCAAAGAATAGAGTATGAATGGATTCCTTTTTATTGTCACACTTGTAAGAAATTGGGCCATGAATCTAAGAATTGTAAGTTGAACAAGCCTAGAATGGAGTATAGGCCAAAACAAGTGATACCTACGCTGATTGTGATGGATGAGGCTGAGGTTATGCACACACCTCCTCCAAAGAGGGATTCAGTGGATGACTTGCCTTTCATTCAAGTTCAGCAGAGTGCAACGCAAAGGAGAAAGACCTCGATGAGTAATGTGGTTCTGTCGAACAAATTTGCACAGCTGGAGGAGGACTTGGCTAATGTGCTGACTACTGATTGGGGCACAAAGATGGATGAGGGTAACGAGGTTCCACCTATACCTCCGGATAAAATATGTTTGCAAGCTGGAACATAAGGGGTTGTAACAAAGCTCTAAAGCAGAGGGAGATAATAAAGTTCCTTATGAGCTATAGAGTAGCAGTTTTTGGTTTTTTGGAAACACGAATAAAGGCTTCTAGGTCTTCAAACATTGCTAATAGGGTTTTTCGAGATTGGAAGTTGCATTTTAACTATGACTATCATAATAATGGTAGGATTTGGCTTATGTATAATCCTAGGGAGGTACAAGTGCATATTTTGGAGATGGATGCTCAATTCATTCATTGTCAGGTCGTTCACTATACTACTCAGAAAGTGTGTAATGTCACTATGGTGTATGGCTTTAATAGTGCTCAGGGTAGGACTCAATTGTGGTCTGCACTGGTGCGTATTGGGGCTACTTTGACTCAGGATTGGGTTGTTTTGGGGGACTTTAATGTAATGAGATCACAGACTGAACGGTGTGGAGGGAATCCACCATGTCAATCTGATATGGATGATTTTAACTCTTGTATTTATCATTGTGATCTTACTAATTTGGCTAGTAAGGGCTGTTTTTTCAGTTGGACAAACAACCAACTTGGGGGTGATAGAGTTTGGTCCAAATTGGATAGAGCTTTGGTTAATACCAATTGGTTGTGCTCCTACCCACGCTCCTTTGCTACTCTGCTACCATCTAATGTATCTGATCACTCTGCTGTGCTTGTTACTTTGATTCCTGATCATACGGCAAGGATTGACAGCTTTCATTTCCTGAACTGTTGGAGTTTGCACCCAGATTTTCACCAGCTTGTGGAGGGAGCCTAGGGCTTTGCTTCGACTAGTACTCCTATGTATACTCTTTTTGAAAAGCTCAAAGAAGTAAAGAGAGCCCTCAAGAAGCTCAATGGGGAACATTTCTGGCATCTGTCACAGCGGATTGCTACTGCTGAGCAAGATTTGAATAGGGTGCAACAGCTTTTAGGTTTGTCACCTTTGGATCATCACTTGTTGAGTGAGGAGAGGATAGCTAAGACGACATGGCTCAAGCTTAAGGAGGCTGAAATCAGTATGCTGCAGCAAAGGGCGAAAGTCTCTCATACGTGCTCAGATGACAGGAACACTTCTTATTTCTTCAAAAAGATTGCACAAAGAAGGCAAATCAATAATATTGGTCATATTTACGACATGAATGGTCATCTTTGCACAACCGAGGAGGGGGTTTCCCAGGCTTTTGTTGAATACTACTCGTCCCTGCTAGGTACTGAAAACACTTTCGCTCCATTGGATGCTACCTATATTAGGTCAGGAAAGTGCCTAACAGCTGATCACACTGAAGCTCTGATAAAGGAGGTTAGTGTTGATGAGATTAGAAGGGCGTTATGGGACATCGATCCGTCAAAGAGCCCGGGTCAAGATGGTTTCAATTCAGGTTTCTTCAAAGCTGCGTGGGATATTGTAGGCTCAGATTTCATTTTTGCTATCCAAGATTTCTTTAAAAAGAGGAAAATGCTGCGCACCACCAACGTTACAGTGGTCACACTTATACCAAAAAAGGAACAAGCCAATTCGGAGATGGATTATAGGCCTATCTCTTGTTGCACAACAGTCTATAAGACAATCAGAAAAATCTTGGCCAATAGATTGCAAGGGGTGCTTCCTTGTATTGTAGGAAATGAGCAAGCTGCTTTTGTGAAGGGAAGAAACATCTTTGACAATATACTTCTTTCCCAAGCATTGTCAAGGGGCTACACTAGACAGAATATCTCACCAAGATGCTTAATCAAGGTAATATACGGAAGGCTTTTGACTCTTTGAGTTGGACGTTTATTATGGGTATGTGTCAGGCTTATGGTTTTCCTCCCCTCTTCATTGAATGGCTCCAAGCTTGCATCACCACTCCTTCTTACACATTGAAGATTAATGGCTCCTTATTTGGTTTTATTGAAGGTAAACGGGGGGTACGTCAGGAGGATCCCCTTTCTCCCTACCTCTTTGTGTTAAGTATGGAGATATTATCTCGTTATCTTAGGGAGCTGCCTTTAATTAAAAAAATTTCCCATCATTCCAAGTGCTCCAGAATCAAGCTCACCCATTTGATTTTTGCCGATGACCTCATGATATTTACTAGAGGGGATGTTCCCTCAGTCATGGCTGTGGTGAAGGTCTTGAACCGCTTTGCTGATATGTCGGGGTTACAAGCAAATCCAACAAAGACAGAAATTTATATTGGGGGAGTCAGAGAACAAGTAAAGCGCCGTATTCTTATGGAATCAGGTTTCAGCGAGGGGGTTTTCCTTTTCCATTATCTTGGGATCCCCTTGGCTACTGTAAATCTGAGATCCGACATGTACAAAGGGCTGCTGGAAAGGGTTAAAAACCATGTATTGAATTGGGCAAATACAGGTTTATCTTATGCTGGTCGGGTACAGATTATCAACTCCATCTTCTTTGGCATGGAAAATTTCTGGTGTGCTGCGGTTCTTTTACCAAAAGGGGTTGTTAAAAGACTGGTTAAGCTTTGTAAGGATTTTCTCTGGAATATTGAAGACGGCAAAAGGAAATTTACCTTCCATAGTTGGAAGGCTGTTTGTGTACCAAAGAAGGAAGAAGGATTTGGTATAACAGAGATTTTATCATGGAACAAAGCGTTATTGTGTCGATTCTTATATGCCCTTGAAATGGGGATGAAAAGCGTTTGGCTTGATTGGGTCAGGAGCTATAAGTTGAGGCATCATTCAATCTGGACTATTAAGAGCAAGGATGGGGACTCTGAAAGCTGGAAAGATATACTTCATGTAAGGGATGAGCTTTTTCAAATGACAGGAGGGGTTGAGCAAGCAAGAGACCTGTTACGTAAATGGCAAGGGAAAGTTTCCTGCGCATATGACTTTCTCAGATATAGGCAGCCTGTGGTCAGTTGGTTTTCTGTCCTCTGGTGCCCTACGAATGTACCTCGTGTAACACCCCGTGTTAATTTAAATCATTTATTAGCCATCAAATTCTAATTTCAAATCTTAAATCAAATCCTAACCTTTTAGCCTTCCAAAATCTCTATTTTAATCTTAGAATTCAAAAGTAGAAACATTTTAAAAAAATAGTCAAACACGCACACATTGACTTTTATCGCTTTTGACACCCGACTTTTTAAAAACTGACTAATTTCGTGAAAAACATTTTAAACAAAAATCAAGGGAACATTACTAGCATCAATAGTAATTTTGACTCAAATAAACTCAAGTATAACCACTTTGATTCCTTATGTTTTCTAATTAGTTTTATTTAAACTTTATTTTCATAAAACCTAAACATATCTAATTCATTATTTAACTAAACTTCCTAACACCTTCCTCATTTATTTTCTAAGTCTAAAACACTCTCATTTGGCTCTCCATATTGCCGAGCTACTCTTCCCTTTGTCTCTCTTTGTTTTTCTTTCATTTTTCTCCTAAAAACTCCTTAATTAAAATCCTAAATATTACTCTAATAGTTCACTAGTGTTCTAAGCTTGTTCTTGGGTATTTGGAGCTCACGTTGTTACGGGTTTTTGAAGGTGAAGACGGGTACTTGGGTGAAGCTTTGGACCTAGATAATATCATATATCCGGATAACCAATAAGCTTGTCGAACGAGGTGACTAACTATGTCTTATATTATCCTCTTAGTAGATTAATTTGTTTTGTTATTATGTTTTTATGAATATGAAAATTATGTTAAATATGTTAAACATCACTTATATGAACTTGTATGATTATGTGTTGTATAATAAAATGGTAATAAATAAGTAATAATGATAATAGTTAAGTTGTAGTAATATATTCATGTGTGTAGTTAATTTGTTTTTGAGCACTTTTAATTTGTGTTCATATGATTTTTATATTTAGTTATGTTTTATTTGAGTAGTAATCATATATAAAAATTATGTGAAGTATTAAAAATGGGTTTAAAGTGATTAAAAATGAAAAATAAAAATTGTATGTTCATGTATATATATATCTCGACATTTCCCTTTTATTTTAATAAATTTTCACTTTTAATTTTTGTAAATAATATGTTTAGTTAAGTTAGGTTAATTTAGAAGTTATCATGTAAAAGAAATTAATTTAGAAAAATAAATTATAAGTTATTAAAAATGCATATGTGTTCTTGAGTTTATTTTTGATGTTCATGATGTTCTTAGTTCCTTCATGTTGTGTTCATCATTATTGTTCACTTTGATTATGTTTTATATTATGTTTGTTTATAATTTGTGTTTATGTTTAGTTATTGTTTTATATATTACTTAGTATTATACTATAAATCAACTAGAACATTATAAGTCTTTTAGATTAAAAAGTTAGGAATTTAAAGTGTTAAAAAACACTATTTATAATTATAAATAAAAGTTTTGGTAAATTTCATTTTTGTTTAAATCGTTTTAGTATAATTAGAATAATTAAAATATAAAGACTTTAAACTAAAAACCGATAAAATCGAAAAAATGAAATTTAGGACCCTAGCATGCATGCTCACGGCATTACCCTTATTTTTGTGTCAAAAATGTATTTTTATCACTTTTTAGTTTATTGTTATTATAATTTAATTATTAGTTAATAAGTTAGATTTAAGAAATTAAAAGAAATAAATCAATTTTGACATATATATTAAGTCACACGACATCATCACTTAAAATTGACTAAATTTGACCAAAATGAAAATATCACTAGGTCACTAAAGTTTAATAGTTATTAGAATTGAAATTTTGTATAAATCGATTTAGTTATAAATGAAATATTATAAACCGCTAAAAATATATAACCGTTATACAAATGAACTAAATCGTGTGCTACCGCCTTTGCATATTGGACTGTTGAACTTGGACTTACAGACTTAAATGAATCATCCACGATACTATTATTTTTAAAATGAAAATCGCTAAATTTAGTTAATAGACGACTAATTTAACTAAGTCTCATTTTAAAATGAATATCATTATCACTTTTTACAAATCGAACTTAACATTTTTAAAACTAGAATTTTAAAATAAATATCATTATCACTTTTTACAAAACGAACTTAACGTTTTTAAAACTAGATTTTAAACTTAGTAACTAAGTCACAATTTTAGATATTTTTAGATATTTTTAGATATTTTTAGATATTTTAGATATTTTTAGATATTTTTAGATATTTTTAAATATCTAGATATTTTCAAAAAAAATCTTGAATAGTGAATAGTGAGAAATGAATAATTGAAAATTTTACTAAGTATAGAAAATTTTAAAATGAATAAGTAAATGACTTAAAGTGTTTTGAAAAACACTTAAATAATAATTGGACATATTAATGAACGTATTAATATAGAAACTTAAAAACGTTAATAATTAACAACACTTCAAATAATAAACGAACGTGTTATGTGATCATATGAAACCTACAATTCAAATTAAACGTTTGACGATGAGACTAGGAGAGTCTAGTAACATGTGATATGTAATATCAAATAAATAATGAATGTTGAGTAAGTTAAATAAAAGGTCAAACGCTTGAGCCTCGGATATGAAAACGTCAATCGTGAGTGAAGTGGGGTAAGATAGTCTTGAACTACGGATACCACTATCTCGGTCCTTGAGCGTTGGCCATATCGAATAGTGTGGTTTTAGCCGGCAGCTTTATTGCTTAGCATGCTGCCCATGCCTTTACGCCTTAAGTCGTACTGCCTAAGCCGTACAAGATAATGAATATGCCAATTCTTTGTTGAATCGGTCTCTAGGAAATAGTCGTTTTATTTAGAGGTAAGGTGCTCTATGAATAGCATAGCCTACTCTTATCGAGAATACTCATATATGCATATTAGACTTGGGTTTAATTCACCTTATTTCGCTAGGGGTACCAGGGCACCCGCGACCTTATGGATTTGGGTTTATTGTCGGCGTTATGGATTTGCGTCTTATATGACTTTATGGATTTGGGTCATATATCAGCTTTATGGATTTGGGCTGGATATGCGGTTCTGTCTCCTTGCCGTGTTTCGTTCTTAGTGGGCGCGACACTAGCATTCGTTCTTACCACATGTACAGATCACTTGACGAGATTGTATCTGAAGTTCGAATCATTTCGAACACTAGAAGATGAGATGCAAGTACTATAGTATTCGGCGTGGTTTACGAGTCGAGTAAGTCTCTGCACTATGGAAGTGAGATGCAATCGATCAGAGTACAAAGGCCTACTCAAAGGGTCGTGCTCGTAGCGATATGTGTTGTTTGTTGTCTGATTAAATGAAAACGAGTGTGTACCATTTTCGAAAATTAAAGACCACAACTTTCTGAATTGAATCGAGTCTGCATGATGTGAATGATACGATATGTATGTTTGATTGCGATCCGATATCGCCTTGTAATGCTATTGAATTATTGTGATACTATTGCTATGCCATTATATGCTATTTGTCTTCATAACTGAATATCATGCTTATATGATTTATCGCTTTAAACCGCATGCTTATTATGACTTATATGTCTTTATATGCTATATGTAATAAGCATGTTTATGTTTTTATCATAATGTTATGTTTATAAAGCGATAATATTAAACCAAAGTAATTGAAATCGAGGGTAAGTATGAGCATAGCTAGTCACCGTCTGGTCACAATGGCATCCCCCAACAGCTTTATTGTGCAGATAATCATGGACCTAAGTTGGATTTTGACTGGCCATGCAATGCTTTTATGCTTTACTTTTAGTCGTTTTTGAGAGATTTGTAATATATAACACTTTACTCTTTTAACTTCCGTAATTAGAGTTGTTCAATTCAACTCTTAAACGATGATGTAATATTTTGGGTTATTTGTATAATTAATAACGCTGGTTTAAGACTTAATTAATTTCCGCCTTAGTAATTAAAGTCGACTAAAAACCAGGTTGTTACACCTCGGCACTGTATTATTGCGTCCATGGCTATGCAACAAGCTTTGCCTACGATTGACAATCTCTGTCGACGAGGGATGGTGCTTGTGAACAGGTGTATCCTCTGCAAGCTAAATGCGGAAAACCATGGGCATCTTTTCTTTAACTGTGTTCTTTCAAAGTCGCTTGTGCAATCTTTGTTCATTTGGATGGGCTTTCGGCGCCGGGTGAGGAGCTTCCGCTTTGAAATACACAATGGTCTGCACTTGATCAGATGTGGGAAATGGAGAGCAAAATGGCTCTGTTGCACTTTGATTGCTACTATTTATCATATATGGCTTGAGCGTAATTGTCGTATTTTCCAAAATGTTAGTAGGTCTTTCGATAGTCTATTTAAGGTCATTAAATCGGATGTTTGTCTGAGGATGTTGAACAACTCCGGAGAGGATGAGAGTATTGTACTGAACGCCTTAAATGGGTGTTAATGTAATTTCTCCCTTGGATTAATGAATACAAAGCTGATTTCTTAAAAAAAAAAAAAAAAAAAAAAAAAAAAAAAAAAAAAAAAATTAACTTTATAGAATATAGGGTTAATTCCCCTTTTATAACACTTTTTTTCAAAATAATTCCCTTATATGTTATTTTTATAACATAAACCCCTTTTAAGACACTTTTGTTTCAAAATCACCCCCAATGTCGAATTTTCTTACTTAAAAATTGCAATTAAACACATTATAGGGTATGCCCCTTATAAGTTACAACCATCAATGTCTAAAGTATGTCGACACCTTTTGAGAAATTCTTATTTAAGGGTGTGAATATTCCATTTTTAAGTAGCATTATAAATAACTCCATTGATGTGCCATGATAAACAACATTTTATAAATTCGAGCGATTGATGTACTCTTTTTGAAATACGAAAAATCAACATTTAACTCCATTGATGTTTGTCATTAACTGCATTAATTTCCCTTTCCATAATCATCCAGCATCCAATCAAATAATCATATCATGAACGTTTCTGATCAAGTCATTGTTTAAAATTTACACAGGTCATTCTATAATCAAATCTTCCTAAAGAGGTAAGCTATATGAATCTTTACTGAACTTAAATGTTTTTTATTTACTACTGCATAAGTATGCGTCAGTTTACTATACAGATTTATGTGTTTCATATGCAATCTTGTATAATGGAATTGTTCGTGTCGATTTGATTACGCGTTGTGAAACGGTAATATTTTTAACTCACCTTGTGGGAAATTTGTACACCTATCATATGATAATGCACACCACATGTTCCACTTATTTCCTCTAGCTATTGCATACAAAATTCAAAATATGATATTGAATTGGCATATTGTTGTTTGACATTCAAAATTAAAGTGGCTCTAAGTACTCTCTCTGTTTCACCATGTTCTTCCCATTTTATTTTTGGTCAAAATTAAGAAAGGTAGATAGTGTGGGTAAGATTAAAGTAGAAAAATAATAAAATAGATTGTATAATGATATTAGTTTAAAATTGACAAAAATAAAAATGAGAAGAAGATGATGAAATTTCTGGGAAAGCGGGAAGAAAATGATGGGATGAAAGGAATATATATAAGTTTTTCTAATAATCCTCCACCAAGCCTACTTAAATTTCTTTTTATCAAATAACATTTTTTAAAGATGGTGTCGTATATGCTGAATAATACATGAAAGAGTAATTATTAATCTTCATTATAAGTTTTTTTTTTCAATTTATTTGACCACACATGGCATGACTATGAATTCCTACTAAACCTATCGAAGCTATTAAACACAATATCATTATATGAAAAATAATATAAGAATTAACGCTAATTATCGTGCCAGAAATTTCTACTCAACCCACGACCCAACCCAATTGGCCTTACCGCTGTTAATCTCCAACAGTAGTCCATCACTACCATGGCCCTAACCCTTAATCCAACCCAGCCCTAACCATCCACCACTTCCCTAAACCCCTAGCTAATTTTTAAAATAACATAAGCAAAATTAAATAATTAAGTATTATAGAAAATCAAAATCAATCAATCGTTCTATATATATCAATCTCCAACAGTAGTCCATCACTACCATGGCTGCCTGTCGACCGGGCGACACTTTTTGTTATAGTTTCACGCTTCTTAAAGTTTCAAATTTCTCTGTTAAAAATCTTTATTTTTCTGTTAGAGTTCTGTGCCGTACAGTTTCATCCTGTGCCGTACAGTTTCATCCTGTGTCTCAACATAAAAGGACAACAATTGGGGACAAAGTTTACTTTTAGTGGGCCTTAATAATATAATAGTATTAAAAGTACAACCAAATAAGGAAATGTGTAATGTGAATTTGAATAGACTAAAAAGGAATATGTGCAATGTGGAGATGAATGGAGGGAGTATTTGATAAGAGTGTTTAATATTGTCATATTAACATCTTTATATCTTAATTACTATGTTTGTTATTTTAAGCGCAGATTCTTGAAATTCATGATGATTATTTTTCCTTTGTATGTTGCAATCTAATCTAATACAACTAAAATCTCAATCATTGGCTAAGCTATTGGCTCCAATTTCTCGCCTCATCATTTCCGACTCATATTTGCTTGCCATGTATGACAAACTCCCTCCTTTGTTTCCACGTTACCCTATTGTGTTTCAACCCAAAAAAAACTCGCGGGAATATTGAACATACACTCTATTGCTTTTTAATTTACGCAAGTGGTTGACGAAGAGTCATTTGCTTTACTCCATCATTTGCCGCTATTTACAATGCATAAGTTAGATTTTCTATTGTATTACCATCAAAATAAATTTAAGTCGTAAAAGACACATGTCAATTTTTGGAAACTTACATATAAATCTTTTAATCACTATTAAAATCTTTTAAAAAAAAAAAAAGGTTTTAGATATTTCATCAACTAATCAGTTAAAATAATAGAATCATAATACACAAACTATTACGGATTATTTTATAAGTTTACTTAAATTTATATTATTTAAGAGTTACTCCCTACAAAAGTACAAATTTCAGAAGTCATTTATCAGTGAAGTAACAAATTCTCATTATTTTTAATTTAATTAGTTTTTTTTTAGCTTAAATTGTATATTTTTATTTTTTCAATCACCATCTAAAAAACTAATAAGAAAAAAGACAAACCTTTCGTCTTCTCCATCTTGAAATTTATATAACATCCATATTTATTTGAATTAATTGTTGTGAACGAATTTATTAATATAGGATAATGAAAAGACATAAATTATTACTTTATAAAATCAATGCATTATTTACACTAACTTATTAATTACCTTAATATAATTTATTTTATTTTTGAAAAAACTCATGCCTTGATATTTAATATAGGAGGAAATGTATATTTCTGATCTTCTGTCAATATTTCATTATATGCCATATATTTACGTTCCATATTTACGGGCTTATTTTAGGTATAGAATCGTTCTTATGATCAGTTATCGGAGGCAAGATTTAGTCACACTTGTGTATATAATACATCATTGTAATTGTACATCATTATAATAAATCATTATAATATGAACTACCTGCTGTAACTAATTCCACACCTTCGGCTCCGTCTGCTCTGGGTCTTACGGTTGTCACTGACGTGAGCACTCCACAGCCTCCCTCATCTTCTGCCACTATGGGTGAGGTGGTCAGTGCCCACATCGAGTCTTCTCTTTCCACTGTCGAGGAGCACTGGCCGTCCCTCGCCGGCACCACGCCGTTGGGTTACGCCCATCGAAGACTCGGCACTTGGTCGTGGCCACCGCGTTAAGCTTCCTAACACTCGTCACTCTGATTTTATTCGCTGGGAAAATGTTAATTTGGCCTCGACGTCTCCTGCCACACCATCTACCATCTCTAGTTGCTTATACCCATTAGCGCACTAGGATACTTGTCGTATTTTTTCCAGCTCGCATCGTCATTTTCTTGCCGCAATTACTCGTGAGGTTGAACCTAAGTCATTCAAAGACGCCATGGCCGACCCTCGCTGGCGCACTGCTATGGCCGAAGAAATCGAGGCATTAGAAGCAAATAATACGTGGACGATTGAGGATCTACCCGCGGATAAGACGGCAATCGGGTGTATGTGGGTTTTTATAATTAAACACAAATCTGATGGGAGTGTGAAGCGTTTTAAAGCTTGTCTCGTGGTTCTCGGAAATCGTCAGGAGGCTAATATCGATTACACTGAGATCTTCGCCCATAGTGTCAAAATGGTGACCCTCCGTACTTTCTTGGCTGTCGCTACTATTCGCAAATAGAAGTTGCATCAAATGGACGTTAACAATGCTTTTTTACACGGTGATTTGTTCGAAGAGGTCATTATGCGCTTACCTCCTGGTTTTAGTCGTGGGATGCGTGGCGAGGTCTGTCGTTTACGCAAGTCTCTTTTTGGTCTTCGTCAAGCTCCTCGTTGTTGGTACGCCAAACTTTCTCATGCTTTACTCACTTACGGTTTTGCTATGAGCTCTTCCGATAATTCCTTATTTACGTATCGCAAAGATGCCGTGGAATTACACTTACTTGTGTACGTAGACGATTTGATAATTGCGGGTAATGACCCCTCTGCTATCTCGGCCTTTAAACACTACTTGAGCACTTGTTTCAAAATGAAGGACTTGGGTAAATTACGCTATTTCCTTGGTCTTGAGGTGGCTCGTAACTCCACTGGATTGTTTGTTTGCCAACGGAAGTATACTCTCGACATCCTCTCCGATACGGGGCTTCTTGGGTGTAAGCAGTGCTCGGTTCCTATGGACGAGAAGCAGACACTTGCCGAAGCAACTGATGCACCCTTGGAGGATGGGACTAAGTATCGTCATCTTGTTGGGAGGCTCATTTACTTAACTCTCACTCGTCCCGACCTTAGCTATCCTGTTCATGTCTTAACCCAATTCATGCAAAATTCGACTCAGTCACAATGGGACGCGGCCCTACGTGTGGTACGCTACTTGAACGGCAGCCTGGGTCAAGGGCTATTGTTCAAGACTAGCAGCTCATTAACTGTCAAAGCTTATTGTGATGCTGCGTATGCCAGCTGTCCCCTCACGCGTCGATCGATCACTGCTTACGTCGTCTGTCTCGGGGGTTCGCCTATTTCTTGGAAGACGAAGAAGCAAGATACTGTTTCGCGCTCATCAACAGAGGTTGTGTATCGCGCCATGGCTTGTGCCACGTGTGAGGTCCTTTGGCTAAAAGGACTCATTTCTTGTCTTGGTGTCACCATTGCTGACAGCATTCCCCTACGTGTGGACAATCAAAGTGCTATCCACATCGCCAACAATCCCGTATGCCATGAACGAACAAAGCACATCGAGATCGATGTTCATTTCATTCGTGATGAGGTCAAATGAGGTATTATCACTCCACAGTATGTCCCCACTTATTCACAGCTTGCCGATATTCTTACGAAAGCTCTCGGACGCGAACGCTTTGCACAAGTTGGGCGTCTCGAATCTCCACGCTCCAACTTGAGGGGAGGTATAGGAGGAAATGTATATTTCCGATCTTCTGTCAATATTTCATTATATGCCATATATTTACGTTCCTTATTTACGGGCTTATTTTAGGTATAGAATCGTTCTTATGATCAGTTATCGGAGGCAAGATTTAGTCACAGTTGTGTATATAATACATCATTGTAATTGTACAGAGCAAGAAACACATATTATTCCCTCACACACAAACAAATTTTGTGTTTTACTTTATTTAATTACCTTTTATTTTTAATTCTCTTATATTAATCAACTTTTTATATGTGCGCAGGATTAAATCTGAATTTCACAAAAAGGTGGATGATTTTCAAGGTATGACATATATGATCAAAAATCTAAGTGTATTAGAACTATAGGGACAAGTACAAGTTCAATTATATTGTTTATTTTTATTTCGTGGTTCATTATTTTTTTTTAAATTGATATACCATTTTGGTGTTTAAGAGGACCTAAAATATTTGTAATGTTTAAATATATGGAATCTGAAAATTATAACATTAACAATAATCACGCTTTATTAGATAAATAAAAAACGAAACAAATACGAAAATTGTTCAGAGAACCCGTGATTTTGACGGGCCACTAAACTAGTTAACTATTAAAATTGTTAAATTAATTATTAGTCAAACTTTAATACGCCAATTGCGAAAACCAACGGTATATTGTTTATGGGCAAAGCTAAAAAAACCTTAATTTAAAAAAGGGTTAATTGAATATAGCTCCCTTTTATAACACTTTTTTTTCTTCAAAATAACCCTTTTATATGTTTATTTTATAACATAACCCCTTTTAAGATAATTTTGCTTCAAAATCACCCCAAAATCGAATTTTGTTACTTAAAAATGGTGACCATAGACATTTTAAGCTACACCCCATTCAATATAGAACCATAAATAGCTAAAATATGTCGAAACCTCTTGAGAAAAATCTATTTATGAGTCTGAATATTTATTTTTTAACTAAAATATGTTGAAACCTCTTGAGAAAGTATATATTTCGATATTAGGGGTAATTTTGAAGTAAAAATGTTTTAAAATGAGTTATAAGAGAAAACTACCATCAATTAACCCTTTAAAAAAAAATAAAGTGTTATAAAAGAAAATTACCTTCAATTAACCCCTTTAATAAAAATAAAAAAGGAACAAAGAAAACAAAAGTTGTTCTGCTCTTTCTCTAAAAGTTTCAGTTCTTTCTCAATAATTATTTGAAAGTACAATGATGGCTCAACAGCAACAACCAAAACATAAAAACTCAATGTACGAAGAAAAAAGAGAGGAAATAATTTCTCCAATTGATGGTAAAGTCTCTACAAGAAATGCAAGATTTCTAAAACCCTTAGCAAAAACCAGCACCTTAAGAACAAGCATCCCAAAAACCCCATTTCTGTATGAAGTTTTTTCTCAAATAAAGCTCAAAAAATGGCCTTTTGAGGTTCATTTCAGTGGTTGGAAAAAACCCCAGAAAAATTGGGGAAGTTGGTACTACAAATTAGTGGTTAACCATGGCACTACATGGCTTAAAACCGGAATTCTTGATGGAATTCATTCGTCAATGCATAAAATTCCATGTAACAAGCAGTTAATTCTTGGTTTATGCGAGTTTTGGCATCGAAACACGAATACTTTTGTGTTCCCGTGGGGTGAAGCCACTATTACACTTGAGGATGTGATGGTGCTTGGTGGGTTTCCCTTGTTGGGCGGGTCGGTTTATAAGGAAATCCAAGAGGGTTTGGTGGATATCGTTGACGGGTTGGCACGAGCTAAGGCGAATATTTGTCGTCGTTCTCATGCTAGCAGTGGTGGCGGTGGTGTGACGCATTCTTCCTGGATGAGGCATTTTATGAATAGGGAAGAGGGCGAGATTTGTGATGGTGGTAATGGTGAAGGCGAGTTTGAGCATGCTGCATTTCTTGCGTTGTGGCTTTCGAGGTATGTTTTTCCGAGTGCTAAGGACAATATGATTAAGAATTATGTGTTTCCGATTGCTGCCCATTTGTCAAAGGGTACCCCTATATGTATAGCCCCAATTGTCCTTGCAAATCTCTATAGTGATCTGAGTTTGTTAGCTGAGAAGGCAAGTGACCCTTGTTTCATGTCCAGTAGGGTTAATGTTTCGGGTTTGTTTCAGATTGTTCAGTTATGGGTTTGTGAGAGGTTTCCGGTTTTTGCTGAGAAATTTGCGAAGCCCTTAAGTTTAGGGGACCCTAGAGTAGCTAGATGGGACAATGTTGAGGTTAAGGTTAAACTACCTTATGTGCGGTCTAGGCTTATGTTGGGGACGGGTTTTCGATGGCGTCCCTATGCTGATGGGTTGGAAAATTGGGAGATTTTGCCGTTCTACGAGAGTAAAGAACAGGTGCTTGGAGATTTTAATGATTTTCCGTGTTCCGATATGCCATCTTACAGTTGGTTTTGCAATCCATGTGTGCTTGTTGGAGTGAAGGGTAGAGAGGTGTATAACCCTCATAGGGTAGCTATGCAGTTGGGATTTGATCAAGATGTACCTGGTGAACTGAACGTTTCTGAGACGGTTTTTGACCAAGTTGGTTTTTGTGTACCTTCGAGAAACTTTCAGCCTGGAATGACCAGAAGTTACTGTAATTGGTGGAAGGACTCGATGTCTCGTCATAATGACGCTGGAAGTAAGGCCTTGAGAATGAAGTCGACTGAGGAATGTGGTCCAAGAATTGTTACAGATCAGAAAAACGTGGAATGTACTGCTGATTTTCCTCAGGGTATACAAGTTTCCCCAATTGCAGATTCTACCGTGAAGTTCAATCTACAATCTAATAATAGCGAAAATCCATTGAAAAATCAGCAGCATTTATCTCTGAACCAATGTGAAATTCCTGAAGTGCCGGAAATCTCTCAAACTATGGTGGTTGTTTCGCCTCGAGAGTTGATTTCAAACAGCATAGAAAGCCATGCTTCAGTTTGCCCTCGATCTCCTTCCATGTTAAAAAGAACAACCCCAGAAAACAAGAATCTGGATCATGTGCCTTTGGCATTCCGAATATGTACCAAGATGGCTGCAGCTAAGAAGGATAGAAGTGATAACATTACACGAGAAAGATGTCAAACTTTCAACGACATAGAGCACATACCATTAGCTCAAAGACTAGAAGCTATCTTGAAATGTAAGGCGAAACAAAAGCCAATTGAAAGTCATTCGTCATTTGTTAGTGTCAGAAATCTTCACAGGAGGACACAAACTGAAGAACTCGCTTCTCCGATTTCCGATGTTTTCAGTCAGATTACCCGGAAAAGAAGAAGTTCATTGCAGAAGACTCTCGACAGCGATACGAAGATCAAGGAAAATGTTGGTAGTTCACGAACCAAGGAGCAGAGGGATGCACTAGAAGTTCGAGTATCTAAGCTTGAAAAAGTTGTTGCTAAATTTGGAGTCGTTCAATCTGATGCAGACTCCTCTGTCTCATCTTAGTATCATGTAACCGAAATCGGAAATTCCCCTATCGGTGTAGGTAGGCTAACAAGTAGATGAAAATAAAAAGTTAGTCCGTAAGTCTTTGTAATTGCGTGGTAGAGAATGTGTTGTTGATTCTATAACGTGTAGAACAATTATCAAGTAGTATTGGAGTGGATGAAAATAAAATCTTACGACGTACTCCGGTATGTAGAAATGTTGATTTCAAGGAGCAGTGTGGAGGATGAAGTCCTACATGAATGAGGTCTTAACTATTGCAAGTTATCACGATATATTATATTATACCGGTATTATATGCATGATCATATAATATTTTATTTTATTTTTTGCCAAGAAGAAAAATAGAGTAGTCTACATTCTCTTAGCTTTGTGGGCTAAGTTATGGGCTTAGGAATCTACGAATATAGTTTAAAGAACAACAATGAAAAGATGGAACAATATCTTTTTTTTTTTTTGGTAAAGGGTAAATATCATTAATTTCAAAACCGATTTGTACACGACACTTTCCAAAGGACAAAAAGCTAATTACAAATATTCCTAAACCAGAGTCTATCGCTCAGTTTTAGATCGTTAGCTAAACTATATACCCTCAACTTAATTTCAGCTCGTAATTGCTTATATACTATCACAGGACGCAAGACACGACCAAAGAGTCGACATTCGTTACGTACATGCCAAATATGGTATATCAAGCCTACTATAAACGAAAACATAATCTGCTTCTGAAACTTAGACCCTCCTCGTCGTTTGTGCATCAGCATCCACTCTGATCTGCTACTCATTTGGATACCCATACTCCCTTGTACGAAACTCATACAAGCTCGGCTAAAAGGACATTCAAAAAACAAATGAGCCGTATTCTCCTTTTCTTCCTGACAAAGAAAACACACCTCATCATTGGTGATTCCAAATTTCGTCATTCTGTCCAAAGTCATCATCCTGTCACGCGCTGCAAGCCACGCTATGAATCTGTGCCGAGGAATGTTGAATCTAGACCAGATGAAACTGGTCCATCCGTGTTTAACAGCACCCCCTTGTAACCATTGATAACATTTTTGTATTGTGTAAGCTTGATCTTGTTGGAGCCAACCCCTTGTTTGAAAACCTGCTTTAATTTTCTCCTTAACACTACAAATCTTTCTCCAACACCAACTTGAATTGATGCTTGGATGATAGTTCA
The DNA here is from genome assembly GCA_023091065.1 of Dianthus caryophyllus. Classification (NCBI taxonomy): domain Eukaryota; kingdom Viridiplantae; phylum Streptophyta; class Magnoliopsida; order Caryophyllales; family Caryophyllaceae; genus Dianthus; species Dianthus caryophyllus. The sequence goes on along the minus strand of CM041526.1, from coordinate 25,628,500 downwards.
ACCAATCACTCCCTTTGATGTAAATATGGTGCACCCAACGAACCCAAACATGATCAGCCTTGGTGTGTACCCACCAGGCCAGTTTCCCTACAGCTGCCAAATTCCAAGCTCGACTATTCATGAGCCCCAAACCACCAGCTGATTTAGCCGAGCAGACTGACTCCCATGCAACTGGACAGCCCTTAGTATAATGAGAGTGGCCCTCCCATAGATAATTTCTGCAAATAGCGTCGACTTTCTTTATCACACTTATGGGAAGCACAAAGATCTGAGCCCAATAAAGATGCAAAGTGTGGAGGACAGCCTTAACCAAGACTAGCCTTCCTTCGTATGATAGCTTCCGAGCTCCCCAACCTCTGATTTTAAGCACAATCTTATCAATCAGTTTATCACAATCTAACACAGACAATCTCTTGGAGGAGACAGGAACCCCCAGATATCGAAACGGCAGATTACCCATGACAAAACCAGTGGATCGTCTGAAATCAGCAATGACTTCATCCGTAACCCCATTTGCGTAAAAGATGGAACAATATCTAAAATATCTAGGATAATACTTTCCGCTACATGCTCACTTGTTATTAGTCCCACGATTTGCAGTATAGCTGGTAGACAGTCCATAGCAAGACAGACGTGCAAATATCTATTATTAAGAGCCCATAGGAGTGCTTCATTTAAAGCTATTAATTCCACTTGAAGAGGTGATTCTGCGCTTTCCGCCTTATTACTTCCCTTACAGATTATAACCCCCGTCATTGAAAATACAACCCATCCAAACATTGCTTTACCATCCTTAGACCAACCCGCATCACATTTAATCTTTATTGTAGAACATTGACCTTGGCCTTCAATAAGAGAAACCGGGTAGTAACTTTTAATTTTACCTATTTCCGTCTCTTCATCTTCTTCTATTTCAATTTTATTGACCCTATCACACTTCTTCTTTTCAATCCCCTGCCATACAATGTTTACCGTGCAATTATAATAATTTAAGATTTTTGATGGACACAGAACATTATCTCTGAAAATCATTTCATTTCTACTGCACCAAATCGTCCATTCGTTTCAAGACATTCCTCCTCCCCACAAAATCTACAAAAATGGCAGAAATTGATACCTCTCTTCTTGAATTCTTCTCCTGTCGGATTTGAATCCGTTATAATTTTTCCCACAAGGAGTCTCCATTTCATTGGTCCCGGTAGCCTCCATAGAATTTTTTTAATAAAATTTTCCGAAACTAACGCGAGCCTATCCACGTCTTTTCTTGATTTATTAAGTTCCATAAATTCATCCAACGCAACCGAATAACTTGACTTAACAGAGTAAATTCCTGATGTTGTAGAACTCCAAAATAACTTATCTGGACACTGACGAACAGGGATAGGGATAGCTCTTATCTTTTGAACCAACAGACATCCATTAATTCCAATAACAGCTCGGAATTCCATATCTTTCCTTCAATTATGAGATCACCCACCTTATTTCCTACTCTTCCATCCAACTCATCTATCACAGTACCCCTAAAATATAACAAAACCTTTCGATCAGGGCACTCACTACCAACCCATTTGCTCTTCCACGTACTCAACTCACTCGGGTTACCCACTTTCCATGCTACTCGTTTATTAAGTAGCTGAAACCCCACAAAATCCCTTTCCATCCCCAGGAAGCTCCATGGAAACGTTTCCATATCAAATTCGAAAAAGTTATTCCACCACGCACATACTTCGCATGAAAGATTTTACTAACAATCAAATTATTTTCAGTCAAAATCCGCCAAGCTAGTTCCCTAGAAGCGCTTGGTTAAGGCACACAATATTACGAATGCCTACCCCCCCCCCCCCCCCCCCCCCCCTCTCTTAGATTTAGGTAAACTCGGGAACCTCTTGCTACACCAATGAATCGCTCGTCCTCTTCTGAACCCAGCCCACCAAAACTTTGCCAAGATCTGATTGATCTTCTTTAACACACTTATCGGAATTTTAAATACCGATAGAAGATAAACAGCAAGGGTGGACAAGATTGAGGAGATTAGAGTCAATCTACGTGCAGGTGATAAAAGCGTACCATTCCAAGAAGAGACCTTCCTATGAACTTGTTCAATAGCAAACCCAAAAACTTCTTTCTTTGACTTCTTAACATTAGTGGGAATACCTAGGTAAAGCCCTAAACCTTCCTTTGGAAATACTTGCGTTCTATTAGTAAAGAAGTCCTTGAACAAAATAGACGAATTTGGACTGAATAGGATCGCTGATTTTTCTGCGTTTACCTTCTGCCCTGAAATTTTACAAAAGGATTCAATAATGGAAACCATCCTATCACACTTTTCTTCCTTCCCTTCCATAAAGAAAATGGAGTCGTCAGCAAAGAATAAGTGTGATATAGATGGCACCCCTCTACAAATCCTTAAGCCCGAAATCAATCCCTGGTCTTCCGCTTTACACAGATTCACTGATAATACCTCCATAACAAGGACGAACAAATAGGGTGAAAGAGGATGTCCTTGACGAAGTCCCCTTATCGGCTTGAAATTATCCAACGGAGTACCATTAAGCAACACTTCATATGAGACGGACGATACACAATTCATAATAAGACTAACCATAATCTGAGGTAACCCCATTCTTAACAAGATTTTTTCCAAAAAATCCCACTCAACCCTATCATAGGCTTTACTCATATCCGCCTTCAAAGCTACCTTTGGTGTTTTACCTATTTTCTGATTTTTTATATAGTGTAAAACCTCATGAGTTACCATAATATTATCTTCAATATTTTTATCCGGTATAAAGGCATTTTGATAGTTACCCACCATTTTACCAATAACCCTCTTTAATCTATTAGTAACACACTTTGATAAAATTTTCATAAGCACGTTACAGAGACTTATCGGCCTATAGTGTTCGGCCTTCTCAGGGTTATCCTTCTTCGGCACCAGAGTAATGAAAGTCCTATTAAGATCCCTGGGTAATCTGTTCATATTTAACGCTGATAGAACCGCTTCTGTAGCATCCTTCTTTACAAAAAACCAAATTTTTTGATAAAATAAAGCAGGAATCACATCTGGACCTGGAGATTTAAGCGAACCCAATTGGAACACCGCTTTTCGCACTTCCTGCGTCGTATAAGGTTTCTGCAACCTCTTTATATCATCTTCCGAAAGTTTAGAATCAACTGCCTCTAAAAGAGCTTGAGCATTACCCGTCATTAGCGAATCTCGACTAGACGATGGTTCCATAGTATCGTTACAGAAAATATCCTTAAAATGATTTCTAAGAACTTCACCAATCTCGGCTACATCATACCTCTAATTATTGCTTTTATCCATAATACCTTTGATAAAATTTCCACCTGCTCTTCTTTTCACCCAGTTAAAAAAGTACTTAGTACACGTGTCCCCATCTATAGACCATTTTATCTTCGCTCTTTGTTTCCAATAATGGGCTGCTGCTTCCGAGAATCGATCAAGCTCCCCTTGAACCCTTTCATACTCTCTAAAATCTCCTCCTTCTAACCCTTTAGATAAAGTCGTTTCCCATTGCTTATCTAAATCTTCCCATTTAGTCGTCCATTCTTTCCTTTTATTCAATGACCAATTCATCATAACCTTCCGAATATTTGCTAGTCTACGTAGACATACGTACATCTTGGATCCTCTAATCAGAAAACCCCACTTCTCCTTCATTAAATTAACACAATCTTTATCCTCTAAACTCCATGCCTCCGTTCTATAAGGCCATTTTCCTCTTAAAGAAGCAAGTCGGAAGTTTATCTCCACAGGTCCATGGTCTGAGACTTGTATAGGGTAGTGTAGTACCCCCACATCAGGAAAGTTCTTGTACCATTCATAGGATGCGTATGCCTTATCTAAACGCTCAAATAACGGTTCATGCCCATATCTTTTATTACACCAAGTAAAGGTCGAAGCTTTATACGGTACATCAATAATTGCCATGGTAGCCTTCCATTCATTGAACCACTTAGCCCCTTCAATAAATCTCGACTTCCCTCCACTTTTGTCTTCCATATAATCTACTTTGCTGATGTCCCCAAAAATAAGAAAAGGTTTATTCAACTCCTGGAGAACACTTTTTAAGGATTCCCAAAAAGCTTTCCTCCTAGCTAATCAAGGTTCTGCATATAAAAGACAAAGATACCATGAGAACTTACTACAATCCACATACTCTAAGATGATATAGTTTTTACATTTTAATACAACTTGAAAATTACATCCTGTTTTCCATGAAACAAAAAGACCACCACTCTTACCTTCCGCATCGACTCCACTAAAACTTAAAAACCCTAAAGATTGTAAAATTGGGAAAATACAAGATGTAGGACACTAATTAGTTTCTTGCCAATATACAGAACCATAATTATTAGATGACTCTAACGCTCTTATTTTAGGAATTCTAGGGGTGAGCGTATTATTAAAGGCCTTACAATTCCATGATAAGCCAATCATGCCAAGTTAGGGAATTGAGTTTGGTCAATTATTCCCGCAACACCTTCTCCTTGCATGGCTACATGTCCTTCAGCTTCCCTGTTGATAAGGTCTTCATTGTCCTCTACCATTTCAGTTTCCTATATTTACTAATTCTAAAATATCAAACGAGTACTATATCTAGTGTATATTGTTATTGTTTTTTTTTTTTTTTTTAGTAGAATGTGAGAATTTCATTTCATTAAGCCCAAATTACATTATCAAATATTACAATAGCAACACTTGACAACTAACATAAGCACCATTGTTCAAAATCACTAAGCCATATTACATTTTGATTACGTAACCAGTCTTCCTTAATAATCCACAGCCGCCTTCGAATCAATTGCTTAATCCTGGTAATCATCAATCGAGGATGCTTAAGTTCCATCAGGAGGCGACACTGGTTTCGTTCCTCCCATATGCTATATTTAACAATCAAATTAACCATATGGCACATACGAATTTTCTGCAGCAAACGACAACCATAACCAAGTACATTCAGACCACGTTGAATCTCAGCATATACCCTGCTACTATAAACGCACTCAAAGAAGAGATGTTCATGCGTTTCAATACCATCTTCACACAATGCACATTTGTTGGAGTCACATACCCCAATGCGAAACAGATGATCTCGAGTATTCAAGGCCTTCAGTTGAATCAACCATCCAATGAAAGCGTGTTTAGGGACATTCCATGGATCCCAAATCTCCTTGTACTACCTCACCCTTTGCATCTCACCCCGTAACCAGCTATACCCAGACTTGACAGAGTAACCCTTCGGGCTAAGACTCCAAACCCCATCAATATAGCCATCCTTGAGCCTCTCCTTTACTTTACATATATTCCTCCAGTTCCAATTGACATCAGATGGTGGAACGTAATCCCACCAATCTCTGCCCTTCAAATACACATGGTCAATCCATAGAACCCACAACCTATCAGCCTTTATATGAATCCAATCCACCAATTTTCCAACCATTGCCATGTTCCAATCTCCTGGCTGCTTAATACTTAGTCCCCCCTCAGCCTTGGTTGAGCAAACTTTCTCCCAAGCTACAAGAGGGACCCTATGATGTTCAGTTCCACCATCCTAAAGAAAATTCCTACAAATGGCCACAATACGATGTATCACAGACTTTGGGATCACAAAGATAGAAGCCCAATAGCAATGAAGACAATTCAAGACAGCAGTAATCAAAGACAATCTCCCTGCATAACTTAGTTTTCTGGCACCCAAACTTCTCACTCTTGCCACCACTTTGTCAACCAAAATCCTACAGTCAGCCCCTGTCAAGCATCCAGGCTGTATAGGCACGCCCAGATATTTGAAAGGCATACAACCTTCTTTGAAACCAGAGACCTGTAAAATCTCAGTTTTTAAATCTTCCTCAACTCCACAGAAGACAATTTCTGTTTAACTAGCATTAGCAATGAGACCAGAAGCTTTGGAGAATGTAGAGAAGCCCCTCAACAAGAGCATTATTAATTGAGCATCTCCTTTAGAGAATAACAGAAGGTCATTTGCAAATAGCAGATGAGTTAACTTCAATCCCTTACAAAGAGGATGAAACTTGAACCTCCATTGCATAACTACATAATCCATCACCCTGGATAAGTACTCCATACAGATTGTAAATAACAAAGGGGAAAGAGGGTCCCCCTGTCTAATCCCTCTCTGACCTTTGAAGAAGCCAAACCTGACATCATTCAAACTCTACGAATAAGATGGAGATGACACACACTTCATGATGAGATTTCTGAAACTTTCAGGTATTCGCAGAGCAGTATATTGTTATTGTTCAACACACAATACCACTAATATCCTAACATAATATAATATATCACTAATATAATATTAACCGAATATCTTTTATATTCTATCTTATTATTATTTTTCTAATATCACTAATATAATATAATATTTATAATATTCTATTATTTTATGATATCCTAAATATTCTTTAATATTACTACCAAAAAAAAAAAAAAAAAAAAAGTAAATATAAAGTGATCATGCTTTCTTACATTGACTGTTGAGGTACGACTTTAATTGGATTTTGTTTTAGAAAACTAATTTTAGGTATTATAATAAGGCATAACTTTGGAGAGCCTTTAATTAAAGGTATTGATTTTTCATATACGAATTTTACTCAAGTTATATACTTTTTTTCATTACTATTTGATATTTCCAATACTACCCTTTTTTACTCAAAAAAATAAACACAAAAACAACCACTAACCCCCAACCGCCAACCGGCCAATTGGCTGCCCTCTATCCTACGTCGTAGCTGCCTTGACCCACAACGCCGCCGCCCATTCCCTCGCCGCCGGCCACCGACCACCGCCACTAACCACCCCTTCACAAATCCTATAAACAACCCTTTGCAAACCCTAATTTTAAATTTGACTTAAATATTGAAAATTAATAAAAATCGATAATTTAAACACAAAAGTTAAAAGTAAAAATGATTAGAACTTATTAGTAAGGTTAATGATCAAGAATTTGAAAAATTGAATGAATTTGATTGAAGATTAGTTAGAGTAAAAAAAAAAGAGAGAAAGAGAGAATTATGTATATTTTTTGAGTAAAAAAGTGTAGGGTTGGAAATAATAATGAAAAAAGTATATAACTTGAGTAAATTCCGTTTATGAAAAATCAATTACGTTAATTAAAGGATTAAGCTTGAAGTAGAAGAAAGAAAACATAGTGTGGTCTCACTTTTTAACATTGACTGTTGAGACACGACTTGAACTAGTTTTTGTTAGCTTAGAAACTTAATTTTTAGTTTTTGTTTGTATATTGGAAATAAGTCAATTTCTTTATTTTTTATTTTTAATAAGGTAATAAAACTGAATTGATCCTCGGGTGTAGGGCCAACCTATTTCATCCTTTCGGATGAGTAAAGTAAGAGGTAACCATTGACTTTTAAACCACCTCGAAAGAATTGGACATGAGTGTCCAAAAGTAGCCATAAAGTCTGCAACTTTATTTGCCTCGTGAAAATAATGATTAATCATTATTTTTTTTTGAAAAGATTGCAGTTCAAATTTTATATCACGAATAATATTTGAAATTTCCTAAGGAACTTGTCAGCTATCGCTCAGTGCGTTTATGACACAAAGATTATCGCCTTCTATATAAAGTTTTGATATAATTAAATATTTTGCTGCCAAAAGCCTTCTTTTAACGCAAGGGTTTCGGCAACAATAACACTATTAGAACCGCATGATTTAGCTCCCAAAAGAATAACATTGTTATTATGATCTCTTAAACAATAGCCCAAAGCAACTTTATTGTGTTTTAATTTGGATCTATAAAAATTTAATTTCACAAACTCACATGGTGGTGTTTCCCAAAAAAATATCTTGGTTTGCACATCTAAACTTTTCATTACAAATATCTTTTTCATGAAAATTGTCTTCAACTAGATTACATAAATCAATAAAGTTAGTCACATTACATGATTTAATCTCATTCTTACAATTGAGAATAAGCTTTTGGAAGTTTACAAGCACATTATTAAAGATAAAATCATTTCTACAAAGCCACGAATAGCACCAAACAAAAATGATTTTAACAAAATCTGTTTTGGAGATAAAGTCTTTAAAAGAGCTTATCATCTTTATAAAGCTAGGATTTAAGTTGTTATCGTAGCTCGAGGAGAATACACTCAAACTATCAATACTAGGGGTGAGCAAAACCGGTTACCCGCTCCGGTTTTCAAGTTCGGTTCGGTTACCCGGTTTTAAAACGAGTGAAATTGTCATTCCATATCCAACCCGGTTAATTCGGTTATCCGGTTTTCGGAATCCGAAAAAAATCGGTATCCAAAATTCGGTTAACCATATATCCACTTTATTATCAATTATGATTTTTTTGGTCAAATTTACAAAAAAAATTGCGATTTTAAATATTCTTATAAATTGTCCATAGTACACCAAAAGTAAAAACAAATAAAAAAATAGTTCACAATCTAATTGACAAACAATGTCAAAATATAGAAGTTCAAAATTACACCAAAAGTTAAGAATAAGTAACCTTCTTCTATTTTTCCATGTCAACTAAACTTTCTTTTATATAAGTAGTCTACCGTCTAAGTAGTAAGTACAATGTATAATTGTACATCACCACAAACAATGTACACCGTAATTAATTTAAGTTTTTTGATTATTTTATTTATTGTAAAGTAATTTTTAAATTTTTAATCTTAGTTTTGATAAAAACTGGTTTAAAATCGGTTACCCATTTTACAAATTTTAATATCCATATCTGTAGGTTTATATCCGTATATAGACCATTAAAATCACAGGATTATAATGAAAACTTTTATAAGATTTAAAGTCATAATTTGAAATTGCATAATAAAACAACAAGATTTAGAAATAACCTTTAAAACCTTGTAAATTGGCCTAAGATCAATACCAAAAGGATGGTATCTCCTAATTATCTCACCCAAGATGCTTTGAGAAATACCCTTGAGATTTGCTAGAAATTAGAGAGAAAAGAACAGTTTCTTTTTACTCAAGTTTTGTGTTGTGTGCTAGTATGAATTATGAATTAGGTTAGATGAGATTAGAAGAATGATTAGGTTAAGTAGAGAGGAAAAACAACTCCCTCTCCAACCCTCAACCACACGTCCAAAATAGAGGGGAGTGGGCTCTTCCACTTCTCAATTTTCAAGCCCAAATCTAATTAAAAGGTTTAACCCAATTAATTAGTATTAAGTAGCTTTTATAATATAATGTAATTTATAATATCCTTATATTATAATCAATCATAAATATCCTCATATTTATAATTTACTAATTAATTATAACTGATTAAAATTAATTAGCCTACATTATACGTAATAATTAAATATAACCTTTTATATTCAATTTCCGAATTACAGCTAATTCCTCTCATCTAATATCATTTAATCTTTATTAAATAATATTCATTATTATATTTGACTAACCTCTTAGTCACATTCGACTAACTGTTTAGTCCACAACACTGACTAACCATTTAGTCATTAAATAAGGCATCGATATGATCATTTTCTCAAAAGATCACATCTCTCAAACACATCCTTTAGGTGTGACTCTTAGGGACCAGTTGATCACCGCCATCTGTATGACAATAACGTCAAACTTATCTAGCAAGCCAACCGTTATTGATAAACGTTAATCAACTGATTAAATACGAAATGTACCCTGTGTACCTTTAGAGATTTATTTATGTTATTGCACTAACTGTGGAGGACAGTAACTCCAACAATCTCCCACTTGTCCATACAAGTGTAGGTGCGATAACCGATTTTCATATCCATAATAAATTTCTCCCACTCAATGTAAACCAATTTGCAAAGTCTGCACTTTCAAAGGTCGTAGTTCACAAGCGATCAGTATCAAGAGTGGTTTCCCCGACTAGAGAGTAACTTAACTGATAAACGAATCAATATTCGAGCATGGCCATGCATTTTCGCCATTCTGACTCCTCAGTGGCCCCGAGAATAAATATTATAACTCGATAGAAGTTTGGATATTTCCTCAACTCGAATCCTGCAGATGTAAGCGCGACATGAAATGACCAGTGAAAATGCAGCTTGGCGCTGTTACGATCGACCGTGAGAAAGAAACCAAAGTCACCCAAAATCTGCCTTAATCTCAAGAGACAGTCGATAGTCAAAAGAATCGACTCTAGGAACACTATGGATGTCCTATCCACGACCCGGCACTTAATGTTCTGAAACATTTAGGACTCCATGTAGTCGTCACAAAATTTGTCCTGCGCGATTTCAGTAAACCCGCATCTGTGATCGATCAGTCAACAGTTTGACTTATGGCTCGTTGAACCCACCATCAATCGACGTCACAAAATGATTGCCAGAGTTATCAGCTTGTGTAGGCGATCACGGACCAAAACAAAATATAAAGCAACTCAGTTCACTTTGAGGTGTTCAACGTTGTCTGCACAACCCTCATGAAAAAACAATATATATAACAAAACGATGATTTTATTAGAAGTTTTAGGAAATACAAGTTTCAAATCCATACAAACAACTAATACAACTCAGGAACACGCTTAATGCCCATGGATTTAACGTGCCCTTCATGCTTATCTTGTCTCAGCGGCTTAGTGAGAGGATCTGCTATGTTATCATCCGTAGCAATCTTGTCAATCACTATCTCCTTCTGCTCCACGTAATCCCGGATCATGTGAGCCTTCCTTTGCACGTGCCGAGACTCGTTGCTGGACTTCGGCTCCTTTGTTTGGAAGATGGCACCACTATTATCGCAATAGATGGTGATCGGGTCATTCGAACTAGGAACTACAGTTAGTCCTTGTAAGAACTGACGCATCCATATAGCTTCCTTTGCAGCCTCAGAAGCAGCATAGTACTCGGACTCAGTCGTGGAATCTGCTATAACTGTTTGTTTGGAGCTTTTCCAGCTGACCGCAGCGCCATTTAGAGTAAAAACGAATCCTGATTGAGACTTAGAGTCATCTCGATCCGTTTGGAAACTAGCATCTGCGTAACCGGTTGCGCATAGCTCAGTGTCTCCTCCATATGTCAATACCCAATCTTTAGTCCTCCGTAGGTACTTAAGAATGTTCTTTACAGCCATCCAGTGTGCTTCACCTGGATTGCCTTGGTATCGGCTCGTCATACTCAATGCATATGCCACGTCTGGACGTGTGCATATCATGGTGTGGATACCCATATCCGTACCCTCCCGAACAAAACCCTGTGATGTAACACGGACTTTTATTACGCATGTTTAACGCTAACTTAAACGGTTCTAACTAATGTCGAATTCATTTTTGAGTCGTTTGAAATGTTAAAATGATTTAGGTCGCATCACATCACACTTAAATAACGTTCATTTTGTCCATTTGGAGTCTAGCTTGGTCCTCGTCCTGCTTCATTTGGCATGAGCTTCGCATTTGCACTACAATTGGCCCTTTTACATTAACAAGGACTAATTCAGCATTCCTAAATCCCTAAATTTAGGCCCGGTAGCTAAATCCGCTATTTAGCATCCTCATACACAAAATACAACCTCACGTCTTACCTTATTTCACAAAACACTACAAAACGCACCTTTTTCACATTTTCGGGTCTCGGGCCCAAAACCGAGCCCAAACCCGGCCTTTGGCCCTCACTCCAAAGCCCTGCACATCATAAAATATCTCAGAAATATCCCAGCCCTTTTCTTGGCACACACGCACGAAATTATACTGTATCTTTCAAAGATTTTATGCAACCGAAACTTGGAAACTAAGCTAAAACCACCCCTTTGAACCGCATAAGCCTATGCGGTTTGGAGAGGCAACCGCATAAGCCTATGCGGTTCGCCCAGGCAACCGCATAAGGCTATGCGGTTCCTCGGCCTGGTTTTATCCCCGTCTTTCCTAATTTCAACGAGGTTTTTAGTATATATACAACCCCTCGCACAACCCTTTCACATAAGTTTTCCACACAAGAAAACCTCTCTTCTCACAACCTCTCTCCCTAGGTTTAGCACCCACTCATGGGTCCCACAAAATATACCGTCTAGCACGGTATACACACAAAAACCCTCTCAAAGCCTCAAGCACTCAAATCCTTGAGTTCAACACACCATCCCGTGTTGAATTCATCCTCCTTTTAGTTCAAGAAGCTCTCTCACGATCTGAGCGTCGGGACAAGGTAATGCGTCTGATCCACTTGGATCAAAGCTTTTTCTTATTTTCTATGGACTAACAAAGGGGACTACACTCTAGCGCTCTCCCCGGCTTTGGCACCCGAGCGCGCTTGCCTTCCAAGTGTTCTTATTACTTCGGGTACACTCCATATCCGATGACACGCCAAAGTCGCATAAGCAACCGACCTTTTAAAATAAACCAATGGACAATTGAACTTTATTTTAATTGCATGCATCTTGCACCCTTCTTATTTTGCATTAAAATCAACTTAAACAATGAATTCGACCTTTAACTGAACCGTTTTCGTTAACAAGTTAAACATGCTAAACTGAGGGTTTTAAACAATCTTTTTGCATCTGCATCTGCATTCTTTTACAAACTTTTCGCACTTGTACGTAGCGATAACATGAGCTCAAATATCATCTTACTCGGATTGTTCTAGGTCAGTAGAGGCTATTTTTACATAGGCTTTTCTAAAAGGTTTTCATAAATCATTATTTGAATAACTCTTTTTCTAAAGTACCCTCACCCCGAATCCAATCTGGTTTCACAGCCTTAGATCTAGGGGTGTCGGCGTGCTCCAAAATCTAAGAACATGTTTTTAGCTTAGAACATGGTAGCAGGTTCCTAATTTCCGCGATAATTAGGTGGCGACTCCAAACAGTTCTTAAAGGTTTTTCTAACTTAATCTTTTTTAACTTTTAATCCTAATCGCCCTTATGCAAGACGCCGAGTTGGGTCCCTCGACGCGATCCCGGGTTCCACAGTTTGGCGACTCCGCTGGGGAGATTTTATTTTTAAAACTTAAAACTAGCTTTTTCTTTTTAAAAATAAAGAGGTGAAACTTGAAAGCCTTGAACAATCCATTGTATACATATTTGAGCTATGCACATTCGTTTAGAGTCCATTCCTTTTGGAATCTAGGCACCCTTAGCACCCTTGAGAGGTGGTTCCAACACGCAGGCTTGTCCACTCGATAAAGCACGTGCAGGACTAACTTTCCTCTCTCCCCTCCACGGCTTGCCGTAAAAGGCTATCTCGACCGCCCCAGTGCTCCCTTTAGAAAACCTATCGCTCCGGCGTAAGGAAATAAAGGGGTTAAGTATCTGCCAAAGCGTACTCGAGGTAGTTGGAGGTGTACCCGACTGACTCATTTTTCACCCTTTTTGAGTCATACGTACAAGTTCGAGGCCATGCACTCCATGGTCTTTTTCAAAACGAGCATCTGCATTCATATCTTCGAAAACTCGCTTAAACTTTTCAAAGATAAATGAACCTAACAAAACTAACACTTTTCAAACAAAACTATCGCGAATTTTTGAAACAAGCTTTTTCAAAACTTCCTTTTTCACTAACAAGCAAAAACCCGAGCAAGGATTAAAACCCAAGCTCGTGGATTTATTCCTCTAGGTCACACGGCCTAGACTCCATTTTAACATCCTCGACTCGACTTGCTCGAGCCGAATCCTTTCTCTTTTACACATCCGACTCGAGCTCACCTCGGCAAATTACCGACATCAGTTCGACGGGTGCAAACAAAATCTTTAACATCGAGACGAGATGTGCGCACGCATCCTCGCCTCAAAAGCTTTCCTTTAGCTAAACCTTTTCGAAAACCTCCTTTTTCAAGCTTAAAAGAGTTTTCTTAACAAAGAAATGAGCTAGAATGAACACTTAAAATCAACGTTGGTCTAGTAAAAGTGCAAATCTAACCCACACAACCTATTTCATTCTCAACATCCTCGACTCGACTAGCTAACCATTCTCGAGTCAAATCCTTTTCATGCATCTAGATTCAAGCCCTTAACGATGAACCGTTAACATGGGCTCGACAAATGCAAAGCCAACACTTTTCAACACCGAGGTCACATGCGCGCACACATAGTCATCTCAAAAGCTTCCTAGGCACAACATTGCTCCTAAAGCAACACACTCTCATTTTTGAAATAAACTCTTTTCAAAATTTCCTCATTTCTAAAAAGCAAACAAAACACCCTTCATTTTGAAACAGTCACGTTTCAAAATTCTTTCAACTTCAAAATAAATACTTTCGAAGTTCTAGGTCGGACCAAATAGTTCTCCACTATTTCGATTCAACTCATTAGGCATCCTTCACAAGTCACTCGGGAATGATCACTACATTCCCGAATCTTTTCAAAACACAAATGGACTACATGGCCCTAGGCCATCGTAATCTATTTATCCCAAGCATTTTCATAAAGCAAAACCCAAGAATCTCGTCACACATTCTTGGAGACTTTTTCGGCTCGCGGCCCTTCACATCTTTTTCAAGCAAACAAAACCCGAGAATGGCCAAGCCCAATCTCGCGAACTTTTCATCGGACCAAATGATCTTGGTCCAATTCCTTTTAAGCAAAACATGTGGACGTGCAAACTCGTCCATATCCCACCTTCACATTTCCGACCCAACTAGCTTTTCGCTATCATAGGTTCACTCCAAGCAATCTACAACCGGCCCACAATGACATACCGTTAACTTGGGCCAATCACACTCTTCAAGGTCAAGCCAGAAACGCGTCAACACGTCTCTAGTTCAAACACTTTCCAAACCTTTTGTCAAAGCACGACGAGCTACTTTCACAAAATCCTCATCACGTTTTTGAAATAACCTTTTTCAAAAATCCTTCCTTGTAACCGAATGGCCTATAGTCATGACGGTTTGATCTAGACAAACAGTCTCTTCAAAGCACTCGAGAGTAATCACTTTATCCTCGTGACATTCCCAAGACATAAATGAATTACATGACCCACAGTCATCGTAACCCATTTATTACAAAACATTTTCAAACCCGAGAGTGATAACCCATTCTCGCGGACCTCTTCTCGAAAACAAACCTAGCAGCTCCCGGCCTTTTAACACCTCTTTCAAATTAAGCATTTTTCGAAATCCACGGTCCAAATGGCTTATCACCATTTCGATCCAAACATCCCTCTAGGAATGAGCTAGCATCATCCCACGCTCTCTTCACGGTTACACCAAGTGGCCCAACAGTCGCTTCAATCTAACCCTCTTTCAAACCAAATGTATGAAAACAATCGTCTTCATCACATTTTCAAACACCCTCGATTCGGATAGCCTATCGCTACCCCGAATCGACTCGCGTTTTCATCGTAATCCAATGACAAGCTCATAACGACCCATCGTTAACACGAGCTTATCGGATTCGATTTAAAAACACCCTCTACATCGAGTCAAAATGTGACAACGCATTTTTGCTCAACAAAACATCCTGCTTTTCGCTGAAAATAAAACTTTTGCAAAATTAAAGACAAATCTAAGTATGCATGAACCGAGTCCCGACGCGAGCATCAACCACATCCGAGACATGTGCGTCTCGAGCACCCAGCGAAGAATCCATCAAGGCGCCACCGACGATCTCACGGATCTCCTCAAGAAATTCGAGTCTTTTCAATACGGGTCGAGTTTTTAAGCATCGAGTCAATCTCCGTCAGTCTAGGATAATCGAGTCTTTGACGTACGACACTTTAACAAACCGATAAAGGAATAAGTTCGCCTACAACCCAACTTCCTTTTTACCCATCTTTTCATACAAAACACATTTTACACCAACATACATTGCATCCTAGGAGTAGCAATCCGAAGGAGATCTAGACCGGATACGAAGGTCCAAGTCAACAACAACAAAATCAAAGACAAAAACAAAGACAAAGGAGGTTCCGACGACTAAACATCTAAGGTTCACCAGTCTACTCATGGTCTACTACTCCGCTACTTTTGGAGGAGGATCCATTAATTTGGAGCTCCACAGTGGTCATGAATTTGATCGCGACCAAAAGTACGAGTATTCCTGGATCGCCCTCCGCGTACTCGATCGCGTGCTTAATAAGCAAACGAACTTGTCAGAGGAGTCCGGCGTGATAGACACACGATCACGAGTGACCACCGAGCCACAGAGTTTAGCAAGGTCCGAGCTCAAGCCCAAACCATACAGGGCGTGGGATATTCTCAAAGCAAACGGGAATACAAGGTACAAAGGTCAAAAACCAAAGTCACCAAAAAGCAAAAGTCTCAAAAGCTCCGGAACAAGGGGCAAAACAACTAAGCAAGAGTTTAAGAAGTCAACAAGCTTAGAAATCAGTAAGCGAGGGGCCGAAACCCCAAAGGCAAGAAGTACCGAAGCCCAGAAACTAGCGGCCAGGTCCTTGAAATTCCAAATTGAAGACACAACAGAAGTAGCAAGCAACCAGCCTAGATCAACTAAAGAGAACCCACCCTTAGGATGCAACTATCAAGGTTAACCACATAAACACCCCTTTTGGACCGGCGGGTCCTTAAACACGCACCTTTCCACATAAGCACCTTTTCACATAAACAAACACATTTTACAAAAGACACCCTTTCGGAACTACGCTAGGTTTGATTCCGTAACCACGGATACGTAGGCCGCTCTCCCGAGCTCAACCAACCCTTTTACACAAAACACCCCTATGTCTAAAGCTTCCAAAGTCAAGGACATCCTCACAAAAATCCACAAAATTCACAAAAATCCAAGGCAAACTGTTTCATTACCGAGGCGTTAAAACGACTACGTCGAGACGAAATTGTGCTAGACCTAGGAGTAGTACTCTGCCTTTCCGACTAACCTTGTTCGTTTTGCAGGAACAACAGCATCCCACCGCAGACAAGCAAGCACCACTGGGGGCTCCACCAACGCACGTGCTCCCGAATATGGCATCCATGCAACCGTCGAGTCTCAAATCACGCATACGATTTGTCCCTATTTTGCAAACTTTCCGGCATTTTAAGCATCCTACAAACATCAAGTCAATTATCTTTCAATCAAACAATTTAGCGACATTTAAACCGCTCCTTTCAAAACTTTTCAGTTTTTAAAACGCTCCCACGGGGTGACACACTAATCTTAAAAACGCACGAGGTAATGCACCCTCAAAATAGCAAACCACCTTTCAAAATTAACTCAATGCTCGAGTTAATATAATAGCACTTTGCAATTCACCTCTTTGCAAAAACACCCTTTCGCAAGCAAAATGTATCTTTCAAAAATGCATCTCAAATCCTTGAAATGCATCTCGAATCTTCAAAGTCTAAGCTTTCCCAAAAATTTAACTCGGCACTCGAATTAATACATTTTGAGTAACAGCATTCTTCGAATTTAACTCACTCGAGTTAACACATTTTGAGCGAAAGCACTTTCGAACTACGCCGGTTTGATTCCACATTCGTGGATACGTAGGCAGCTTACGCAAAGCACAACCGAATCTAGCACTACATCCCGCTCCGTGTTGTCATGAGATTCCCCCGAATTCTCATCCTCGACAACTGGGGGCTTTTCAACCTTTGCACTCAAATGACCCTCCACGGTCTTCACCACCCTAGCTCAAGCTTACAACATCAAAACACTCTTTCATCTTGCATGAAGCCTTACAACCGACATTCCAAGCGTTCATTTTTAAAGCTCATTTCGACAACTAAAATGAATCTTTCACAAAAGTGATTTTTCAACAAAAGCATTTTAATTCAAACATCCCAATCGGGAATCTTTTCACTTTCAAACCCGAGCCTACTAACTATGCAGGTCCACGGAAGCACAACACAACAAGGAAGCGAAAGACGACAAAAAGCAACTACAAGTTCAAGCCGAGCTACAACACACACCGTCATGTAATGATGGGTTCACACAATCCTTATTACACAAGATCACAAAAACACCTAGGGACGACGACAACGGTACTCGTCAAAGTCATACTGAACCTGCCCACGCCGTCCTACACCTCAGTTTTCATTCAAAACTTAGTCAAACTCGAGGAGGTAACCTAAAAACACCTCCCACTGCACACCCTGCACCCCACTTTGACTCAGTTTTCATTCAAAACTTAGTCAAACTCGAGGGGGTAACTCAAAAACTCTTTCTCCAAGTACATCATCCACAACACTTTGACTTAGTTTTCATACCAAACCTAGTCAAACCCGAGGGCGTAATCCAAAAACACCCTTGTCCTAACACCTAACAGCCTTCTTCGCATAGTTTGACTATCGTTATACATCATCACTCAGTCAAACTGGGGGCTCACATACACCCATCCTCAATATCACGAAAAATGTCACATACACCCATCCTCAATATCACGAAAAATGGGATAATTTTTCGTAACTGGGGGCTGACGCTTCCTATCAAGAATCAAACCTTTACAACGAAAAATGGGACAATTTTTCGCATTTTTGAAGGCACCCTTGCTATAAATACCCACATCAACATAAGCATCTACGGTTAAGCGACACCTCCAGAACCGCTACAAACGAGCATGCACGCTACAAGCATAACACTTTCATGTGTGCATCAAACAACAAACACCCGAACGTACAAGACACATCCAAGAAACATCCCGTACGTCCAAACATCAAGCCACTCAATGATCCCAAGCACCTACACCCCAAGTCCGAGAGATGAGTATCACGTGAATCCAAACGAATCACCAGATACCACGTCTCATGGTCAAAGCAAGCGAAAACTGAAGATTTCGGAAAGAAAATCGCGAGTTTGAATTTTTCCGGGTTCGAAACCGCGACATGTGCGAATGAGTTCAAGCTTGAAATCGCCAATTGATAAGGGATTCCCCGGAAGAGTCACTAGTCTACAGGCAATTTCCAAAGCATGCTCTATTCCACGTTTTCTCCCCCACTGTTCTTCATACACGCAAGCTTTCATGGTTAAGGCGTCACCTACAGTCCGCCACAAGCGCTAGCACATACATTATGCACTATGCCTTGGTTAAGGCGTCACCTACAGTCCGCCACAAGCGCTAGCACATACATTATGCACTATGCCTTGGTTAAGGCGTCACCTACAGTCCGCCATACTCGTGTACTAAGCATTTAATACACGGTACAGAAGCAGAAACACGAACACTCTTCACGAGTCCTTACACCCTCTTACACGTCCTTGTGGAGTATTACTTCCTCCCCATGGAGTCCACACACCTATACAGACATTTCCCACGGAGTCCAAGACATATCCTTTGACTCCCCAGCAAATCGCTAACCTACAGATACACCTCTACAAAGCATCCTGAACGAGTCATCCTTCAACGACGGAGCATAAACACCAAGCGTCTGCATCGGCACATCCAGCAAGTCCAAGCATCTACATCAACTACAAAACGCCAACACACCCGCAATCACACGAAGCAGTCTACATGGGCACATACACCCTCCTCGGACCATAACTCCCGGCGAATATACACCTGCACCCCCTATAAGACGAAACACCATCACTCTCCCACAAGACCAAACAACTACAATTACACCTACGCTCCTCGGCGAGACCATACATATACACCCTTCCCGGGCAAACTAGTACTTCTCCAACAGATACTACACTAAGCACCCGCACTCCTCGGCGAGACCCAGCACAGCATCCACAACGGCATCAACGGAATCAGCATCAGCAACGACATCAGCATCAACAAAGGCAATCTATGCAACGACAACTACATAAACGCTCCTCGGCGAGCCCAAGCATAGACACCCTACGATAAGCATTCAACTACAAGCGCAAACGCTCCTCGGCGAGTTCTAGCACAAGCACTCTACAAAGGACATCCAAGCATAAGCATTACAACATCCATGACGCTCGACACCTTGCACCCCTACGCGAACCAAGCACTTAAGCACCCCTACACAAGCATTGCAAGCCCTACCTAGACGTCCCCAACCACACCTTACATCCTTGCACATACGCTCCTTCGCGAGATCATACACCCTGCGTACAAGAACAAGACACCTAACCCTGATACACTTGCACCCTCACACTTTGGCCCCTTTGCATCTCAACACCAGCACTCTTTCACGAGACCACAAGCAACTTGAAGACAATAAGCAACAGCAGACAACGACATTGAGCATCAACAACGGCGTTAACATCAACAACGAGCACAACAAAGGCACTCAGCAGGTCGGCAGGCCCTTATAACATGCACGGACCGCCAAGTCCTTAAAATGCGCACGTCCCGCCCCGCATAGCCCGGTTCGAAGTCCTCGTCTCACCCATGGACACATGCTTCGTTCCGCTGATCGTATCGAGACTGTAATGGTCCGGATATGGTCGTGGAGTTTGACTAGCGCTCTAGTCCGAGCTCAGTCAAACTGGGGGCTCTGTGGATACCCATATCCGTACCCTCCCGAACAAAACCCTGTGATGTAACACGGACTTTTATTACGCATGTTTAACGCTAACTTAAACGGTTCTAACTAATGTCGAATTCATTTTGAGTCGTTTTGAAATGTTAAAATGATTTAGGTCGCATCACATCACACTTAAATAACGTTCATTTTGTCCATTTGGAGTCTAGCTTGGTCCACGTCCTGCTTCATTTGGCATGAGCTTCGCATTTGCACTACAATTAGCCCTTTTACATTAACAAGGACTAATTCAGCATTCCTAAATCCCTAAATTTAGGCCCGGTAGCTAAAACCGCTATTTAGCATCCTCATACACAAAATACAACCTCACGTCTTACTTTATTTCACAAAACACTACAAAATGCACCTTTTTCATATTTTCGGGTATCGGGCCCAAAACCGAGCCCAAACCCGGCCTTTGGCCCTCACTCCAAAGCCCTGCACATCATAAAATATCTCAGGAAAACCCTAGCTGCTTTCTTGGCACGCACGCACGAAATTATACTGTATCTTTCAAAGATTTTATGCAACCGAAACTTGGAAACTAAGCTAAAACCACCCCTTCGAACCGCATAAGCTTATGCGGTTTGGAGGGTGAACCGCATAAGCCTATGCGGTTCGCCCAGGCAACCGCATAAGCCTATGCGGTTCCTCGGCCTGGTTTTATCCCCGTCTTTCCTAATTTCAACGAGGTTTTTAGTATATATACAACCCCTCGCACAACCCTTTCACATAAGTTTTCCACACAAGAAAACCTCTCTTCTCACAACCTCTCTCCCTAGGTTTAGCACCCACTCATGGGTCCCACAAAATATACCGTCTAGCACGGTATACACACAAAAACCCTCTCAAAGCCTCAAGCACTCAAATCCTTGAGTTCAACACACCATCCCGTGTTGAATTCATCCTCCTTTTTAGTTCAAGAAGCGAAGCTCTGCCGGATCTGAAGCGTCAGGACAAGGTACGTACCGATCCACTTGGATCAAAGCTTTTTCTTATTTTCTATGGACTAACAAAGGGGACTACACTCTAGCGCCCTCCCCGGCTTTGGCACCCGAGCGCGCTTGCCTTCCAAGTGTTCTTATTACTTCGGGTACACTCCATATCCGATGACACGCCAAAGTCGCATAAGCAACCGACCTTTTAAAATAAACCAATGGACAATTGAACTTTATTTTAATTGCATGCATCTTGCACCCTTCTTATTTTGCATTAAAATCAACTTAAACAATGAATTCGACCTTTAACTGAACCGTTTTCGTTAACAAGTTAAACATGCTAAACTGAGGGTTTTAAACAATCTTTTTGCATCTGCATCTGCATTCTTTTACAAACTTTTCGCACTTGTACGTAGCGATAACATGAGCTCAAATATCATCTTACTCGGATTGTTCTAGGTCAGTAGAGGCTATTTTTACATAGGCTTTTCTAAAAGGTTTTCATAAATCATTATTTGAATAACTCTTTTTCTAAAGTACCCTCACCCCGAATCCAATCTGGTTTCACAGCCTTAGATCTAGGGGTGTCGGCGTGCTCCAAAATCTAAGAACATGTTTTTAGCTTAGAACATGGTAGCAGGTTCCTAATTTCCGCGATAATTAGGTGGCGACTCCAAACAGTTCTTAAAGGTTTTTCTAACTTAATCTTTTTTAACTTTTAATCCTAATCGCCCTCATGCAAGACGCCGAGTTGGGTCCCTCGACGCGATCCCGGGTTCCACACATGGCATACATGATCGATCCTATAGCTGATGCATATGGAATCCGACTCATGCGCTCGACCTCTTCCGATGTCTTTGGGGCTTGAGCTTTACTCAATTGCACTGCAGAGATCATTGGAAGGTTCCCCTTCTTGGAGTTGGTCATGCTGAACCTCTCAAGAATCTTATCTATATAAGACTCCTGAGTGGGGGATAACATCCGTCGTGATCTATCTCTATAGATACGGAGCCCCAAAATACGTTGTGCCTCACCCAGATCCTTCATCCGGAAATGGTTCTGTAACCATACTTTTACCGAAGTTAAGAGAGGTATGTCATTCCCAATCAAGAGTATGTCATCGACGTACAGTATTAGGAAGACAATCTTGCTCCCACTCGACTTGATATATAGGCATGGTTCCTAATCGATCGAGTGAATCCATTCTCCTTTATCACTTGGTCGAAGCGATGATTCCAACTCCGTGAAGCTTGCTTAAGTCCATAGATGGAACGCTTAAGCTTGCAAACTTTCTTAGGATTTTTAGGATCAATGTAACCTTCGGGTTGTACCATGTACAACTCCTCCTCCAAATAACCGTTTAAGAAGGCGGTTTTCACATCCATTTGCCAAATTTCATAGTTATGAAATGCGGCAATCGCTAAGAGTATCCGAATGGAACGAAGCATGACTACGGGTGCAAAGATCTCATCATAGTGCAACCCTTGCACTTGAGTGAAACCCTTTGCCACTAGTCGTGCCTTGTATATATCTGGTTGTCCTTCTACAGATCGCTTTATCTTGTAAAGCCATTTGCACTGAAGAGGCCTAGCCTTATCAGGTAAGTCAACCAGATCCCATACATGGTTCTCGTACATAGAGTCCATCTCGGATTGCATGGCTTCTTGCCAAAGCTTTGAGTCAGAACATGTCATGGCACCTTTATAGGTTACGGGTTCGTTACTCTCAAGGAGTAAAACGTCGTCTCTCCCATTCTCCTCGACTATACCGATATATCGATCTGGAGGAATGGAGAGTCTACCCGACCTTCTGGGTTCCAAAGGGACATTAACCGCAGCAGACGTAGAAGGAACAGCTTCCTCCATTGGTTGCTCGGTTGTTGGTTCAGGAATCTCCGACAGATCGAAGGTTCTATTACCTCTCTTGTCTTCGAGAAACTCTTTCTCTAAGAACGTCGCACTAGCCGCAACAAAACTTCGGTGTTCTGTGGCGAATAGAAGTAATGACCAAACATTCCTTTTGGATAACCAATAAAGTATGTCTTGACCGATCGCGGGCCGAGCTTATCCTCGTGTCTCCACTTGACATAAGCCTCGCACCCCCAAACCCGAATAAAGGACAAGTTAGGGACCGTTCCCTTCCATAACTCGTATGGAGTCTTGTCGACAGCTTTAGTCGGACTTCGGTTAAGTATAAGAGTAGCTGACAAAAGAGCATAACCCCATAATGAGTCAGGTACAACCGTGTGACTCATCATGGATCGAACCATATCAAGTAATGTTCGATTCCTGCGTTCGGACACACCATTCAGTTGTGGTGTTCCGGGTGGAGTTAACTGTAATACTATCCCGCGGTCTTTCAGGTGTCGATCAAACTCAGTTGAAAGATATTCGCCACCACGATCCGAACGTAGTGCTTTTATCTTTCTATCCAGTTGGTTCTCAACCTTATTCTGGAATTCCTTGAACTTGTCAAAGGACTCACTTTTATGCTTCATTAAGTAGACATGTCCATATCTACTCAAATCGTTCGTGAAAGTGATAAAATACCTATAGCCGTCTCTAGCGTTGATTGACATAGGTCCGCACACATCAGTATGTATGAGACATTTTGCCTATAAGACATGATTCACACGTGCCAAAAGTTTCATAGTCAAATGGGGCTATTGTCCCACTATCAATGAGCTTTTTCACGCGTTTCTCATTTATGTGTCCCATACGGCAATGCCATAGATACGTTTGATCTTTGTCACCAACCCTTGCTTTCTTGTTACTCACATGCATGATTTCTGTGGTTTGATCTAAAACATAAATTCCGTTCATGGAAACAGCTTTACCATAAATCATTTCATTTAAAGAAAAAATACAGCTATTATCCTTTATTAAAAATGAAAATCCTTCTTTGTCAAGAACGGATACAGAAATAATGTTTTTTGATAAACTAGGTACATAGTAACAGTTATTCAGAAATAACTCAAATCCACTAGGGAGTTGGATTACATATGTCCCTACTGAAACGGCAGCAACTCTTGCTCCATTCCCCACTCGCAGGTCTACATCACCTCTTGCCAGAGTTCTGATGCTTCTTAAGCCCTGCAAATGATTGCACAGATGAGAACCACAACCAGTATCTAGTACCCAAGTTCCGAAACTTGCATGGTTAATCTCAATCATATGAATAAAAGAAGACATACCAACAGGAGCGACGCGGCCTGCTTTTATGTCCTCAGCATACACGGGACAGTTACGCCTCCAATGCCCAGGCATGTGGCAATGGTGGCACTCCATGGTCTGCTTAGCTTTCGCCTTGCCTTGTGGTCTACTGCTAGACTCACCAGGCCCACTCTTAGCAACCACTGGCTTCTTGAATTTTGGCTTACCTACAGCTAGGTTAGCCGGAGCCTTACCCTTACTCTTCTTGTTCCCAATCATGAGAACATCTTGCTTCATGCTCCCACTCAACTTCAGATCACTCTCCGTCTGTACGAGGAGTGAGTGAAGCTCATGCAGACTTTTCTGCATGTCATTCATGTAGTAGTTTGCCCTGAAGAGGGCATACCCATCATGAAGAGAGTGGAGCACTCGATCAATGATGATCTTCTCATCGATCTTGCAACCCAGCTCCTCCAGTTTTTCAACATTCTCGATCATGTCGAGAAGGTGTGGACCAACCGGTTGGCCCTTCTGGAGCTTAGCCTCAAAGAAACGAGTAGTATACTCGTAACTCTTAATTCTCGGAGCTTTCGAGAATTCCTTAGTAAGGGTGGTGAAAATCTTGTTTGCACCCTGGGTAATGAATCGTCTTTGCAAATTGGATTCCATTGCATAGATGAGTACGTTCCGTAACGCACCCGCCTCCATCATGAAATCACTATAAGCTACGACTTCATTTGCTCCTGCATCGGAGTGGTTCTACGGCAGCGGGCTCGCCAAGTACTTGAGCTTGCCGTCAGCTATGGCGGCATTCCGTAATGCGGCCTCCCAATCAGCGAAATTGGACCCATCATTCTTCAGTCGAGTAGACTGATTCATGCTGTCCATAAAAATTCTCAGCCATGATTCACGTTCAAGTGTGACACTTGGCATTGGGCCTTCAACACGACCAGCCATTGTTATAGTAGTTATATTTGTATATAACGTATTCGAAACTGTG
This sequence comes from Dianthus caryophyllus, assembly GCA_023091065.1. Taxonomy (NCBI): domain Eukaryota; kingdom Viridiplantae; phylum Streptophyta; class Magnoliopsida; order Caryophyllales; family Caryophyllaceae; genus Dianthus; species Dianthus caryophyllus. Next base: position 25,603,067 of record CM041526.1, on the reverse strand, counting down.
AAAAGAAAGAAGAAGAAGAGAGAAGATAAGAAATCATGGTTTTAAAAGATTAAGTCGAAAAGCAATAACGTTTTAATGCAATGACTCGTGCACTCATATAATCGACCTCCCTCGAGAATTACATAAGCGATTCCAAGACTCAATTTCTTTAAATTGATAAGCCAACCTCTTGGCTAATTCTACTGTTAGAATTCTTGGTCGATAGATTTCAGTAAATCCTATCTTTTAGTCCACCATAACTACGAGATATTACTCGAACTATAGTGTTGAGGTAAACTAAGTCGACAACCGCTACTTACCCAACGTAGAAGGGGTCATATTATGCCTACCGACGAAGAAGGGATTCATAGTGGTACGACTCATAAAGACTAATTCTCAATTACAGTTTTAGAGGAAGGTCCCATCAACTCATTTTAACTCATTTAAGTGAACTAATATCTAGCATTATCGAGAATGATTAAATAGAGGTGATAGCCCTAAACAAGTGACATCCGTATGTCTATGAAAAGAATGCAACTATATGATCCATTTTCATGCATATTTAGGTGGTTTGGTTTAGTTTAGGCGGAATATGATGCTACTATCTAACGTGAAAGCAATAAAAACGGTAAAGAAAAATGCAAAAAGAAAAACACCTAGTGTGGCCTATCCCTATGAAAATAAAGACAATACAAAGTGGAATCCATCCATGGACCCTAAGCTGTCTTCATTCTTCATCTTGGGCTTTAAGTGGGAGTCCATCTTGAATCTTCATCTTAAAATCTTCTTAAAATTACAATTTTGAATTACAAAATAAACCTATTTACATTCTAATTCAAAATATGCCAAAATTAAAAATATTACAAAATTGGAGATTCGAGATCTCAAAAATACAACCAAAATTGTGTTTCCTCCATTACGAAAACACAATCTTCTAAGGCCACACTAGTAAATTACAACCGTTTGTACAATAAATTAATGCGTGAAATTAAACCATTCAATCACAAAATAGAGCATCAACTAAACAAAATTAAAACAATGTATACAAATTGATTTTAATCCAAACCACCTCTTTTTAAAATTGATTATCATTATGCAACAATTCCTTAATTGTTCATAATATCTTATAATCAAAAAAATAATCCAAAACCAATTTATATTATCCTTATAACATAAATTAGATCACAATAATATTTTAAACTTCTTTAAAATATTAGGTATCATAAATATTATGAACTTCTTCATAATATCACAAAAATATTATCTTTATAATATAATAAAAATTGCCAAAAATAAAATTTCCAAAAGACAATTTCGGCCATATAAAATTAAATACCGAAATTATTTTTTTTTTTATTAAATTAATTAAAACTCACGGAAATAATAATATTACCAAAAAAAATTCGGCCAATTTAAGAAATTACCAAAAACAAAATATTTCGGCCAATTTAAAATAAATGAATTAAACAGATTTAATTCGTTTATGCTAATGATTAGATCGATCCTAACTCAATTTTAATCCGTATTAAACATTAATTTAAGACATTCAAATTAACTTTTTAACTTAAACATCATGAATAGATAGATCTAAAGAAAAGCATAACAATATGTTCATTAACATACAAGAATTTTGGTCCTTTTAAGTTTTAATTCAATCGGTATTAAATCAAAACTAATGCAAATCCATATGTGATCGATTTAACATCTTAAAACATCAATAATTATGAATCAATAAGACCAAAAACAAACCAAATTTGACAAAAAAAACCATACGGCCAACATAATCAAAATCGGCCAAAATTGAAATTTTTGGTTGAAAATTATACAAAATCGATTTTTATGAAAACCTTATAAAAATTTCATGTGCCCTAAGGCTCTGATACCACTTGTAGGTTTATATCCGTATATAGACCATTAAAATCACAGGATTATAATGAAAACTTTTATAAGATTTAAAGTCATAATTTGAAATTGCATAATAAAACAACAAGATTTAGAAATAACCTTTAAAACCTTGTAAATTGGCCTAAGATCAATACCAAAAGGATGGTATCTCCTAATTATCTCACCCAAGATGCTTTGAGAAATACCCTTGAGATTTGCTAGAAATTAGAGAGAAAAGAACAGTTTCTTTTTACTCAAGTTTTGTGTTGTGTGCTAGTATGAATTATGAATTAGGTTAGATGAGATTAGGAGAATGATTAGGTTAAGTAGAGAGGAAAAACAACTCCCTCTCCAACCCTCAACCACACGTCCAAAATAGAGGGGAGTGGGCTCTTCCACTTCTCAATTTTCAAGCCCAAATCTAATTAAAAGGTTTAACCCAATTAATTAGTATTAAGTAGCTTTTATAATATAATGTAATTTATAATATCCTTATATTATAATCAATCATAAATATGTAGGGATCGGATCCCCTTCACTAATCAAGTATTAGTGTAAATCAAATTACTCTAATTTGATTTAACAAGATCTATGTAGTACAAATTTACAATGTTATCAAGTTTAGAAATTTATACCTTTCTTTCAAAGGATATTTGGGCACTAAACTAGAACTCCTTTCTAGTTTAGTTTCTTGAGATATAGCTTAGGATGATCCTCCTTAATAACCCAAGTTTTCAATGTAGAAAACCTCCTAAAAGATGCACCCAAGAACTTGCTCCAAAATACTAAGTATTATGATCTAGTAAAAACTTAGTACTAATTTGATAATATGAGATATTATTATTATTACTAACTCTTAGTAATAGTAGAATAATATGAGTATTAATTTTCTAGAGAGAAAATGAGAGAGATGAGAGAAAGCCTTAGTTCTTGCTCTTGCATGTTAGCCTTATGTTTTATATAGAAAACAAAACAAAAATGAAGTGTATATGGTACTCCATTTTTCTGGCCAACATTATGTGAGGAGAGAAGAGTTTTCTTTCTAGTAAAGTGTATTTGCTTGCATGCCAATTATGAGGTTTTTCACATGCAAAATGAAAAAACAATTAGGAAGAAGACAAGGAGAAAACTTTCTCCTCTCTTTCCCATTTGGACGTCCCACATGCGGCTTATGGTTCCATTTTTGTTTTTCCAATTTTTGTCCCACAAATACTTATAATTTATCACTTAATTATCTAATATAATAAAGTGTAAATTAATTAAACTCTTCCTTAATATACATGTACACTTACACATATATTAAAATGTACTTTTACTAATCTCATTAGTAAAATATACACAATTAGTGAATTAACACTTAATCACTAATTCTCGTCTCCTCTAATAATTTTATCGATATAAAATTCAAACGTCCGAGTTCACAACTCGATTTCTCTCTAAATTAATACACTGACTAACCGTTAGTCAAATTATCAAGTCACTAATATAATCGTATCTCATACAATTAATTAGCTTAAATATTTGGAGCACGTTCCTATAGGTGTGACTTAAAGGGATCAATTGATTACCGCCGTTCTCACGACAATAACGTCAAACTCTAGTCAGCCAACCGTTATTGATTTACGTTAATCAATTGACAATAATTCAGGATTATCCCCACGTATTCCTTAATTGAGATTTATTAAGTAATCGCACTATTGTGGAGGACACTACTCCAACAATCTCCCACTTGTCCGAGACAAGTTGTGCATTACCAATTCTCATGTCCGTTTCACATCTCCCACTCGACGCAAGGTGTCTTACAGGTCGTACTTGCATCCTGAGATATATATCGTGAGTGGTTTCCTCGATAAGGAGAGTAGGTCTGACCGGAATCTACCGTGAGATTCTACCGAGCGTGGCCACGCATTTTCAAATACTCCTCGAGTGGCCCAAAGATGTTTTACCCTGACGAGGGTGGACATTTCCCTTCCACTCGATTGTACTGTATAATGCAGATCACCATGACCCCAAAGATGCCCTTATAACCCCCTTTCACGGCATGGTTTAGGACAAAAATGAAAGTCACTCGGAAACTGCACCGACTGCATAATCACCCAGTCAAAGAATCGACTCAAAGGAATACTATAGAATTCCCACCACGACCAGGTTTCAATCTCATTGAAAAGGAATTCTATAAGCGTCACTGCCCGACAGAGTGTTCTTCACAGTCTGTCTATGCAAACGATCGGTCATCTCATATGACCCTATGGTGTTGAACCTCACCATCGATCGACTTGCAATCTAGTCTCTCCGAGACGTCACCTCATATGAGAGACCAGGGACCAAATACTTAGTTTATACCGTTCACTTGAATACGTTCAAACTTGTCACACAAATATTCGGATAAACAAAGTATGCATTCAATAATGACTTAAGATAAAAACAATGAATGTTATTTTCATATATGTAATAAGATACATCGTTCAATTACATATTACGAAACTAAAGGAAATCTGGCATACGTCGCAACCCCATGGAGGCGGTGTGCGCGTCATGCTTAGCCCTCGAAAGAGGCTTGGTTAAAGGATCAGCGATATTATCGTGCATCCCAACCTTACAAATATCTATTTCCTTCCTTTCCACATTATCTCTAATAACGTGGTATTTCCTCAAAACGTGTCTAGACTTGTTACTAGACTTGGGCTCTTTGCTTGGAAAATAGCCCCACCGTTATCACAATAAGCGATTCGATCCACGGCACTAGGGACTACTCTTAGTCCATCCAAGAATTGCCGAATCCACACTTCTTTAGCGACTTCAGATCTTTGCCAAATACTCGACTTAGTCGTAGAATCCGCAGTGACACTCTGTTTGAAGCTCTTCCAATAAACAGCTCCTGCATTCAACATGAAGACATAGTCGGATTGGGATTTCAGATCATCCCCATCGGTTTGGAAACTTGCATCCGTGTAACCCTTTACACGTAGCTCAAGTTCTCCTCCAAACACAAGAAACGAATCCTTAGTTCTTCTCAAGTACTTAAGGATGATCTTTACAGCTATCCAGTGACTCTCACCGGATTAGCTTGATACCGCTCGTCATGCTCAAAGCGAAAGCGACATCGGAGACGAGTGCACATCATAGCATACATGATTGATCCTACAAATAAAGCATAAGGGATCAATTTCATGCTCAATTTCCGCAGAGTCTTAGGACATTGAGATTTCTTCAATGTTATTCCTACACTTCATCTAAGAACGCCTCTCTTGGAGTCTTTCATATTGAACCTATCAAGAATCTTATCAATATAAGTTTCTTGACTCAATGCTAGTATCCTCTTGGATCTATCTCTATAGATCCGGATACCCAAGATGCGTTGTGCCTCTCCCAAGTCCTTCATTTGGAAATGGTTTCCCAATTCCACCTTAACCGAGTTCAGACTTGGAATATCATTTCCAATCAGTAGTATGTCATCCACATACAAAACAAGGAAGGTTACTTTACTCCCACTAAACTTCATGTACAAACAAGGTTCCTCGGCACTCCGAGCGAATCCATGTTGTTTGATAACATGATCGAATCTGTGATTCCAACTCCTCGATGCTTGCTTAAGACCATAAATGGATCTCTTAAGCTTGCATACTTTCTTAGGGTTGGATGTATCTACAAACCCTTCAGGTTGTGTCATAAACACTTCCTCTTCTAGAATCCCATTCAAGAAGGCGGTTTTTACATCCATTTGCCATATTTCATAGTCATGAAATGCGGCAACCGCTAAGATTATCCTTATGGATCGAAGCATAGCAACCGGTGCAAAGGTTTCATCATAATGAATACCTTGGACTTGTGAAAAGCCCTTTGCCACCAATCTAGCTTTGTAAACATCAATATGTTTATCTATGCCGAGTTTGATTTTGAATATCCATTTACACTGAAGGGGTCGCACTCCTTCAGGTAAATCTACCAAGTCCCAAACTTGGTTCTCGTACATAGAATCCATTTCGGATTTCATGGCCTCAAGCCATTGTTCGGAGTTGGGGCTACTAATAGCCGCCTTGTAGGTTGAGGGTTCGTTGCTTTCGAATAACAACAAATCACCCTCCTCCTTGATGTTACCGAGGTAACGGTCAGGTTGTTGACTAACTCTTCCTGACCTCCTAGGGATAATAACCGTGTCAGACGACGAGGGAACGGTTTCCTCATTTTCTGTCTCGGTTTGTGGCTCTTGAACTTCATCAAGTTCAAATTTTCTCCCACTCTGTTTCTTAGAAATAAATTCATTTTCTAGGAAAACAGCATCACGAGCCACAAACACTTTGTTCTCGTGAGGGTTGTAGAAGTAATAGCCACAGGTTTCCTTAGGATAACCTACAAATAGATATTTGTCAGACCTTGGAGCGAGTTTATCGTCAGTTTTATTCTTGACGAATGCCTCACATCCCCAAATTCTCATGAATGACAAATAGGAAACCGTTCCCGTCCATATCTCATATGGAGTCTTATTGGCCGCTTTAGTCGGACTTCGATTTAGTGAAAATATAGCAGATAATAGCGCAAAGCCCCAAAATGATCCAGGAAGCTCAGTTTGACTCATCATAGACCGAACCATGTCAAGCAAAGTTCGGTTTCTCCTTTCTGCAACACCATTCAATTGTGGTGTGCCCGGAGGAGTCCACTGTGATATTATACCACAATTCTTAAGATGTGAATCAAACTCATTACTTAGATATTCGCCACCACGATCCGATCGTAGTGCTTTTATCCTTTTGTTTAATTGGTTCTCAACCTCATTTTGAAATTCTTTAAATTTCTCAAAAGCATCACTTTTATGCCTTATTAAGTAGACATAACCATATCTACTTAAATCATCGGTAAAAGTAATGAAGTAATGATATCCTCCTCTAGCGGTGATGTTTAACGGACCACACACATCGGTATGTATGAGTCCTAAAACCTCACTTGCTCGTATCCCTTTACCGCTAAAGGGTTGACGAGTCATCTTGCCTAAAAGGCAAGCTTCGCATGTACCATATGATTCGCAATCAAATGGTTTGAGAACCTTGGTCTCAACAAGTCTCTTTATGCGTCTTTCGTTTATGTGACCTAAACGACAATGCCAAAGGTAGGATTTGTTTGATTCATTCGTTTTGAGCCTCTTGTTCTCGACATGATAAACATCATTAACATCATTTAAAACATAAATACCTCCAATTGAAATAGCTTCACCATAAACCATTTCATTAAATGAAAAAGTACAACGGTTGTTCTTAATCACAAAACAAAAGCCTTCCGCATCTAGTACGGAGACGGAGATAATGTTTTTAGTTAGAGTTGGTACAAAATAACAGTTATTTAAATGCAACTCTAAACCACTAGCAAGAGCGAGTACAAAAGTTCCCACGGAAACGGCCGCTACTCTAGCTCCATTGCCCATGCGGAGATCTACATCACCCTTGGCTAGAGCTCGCACGTTTCTCATCCCCTGCAAATGATTACAAAGGTGAGATCCACATCCGGTATCCAATACCCATGTAGAAATGCAAGCATGATTGATGTCAATCATATAGAGATTAGAAGGAATACCTTTGGATGTCGCACATCCATTCTTGAGATCCTTCTTATACTTGAGACAATTGCGCATCCAATGACCCACCTCATTACAATATTTGCAAGTGTCTTTGAGGGGTCTTCCCTTGTTGATCTTGGGCTTAGGCTTATGTGGAACACCTTCCACAATGGCCTTACCCTTACCCTTGCCAATGTTAGATGGCCCCTTTTTGGCCACCTTCCCCTTCTTCACTCCTAAGTTCATGTTCTTCATTTTCATGGAGAGAACATCTTTCTTCTCCACCTCATTCACTTCCATATCCCTCTCGGCTTGGACCAAGAGAGCATGAAGTTCATGGTAACTCTTATCCATGTTGTTCATGTTATAGTTTACTCGAAATTGAGCAAACTTGTTAGGAAGAGAATGGAGGATGCGGTTGATCGCAAGAGCCTTGGGTATAGCACACTCTTGACGCTCCAGAGTGTCTATTTGCTCAATCATTCTGAGCACATGAGGACCAACTTTTTGGTTCCTCTCAAGCTTTGCATCGAAAAACCGCACCGCGGCTTCATAAAGCCTTATTTGCGGTGCTTTTGAGAACATGGTTGTCACTCGAGTGAATATCGCATATGCACTCTTTTGAGTAACCATTCGGAGTTTGAGAGCGGGTGACATGGACCAAATCAAGACGTTTTTCACGTCATTGTCCACTTTCACATACTCATCATAGGCGGCTCGTGCCGCCCCGGATCGAGCAGTGGGTTCGGCGGGTGGTTGATCGGTAAGGTGCTTGAGCACATTGTCGGATGTAGCGGCGCCCCTCATAGTCGAATCCCATTCGACAAAGTTGCTACCGTCATCCTTAAGGATATACTTATCCATCACGGTTCGCAACCATGAATCTTTGCCCAAAATGGGCGCGGGAGTTGATGATGATGATGCCATTGCGATAAACGATTCTACAATAAATATGAGGAAATATATAAGCATTCATTGTTCATTTATAACATTTGCTAAAACTCATTTTTAAAACAAATGTCCATTTATATAATGATCTCCCACGAAATTATATAAATGATTCCAAGACTCGTCTTTCATATAAAATTAGACATCTCATGTTTCCTTTTATATAAAAACGATAAGTCAACACTTGACTAATTCTACTCTAGAATGCTTGGTTGATGATTTTCTTTTAAAATGCATCGTTTAGCCCCAAATAACTCTTATTCGGTTGAGTCCAAACCAAACTAGCACGGGACTTCCTCCCACTACTTACCCATGGTAACAAGGTTCCACGTCGCGGAGGTCCTCACGAACATGGGGTTCATAGTTGCTATATTTGGAAAGGCTTAATCTCAATTCATTTTTGTTAAAATGTGGGTGATCTTGTCAATTTTTAGTCATTTAAATTCTTTATAAGTGAACTAATTTAAGAATGGCGACCTAAAAATGACAATCGGAGTGGGATATCGTGGCATGCATGGCGATTTTGGCATGTGAGCGGAATAAATAAGCAATCAAACAAGCATAGCAAGCAAAAGCATAAACCTAGTATGGCCACCTAAAAATAATTAAAATTACAAGGAGTTACAAATTGGAAACCAACTCCTTTGGTCCCTCTTCATTATGGATCTCATCCAAGGCACCTCCTTGCAAGCTTTAGAACTCTTCTAAGGCTCCAAGTCGATCTCCATCACCGGTCTTCGATTTTACAAATAGTTACAATTATAATTTACAAATGAATACATAGCAATCCTATTATACATTTATAAATGAAATAAACTATTAGAAAATTACAAACCGGCGATACGAGATCGCATTTAATTACAAACCACACGATATTCCCTTTCATTACGGGTAATATCGGTAAAAATATAACAAACTATGGCCATACTAGTAAGAACAAACATTCATTCAATAATAAACATTCATTCAAACATGCATAAAGTAAAGCTTATAAATATAAACATGCCAAAATCGCCTTAAATAATAATCGCATTAATTCGTTTCAAAACCGATCTCATTTTAATCGATTAATCTTATATTAATCAACAATGCTTAAAACATCTTTTAAGCTTGAACTAAAACTTCTAAACTGATTTTAGAACACCCAAAATTAGTTCATACTAACTTATGGTGATTTTAGTTCATAAACTTGGTCATTTGCTAATTAGATCTACTTTAATCATAACTCTTTTATGAATAAAGCTTCATAAAATCAAAATAAAATAAAATAAAATCATTTTTATTTTGAAAAAATTTTGTATATTCTGGAACACTTCCAAAATATCAGAAAAGAAAAGTTTGGTCAGAAAAAATTTACGAATTTATTTTATAATAAATAACATACGATTTCTTCGATTTTATCTCATAAAATCAAGAAAACGTGTAAAACAGTGAGGAAAAATCTCAAATTTATACGAGAGCATCCTCATAATGTATAAAAATATTGGTATAAATTTCATGTCCAGAAAACAACTGTAACTATATTTTTGGACATAAAACTCATTATATACCGATTTTTAACAAAAATATGAATAAATATGCAAAACTCAAAATCTGACTTTGAAAATTTACATGCAGAAAGTATAAATATGAAATATCACTGTGTAAAAATTTCGTGACCAGATTCGAACTATAACTATTTATAGTAATTATTTTAGCCAAAAACACACTTTTTGACTCGGTTTTGTATAAAAATCATTTAAATTAGCAAACAAATTCCACAAATTACGAAATTTGACCAGTAACTTCATGAGACCAGAAACTTTGCATGCAATAAAAATCTCGTGTTAAAACCATTTTTAACACTATTTTCGGATTTTATCATATTTATTCTCAATAAATACATAAAACCCCAAAAATAACAAAATAAATTTGTAACTACAAGCCTTGGCTCTGATACCACTTGTAGGGATCGGATCCCCTTCACTAATCAAGTATTAGTGTAAATCAAATTACTCTAATTTGATTTAACAAGATCTATGTAGTACAAATTTACAATGTTATCAAGTTTAGAAATTTATACCTTTCTTTCAAAGGATATTTGGGCACTAAACTAGAACTCCTTTCTAGTTTAGTTTCTTGAGATATAGCTTAGGATGATCCTCCTTAATAACCCAAGTTTTCAATGTAGAAAACCTCCTAAAAGATGCACCCAAGAACTTGCTCCAAAATACTAAGTATTATGATCTAGTAAAAACTTAGTACTAATTTGATAATATGAGATATTATTATTATTACTAACTCTTAGTAATAGTAGAATAATATGAGTATTAATTTTCTAGAGAGAAAATGAGAGAGATGAGAGAAAGCCTTAGTTCTTGCTCTTGCATGTTAGCCTTATGTTTTATATAGAAAACAAAACAAAAATGAAGTGTATATGGTACTCCATTTTTTCGGTCAACATTATGTGAGGAGAGAAGAGAGTTTTCTTTCTAGTAAAGTGTATTTGCTTGCATGCCAATTATGAGGTTTTTCACATGCAAAATGAAAAAACAATTAGGAAGAAGACAAGGAGAAAACTTTCTCCTCTCTTTCCCATTTGGACGTCCCACATGGGGCTTATGGTTCCATTTTTGTTTTTCCAATTTTTGTCCCACAAATACTTATAATTTATCACTTAATTATCTAATATAATAAAGTGTAAATTAATTAAACTCTTCCTTAATATACATGTACACTTACACATATATTAAAATGTACTTTTACTAATCTCATTAGTAAAATATACACAATTAGTGAATTAACACTTAATCACTAATTCTCGTCTCCTCTAATAATTTTATCGATATAAAATTCAAACGTCCGAGTTCACAACTCGATTTCTCTCTAAATTAATACACTGACTAACCGTTAGTCAAATTATCAAGTCACTAATATAATCGTATCTCATACAATTAATTAGCTTAAATATTTGGAGCACGTTCCTATAGGTGTGACTTAAAGGGATCAATTGATTACCGCCGTTCTCACGACAATAACGTCAAACTCTAGTCAGCCAACCGTTATTGATTTACGTTAATCAATTGACAATAATTCAGGATTATCCCCACGTATTCCTTAATTGAGATTTATTAAGTAATCGCACTATTGTGGAGGACACTACTCCAACAAAATATCCTCATATTTATAATTTACTAATTAATTATAACTGATTAAAATTAATTAGCCTACATTATACGTAATAATTAAATATAACCTTTTATATTCAATTTCCGAATTACAGCTAATTCCTCTCATCTAATATCATTTAATCTTTATTAAATAATATTCATTATTATATTTGACTAACCTCTTAGTCACATTCGACTAACTGTTTAGTCCACAACACTGACTAACCATTTAGTCATTAAATAAGGCATCGATATGATCATTTTCTCAAAAGATCACATCTCTCAAACACATCCTTTAGGTGTGACTCTTAGGGACCAGTTGATCACCGCTTATCCGTATGACAATAACGTCAAACTTATCTAGCAAGCCAACCGTTATTGATAAACGTTAATCAACTGATTAAATACGAAATGTACCCTGTGTACCTTTAGAGATTTATTTATGTTATTGCACTAACTGTGGAGGACACTAACTCCAACAATATCCGCTTCAGTTTTGAACTGGATATTCGGATTCGGAACCCGGATTTGAAAAAAACCCGGATTTTCGGGTTTTTTCGGATCGGTTTCGGTTATAAGAACCGGATCGGTTTTTTTTGCTCACCCCTAATCAATACCCATAGATTGGATAATTGAACATATAAAAGGACATATTGAAATTCATAAAACGGACACTTTAATTGTGGCAATTAAAAGAATTAATTCAGCCATTTAACTTAGTGATTAAGGCTGAAATTAACGGAGCTCTAAACCAGAACAACTAGAACAGCCAAGGGGCCAAAGCGCGGTATCCGTCCAAAATTGGGCGTTGTTGCTCTTCAAGTACGTGCCAAAACAGTACCCGTACGCAAACTTAACTCAAGCATTTAAACAAGCCAGTTTAACGTGAACTGGACTCATATTAATCATCATTTTATCCATCCTTTACTCCACAACATTATAACTTGAAAGATTATATCGGTATATAGTCCATTAAATTCACAGGATTATAATGAAAACTTTATATGATTTACAGTCATAAATTGAAATTGCATAACATAAAACATAGATTAAGAAATAACCTTTCAAAACCTTGTGAATTGGCCTAAGAACAATACCAAAATTATGGTATCTCCTAATTGAAACACCCAAGATGAGATGAGAAATACCCTTTGAGATTTTTTAGAAAATTAGAGAAGAAAACTGATTTTTTCTCTCAAGTTTTGTGTGTTGTGTGCTATGATGAATTCTGAAAATTAGGTTAAGGAATAAAAGTATTAGAGCAAGTAATATACTCCTCTACTTCCTCTTTTTGCACGGCTCAATATGAAGTATTTGGGGAAAATATTTTCTCCTCAAATCATTCACTTGTTGACCAAGAAACAAAGTGTATCGGGACAGAATGAATCTGGACACTTTTCTCTTGGTCATTTTAGCTTTAATATAATGCAATATATTACTGGTGTCATCATTATGGACCAACATAATATATCATATAAGTATCCATATATTTATAATTTGCTAATTAATTATAACGGTTTATGTTTAATTAGCTTGCATTATACACAACAATTAAATATAACATTTTATATTTAATTTACGAATTACATTTAATTCGTCTCAGCTAATATTATTTAATCCTTATTAAATAGCCGTATCATCATTATACTGACTAACATTTTAGTCAGTATCATTATCACACTGACTAACATTTTTGTCAACAACACTGACTAACCTTTTAGTCATTAAATAAGGCATCGATATGATTATTTTCTCAAATAATCACATCTCTCAAACACATCCTTTAGGTGTGACTCTTAGGGACCAGTTGATCACCGTCATCTGTATGACAATAACGTCAAACTTATCTAGCAAGCCAACCGTTATCGATAAACGTTAATCAACTGATTAAATACAGAATGTACCCTGTGTACCTTTAGAGATTTATTCGTGTTATTGCACTAACTGTGGAGGACACTAGCTCCAACATAACTATCAATTTCAATCATGCTCAACATTATTATGATCAAACTATGTTGTAAACAATCTTAATACGGAGTATTCGTCATTATAACTCAACAATATCCATAGTGAACTCATTAAATCAAATCGTAAGCTAGCACTTTTAATGGCTTAGCAACAAACAACCAATATCAAAGCATCCAAACATCCTAGTACATGATACTAGACACAAAGGTATGAGGTCAACTCCAAATCGTCTTAACATCGCCATTTTTCAACATAAAACAACCAAAGGTCACAACTTTATCAACATACAATAAAAAAACCATCCTATACAAACTCTATGGCCTCATACATGTCAAAATATGGATAGGGCTACACCCAATTACCTTATAAGCACAAAAACGGTCCAAGCTTTCTTCTTCTTCAACGTATATGGTGTCCCCCTCGCCAAGCTCTTCCTCTCCTTTGAGATTGATCATAAAAAAATAATAAATTTATGCCCTAATAAAGAATCATAACTAAATTACTACTACTATACTAAAAACAAAGGAATAACGAAGAATTACCGAAGAAAGAATGAAGGAATTAGGTTAAGAGAGAATTAGGCTAAAAAGATTGAAGCTTGAATGTATTTTAATGGAGAATTGATGAGGAATTAATGAGAGAGAAGTGAGATTTTTGATGCATTAGGGTGAGGAAAATAAGGTTCATGATCAATTAGGGCTTAATTAGGTCTTAATTAAGCTGAAAACTGAGTTTAAAAACTAACAACACGGAACAATTCTACGCATGAAACCTGCGTGTCACCCGCGCCCTGCCCACGTGTGGGTAGCGCCTTGGTCACGCATTACGCTCTGATTGGGCCGGTTTCACTTTTTTCTTTCACGCGACCCTCTGGCGACCCCTAGCTCGCGCCTTCCTCTCATAAACCCATAAATCAACTACCAAACCCCTACTAAATACCTACTCAACTCCTCTTACCCGACTCACACCTCAGTTAACATAACACCCGACTTACAAACTCGATATATAAGCTCAAAGAACGACTTTCTCGAGACGAAAATGAGAAAATCGAAAGAAATGAAATATAAATAAGAACAAAATGAGTCGAGGTGTTAAAATGATAGACTCAATTAGTTAATTGAGAGTAAGTGGTAGGTTCATATTGACACGTCAACAAATAATCACAAAGCGCCACATGGCTCTGTGGTTGTTGCTTTGTAGAAATAGATTATTATATTGTTTGGATTAATTAATAAATTTAATATGGTAATGTCATTTTGTTTTTCTTTAAAGTTGTACTCTGTATTTTAGATTTATTCATTTTAATTAATTATACTAACATGCGCTTTAAAGAAACACGTTAAAAAGTTAATAGAAGATTTATTACAATTACTTCGTATATTATAAGAAATTGATGAACAATTTTAACAAGATTAATTATAATGAAATATTCTTAAAAATATATACGGAGTATTTTTTGTAATTAGCTTCTTATAACATGCCTCATCAAGGCACACTTTAGAAAATGAATCTCTTAATAGTACTGTTGTGCAATGATTATTTTTCTATTATTTTTCTATTAGATATTATCGCGGAAATTAGAAACCTGCTAACATGTCTTAAGCTATAAAACACGTCCTAGATTTTGGAGCACGCCGACACCCCTAGATCTAATGTTGTGAAACCAGAATGGATTCGGGGTGAGGGTACTTAACTAAAGATTAATTCAATTAATGATTTATGAAAACCTTTTAGAAAAGCCTGTTTTAGAAGATAGCCTCTACTAACCTTGAACAATCCATGTAAAATGATATTTGAGCTTATGTTATCGCTACGTACAAGTGCGAAAAAGTTTATAAAAGAATGCAAATGAATATGCAAAAAGATTGTTTAAACCCTCAGTTTAGCATGCTTAACTTGTTAACGAAAACGGTTTAGTTAATGTCGAATTCATTGTTAAAGTTGTTTTAATGGAACAGAAGAATGTGCAAGATGCATACAATTAAAATAAAGTCAATTGTCCATTTGTTTATTTTAAAAGGGTCGGTTGCTTATGCGACTTTGGCGTGTCATCGGATATGGTGTGTACCCGAAGTAATAAGACCACTTGCCGGCAAGCGGGCTCGGTTGCCAAAAGTCGAGGGGCTTTGTTAGTCCATAGAAAATAAGAAAAAACTTTGATCCAAGTGGATCAGTACCTACCTTGTCCTGACGCTTCAGATCCGGGCAGAGCTTCGCTTCGTGAACTAACAAGGATGAATTCAACACGGGATGGTGTGCTGAACTCAAGGATTTGTGTGCTTGAGGCTTTGTGAGTGTATTTGTGTGTATACCGTGTTAGACGGTATTTTTTGTGGGAGCCATGTATGGTACTAAACTTAGGAAGAAAGGTTGTGGGGAGAGGTGTCTTTCTTGTGTGAAAGGGGTCGTGCAAGGGGTTGTATATATAGGAGCAGAGCCGAGAGAAATTAGGAAAGACATGGGAGAAAATCACCTTGGGAAACCGCATAGGTCTATGCGGTTTGGTGGGGCAACCGCATAGCCTTGTGCGGTTTGCTCCATGAGCCGCATAGGCTTGTTCGGTTTGGTGGTGTGGTTTTAGTTTCGTGTTTTCGTATTTCCTTAATCCAGCTTGCCAAATCTTGGAAATATTCGACAATGTCCTTTGCTTAAGCTCCAAGTGGACCGAGTATGACCTACTAGAAGGCTTTGTGTGATTTCTTGGGCCTTGGGAAGTGGGCCAAGAATGCGCTTGGGCTCGGTTTTGGGCCCGAGACCCGAAAATGCAAAAAGGGTGTATTTGCATGGATTTTGTGAAATGAGATGACCCGTGAGGTCGTATTTCTTAAATGAGGATGCTAAATAACGGTTTTAGCTACCGGGCCTAAATGTAAGGAATTTAGGAATGATGAATTGGGCCTCGTTAATGTAAAAGGGCCAATTGTAGTGCAATGCGAAGCTCATGCCAAATGAAGCGAGACGCGGACCAAGCTAGACTCTAAATGGACAAATGAACATTTATTTAAGCGTGATGTGAAGCGGCCCGACTCATTTTAACATTTCAAACGACTCAATATGAATTCGACATAATTAGAACCGTTAAAGTCAACGTTAAAGCATGCGTAATAAAAGTCCGTGTTACATCACAGGGTTTGGTTTGGGAGGGTACGGATATGGGTATCCACACTTAGTCTTGTCTTCTAGTGATCCATGTCAGCACAAAAGCTGATCCTTCGTCTTCTAACTTCGTCCTTTAGTGATTAGGTACTAACAAGCCTCTGACACATCTGACCATTGCCTCCAACGGCCAGCCGTGTCCACGTGGTCGTATATGATATGTGACCGTGCGGCCATGTCCGTCTACAATCCCAAGGCCTGGGAGTCAGGTGACTGTGGCCGGGCGGCCTTATATGACTGCTTAAGGTGCGGTCAGATCTATCCGGCTAACCATGCCTCATCTGATCATTTTTCTCACTCGTGAATAGTGTCTAAAAAGCAAACGTATACAATCAAATAGAGTGGAGGAAGTAACTTTTAGTAATACGTAGCTAAAGATATGAACAAAAGAAAACTTGTATCGGCGTACGTGCAAAACACAAATGTATAGAATCTAATGAAATAGAGGAAGTAATATTTAAAAGTGCATATAATGTGAATGGATTTAAATGGATACAGTAACATTTAAGTTTTGGTATAATTTATTTCAATAAGTTTCCCTTAAGACGGATCTATCCGTCTTAAGGTTAAAACGGGTCATATATGACCCGTGTTGGCCCATCAAGCCTTTTTTTTTTCGAAAATTTTTTTCACGACCCAATTTTTTTTTTTTTGAAAACTTAACTCGAAAAGAAGAAAAACACAAGTGAAATGGAAACTTTAAATTGTAACAATATTGATAAAAATGGTAATATACTATATTATATTGATGACACATTCTCAAACATAGAAAATATAATACATGTTACGAATATAAATTAATTATGTTTTGATCATAATATGTTATGTTTACCATTTATTAATTAATTGTTATTAGATTTTTGAGTATGAAATGCAAAATACAAATGTGTTGCATTAAAGTATAATATTTTATCATTTAATATTTACCTATTCGAAAAATATTAGTACAATAACCAAAATATATCACACAATTATGATATTATATTACATAAATGTTATTACAATTTTTTGTTTTCTATGTGATGGGGGATAGCCAGCCCAGATCATTAACCGCCCTGTAAGCCTACTTGTGGGACCGCCCGGTCACTTTTGCCCAAAATCCCCCTCATGGGAAGGGTATGTGTCCGTGGGTCAAGGCTATACACCTGATCTGTCGGCCGACCATAGCGTAATGGCAGTCACTGGAGACAAGGGTTGGGACTTGTCAGAACTTGTTATCACCTAATCGCTAAAAGACAACACTAAAGGACAAATGGCCAGCTTTAGGGCTGACATGGCAGGCTAGAGGACAAAACTTGCTCTTATAAATAAGAAACTAAGCATTCAGAAGATTCATTCATAATATACACAAAAAGGTACCACTTGAACTAACTCTAGAATTCCCTGACTTCTCTCTCTCTCTTGAATATCCGCTGACTTAGGCATCGGAGGGGCTTTCCTCGGACGCCCCCGAGGCTAGGTTTGCGTATTTGTGCAGGATTTCTAGTCAGAGAAGACCTAGTGGTGCCGCCCCTACAAAATAATACGAGATATTACAAAAGCTCCAAGTAGATTTCACCTTGAGTGATTTTCACCCGGAACAATTGGCGCCGTTTGTGGGGATTAAGACAAAAACCATGTCAGGACAAGAAGGAAACCCGGAAAAACAACCGGAGGACAAGTCACCAACAAAGGTAGCCGCCGAGGAAGACCCAATCCGGGGGGAGGGCCTCACTCCCATAACCCCTGAGGAAAAGAGGATGGTGGAGGCGCTTCTCAAGCAGATAAGGTCGACGCCGCATAAAGAGCCGCCGAAGAACGCGGAACCACGCATAGAACAACCAGAAAGTTCGCAGCCGAGGACGCATGTCACCCCCAGGAATCTGTTTGGAAATGAAGGAACGGAAGAGAATGTGAGGGTAGAGACTGAGGTGGAGGATGAGACGTACAGAATCGAGCCGTCGGTCGAGGTCATCTCAAGGGTAGAAAGGCCGCGCCGTACACCAGCGAGGGGTGGACAGGTTACCATAAGGTCCCCCCTTAGCTACGCCGGTACTGGAATGCCCGCTGCCAAAGATGAAGATGCCAACTATCCAGTATGATGGGAAGACTGACCCCGAGGAACATCTGGCCGCGTATGAGAGCCACATGATGATGTACGACACGACCGACCACGTCTGGTGCAAGGTGTTTCCTACCACCCTGACCGGGCTGGCACAGACCTGGTTCAGGAATCTTCCGACGGGGACAATCAAAGGATACGAAGACATGACGAGGCTTTTCAAACAGCAGTATGCGGGAAACCGCCGAAGGGAGAAAATAGCGGCAGAACTGTTGAACGTCGTCCAGGGAAAAGACGAGAAATTGAAAGATTACATGATTCGCTTTGACCGCGAGTCACAACAGGTGAGAGACCTAGACTCGAAAATTGGTGTCCACGCCCTGACAGTGGGGCTCAGAGAAGGGGAATTGCGAAGCCTCTTGATCCGCAATCCGCCCTCAGATTTGCTGAAGGCTAGAGAAATGGCCGAAGGTTTTATCCGGGAGGAACAGTTCTGCAGAACGTTTGGAAAGAAGTCCGACAAACAAGAGAAGAAGGAAGAGCGGGGTGAAAGCAAAGGAAAGGGCGGCCAGCGGTCGTCAAGGGGGAACTCAAGCCGGGGTCAAGACAGGAGAGCCGGGGAGAGAGGTCCACAATTCGACAGATTCACCCTACTCAATAGGCCGAGGGCAGAAATCTATGAGTTAGCAGCGAAGGAGGTCAAATTTAGCACGCCGAGGCCCCTGACACCGGGCCCAAACAAGAACAAGTACTGTAGATACCACAAGGTTCAGGGACATGACACTGAAAATTGTCGGTCACTGAAAGAAGAAATTGAACGCCTGATCCAGGAGGGGCACCTAAAGAAGTACGTCGGCGAGAAAAGAGTGAGAGACGGAGATGAGGAAGGGAAAGAGGCCGATAGTAGCAAGCGCACCAAGTCCAGACCAGAGATACACGTTGTTTCTGGGAGTGGGGAAGACGGCAGGTCGGGAAGGAAACGGAAAGCCGACAGGAGAGGAGAAACTTTCGAGGCAGTCTACTCCGCAAGCGCAGAGGAGCCGCGACCGGTCCCAACATTGTCCATTGACGGCACGGATTACGAGCGGGTCAGCTATCCGCATGATGACCCGTTGGTGGTAGCCATTGACATTAATCAACACTTGGTCCACCGGTGTATGATCGACACCGGCGCATGCACCAACCTTCTATACAAGGAGGTATTTGACAAGCTGGGACTGGGCAAGAAGGATGTGACACCGTATATTGGGTCACTATACGGTTTCGCTGGGAACGGCATCAAGCTGTAACACCCGGTGTTGTCCGAGGTTATTCGGGCCGGGTTCGAGGTTATTCGAGCCGGGTTCGAGGTTATTCGGGCCCGGTAACCCCGTTGGAGAGGTTCATGTGTTAGCTCAAGTGACATAGTGCTTAAAAGGATTGTAAGTACTACTCATATCAACAAGATGCATCTTCTTTTCTGGTGGCTCATCTTAAGAACTCTTCAGTTAAGCGTGCTTGCTGGAGAGTAGTCTTAGGATGGGTGACCTCCTGGGATGTTCTCAGGATGTGCACGAGTGAGGACAAAGTGCGCTGGAAAGGGCCCGTGTTGGTTTGTGGGCGATGTACGCAGCCTGGCGAGCTACCGTGAATGACCTTCCGCCTTGATTGGGGAGTGTTATTCTGAAATGGTATCAGAGCAACCCGGCGACCGTGTGGTTATGCACCTAGCTGGGGAGGATTCTGGAATGCTATATTGTTGGTAGCTACCAGGCGCAACGAGGACGTTGCGTTCTTCAAGTGGGGGTGTGTAACACCCGGTGTTGTTCGAGGTTATTCGGGCCGGGTTCGAGGTTATTCGAGCCGGGTTCGAGGTTATTCGGGCCCGGTAACCCCGTTGGAGAGGTTCATGTGTTAGCTCAAGTGACATAGTGCTTAAAAGGATTGTAAGTACTACTCATATCAACAAGATGCTTCTTCTTTTCCGGTGGCTCATCTTAAGAACTTTTCAGTTAAGCGTGCTTACTGGAGAGTAGTCTTAGGATGGGTGACCTCCTGGGAAGTTCTCAAGATGTGCACGAGTGAGGACAAAGTGCGCTGGAAAGGGCCCGTGTTGGTTTGTGGGCGATGTACGCAGCCTGGCGAGCTACCGTGAATGACCTTCCGGCCTTCAGTTGGGGCCGGGGTGTTACAAAGCCGTTCGTAACGGTCAGTCTGCCTGTGACTATAGGAGAAGGGCGGGGCGCCAGGAACGTGCAAGCCGATTTCGTTGTCATCGACGCCCCATCCGCCTGTAACGCCCTGATTGGGAGAGTAACCCTAGATGAGATCCACGCCGTGGTGTCGATGAGCTCGCCATGGCGTCACGTGGAATCGACGAGGAACCGCCGGAAGTCAGACGAGATCAGAAGGCCGGCCGATCTTGTAATTCCATGGCAGCAGAAAAGGTGAAGGGCAAGTCCGTAGGCGAAGTCAGAATGCCTCCGGCTGAGGAGGCCGACGAAAAGAAAGGATTGAACATTAGCCCCGGACCGGGCAGCGAGACGAGGGAAGTGGAGTTATCCCCAGGAAGGACAGTCATCGTTGGCGCGGACCTGGAGGCGCAGTTCCAGGAAAAGCTCGTTGGCATTCTTGAAGAAAACAAGGACGTATTCGCATACTCCGCCGCTGAGATGCCCGGGATTGACCCTGCGGTCATAGTCCACAACCTGAACGTGGACCCAAGCTTCAAACCGATTAAACAGAAGCTGAGACCCATGAGTGCGGAGAAAGACGCCGCCATTCTAGA
Organism: Dianthus caryophyllus; assembly: GCA_023091065.1. NCBI lineage: Eukaryota > Viridiplantae > Streptophyta > Magnoliopsida > Caryophyllales > Caryophyllaceae > Dianthus > Dianthus caryophyllus. The sequence goes on along the minus strand of CM041526.1, from coordinate 25,581,627 downwards.
AGAGATAAACAAGCTGCTGGAAGCGAAGTTCGTCGAAGTGTGCGACTACCCGGAGTGGCTGGCGAACGTGGTGATGGTGAAGAAAGCTTCGGGGGCATGGCGGATGTGTGTAGACTTCACTAACTTGAACAAGGCCTGCCCCAAGGACTGCTACCCACTCCCGAGGATCGACCAGCTGGTGGACTCAACCAGCGGCCATTCCACACTGAGTTTCCTAGACGCTTTCTCAGGTTACCATCAGGTTTACCTGAACAAGGAAGACCGGCAGCGGTGCGCTTTTATCACGAGTCACGGCGTATTCATGTACCGAATGATGCCTTTCGGATTGAAGAACGCCGGGGCAACCTACCAGCGGTTAGTGGATGCCGTCTTCGCCAAGCAAAAGGGACGCAACATGGAGGTGTACGTTGACGACGCGATCGTCAAAAGCAGGTCAGACCAGCAGCATCTGGAGGACCTCAGGGAAACTTTCCGCTCACTCAGGGAATATAAAATGAAGCTGAACCCTAAGAAGTGTACTTTCGGTGTGCGGTCTGGGAAATTCATGGGATACCTAGTAAGTGCAAGAGGCATAGACGCCAACCCGGAAAAGGTACAGGCCATCGTTGATTTGCCGTCGCCCAAGAATATCAAGGATATCCAAGTCCTCACCGGTAAAATGGCTGCCCTATCCAGGTTCATATCACGATCGGCCGATAAGTCGACACCTTTCTTCCAAGTGTTGAAAGGGAACAAGAAATTTGAATGGGGGGCAGGGCAGCAGGCGGCATTTGACCAGCTAAAGCAACATCTCACCACCCTACTAACCCTGGCAAGGCCGGTGACTGGGGAAACGCTAGTGCTATACATAGCGGTGACTAGGGAGACGGTGTCAGCAGTCATACTGCGGGAAGACGGAAAACAGCAACAGCCTGTATATTTCATTAGCCACGCGCTAGGACAATCCGAAAAGAATTACCCGATGATTGAGAAGGCAGCGTACGCGGTGGTTCTGGCGGCCCGTAAGCTAAGACCCTACTTCGACGCACACCCAGTCGAGGTGAGAACTGACCTACCGCTGGAAAAAGCGTTGGAAAATTTTGAAAAGTCAAGACGGCTCCTGAAGTGGGCAATAGAGCTGTCAGGGTTCAGGATACAATACACCAGCCGCACGGCCGTAAAGGCCCAGGCCCTGGCCGATTTCTTAGCCGAGTGTACTCACCCGGCTGGGGGGCATAGACCAGACGGAGAGTGGCAGGTGTACACCGATGGATCCGCCACCATACACGGTTCGGGGGCAGGGGTTGTCATCATCAGCCCGGAGGGGCATGAGTTCGAACATGCTCTGAGGTTTGCCTTCCCAGCAACAAACAACGAAGCGGAATACGAGGCCGTTCAGGCCGGGCTCGAACTAACTATAGCAATGGGGGCAGAAAAGTTGGTTCTACGGATCGACTCTCAGCTGGTGGCCAGCCAGCTGAGGGGCGAATACGAAGCAAGGGACGATGGCATGACACAGTACTTGCACAAGGCAAAGAGCCTGACAGCAAGATTGAGATCTTTTGAGGTCCGGCACATCCCACGGTCGGAGAACAACAAGGCAGATGCTCTTGCCAAACTAGCAAGCGCAACCACGGATAATAAGCCGAAGACAGTGACCGTCGACATCAGGAGAGAAAAGGGGGCGCTCACAATCCACGCAATAACCGATGGGGATGGCTGGATGCGGCCAATCATTAAGTATAAAACGACGGGGGAACTTCCTAAGGACAGACTGGAGGCCGCAAAAGTCAAGCGGGCAGCCGCAAGGTTCATTATAATCAATGGGGAGTTGTATCGAAGATCTTTCTCTGATCCGCTGCTGAAGTGCGTTGGTCGTACCGACGCGACGTACATACTAGAAGAAATACATTCGGGGATCTGCGGCCACCACATAGGGGGACGAAATCTGGCACACAAGGCACTACGGGCCGGTTACTTCTGGCCCACGATGATCAAAGATTCTAAAGAACTGACAAGGCGGTGCAAGAACTGCCAGATTCACGGACCCGACATCCACGTGCCGGCCAGGGATCTGCGAGCTGTTCTTAGCCCCATTCCGTTCGATCAATGGGGAATGGACATCCTGGGACCTTTCCCAGGAGCCACCGGAGGAAGAAAGTTTGTCATCGCTGTGGTGGACTACTTCACAAAGTGGATAGAGGCTGAGGCTGTTCCACAGATAACGGAGCAAGCGGTGAGAAAGTTTGTCTGGCGAAATGTCATTACCAGGTTTGGCGTGCCGAAAGTGGTAGTTTTTGATCACGGCAGCCAGTTTGACAATGACAAGATAAGAGACTGGCTGAAGCGCAACGGCACCGTGGTAGCCTACTCCTCAGTGACCCACCCCCAGTGCAATGGCCAAGCCGAGGCGGCGAACAAGCAAATGTTAAACGGGATGAAGAAGAGGTTGGACGAGCTAAAAGGAGCGTGGGCTGATGAGTTGCCAAGCGTTCTATGGTCCCTCAGAACAACGGAGAAAGAAGCAACCGGCTATACACCTTTCAACATGGTATATGGCGCGGAAGCCCTCCTGCCGGTTGAAATCCGGTCCCCAAGCCCAAGGGTTGACTTGTTCGAGGCAGCAGATAATTTGGAGGCAAGAAAAGAGTCCCTAGACCTGTTAGAAGAAGCTAGAGAACAAGCATGCCTGAACTTAGCAATCTATCAAAACAGGATGCGTCAAATGTATAACCGAAGGGTCAATCACAGAGACTTCGAACTAGGAAACCTCGTATTGAGGAAAGCAAGTGCAACAGGGAAAGGGAATATTCATGGCAAGCTGTCAGCCACCTGGGAGGGCCCGTATAGAATCACCAACATCAAGCAACCAGGCACCTACAACCTCACTAACATGGATGGCTACGAGCTGCCTTCCCACTGGAATGCCGACAGTCTCAAGAAGTATTTTGTGTAAGTCACTGTACTCTTTTTCCTCATCTATGGTTTTGTCCCACGGGTTTTCCATAGAGAGGTTTTAACGAGGCAGTTGACCAGTCTATTTTTGAACCGTGCGAGTGCTCAGACATGTTGACACCACACACGAAAAAGGGGTTAGTTAATGAAAAGCTTTTTGCCCAGAATTTGTTTAGACTTGTGTCACACAAAAACTGGCCAGGGGGCAAGGAGGGGGGACTACCCCGGTGCCGGTAATCAAGATAATTTGATTCAAAAAGCACGGAATTTTTTTAAAAAGAAAAGGCTGGATAAGTTCGCTGCGACCATAGTGTCCAGCAAGACCAGCCAGAAATGAAAGGTGGGTAAGTCCGTCGCGCCATAGTGTCCAGCGACACGGTCGATAAATGAGAAGAATTTGGATAAGTCTGTCTACGGCCATAGTGTCGAGCGACACGGTCAGGAAATGAGAAGGTGGATAAATGCACTTTGTGGCCATAGTGACCAGCGGCCTGGTCGAAAATGAAAGGCTGGGTAAGTCTGCCTGCGGCCATAGTGTCGAGCGGCCACGGTCGAGGAAATGAGAAGGCTGGGTAAGTGCACTGCTGACCATAGTGTCCAGCAAAGACCAACAAGAAATGAGAAGGCCGGATAAGTTCGCTGCGCCATAGTGTCGAGCGGCACGGTCGAGGAAATGAGAAGGCTGGGTAAGTCTGCCTGCGGCCATAATGTCCAGGCGGCACCAGTCAGTAAATGAGAATGCTGGATAAGCCTGCCTGCGGCCATAATGTCCAGGCGGCACCAGTCAGGAAATGAGAAGGCTGGATAAGTTCGTCGCGCCATAGTGTCCAGCAAAGACCAACGATAAATGAGAATTTGGATAAGTCTGCTTGCGGCCATAGAGTCCAGGTAGCACCAGTCAGGAAATGAAAAGGCTGGATAAGTCTGCCTGCAGCCATAGTGTCCAGGTAACACCAGTCAGTAAATGAAAAGGCTAGATAAGTCTGCTTGCGGCCACAATGCCCATGCAGCACCGGCCTAGAAGTAAGAAAGCTGGGCAAGTATGCCAAGCAACCACGGTACCCAGTTTCCGCCGGTCAAGGGAATGAACACACGAAATTCTATGCCTGTATATACTAAAAACAAGGAAGGAGACTAAGTACCAGACAATACAACAAAAAGAAAAACAAAAACGGGAGGGACCGTTGGGACACTAAGAGAATTTCGAAAGAGAATAAGGACATCAACAGTTATAGCAGGTAAAAAGATAGATCCCATTAAAAGTGGTTGTATTACAAACAGTTACAGAAACCTAGTAAACGAAATGCTAAGTACAAAGTTACGCGGAGTCGGCGGTCGTCACCCACAAAAGGGCCGCCGCTGACAGCCTAGCGCAAAAGAAAGTAGGATGCTAGACTAAGGAGACACCCAGGCTGGCCCAGCAGGGGATGATCTTCGCCGATAAACAGTTGGAGGTAACGGTGCCCAGACTGAGTACAAAAGTGGAGGCGGCGGCAAAAATCTTCCTAGGCAGTGCAGGAAGAGCCGGATGACGACAGCCCGAGTTCCTATGGAGGCCGTGGTCGTGCCCTGAGCAGGAGGTTGCCCAATCCCTCTCTCACTTTCGTCGGCCGACCGACAAAGATACTTAACTTCATAACCAGGAACGGCGACATCCATCCCCAGCCCTAGTTCTTTCCGCTTCGCCTCCCTCTCGTCCTCCAGCTGTCGATGGCGATCGAAATCAAAGTAGGGAGAAACAAGCTGGATCAACCCTTTGGCATCTTCGTCGCCACGCTCATAACCGTCGGAGAAGCCACGCTCATAACCCCGAGAATAGGCTTCCTCCTTCTCCCGCTTCAGCGTCTCCACTATCTGACGCAGCTGCTCAACGTCACCGCTGGCTGCAGCCAGCGCTGTCGTCTTCTCCTCCAGAGCAACTTTGGCAAAGACGGACTCAACTCAACCATGCTCGACATGCGAGACAACGTAACTTCTCCTCGCCGCCAGCGGCGCGGCGTCGACCTCCGATGCGCTCTGGGTCATCTCGCGCATCTCATTCTTGAGCTTAACATGGTCGGCCTTTAGCCGCGTGAGCTCGCGGTTGGTCGCGTCAAAGGCTACCTTAGCTCTCTCGCAAGCCTTACACAGTTGGTTAACTGTCACCTCCATGTCGGACGGCGGAGAGGCGATCAATTGAACGCCCTTCTCGATCAGCTCGGCCTGCTTCACGAGGGTACGTAGCGCGGCGGTCATCTTCCTCGCCTTTTCGGCAAGACGGGCCTTCTCAAAGCCCCCATCAGGAGGCGTGGGGCTGGAGACCGCAGTGGTGGAAGGCTGTTGCGCCACGGTAACTGTCTGCTGCTGCATAAAGAAGGAAGACGAGTTCAGATCCATATCGCTAATAATTGGGATGGCGGACAAGCTGTCCGCAGGAACATCCAGAACGTTACATCCAGACACAAGATCACCCAGCGGAGACTCTGAGCTCACCTTCCCATGGAGCTTAAAGGACCGCAGAGTCCTGATCAGATTGTGATCCTCGTTCTCCTCGTCGGAGACGAGGTTCTCAACGATTCTGATCGGATTGGAGGCGAGGTTCGGCGGGCTGAACTGCCATGCGGCGATGGTGGTCAGCCGAATAGGAGGTCGTGGAGGAGATCTGGCGAGGAGGAGGCTGAACGACCTCCTCCACCCTTGGTTTCTTCTTCTTCTCCCGCTGAACTTTCCGCGGGATGGCTTTACGTTTGATGGTGGGGTTGAAGTTAGGCTTGGAAGGATCAGCATCCATAATTGCCTTTCGCAAAATATCCTTGCGATCCTCGACGGGGGCGTCCAACCGAAGGTCAACTGGCCGGCGGTTAGCGTCCAGTCCAATCCGTCCAAGCTCCTCAGCTGTCAGCTCCTCGAAAGCTCCTGAAAACGGAAGATAACGACTATGTATCAGAAACAAAAAGCACGGGAAAAGGCAGAAAGAAAACAGTATAATAGGCCGGCCCCGGATTACCTGGCCCCAGGGCCGGGATCAGGCCGACCCGGCCAAGAAACTTGTCATTAAAAATAACCTCCGCGGGGGGCAACCAGTTCAAAGGTTTGCCGTGCGGCCCCAGACGGAAGTAGTTCAGAACAGACTGAACTTCGGCGGTAAGGGGGATTTCATCTACGTCCAGCGGCACGCCAGGTTTGAATTCCGCCGCAGTCTCGAAACGACTGTGGTGATAATTCCTGAAACGCCGCGGGATGGTAAACGGCTTGGGGCTGTACAGGTAGAAATATCTATCCTTCCAGTCTTTGACGGAAGAGAGCCTCTTGTGGACCGTCTGGTAATGAGGATCCGTCAGGATGCTCAAGTACCCGGTGTCCTCTTTGTTTGAGGCAAACCCCAAGGAGTGCATGATCCGGAAGGCGTCCACAGACAAGGGAAGATTCAGAAACAGGCACGTCCAGGTGAATGCGACCATTAGACGGATAGCAAAAGGGTTCATCTGACAGAGGGCCACGTTCCCTGCAACGGGAGTTGAGAATTTACGATCCATTGACCTAGGGCCCGCTTCCAACCTTAGGTCCAAAGGTCAACCACAAGTCAATTAAATCATCAAGAGCAAAAATCAAGTGGGAAAAGGGCCCAAGTCAGCCGAAAAAGCAATCAAAGGAAGGCTCACATGTTGTTCCACAATATGTCCCTTTCCCACATGTCACTATCCACCTTTATACTTTATGCTTTAGTAGTTGTTGTCTCTTTTCAAAATTTTCAGCACATGTAAGGCCTTGTGGCCGTTTTTTATGTTGTTTTGTGGGACTAAATTGTAGCCCTTAGATCATCTTTAATTGTGTGGCCAAGATTAGAGTGAGGGTATTATATAAACCCTCATTCTCACATCATATTTTTCAGATTTGATATTGAATGAAAACCCTAGAGTTTTATGAGTTGAGTGTTCTTCATTTTCTCATTGCTTTGTGCTTGAGTTGGTGAGTGATTAATTTAGTGGCTTAGTGCTTGAATTAATCTAAAACTAAATCTATTACTTTGTGTTTAAATTTAGTTATATCCCTTTTATGTTTCCTTGTTTTATAAAATTTCAGAAAAATTCACCACAAAAATACTACACTTGGCCGAGATTTTCATCACCATCACCAATCGATTTTAGTTCATCATTTGAGTGAAACTTAACCCATCAAGTTTCATTCCAAATTGGTATCAAAGCTTAGGTTGGATTCAAGAGCATAAGATCCACCTTTTTGTGCTTAGAAAACACGGTCCAAAGGAGTTCTCTTGGGGTACCCGAAATTTTCAGGTTTGTTCCTTTTGTTTTCTCAATGAGTATGCCTCTTTCTTATGATACTACTCTTGAGGAAACCATGTATGACTCTATGGAGAAATTGAGGAAGGAAATAGAGTCTAAGTTAAACCGTATGAAATGGGGAGTTGGGACAAATCTTGGTCTTGTAACTTGGAGGGTTATGCATACCCAACCCCATTCCTTGAAAGAAAGTCAAAAAAATCAGATTTTTAGGTCTAAATGTACCATTGGGAAGAGGGTTTGTAACCTAATTATTGATGGAGGAAGTTGTGTTAATGTTGCTTCAAAAACCCTCATCGATAAACTTGCCTTACCCACACAAAAGCACCCAAACCCTTACAAGTTGAGATGGTTGAACAAGGAGGCCGAAATTTTGGTTGATAAACGATGTTTGGTTTCTTTTTCTATGGGAAGAGACTACATGGATGAAGTTTGGTGTGATGTGATTCCCATGGATGCTTGTCACCTTTTATTAGGAAGACCTTGGGAATTTGATAGAGATGCGACTCATGAGGGAAGAGACAACACCTATACCTTCAAGCTTGGAGACAAGAGGATCAAACTTACACCCTTGCCTCCAAACATGCCTAGCCGAGCTAACCCTAGCCTACCCAAGCCTCTTGAGGGAATTCTATTAGTTGGGGAACAAGAGATGAAACAAGAGCTTAGCAAGGGAATGGTTGTTTATGCCCTCATCGCAAAGGAAGCTCCTAAAGAGAGTGGAAAACCGATTCCATGTGAAGTTCAAGAACTCTTAGAACTCTACAAGGATATGTTTCCTCTCGAGCTACCACACGGCCTACCCCCTATTAGGGGCATTGAGCATCAAATCGATCTTGTTCCGGGGGCTACACTACCTAATAAGGCCGCATATCGAAGTGATCCCAAGGCTACACAAGAACTTCAACAACAAATTGGGGAACTTATGGAAAAGGGGTTTGTAAGGGAGTCTCTTAGTCCTTGTGCCGTACCTACGCTTTTGGTACCTAAGAAGGATGGGACTTGGAGAATGTGTACGGATAGTCGAGCTATCAACAACATTACGGTCAAGTATAGGTTTCCGATACCTAGACTTGATGACATTCTTGATGAGCTTAGTGGGGCTCGATTGTTTTCCAAGATTGATCTACGACAAGGATACCATCAAGTGAGAATCAAAGAGGGTGATGAGTGGAAGACGGCTTTTAAAACAAAGCATGGGTTGTATGAATGGTTAGTCATGCCTTTTGGACTATCCAATGCTCCTAGCACCTTCATGAGATTGATGACCGAGGTCTTGAGGCCTTACTTGGGGAGATTCATTGTGGTCTACTTTGACGATATCTTGGTGTATAGCCCTTCCAAGGAAGTTCATCTACATCACTTACAAGTGTTATTTGAGACACTTAGAGATCACAAGTTATATGGTAAGCTAGAGAAATGTTCCTTCATGCAAAGCGAAGTCCAATTCTTGGGCTATATCATCTCTAGCCGAGGTATACTCGTGGACCAAGAGAAAGTGGAGGCTATCAAATCATGGCCAATTCCGAAGAACATAACCGAGGTAAGGAGTTTTCATGGCTTGGCTTCTTTTTATCGTCGATTTATCAAGGATTTTAGCACCGTCATGGCACCCATCACCGAGTGTATGAAGAAAGGGGAGTTCAAGTGGAGTGAGGGGGCCGAGAATTCCTTCAATAAAATCAAGAGGTTGTTGTGTGATTCACCTATTCTTACACCACCGGATTTCAATAAGCTTTTTGAGGTCGAATGTGATGCTAGTGGGGTTGGCATTGGGGCCGTTCTATTACAAGAACATAAGCCAATCGCTTACTTTAGTGAGAAATTGAATGGTGCCAAGCTCAATTATTCCACCTACGACAAAGAATTCTATGCCATCGTTCGGGCTCTCGCTCATTGGAGCCATTACCTCAAACCCAAACCGTTTGTTCTTCATTCGGATCATGAGGCTCTCAAATACATCAATGGACAATACAAGTTGAATCATAGGCACGCCAAATGGGTAGAATTTCTTCAATCGTTCTCTTTCTCAAGCAAGTTCATCGAAGGAAAGAACAACGTGGTGGTCGATGCATTATCTCGAAGGCACACCATGTTAAGCTACATGGAACAAAGAGTGTTGGGATTTGAATTCATGAAAGAGCTTTATGTGGAGGATCCCGACTTCAAGGATGAGTGGAACTCCATTCGTGAAGGGCAAAGCAAGGTAGGAAGCAATTACACGCTTCAAGAGGGATTCCTATTCTTGGGGAATCGGTTGTGCATTCCTAAGGGTTCCTATCGACTTCTCCTAGTACGTGAGGTTCACTCTAATGGTTTAGCCGGGCATTTTGGAATTCAAAAGACTTACGACATCCTCCAAGATCAATTCTATTGGCCCAAGATGCTTGGAGATGTCCAAGATGTGATCAAGAGATGCGCTTCGTGCCAACAATCCAAGTCCTTCTTTCAAACGGGACCCTACACTCCTCTACCCGTCCCAAATCGGCCATGGGAGGATGTTAGCATGGATTTCATCGTCGCTTTGCCTAGAACTCAACGAGGTAAGGACTCCATTATGGTTGTGGTGGATCGGTTTAGCAAGATGGCTCATTTCATTGCTTGTAAGAAAACCGAGGATGCCATGAGTGTGGCCGAGTTGTATTTCAAAGAAGTGGTCAAATTGCATGGAGTCCCCAAAACCATTGTATCCGATCGAGACACCAAGTTCATGAGCCACTTTTGGAAGACTTTGTGGAAATTGCTAAAAACGAGGCTCTTGTTTAGCACAAGTCACCATCCTCAAACGGATGGCCAAACCGAGGTCACTAATAAAACCTTGGGGAGGATCCTTAGGAGCATCGTTTCCAAGTCCTTGAAAGATTGGGATCTCAAGCTTGCCCACGCCGAATTTGCTTTTAATCGTGCCCCTTCTTCTAGCACGGGACAATCGCTGTTTGAAGTGGTCTATGGGGCCAACCCTCTCATGCCCACGGACCTAGCCCCCGTCAAGAGCAAGGAGGTGAGCTACGATGCCAAGAAGCGGGTTGAGTTCATGATGAGCATCCACAATCAAGTCAAGAAGCAAATCGAGAAAGCAAATGAGACCTACAAGGCTAGGTCAAAGAGCCGAAAAACTCCAAAAGAATTCGAGCCGGGAGACTTGGTATGGTTGCACTTGAGGAAAGAAAGATTCCCGGATAAGAGAAAGAACACGCTTATGCCTAGGGCCGAGGGTCCCTTCGAGATACTCGAGAAAATTGGAACGAATGCTTACAAAGTTGACCTACCGGGAGAATACGGAGTCCATGGCACGTTCAACGTGGGAGATCTTAGCCCGTACCACGAAGACTTGGAGGATGAAGAAGGAGAGGATTTGAGGGCAAATCCTTTTCAACCCGGGGAGATTGCAACGGGAGTTGAGAATTTACGATCCATTGACCTAGGGCCCGCTTCCAACCTTAGGTCCAAAGGTCAACCACAAGTCAATTAAATCATCAAGAGCAAAAATCAAGTGGGAAAAGGGCCCAAGTCAGCCGAAAAAGCAATCAAAGGAAGGCTCACATGTTGTTCCACAATATGTCCATTTCCCACATGTCACTATCCACCTTTATACTTTATGCTTTAGTAGTTGTTGTCTCTTTTCAAAATTTTCAGCACATGTAAGGCCTTGTGGCCGTTTTTTATGTTGTTTTGTGGGACTAAATTGTAGCCCTTAGATCATCTTTAATTGTGTGGCCAAGATTAGAGTGAGGGTATTATATAAACCCTCATTCTCACATCATATTTTTCAGATTTGATATTGAATGAAAACCCTAGAGTTTTATGAGTTGAGTGTTCTTCATTTTCTCATTGCTTTGTGCTTGAGTTGGTGAGTGATTAATTTAGTGGCTTAGTGCTTGAATTAATCTATTACTTTGTGTTTAGATTTAGTTATATCCCTTTTATGTTTCCTTGTTTTATAAAATTTCAGAAAAATTCACCGCAAAAATACTACACTTGGCCGAGATTTTCATCACCATCACCAATCGATTTTAGTTCATCCTTTGAGTGAAACTTAACCCATCAAGTTTCATTCCATTCCCCCGGACAATTAGCTGCTCTATAAAGGGATGAAGAGGGAAACGCAGCCCAAACTCTAAATGTTTGGTAAAGACGGCGGTATGACCAGCCGGCGGTTTGCAAACGGTGTCATAGGGCCCAGGCACTTTGAATTGCCACCCATCACCCAAGTCATAATGTTCAGCGGCGACGACATCACCAGCCCTCGACAACAGGAAGTCGCGGTATCGTCCATTCGGAAATTGGGTAAGGGGAGCTTCGTAGGTCCCACTGTTCAACTTCTCGCGTAGGCGGGCCGGCTTGCCCGCGGAAGAAGTAGAGGCCTCGGGGAGAGTCTGATCCTGAGGCGGGGCACAACGAAGCGGCACAGCTCTATAGGGCTCCATCTCATCCACCTCAGAATCGGAAACGTCTAATAGCTCCTCCCGTGTGGGAACACGAGGGGAATCAGGGTCCTCATCATGAGACATACTCAAATAAGAAGAGGGGAACGGAGAGTTTACCTAAGGTCCAACGGTAGACAGCAGGATCCGACAGCGGGGTAGTCCAGGAAGTAGAATAACGGAGGTAAATGGAAGCCTGCTTGAGGATTTGAGAGAATTTTGAAAAATGTAGGTAAAAGAGAAGAAGGGGAAATGACGATGAGGGGGGGGGGGGGTATTTATAAAGATGGAAGGGTGAATAGTGCTTGAATATTCTGAGCCACTCGCGTTTTATTAAATGAGAAGGTGAACAGTCCAGGCTCAACCCCCGCCACCCACGTGTCAGGCGTACAAAGGAGAGACAAAACCCAACTAATTGGGCGCCAAAGTTAAAAACTCAGGAGGAAGATTTGAAATTCGAAATGAAGGTTAAGCTTCCCAAGCAAGCCCAAGTCAGAGGAGGAGGCTGACTATCAACCGCCATTAGACACGCAGCACTAACCTCTAGTAAGAGCTGTGTGGGGGCATATTGATAGGGGATAGCCAGCCCAGATCATTAACCGCCCTGTAAGCCTACTTGTGGGACCGCCCGACCACCTTTGCCCAAAATCCCCCTCATGGGAAGGGTATGTGTCCGTGGCCGGGCGGCTATACAGTCTGTGGCCTGACCCATAGCAGCGGCAAGCCGCTGGAGACAAGGGTTGGGACTTGTCAGAACTTGTTATCACCTAATCGCTAAAAGACAACACTAAAGGACAAATGGCCAGCTTTAGGGCTGACATGGCAGGCTAGAGGACAAAACTTGCTCTTATAAATAAGAAACTAAGCATTCAGAAGATTCATTCACAATATACACAAAAAGGTACCACTTGAACTAACTCTAGAATTCCCTGACTTCTCTCTCTCTCTTGAATATCCGCTGACTTAGGCATCGGAGAGGCTTTCCTCGGACGCCCCCGAGGCTAGGTTTGCGTATTTGTGCAGGATTTCTAGTCAGAGAAGACCTAGTGGTGCCGCCCCTACAGAATAATACGAGATATTACAAAAGCTCCAAGTAGATTTCACCTTGAGTGATTTTCACCCGGAACACTATGTTTCATAATGTGTTACAAATATAGTTAACAATTATGGTAACATATTGCAAAAATGTTGGGACTAGTTTTTGTTTTCTATATGTGACAATATGACACTAATATAATATAATATGTTACCATTTTTATCCTCTTTGTTACCATTTTAAATATCCGTTTTTTGACAAAAGTTTTCCAAAATAAAATTTGGGTCATGAAAAAAAATTTAAAAAAAAAAGAAAAAAAAATTAAACGGGTCAAATCTGACCCGTCTTAAGAATTAAGACGCGGATCTTTAGTCTTAAATAAGAATTTGTGAATTTATTTAGGGAAGTTATAATGCCACTATGTAAATGGCTATGCCACGGAAGGAATAGGGAAGGTAATAATAGAACTGTTCATGGACGGGCTAGCCCATTTAGTTCGTCTATTTGGTCCGCCATACAAGTGGGTTTGGTCAATAAAATATAAAAATAAGACGGTTATCGGACAAAAAAAAAACTAGGCCCGTTAAATTAACGGGCGGACATAGACTAAATTTAAATGTCCATGGCAGGCCCGCCAAGCCCGTTAAATTAAAAATCAGTAAGTTACTACATAGCACTAAATTATTTACAAAACAAAATATAAATGTAAAAATATTATTAATACATTAAGTTACCAAAAAATTGAAAACAGAAAAAAAAAATATTTTAAAAATTGGTATGTGTAATTAAATTATTAAAACTATGTGGTGAAATTTGTTGAGTTGGTGATTTTTGTTTTGTATAAGAATATTTAAGTCATGTCAAATTTATCATTTAATTGTTCATGTTCTCGCCATACCATCAGAGTGGATATGGGCCTACATTAAGTTCATTATAATGACATTGACACAAAGCCATTGCAGACAAATTTTGGTACAATGAGCCCGACCCATGTCTATCCCAAACCCGCTAATGTTCAGCCCTAGGTAACAAGGTGGGCCCCACAAACAAACAGAAAAGAAAACATATAGTATAGGACGTGGATTAGCTATTTTTTCCCTGGCAAAATGAGCCCCCTTTATTTATGTACACCAGCCCTGTCCGACACCGCATATGTTTGACCAAACGAAGCGGCAAGTCAATTCAATGATGGCGGCTTATTGCGGGATACTTGATAGATACGGAGTACTACAAGGATTAAATTAAGTTATCTCATCACTAGTCAATTTCTCACAACGTACCAAAAAAGTGTATAAGTACTCAACTCAAGTTTACGAGTGAATAATTATCGCGATAAATACAAATTAGAGGCTAAGTCTTTGCAAATACTGATCAATGGCCAAGGTTTTCAGCTCCTTCTTCATGCTCATCATTATCTTCATGGCTGTTTTTCTTACCATTTCAGGTAATTATTACCCTTGTTATTTTTGTTTTTAATTCGAGCATTATTAATAGTAGAAGTCAAAATAAAATTCTCCTTTGCTATATACTCCCTCTGTCTCAGTCATTTGTTTACAGTTTGACTTTTTTCCCCTCACAAAAAAGTCAAACTGTAAACAACTCACTGAAACGGAGGGAGTATGTCATATTTAAGAACTTTTTTTTTATCCATAATAAACAAACTTTTAAAAAGTTCTGAGATAAAATTTCCCAACAACTATTTCAATAAAAAATACTCCCTCCCATTTTTAATGATCCTTTTTATTATAATACTCCTCACAAAGAATATAAAAGGGGAAGATCATATAAAATGGGAGGGAGTACTCCGTACAAAGAATTTTAAAATTTTATTCGCAAATTTCAAAGATTATTATGCGGCTGATTAACTTTATAAATATAGTTCATAGTGAAAACTCGAGAATAAGAATTATTGTTGCCCTTGCTTTTAGTCTCCGTATTTAAATTGTTTGAATTTCAAATGGTTGTGTCAATTATTTGTAAAATCAAATTAATGTTTTAGTATACATATAGTAGTACTCACTTCAATATACTCCGTATGTGATTTAGTACTCCCTCCGTCTCGGTCATTTATTTACACTTTTCATTTTGGCGTGTACGGGTCATTTGTTTACACTTTTCATAAATGATCATAGTTGGCCAGTAGGGGTGAACCCTTAACCAATTACGGTTGATAATTTTAAGTTAGCGGGACCCATTTGTACTTATATTATTGTTTTATTAGTTTTTCCTTTAACTCTTTCCTCACATCGATAAATGTGTATAAAGTAAATGTAAACAAATTACCGAGACGGAGGAAGTATTATATTGAGGTGAGTTGAATTTTATTTGGAAAGGGTATTATTTTCTTATCAGTATATAAACCATTTGTATCTAAAATGATCATTTTATTTTTATATTTTTTAATCAAATATTGTTGATCAATTAGCAATAAGATTCATTTGCATTGGATGTAAATCATCAAATTATTCTCATTTTTATTTTCATTAATTAATACATGAAAATTTCAAAAAGCAAATAATCTAACTTGTACGGAGAGTAATTATTTTTTACGTAAAATTATAAATATTATCATTGCAAAATGTTTCTCGACAAATATCCATAACACACACCATGCCAAATTCGAATGTGAATAGAGAGAGTAATTACTCCCTCCATCCCAAATTTATTGTTCATTTTCCACTAATTTTTTTCCCAAATTAATTGTCCACTTTCTATTTTTAGTATGTTTTAACAAATGATTTTCAAAATTTTCTCATTTTTATTATCAACCATTAAATCATCCCAAAATAGAAAGGAGACAATTAATTTGAAATGAATGGAGTATTTTTTACGTAAAATTATAAATACTACTCCGTATCATTGGAAAATACTTCTTGATAATTGTCCATAACATCCTACCAAATTTGAATGTGACTGGAGAGAGTATTTCGTAACATTAAAATCAATAACTAGCAGCTGAAGTAACGGATTTGGTAATTTAATGTTGGTTAGGACCAGCAATGGGGAGACAAGTTTATGAAACCAGTGAAAGAACATGCAAGAAAGTTGGAGAGTTTTGTGGAGGTTTCGCAGGATTTGCATGTTGTAAAAAGCTAAAATGCGTTCTTGACGGAGATTATGCCGATGCAGGTGGAGTTTGTAAACCACTTTACTGAAAAGTCGTCGTCTTACTTCATGTTTGTAACGGTTGCTCTCTTTAAATTTTTGTTGTTAATCGAACACAAATAAATAGCTTTGTGTGATGCTTGAGACTAAAGTCCTATACATAACGGTTGATGATTATACGTTGTTCGAATTTTTCGTTTTAAGAATCCTTACGTATGTTGATTGGAAAAATTGTTCAAGGACAATTTTTTCATGTGAAAGTATTTTTGAGACATCGAAATTGTTAGGGGGAATCTAAAAAGAAAGATATAATTGAAATTGGAGTGAAACTTAAAGGGGCCGAAGTTCACTCAAAAACACTTGAACAAAACTATAAGCTATTAAGACGATTTTGTGGAATTTTGATGAAATTACAAGGAAATACACTTAAGTATTCAAGGAGCCTCAAGGATACACACGAGACACTCAAGGAAACACACTTAACATACAAGGATACACGAGTTTCCTTAAGAAAAACTCAAGGAAACACAATCAAACAGCCTCTTTTTTTTGGCGTTATATTTTCTGTGATTTTTGTGGAAACAAAATGTAACTTAACCAAAGCACAAAGCTAAGGGTTAAGGGTCGAGGGTTCAAGCACAAAGCCACTAAACCACTTTAGGATATAACTCTAGCACTTAGCCAAGAGCTCTCAAGAAGAGTTCAACTCTATCTCTCAATTTTTCATCAATCATATTCTGCTTTTTACAATGGAAATTAGTGGGTTTATATAAGACCCATGCTCACATCTTAGCCTTACATCTACTTCCTAATCTAAGGGTCACAAAATGACCTTACATTCAACTAAAATAAACGGTTCAAAAGACCTCTAAAAATCTGATGACAAACTACAACAACTACAAATAAAAGTATAAAGTAGAAAATGACATTTGACTATATCTGATGACAAACGAAGTAGTTAAACTATACTTTTATGTTTTTTTCTTTTACATTGTGTTTTGTTCCTCCAATTTTTATTTCCTTCAATATTTTGTGGTTGATGTGAAAATTTTAATGAAAAATATGTAGAAAAATATAACATTTTAATAAGAAATATTTAAACTTTTTAGATTTAATATGGAAATCACAAAATATTGCTAACTTTAATAAATAAAATATGGGCAAATACTCGTCTAATTATTTTGTTAAACTTTTTAGATTTAAAACTCTAACAACATGATATTTAAAACCGAAAACGTGTCCTTCCCCCCCTCCCCCCCCCCCCCCCCCCCCCCCCCCCCCAAATCCTGAGTCCGCCACTGATCTAGTACCTACACTTTAGGATTGTATCCAAGGGTTGATATTCTAGCCTTGGAGAGTAAGGAGAGACAGCACAAATACTACTCTAATCTTATCATAAAACTAAAGAAACAAAATCAATAAAGTAGACAAAGACATAAAGCAAAATAAGGACCATCATTGACAATGACAATAACTAAAGTTGAGCTTTTCTTTTGAATTTGAATTCAGCTGATATCTTGGTCCTTCTCTTGTGTTTCTCACGTCCCATGTGCCTTAGGTTCATGGGAACACTCCCAAATGGTCCCCAAAGTGAGCTCACCCAAGAAGAAGAAAGTAGGACAAGTACATTGCTCATTCTTTAAAATTAGCCTTTAGGACCGTTTCCACCAAGTGTGGGCTGGTTCTCCCATGTATTTCCTTGTGTATTTACTTGGTTTGACCCTAATGATCACAAATTAAGCCATGGCTCGAGCCATAGGACCCTCAAATCAGTCCAAGCCTCAAATCGAGCAAAAATGAGTTTATCCATTTTTGTACAAAAATCTTAAATAAAAGAGCATTAAATTAGACATGGTGAAAAAAGTAATACTAGACAAAATGTGAAAATTCAGGATACTATGAGCAAATTTGATAAAACTCGGAGGTATCATGGACAAATATTTCAAAGCTCAAGGGTGTCCCAGGCAATGTCTAGTTATTAATTCAAATTAAAAAAAAAAAAAAAAAAAAAAAAAAAAAAAAAGGTAACTAAGTTAATATCGTTAAAACCAAAAAAAGGACATGCTAAGACCATTACTATTGGTAAAAATATGGGGTAGTTAATAAAATAATACAAAAAATGTAAAAGTAGGTGATGTGATTGTGATTGTGATTGATGATTTGATGGTTGTCATATGACCGTGGATCAGAACCGGATTCACCTCAATTGATTCATAATTATTCTTTAGTTTCTTGTAATATTTTGATGTCTATAATTTTAAAAATATTAAATATTAAATATAGAAATATGAAAATAACACCAATATTCATATATTTTAATGAGTTTCAAATGAAGACCACACTTAATATATTTTCAAGTTCTTTAAAAATTTGTCGTCTTATCCCAAATACTTTATATATAAATTAGAATAAATATTTAATTAAAAAATACTCAAAATAAAGAATTAGGATAAAAACAAAATATTATTGCTAAATTTTTTTTATATGCAAAATGTTAGGCTAAGATAAATATAATATGATTACTAACGGGAGGAGAAAATAGCAAATTGATCACACAAGTGGTTATAGTGTAAAATATATTATTTTATTAGATGATCACCCCCACAAGTGATCATCCAATGTGGATGGTCTAAGAACTTAAACTAAAGTTCAAAATTACCTTGGGAAGAAAGTTCAAAACAAAGAGTACCCTGGGAAACTGGCAAAAACTCAGGAATAACTTGAGAATATCCTAACTTTTTATGTTTGTGTCTATGTTACCCTGGACTATGAATTTCAGAACATCTCGTGACCTTACTCACTTTTGATTCATAATGTCAAACTCCATCATAATAATCAAACTTTTGCTGAGGTGGATCTTTGATAATAACTAGTTTAGAAACCGTGCAAATTGAACATGTTTTTAAATTTTCCAAAGAATTTATAAGATCTCTAAAAAAAAAAATAAAAAAAAAAAAAAAAAAGTAATTTTTTAAGTTACACCCACTATATAAAATTTTTGTACTCCTCAGTTAATGAGGACGAAGGCTCAATTTTAATTTATAGTAATTCTTTTTATTATTTGGAAGGATTAAAATAAATTTTATTTTCCATTTAAGCAAAATTTTGATTAATATGCTTAAATGTAACGACATTATGAATCAAAAGTATATGCTAAATTTAAAGTTGAAGGGTACCATAGACACATACTTAAAAAACTTGGTACCATTGAAAATGTGTCAAATATGAGGGGTGGCATGAGAAATTTCCCTTTATTAATGTTGACATGTAAGCGTTTTTCTAACGGGCGTTATCTAAAAGGTCATAAAAAATGCTAAATTCAAAGTTAGATGATGGATATAAACTTTAAAACTTGGGTACTATTAAAAATGTGTCAAACGTGGATATTATGGGAAAATTCACTAAATAAATAATTCACTTCAATTTAGTTTAAATTAGTGTTGAACAAAGATTTACGATACAATTTTTATATCCGAATACGATACGGTTTTAAATATACGAAAATTTTTGCCAAAACCATATCGTATATACGAATTTCGTATATACAATTAAAACCATATCATATTCATATCGGTGTTCGACTTTCGTATATAGGGTTTTGAAACGTTTAATGAAAAAAACAAAAGAAAAAGTAATTTGTATAAAAAATTACATGTTCTAAAACTGTAAGCGAAAACCGCATACTATTTACAATTTTTTTATCCCTATTTTATATGCTTAATCTTTAGGAAGTATTAAACCGTATTCGTATATACGGAAACCGTATATCCGAAAAATTCATATATCCGAAATCCATATATACGGATTAAACTGTATCGTATTCGTATAAAGAAAACTACATGTTTTAAAACCGCGTATAGTTAAACGTATCACGTTCGTATTGTATATACGATTTTGCTCGGCTCTAGTTTAAATTCAGCAAGTACAGAAGTATACGGCCTAGATGAAAACACAAATTTTACGCTTCAATAGGAGAAACTTTTTTACGTAAGCCTTGATTAACACACGTCTTGAAGAGAGTTATTCAGTAATAATTCTGAAATTAACAAATATAAACTGCAAAACAAATTCTATTTAAGCAGGTCCATCAACAAATCAGCCGTTTAATTGAGAAACAGCTTGTCGGAGACCGTCACCATACACCAACCATCACAATTGCTACTACCTTCCAGGCTGTTGGAGATCGATATTCCAGGCTGAAGCCAGTTGCATCATGAGTTGATCAGGTGTCGGTCCTTCCCAGTCCTCAGGGATCTCGATGGCAGAGGTCGCATCATGCAGACTGAACAGCAAGTCCCTCTTGACGTTCACGGAAATACCAAATAATTCTGGCCCGTTTTCTATAATCAGCTCCGACAGCTGCAAAAACATTTGTTACACGGTTCACATATGTTCATTTCATACCTTAGTTTGAAGAGGCGCAAGGCGCACCGAGGCGTTAGGGGGCCAAGGCGATAAGGCGCAAAGCGCAAGGCGAAGGCGCGCGCCTTTTAGACGCAAGGCGCCCAATTTTATTAGTAAAATATTTAGGAAAAAGTACATTTTTCATAAGTTCTCAAGCTAACAAACATGTAAATGAATAAAAATCGAGAATAATGGGAAAAGGGAACGACATAAGTAAAGATCTAGTTGAAAACAATACGGCAAGTGCGTACTAGTGCGTGGTTAAGTGAGCCTTGTCCAAAAGGCGCACCTAAAATGCACCGAGGCGTTTTGGCTAGTGCCTCACCCGAGGCGCGCCTTAGGCGCACTTGAGGCGCGCCTTTTTAAACTAAGTTTCATACGACTGCTGAACTATCTGGCTTAGCACAACATAGGATAACTACAAACATAATTGGACACATAAGCCAACACCCTGTATAAACGACCTATTTAGCCAAGGTTAAATACCGTGAAGTTCAGTGTGCAATTAAGGAATAAGATTTGTGATCTTTTCTAACGTTTTGTTAAGTGTTAGATTAAATAAGCTAAAATAAAATGATGAGAGCAATCTGCTTAGTAAGACGTCATCAGCTTTTACGCCTTCTGAGAGAGTTAGGCATCTAGCAAGCTGTCTGCCGTCCTTAAACATATTGCATTCGAAATTGATTTTTTACTCCCTTTAAGCGATTGGATGCAACCAATGGTGATACCACAAATTATGGCGTAGAAAATAGCACAACGGTGAACCAACTAAATTGGTAGTATGTTTCTATGGTAAAAGTAAATAAGAAGTATTACCTGTTGAACCCAATATAAACACAAATCAAACAAGTGTTGCTCTACCACAAATGGCATGATCGCATTTAAAGCCTCAACTGCTATCTCATCAGAGAGTTGATCAAAAACTGGACCTGTTTTCTCCATGAGCTTCACAAGCAAAGAATCATCTCCAGTTGACAAAACCTCAGCATAAGCAGTGTCCATATCGCCAACTTGCAAAGCATCTATGGCGTTACTCCATGAAGTCCAAATTGGGTCTCGTTCAGGTCCACTACCGTTCCCCAATGCTTCTGCGTCCAATTCTCGTACAGCTACTCTGGCAGGTCGAGCTGTACCATTGTCATCACCTGCCACTCGAATTGCTGCCAGTGTCGCTTCATCCTTTGAAGCCTGCCACACACTTCTTGCAGAGGGACCCTCACCATGTCTAACATCAGAGGACCCTTTGTCCCATCCTCTACGTGAACTAACATGGTCATTTTCATGGTCAGATCTAGGTGACCTACCATCAACGGCAGTGCTACTTATATCCCTTCGAATACCAGGTTGACCAGTTTTAGAAGCACCATACGAGTGAAAATCCCATTGCTCCTGCATATCAGATCTTCGAGGTGGCCCTCTATTCCTCATACTGGAAGAATCACCTTCAGATGTGGCAAATCTATCACCGTAAGGAAGTCTTCCCCCGTAATCAAAATATCCATTATACCTGCCAGGCCGATTTGAAGAACCCTCATAACCAGACCGAAAGCCACTGCCCCTACGATTTGACGATATTGACAAATCATGTGCCATATCTTCAACAACCCTCTCCAGACCGCGTACTCTATTCTCCAGCGTTACCATGCTGTCATGTGAGCCACCCATAAACTCCTGGCAAATAAAATATCTTACAGTGAGAACACAGACAAAGTGAAAAATAAATGCAAATAATATTCACACAGTCACACACCTGTAGCATATTCATAAGATGGGCTTGTTGTCTTTCTAATTGAAGCAATTGCCTTTGAATAGACAGCCAATTTCCTTTACCGCTCGCTACAGATCCATCAGACTGACCGTCAAATTTAGAGAAACCAGAACCCCTATCCTCATCCCCTGAGGTTCTAGGTCGCGTGTCTTTTTCATTTAACTCATCATCAACCCATCTATCAGGCACACAGCCTCCAAAATCACGTTCTCTAGAAGGCACATTAGCAGACACTTTTGTTGTGCTATCCTTTATTTCTGTATTGCTTTGCTCCTCTCCGTCGTTCGAGTTTGAATAATTTAGACATTTACGAGGAACAACAATTTCCACAGGTAGTTCATCAGGTCCTCTCTTTTCAAGCTTCTGAAAGAACTCAGGGTTCACATCCTTATCTGTTAAGGCAGGAAGCTTTTTCTTCAATAGCCCAGCTGCTTTCTCTGAAGAATTGCCATTACGTGTTTTGGCAGCAGAATCAGACACGGCAGCTTTGGATGAATCATTCGCCTGTTCGACTTTTTTGTCTTTCTGCTTATCCTTATCACTCAATACATCGTCTGAAGGGTTCCACATAAAGAAGATATGAAACATACGCACATATGTGAAGCAAGGACGGAGACTATGTGAAAATTCTAATACTATTCTCACCTTGACAAGAACCTCTTTCGTCCGATGCTCCTCCCGACAGCTTCTTCCATAGTAGTAGTGCTTCTGACACACTATCTCTCACAGGCTTGATCTACAGTACACATAAAAAATGATATTAAAAAAATAAAGCTCGAACATCATGCCCCAACAATTATATCAACAAAAAAAATAGGACTACGGTAAGATATGGCACACAACTACAATGAAAAGAAATGGTGTTCCAATGTCCAACCTTGTCAAAACGGCAAGCCTCTAATACGGTCAAGGTTGACGCTGCCCCGTCTTTAACCAGGTTACTCGAATGCAAAGCCAGTCCAGTTAATGCCTCGGCAGCAGCCTTACGGGTGGCCCAATCTGTGCTCGCAAGGCAACCATGAATGCTTTGTAGCAAAGGGTCCAGGCTTTGTGGTGTAATAGCTCCAACCTGATAGAAAGTTCGCAGCAACAGCGAGACATCTAATTGTGAGCAATGAAAATAGCATACCAAAACAAGATCACAGCACAATAATCAAAACGGATTGCTTTATATCTTGGTCCGCTCCAAAAAAGAGGCATAATTAATAATGTTTGCATACCAACGGTGTTAAACTTGACTTCCACGATTTCACATCTACCACCCAGTCTCTTGATTCTCATAAACCCTCATTGGGACAAATCTCAAATCTGTCGTTCCGCCTCTCCACTGAGTCAATCTCTTTGTTTTCCACGATACTGAAATTCATACCAACCTAAGACCTCCAAAATGCTTGCCAACCAATCTACTACAAACTGTTCGCATGATACATATAACTAAATATGACAAATGACTATTGTATCTAGATAATCATCACAATCAATATCTCATAGAAATGTAATCCCCAAGAGTTATATGTACTTCAAACTTCTAATGAGTAATAAAAGAAGATATCAGACTCCGGGTGACATAGGTTCTAACAACCTCAACAGGCAATTTTTTCCAACCAAAACTAAAAACTCGAGCGAACTATCACCTGTTCCCCACTTCTATTGAGTAATAACACAGCAGCCTATTACTCACAAGAAAGCAACATTGTATACAAACACGTAGTAATCCAATTCTGCAGCAATCATCACAGTGACATAACACAAACGTATCACAGTAAATTTTGAGCACAGTTCTATTTCTCTTCGTTGGTCGCATGACTTAATTCCAGCACATGTTAATATATTGTACGTAGTATAGTACTTTGTATAAAACAAGCACTGATTTAATACCCCAGTGATCATCAGAATCACAAAAACGCACGCAGCAATGCAACATTGAGCACTAAGCATTTTCCTAAAGCTAAGGGTAAATCTTGTAAGCTACACCACATGAAACAATTATAACCTAAGGTCCTAGCAATCATTAAAATCATACAAACGTAGAATGTAAACACCTATCTCCAATTTGTTTCTCCTCATTTATCGACCCCGTACACCAGTACCAAGCTACATCATGCGAAACAAATACCACACCAAAATCCCTACAATCACTACTATTATACAAACATAGAGCGATAAGGATTCTGCCACATTCCCTTTCGTTTGATTGCCCAACCAAAGCACATTATCTAAGTTCAGTACTTGTCAATTCCTAACAACCACTATGATATAACCTGCACATCAAATGTAAACCCAAGCTTGTTTCATAGCATTCATCATTATCAAAGCTACACATACAAGCAAACAACAGAAAAGTTGAACCATACAGAAACTACCACCTATTCAACAAAAACACGCAAGAAACCGAAAAATAAGAAGACCAACCTGAGACAAACTAACAACAACAGGCAACAAAGCGGATTTAGCAAAGAAGTTAGGGCTATTCAAGAACTTGCAAACCCTAGGACAAAGCTTCCCAAAGGAGGAAACAGGCGGATTTTGAGAACAATCCACCACCTTCCCTAAGCACATTGCCGCCCCCACTTGAACCCCTTTATTATTCTCCCCCATTGCCTCAAACAACGGCTTCACAAACATCGAAACGATGCCACCACCACTACCAGCAGCGGCATTGACCTCGCCCTCGGCATTGGCCTTGACATACACCGCAGACATGGACCCCACAACATCCCGGCACGCATCTCGGACACCCGAATCCGGATCCCTCAGCCTCTTAGCCAAGTGGGCAATGATCCTGGTCAGGTGGGCCCCGGTGGATTCCGGGTGGGAACCGCAGAGGTGGGCAAGGAGCCTGATTGACTCCTTTTTCACAAACGGCTTCGGATCAGACGAGGAGGAGTCAAACAGACAGTTGAGCAGCATCGGAACGGCGTCATTCTGCAGCGTCTGAATTAGGGTTTCGAGCTCGTCAATGGCGATTTGATGAGTGTCTCTATCTGACAACTTTGCGAGCGATGTCAAGATCTTCTGCTTCAATTCCACCATTGCTAAGTGTGTCGGCACAGATGACGTTGATGTTGATAACAATGTCGTCGTCGTCGTCGATGTTGTTGTTGTTGAAGAAGGTGTTCTTGAGTAAGTTTTGGTGAGTTTAGATGATTTGGGTGGATGAGACCCCATATTGTAAGAGAAATTATTATTATTATTATTAGGGTTTGTTCAAATTGAATTGAAAATGACAATTGACTCAAATGAGTGCAACACAAGTAAGATTTGAGATCTGGGTGATGTGAGAAAGAGCGAGTATCTTCGTTGGTGAATTGTTGTGGGGTGTAACTCTGACTTTTGGGGGTCATTTAAGCGCCATTTCAAGGTTTACACTTAAAGAATGTAAGAAAAGAAGGTTGAGATTTCTGAGATTTTCAAATGGTAAGTGTTGAGAGTTCAGAAATACGGAGTAAGGTTCTGGAGATGGGACCAATTAGGAAACCCAACTACAAAACATCGCCACAAATTTCGTTAAATACCGCCACATTTTTGTTGAATTTCCGAAATTGCCCTTGATTAAAATTGAACTAATTGTACCATTTAACCTTTATAATTTTGTTTTAATTAACCCTTAAACCCTTTACTCACCCAAAAATTTTAATTAACCCTTAAACACTTTACTCACCCAAAAAACCCTAAATAAGTCGACTTTTTATTTGTTTAAATCGACTTTGTAATGTAGATGTTGTTGTAATTTTCCCCTCCCCAATTGCAAATCCATTGCCATGTCGAAAATTAGGGTCGAAAACCTGTTGTTAGCGTCCCTAATTCGTGCCCCTGTTTCATTCGGATAAACCTGGCGAATGGGACCTGTTCCATTCGAAAATAGGTGTCAAATGGTCCCTGTTTCATTCGAGTTTTTGGTACCCAAAGGCCCTGCTTCATTCGAGATTTTTTGTCGAATGACAATGGTGTCATTCGTGTATTTGTGTCGTATGACAATGGTACCTAAAGGCCCTGCTCCACTTGCTGCTCTTTAATCCTTTTAGTTTACTTTATTATTTTTTTTTTTTTTCTTTTGCTGATTTCGTATTTGTGCAGTTGTTTTATATTTTTTTTTTTTTTTTTTTTTTTTTTTTTTTCTGATTTCTTATTACATTATAATTTGTTCTAAAATTTTAATAATATGTATGAGTAACTAATTTATTTGAAATGAATTGTTATTTTTATTCGGTGGTTTTATTTTATCTAAATTTTCGTATTATAAAATGTATAATTTGTGTATTAATTATAATCTTATATGAATTCAATTGAATATATTTTCGTTATAATTTGTTTATTAATTATAATCTTATATGAGTTTAATTGAATATATTTTCGTTATAATTTGTTTACATTATAAGAATTGAAATTACAGTTGTTGAAGCTTCGAAACAAAGCCGGCCCATTCGACTTCATTTCTCGAATGAACAAGGTTTCATTCGACCCAAATTTGCGAATGACACAGGCTATATACGAAGCAAAATCTCGAATGAAACAGGGGCCATTCGAATTAAATTTTCAATACAACCAACACCCATTCGACTATAATTCACGAGTGGCCAACTAAACTTAAATACGAAGTAAACTTAAATTTCGGATTTTCAACCTATTTTCGACATAAAACGTAAATTTCGACTCGAGTTTCAATTAAATACGAAGTATAAAACTTACCAAAAAAAACTATCATTTGCCAAACCGTTATCATCTAACCCTTCATCGCTCCCAAAATCTTCACCATAATCGTCTTCACCGTCACCCGTAAACGACATTTTTTTTAGTTTTTTAAAAATTTACCGAGTTTAAAATATAAGTTTGGTAAATTAGTAAATTTGACATTTTTTGGGTAAATCAGTAAATTTTTAAATTTTCTGGTAAAAATGTAAATTTCCAATTTTTAACCATTATTTAAGCAAGGGCAAAACCGTAATAAATGCGTGGCGATGTTTAATATTTGCGGCGATGTTTTGTACCTCCCTTAGGAAATTAAGCGAGTTTTTTTTTTTTTTTTTTTTTTAAATAATGTTCAAAAATAAAAATAAAAATAAAAAGTTAATAAAAGTGGGGCGTCCTGAAACCTATTACCGAAAATGGGTGCACGTAGGCTCGGAATTTCGAAAATCTCAAATTATATGTTAAGGCGCTATTCTACCTAGCGCCTTGTGACAAATCTAAAGAAAGTGAAAAAAAAAAAAAAAAAAAAAAAAAAAAAAAAAAAAAAGAAAGAAAAAAACATTAAGGTAGTCACTCTATTATTTGTCTCACAAAGTCAGCTATTCCTTCACCTTAGACTATGTTTATTGGTAGCTTTGGTTAACTTGCCTTCAACTAGGTTTAGAATGTAACAACCTGGTTTTTCATGACTTTAATTAAACTAAGGCGGAAAATTAATTAAGTCTAAATATTACAAACCAGCTGTTATCGTCTTACAAACTCATTATACATAATACGAGTTTAGAGATAAAGACAGAGTATTTAGATTACAAATCTCTCCAAAACAACGGAGTACAAAATAAGGTAAACCATCCCCAGCATTTGATAAACATAAGTCCTCGGGGTACCTGCATTTCATCTCGTATTAGTGTTTTCTCCCCCACACAATCTAAACACATCAAATAAATCAGGTAGTATAGCAATTCCAAACGTATGCGATAAGCATAGTAAATAAATAAAACAAATAGCAAGCAGGCAAGCAAAGACAAGTAAGGGAAACAAGATGATTCACACATGCATACGTCAAATCATATAATCATAAAGCAATCCCCGATAATCATACTCAAACAAGGCAAATCTCAATCACAAAACAACGTCATTCAGGCAATAACCAATCAAAACAAGGAAATACATTCAACATGTGATAACAAATGAGTCTTCGTTAGTAAGGCGGAAGCATGCAGACATAATCCGTATGATGGCGGCCGAAATTTGAACGAAATCGGGCGTGTCTGAATATGCTAAAGATATCTAAGGTAATAAGGACGATTCAATCCCTTGTCTAATGTATGCATACACTACCTATCGAGGATCATACGTATTCGCTATTCAAAAGGTATCACCGACGAAAAAGTTCGACTATCACCAGAGATCTGCACTTTGACGGGTCAAGCGTTTCCAATTACTATTCTATGGGCCCACGGAAGTATCAAGTATGCCCCATCCCTGAGGTAGAATTTTTTTAAATCACAGGGTTACCCTATAGAAAAAACACAAAATTAAATCCAGTACAACACTTTTCGTTAACTATTTAACGGAAAAATTGACGGAATACAAGTTCAGGGTCACGCTGATAGGTATTAATTAAGTACAGGGTTACCAAAGATGTTTTTTAATTTGGAGGGTTACCTTGTGAGATTTGAAAAAGTTCAGGGTTACCTTATAGAAAAACCCTTTTTTTTAAAAAAAAAAAAAATAATAATAATGTTCAAAAATAAAAATTAAAATAAAAAGTTAATAAAAGTGGGGCGTCCTGAAACCTATTACCGAAAATGGGTGCACGTAGGCTCGGAATTTCGAAAATCTCAGATTATATGTTAAGGCACTATTCTACCTAGCGCCTTGTGAGAAACCTAAAGAAAGTGAAAGAAAAAAAAAAAGCATTAAGGTATTCACTCTATTATTTGTCTCACAAAGTCAGCTATTCCTTCACCTTAGAGCAGTGGCGGATCTTGAATCAATTTTTAAAGGGGGCCGAATCGACTTGTAAGGATAAAACTGCGTCGCTCTTTAATTTATCACAAAAAGTTGAATAAAACGGTTTTACATAATGTTGTCGAAGGCCTTGCACAATACAAGTTGTTATGTTTTGTTTTTAAATTTATTAATTATCGTCAAATATTGTTGTTGAGGTTGATCGATGCAGTTCACGGCAAGTTATCGTGAGACGATCTTTCAAATCACCTATCATTGAGTTCATGTCTTGTGAGATCGTCTAGTAATAGTGTGAGACAATAGAAACACTAACATTTTGTTAATTTAAAGAAAAAAAAATTAAAAATTAAAAATAACTACTAATTTTGTATGAAAGGTCTCACGATAATAATAACATGATACCGTCTCCTTCAAATGTTTGTGAGTGAAAAAAATTGCACAAATCATGGACAACAATCTTGAAAAGAGTAAAATTTTTTTAAAGTATCAAATAGTTCAACTTCTTTTATTTAATTTAGAAATAATTTATTTCTTTTGACTTATCTTTAACTCCTTAAAAGCCAAAGAAATTTCAACTATTCCTAAGAACAGTGTTTGGCTAACTACCATTTGCATTTATTAAAGCCAAAGAAATTTCAACTATTCCTAAGAATAGTGTTTGGCTAACTACCATTTGCATTTAGTTGGTGTAGTTACTTCTCAATTATGAGTTCCTGCAAGAACTATTCCAGTAACAGTAGCAGCTTCAATCCCCACACTCCAATTCCTTCCCATCGATCCCAGCCGCTCAAACTTTATTTCTTCCTTTTCCCAGCTTTTCCTCCTTTACTGACAAGCCCATACCCAGTTGCTTCCATCATTTGTTCTCCGTATTTTCCTCCTAACCACTATTTTCAAATTTTCGATTGATTATTAACTGAAACTTCCTAGATTTCCCTTTTCTATGTTTCCATAATATTTCATCCACTATTGTCCCTTCTCCAAATGTATTCTTTTAATCCTGAGGTAATTTATTTTCTGCTCTCTTTCTGACTTTTTGTGAATTTTTAATGCAGTATTGTGGTTATTATTTCGTGATTATGTGGTACACTGATATTTTTGCTCTTACTCTCTTTTCTGAAATTTTATGAATGTTAAAGGGAAAAGAGGAATGATGAATGAGGACAAGTGTGTTTTTGAATTATGGAGAGTGATGCAGGTATGTTGCAGTGGAAATTGTAGTTGTAGACAAGACAAATGGATTTTGGGAGAGTGAGACACCTTAGAGAGAAGCACTTTCCAATTTTCTGGTCTATCATTTTCTATCCTTTTTCTTTTTCTATATTTTTATTATTGGATTGAATGTCTTTGATTGAATTAGTTTGTTTGTTGTGGTTTGTTTCTATGAGTTCACCTAAGTTTGATGCGCTTATCCCATATGTTCGCTTCAAATCTCCATTTTTTTATTTTCATATTTCTGTTTAATGGGTTTTTATATTTACTGCCATTTGATTTACTTTTGAAATGTTTTTTTTTTTTTTTTTTTTTTTTTTTTTTTTTTTTTTTTTTGTGAACTGTTTTTCTTGTGGTCTAAAACAGGTTGTAAGGTTTAATTGGTTATTCAAATCAAAAGTTGGGGATGATTGTAACACCCCGACTCATTTCACATTTCATATCATTCGTGTCGTTTAGTTGGTCTTTCATTTCTCATGATCTTTCTCATCTTTTTAGCTCGAGGAAGTCGTTTCGTTAGCTTGAGTATAATAGGTTTGGTCTTGGTTGCGCTAATCGAGGTGAGTCTTGAGAGTGTGAGTGAGTGTGGGGGTGATTAGGAGGTCTTGAGAGGGTCAGAGGTGTTTTGGCGAGCTAGGCGCGAGCAGGGAAGGAAAATAGGTCATCCGAAAAAAAAAAAAAAAAAAAAAACAGACGAAATCCGCGAGCAAGGCGCGAGTGGTCCGCGAGTGACCATGAGCAGAGCGGCTCGCTCTACATTGTGGGAGCGGCTCGCTCCCCTGCTGCAACCGCGATTTTGTTTTTAATCCGTATTAATTAGAGGCTCGAATTCCTATACTATTTAAACTTCCCCCTTAACCCTAATATCATTAATCAGCTGTTTTTCACCCTAAACATTATAATCCTCTCTTCTCTCTCTTCATTCTCTCATAAATTCTCATAAATTCTTCTCACAAATTCGTTCAATTCTTCTTCAAATCAAGCCCTAATCTGCCCTAATTCCTTCTCTTGCTAATCCCTTTGGTAATTCTTATTGTTTAGTATAGTTTTCTGATTATTATGTTATTATATGCTTGTATTGTGTGTTCTTATGTTTTGTATGTATTATATTGTGCCCTAATCGAAGGAGAAGAGGAGCTAGGTGAAGAAGACACCATACTCATTGAAGAGGAGGAGGATTAAGGCTTTGTCATCACTAGAACAAGGTAACTAGGTGTAGTCTTGGTTATATTTTGACAAGTGTGAGGCCTTGTTGATGTATGAGTCCTTGGTTATGATTGTATGATGTAAAGTTGTGACCTTTGCATTGTTTGGTTGAATTGTGATCATAAGTAATACGTTATGGGTCGGCCTCATACTAAGCTTGAGTCTAGTATCATGCTAGGTTGTTGTTTCACATTAAATAATGATTTGTAGGTTGAATTATGATTGAAAATGATGAATTGGTTGCATGTATGATCATTGTGTGCATGCCCTAATGTTGATTATTGTTGGGACCAAAAACCCAAGCTGGTCCAGGACCCTTGGTCAGGCCCAGACAGGTTCAGAATCCATAACCTGGACCAGAATGTGCAGTCAGCACCAGACAGGACAGACAAAACAAAGGTGCAGGTCAGGAGAGGAAAAGCCAAGATGGGCCAAGCCCAACAAAAAGAATTAAACATCAAAGAGGAAAGCCCAAAGACGCAGCAGCAACCCTAAAAGAGACGTTGGAGACTTGGTCAAGAAACTAAACTGAAGCCTGAAAGATAGGAGCTGTTAGAGAATCTGCAGGGAGAAGTTAGCTACAAAAGGGGGAAGAGACGTTGGAGCTGAGGATGCTATATAAGGAGTGGAATTCAGAGAGAAGGGGGATTCATTCAGCACACAACTCAAGCACACAACTCAAGCACACAACATTTTTTACTCAGCTTTCAAGCATTCATTCATCATATAATTATTTACAATATTGTTGTATTCTGTACCAGTTGGTCCAGACTCTGTACTTCCTGAACCAGAACTAGTGCATAACCTCTCCTGGCTTGGCGCCCGTGGTTTTTCCCTTAACATTTAAGGGTTTTTCCCACGTAACCATATCGTGTGTCTTGTTCCGTTTTTATCATCTTCTTTCACGTCTAAACTCAATCACATAAATTACAATACTAAAATACATTAAAGGATAGTACTAGTAGATCCACAATCACTAAATCGAACCGTGTGAGAAAATCACCCCGAACAGATTGGCGCCGTCTATGGGGATACTAGTTTATTAATCCTACAAAGTTTTCCATATCAACAAGATCAACCAACGTGAAAGATGGCAAACCCAAGTGCTGAAGCCATGCTCAAGCTCCAGGAGGAATTGCAACAAGCCAAGCAAGTTGCAGAACAGGCCAAGAAAGCAGCAGAGGATGCCAAGGTGTGGATACCCATATCCGTACCCTCCCACGCAAAACCCTGTGATGTAACACGGACTTTTATTACGCATGTTTTAACGCTAACTTAAACGGTTCTAATAATGTCGAATTCATTTTGAGTCGTTTTGAAATGTTAAAATGATTTAGGTCGCATCACATCACATTTAAATAAATGTTCATTTTGTCCATTTGGAGTCTAGCTTGGTCCACGTCCTGCTTCATTTGGCATGAGCTTCGCATTTGCACTACAATTAGCCCTTTTACATTAACAAGGTCTAATTCAGCATTCCTAAATCCTAAATTTGGGCCCGGTGGCTAAAACCGCTATTTAGCATCCTCTTACACAAGATATAGCCTCACGTCTTACCTTGTTTCACAAAATGCAACAAAATACACCTTTTTCATATTTTCGGGTCTCGGGCCCAAAACCGAGCCCAAACCCGCCTTTGGCCCTCACTCCAAAGCCCTCAACCTTCTAGAAGATCATACATAGCCTTCTTGGAGCACAAGCAAGGAGATTACACCGAATATTCCCAAGATTTAGCAAATCGGAATAAGGAAATACGAAAACAGGAAACTAAAACCAGCCTGTCAAACCGCATGTCACTATGCGGTTATATGTGGTAACCGCATAGCTTAATGCGGTTACCCCACCCAATCGCATAAGCCTATGCGGTTTCCCAGGGTGGTTTTATCCCCTATCTTTCCTAATTCCTCTCGGCTATTCTCCTATATATACAACCCTTTGCACGACCTATTCTAATAAGTTTTCCACACAAGAAAACCTCCCTTCTCACAACCTCTCTCCCTAGGTTTAGCACCCACTCATGGGTCCCACAAAATATACCGTCTAGCACGGTATACACACAAATACACTCACAAAAGCCTCAAGCTCTCAAATCCTTGAGTTCAACACACCATCCCGTGTTGAATTCATCCTTCTTTTTAGTTCAAGAAGCGAAGCTCTGCCGGATCTGAAGCGTCAGGACAAGGTAGGTACCGATCCACTTGGATCAAAACTTTTTCTTATTTTCTATGGACTAACAAAGGGGACTACACTCTAGCGCCCCCCGGCTTTGGCACCCGAGCGCGCTTGCCTTCCAAGTGTTCTTATTACTTCGGGTACACTCCATATCCGATGACACGCCAAAGTCGCATAAGCAACCGACCTTTTAAAATAAACCAATGGACAATTGAACTTTATTTTAATTGCATGCATCTTGCACCTTCTTATTTTGCATTAAAATCAACTTAAACAATGAATTCGACCTTTAACTGAACCGTTCTCGTTAACAAGTAAAACATGCTAAATCTGAGGGTTTTAAACAATCTTTTGCATCCAGATCTGCATTCTTTTTACATCTTTTTCGCACTTGTACGTAGCGATAACATTAGCTCAAATATCATCTTACTTGGATTGTTCTAGGTCAGTAGAGGCTATTTTTACATAGGCTTTTCTAAAAGGTTTTCATAAATCATTATTTGAATAACTCTTTTTCTAAAGTACCCTCACCCCGAATCCAATCTGGTTTCACAACCTTAGATCTAGGGGTGTCGGCGTGCTCCAAAATCTAGGACATGTTTTTAGCTTAGAACATGGTAGCAGGTTCCTAATTTCCGCGATAATTAGGTGGCGACTCCAAACAGTTCTTAAAGGTTTTTCTAACTTAATCTTTTTTAACTTCTAATCCTAATCGCCCTTAAGCAAGACGCCGAGTTGGGTCCCTCGACGCGATCTCGGGTTCCACAGTTTGGCGACTCCGCTGGGGATATTTTATTTTTAAAACTTAAAACTAGCTTTTTCTTTTAAAAATAAAGAGGTGAAACTTGAAAGCCTTGAACAATCCTTGTATACATATTTGAGCTATGCACATTCGTTTAGAGTCCATTCCTTTTGGAATCTAGGCACCCTTTGCACCCTTGAGAGGTGGTTCCAACACGCAGGCTTGTCCACTCGATAAAGCACGTGCAGGACTAACTTTCCTCTCTCCCCTCCACGGCTTGCCAGTAACGGCTATCTCGGCCTTGAGGTGCTCCCTCTAGAAAACCTATCGCTCCGGCGTAAGGAAATAGAGGGGTTAAGTATCTGCCAAAGCGTACTCGAGGTAGTTGGAGGTGTACCCGACTGACCCTTTTCACCCTTTGAGTCATACGTACAAGTTCGAGGTCATGCACTCCATGGTCCTTTTCAAAACGAGCATTTGCATTCATATCTGCGAAAACTCGCTTGAACTCTTCAAAGATAAATGAACCTAACATCTAACAAAACTAACACTTTTCAAACAAAACTATCGCGAATTTTTGAAACAAGCTTTTTCAAAAACTTCCTTTTTCACTAACAAGCAAAAACCCGAGCAAGGATTAAAACCCAAGCTTGTGGATTTCAATCCTCTAGGTCATACGGCCTAGACTCCGCTTTAACATCCTCGACTCGACTTGCTCGAGCCGAATCCTTTCTCTTTTACACATCCGACTCGAGCTCACCTCGGCAAATTACCGATATCAGTTCGACGGGTGCAAAGCAAAATCTTTTAACATCGAGACGAGATGTGCGCACGCATCCTCGTCTCAAAAGCTTCCCTTTAGCCAAACCTTGTCTAAAATCTCCTTTTTCAAGCTTAAAAGGTCTTCCTAAACAAAGAAATGAGCTAAAAATGAACGCTTAAAATGAACGTTGAATCTAGATACACGTCACACAAACCAATCCATCCCCAACATTCTCGACTCGACTAGCCAACCGTTCACGAGTCGAATCCTTTCCATGCATCTAGGCTCGAGCCCTTAACGATGAACCGTTAACATGGGCTCGACGAATGCAAATCAAACACATTTCAACGTCGAGACAAGATCCGCACACGCGTTCTCGCCTCGAAGACTTCTTAGGCACAACATTGCTCCTAAAGCAATACACTCTCATTTTTGAAAAAAGCTCTCTTCAAAAATCTCCTCACTTCTACAAAACAAGCAACACACTCTCATTTTTGAAATAAACTCTTTTCAAAATCTTCTCATTTTTACGAAGCAAACAACACACTATCATTTTTGGAAATAGACTCTTTTCAAAAATGTTCACACTTTTACAAGACAATCAATGACATTCTCGTTTTTGAAACAAACTCTTTTCGAAAATACCCGCGTTTTCTGCAAAACAAGCAAACCCTTTCATTTTGAAATAATCACAACAAACACCTTTCGAGATTCTGGGTCGAACCAAATAGTCCTCCACTATTTTGATTCAACCCACTAAGCATAATCATTACATTCCCGAATTCTCTCTAGGCACGAGTGGAATACATGGCCCTCGGCCATCGCAAGCCATTCATCTCAAAGCATTCTCATAAAGCAAAATCCAAGAATCTCACCGCATTCTTGGAGACCTTTTCATTCTAAGCGGCCCGCGGCCCTTCACATTTTTGAAATAACATTCTTCAAAATTTCTGTGTCAAGTCAACTAGTCTATACCTAATTCGACTCGACCCACTCGCAAATCTCTTCACCCGTCCAGGAATAATTACTGCATTCCCGAGACCTTTCAAAACGTCAATGGCTACATGACTCACGGTCATCGTACGCCAATTCCTAGCAAAACAATTTTCAAATAAAGCACTTTACAAATCTCTTTGGGCCAAACGACCCAAAATCGACCCGATTCAGCAAAAATCATCTTTTTCAAGCAAACAAAACCCGAGAATGGCCAAGCCCAATCTCGCGGACTTTTCATCGGAATAAATGATTCATAACCATCTTGGCCCAAATCCTCTCACAAGCTACTTTCACAAAATCCTCATCACGTTTTTGAAATAACCTTTTTCAAAAATCCTTCCTTCGAACCGAATGGCCCATAGTCAGGACGGTT
This sequence comes from Dianthus caryophyllus, assembly GCA_023091065.1. NCBI lineage: Eukaryota > Viridiplantae > Streptophyta > Magnoliopsida > Caryophyllales > Caryophyllaceae > Dianthus > Dianthus caryophyllus. The sequence goes on along the minus strand of CM041526.1, from coordinate 25,545,549 downwards.
TGATCCAGACAAACAGTCTCCTCAAAAACACCCGAGAATAATCACTTTATTCTCATGACATTCCAAAACATAAATGAACTACATGACCCGCACTCATTGTAACCCATTTATCACCAAACATTTTCAAACCCGAGAATGGACCTTTTCTTGAAAACAAATCTAGCAAATTAAGCATTTTCGAAATCCATGATTGAAAATGGCCTACCGCCATTTTAATCCAAACATCTCTTTTCACAAGACAACAAAACCTAGGAATGAACTAGCATCATCCCGCAAGTCCTTCACGGTTAGACCAAGTGGCTCATAGTCGCTTTAATCAAACCCTCTTTCAAACCGAATATATGAAAACGAGTATAACCGCCTTCATTACATTTTCAAACACCCTTGACTCGGATAGCCTATCGCCACTCCGAATCGATTCACACTTTCACCGACAAGCCACTAACACGAGCTTGTCGGATTTGATTTCAAAACACCCTCTACATCGAGTCAAAATGTGACAACACATTTTTGCTCAACAAAACACCTTGCTTTTCGCCGAAAACAAAACTTTTGCAAAATCAAAGACAAATCTAAGTATGCATGAGCCAAGTCCCGACGCGAGCATCAACCCCATCCGAGACATGTGCGTCTCGAGCACCAAGCAAAGAATCCATCAAGGCGCCACCGACGATCTCACGGATCTCCTCAAGAAATTCGAGTCTTTTCAATACGGGTCGAGTTTTTAAGCATCGAGTCAATCTCCGTCAGTCTAGGATAATCGAGTCTTTGACGTACGACACTTTAACAAATCGATAAAGGAATAAGTTCGCCTACAACCCAACTTCCTTTTTAACCATCTTTTTCATACAAAACACATTTTACACCAACATACATTGCATCCTAGGAGTAGCAATCCGAAGGAGATCTAGGCCGGGTACGAAGGTCCAAGCCAATAACTAAACCACAGACACAAAGACAAAGAAGGTTCCGACGACTAAACATCTAAGGTTCACCAGTCTACTCCTGGTCTACTACTCCGCTGCTTTTGGAGGAGGATCCATTAATTTGGAGCTCCATAGTGATCATGAATTTGATCGCGACCTGAAGTATGAGTATTCCTGGATCGCCCTCCGCGTACACGATCGCGTGCCTAATAAGCAAACGAACTTGTCAGAGGAGCCCAGCGTGATAGACACATGATCACGAGTGACCACCGAGCCACAGAGTTTAGCAAGGTCCGAGCTCAAGCCCAAACCACATAGGGCGTGAGATATTCTCAAACCAAACGGGAATACAAGGAACAAAGGTCAAAAACCTAAGTCACCAAAAAGCAAAAGTCTCAAAAGCTCCGGAACAAGGGGCAAAACAACTAAGCAAAAAGCTTAAGAAGTCAAAAGCTCAAGAAGTCAAAAAGCTTAAGAAGCCAACAAGCTTAGAAATCAATAAGCGAGGGGCCGAAACCCCCAAAGGCAAGAAGTACCGAAGCCCAGAAACGAGCGGCCAGGTCCTTGAAATTCCAAATTGAAGACACAACAGAAGCAGCAAGCAACCAGCCTAGATCACCTAAGGAGAACCCACCCTTAGGATGCAACTATCAAGGTTAAACACATAAACACCCCTTTTGGACCGGCGGGTCCCTAAACACGCACCTTTCCACAAAAGCAAACACCCCTTGGACCGGCAGGTCCTTAAACACGCATCTGTTTACAAAACACAATACACCTCTTCGACCGACGGGTCCTTAAACACACACCTCTTCACAACAATACAATTTCGGAACTACGCTAGGTTTGATTCCGTAACCACGGATACGTAGGCCGCTCTCCCGAGCTCAACCAACCTTTTACAAAAATCCACAAAATATTCCCCGTCCAAAGCTTTCTATGCTAAGGATGTGTCCACAAAAATCCACAAAAATCAAAGGCAAACTGTCTCTTTATCGAGGCGTCTAAAACGAATGCGTCGCGGCAAAGTTGTCATAGACTTAGGAGTAGTACTCTGCTTTTTGGTCTAACACTGTTTTGCAGGAACAACAGCATCCCACCGCAGACAAGCAAGCACCACTGGGGGCTCCACCAACGCACGCGTTCCCGAATATGGCATCCATGCAACCGTCGAGTCTCAAATCACGCATACAATTTGTCTCTATTTTGCAAACTTTTTGGCATTTTAAGCATCCTACAAACATCAAGTCAATTATCTTCCAATCAAACAATTTAGCGACATTTAAACCGCTCCTTTCAAAACTTTTCAGTTTTTAAAACGCTCCCACGGGGCGACACGCTTTTTCAAACTTGCACGAGACAATGCACCCCCAAAATAGCTAACCACCTTTCAAAATTAACTCAATACTCGAGTTAATATAATAGCACTTTGCAATTCACCTTTTGCAAACAAACCCTTTCGCAAGCAAAATGTGTCCTTCAAAAATGCATCTCAAATCTTTAACTCACCACTCGAGTTAACACATTTTGATCAAAAGCATTCTTCGAATTTAACTCAACACTTGAGTTAACACATTTTGAGCGAAAGCACTATCGAACTACGCCGGTTTGATTCCACATTCGTGGATACGTAGGCAGCTTACGCAAAGCACAACCGAATTTAGCACTACATCCCACTCCGCGTTGTCATCTTCCCGACAACTGGGGGCTTTTCAACCTTCACACTCAAATGACCCTCCACGGTTTTCACCACTCTAAGCTCAAGCTTACAACGTCAAAACACCCCTTTCATCTTGCACGAAGCCTTACAACCGACATTTCAAGTGTTCATTTTTTAAAGCTCATTTCGACAACTAAAATGAATCTTTTACAAAAGTGATTTTTCAACAAAAACATTTTAATCAAAACATCCCAATCGGGAATCATTTCACTTTCAAATCCAAGCCTACTAACTACGCAGGTCCACGGAAGCACAACACAGCATGAAAGCGAAAGACGACAAAAAGCAACCACAAGTACAAGCCAAGCTACAACAAACAGTCATGTAATGAAGGGTTCACACAATCCTTATTACACAAGATCACCAAAACACCTAAGGATGAAGACGACGGTACTCATCAAGGTCACTCTGAACCCGAGCCATCTCGGCACGACTCTGACACAGCTAGACCACCTGCTCCACCCACGCTACACTTTTCTCCATTATGCCAAACTACGGGGAAATTTCAAAACTAAACACCATACTCTTCACTTTGACTCAGTTTTCATTCAAAACTTAGTCAAACTCGAGGGGGTAACCTAAAAACTCCTCCCAATGCACATCCTGCACCCCACTTTGACTCAGTTTTCATTCAAAACTTAGTCAAACTCGAGGGGGTAACCTAAACACTCCTCCCAATGCACATCCTGCACCCCACTTTGACTCAGTTTTCATTCAAAACTTAGTCAAACTCGAGGGGGTAACTCAAAAACTCCTTCTCCAAGTACCTCATCCACAACACTTTGATTTAGTTTTCATACCAAACCTAGTCAAACTCGAAGGGGTAATCCGAAAACTCCTTCTCCTAACACACAAAAACACCCTTATCTTAACGCACCCCATAGCCTCTTACATAGTTTGACTATCGTTATACACTACAACTCAGTCAAACTGGGGGCTCACATACACCCACCTCAAACGAAAAATCGGATAATTTTTCGCTTTTTCCATCTCCTCAAAGAGCATATCCACAACGAAGGCAAAACATAGCACCCGCATCAACACACACACCCCTACGGTTTAGCGACACCTCCAAAACCGCCTCAAACACGAGCATGCACGCTACAAGCATAACACTTTCATGTGTGCATCAAACAACAAGCACCCGAACGTAGGTCCTAACACCAAACACCCTAACACATCCAAGAAACGTCCTGTACGTCCAAGCATCAAGCCACTCATACAACCCCAAGCACCTACACCCCAAGTCCGAGAGATGAGTATCGCGTGAATCCAAACGAATCACCAGATACCACGTCTCATGATCAAAGCAAGCGAAAACTGAAGATTTCGGAAGGAAAATCGCGAGTTTGAATTTTTCCGGGTTCGAAACCGCGACATGTGCGAATGAGTTCAAGCTTGAAGTCGCCAATTGATAAGAGATTCCCCGGAAGAGTCACTAGTCTACAGGCAATTTCCAAAGCATGTTCTATCCCACGTTTTCTCCCCACTTTTCTTCATACACGCAAGCTTTCACGGTTAAGGCGTCACCTACAGTCCGCCACAAGCGCTAGCACACACATTATGCGCTATGCCTTGGTTAAGGCGTCACCTACAGTCCGCCATACGCGTGTGCTAAGCATTTAATACACGGTACAGAAGCAGAAACACGAACACTCTTCACGAGTCCTTACACCCCCTTACACGTCCCTGTGGAGTATTACTTCCTCCCCATGGAATCCACACACCTATACAGACATTTCCCACGGAGTCCAAGACATATCCTTTGACTCCCCCAGCAAATCACTAACCTACATCCCTGCGACATTCTTCCCAGCAGATACACCTCTACAAAGCATCTTGAACGAGTCATCCTTCAATGTCAAAGCATAAACACCAAGCGTCCGCATCAGCACATCCAGCAAGTCCAAGCATCTACATCAACTACAAAACGCCAACACATCCAGTCTACATGAACACAAGCGCTAGCACACAAATTATGCGCTATGCCTTGGTTAAGGCGTCACCCATGGACACATGCTTCATTCCGCTGATCATATCGAGACTGTAATGGTCCGGATATGGTCGTGGAGTTTGACTAACGCTCTAGTCCGAGCTCAGTCAATCTGGGGGCTCTGTGGATACCCATATCCGTACCCTCCCACGCAAAACCCTGTGATGTAACACGGACTTTTATTACGCATGTTTTAACGCTAACTTAAACGGTTCTAATAATGTCGAATTCATTTTGAGTCGTTTTGAAATGTTAAAATGATTTAGGTCGCATCACATCACATTTAAATAAATGTTCATTTTGTCCATTTGGAGTCTAGCTTGGTCCACGTCCTGCTTCATTTGGCATGAGCTTCCAATTTACACTACAATTAGCCCTTTTACATTAACAAGGTCTAATTCAGCATTCCTAAATCCTAAATTTGGGCCCGGTGGCTAAAACCGCTATTTAGCATCCTCTTACACAAGATATAGCCTCACGTCTTACCTTGTTTCACAAAATGCAACAAAATACACCTTTTTCATATTTTCGGGTCTCGGGCCCAAAACCGAGCCCAAACCCGCCTTTGGCCCTCACTCCAAAGCCCTCAACCTTCTAGAAGATCATACATAGCCTTCTTGGAGCACAAGTAAGGAGATTACACCGAATATTCCCAAGATTTAGCAAATCGGAATAAGGAAATACGAAAACAGGAAACTAAAACTACCACAAACCGCATGTCACTATAAGTAAGATATGTGGTAACCGGATAGCTTAACGCGTTATTCCCACCCAACCGCATAAGCCTATGCGGTTTCCCAGGGTGGTTTTATCCCCTATCTTTCCTAATTCCTCTCGGCTATTCTCCTATATATACAACCCTTTGCACGACCTATTCTAATAAGTTTTCCACACAAGAAAACCTCCCTTCTCACAACCTCTCTCCCTAGGTTTAGCACCCACTCATGGGTCCCACAAAATATACCGTCTAGCACGGTATACACACAAATACACTCACAAAAGCCTCAAGCTCTCAAATCCTTGAGTTCAACACACCATCCCGTGTTGAATTCATCCTCCTTTTTAGTTCAAGAAGCGAAGCTCTGCCGGATCTGAAGCGTCAGGACAAGGTAGGTACCGATCCACTTGGATCAAAACTTTTTCTTATTTTCTATGGACTAACAAAGGGGACTACACTCTAGCACCCCCCCCCCCGGCTTTGGCACCCGAGCGCGCTTGCCTTCCAAGTGTTCTTATTACTTCGGGTACACTCCATATCCGATGACACGCCAAAGTCGCATAAGCAACCGACCTTTTAAAATAAACCAATGGACAATTGAACTTTATTTTAATTGCATGCATCTTGCACCTTCTTATTTTGCATTAAAATCAACTTAAACAATGAATTCGACCTTTAACTGAACCGTTTTCGTTAACAAGTTAAACATGCTAAACTGAGGGTTTTAAACAATTTTTTTGCATCTGCATCTGCATTCTTTTTACATCTTTTTCGCACTTGTACGTAGCGATAACATTAGCTCAAATATCATCTTACTTGGATTGTTCTAGGTCAGTAGAGGCTATTTTTACATAGGCTTTTCTAAAAGGTTTTCATAAATCATTATTTGAATAACTCTTTTTCTAAAGTACCCTCACCCCGAATCCAATCTGGTTTCACAACCTTAGATCTAGGGGTGTCGGCGTGCTCCAAAATCTAGGACATGTTTTTAGCTTAGAACATGGTAGCAGGTTCCTAATTTCTGCGATAATTAGGTGGCGACTCCAAACAGTTCTTAAAGGTTTTTCTAACTTAATCTTTTTTAACTTCTAATCCTAATCGCCCTTAAGCAAGACGCCGAGTTGGGTCCCTCGACGCGATCCCGGGTTCCACACAAGGCTGAGGCAGCAAAACTGAAGGAGGCTGAGGCTGCCCTGAAGAAGCAACTAGAGACCTCTGCGCAGAAGAAAGCCTCAGGATCCAGGATCCCACCAGGTACACCATTCTCTGATGTGATCAAGCAACTTGACTTCTCTACTTTCTCTTCTGCAGGGTCAAAGGGATCAAAAGGCGACCCACTCAATGTGGAAGAGGACCAAGAGAATGATGCTGCAGGTGGAAGTGGAGACCCAAAGACACCAGAAGGAGTTAGTGCAGGCCAGGTCATGCAGTACATGATGATGGAGATGCAGAAACTCTCGGATTTGGTGCGCAAGGTTCCAGGGCTTCCACCACCCATAGAGGAAGCAACGCCAGGATGCTATGCTGATTCACCTTTTGATGACTGCATTGCAATGGTGGAGATGCCGAAGAAGTACACAGCGCCCAACCTAAAGCTCTATGATGGGACAGCTGATCCTTTGGAACATGTTGCTCAGTACATGATGTGCATTATTTTTATACAATTTTAGACCCCCTTGTATGCTCGTTTTGATATGATTTATGCACTCTACGGAGTGTTTTGTGAGCTAATATTGTCTTCGAGTGTATTTTCGCCGTATTATTGAGTTTTGTAGGGATTATGCGTTTTGGCGTCTTTTCCCACTATTTTGGCGATTCCCGAGATGACCGATTGTCCGTGCCGAGCTTAGTTGGTAATGCGGAGGTTCACCGAGTCATGGGTCACGTTTCGGGTTGACTTGAAGTCGTTTGGAAGCCATATGAAGAAGTTTGTACTGGCCCCTGGGGGTAGGGGCCAAATCCGTTGCAACCACTGGGGTCAGGGGCCTTCAGAAAATGAACTCCAAAGAATTGCTGAGATTTGCTGCGCCCCCGCCAGGGGTGGCTAACCCCGGGGGCCAGGGGCCTTTGTATTTTGCTGCGACTTTCCAATTTCTTCTAATTTTCGAGTTTTAGTCTATATAATGGACTTAGACCCTATTATCTCGTGGATCATGAATTAGATAGACTATTTTTACTCTCTAAAACTTAGAACCCTAATTTTATAATCAACTTTTACATTGGAATTCGCGAATTTGTACGGGATTATTTCAAGTAATAATCAAGTTCTTCAATTTCAAGTTTCTCTTTCCCTTCTTCTTCTTCTCCTTTGGTAATTTTATATTCTCCATTGTTTTAATCCATTTAATTTCTGCAATTACTCATGACTGTGATTGATTTTGCTATTGTTAATTATTTGATTATGAGTGAGTAGTTTCATACTAGTGAGTAGGAGAATCATGTGTTGTTGATGCTTTAATTCTTGATTTGGGGTTTGTCAAAGATTGAATCTTTGCTTGTCTACTTGCTTGTTTTTCATGCTTTGTTCATCGTTGTGGCCACGATTTTGGACATTGTTACGTTATCCTTGACCTTAAGATCGAAAGCCTAGGTTGGGATCGAATTGACAAAAGTAAGGACGATAATAATCACTTGATAAGTACGAGAGTTCGTTAGGTGACCGTTATTAGGTGGGTATAAGACCGAGAGGACGTACCAATACCTAGGCAAAGTGACCGTTTGAGACATTCCCTACATCTTGAGACTTGCATTAGCACACTTGACTATCCTACTCCCTAGACCTTTCGCTCTAGTTTTAGTAAACCAAACCAATACTCGAACCGAGACTAGAATCACTTTAAAGTAACCAACATTGCGACCATCTCCCTGTGGATACGATCCCGACTTGCCCTAGCTACCCTAGTGTTTTGTCCGGTATTATTTTTGATTAGGTGACGCGACTAAGCCTTATCAAATTTTGGCGCCGTTGCCGGGGAGACGGCTTTGTTTTTTGTTTGTTACTTGTTTCTAGTCTTTTGTTTCTCCATATGTCACTTTCTTTCTTCCCCACGTCATGACAATTTTTGATTTTCCGCAATACCATGATGAACCATTTCATAAGTACATTGTTCGGTTTAACAGTTATATTGGTTCGTTTGGTCTTTATTGCTCTGATTGGGAGAAAGTTTATATTATTAGCACGGGTATGAACTATGAATCTCACAACTTCATTCACTACGTGACTAACGGTAGAATTTCCTATATGCCCGAATTTGAGATTTGGGACCTCTTTTGGGATATCACGCGTCAAGCTCTTATTTCCGAACTAAAAGCTGACTTTAACGAGGTTCTTGTTACGTACATGAAATTAGTCGAGGAAATGAAAAATGATTGTGCGTCTTATGAATGTTCCCCCGCTCCTGGTTATAATACCTATTCGTCCCCAACTTGTGCTTTAACTAGCTCACGTGCACCCTTGTGTGATGATGATTTGTTTGATGACGATGGTTATGAGTGTGCGTATGATTGTGAATCGCCTAATCCGCCTGAGGTAGTTGTGAATGATGCTCCTGAACCTGAACCGACTTGTCCCCTTGTTGATGCGTCTTTTGAGTCTGTTTCCACTGGATCCTTGTCCGAGGATCCTTTGGCGGTCTTACCGTGTATTGAGATTGACGCAGGTGACTCAAAGTCGTGGAGCGCAGAAGTGGATGAGTTGGAAGCGCTCCTATATGCATATAAAGACAAGGCTTCCATTCCCACGGACGAGACAAGTCAGGGGACTAACCCACCTGCTCCCGAGGTTCACGTTTCCGATGTCATGCCATTGTCCCCTCCTCCTGACTGCGATGAGTTTTTGGGCCCCTATGCTGCGAGCGGATGTATTGTAATTGTTGCCAAAGTGCTCGAGAACAATTTTTATAGACTCCTTTACTTGTTGAGTCGATCATTAGCTGTGATTTTCTATAAATGTGTTTCATTTTGGTGCTACATTTGCTTCTGTTTAGCACATGCGCAGGTTTTTGACCGGCTACTACGAGCCTTAGTTGCAATAATGGTTGGCTTTGCTGCGAGCCAATCGATTAGTGATGGCCGATTGGATGAAGTTGGTGGCGGTAATGGGTTTGCGTCTGAAGCGGCCCGTGCTTGGTGGTACTTTTAGTGTCGACTGCTGCACCCCCATTTTGAAGCTGGTTTGGGGGGGTGCTCTCTTGTAAATAATTGTAAGTACGTTTTTCTTTTCTTTTCGCTAGTCTCTATTTTTCTCCCCTTATTTTGCGGTTCCCGTGTTGATGTGCTTTAGGACACATTGGGGACAATGTGTGGTCTGGTTTGGGGGGAGGAACGCTTTGCTTTTCTTTTTTGCGTTTTCTTTTTCGTTTTTCATTTTTTTGAAAAATCAAAAATCCAAAAAAATCAAAAAAAATTTCAGAAAAACACAAAAAAATCAGAAAATTTCAAAAAAAAATACCAAAAATACGTTTCCCGTCCTGTTGTTGCGAGCTATTTTTACCTTGTTTTTTCCCGACATCCCTTCCCTTATTTGCTCTTAGCTTTGGCATGATCTTCATTGTTGGTTTAGCGCTTTCGGGGATGTCTAGACGCTTGTAGATGATGGCATGTGCTTTTACTCTGTTTGGCTTTATCATTCACGGACTTTAGCTACTTATATTGTGAGGTTTTGAGCCTCCAGAGCCGGTTCATCTATCCCGGTCCCCGTGCTTAGATTGTGAGTAGTTCTCCTCGTGGGGTACGTAATATTAACGCGCATAAGTGTGGCCCCTATCCCGTTTTTCCCCGCGATTTTGTCACTTGTTTATGCATATGAGGCTTTAGTCGATTTCATTTCATTCACCTTGATCATACATTGTTTTATCCTCTCATATTTGATCCTATTACCCTTAACCACATGAGTTTGCTAGCTACATTACCAAATAGCCTACCCTAGCCTAGCTAGTGACCGCTTTTGCTTACTCTTGTGCTTGTCCTATGGGTTGTGATCATGGGTACGACTTGCTGATGTCGTTTGCTTGGAGAGTTGGTGAATATGAGTCGGGATTGCTGTTTCCCCGACCCTTTTATGAGGTTTTCCGCAATTTATGTGATGTGCTCTTTTGCTCAAGAAAAAAAAAAACAAAAATCTGAAAAAAAAAAAAAACCACAACACAAAAATACAAAAGAAGAGAAAATGTGTGCACGAAAATAAAAGTTGTTGTTGTTGTTGCATGAGTGAGCACTTGTAATCGTTTTCTAAGTTGCGATGATGTGTAGAGGAGACCGATATGCTGCTTTCGGTCCGTTTATTATGAGAGTTGGGTTCCGTTTTGGTTGGACGAGCACTTGAGTAGTACTAGTGGTTTCTAGTGGCTTTAGCTCCACGAATCCATAATCATTTGTTCCACCTTATCACCCTTATCCTCTCTTTGGCCTTTACACCCTCATTTCCTATGTAAGTCCTCTTGTTTGTTTCGTTTTGTGACATTATTCGTGTACGGGAATACGAGATTTGGTCCACATTAGATTGCGGGCGTGCTTCCACTAGTCGAGTAGGTGAGTGTCATCACATATATCACCTTGTTCATCATTTATGCTAGAGTGGAAACCGCGAGAGGTCCGTGATTTGATTGCTAGAGAGCCTTTGTTTAAGCCATGCTATTCATTCTGCGCCGTCTTGTAATTCTCATCCGTTAGCTTGCTATTTCCATATGTCCCATGCTGCTTCGGGATCGATTGCCATTTGCTTAAGCTACTTCCGGTTTGGTGATTGTTTGGGAAAGTTTTATTATTCTCGCTTTGTCCTCTATTTTCTGTCATGCTTTGTCGCTTGAGGACAAGCAACGGTTCGGTTTGGGGGAGTTTGATGTGCATTATTTTTATACAATTTTAGACCCCCTTGTATGCTCGTTTTGATATGATTTATGCACTCTACGGAGTGTTTTGTGAGCTAATATTGTCTTCGAGTGTATTTTCGCCGTATTATTGAGTTTTGTAGGGATTATGCGTTTTGGCGTCTTTTCCCACTATTTTGGCGATTCCCGAGATGACCGATTGTCCGTGCCGAGCTTAGTTGGTAATGCGGAGGTTCACCGAGTCATGGGTCACGTTTCGGGTTGACTTGAAGTCGTTTGGAAGCCATATGAAGAAGTTTGTACTGGCCCCTGGGGGTAGGGGCCAAATCTGTTGCAACCCCTGGGGTCAGGGGCCTTCAGAAAATGAACTCCAAAGAATTGCTGAGATTTGCTGCACCCCCGCCAGGGGTTGCTAACCCCGGGGGCCAGGGGCCTTTGTATTTTGCTGCGACTTTCCAATTTCTTCTAATTTTCGAGTTTTAGTCTATATAATGGACTTAGACCCTATTATCTCGTGGATCATGAATTAGATAGACTATTTTTACTCTCTAAAACTTAGAACCCTAATTTTATAATCAACTTTTACATTGGAATTCGCGAATTTGTACGGGATTATTTCAAGTAATAATCAAGTTCTTCAATTTCAAGTTTCTCTTTCCCTTCTTCTTCTTCTCCTTTGGTAATTTTTTATTCTCCATTGTTTTAATCCATTTAATTTCTGCAATTACTCATGACTGTGATTGATTTTGCTATTGTTAATTATTTGATTATGAGTGAGTAGTTTCATACTAGTGAGTAGGAGAATCATGTGTTGTTGATGCTTTAATTCTTGATTTGGGGTTTGTCAAAGATTGAATCTTTGCTTGTCTACTTGCTTGTTTTTCATGCTTTGTTCATCGTTGTGGCCACGATTTTGGACATTGTTACGTTATCCTTGACCTTAAGATCGAAAGCCTAGGTTGGGATCGAATTGACAAAAGTAAGGACGATAATAATCACTTGATAAGTACGAGAGTTCGTTAGGTGACCGTTATTAGGTGGGTATAAGACCGAGAGGACGTACCAATACCTAGGCAAAGTGACCGTTTGAGACATTCCCTACATCTTGAGACTTGCATTAGCACACTTGACTATCCTACTCCCTAGACCTTTCTCTTATCGTTTAAACCCTTACCTTTCGCTCTAGTTTTAGTAAACCAAACCAATACTCGAACCGAGACTAGAATCACTTTAAAGTAACCAACATTGCGACCATCTCCCTGTGGATACGATCCCGACTTGCCCTAGCTACCCTAGTGTTTTGTCCGGTATTAGTTTTGATTAGGTGACGCGACTAAGCCTTATCAGTACAGGCAGAGGATGTTCAACGTTCCTATCCCAGCAGAGAAGAGGGAGGCATGCATGTGCAAAAGTTTTGGTTCAACCTTGACTGGTCCAGCCCTCCAGTGGTACATCAACCTGCCAGTCAAGATCATCAAGTCCTTTGCGGAGCTGATCAACCTTTTCAACATCCGGGCCACAAGAGCGCAGATTGTTGGAGAAGCAGACCAGTGATCTGTACCGGGTGATCCAGAACGAGAACGAGTCTCTGAGGGACTTCTTGCACCGCTTCAACAAGGAGAAAGTGTCCATCCCCAGATGTGACATTGGCACGGCCATTGAGGCCTTCAGGCAAGGTTTGGTTAGAGATTCTGATCTTTATGTTGAACTAACTCGCTACCCTTGTTCTACCTTTGAGGATGTGCAGGCTAAGGCTCTGGCCCAGATCAGGGTAGAGGAGGACCCGGCTGATTGAGCACGATATCGGGACCGTAGGTGAGCGTAAAGTTACCACCCAAACAAGACAAAGAAGAACAGCCTGGTCCATATCAGAGGCCAAACAGGAGGGAGGCAAACGCCGTGGATGATCATATTGATGCGCCCAGGGTTCCACCTCCAGTTTCAGAGTATTGTTTTTCTGTAGATTTGCCAGGTCTGATCAACAAACTGGACAAGTTGGGCTCAGCAGTCAGATGGCCGAAAGCAAGTGAGAAGCCGAATCCAAGGCGGGACACGACCAAGTGGTGTGAGTACCACTATGATATAGGACATACCACAGAGGACTGCATAGCTCTCAGGAGGGAGATAGCTCATCTACTAAAGAATGGTCACTTGAAGGATATCCTGCCCAGGAACAGGAGGAACAAAGATGAACGAGATGAGCCCAAAGATCTTCCACCACCACCGCCAACCCATGAGGTAAAATTCATTTCTGGTGGTTCAGATATTTGTGGACTAACATATTCTGCTGCCAAGCGTGTGGCTCTGGAGAACAGGCAACAGCCACCAGCAGGACAACCAGGTCCAGCCCAGGAGATTGTGTTCGATGAGTCAGATCTTCAGGGAGTGCATGGGCCACATCACGATGGGCTGGTAATCAAGATCCAGATTGGGACCTGCATGGTCAGGCGAGTCCTGGTAGATGGAGGCAGTTCAGTCAATATCATCATGATGGAGGCGCTGGAAGCTATGGGGCTGAAAGAGTCTGATGTAACAAAGAAGTCCAGCGTCCTGGTAGGATTCAGTGGAGAGACAAAGCACAGTTTGGGAGAGATCACGCTGCCAACCTATGTGGAAGGAGTCACCTCTTTCGAGAAGTTCTGTGTAATAGATTGCCTGTCCTCATACAACGTGATCTTGGGGCGACCCTGGATCCACAACCTCAAGGCTGTACCCTCAACATACCACCAGTGCATCAAGATTCCAACGAAGTGGGGGCAATAATGATCGGAGAGGAAGCGGCCAGGCGGCCGCAGAGTGTTACAGAGGCCACGAACCCTCCTAGCCCAGGTAAGTCCCTCGCATAGCAATTAAAGCAGCCTGTCAGGTCTGTTGAGAATCCTGTCCCACGTATGGAGACAGAGGAAATTGTTTTGGCTAAAGAAAGGCCTGACAGGAAGGTTCTGGTTGGTTCTGACGCTCCAGAGGTAATCAGACCTGCTCTAATTGACTTTCTGAGGAAGAAAGAGCATTGTTTCGCGTGGTCTCATTTTGACATGACTGGTATAAATTCTGATGTTATTACGCATAAGTTAAATATTGACCCAAGTTTTAAGCCTGTGAAACAGAAGCGCAGGAAGTTTGCACCAGAACGTAATGAGATTGTGAACCAGGAGGTACAGAAATTGCTGGACATGGACATGATTAAGGAAGTAATGTACCCAGACTGGCTGGCAAATGTGGTTGTGGTCCAGAAAAAGAATGGCAAGTGGAGAGTATGCGTGGACTACACAGACCTGAACAAGGCGTGCCCAAAGGATTCGTTTCCACTGCCTCATATAGATGCTATGGTGGATGCCACTGCAGGACATGAGGTACTAACATTTATGGATGCAGATAGTGGGTTCAACCAGATCAGGATGCACCCCCCAGACCAGGAGCATACAGCGTTCATGACCAGCAGGGGAATCTATTGCTACAAGGCAATGCCTTTTGGACTAAAGAATGCAGGTGCAACATATCAAAGGCTGGTGAACATGATGTTCAAGGATCAGATTGGAGATACAATGGAAGTCTACATTGATGATATGGTGGTGAAGTCAAAGAAAGCTGAGGATCACATTCTGGACCTGGAAAAGGCGTTTGAAATTCTGGAAAAGTATAATATGAAATTAAACCCTACTAAATGCACTTTTGGCGTCACTGCAGGAAAATTCTTAGGTTACATGGTGACAAAAAGAGGCATAGAGGCGATCGAGCAAGATCTCAAAGAATAATCAATTTACAATCTCCCCAGAACTCAAAGGATGTCCAGAAGCTGACTGGAAGAGTAGCAGCGCTGAACAGGTTCATCTCCAGGTCCTCTGAAAGATGCAAGCCATTCTATGATCTTCTAAGGAAGAACAAGCAGTTCAGCTGGGGGACAGAACATGAGGAAGCATTCCAGGACCTGAAGGCATACCTATCATCAGCCCCACTCTTGTCTAAACCAGAATCAGGGGAGTCATTGGTCCTGTACCTATCAGTAACAGAAGCCTCTGTAAGTGCAGTCCTGGTAAGAGAACCAGATGGACAGCAACATCCTGTGTATTATGTAAGTAAGAGTCTTCTGGATGCTGAGACCAGGTATTCTGTATTGGAAAAATTTGTTTTGGCTTTAATAGTTGCTTGTACCAAGTTGCGCCCTTATTTTGAGGCGCATCGTATTATCATTCGTACTAATGTTCCTGTGAGATCAATACTGTGTAGACCAGAACTTTCAGGTCGTATGTCAAAGTGGTCAGTCAAGTTGAGCACCTATGACTTGTCTTATGAGCCCAGAACAGCAATCAAATCTCAAGCATTGGCAGACTTTGTGGCTGACTTCACTCCCACACTAGAAGAGCAGGTAACAAAAGAGATCTTCCATCTGGACCAGAAACAGTAGGTCTGGGAACTCTGGACAGATGGTTCAGCCAATATCAGGGGTTCTGGACTAGGTGTGGTCTTGAAGTCGCCACAGGGGGACAAGATAGTACAGGCTGTATCCTGTGAATTCAGGGCTACCAACAATGAGGCTGAGTATGAGGCACTGATAGGAGGACTGAATGTGTGTCTGGACATGAAGGTCCAGAATCTAAAGGTAAAAATAGACTCTTTGCTAGTGGCAAACCAAATCAATGGTACGTACGCTGCTAAAGATTCTAAGATGATTGCATATCTTGATTTGGTTAAAAATCTTTTTCAAAAATTTACTAACATTGAGGTTGAGCAAGTCCCTAGAGATCAGAATGTACAGGCAGATGCTCTAGCCAATATTGGATCAGCATTTGAACCTGGTGCTCTGGACAGTATACCAATTGTGCACATCCTGGAGCCAGCAGTCCAGAAAGTGCAACCAGTTCTGCAGAACACAGTCCAAGCAACTCAGACCTGGACCAAACCATACTATGAGTGGCTAGTCCAGGACAAGTTACCACAGGACAAGATTGAGGCAAGAGCGTTCAGAATCAAGGCGTCTAGGTTTACAATCATTCAAGGCGAACTATTCAGAAGGTCCTTCAACGGGCCGCACTGCCGCTAGAACTCCGACCAGTCGACAAGATCGTCGAGAGATACACGATGGGCATTGTGGAAATCACACAGGTGGTAGAAGCATGGTTAACAAAATTCTACGCATGGGCTACTACTGGCCCACAATGAAAACAGATAGCATCCAGTATGCCACAAAGTGCGACGCTTGTCAAAGGCACGGTCCAGAGATACACCAGCCTGCACAGAACCTGCACTCAATATCAGCACCATGGCCATTCATGAAGTGGGGCATGGACTTGGTTGGCAAACTACCAATGGCTCCAGGACAGAAGGTGTTCATGCTTGCAATGACAGATTATTTTTCCAAATGGATAGAGGCAGATGCATACAAAAACGTCACAGAAAAAGAAGTAATTGCCTTTATCAAGAAGAACATTATCAGCAGGTATGGGATCCCCTCAGAAATAGTGTGTGACAATGGACTAGCATTCGTGGGAAACAAGACCAGGGATTTCTGTGCAAGGTGGAACATAAACTTGGTCACGTCTGCACCAAGGTATCCTCAGGCAAATGGACAGGCTGAGTCCAGCAACAAAATAGTAATCAGCTGCATCAAAAAGAAGCTGATGGAGAAACGTGGCAGATGGGTTGAAGAATTGCCACTAGTGCTATGGGCAGACAGGACTACGCCAAAGAGAGCTACAGGGCAAACTCCATACTCAATGGTCTATGGATGTGAAGCTGTACTCCCAGTGGAAGTGCACATTCCAACAGTCAGGTATGGACTCAATACAATTTCTGAGAATAACGAGCTTTTGTGTGACAGTCTAGATACAGCCCAGGAACTCAGGGATTTAGCAGCAGTAAGGTTGGCAGCATACCAACAATCTGTGGCCAGAAGCTACAACAAAAACGTGAAGGTACGAATATTCAGGACAGGAGACCTGGTCCTGAGAAAGGTATTTCAGAACACAAGGGACAAAGCTGCAGGCAAGTTGGCCCCAACTTGGGAAGGCCCATACCTTATTGATTCAGCAGTTGGGAAGGGTTCTTATAGGCTACAGACTCTGGAAGGAGACATGATCCCAAGACCTTGGAATGCACTCCATCTCAAGTTGTACCACATGTAGAGTGTTCTGAACCAAGACATCTGGTAACCCACAAAACTCAAAACTTTTCCTTTACAAACTATCCTGTATAACTATACTGACTTGAGCGTCGGAGGGCCGTTGGCTAACGCCAACGATCAGTCCTCACCCTCTTGTTGTGCAGACAAAACAGTGCAGACATCTGGCCCAGACCAGAGCCAAGGACAAATACAGACACAAAGACAAAGACAAAATCTTGGGTTCCAGCCCCAGAACGACTGCACCAACGGGACAGGGAGTAATGTCCGTTAAGGGAGCCCCAAAGTGTAAGTCGCCTAAATTATCAAACGCATGCATGCTACTAGACAGATTCACAACAAATTATATGCGCATCATAACAAAAAACATAACAAAACTTAACATAAGCAAAACATAGCATAACATGGTCTAGCATAACCAGCAAAAAGTTGACAAAAGTCAAACCATGCCTATGCATGGATAACAGAAGTCAGAAACAAAGTTTAAACCAAAAACAAAGACTAAATACTTACAGACCAAATAAACACAGGGGACATTCCCCCCCTGGCAAATTCAAAGTTTGTTCAAAATACCAATAACAAAATCAGAGTTCAATTGATTCATTCATCAGACTCACCGGTCTTCTCAAAGATTCTCTTCATTGAACAAAGATTGGATGGCCCAAAGAACATCAACCTCAAGATCGTGACCGAAGATCCCCTGGACTGGCCGTGGCAAAGTAACCTCGGCCTGCTCCAAGATAGGTTGCCCAGGAAACAACTGTTTGAAAGTAGCAAGCTCTGCAGAAAGATCCCAAGTAGCACGTTCTTCAGGGCTGGCATTCATCATTTCGACACGGCTCCGAAGCGTATAAAATACACTGGAGTCAGCCAAGACTGCATTGTGCTGACTAACTTCAGTCCTAAGCTCCTCGATCTCCTTGGTCAGCTTCGCAATAAGGGTATCCTGCTGCTGGATCCTCTCGAAATTGGTCTTGTTCAAAGAGACCATCCTCTCACAGCGGTAGCTCACACTCTCAAGTTCTTTCTTGTTAATCTCAAGGGAGGAACGAAGTGCTTCGTTCTCAACCTCAGCCTTACCTCTACCACTCTCCAGAACTGGCACCGTAGAACCAAGACTGGAAGACATGATCAGCAACTACAGCCACAGAACAGATAGTCAAAATCATATCAAAAGCAACTCTGGACAAAAACAAAAGCGTAAGAAAGGACACAAACCTGAGCACAACAGCCCACCATCTTGTGCGCCAAGCGCGTAGGGTCTAGGGCAGCAGGTGCAGAGGACAGAGAAGCAAAGTTCTCGCTCAAGGACTTCCCCAAAGAAACATACTCTGATTGGCTCTGAGAGTGCAGAGGAACAGACAATACAGGATTCATTTGAGGTAGCTTCATTTTCTTCCTCCTTTTCTGGTCAGGGGTAGGTACAGGAGAGTCAGCAACCACTTTGGTGGACCTGGTCTGAACCCCTTCTGGCGCTTTCCTCTTGGAAGTCTCAGAAATGGGGGCCACCATACTCACAGCAGGGCCAGAGCTACCACCAGACTTCGCAGCTTCACGAGCCTGAGCAATCCGTGCAGCAATAGCATCCATGGGCAGGAATGTCTTCTTGCTGGACCCAGAAGCTGGAAACATTGCAGGAAACAGATTACGAAGGAACGGGAGATGTATCAGTTCGTGAACCAAAGAGAATATGTCAAGATTCAAGATGCGGCGCTTAGGCACGTAACTCGCCTACGCCAGGGATTCGCAAAGCGGGGCAGCAAGCACCACCCCAGCAAGATAGAATTCAATGGGGTCACGTGGATGGGCGTCTGATCCTAATACTGCATGTCGATGACATACTCTTGATTGGGAATGACATACCTCTCTTAACTTCGGTAAAAGTTTGGTTACAGAATCATTTCCAGATGAAAGATCTGGGTGAGGCACAACGAATTTTGGTGATCCGTATCTATAGAGATAGATCAAGACGGATGTTATCCCTCAGTCAAGAGCCTTATAAAGATAAGATTCTTGAGAGATTCAGTATGACCAAGTCGTGTTCCTTATGCTCCGGCAGTAGGATCGATCATGTATGCCATAATGTGTTCACGTGCAGACGTGACATCTGAAATGGGTATTGACTTATGGAGGTGCTATAAGGCTATGCGCAAACAGTTGCACAGACGCTAACTTCCACACGAATCGAGATGACTCGATATCTCAACTCGGATTCGTCTTTACTCTTTATGGCGATGCGGTCAGCTGCAAGTTCCAAAATATAGTGTCATAGTAGATTCTACGACTGTGTCCGAGTACTATGCTATTTCGTTGCAAGGGAAGCTGTATGGATGCGTCAGTTCTTACAAGGACTAACTGTAGTTCCTGGTTCGAATGACACTATCACTATCTATTATGTTAATAGAGGTGCCATCTTCCAGGCTGCAGAGCCTCAAGTCTAGCAACTAGTCCAGATATGTACGTCGGTATATGTAAGCTTGAAGGGCACGTTATCTTCATGAGAATTAAACGTGCTCCTAGTTATAATAGTACTTGACGTGGATTGGATAATTGTATCTTTTTCATATACTATTTATAACATCATCGTTTTGTTTTATATATTTTGTTTTTCCATGTGGATTGTACGGACAACTTTGAACACCACAAAGTGAACTGGAAAACATCATATTTGTGTTGGTCCGTAACCGCCTACACGAGCTGATAACTCAGGCGATTATTTTGTGACGTCGATTGATGGTGGGTTCAACGAGCCATAAGTCAAACTGTTGACTGATCGATCACAGATGCGGGTTTACTGAAATCGCGCAGGACAATTTTTGTGACGACTACATGGAGTCCTAAATGTTTCTGAACATTAGGTGCCGGGTCGTGGATAGGACATCCATAGTGTTCCTAGAGTCGATTCTTTTGACTATCGACTGTCTCTTGAGATTAAGGCAGATTTTGGGTGACTTTGGTTTCTTTCTCACGGTCGACCGTAACAGGAGGCCAAGTAGATTTTCACTGGGTCATTTCATGCTGCGCTTACATCTGCAGGATTCGAGTTGGAGGAAATATCCAAACTTCTATCGAGTTATAATATTTATTCTCAGGGCCACTCGAGGAGCTGTAACTGAAAATGCATGGCCATGCTCGAATATTGATTCGTTTATCAGTTAAGTTACTCTCTAGTCGGGGAAACCACTCTTGATTCTGATCGCTTGTGAACTACGACCTTTGAAAGTATGGACTTTGCAAATTGGTTTACATTGAGTGGGAGAAATTTATTATGGATATGAGAATCGGTTATCGCACCTACACTTGTACGGACAAGTGGGAGATTGTTGGAGTTAGTGTCCTCCACAGTTAGTGCAATAACATAAATAAATCTCTTAAGGTACACAGGGTACATTTTGTTTTTAATCAGTTGATTAACGTTTATCAATAACGGTTGGCTTGCTAGATAAGTTTGACGTTATTGTCATACAGATGGCGGTGATCAACTGGTCCCTAAGAGTCACACCTAAAGGATGTGTTTGAGAGATGTGATTATTTAAGAAAATAATCATATTGATGCCTTACTTAATGACTAAACAGTTAGTTAGTGTTGTTGACTAAAAGGTTAGTCAAATGTGACTAAAATGTTAGTCAAGTGTGATGATGTTACTGACTAAAATGTTGGTCAGTGTTATGTTGGTACGGCTATTTAATACAGATTAAATAATTTTAGCTGAGGCGAATTAAATGTAATTCGTGAATTGAATATAAAATGTTATATTTAATTGTTGTGTATAATGCAAGCTAATTAAATATAAACCGTTATAATTAATTAGTAAATTATAAATATAAGGATATTTATAATATATTATAGTCGGTCCATACAGATGACACTAGTAATATATTGCATTATATTATAAGCTAAAATGATCATAAGAAAAGTGTCCAGATACTTCCTAATCTAGATACGTTTTCTTGATCAATAAGTTATTGTATTTGAGGAGAATAATATCTCCCCAAATACCTCCTATTTTGGCCGGCCATTAGGGTTGTTTTTAGGAGTATATTTACTTCCTAATTCTACTCTAATTATGAGACGAATTCATTCATCCATCCAAACTACAACACTAAACCTAGAGAGAAAATCAGTTTTCTCCTCTAAAATTCTCTAGCAAATTCAAGGGTATTTCTCAAAACATCTTGGGTGAGATTATTAGGAGATACCATATTTTTGGTATTAATCTTAGGCCAATTCTTAAGGATTAAAAGGTTAATTCTTATTCTTTTATTATGTTATGCAATTTCAATTTATGACCTTAAATCTTATAAAGTTTTTCATTATAATCCTGTGGATTTTAAGGTCTATATACGGATATAAACCTACAGGTGGCGACTCCGAAAATACACTTTCAAAAAGAATTTTCTACTTTTCTTTTTTGGTCACAAATTCATGCAATGATCTCCCCCATTTTAGCAAACTTCGCACCCTTTCCTGCGAGGCGCATTCCGCCCCGGCGCCCCCCCAACCACGGGGCGAGGGCGGGCGCGCGCAGGGCGTCGATAGGTTTTCCCTCCACTTCCCGGTACCTTCACCATCGCGTATAGAAGTCTGTGACACGAGTAGACTCTATATGCGCCGGAACCGCCCAAGTGACACGATCCGACCATCCCCGGATCCAAGCATCAATCATCTGGTTGTTCAGCACAACGACCCCTCCAACCTGAGTATCCTGCTCCGGGATGCTCTGCGCAAGTCCGATTTGCCTCTTCAAGCGAAGAGGATGAATCCACACACCTCGTTCAAACCCACACAACATCAACCCACGAGCCGCATTCACAACGGATGGCGCCGTAATCGCTGTAATACCCCACCAAGGCACGTACCAACGAATGCTGCTCTCCTTCACAAACCCCCGGTAGTAGTTGAGTGAACGCTCCCGAGGGTTGGCCCATTCCATCTTCCGAGATGTCGTAGCCGCCGCCTTGAAGACACTCACAAGGGGAAGTGCCCTATACACACTTAGCCTCTCCATGAGCCAAATGTTAAGAATCCTAGCGCAACCCCTGTACGAGCTCAGACGATCAACAAAACGGTCGTCTAAGCCCAGTATGGTTTCCGCAAGGATCAAAGCAGAAGGATCATGTCACCGCTCCATCTCTTCGACAACACGAGCATACCTCGCGTTCCCGAACACCCCATCTGGCATGGACCCCGCAAAAGCATAACGATGAACCAAACAAAAAGCAAGGGCCCTCCGTCTCGAACGGTCCGAAATACTAGTGTCAACCTTATTCATGTATCGCTGACACAAGAGAAGCATATTTACCTTACCTCCCTCAAACAAACCCACAGCATGAGCATTTGTCATCCCAAGAAAGTTTCGCAATATTCCGTTATAGCAAAGCTCACTCCTCACAACTACAGGAGTAGTCCGCTTCGACCACCCAGCAATGGCCGCGAACTCCTCCATCAAAGGACACACCTCTCCCCCGGGAAACCTGAATACATGCAAGCTAGGATCCCAATAATCCAAGCACGAATCAAGGAAGTCTAAATCGACTTTCATTTGACGAAAGCCAATAAAAACACCCGCACCATCATCATACACCGCCTTCTTCATCCCCGGACTTAGTGAAGAAGTCCACCTCTTCAAAAGAGCATCAAAATGCTCAACCATTTTTCTTGAATGCAAAAACTTTTGTAAATATACCTAATATATTTACAAGAGCAAAAACTTGTAGTAAAAGAAAAGAAGAGAAGTGATTGTGAATGAGGATTATGGCACGCACCCCCTCTCCATATATAGGAAAACCGTATCCGAAATATGGAAATACAGCGTCACCAGCCAAGCCACCAAACCGCACAACCTTATGCGGTTTAGACACAGAACCGCATAACGTTATGCGGTTTGCACCCCAAATCGCATAAGGCTATGCGGTTTCTGGGGCTGGTTTTTCTCACAGTTTCCTAATTTCGTCTTTCCTAAATGCACTACAACCCACATTACGCTACGACATCCCTTTGTTGCTCCACATGCTGCAACATTATACAACATTACACTTCATTTTAGCAAATACGATTCTTACCACGAGTCCAAACAACACATTTTTAGCATTCACGCAAGCTCATTTCAACATTTAAAATGAACATTTTGCTAACACTCTTTTTTTCACAAATCAAATAAAACATCAAAGCATCCCACTCGGGAATCAATGCGTTTTTCAAAACCAAGCATACTAACAAACAGGTTTACTGAAGACGATCAAGCTCAAACTACAAAGCCATGTAAACAAAGGTTCATACAATCTTTATTACACAAGTTCACTCGGGATGACGGCGACGATACTCGTCGAATTCACACCGAATCTGAGCTGTCTCGGCCCGACTTTGACACAACTGAGCCGCCTGCTCCGCCCAGGCCATCCTCCATCTGTTCGCTGTCCGCCACAGCTTCTTGTGCGCCTCCTTGGCCACCTGCAATACAAGAAACAAAAGCACGTTACAATACTCTCCACTTTGCCTTCATTTCACTCAAATTAAGCCAAACTCGAGGGGGTAAAACAAAAACGATAGCACTAGTTTGATCATCGCTATAATCCATATCTCGATCAAACTGGGGGCTTACACACACACAACTACAAAAACACACCTTTTTCACCCTGCCGCTCCAGCTGTCCATCCCGGCATCAGTGGTCATCGGCAAGTACGTCGGCAACACAAAAGTACGGCGGACACCCGAGTCATCATACTCAGCAGTAGTAGGGAAGTCACCAAGCTGCTCCGCCATTTCAGGATCAAATCAGGCTGCTCCGCCATTTCAGGATCGAATTTCTGTAAAACAAGTACAAACGCACACGTCAGGGAAAAATTTTTCGACTTTTTTCGCTAAATTTAAACCTACGCATTAAGCAAAAAGCAAACACACCTCGATCGGCCCACAAGCAAGCCGAGACTGAGCAAACATGCCGTAGTCTTCCCCAGGACAAAGAAGACTCACCGACTCCCCCTCTCCATACAGCGCCACCCGATCCTGAGCAGAAACTCCTCGCTCAAACAGGACCCTCGGCGGGTCATTGGGCACCACTGGAGCCGGCCACCCGGCCGGATACACCAAACGCTCCCCAAGGTGCCAAACTAGACCATACGGCGTCGCCAAGTACAGGCGCTGGGTATCACGCACTGCAAACCTAGCTCCAATACCCTCAGGAATACCCGTATACCGATTCCATGGAAAGGGCTCGAACTGCAAAACAAACACAAACAACAGCATCATCAAGAGCACATACAATCATTTTAAGTACATTCTATTTAAAATGGTTCAAACACAAACCTGGTTAAACTCCATAAGGTTTAGACGCACCCGAACATCATCATACGACCAATTAAAGGCCGCACGGTTACACGTACCCCAAGTGTATACCGCCGGGTACTTTCTCACAATCCTCGTAGCATGCGGGGGGAGCAGAAAAGGAAAGTGGCTCAAGATCCACGACTGCACACGCAAGAAACAAAAACATGTTACAGAAGCAACAAAAACAAGCATACAATACAACCAAAACAAAAGCAGAAGCAACACATACCTCCATCAAGAATCCAGGCGAGACTAAGGACAGTCTCGACCCTCGATCCATGACCCGCGGTCTCACCGCATCCATGCAAAAGCGAATGCACAAACCCAAAGACGGCGTCACCCAATCAAACGTCCCAATTGCATTCCAGTCCAGGAGATACATAAGGACCGACGTCGACGCCCGCTCACCCTTATCGCCGAAATACACAGCGCTAACAAACCACCACAACCACATACGAGCATTCTGCTCGTCACTCCACTCTGAAGGACCATACTCGGTCCTCCCCTCAAAATACTCCAAGATATAGCTCGTCTTGAAGGTATAAGGCGGAGCACCCTCGCAAATCACCTCCAAACCGCTGCCAATCGCATCAGTCACAACCTCGTCCACAATGGACGGCGCAAACTCAAAACTCATATCACGGTCCCCGAACGGCAGCCCTGTCATGACCGCATACTCAGACAAGGTAATGCCAGCCTCAAAGCCGGGCATATGGAATGTCGTGGTGGTATCCCAATACCTGTCCATGAACGCCCTGATCAACATCAGGTTCGCCGTCTGCTCCTTCCCCGCAATCTCTCTCCAATGGCCAACCAACGGACCAAAAGCACTACGCAACACCCAAGCTTGCGCTCCCCGCGAAAGCTTCTCCTCAAAAGCACACATCGCGGACGAGACGCCCGAGAAAGTCCTCATGGGGCCTTTCTGCCAACCCATCGTCGCTCGATAAGAAACGTGTCTCTCCGGAGCCAGCAGAAGGTTATGGCCATCCCAGCCCTTAGCGAAAGCCCTGTTTATTCGTGACTTTCGTGGCCTAGAGCTACTCGCCCTAGGCGCAGGCCCCTCGGCCTCCTCGGCCTCCCCGGCCTCCCCGGCCTCCTCGGCTTCCTCCTCAATATCCATCTCAGCCTCAAGCTCATCCACTAGCTCTTGAGCAAGGGCATCATCCTCAATAGGGTCAGGCACTGGGACATTCCTCCCACGACCTCTACCACGCGACTGACCACGCCTCGTGCGTAAGTTAAGAGGGTCAGCATCCCTCTCGCTACGCGAACGCCTCATACTACTCGAACTGGAGGCTCCCTCAGTCCTCGAGCCCGTGCTCTTACGAGCCCTCGATCTCGTAACAGAACCTGCAACCAAACATGAACAAACACATACAGCTATAATACATGCAAGCATACAAACTTGGCATACATTATACACGATACGCATACACAAACAATACACACACAATACATATACATCCATAAACATCCCCTTTACAGAGCATTTTTAGGCCTAATTCATAATTAAGCCGAAAACCGTTCTCTACACCTCAAAATTGCAACTTTATGGTTTCTATACGCCATAATAGTCCCCAAAGACAACCTATCACAAGCAATTGCATTTTGGTCGCTCCGATCAAAAACCCCCAATTCGCCCTAATTACTCCGTATAACTACGATTTAAGACGGCGAATTGAAGGCCTTAGCTCGACATTTTCGCAAAACTAACGCTATAGGCATGCTATACACACTATGGGCATCCTACACCGAGGTTTAATTGAAATTCCGGGTCGGAAAATCCGGGCTCGTTTTCAGGTCGAACCCTAATTTGGACGTTTTTCAAGCAAAGACGGTCTAAATCATAATCAATTCACACATACATACTAGCATGGCATAATGCAACACAATGACGACAATTTCAAGCATTCAAACGGCAAATTTCAAGCAAAACTCGGGTTTTCATTCAAAGCCCCTCTTTTCAACATTTCAAGGCAAAACTAGCAAATTACAACAACAAATAACGTAAAAGCAAGTTAAAATGGAGCATTACCTGGTTCCATAGCAAGGCAACGCAAGAAAAACGAGCAAATTTGGTTGAGAAATCGAAAAATGGTGTTTTTTAGAGTTAGAAACCGAAAATGAGTATAATGAGCAACAACACGGTGTAACTCGTGTTATATAGCCCCCAACAGCCACTACGGCAAACCGCATAACCTTATGCGGTTTGCACCACGAACCGCATAAGGCTATGCGGTTTAATTTCAGCCTGTGGTTTTTCTCAGATTTTTCTCGTTTTACACCTATTTTTGATTTTCTAACTCTTCCTAGTTCAAATGCAACTCCAAGCATGTCCCATGTTTGGGTTAAAGCATCACCTACAATCCGCCATACGCGTATATTAAGCATTTAATGTACGGTACAGAAAGCAGAAAGCACATACACTCTTCACGAGCATTTACATCATTTCCTTCCCAAACGGAAGGCAATCATATGCAATCACAACTACACAAGCACTCCTCGGCGAGCCCAAGCATAGACACTCTGCAACACATTCAACTCCAGGCACCCTACTCTACATAAACGCTTCTCTACAAGTTCAAGCACAAGTACCTTACAAGACGCATACACAATCAAGCATTACAACCCTCACAAATACGCTCCTATGCGAGATCATACACCCAACACGCGCACTCCTACACGAGAACAGACACCTAAACTTGATACACTTGCACTCTCACACTTTAGCCCCCGCATTTCAACACATGCGCTCTTCCACGAGATCACACGTAACATGAAGACAACAAGCAACAACAGGCAACGACACTACAACACGACATCAACAATAGCGTCATTACAAGCATCAGCATCAGCAAAGGCATCAACATCAAAGAATCAAAGACAAAGAATAAAGGCACTCAAAGAGGCGAGTTCTTATAATATGCACGGACCGCCAAGTCCTTAAAATGCGCACGTCCCGCCTGGCAGAGCCTCTGCTCAAGTCCTCGTCTCACCCATGGACACATGCTTCGTTCCGCTGACTTTATCGAGACTGTAATGGTCCGGATATGGTCGTGGAGTTTGACTAGCGCTCTAGTCCGAGCTCAGTCAAACTGGGGGCTCTGTGGATACCCATATCCGTACCCTCCCAAACAAAACCCTGTGATGTAACACGGACTTTTATTACGCATGTTTAACGCTAACTTAAACGGTTCTAATAATGTCGAATTCATTTTGAGTCGTTTTGAAATGTTAAAATGATTTAGGTCGCATCACATCACATTTAAATAAACGTTCATTTTTGTTGGAGTTAGTGTCCTCCACAGTTAGTGCAATAACATAAATAAATCTCTAAAGGTACACAGGGTACTTTTTGTATTTAATCAGTTGATTAACGTTTATCAATAACGGTTGGCTTGCTAGATAAGTTTGACGTTATTGTCATACAGATGGCGGTGATCAACTGGTCCCTAAGAGTCACACCTAAAGGATGTGTTTGAGAGATGTGATTATTTGAGAAAATGATCATATCGATGCCTTAATTAATGACTAAGTGGTTAGTCAGTGTTGTGGACTAAACAGTTAGTCAAATATGATAATGGATATTATTTAATAAAGATTAAATGATATTAGATGAGAGGAATTAACTGTTATTCGGAAATTGAATATAAAAGGTTATATTTAATTATTACGTATAATGTTGGCTAATTAAATTTAAACAGTTATATTAAACTAGCAAATTATAAATATAAGGATATTTATGATTAAGTATAATATAAAGATATTATAATTACATTATATATTAAAGGCCAAATAAAACTAATTAATGGGTTAAACTTTTAATTAGATTTGGGCTTGTAAATTGAGAAGTGGAAGAGCCCACTAACTCTACTCTTGGACGTGTGATAGGATGTGGGAGGGGGTTTGATTTCCTCTCTACTTAAACCTAATTACTCTCCTAATCTCATCTAACCTAATTCATAATTACAATAGCACACAACATCAAATTGAGAGAAAATCTGTTTTCTTCTCTAAACTCTCTAGCAATTCTAAGGGCATATCTTGAAGCATCTTGGGTGAGATAATTAGGAGATACCATCTCTTTGGTATTGTTCTTAGGCCAAATTCAAAGGATTAAAAGGTTAATTCTTGAATCTTTATACTTTATTATGCAATTTTATTTTATGACTATAAATCTTATAAAAGTTTTCATTATAATCCTGTGGATTTTAAGGTCTATATACGGATATAAACCTACAATTTTGTCCATTTAGGGTCTAGCTTGGTCCACGTCCTGCTTCATTTGGCACGAGCTTCGCATTTGCACTACAATTAGCCCTTTTACATTAACAAGGTCTAATTCAACATTGTGTGCTATTGATTAGATCTATCAGTTTTAAGTTGTTTAATTTAAAAGGTTAAATTGAATCTCTTAAGTCAATGTTTAATTCGGATTAAAATTGATTGTGTATCGATCTAATTATTAGCAAAATCGAATTAAAACAGTTTAATTCAATTTTCTTGTTATTGGCCGAATTATGGTAAATTTTTTTTGGAAATTTTTTTTTTTTTTAATTGGCCGTAAGTTTTAAAAAAAAAAAAAAAAAAAAAAAAAAAAAAATTTATTAATTCGGTATTTTTATGATTTTGGCCAAATTTTTTTTGTTTTTTGGAAAGTGTTAGTTTTTGGAAAATTTTCAATATATTATAAGGATAATATGTTATGTGTTATTGTGAAGCAGTTCATAATAATATTGATACCTAATATTTTAAAAAAGGTTTAAGATACTTATGAGATCTAATTTATGTTATAATGATAATATAAATTTGATTTTGGATTATTGTTTTTGATTAAAAGATATTATGAACAATTAAGGAATTGTTGCATAATTTTAATCATTTAAAAAGGGTGGTTTGGATTAAAATCAATTCGTATGCATTGTTTTTAATTATGTTTAGTTGATGCTATATATGTTTGTGAATGAATGTATGAATGAATGGTTTAATTTTACGCATTAATTATTGTACAAACGGTTGTAATTTACTAGTGTGGCCTTAGAAAGTTGTGTTTTCGTAATGAAGGAAACACAATTTTGGTTGTATTTTGAGATCTCGAATCTCCAATCTTGTAATATTTTTATTTTGGCAATTTTGAATTAGAATGTAAATAGGTTTATTTTGTAATTCAAATTGTAATTTGAGAAGATTCAAGATGAAGATTCAAGATGAAGAGCCAACTCCCACTTAAGGCCTAAGATGAAGAATGAAGACTGCTTTAGGGTCCATGGATGGATTCCAAATTGTATATGTCTTTATTTTCATAGGGATAGGCCACACTAGGTGTTTTTCTTTTTGCGTTTTACTTTACCGTTTTTATTGCATTCATGTTAGTTAGTAGCATCATATTCCGCCTAAACTAAACCAAACCACCTAATATGCATGAAATTGGATCATATAGTTGCATCCTAGATCATAGACATACGGATGTCACTTGTTTTGGGCTATCACCTCAATTAATCATTCACGATAATGCTAGATATTAGTTCACTTAGAATGAATTAAAATGAGTTGATGGGATCTTCCTCTAAAAGGAAAATTGAGAATTAGTCTTTATAAAGTCAAACCACTATGAATCCCTTCTTCGTCGGTAGGCATAATATGACCCCTTCTACGTTGGGTAAGTAGTGATTGTCGACTTAGTTTATCTCAACACTATAGTTCGAGTAATATCTCGTAGTTATGGTGGACTAAAAGATAGGATTTACTGAAATCTATCGACCAAGAATTCTAACAGTAGAATTAGCCAAAAGGTTGGCTTATCAATTTACAGAAATTGAGTCTTGGGATCATTTATATAATTCTCGAGGGAGGTCGATTATATGAGTGCACGAGTCATTGCATTAAAACGTTATTGCTTTTCGACTTAATTTTAAAACCATGATTTCTTATCTTTTCTCTTCTTCTTCTTTCTTTTACAGTTTCGAATACGTTATATACAGATATAACTGCTAATACAAAATGGCTGGTCGTATTGAAGGCCCAATGCCAAGTGTCACACTTGAACGTGAATCATGGCTGAGAATTTTTATGGACAGCATGAATCAGTCCACTCGACTGAAGAATGATGGGTCCAATTTTGCTGATTGGGAGGCCGCATTACGGAATGCCGCCATAGCTGACGGCAAGCTCAAGTACTTGACTGAGCCAATGCCGGCCGAACCAGCTCCCGATGCAGGAGCAAATGAAGTCGTAGCTTATAGTGATTTCATGATGGAGGCGGGTGCGTTATTTAACGCTCATCTATGCAATGGAATCCAATTTGCAAAGACGATTCATTACCCAGGGTGCAAACAAGATTTTCACCACCCTTACTAAGGAATTCTCGAAAGCTCCGAGAATTAAGAGTTACGAGTATACTACTCGTTTCTTTGAGGCTAGACTCCAGAAGGGCCAACCGGTTGGTCCACACCTTCTCGACATGATCGAGAATGTTGAAAAACTGGAGGAGCTTGGTTGCAAGATCGATGAGAAGATCATCATTGATCGTGTGCTCCACTCTCTTCATGATGGGTATGCCCTCTTTAGGGCAAACTATTACATGAATGACATGCAGAAAAGTCTGCATGAACTACACTCACTCCTCGTACAGACGGAGAGTGATCTAAAGTTGAGTGGGAGCGCAAAGCAAGATGTTCTCATGATTGGGAACAAGAAGGGTAAGGGTAAGGCTCCGGCTAACCTAGCTGTAGGTAAGCCAAAATTCAAGAAGCCAGTGGTTGCTAAGAGTGGGCCTGGTGAGTCTAGCAGTAGACCACAAGGCAAGGCAAAAGCTAAGCAGACCATGGAGTGCCACCATTGCCACATGCCTGGGCATTGGAGGCGTAACTGTCCTGTATATGCTGAGGACCTAAAAGCAGGCCGCGTTGCTCCTGTTGGTATGTCTTCTTTTATTCATATGATTGAGATTAACCATGCAAGTTTCGGAACTTGGGTACTAGATACTGGTTGTGGTTCTCATCTCAGGCAATCATTTGCGTGGCTTAAGAAGCATCGGAACTCGCAAGAGGTGATGTAGACTGCGAGTGGGGAATGGAGCAAGAGTTCTTTGCTGCTTCAAGAGGGACATATGTAATCCAACTCCCTAGTGGATTTGAGTTATTTCTGAATAACTGTTACTATGTACCTAGTTTATCTAAGAACATTATTTCTGTATCCGTTCTTGACAAAGAAGGATTTTCATTTTTAATAAAGAATAATAGCTGTATTTTCTCTTTAAATGAAATGATTTATGGTAAAGCTGTTTCCATGAACGGAATTTATGTTTTAGATCAAACCACAGAAATTATGCATGTGAGTAACAAAAAAGCAAAGGTTGGTGACAAAGATCAAACGTATTTATGGCATTGCCGAATGGGACACATAAATGAGAAACGCGTGAAAAAGCTCATTGATAGTGGGACAATAGCCCCATTTGACTATGAAACTTTTGGCACGTGTGAATCATGTCTTATAGGCAAAATGTCTCGAATTTCCTTCAAAGGTGTTGGAATGCGCGCTGCTGACCTATTAGGACTCATACATACTGATGTGTGCGGACCTATGTCAATCAACGCTAGAGACGGCTATAGGTATTTTATCACTTTCACGGACGATTTGAGTAGATATGGACATGTCTACTTAATGAAGCATAAAAGTGAGTCATTTGATAAGTTCAAGGAATTCCAGAATAAGGTTGAGAACCAACTGGATAGAAAGATAAAAGCACTACGTTCAGATCGTGGTGGCGAATATCTTTCAACTGAGTTTGATCGACACCTGAAAGACCGCGGGATAGTATTACAGTTAACTCCACCCGGAACACCACAACTGAATGGTGTGTCCGAGCGCAGAAATCGAACATTACTTGATATGGTTCGATCCATGATGAGTCACACGGTTGTACCTGACTCATTGTGGGGTTATGCTCTTTTGTCAGCTGCTCTTATACTTAACCGAAGTCCGACTAAAGCTGTAGACAAGACTCCATACGAGTTATGGAAGGGAACGGTCCCTAACTTGTCCTTTATTCGGGTTTGGGGGTGCGAGGCTTATGTCAAGTGGAGACACGAGGATAAGCTCGGCCCGCGATCGGTCAAGACATACTTTATTGGTTATCCAAAAGGAATGTTTGGTCATTACTTCTATTCGCCTACCGAACACCGAGTTTTTGTTGCGGCTAGTGCGACGTTCTTAGAGAAAGAGTTTCTCGAAGACAAGAGAGGTAATAGAACCTTCGATCTGTCGGAGATTCCTGAACCAACAACCGAGCAACCATTGGAGGAAGCTGTTCCTTCTACGTCTGCTGCGGTTAATGTCCCTTTGGAACCCAGAAGGTCGGGAAGACTCACCATTCCTCCAGATCGATATATCGGTATAGTCGAGGAGAATGGGAGAGACGACGTTTTACTCCTTGAGAGTAACGAACCCGTAACCTATAAAGGTGCCATGACGTGTTCTGACTCAAAGCTTTGGCAAGAAGCCATGCAATCCGAGATGGACTCGATGTACGAGAACCATGTATGGGATCTGGTTGACTTACCTGATAAGGCTAGGCCTCTTCAGTGCAAATGGCTTTACAAGATAAAGCGATCTGTAGAAGGACAACCAGATATATACAAGGCACGACTAGTGGCAAAGGGTTTCACTCAAGTGCAAGGGTTGCACTATGATGAGATCTTTGCACCTGTAGTCATGCTACGTTCCATTCGGATACTCTTAGCGATTGCCGCTTTTCATGACTATGAAATTTGGCAAATGGATGTGAAAACCGCCTTCTTAAACGGTTATTTAGAGGAGGAGTTGTACATGGTACAACCCGAAGGTTACATTGATCCTGAAAATCCTAAGAAAGTTTGCAAGCTTAAGCGTTCCATCTATGGACTTAAGCAAGCTTCACGGAGTTGGAATCATCGCTTCGACCAAGTGATAAAGGAGAATGGATTCACTCGATCGGTCGAGGAACCATGTCTATATATCAAGTCGAGTGGGAGCAAGATTGTCTTTCTAATACTGTACGTCGATGACATACTCTTGATTGGGAATGACATACCTCTCTTAACTTCGGTGAAAGTATGGTTAAAGAACCATTTCCAGATGAAGGATCTGGGTGAGGCACAACGTATTTTGGGGCTCCGTATCTATAGAGATAGATCACGACGGATGTTATCCCTCAGTCAGGAGTCTTATATAGATAAGATTCTTGAGAGGTTCAGCATGACCAACTCCAAGAAGGGGAATCTTCCAATGATCTCTGGGGTGCACTTGAGTAAAGTTCAAACACCAAAGACATCTGAAGAGGTCGAGCGCATGAGTCGGATTCCATATGCTTCGGCAATAGGATCGATCATGTATGCCATGATATGCACACGTCCAGACGTGGCATATGCTTTGAGTATGACGAGTCGATACCAAGGCAATCCAGGTGAAGCACACTGGATGGCTGTAAAGAACATTCTTAAGTACCTACGGAGGACTAAAGATTGGGTATTGACTTATGGTGGAGACACTGAGCTATGCGCAATCGGTTACGCAGACGCTAGTTTCCAAACGGATCGAGATGACTCGAAATCCCAATCTGGATTCGTTTTTACTCTTAATGGCGCTGCGGTCAGCTGGAAAAGCTCCAAACAAACTGTTATAGCAGATTCAACAACTGAGTCCGAGTACTATGCTGCTTCAGAGGCTGCGAAGGAAGCTATATGGATGCGTCAGTTCTTACAAGGACTAACTGTAGTTCCTAGTTCGAATGACCCTATCACCATCTATTGCGACAATAGTGGTGCCATATTCCAAGCGAAAGAGCCAAAGTCCAGCAACAAGTCTCGGCACGTGCAAAGGAAGGCTCACATGATCCGGGATTACGTGGAGCAGAAGGAGATAGTGATTGACAAGATTGCTACGGATGATAACATAGCAGATCCTCTCACTAAGCCGTTGAGACAAGATAAGCATGAAGGGCACGTTAAATCTATGGGAATTAAGCGTGTTCCTGAGTTGTATTAGTTGTTTGTATGGATTTGACACTTGTAATTTCATAAAACTTCTAATAAAATCATCGTTTTGTTATATATATTGTTTTTCATGAGGATTGTACAGACAACATTGAACACCTCAAAGTGAACTGAATTGCTTTATATTTTGTTTTGGTCCGTGATCGCCTACACGAGCTGATAACTCTGGCAATCATTTTGTGACGTCGATTGATGGTGGGTTCAACGAGCCATAAGTCAAACTGTTGACTGATCGATCACAGATGCGGATTTACTGAAATCGCGCAGGACATTTTGTGACGACTACATGGAGTCCTAAATGTTACAGAACATTAGGTGCCGGGTCGTGGATAGGATCTCCATAGTGTTCCTAGAGTCGATTCTTTTGACTATCGACTGTCTCTTGAGATTAAGGCAGATTTTGGGTGACTTTGGTTTCTTTCTCACGGTCGATCGTAACAGGCGGCCAAGCAGATTTTCACTGGGTCATTTCATGCTGCGCTTACATCTGCAGGATTCGAGTTGAGGGAAATATCCAAACTTCTATCGAGTTATAATATTTATTCTCAGGGCCACTCGAGGAGCTGTAACTGAAAATGCATGGCCATGCTCGAATAATGATTCGTTTATCAGTTAAGTTACTCTCTAGTCGGGGAAACCACTCTTGATATCGATCGCCATGAACTACGACCTTTGGAAGTACGGACTTTGCAAATTGGTTTACATTGAGTGGGAGAAATTTATTATGGATATGAGAATCGGTTATCGCACCTACACTTGTACGGACAAGTGGGAGATTGTTGGAGTTAGTGTCCTCCACAGTTAGTGCAATAACATAAATAAATCTCTAAAGGTACACAGGGTACTTTTTGTATTTAATCAGTTGATTAACGTTTATCAATAACGGTTGGCTTGCTAGATAAGTTTGACGTTATTGTCATACAGATGGCGGTGATCAACTGGTCCCTAAGAGTCACACCTAAAGGATGTGTTTGAGAGATGTGATTATTTGAGAAAATGATCATATCGATGCCTTAATTAATGACTAAGTGGTTAGTCAGTGTTGTGGACTAAACAGTTAGTCAAATATGATAATGGATATTATTTAATAAAGATTAAATGATATTAGATGAGAGGAATTAACTATAATTCGGAAATTGAATATAAAAGGTTATATTTAATTATTACGTATAATGTTGGCTAATTAAATTTAAACAGTTATATTAAACTAGCAAATTATAAATATAAGGATATTTATGATTAAGTATAATATAAAGATATTATAATTACATTATATATTAAAGGCCAAATAAAACTAATTAATGGGTTAAACTTTTAATTAGATTTGGGCTTGTAAATTGAGAAGTGGAAGAGCCCACTAACTCTACTCTTGGACGTGTGATAGGATGTGGGAGGGGGTTTGATTTCCTCTCTACTTAAACCTAATTACTCTCCTAATCTCATCTAACCTAATTCATAATTACAATAGCACACAACATCAAATTGAGAGAAAATCTGTTTTCTTCTCTAAACTCTCTAGCAATTCTAAGGGCATATCTTGAAGCATCTTGGGTGAGATAATTAGGAGATACCATCTCTTTGGTATTGTTCTTAGGCCAAATTCAAAGGATTAAAAGGTTAATTCTTGAATCTTTATACTTTATTATGCAATTTTATTTTATGACTATAAATCTTATAAAAGTTTTCATTATAATCCTGTGGATTTTAAGGTCTATATACGGATATAAACCTACAATTTTGTCCATTTAGGGTCTAGCTTGGTCCACGTCCTGCTTCATTTGGCACGAGCTTCGCATTTGCACTACAATTAGCCCTTTTACATTAACAAGGTCTAATTCAACATTCCTAAATTCCTAAATTTAGGCCCGGTAGCTAAATCCTCATTTAGCCTCCTCTTACACAAAATACAACCTCACGTCTTACCCTATTTCACAAAACACTACAAAATACACCTTTTTCACATTTTCGGGTCTCGGGCCCAAAACCGAGCCCAAACCCGGCCTTTGGCCCTCACTCCGAAGCCCTAAGCATCATAAAATATCCCAGAAATATCTCATCTGTTTTCTTGGCACGCACGTTCGAGATTATACTGTATCTTTCAAAAATATTATGCAACCGAAACTTGGAAAGCGGACCTAACCACACCCTCAAACCGCATAAGCTTATGCGGTTTGGGGCGGCAACCGCATAAGCCTATGCGGTTTGCCCTGGCAACCGCATAAGGCTATGCGGTTCCCTGGCCTGTTTTTATCCCCGTCTTTCCTAATTTCTCCGAGATTTTTAGTATATATACACCCCTATACCAGACCTCGAAACATAACTTTTCACCCACAATTCACAACCCTAATAAACAAATACATCCACAAAAGCCTCAAGCACTCAAATCCTTGAGTTCAACACACCATCCCGTGTTGAATTCATCCTCCTTTTTAGTTCAAGAAGCGAAGCTCTGCCCAGATCTGAAGCGTCAGGACAAGGTAGGTACCGATCTACTTGGATCAAAGCTTTTTCTTATTTTCTATGGACTAACAAAGGGGACTACACTCTAGCGCCGGCTTTGGCACCCGAGCGCGCTTGTCTTCCAAGTGTTCTTATTACTTCGGGCACACTCCATATCCGATGACCACCAAAGTCGCATAAGCAACCGACCTTTTAAAATAAACCAATGGACAATTGAACTTTATTTTAATTGCATGCATCTTGCACCTTCTTATTTTGCATTAAAATCAACTTAAACAATGAATTCGACCTTTAACTGAACCGTTTTCGTTAACAAGTTAAACATGCTAAACTGAGGGTTTTAATCAATCTTTTTGCATCTGCATCTGCATTCTTTTTACAACCTTTTCGCACTTGTACGTAGCGATAACATTAGCTCAAATATCATCTTACTTGGATTGTTCTAGGTCAGTAGAGGCTATTTTTACATAGGCTTTTCTAAAAGGTTTTCATAAATCATTATTTGAATTACTCTTTTTCTAAAGTACCCTCACCCCGAATCCAATCTGGTTTCACAAATTTTAGATCTAGGGGTGTCGGCGTGCTCCGAAATCTAGGACATGTTTTTAGCTTAGAACATGGTAGCAGGTTCCTAATTTCCGCGATAATTAGGTGGCGACTCCAAACAGTTCTTAAAGGTTTTTCTAACTTAATCTTTTTAACTTTTAATCCTAATCGCCCTTATGCAAGACGCCGAGTTGGGTCCCTCGTCCGATCCCGGGTTCCACAGCTTGCCTTTGGTGGAGTTCTCTTACAACAACAGTTTTCAGGCTAGTATTAAGATGGCTCCATTTGAGGCGCTGTATGGGAGGAAGTGTAGGAGTCCTATGTGTTGAGACGACGTGGCTGAAGCTGCAGTGCTAGGACCGGAGTTGGTATAGGAGTCCATTGAGTAGGTGAGACTCATTCGAGAGAAGCTGAAGGCGGCGCAGGATCGACAGAAGTCTTATGCGGATTTGAAGCGTCGACCAATCGAGTTTGAAGTAGGAGACAAGTTGTTCCTAAAGGTGTCTCCTATGAAGGGTGTGAAGAGGTTTGGCATCAAGGGAAAGCTGAGTCCTAAGTATGTTGGACCTTATGAGGTGCTAGAACGGGTTGGTGAAGTGGCTTATCGGTTGGCCTTGCCACCGAGTTTGTCCAGGGTACATAATGTGTTCCATGTGTCTCAACTGAGACGGTACCGGAGTGATCCATCGCATGTGGTTGAAGCTGACGTTGTGGGTATAGAGCCTAACTTGACCTATGAAGAGAAGCCGGTGCGTATCCTCGATAGGAAGGAGAAAAGGTTGAGGAACAAGGTGGTTCCTTTGGTAAAAGTGTTGTGGAGGAGCGAGAGATATGAAGAAGCAACTTGGGAGACCGAAACTTCAATGCAAGAGAAGTATCCGTTCTTGTTTACCACAGGTAGTTCTTTGTTCTCAAGTTTCGGGGACGAAACTTCTTTTTAGAGGGTGTGGTTGTAACACCCCGACTCATTTCACATTTCATATCATTCGTGTCGTTTAGTTGGTCTTTCATTTCTCATGATCTTTCTCATCTTTTTAGCTCGAGGAAGTCGTTTCGTTAGCTTGAGTATAGTAGGTTTGGTCTTGGTTACGCTAATCGAGGTGAGTCTTGAGAGTGTGAGTGATTGTGGGGGTGATTAGGAGGTCTTGAGAGGGTCAGAGGTGTTTTGGTGAGCTAGGCGCGAGCAGGGAAGGAAAAGAGGTCATCCGAAAAAAAAAAAAAAAAAAAAAACAGACGAAATCCGCGAGCAAGGCGCGAGTGGTCCGCGAGTGACCCGCGAGCAGAGAGCGGCTCGCTCTGTTGTGGGAGCGGCTCGCTCCCCTGCTGCAACCGCGATTTTGTTTTTAATCCGTATTAATTAGAGGCTCGAATTCCTATACTATTTAAACTTCCCCCTTAACCCTAATATCATTAATCAGCTGTTTTTCACCCTAAACATTATAATCCTCTCTTCTCTCTCTTCATTCTCTCATAAATTCTCATAAATTCTTCTCACAAATTCATTCAATTCTTCTTCAAATCAAGCCCTAATCTGCCCTAATTCCTTCTCTTGCTAATCCCTTCGGTAATTCTTATTGTTTAGTATAGTTTTCTGATTATTATGTTATTATATGCTTGTATTGTGTGTTCTTATGTTTTGTATGTATTATATTGTGCCCTAATCGAAGGAGAAAAGGAGCTAGGTGAAGAAGACACCATACTCATTGAAGAGGAGGAGGATTAAGGCTTTGTCATCACTAGAACAAGGTAACTAGGTGTAGTCTTGGTTATATTTTGACAAGTGTGAGGCCTTGTTGATGTATGAGTCCTTGGTTATGATTGTATGATGTAAAGTTGTGACCTTTGCATTGTTTGGTTGAATTGTGATCATAAGTAATACGTTATGGGTCGGCCTCATACTAAGCTTAAGTCTAGTATCATGCTAGGTTGTTGTTTCACATTAAATAATGATTTGTAGGTTGAATTATGATTGGAAATGATGAATTGGTTGCATGTATGATCATTGTGTGCATGCCCTAATGTTGATTATATTAGTTCACTCGTGTCGTTTTAAGCATGCTATTGATGGTGTTGGTTGCGTTATGATGATCGTTGAGTATTGTTGGTTGGCTATGAGGTTGCTATGGCTTGTATTGACGATGTTGGAGTGTTTTGACGGTTGGTTTGATCATGTTGCTTATGCTTGAGTTAAGTTTGCATGCGTGTACTGTTCTGGCACGTATGTGAAGAGCTACGACGTCCTAGTTTGGACGGATACCGCCCATGATCTCCTCGGCTATTCTTGTTGTTTAGT
Source organism: Dianthus caryophyllus (assembly GCA_023091065.1). Classification (NCBI taxonomy): domain Eukaryota; kingdom Viridiplantae; phylum Streptophyta; class Magnoliopsida; order Caryophyllales; family Caryophyllaceae; genus Dianthus; species Dianthus caryophyllus. Next base: position 25,505,585 of record CM041526.1, on the reverse strand, counting down.
TAGAGCGACTATGGGTTCTCAACCATATTGGTTAGAGACTATGGTTTGATATATGTCGTCACCGTTCTTGTTCGCTCGGTGGGATTTGGCCAAATTTAGACTAATGAGTTTGAGGAACTTCTTGTTCGCTGTTCCGCCATAGGGTTTGAGTGATTCTTGTTCGCTTCACTCGAGGTGATTCTTGTTCGCTTCACCTGGTGCTCTGCGCTTACTCTCGCGCTTGTGTTGATTGGTTACGGTTTGGACTGAGTAGAGGAGGATGGTGTGTGTGTGGTTGTGCCGTGTACTGTTGTTGAGTGTGCCGAGTTGGTTGTTGATGTTGTTCTTTGGATTGTCGGTTGTTTGTACTCTGATTATAGGCCGTAGGCCAGGTAAGCTTGCATATGTTGTTATTTATGTTTATGATGTTGAAATATGACTAGGGAGCACCTAGTTACTCCCCACTGATTATGGTTGTTACTTCCTTTTTATAGGTACGCGCGGGACGGGACTTATGTGTGAGGATGCCGTGAGGATTGACCCGTAGCTTGCTTTGTTGAGTCGATCAGCTGTTTGTGTGGAGTTGCTAGAGTTGATTAGCTCCATTTCAGTTTTATTGCATTGTACTTCGGTTTTGAACATGTAAGGGGTATTTATTCCCCGTGGTTAGACCATGAGGTCTACCATACTTTGTTTGGTTTGTTTAGGTCGTTGTGAGTGACAATACCGGATTCACGGTGTTTCCGCCACCGTGGTGTTCATTTTACTTTCATTTCCTCTTATAAAACTTTTTTAAAGTTATTTTGTCTTGTTATATAATCCGGGTTGTTACAATGATGATTGAATTTCAAAACAAAATTATGGCAGTGTCGTTTGAGTTATGTCGGTTGAACAGACATAGATCAGCTTGAGACCTGGTTGTGGTAGTGGAGGTCTTCGAAACTCGACGTTTTTCGGTCCACGTTTCAAGAAGTCCTCTTCTTCAACCTCTTCTGCTTCTGTTGCTGCTGGTTCTCAGCATTTTCGCTCCCATGGCAGCACACTTCCACTCTCTTTTAAGGTCTTTTCTATATATTTAATTAAAATAATTTGCTTTAATTGAATTTTTTGATTGTTTTTTTCGCTCAAGGTGATGACTTTTTGTAGATCAGTGGTGTTTTAGCTGAAAAAAATTTGAGTTTTATTTTATGTGGGATTTTGTGAAGTGGGTATTTGAGTTTATTGGATATTGTTTGTTGGTTTTGGTTTTAGTATGTTTTGTTTTTGTTGTTTATGAAAGCTCGAATTTTTCGTGGAATGAACCGTATGTATAAGTTTGATGTCGTTAGTATGTAGAAATTAGAATCCTCGAGGTATACAATCTAATGCAATTTGCAATCCTCGAGGCAGTATTGTATTACGCCAGTTGCGAACTCAACCACTAGTTAGTACTTCATCCTGTTACTTGTTTCTTACACAAATTGCAAACTGCTGTTTACTTTTTATATATTTAAAGTTGTGAGTACGAACTACATAGAAATTACATATCATTGCTAGAGTAAGTTAAGTTGGTACACTTGTCAGATATTTACTTCTCGTCATCTCTGAATTTCGCTTGATTGTTAACGTTTTAAAGAACTATAGGAACTGTACACTAAAAAAGATATAGCTGCTCGGAGGTATGAAACTCCATGTTGATTTTTTTTACATTCTCGTGTATCAGCTTATCAAAGTGATTACTACTTCATTCATTGGACTCATAATTAAATACTCAAAACGATTAAAAAGACAATCAATCAAACCTGGTAATACAACATCAGATAAAAAAGTAAGAGGAGGCCCAAACACTGTTCTATATTTTGCAAATGGTAGGATGATTTAGATTGGAACTATTGTTAATTTTTAATGAGTTATAGGAGTGTAAGGCAAGATGAGGTACATAAGGGAGAGCCAACAAGAGGAGGAGAAATAGGGAAACATAAGAGGGAAAAAGGGGATAATGATAAAACAAAAGGAAGATTGGATGAATAAGATGACAATGAAAAACAAAAAGAGTGAAGAATACATCAGATGAAGGGGAATCTGAAAGATAAAAAAAGGTAAACAAGATGTTGAGAGAATTAAACCGATCTTGGGCCTTCAACCATTAACTTCAGCGTTAGGTAGAGTTGGTTACTAACATGGTATCAAAGCATTGTGTTTAGAGGTCACTGGTTCGATTCTCACCGCCCCTTAATTTCAAAAGTGGATTATTTCGCACCAGGTATGGTGGAATTGTAGTTGCGTCTACACTTCGAGTTGAATGACCAATCGTGTGAGGGGACTGTTAGAGAGAATTAGACCGATCTTGGGCCTCCAGCCATCAGAGCATAAGGGGACGAAAAAGAGTAGCAAGAATGGGAAAATAGGATAAATGGAAGATCGAGAACAACTATGCGAAAAATAAATTACCGATCTTGGGCCTCCAGCCATCAGAGCATAAGGGGACGATTAAGAACAACTATGCGAAAAAATAAATTACTAGAGTATAAAATTAATCTTGGGCAACAATCTGCTTTTGTAGTTGATTTTCAACTAACTATTAGACCGTATAATAACTCGCCGGTCATTCTGTTTAGATGCACATAAGCTACTATAGAACAGTGCTTATACACAACATAATTCATTTTTCAGGAGAAAATGAAATAAATAGAGTATAGTCATCTCTCATTCGATATTCATTATCGAAACAACTTAAATCAATTAAAAACATCTGCTTCTAATGTGTGTGATATATAATCGTTGGGCATCTCCTGTTGTATTATATGAAATCATCTAAACAATATTTCAAATGTTTTCTTATTAGCATAACTTCATTTCAAACTATTCACTTACTAATTAATATTGCTTGAATTGTGTTGGTTAATTAGCTATTTCACAAATAAGACGTAACTTTCTTTTTAGATAAATCAACAGCTAATAATAGTACGTGGGCCGTGAGATTTCCATGATATTCCGTACTTATATAAGGCTTCTACTTGTAATTGGGCCTAATATTTCTCCATTTGCTCATTACATGGACATTTCTTTGTCAAATGGATTAAATATTAGCAGGGCCAGCATTGTAGATTATACACTTGGGCCAAATGTGAGGGGGGGCCTGGCCCCGGCCTAGAGATACTAAGATCCGCCTCTACCTTAGAGTGTTTGGTTCACACCATAAAGTATCAGATATTAGGTTGACAAATTGATAGATTTCATACTCATACCTCAAACCCTTAAGGTATGTGTTTCTCATACCTTAAGGGAAAATAAATATAACTCATACCCATACCCATACTTAGAAGAATCAAATTTTTTTAAAAAAATATAAGAGTAAATTGACAATTACACCTATGGTTTATTGCCAACTTGAAACTTACATCCACATTGTTTTTGACTTTGTAACTACTATCACTATGTTTGGTTCGGTTAATGATTACTACCATACTTAATCCGAACCTAAAAAAACAACTTGAAAAGACCAAAATACTCTTACTTTCACCTGCCCTCGTTTGACTCCCCGTTTCTTCTTCATTCTTTCATAATTTTTACCTAAGTTTACATTGAGTTGAATTTTTTACATCCACCACAATTACTTACTCTAAGACGAATTTCATCATCAAGGAGTTGTCGACAACTCGTGGGTACTGTTTATATCTTGACATGGTATCCCAATTTCATGCGTTCTTGTTGAATTTGAGTCATATATTTTTTTTTTGTCCCCAAATTTGAATTGGGCTTACTGTAACTTTCAATTAGCTTACTTTACACTTAATTTAGCTTAATTTACCTTCAATTAGTTTCTTAAAGTGTTGAATTAATAAGTCTTTGTAATAATTAGTTGAGAAATCAATAAATTAATTAACTAACAATGACCTAAACAACCTTAATTTACCTGACATTTGTAATAACCCACAATAAATTAACGTGCAAACCCTAATTTAATGACCTACTAACAGTAGATTCAACACTAATTGTTTGAACAATTGAAAACCCTAATTTTCGAGTACCAAATTGATATGAATTTTTTTTTTTTTTTAGAAAAAAAAAAAAAGAAAAAAATGAAAAAAAAAAAAAAAGAAAAAAAGAAAAAATGGCAGCTTTAGGGGATTAAAAAGGAGAACAAAATAGATGAATTTTGGTAAGAAAAATGGTGAGGAATTGATAAACAAGACAAAAACAAAAAAGAGAAGGGGAAAAAGGAAAGTCAGGGGTAAAATGGGAAGTAAAGTAATCACTTAACAGCCCCTACAAAGATCAACGACTCATATTCAATCTTCATAACTTCGGGTCCGTACATGGTAGTAATCATTAACCGAAGCAATCATAATGGTAGTAGTTACAAAGTCGAAAACAATGTGGATGTAAGTTTCAAGTTGACAATAAATCATGGGTGTAATTGTCAATTTACTCAAAATATAATAAGATCTATGACTATTGATAATCAACTATTAAAATTTTATATAAATTTTTATTGACTACTGAGATTTATTGTACAATAATAATTAAGTATTAAGTTGTTTATTACTAATTTTTAGAAATTTATTGATTTTTATACCGATAGTTTTATTTTATATGAATTATACAGAGTATAAGTTATTTGATGTAATAATTATATATTGTGTCATTTTGTGCAATGTTTTAAAGAATGTTACATTGTTTGAAAGTTTTAAGATTGAATATTAGCATTGACTAATGAACAACACTTGAATGAGACCGTCTAACATTTTAGTTTATGTTAGACGGATCTCGTTTTTATCAATTAATTTAATTTAATATTAGTAATCATACTACAATTAATGCAACATTGAGTTATGTGTGATGCAAGCATGCAACTTAATCGTAAATAGTGACACTGTTTTCCAAAATGACATTATATTAAGAACAAGTCTTGAATGAGACCGTCTTACTCTTTCACTATTGTTAGACGGCCTTGGTTACAACACCAACTACTTCAATCATTACATTAAATTAAAATATTGTATTGAGAATTGTAAATGTAATTAATTTGAATTCATAATTATTATGTGTAAAAACAAAGTAATTAATTACATTAATTTTTAGATTCTCAATACTTCATTTGCTTCGTATTTGTTGCAAGTTTTTTTTACTTGTCCTTTGCACTGTTCACATTCAAATAAAGAAATCATTATACATTAAAAATATTTTTGAAATATATTAATACTTTTTTTTTTGTATTATAATAATGTGGTAACTGAATATTGTTTGACCGTACCTATATATATATTATTGGTGAGTTGAAATTAGATATATTGTACTTGTTCTATTGAGTATTAGTGATGTCACTTTTTAACTATAAGAAAATGTACTCACTATTATTGAAAACAATATCACCACATCCATTATTGTAGTCACCATTCGTGAATGTCAAATTACTCATAATAAATACTCCGAGACCAAACTCCAATAGTGTAGTCACAATATTATTAAGTCGACAAGACCCCGTAGTCTATCCAAACCAAACTCCAAAAATAAACTTCGAGATGGAATCAAGAGATCTACAAAAATTGTAACACGTCATCTTTTGATAAATTAAATAAAGTCCTTGTTTTCTATATTTGTTTTCGCGACAAATTTTTATGGTTAACAAATTGGTGAACCTAACGTGAAGATTTTTGCTCTTCATCTTCATTCTCAAAGGTCAAAGTTTGTAGAATTCATGGGGGCAAATCAAGACTATCCCGGCGTCATTCTACATCAAAGTTCGAGACAAGTTGCAACCGACATCGAAGTCTCCACAACTAGTCTCGAGGGGGCATTTGTAGACACCGAAATTTTATATTTTGGTATCTCATAATTATATTGCTTCTTTGTAATTTTGAGATAATTATCGAAAAAGATTGTGATAATATCTCTTGGATTTAGAAGATATATTATTGTTAGCTTGCCCAATAAGTCATCTTAAGCCTATAAATACTAGGCTTATTATTAGGTTTAAAGGAGAGGAAAACTAAGATGGACTAAGCCTAAGGCCCCGTCTTCCTACTACCAAATAGTAGGCTAGATGGATTAAGTCACACAAACTAGGCTCCATCATCTCCCTACGGATTAAGTCGACAAGACCCCGTAGTCTATCCAAACCAAACTTCAAATAAACTTCGAGATGGAATCAAGAGATCTACAAAAATTTTAACACGTTATCTTTTGATAAATTAAATAAAGTCCTTGTTTTCCATATTTGTTTTCGCGACAAATTGACAAATTGAACTATTTGCCCATCAAGTTTCAAAGCACCTGCTGAAAAGAAGGAGTTCAAGAAGACTGACAAGAACTCCAAGAGTTCGCCAAAGGATCAAATTCAATGTAGAAGATGTTCGAGACCAAGTTGCAACCGACATCAAGTCTCCACAACCAGTCTCGAGGGGGCATCTGTAGACACCAAAAATTCTATTTTTTTGGTAGTTAATTTATTTGCAATATCTTTAATATTTAGAAGATATTATCGAAATTATTGTGATAATATCTTAGATATTTTAGAATAAGTTGTTTTGCCCTCTAAGTCATCGTAACACTATATATATTGACGTTGCATTTAGGGTTTAGAGGAGATATGATGGATTAAGCCAAACGACCCCGTCTTCCTACTACCAAATTGTAGGCAGGATGGAATAAGTCACAAAAAGGCCCCATCAATTCCCTACGAGGTTAAGTCGATAAGACCCTCATAGAAACTATCAAAACCCTAATCTTTAGGATGGAATCAAGAGAGTCCCAAAAGTTGTAACCCTCAATCTTTCGATAAATTAAATAAAATTCTTGTATTCCATATTTGTTTTGTTATAAATTTTTATGGTTTACAGGATGTTGTAATGATTTTGGTTAAAAGAATGATTGAATTGATGTTGATTATGAATTGGCTCGAGGTTGAATTTGCTTGTTTGTATGTTTGAGTTGAGTGTGCGTACGAGTATTGTTTTGGCTCGTGCATAAGGAGTTACAACGTCTTTTGTAGGATGTACGCCGCCTGTCGTGGGTTCTCATCCATTTTGTAGTGGCTTTGAAACTATTGTTATTGATTGTTGTTTTGTAGCGGTTTATATGTCGACACTCTTTTGTAGGGGTGGGTTTGGCCAAGCTTAGACAATTGTATTGAGACATTTTGTAGTGCCGCCATAGGGTTGGGTCTTTTGTAGGGCCCGAGGTGTTTTGTAGCATCCAGTGTAACACCCCGTGTTATTTTAACACAATTTGATAAAAGAATTTAATTCCTTAAATTAAATTCATCCTTTTTCCTTATAATAAAAATGCGTCTGAATTTTTTTCGCAAAATAATACTAAATGTCCTAAGTACAAATTTAAAAATTTTGAAAAATAAAGTTTGTTGTATTATCTTTAGAATTGAAAAAGAAAACACATTTCAAAATTTTATAAAAATCAACACAAAATTTATATCGCCTTTCAAATTTCAAAAATGTTAAGTTATACGGAGTATTTACTATTCATAAAACTAAATGTAAAACCTTTTATTGATAAAGTTCAATTTCGAACATTTTTCGTTTTCAAAATAAAAATGAACACTTATACTTTTCTCGGCTTTGAAATTCAAGTCAACGATTTCAAACACGCAAATCAAAGTCAAATATCTTATCCTCTTCCATTTTTGAAGAGGCAAACTTAGCATCAACTTTTAATAAAAATATAATCATTTTGATTAATTTTTAATATATCATATTATATTAAAATCTAATTACTATTTCATTTCTATTAAACAAGCTTTTTTCTAAATTGTCGAAATTTGAAGTCACGCCTAATTTAAATTGATTAAATTTTTTACGGCTAAATATAAATCTTTAAATCTATAACATTCAACGAAAAAAATAAATATTTCGACCTAGGAAATTTTTATTCAAAATTTCGAGGATTAAAACTCAATTTTTGTTTTTAGTACCTTTCAAAAATTATTTTTATTTTATTTCCGATTTTATTTCAAAACACTATTTTAAGATCATATCTTTTATTTTGAGACATTTCGCGATCGCGCAAATCGAAAATTTCAAGAAATGAAAAATCGAGCCCGAAAATATGACTTTTGACTTTTGAACACCAAAGTCAAATTTTATCCTCTTCCATTTTTCTTACACATTACTTACACCTTTATATTTATCATCATCATTTTTATTTTCTTTTGTATTTAAATTTAAAGTTTAATACATAATAATAATACATACAAAATACGATACTACTACTTTAATACTACCATTTTCATTTCCGTCACTTTTAAATATTTTCTCGAGTAGTAAATAAAATATTTTAGTCTTAGAATTTAAAAGTAGAAATATTTTGAAAAATCGTCAAACGCGCACACACTAACTTTTATCGTCTTTTGACGCCCGACTTTTTAAACCCGATTTTTTTCGTAAAAACATTTTAAAACATCTAGGGAACATTTTCTAACACCAAATAGTGTTGATGACACTAGTAAGCCAAGTGGTTTATTTTGTCTCCTAATTACATTTTATTAAACATTATTTTCATTAAAAACCTAACCTTATCACCTATTTTATTTAACCTAACTTATTCTAACTTACCTTATAAGTTTCCAAAGAGCAAAATCAACCTACAATACTCCAAAATGTCGTGGCTCCCTTCTCCATATTCTCCCATTTATTTTCTTCCATTTTTCTTCCAAAAAACACTAAAATAAAACCTTAATATTATTTCTAATAATTCATAAGTAATCCTAATTCTTTAGTGGGTCTTTTGAAGCTAACTTGCATGGTTTATTTTGGGTTATGATCTTGAGTTTTATGGGTGAAGAAATTTCCGATCTAAAATTTATTTTAGATCTTCGACGATTAACATCCGATTTAAGGTGACTAACTATATCTCATATTAGCCTCTTTGTAAATTAGTTTGAATTTTATTATAAGTTTTATGAGTATGATTCTTATGTTAAAATATGTTAAACATCACTTGTATGCACTTGTATGTTATGTGAAGTATATTAAGATGATAATAAATAAGTAATATTGATAATAGTTAAAGTGTAGTATTATGTTAATATGTTTAGTTAAATTATTTTTGAGCATTTTTAAATTTTGTTCATATGATTTTTATGTTTAGTTATGTCTTATTTAAGTAGTAATCATATATAAAAATTATGTGAAATATTAACAATGAGTTTAAAGTGATTAAAATCAAAAATAAAAATTATGTACATATGTTCATTATACTCGGCATTTCCCATTTTTTTTATGTAATTTTCACTTTTAATTTTTATAAATAATATGTAGTGTTAAGTTAGTTAAAATGGATGTTATCATGTGAAAAAAATTAAATTAGGAAAATAATTTATAAGTTGTTAAAAATGAAAATAGTGTTCTTGAAGTTTATTTTGTTGTTCTTGAAAACTCATGTTGATGTTCATGTTGTTCTTGATTTGTAGCTTATTTTGATTCTTGATTAGTTTATGTTTGTTGTTATTTATTGTTTTATTTAACTAATAAGTAATTATATTACTAACCATATAAATTAAACTAGTTAAATCATTAAAATTAAAAAGTTAGAAATTTAAAGTGTTAAAAAACACTATTCATAAATATAAATGAAATTTTTAGTAAATTTTATTTTAGTCTAAATCATTTTAGTATAATTAGAATAATTAAAATATAAAGACTTTAAGCTAAAAACCGATAAAAATGAAAAACGAAAAAAATGGATACTACACTACATGCTCACGGCATTCATGCCATTTTTGGGTCAAAAATTGTTTTTATCACTTTTTAGTTTATGGTTAAAATAATTTAATTAATAGTTAATAAGTTAGAATTAAGAAATAAATCGATTTTGATATATATATATAAACCACACGTTTTATCACTTTAAATGGACTAAATTTGATCAAAATGAAAATATCACTAAGGCACTAAAGTTTAGTCGTTAGTAGAATTGAATTTGAGTATAAATCGATTTAGTTATAAATGAAATATATTAAACCGATAAAAATGATTAACCGTTATAAAAATGAACTAAATCGTGTGCTACTGCCTTTGCAATTTGGACTGTTGGATTTGGACATACGGACTAAAATGAATCATCCCACGATACTATGATTTTAAAATTAAAATCACTAACTTTAGTAAATAGACGACTAAATTTAACTGAGTCTCGTTTTAAAATAAATATCATTGATCACTTTTTACAAACCGAACTTAACGTTTTTAAAACTAGACTTTTAAAATATTTTCACAAATCACTAAGTACAAAACGAACTTAACGACTTTGAAACTAGAAATTTATACTTAGCAAATAAAAAGGTTTAGTTTTATACCTAAAATATCTTGAGTATAAATACCTAAAATATCTTAAGTATAAAAATGCGTACAAGTATAAGAATACGTATCTACAATCTTAAAAGCCAAACCCTTTCAAACTGTTCACAGTAACAGTATTTCCCACTTTTCCCTACAAAACTGACTTCACCTTGCCTCTACCTTTCCTTTTTCCACTCTGCTGTGCCCATACTTTCATTCGGCTGCACGTTACCTTCCCCTCTTCTTCTCCCACTCTGCCAGGTCCACACTTCTATTTTACTCATTCTCAACCACATCATTCATTTCCAGACCGTAAAACATTTACAGAGTCAAATAAATAACGTTTCTTCTCCTCCTGAATTTGATCGCCTTCTCGATGATCATTTGCTCCACTTTTTCCTCCAAGAATAGCTCAATGATTCGGTAAATATCGTAATTGTTCCCTCAATTCCACCTTTTCTTTACCGAAATTTAGGGTTTTGATGATTTTAGTGCTTTTTCCTTTGTTGGCTGGCTGTTTTTTTTTTTTTTTTTTTTTTTTTTTTTTTTTTTTTTTTGTGTTTAATTGTTGTAATAATGTCTTGTATTGAGGTTCTGGGTTGATGCCTTGATGGCCTTGCAAGTGTTGTTTGTTTTAGAAGTGGTTTCTACATGCACACAAGGTGTTTGTTTAAATGCCTCGGTGACTTGGGCAGATTTTTAATGTTTTGATACTCCATATATCTTTTGGGTTTTTCTTTGAAGATTAAGTTGACTTGATAAGCATTTGATAATTTCGAATTATTGTTGTAATTAGTTTTGGTTTGCTGATCATTGTTTGTTATTGTTGTTGCTGCTGTTTCAGATCCATACTTCTACCTCAGGTACTTCTTCTCTTCTTCTACCACCCCCTTTATTTGTTCTGTCACATTTATTGCTCTTCTGTGGAAATTTATTTGCTTTTAGCGAGTAACGCAATTCGCTTTGCCAGCAATTTTAGCTATGCTTTGTTTTATTTGAAAGTTTACAGACTTAGGTATTGTTATATATGAGTGTAAGAATTTATGGGTTCTTAAGGGTCTTAATTTTCTCCTTACTTTTATAATCTACCATAAATCATAGTTGCAATCCCCTTACTTTGTTGCCGTGTTTGCTTATACAGTTGCAGAGATCATTAGTTCGTTCTCTGCTTATACAAGATTTGCATCTCAGGGCTTTCCCGCAAAGTTTATATTTTTGAAACATTAGTTCGTTTTTTACTTCTCATAATACTTTGTATGTTTTTTATAGGTGTGATAGGCCAAAGGTAAATTCACAAGCATTGAAGCTTTTCATTTCGGTGTTATTCATTCCTTGATTTGAAATTAAAAATAGGTTTGTTCTTGTTGGTGCTTGTGATTTTACCTGAATCATATCCAATTTAATTAGCGCATAGTGACTTAATGATATTGTTCGGGTTGAGATAGTCTAGCCTTAGAGTTAACCTTTTAAACGGCAATTGATGATGCGTTTTATATGCGTTTGTGAACCTAAAATTTGTATGAGTGCCGCAATACATGTTTAGCGTGTTTTGTGAAACCCGGGGGAAAAAAAATGTCAGTCGTAATCGAACACGGAAACACAAGCTAACTTTATGGGTGAACTTGAAAACGAGGGCGCTGAAGTATACCGCGCCTACACACTCGGAAATTAAACTACACTTATTTAATAGAGCGAGGTATGGCTTTGCGAGCTACTGATAGGTTTTCGCATTAAGATAGTAAACATGGCTTCTGACTGGTTGATTTACACATTGAGTTGTTAGTAGAGTAGGCATTCATTTTACTGTGCCGACATAGTCATGAGCTGGCGTGCTTGGAGAATGTTAATGTGAACAGCCTGTATATCTTCAGGTGCACATTACACTGCAAATTTCGTCTAGCTATTACCTCGCATGACGTTATAATATTACTTTTGTATTCCTTTGGGAGTCTAATAATTCTTGTGACGGGTGTTTCATCTACAGGCATTTGAAAACATTGCTCTACACTGAAGCGTCTAAAACTGCATACATTAACAAGGTACACAATTCATTGTTAGAAGTATTGTTCCGGCTCAAGATAGCTGTAACTTAATTATCAAAAATGATGTGTCTATAACCAAAGACTCCTTCCTCGGGCGTTGAACCTCAATAGGTTTGCCGTTAACCCCTCCGACGACAGACTCACCCAATTCATTGAAATGTATGGTCTTTGTCAGGGCCACAAGACGTCCTATAAGTTACCTTGACTTTACACCGAACTAACAAGACACCTTCAAAACATGATTGTTAAGTGTTTCTTGCCTATTGTGTAACACCCCGTGTTAATTTAAGCTAATTATAATTAGGAAATCAATAAATAATCATCCGCGCTCACTTATTTTCCTAGCACATTATACTACAAGTTATTTTTGCACCTAAATTAAAACCGTTTTGAATTACTTTGAGTTTGAACTTTATTTTTACTTATTCAAACTCGATAAATCAAATGGAGCACCTACGACAAATTTCTCAACGACAAATTTTTGGCACGCAAATCGAGGTCAAACGTAGACTAAATGGCCAAGCCACCTAAATGTGATTAGGTCACTTAATCCTTTCTTAAATATGCTTACTCATAATCCAAACTTAATTAAAGTAGTTTAAGCCTAATCATTTTGATTATTACTAACAAAACATATAATAATAATATCAAATTACTATTTCATTATGATTTAACTAACACATTCACTAAAACTCGATATATTGAGTTACACTAAGCCTAAACTGATAAACTTTTTGACGTTTGAGCATAATGATTTAATTAGATAACATTCAACCAAAAAAATATTTAATTCGATCAAATAAGATTTTATTTCAAAGTTACGAGGACCTAATACCCAATTTTTATTTTGATTTCGTTTTGAAGTCTATTTTCATTTTTATTTTCGATCTTACTTCTAAACATTATTTCAAGACTATATATTTCATTTCGAGACTTTTCACGTGCGCGCAAATCGAAAAATTTAAAAACGAAAATCGAGCCAAGTGAAGCTCATTTGGCCGAGATATTTAGGACTTTTAGTCCACATTATCTTCTTCCATTTCTTCCAACTTTTGCACCATGTCAAGTCCATCTTACACCCTACTAATTTCATCATTATTTAGTAGCCTCTTCTAGTTTAGTTGTGAATGCAAACAAGGCTTAATTTACAAGAAAAACAAAGCACAAAAATCACTATATTACTACTACTACTACACGGTTTCATACACACACATACAACAAACATTTCAACTTATTTTCTCTCTAAATAAATCAAACCAAGAACACTTGTAAGAACAAACTCATCCTCAAGCTCAAGATCCTTCATGATCTTCATCTTCTTCCTCTTGATTTTTCTTCTTAAACATTTATTTTCATGTTTTAAATTCATTAGAACACTTGTGTTCATTCTCCACTAACTAGTTTAGCAATCACCTTCTCTTTTCATCTTATAAACGAACATGAACATAAATCGAAATCATAAAAAAAAATATAAACATCACCTAAACATAAAAAATGAAACTACTCTTTAAATCTTTAGTTTAACTAGTTTAGTTTTAAAATAAGTTACTAACTTATTTATTTCATTCTTATGTACTTATCCTAACCAAAGACGAGGAGCAAGGTGGAGGAGTCGATCTTAGCCAATTTGATCATATCGTTGATCCCGACAACTGCTAAGCTATTTCACTCATAACCTAACTAAGGTGCTTCCCGCACACTTATGTGAAAAGCGCCTCGAATTTGTTTATATGTTATTGTTTTTGATGCATGTATGTTTTATCTTTATCACCTAGTAATCACATGTTAAATTAGGAGACAAAAATCGAAAAATAATATTAGAGTAACAAAGGCATAACACACGGCATTACCCTTTATTTTGGTTTAATTTTTCGTTTTAATTTTTGTAAATTGCATGCTTAAAATACTCGTAATGAAATGGACATGAAAATATAATTAGTTTATGTTTAGGACTTAAAATGAATTTGTTATGAATTTAAATGTTTTAAAGTATTTTTGTGTGTTCTTGAGTTTATGATGTTATTCTTGTGTTTGAATGATTTTAATTATGTATGTTAATGTTTGTATATGTTTTTCACCTTAGTTAAATAAATAGATGATATAAGATAAATTAGTTGTTGAATTAGAAGTATAAAAATCAAAATTCAAAAATCATGAACACATACACTTATACACGGCATTTTCAATTAATTTGGACCAATTTTTAGTTTTAATTTTTCTAAATAACATATTATGATTAGTCTAGTTAAATTAGACTTGTAGGAAAAATTTGAGAAAATTATATAAACGTATGAAAATTTGACTAATTAATAATCATATGAAAAGTATTAGTGTTCTTCAAATCTTCATGTGTTCTTCATTTTTATGGTTAGTTTGATTTTTAAATTTTATTAAGTTTTGGTAATTTATTGTTTTATGTACTAGTTTAGATCACCTTAGGTTATTTTGAATAAATTAGTATATAAAAACTTTAAGTCGAAAACCGATAAAATTAGAAAACGAAAATAAATAGCTAAGTATAGGAGGCCACAGTTTTGGAGCTTATTTTTGGTCTAAAATGAATTTGTCACTTTTTAATTTTATCACTTAAGTAAATTAAATTAGTTAAAGTAATGAATTATTAATAAAAAAACAAAAAAAAGAAATAAATGGCTAACATAAGTGAACCACACGACATGCACCTTTATTTTTGGTCAATTTTGGTCAAAATGAATTTTTCACTTAGTCACTAAAAATTGATTTATAATTAGGATTATATTAGATTGTATAATGAATCTCTAATAAAAAGAATCAACTAAACCGATAAAAATAATCGTTACACGTATTAAAATGAATTAGTATCGAGTGTTACTGCCTTTGCTTAAATTTGGATGTGGACATACGGACTATTTAAAATGGACTACGACAACCTCGCTAAAAATTGAAACCGCTAAAGTATTAGTTAAGTATATGACTAAATAAAACCGAGTTTTAATTTTGAAATATTATTTAAAATCACTAAGTACAAAATGAACTTAACAACTTTGAAACTAGAATTTTATACTTAGATTATATCGAGTTTTACTTCCGAGGTAATTTTCCAAATCACTAAATACAAAACGAACCTAACGACTTTAAAACTAGAATTTTGTACTTAGAAAATAAAATTTGGTTTTGCATCTAAAATATCTTAAGTATAAAGTATTTGTAAAGTATAAAAAGAAAATACTAAGTATTAAGAAATATAATAAAAATACTAAGTATAAAGAAAATAAAATAATAAATACTAAGTATAAGAATACATGTACGTATAAAAATACGTATAAATACGAAGTATAAAAATACGTACAAACATTTAAATACGAAAATACGAATACGTATAAATATGAGGAATAGTAAATACGATGAATAGTAAATACGATGAATAGTAAATACGATGAATAGTAAATACGATGAATAGTAAATACGATGAATAGTAAAATAATGAATAGTGAAAAATATTTAAAATTCACCAACGGACTCAAAATAAATAATTTAGTTTTTCTATGCTTTCTGTTTACTTGAAGAACTGCTGTTACTAAAAATTTCATTATACAAGTTCGACGATATATTTAAGTTACAGAATTATCATATTTGTTACATGTGAACGAGAAATAAGAATTTGAGAAAGCAAGCTACTTGAATGAAATACTAGGATTGTTCGCCATGTTGCGACTCTTGATCTCGAAGTTAAATGAGGTAGCTGTATATGGGGACTTGGGCTCCCTCCCAGAGTTGCCCAAGGCGGATAACGATCTTGAGATTTCTATTCGGCGCGGAGTATCAACCTCAGGGATGGGGCATACTTGATATTACCGTGGGCCCATATATCGATGGTGGAAACGCCCGGCCCCATCAGAGTGCAGTCTTTGGTGATAGTCGAACTTTTCGTCGGTGATACCTTTTGAATAGCGAATACGTATGATCCTCGATAGGTAGTGTATGCATACATTAGACAAGGGATGTAGCCATCTTTATTACCTTAGGTATCTTTAGCCTGTCAGTCATGTCCAAGTGAAGTTGGCCCTGATCGCTACTGCGCGGATTATGTCTGCATGCTTCCGCCTTGCTAACGAAGATTCATTTGTTATCACATGTTGAATGTATTTCCTTGTTTGTTTGGTGGTTATCGGAATGACTTGGCTGAGTATTGGAATGTGATTTGTTGAGTATGATTACTTGTGAGCGTGGTACGTTATTTGATTGGTTTATACTCGTGTTGAATCATCATGATCTCCTTATGTGTTTTATTTGCATACTTGCTATTTGTTTTCCTTGTTATTTAATATTTATATCGCATATTGTTTTAGAATTGCATGTATCGAAAGAGTGTGCGGGAAAATGATAATATATAAAAACGCAGGTACCCCGAGATCAACGCCATTGAATGCTGGGGAGAGTTACCTTATTTATTTTGTACGCTCTTGAGGAAATTGTAATCTAAATACTCTGCTCTATCTCTAAACTCGTATTATGTATACTGAGTTTGTAAGACGATAACAGCTGGTTTTGTAATATATAGACTTAATTAATTTTCCGCCTTAGTTTAATTAAAGTCACGAAAAACCAGGTTATTCTGATTGGTATCGAGTCTTCTTGACCGTGAATGACTTAAAGTTATCTCACATAGCGAGACGACACCTGGGCCGGACATATACATACTATATGTCTAGCATAGACTTATAGGATCAAATAATAAATTAGAAATCTCTAGGTCGCTAAAATAATGACTTAGATCGTTTTAAAATGTGAGAAGGGTAGAATCTAAGGACCGACCTAATAAATAATAAACTAGTTAGATGAGCGTTAGAATCTTTGCGTTATAATTCTTTTACTTGCTATTTGCTCTGTGGCTAACTCTAGTTTGACAAAGGCCCTTAGGATGACGTACTACAGTTACTCCCGTAACAACTTACCACAACGTCCACCGATGATGCCACGAGATGCTTATATTTGTAGCCATTCCCACGTAATAGAGCAATACGTGGAAGCCAATGGGATCACGACGACCAGACCCTATCACACTAGGGGCATTGGCTTAGGCCTGACGCTGATTGAGAGCTTCCACCCGTACGATGAGTTTTGGACACCACTAGGATGGCAACTCCTCCTGGATTACGATCGATATATGGATCGCATGTGTCACCCCGACCCACTTCTGAGGGAGATGCAACCACTAGGGTGGATGGAGCACGAGGAACTACTCGAGAGCTTAATGTATCAAGAATTTAGGCACGACTTTCCTCCTATACCAGTTGAACTACTTCCAGTTTGGGAGAGGGATCTCCTATCAGGGAGACTCTTCAGGGTCGCAAATCATATTTAGGGTCCTAGGACTCCATTTTGTAAAATATATGTAACCGACTTTTAACTATCTTAAGAACGACCTTAATGTCGTCACCTTTTCCTATCGGCTATGAATGTTCATTCGGATGTAACGTTGTGTGAACTTATGTATTATATTTCTTTGAATGTAATATTTTACCCATATATATATATATATATGTGGAGACGTTATGATGCAACCTATTTCGTGTTTCGCATTTTTGCATCTTATTAAATTTTCTTGGGCACATTGGGAAGATTCCAATTTTCACTTAGAATACCTTCCCTTTTGCTTTCAGATGAGGCTACCGTGTGGCAAGAGGTACTCTGAGTGGACACCAAAAGAGAAAGCTCGCAAGAAAGCCATAGAGGCCTATGCACGTCGTCAACAGTTGAAGGCATGGAAGAGATCACAGGACTCGAGTAATTCGGAAATCGACTGGAAGACTAGGGCACTTAAGACTCCGTATATGGAGCATCGAGTTCCTGATCACCTCCGTCGATCCTCAGAACATACCGACGTGATCGAAGCGTTCATGCAGGGAAAGCCTGAGACATTTGAGGGAATTAGCGGGACACTCTACCCGTGGATCAGGAGTATGAATGCGAGGTTCCTGGAACACTCCGTTAGGGATGAATGGAAAACCTCCCTAGCAGCTGCTTGCCTTGATGAAGAGGCCAAAGCATGGTGGAGACGACTACGCTCCCCAGCTATCCTTGAGGGTGAATACTACTTGAGCTGGGAGGACTTCAAGCTCGGTTTGAGCGACGCAACTAATGCTATTAAGTATAAATACAACTTCTCGGAGGAGGAATACCACTACTCGTGCTTTGCTTAGTACCGAGAGCTAGCTTTTTGTCATTCTCGACCCAATTTCATATCTTTTGAGAATGTATCTAAACTTTTATGTTATTTTGCTGAACTTGTATCTAAGTTTTCACCTTAGTTCATTTCATAGGGAATGTATTAGGAGGCTTTGTAACTTTTTGATGTAACCCTTTTACATTATCAATGAAATGTCTTTTACCTTGCATCTTATAATGTGTCTCTTTTGGAATTACTCAATATTCATACAGTTTAATATTTTCAGAATGGATGCAGACAACTTAAACAACATGGCTAACCCTGGTTTTGCCCAACAATTCGCTGAGGAAGAAGCAAGGAGGAAAGGGTTCGAAGATGCAATCACAAAAATTGCACAAAATATGCACCAACAACAGGGTGGCGGAAACAATCAGTCCGCATTTGAAAGGTTCTCCAAACATCGACCTCAACCATATTTTGGCTCTGTCGACCCCACAGTCTTGACAGAGTGGATTGAAGAGATGGAGAAGTTGCTAGAACTTAGCAAGACTCCGGCTAACGAGAGGGTGAACGTAGTGGCCTACTACCTCAAGGGGGAGGCCAACAGTTGGTGGCGTTTAATCAGGTCCACCTTTCCCCTGAGAATCTACACCTGGAGTGAATTCAAGACTCTATTAGAAAACAAATACTTTGGGGAAGAATTGAAATGGGAGAAGGAGGAGGAATTTAGAAACCTTACCCAAGGGGATATGACGCTACAGGCGTACACTGAGAAGTATCAGGGGCTGTCAAAGTTTGCTCCTAGAATAATAACCAACGAGGAGGAACTTGCAACTCGTTACGTACGAGGCATGGCTAATAACCTGAGGATAAACATGAGCGGGTTCAACTGCAAGAACTTTGCTGAGGCCTATGAAAAGGCAACGAGTATTTGGGCACCCATTCAGAAGGGTGAAGCTGAAGAGAAGAAGAAGAAAAAGGTGTTTACACCTCCTGTGACGAGTGCTAGCTTCGTTCATAAGCCAATGTTCGGTCGCCCCGGTTATCAGAATCAAGACAACCGCAATAGGAACCAAGGCAAGACTCATTTCTACAACCGCAATACCACCCCTTACGTCGCAAAGAATAATCCACAAATTCCCGGACCTCCGCCTTACCAAGCAAATCAGTGTCGCTTTTGCCGACAACCGAATCACCCGGGGAAGCGTTGTAACGGGGAACAGATAGTGTGCTACTTCTGTAAGGTGGTGGGACACAAGTCGAATGAATGCCCTAAGAGAAGTCTTCTTGCCCAAAGCAAATGCGGGACCTCCGCCAGCTGTCAGGGTTCAGGGACGTGTGTATGTCCTGACCGAGTCTGAAGAGGGTACTGGTGATATCATCGATGTTGACGTCATCACCGGTAAATTTCTGGTTAACTCTATACCTGCTTTCATTTTATTTGATACAGGAGCTTCGCTATCTTTTATATCCTCAAAATTTATCAAACAATCCAAACTCACAAATCCAGAACAAATCAAAACTAATATATCTCTACCAGATGGTAAAAACATTCCTTGCTCTTTAAAATACAACAACGTAAAGATTTCAATTCACAACACAGACTTCCTGTCTGATCTAGTATTATTTGACCTACCTGAGTTCGATGTAATTTTGGGAATGAATTGGCTCGCTCGTCATCGTGCAACGTTCAAATGCCACGACCAGAAAATTTCACTGAGAACCAACAAAGGGAAGGAGGTATCATACCAAAGTCTAAAGAGGAAAAGGGGAGTGAAGCTAGTTTCGGTAATGAAACTACAGAGCATGGAGAGAAAGGGGCACCAGGTATATTTGTGCAGCATAAACAAGGTCGAGGACGACTTACGCATCGAGGACATTCCAATTGTGAGCGATTATCCTGATGTCTTTCCGGATGTATTACCAGGTATGCCTCCTGCGCGAGATGTTGAATTCTCTATCGACCTCGTACCCGGCACATCACCAATATCAAAGGCACCATACAGGATGGCACCTGTCGAGCTCCAGGAACTCAAGAAACAGTTAGAAGAAATGATTGAGTTGGGCTTTATAAGGCCTAGTGTTTCACCTTGGGGTGCACCTGTACTGTTCGTGAAGAAGAAGGATGGGAGTATGAGGCTCTGCGTTGATTACAGGGAACTAAATAAGGTGACCATCAAGAATCGTTATCCTCTGCCTAGGATAGACGATCTCTTTGACCAGCTCAAAGGAGCGGGGGTTTTCTCCAAGATTGACCTAAGGTCAGGATACCATCAAATTGCTGTCCGCAAAGAGGATATACAAAAGACTGCTTTCAGATCAAGGTACGGACATTACGAGTTCAAAGTAATGCCGTTCGGCCTTACCAATGCGCCAGCAGTGTTCATGGATCAAATGAACAGAACATTTCATGAATACCTCGACATCTGTGTGGTCGTGTTCATCGACGACATCCTGATCTACTCCAAGGATAAGAAAGAGCACGCAGAACACCTGCACATCATCCTAAGCATCTTGAGGGATCATAAATGGTATGCTAAGTTCTCAAAGTGTGAATTTTGGCTAGACCAAGTGGCATTCCTAGGCCACGTGATCTCCAAGGAAGGAGTAATGGTGGATCCAGCCAAGATTGAGGCTGTCAAGGAATGGATAGCACCAAAAACAGTCACTGAAGTCAGGAGCTTCCTAGGATTGGCTGGCTATTATAGGAGGTTTGTACCGGACTTCTCAAAAGTAGCCCGCCCAATGACTAAGCTGTTACAAAAGGAATCAAAGTTCTTATGGAGCGACGACTGTGAGAAAGCGTTTCAAGAACTTAAGTCTAGACTTACTACGGCACCTGTTTTGACCTTGCCAACCGATGGGGATGAGTATGAAGTGTACAGTGACGCATCATTGAATGGTTTGGGTTGCGTTCTGATGCAACAAGGGAAGGTAATAGCGTATGCATCTAGGCAACTTAAGGTGCATGAAAGGAATTACCCAACTCACGACCTAGAACTTGCTGCGGTTGTGTTTGCACTGAAGATTTGGCGTCATTATCTCTACGGGGTCAGCATCAAATTCTATACCGACCACAAGAGCTTAAAGTACATCTTTACCCAGAGGGAATTGAACATGAGGCAGCGAAGGTGGTTAGAACTGATCAAGGATTACAAGATCGAATTATTATACCATGAAGGAAAGGCTAATGTAGTTGCTGACGCACTGAGTCGTAAGGCAGTACATACTCTGAACAACATTTGGGAAATTCCCTCAGACATCGTTCAGGATCTAAAGAGACTGAGCTTAGATCTAGTACAATCGGATGACACAGACCTGAATGCAATGGTGGTCGAACCTGATTTATTCCATGACATACGAGCACTACAGTGGGAGGACCCAGCCTTGTTAGAAATCAGGGAAAAGATTCCATCAGAGGGAACAGAAGGGTTTGAGATCTACACTGATGGGAGTTTACGCTTCAACGGCAGATGGTGCATACCTAACAATGAGGATTTGAAACGCAAGATTCTTGACGAGGCACATAGCACCCGCTACTCAGTACATCCTGGCTCAGATAAGATGTACAAAGAACTGAAATTACGCTTCTGGTGGATAAGAATGAAGGCGGAGATAGCCGAATATGTGGCTCGATGTATGATTTGCCAGAAGGTAAAATTTGAACACCAGAGACCAGGAGGACTGCTCCAACCATTGGAAATTCCTCAAGGAAAGTGGGATTCCATATCCATGGATTTCATTATGGGGTTACCGAGGACATCAGGAGGTAAGGATGCAATATGGGTTATTGTGGATCGCTTGACTAAAGCGGCCCACTTTGTTCCGATCAAGGAGACTTGGGGATTAGAGGAACTAGCCAAAGCCTACGAGAAGGAGATTATATGACTTCACGGCGTTCCCCTCGACATCATATCAGATAGGGACGCAAGATTTACATCGCATTTCTGGAAGAAATTGCAAGAGGCTTTGGGTAGTAAATTGAAGATGAGTACGGCCTTTCATCCAGCAACTGACGGTCAGACAGAGCGAACTATCCAGACACTGGAAGACATGTTGAGAGCATGCACGATGGAGTTCAACGTGAACTGGGAAAAGAGCTTACCTCTCGTTGAATTCTCATACAACAATAGTCATCACGCTAGCCTTAGTTGTGCTCCTTTTGAAGCACTATACGGGAGAAAATGTCGCAGTCCTGTGTGTTGGGATGATGCTAGTGACAACGTGGGTACCGGACCCCAGGTTATACAAGATCAGATTGAGCACATCAAGATCATCCGAGAACGACTACAAGCAGCTCAAGACCGGCAGAAGAAATATGCAAACGAGCACCGTCGACCTATCGAGTTCAACAGTGGAGATAAGGTCTTCTTAAAGGTCTCACCCATGAAAGGGGTAAGACGTTTCGGACTAAAGGGGAAGCTTAGTCCCAAGTACATCGGACCCTACGAAATACTTGAACGAATTGGCGAGGTGGCATACCGACTCGCCTTACCGCCAAACTTATCCAAGGTACACGATGTATTTCACGTATCTCAGCTTAGAAGATACAGAAGCGACCCGAGTCACATTGTTACGCCCGATGTGATCGCCATCGAGCCTAACATGCTTTACTCTGAGAAACCAGTGGAAATTCTCGCCAGAGAGACCAAATTCTTACGACGCAAGTCGATACCCCTAGTCAAGGTTCTCTGGAGGGGACAGAAGACTGAACAAGCAACGTGGGAGACCGAGGCGTCAATGAAGGAAAAGTACCCGAGTACGCTCAAATGAGTAACCTTAGCAACCTAGTTAACTTTAAGTTTCGGGGACGAAACTTCTTTAAGGGGGGAGGATTGTAACACCCCGTGTTAATTTAAGCTAATTATAATTAGGAAATCAATAAATAATCATCCGCGCTCACTTATTTTCCTAGCACATTATACTACAAGTTATTTTTGCACCTAAATTAAAACCGTTTTGAATTACTTTGAGTTTGAACTTTATTTTTACTTATTCAAACTCGATAAATCAAATGGAGCACCTACGACAAATTTCTCAACGATAAATTTTTGGCACGCAAATCGAGGTCAAACGTAGACTAAATGGCCAAGCCACCTAAATGTGATTAGGTCACTTAATCCTTTCTTAAATATGCTTACTCATAATCCAAACTTAATTAAAGTAGTTTAAGCCTAATCATTTTGATTATTACTAACAAAACATATAATAATAATATCAAATTACTATTTCATTATGATTTAACTAACACATTCACTAAAACTCGATATATTGAGTTACACTAAGCCTAAACTGATAAACTTTTTGACGTTTGAGCATAATGATTTAATTAGATAACATTCAACCAAAAAAATATTTAATTCGATCAAATAAGATTTTATTTCAAAGTTACGAGGACCTAATACCCAATTTTTATTTTGATTTCGTTTTGAAGTCTATTTTCATTTTTATTTTCGATCTTACTTCTAAACATTATTTCAAGACTATATATTTCATTTCGAGACTTTTCACGTGCGCGCAAATCGAAAAATTTAAAAACGAAAATCGAGCCAAGTGAAGCTCATTTGGCCGAGATATTTAGGACTTTTAGTCCACATTATCTTCTTCCATTTCTTCCAACTTTTGCACCATGTCAAGTCCATCTTACACCCTACTAATTTCATCATTATTTAGTAGCCTCTTCTAGTTTAGTTGTGAATGCAAACAAGGCTTAATTTACAAGAAAAACAAAGCACAAAAATCACTATATTACTACTACTACTACACGGTTTCATACACACACATACAACAAACATTTCAACTTATTTTCTCTCTAAATAAATCAAACCAAGAACACTTGTAAGAACAAACTCATCCTCAAGCTCAAGATCCTTCATGATCTTCATCTTCTTCCTCTTGATTTTTCTTCTTAAACATTTATTTTCATGTTTTAAATTCATTAGAACACTTGTGTTCATTCTCCACTAACTAGTTTAGCAATCACCTTCTCTTTTCATCTTATAAACGAACATGAACATAAATCGAAATCATAAAAAAAATATAAACATCACCTAAACATAAAAAATGAAACTACTCTTTAAATCTTTAGTTTAACTAGTTTAGTTTTAAAATAAGTTACTAACTTATTTATTTCATTCTTATGTACTTATCCTAACCAAAGACGAGGAGCAAGGTGGAGGAGTCGATCTTAGCCAATTTGATCATATCGTTGATCCCGACAACTGCTAAGCTATTTCACTCATAACCTAACTAAGGTGCTTCCCGCACACTTATGTGAAAAGCGCCTCGAATTTGTTTATATGTTATTGTTTTTGATGCATGTATGTTTTATCTTTATCACCTAGTAATCACATGTTAAATTAGGAGACAAAAATCGAAAAATAATATTAGAGTAACAAAGGCATAACACACGGCATTACCCTTTATTTTGGTTTAATTTTTCGTTTTAATTTTTGTAAATTGCATGCTTAAAATACTCGTAATGAAATGGACATGAAAATATAATTAGTTTATGTTTAGGACTTAAAATGAATTTGTTATGAATTTAAATGTTTTAAAGTATTTTTGTGTGTTCTTGAGTTTATGATGTTATTCTTGTGTTTGAATGATTTTAATTATGTATGTTAATGTTTGTATATGTTTTTCACCTTAGTTAAATAAATAGATGATATAAGATAAATTAGTTGTTGAATTAGAAGTATAAAAATCAAAAATCAAAAATCATGAACACATACACTTATACACGGCATTTTCAATTAATTTGGACCAATTTTTAGTTTTAATTTTTCTAAATAACATATTATGATTAGTCTAGTTAAATTAGACTTGTAGGAAAAATTTGAGAAAATTATATAAACGTATGAAAATTTGACTAATTAATAATCATATGAAAAGTATTAGTGTTCTTCAAATCTTCATGTGTTCTTCATTTTTATGGTTAGTTTGATTTTTAAATTTTATTAAGTTTTGGTAATTTATTGTTTTATGTACTAGTTTAGATCACCTTAGGTTATTTTGAATAAATTAGTATATAAAAACTTTAAGTCGAAAACCGATAAAATTAGAAAACGAAAATAAATAGCTAAGTATAGGAGGCCACGGTTTTGGAGCTTATTTTTGGTCTAAAATGAATTTGTCACTTTTTAATTTTATCACTTAAGTAAATTAAATTAGTTAAAGTAATGAATTATTAATAAAAAAACAAAAAAAAGAAATAAATGGCTAACATAAGTGAACCACACGACATGCACCTTTATTTTTGGTCAATTTTGGTCAAAATGAATTTTTCACTTAGTCACTAAAAATTGATTTATAATTAGGATTATATTAGATTGTATAATGAATCTCTAATAAAAAGAATCAACTAAACCGATAAAAATAATCGTTACACGTATTAAAATGAATTAGTATCGAGTGTTACTGCCTTTGCTTAAATTTGGATGTGGACATACGGACTATTTAAAATGGACTACGACAACCTCGCTAAAAATTGAAACCGCTAAAGTATTAGTTAAGTATATGACTAAATAAAACCGAGTTTTAATTTTGAAATATTATTTAAAATCACTAAGTACAAAATGAACTTAACAACTTTGAAACTAGAATTTTATACTTAGATTATATCGAGTTTTACTTCCGAGGTAATTTTCCAAATCACTAAATACAAAACGAACCTAACGACTTTAAAACTAGAATTTTGTACTTAGAAAATAAAATTTAGTTTTGCATCTAAAATATCTTAAGTATAAAGTATTTGTAAAGTATAAAAAGAAAATACTAAGTATTAAGAAATATAATAAAAATACTAAGTATAAAGAAAATAAAATAATAAATACTAAGTATAAGAATACATGTACGTATAAAAATACGTATAAATACGAAGTATAAAAATACGTACAAATACGAAATACGAAAATACGAATACGTATAAATACGAGGAATAGTAAATACGATGAATAGTAAATACGATGAATAGTAAATACGATGAATAGTAAATACGATGAATAGTAAATACGATGAATAGTAAATACGATGAATAGTAAAATAATGAATAGTGAAAAATATTTAAAATTCACCAACGGACTCAAAATAAATAATTTAGTTTTTCTATGCTTTCTGTTTACTTGAAGAACTGCTGTTACTAAAAATTTCATTATACAAGTTCGACGATATATTTAAGTTACAGAATTATCATATTTGTTACATGTGAACGAGAAATAAGAATTTGAGAAAGCAAGCTACTTGAATGAAATACTAGGATTGTTCGCCATGTTGCGACTCTTGATCTCGAAGTTAAATGAGGTAGCTGTATATGGGGACTTGGGCTCCCTCCCAGAGTTGCCCAAGGCGGATAACGATCTTGAGATTTCTATTCGGCGCGGAGTATCAACCTCAGGGATGGGGCATACTTGATATTACCGTGGGCCCATATATCAGTAATTGGAAACGCCAGCCCCATCCGGGGGTACCCGTCTTTGGTGATAGTCGAACTTTTCGTCGGTGATACCTTTTGAATAGCGAATACGTATGATCCTCGATAGGTAGTGTATGCATACATTAGACAAGGGATGTAGCCATCTTTATTACCTTAGGTATCTTTAGCCTGTCAGTCATGTCCAAGTGAAGTTGGCCCTGATCGCTACTGCGCGGATTATGTCTGCATGCTTCCGCCTTGCTAACGAAGATTCATTTGTTATCACATGTTGAATGTATTTCCTTGTTTGTTTGGTGGTTATCGGAATGACTTGGCTGAGTATTGGAATGTGATTTGTTGAGTATGATTACTTGTGAGCGTGGTACGTTATTTGATTGGTTTATACTCGTGTTGAATCATCATGATCTCCTTATGTGTTTTATTTGCATACTTGCTATTTGTTTTCCTTGTTATTTAATATTTATATCGCATATTGTTTTAGAATTGCATGTATCGAAAGAGTGTGCGGGAAAATGATAATATATAAAAACGCAGGTACCCCGAGATCAACGCCATTGAATGCTGGGGAGAGTTACCTTATTTATTTTGTACGCTCTTGAGGAAATTGTAATCTAAATACTCTGCTCTATCTCTAAACTCGTATTATGTATACTGAGTTTGTAAGACGATAACAGCTGGTTTTGTAATATATAGACTTGATTAATTTTCCGCCTTAGTTTAATTAAAGTCACGAAAAACCAGGTTGTTACATATTGTGTGGTAATATTTTTGTAGCAATTGAACGGTTTCTTACTAGCCTCACATGAAATGGCTGACGTCCCATTCCAATTTCAGCGCAAACAATTTCCAATCAAGCTCAGCTTTGCAATGACAATAAACAAATCCCAAGGCCAGACATTGAAACGAGTATCTATTTATTTGCCCCGGCCATGTTTCGCCCCTGGTCAGTTGTACGTAGCTCTTTCACGGGCCAAGCAAGCTGCAAAAGTTAGTGTCCTTTCGATAACTGCTCGGGCAGCAAGTACCACACAATTGGTTCGTAACATTGTGTCCTTTGAGGCACTTCGACTGGCAGGCATAGTCCAGTAGTTTTAAGTCTGTTTAGGTTTAGGTCAGTCTACTAAAACAGATACCAACTACTTTGCATGTGTATTTATATTAGCAGCTATTTAAATATCCATTTTTAGCCTGCTTTATCCCTTCTTCCTCATCTACCTTCTTTGATTTATTTTCTATTCGTTTCTCTTTTTCCTTGAATTGAATTGGATCTTTTTGGTTTGCTGATTCTCTCAAAAACAAAAACAGGAAACTTTTTTTTATTTGGGGTGTATGTTGAGTTCATGAGTTGAAAGCTATGCTGCTAAATCACTCTTTTCAGCATTTTCAGACTTGTTCTTTGGGTGAATTTTGAATTAGAGTTGGTATGGTGTTGCAGCTGATTTTAGTGGGTTGATTTTTTGGCTCTCCCTCTTTTTCTTCAAGTCAAATTCACTCCACTGCAGATCTACTTCCATTAATTTCGTCTTCAATTACCTGCAATTGTTTACTCGTTTTTCCGCCATGTTTTGGAAGCTCACTGCTCTTTCTGCTTCATCACCTGTAAGTTTATTAAAACTTACAGGTGCTCTAAAAAAAACATGACAAAGATCAACTTACAGGTGCTCTTTTTGCTCTTTCTGCTGTTTGTTTAGCTAATTGTTGATGTTTGGTAGTAGGGGTTTTTGATCTGGATTGTTATTGAGCTTTCAATTTGATGAGGATTTTTGTTGGTTTTGCTTGAAGTTTGTTGTTTCTAAAGTAACATGTGGATGCTCGTATTTCAATTCACTTGTTTAAGTTTGTTCATTTTGATTTTGTTGAATTACATTAAAATAGTAAAATGATTTGTGCGCTTTTTCTTCAGTTGTTTAAGTTTGTTATGTGGATGTTCACTTGAATTACATGTGGATGTTCATATTTTTTTTGATAAAGACCCGACAGTTGCACATAGGGAATGCAAACTATGAATTTCCCCTTTTTTTTTCCTTTTTTTCTTGGGCTAAATATAATTAGACTGTGCTCGTTTATTGCGAAATCCTAAGAGGGCCACAATGGCACAATCTAATTATTCTTTTCATATCTTCCAATTTGTATTCATCTTACAGTCTTATGCCACACTTTTAGAAAACTTCTGAACTTCTTTTACTTAGAAATTCAGTTTCATCTGAGTTAAATTTCAACAAACATGCATCAACGACACTTATTTCTCCTAATCGACACATGTTGACACATGTTGACGCATTCAAACCACGGTTTGTTGTAAAGTGTGCCAAGCGAAAGGTATACACATTAATTCTCAACGTCTTCCTCACATCTAACTTTGCCATGGTCTGCCTTCTCGAATAGGCGCTGTACATAATCTCAATAGTAAGAATAACAAAACATGGATAGGAATGGATAGTCTTGCCTATTAAAAAGTACATGGAATTGATTTACATTACAGTTGTCATAGTATAATTACAGCGGATGACAACCCAAAACTTTCGAACGCTTGAATTTACGAAACACAACAAACTCGTAAATACCCGAAACAAAAAATACCGCATTGGGGGACCGCGCGCGCTAGCGCGCGGTCCAACAACTAGTAAGTATAAAAATACGAATAAAATACGAAGTATACAAATACGAATACGTATAAAAATACGTATAAAATACGAAGTATAAAAATACGAATACGTATAAAATACGTATAAAATACGATGAATAGTGACCGATGAATAGTGTCAAGTGAATAGTGAAAAAATGAATAGTGAAAAATTTACGAAACTTGTAAAACAAGTTACGTCTCAAATTCAAAGAGATTTCAATTGCCAAAATATGAAATATTGTAAATAATTAAAAATTTACTAAGTATAGAAAATTGAAAATGAATAAGTACATAACTTAAAGTGTTTTGAAAAACACTTAAATAAAATTTGACATATTAATAAACGTATCAAATGGAAACTTAAAAACGTTAATAATTAACAACACTTCAAATAATAAACGAATATGTTATGTGATCTTACGAAACCAAATAAAATACTTAAACGTTTGACGATGAGACTAGGAGAGTCTAGTAACATATGATATGTAATATCAAATAAATAATAAATCTTGAGTAAGTTAAACAAAAGGTCAAACGCTTGAGCCTCCGATATGAAAACGTCAATCGTAAGTGAAGTGGGGTTAAGATAGTCTTGTGCGGATACCACTATCTCGGTCTCTGGCTTGGGTCATACCGGTTAGTGTGGTTTAAGCCGGCAGCATTATTGCTTAGCATCCTGCCCATGCCGTTACGCCTTAAGTCGTATAGCCAAAGCCGTACAAGATAATGAATATGCCAACTCTTTTGGGTCAGGCTTTAGGAAATAGTCGTTTTATCCAGAGTTAAGGTGCTCTATGAATAGCATAGCCTACTCTTAAAGTGGATATTAGTGTATGCATACTAGACTAGGGTTTTATTCCCCTATTTCGCTAAAGTTACCAGGGCCACCGTGACATTATATGCTTAGCGCATCTTGCGGTTCTGTCTCCTTGCCGTGTTTTGTTCTTAGTGGGCGCGATACTAGCATTCACTCTTACCCTGCGTAAAGATTACTTGACGAGATTGTATCTGAAGTTCGAATCATTTCGAACACTAGAAGATGAGATGCAAGTACTATAGTATTCGGCGTGGTTTACGAGTCGAGTAAGCCGCTGCACTATGGTAGTGAGATGCAAGCGACTAGAGTACAATGGCCTACTCAGTGGTCAGGCTCGTAAGCAGTATGTGTTGTCTGTTGTATGATTAATTGAGAATGAGTGCGTACCATCTTTGAAAACTAAAGACCACATATTTCTGAAGTGAATCGAGTCTGCATGTTGTGAATGATACTATATGTATGCTTGTTTGCGATTTGATATCGTTTCGTAATCTTGTTGAATTGCTGTGACATTATTACTACGATATTATATGTTAATTGCTTTCATAACTGAATATCATGCTTATATGATTTATCGCTTTAAACCGCATGCTTATTATGACTTTTATGTCTTTATATGCTATATGTATTAAGCATGTTTATATTTTATCATAATGTTATAATTATAAAGCGATAATATTAAACCATAGTAATTGAAATCGAGGGTAAGTATGAGCATAGCTAGTCACTGTCCGCTCAGCGGGCATCCCCTCAATAGTTTATTGTGCAGGAAGATCGTGGACCGAGAGCTGGATTTTGGACGGGGCCACAAGACGTTTTTATGCTTTACTTTTGTTGTTTTTCGAGAGATATGTAATATATAACGCTACTCCTTTAAATTAACGTATTTAGAGTTGTTTTATTCAACTCTTGAACGTTGTTGTAACTTTTGGGTTTTATGTATAATTAATGACGCTGGTTTAAGACTTAATTTATTTCCGCCTTAGTAATTAAAGTCGACTAAAAACCAGGTTGTTACATCCAGTGCTCCGTGCTTTTTCTTGCGATTGTTGATTGTTGATTGTCACTTTGTTGATGATAGTTGAACTTGAATAACTAAATGAACGAGTTCAACTACGATTGACTTGACTTGCTTGTTGGTTGTTGAGTTGTCAGTTGATTGAGTTGATTAACTAATGAGTTATCTTGAGGTTGCTCTACGTTTATCATACTTTTGGGTTGTATGTGATTGGTCTATCCTCTGATTATAGGCCGCATGCCAGTTGGGTTGTTTGTTTTATTGTCGTTTATGTGGGTGATGTTGAAATATGACTGGGGAGCGCCTAGTTACTCGTCACTGATTGTGGCTGTTACATTTTTTGTGGCAAGTATGCTTGGGGGGACGGGTGAAGAGTGAGGATAACCGCGAGAATAGCTCTATTACAATAGTCGTTTACCAGTTTAGTTTTCTTTAGTAGTTAAAGCTTGTTCTTCAATTAGCCTTTGTACAGGGATTTGATTCCCGCTTATTTAAACTTTGAAGTCTAAACCGTCGTTATAGTTAGTGACGATCCGGATTCCAAGGTGTTTCCGCCACCGTGGCTCGCTTTTATTTTGTTTTTCTTTATTAAAACTTTTTTATTTCGTATTTTATTTTATTGAAAAATCCGAGTTGTTACAAGTATGACATTTTATGTACCAATTAGTAACTAAGTTACAAATTGGTCACGTTATTTATACATAATTTCAAATTGTTCGCGCGATGGTTTTGGTCTTATTTAATATTTTGGTCTTTTTCAATGACTAATTAACTGAAGAAATTATGTGAAACCAATCAATAGTTACTTTGAAATGTCAGCTTAAAATTTTGGATAAATTTATAACGAAATGTCATGATATATCGGAGTAATAACTTTTGAAATAAAATATATTAAATTATTATTTTTAAATTAGTGTGTAATGAGTAGTAAAACTTAATTATTCTTAAAAAAAACTATTATAAATATTGTGCATTGCTTAGGAACCAAAACTACGAGTAGTTCTTGATAAAATGCCTACATTTGAAAAAAAAGTGTTTAAGTAGCAAAATTCCTAAGAGTTTTGAAACTAGTTATAGAAGAAAAATATACTCCGTATTTGGGTTATAAGGCAAATTCTAGAATACAACAGATTCACGCGTACGACGGAGCTATTACGGACTAAAATGTGACCACTTTATGGCCTCAAAAAGTGGTCACAAGAAGCGTTAAAATAGTCACTTTAATGTTAAAGTGATCATATCTTTATTATACTAAACCACAGTTATCGCTGACATCATCAATGCCACATGTCGCGATTCTGTGCGTTTTTTTCCCGCCAAAACCTCATGCTTACATCATCCACCTTATTATATATTATTAAGTATATATTCATTATCTATAATTATCATTACTCAATAATCATGTTCACACGATTTTTCACTTTTAATTTCTATTATGTATCTTTAATATTTATTTTTTATTTTTCAAAAAAATATTTATCCTAAACTAAATATTTGCTAATTTAATATTTTTTACTTTTCATTCTATTTTTTTCATTCTATTATAATATATGCATTTCATATATGTTTGTATTTAGAATTTATGTTTGTTCGCTACTAAATTTACACTTGAATATCATACAAATTAACAATTTTCTTATATTTCAGTTGATTTATTACTTAGTATAATTTTATTAGTTAAAAACAATAATATCTATACTTACCGTGCATTTATGCACGGGATCTAAACTAGTTTAGTCATTAATAACCTGTCATACGTATGAATACGTCATTTAATCAGGGCTGACCCATAAATTTAGGAGGCCCTGTTCTAATTTGTAAAATGGGGTCATAATTTATTTGGTCAAAAAATTAAATAGAATTGTTTCAATATGTTTGATTTAAAAAAAATAACACCAAGGACGTTTGAACTTCGGTGGTTTGTACAATAGTCACATTCTACACCACTATATTTTGTTGCTATATGAATCTTAAGTTTAATTTTTAACCCTTTACATATCATTAGTTTTAACAAATTGGGGTTTTTTTTGGGGGGGTCATGTTCTGAGAATCGAATAGTACGACCCATAGACCGGAGGCGGCAGGGCGTACAATAGACTTACTCATGTTATAAATGCTATTCGAGCTATAGTCAAGTGTTAGGGAAAGTTTCAAACACAATTTTAGATATAAATATTGAAATTCAATCATTCCATGATTGCTATTCGATTCCCCTTCCCCGTTGTAATGCCCTAATGTCTTGTATTTGACAAAAAAAAAAAATGATTGTTAATTAATTGTGTTTTGTTGTGAGACGAATAAATTTGCTAATTTTATATATGACGAATCTTGGAAATTTATTTTTATTATTTCAAGGTGATTCGAAAGTTAATAATCATCTGTTGCCTTTCTCCTTCGGTATAGACGTATAGTAAAACTGATGGCCTTGACTTCGAAAATTAGTTTAGTTATTAGAATATAATGCAATGTAATATTAGAATATGATGTAAACTATGGATTAATATAATACAATAGTAAATTAGTAATAAGAGAGATAATGATAAATATATAAGAATGAGAGTAAAGTATAAAAATGAAAGTATAAGAATAATGAGAGTGAAAAATGATGTTGTAATTATAATTATGAGATGGGGTATATATAAATAATTACAAGGGTATAATGGTCATTTACAAATACACGGAGTATATTATTACATGTATAACATTAGTATCTTTCACCTTTGTCTAAAAAATGATATTGTACAAAGAATGTCTAAATATGAATAATAATCAGTATCTTTCATCTTTGTCATCCAAAAAGATAAAATAAAATATTCTTATTGTCATCTATTTTTTTTTACGTTATAAAGAAAAAGGGCAAATTGTAAATAATTACCTTATAAATACTTCCTCTAATTTCATTTGTTTTTCCCACTTTCCCTTTTTAACCCATTTTGTTTTTTCTTCCCATTTCCTTTTAAGTCCAAAATGTGTGATTTTCCTTTACTTTGACCCCACATAAATTCTCTACTCTTATTTTCACCCACACACTTTTAACTTCTTAATTTTTGCTAAAAAATGATATGGGAAGATCATTACAAATGGGAGGGAGTACGTTTTTTTTTTTCCCTAAAGTTAGTACGGAGTACCTTTTAAAAATAAAACTCTAAAATTACTACCTTTTATTTAAGAGCATTTTTATTAAATTTTGCTACATAACGCGTTTTTGGTGATTAAAAACTTTATTTTTGGCTATTGGAAACATGTGGAAAACATCTTTATCACCACAAATGTTTTCAGACTAAAAGAATTCGAGCGCAAAGTATCCGAAAGATCGATTTTATTATCATTAAAAATAAATTTTGGTAGCAAATTTTGAACAAAATGCTTGTAATAGGTAATAATTTTAAAACATTTTTTTTAAAAGAATAAAACTTATTGCATAAGGTAATTATTTATAGTGCACCCTAAAAAATCAATAAAGTATGATATGCAGAATCAGAATAGGACTAGTGCTCGAATTTCTACTTTGGTGTGCGTAAAAATGGTTAGTTATATTGGTCGATTGACCTTATACATTTGTGTCATATTGGTTTCCATACGTGGGAATTGTAATAGCAACGTGTCCATACTATTAATGAATTCTTTATGTGGACATTCTATTAGCAACCTTTATAAATTTCATGTGGGATTGATTCGAATTTGTAATGTGGTGTATTTCTTCCCATTTTGCAATAATTTCTTATTATTTGTTTTTGGCATAATTAATACTCCTTCTATTCCAAATTAATTGTTTCGTTTTACCAAAATGTTAGATTTAAGAAATTTAGAAAAAAGTGACAATTATCTCTTAATTTTCATAATATTTACCTATAATTTCAATTTTACCCTTATTCTACTAATATGGGTAGGAGCTTGCTAGAAAGTAGAAGAGTAGCTATCAAAGAAATTGCAATTTCCACAATAAGTGACTTAAGGATAATTTAGTAATTTTTTCAAATGGGACAATTAATTTGAGATTTTTCAAAAATAAAAAAAGGACAAGTAATTTGGGATGGAGGGAGTAAAAAATAGTTGGGTAAGTGGTGTGTTCCACCTTTTCGATAATTTCTGTGGCCAAAAAGGTTACTAAAATTTAATTCCAAATCAACCGAACCTCCATTTTCCTTCTCTCCATTTCCTATCCATTTGCTCTAATACACTAATAAAACATGAAATTAGTCGCTATATTGTACTCCGTATGTAAATAAAATCTAAATGGAAGGAAAAAGGAAATGAGATGATCTAAGACCATGCTTAGTGGCAGGTTTGCTCACATACTCTATAACATATATCACTTTTCTAACGTACACTTTATTGATAAGTTTACATAACATACTTAACCAACATTTTATTCACATTTTAAAAATTATTAATTTTTATTTTAAAGTTTTAGTTAAATTCTAAAAAAATGTTGATATTAAAAAAGTTCACATAATATATTTAAATTCACTATTCTAGATTTTAAATAAATAAATAAACATTGTGAAAAATTATTAAAGTAATGAAAGTATGTCAAGATTGATCTTTAATCGTATGGAATGGTTTATTATGAACATTTATGTATTTCTCATATTATTTTATTTTGAAAACGTGAAAATAAAAGCTATTTTAAGAATATACAATATGTTTTATAGTTAAAACCAATCACATCATGCCATATGTATTACGTTTTGAAGTTTAAAAGTAGGTTTAAATTGAACGTAGTTAAAAATAAGTTTAAAATTTTATTTTTACTTTTTATTTTTTATTTTTATTTCTAAACCCACTTTTAAACTAATTGTACACCTACCAATAAACATGATGACCTAATTTTCTCTCCCAAATCCCTCTCATTTCGTACATATCCAATCTATACTCACTCCATTTATATCTACATGGTAGATATGCTTTATGCACGGGTATTAAATTATTATATTATATTATTAAAAAGTACAATTAGTAGGTGGAATAGGTTAGTATTGTACTTCCTCCATTCCATTTGATTCTTTACGTTTGCTTTATGCACGTAGATCAATACTCGTTTTGTTTCGTTCATATCTTTGATTTCGTATTCTTGAAAATTTTAAAATTTTGATATTAATAATGTGCTCGATAAGACAATTAAAACAAGATCACACTTGACTATTTTTTATTTGTATGTTAAAAGTTATATCGAATATTTTACACACTTATGAATAGTATCCAAAAAGTGAAACGTAAAGAATCAAATGGAATGGAGGAAGTATATTATTTGTATTGAAAAAGTGAACCTTAGTTATATAATAACAGTATAAATATAACCAAATGAGGAAATATATAAGTGAATTTGAATAGACTAAAATGGTATATGTGCAATGTAAATATGAATGACGGTTATATATTTATTGATTTCCCTCCCCATTCATTTTGATTTATCCTCCAGAATCTCTCTGACCATGGCTTTGACCGCACACACCACAACCACCACCTGCAAATCATCATCATCATCATCTACTCCCCTCTTTTTGAAACCCTACCAAATCCCTAATTTCTCCTCCAAATCCCTCAAATTTCCTCAAAGTCGCCCTCAAATCTCCTGCGTCATGACCCGCGACGTTAATTCCGGTGTCACCGATGCTGAGAAGTTGAGTGTTCTTCAAAGACCTGATTCGTTTGGGAGATTTGGAAAATTTGGGGGAAAATATGTTCCCGAAACCCTTATGTATGCGCTTTCGGAGCTCGAAACCTCTTTCCGTTCTCTCTCAAAAGATCCTGATTTCCAGGTTTGATCTTTGTTTTCGTTGTTTGCTTGCAGTATTCTCCAACAATGTGCGGTTGTTGTGATTCTTTGTTGGGTTTTTTTTTTTTTTTAATCAAATGTTTTATTCTTTGTGCAAATTCTTTGTTTATGGACGGTTATAGATGCTTATTTATGATAGTTGTCACCAATTGATTTTGGAACTAGGCTTTTGTATGGATTCAAAGGTTAGGGGTTTATTGAGCACATTCTTGAAATACACAAGATATATTGAACTTTATCATTGTTTTCAAAGTCAAAAAGTAAACAACAAAAAATCCAAAAAAAAAAAAAAAAAAAATTAATAATGTGGCTGATCATCCAAAAAATTTGAGGTGCCGGGTGATGTTGTTAATGTTTGTACCGAGTGTTCCATACTTCCATTATATCTGCCCAAAGTTTTGCTGCAAATGCATTCCTGAATGTATTTACGAGTATGGCTGAAGTTACTGAAAAGGCTTCTCTATTTCTCGGTGTTTGTTGTCATTGCAGAAAGAACTAGATGCTATTTTGAGGGACTATGTAGGGAGGGAAACACCTCTGTACTTTGCAGAACGGCTTACCGAGCACTATAAACGAGCTAATGGTGAAGGGCCTCATATTTACTTGAAAAGGGAAGATTTGAACCACACTGGTGCTCACAAAATCAACAATGCTGTCGGTCAAGCTTTGCTAGCCAAGAGGTTAGGAAAGAAACGTATTATTGCGGAAACTGGAGCTGGTCAACATGGAGTTGCGACGGCTACCGTGTGTGCTAGATTTGGGTTGGAATGTATTATCTACATGGGGGCTCAAGACATGGAAAGACAATCTTTAAACGTCTTTAGAATGCGTCTTCTTGGGGCAGAGGTTTGTTTCTTTCAGCTTTCAGGGTTTTCCATTTCCACTTTTCTTTACAGGGCTAATTAACTTAGGAGGTGTGCATGCGGTGTGTTCGCTGAAGGCCTCACAGTTTTGGGGTCCCATCTATATCTATATCTATATCTATATATCTATATAACTACACTAAAAGAATGCCATAAGGAAGTACTAAAATTGCGCCAAAACTCTTGAAGTAAGATTAATAGCAAATTATACTCCGTACATGTTAATTTTATGTACGAAGTAGTTATACACGGGGTAATTGATGCTTTGATTATAATTGTTATCTATATAAATTATAGATAATATATGCAAAATAATTAAATGAAATGGAGTTATATTGTGAATGTAAGAAAATTTACATTATTTATATTTTAAACGACAAGTGCCATAATGAAGCACCGAATTCTAGTCAAATACCTTTAATATAAGTAAGGAACAAATATCATATATCAAACAAACAGTATTCTATAAGGCTTAAGGGTTTTAATTTATACAATATAAATATATTTGGTAGAGTATATAATCGATCTTGGGCCTTCAACCATCAGCTTAAGCTTTTAGTTGAGTTGGTTCTTGTCATGGTATCAGAGCCCTGTGACCAGAAGTCACGGGTTCGAATCTCACCACCCCTCACTTTATATCGCACCAGGTAGGCGGGCCTGTAGTTGCGTCCACACTTCAAGCCCAAAGGGCATCTGCGTGAGGGGGCGTGTTAGAGTATATAATCGATCTTGGGCCTTCAACCATCAGGTTGAGTTTTACATAGTGATTTTGTGTTAAATAAAATTCACATATATATTTGCTATTGATGTTATCTAATATTTTCTAAATAAAATTATAGACAAGTGCAATAATAATATTGCATTAAACACTTTTAAATATGATTTATATGCCCGTGTTTACACGGGTGCTATACTAGTGTTTACAAACTAGAATGCCGTATTTTTTTCATGAAATATAAAAAAGGTATCAATATGTATGGATGCCAGAACAACTAAAGCTTGCCATTATTTCCCCCCAGAAAATTCGAATGATTCCAAGTTCCAACGCCGTTTTTTTTTTTTTTTCCTGAATACTTAACCCAAGCGTGACTATTTTTATCAATAAGGGTCCATCCAGGTCTTTGTATTCGTATAGGGCCAGAGAATGCATTAGGTGGCCTAATTTTAAGGTTATGATTTAGGTATTAATGCAGCAGTAGAGTTGCACTCTTGGTAAACAATGTTGTCTATATATTGTTTATGTGCTCATTGTGCTGTTTTTTAAGCGTTTGGGGTAAACTAGTCTATGGACATGAATATCTCTGAATTTGAGTACAAGATTTGTCTTCTTTTTGCTTGGTTTAATTTGATAATTTTTCCAATTTCATATGTAGGTTAGAGCTGTCCATTCCGGCACTGCTACTCTTAAAGATGCTACATCTCAAGCTATAAGGGACTGGGTCACAAATGTAGAGACGACTCACTATATCTTGGGGTCAGTTGCTGGACCACATCCTTACCCCATGCTAGTAAGAGATTTCCATGCAGTGATTGGTAAGGAGACAAGGAAACAAGCAATGGAGAAATGGGGAGGTAAGCCAGATGTGCTGGTTGCATGTGTTGGTGGAGGTTCAAATGCCATGGGACTCTTCCATGAGTTTGTTGAGGACGAAGATGTCAGATTGATTGGTGTCGAGGCTGCTGGGTTTGGGGTAGATAGTGGTAAGCATGCTGCTACTTTGACTAAAGGGGAGGTCGGAGTGTTGCACGGAGCAATGAGCTATCTTTTGCAAGATGATGATGGGCAAATCATAGAACCTCATTCCATTAGTGCAGGGTATGTCGTTATGTATTGATTATAAAAAAAGTTTAAATCATTTTTCATCTTCTGCATCAATGGAAAAAGTTTTTTTGAGAGTTCTGTCTGATGTTCAGGTTGGACTATCCCGGGGTAGGGCCTGAACATAGCTTTTTGAAGGATATAGGACGTGCTGAGTACTACAGTGTCACTGATGAAGAGGCATTAGAAGGTAAAATTTAAAATGTTAGAATGATGTTTCTAGTATATTTAGTCTTCAGTGTCATGTTTTATTTATTCCCTTTCCGGGTTGTGAGGCCTAGTTTACTCCAGAAAACATGTCTC
Organism: Dianthus caryophyllus; assembly: GCA_023091065.1. Lineage (NCBI taxonomy): Eukaryota > Viridiplantae > Streptophyta > Magnoliopsida > Caryophyllales > Caryophyllaceae > Dianthus > Dianthus caryophyllus. The sequence continues at coordinate 25,465,483 of CM041526.1, read as the reverse complement.
TCTTTCCCTCGCCCAATGAATTTTGTTGGTGGAGCTGTTACTTTATTTCCTACACGAGGTTTGTAGACTTGATTATTACGGAGTAAATTTTAACACTTGTTAAGTTAAAAAGGTCATGTGTTGGAAGTGTGGGAATTAATATTGATTATTGATTATTGACTGATAGCTGGAAAATTATGAATGATCCCGGGTATGTGACCTACATGACTTCTGAGTTCTGAAATTCATCTATAGGGTAATACTTTTATTTCAAACCTTGCATTTGTACTGCCAGTCTCGCAATCTTTCTCCATCTGTGATTCTCATGTTTTATTAGGTGTCGCATTGTTACTTTGTTAGTTACGTGATGCTGTCACTCACCTTGCTTTCAAATCTTTTGAATTCCACAATTTGGCATCAAGTGTGTTCTTATCAGCAGAGTGGCCTGTATCATGTCTAGATAATTCATCATGTCTTGCATGTTATAGTGTACAGTTCATTTGAAAACCTCTGCGGCGGACCGTTTCTTCTTTCTCCTAATGCTTTTCTTCCTGTTTTTTTCCAGCGTTCAAGAGAGTATCTCGCCTAGAAGGTATTATTCCAGCTCTTGAGACGTCTCATGCACTCGCTTACCTGGAAAAGCTCTGTCCGTCTCTTCCAAACGGCACCAAGGTCGTGTTGAACTGTAGTGGTAGAGGGGACAAGGATGTACACACAGCAATCAAGCATTTGAAGATGTGAACTGAGGGTAGATTTATATATCAAGAATAAGTAAAAGAATAAAAATAAAACGTTGTTGTATTTGTTTTTTTGGTAATTGACCATGTTTAAGCTCTTCCATCGTGTCTTCATCGTTGTATTTTCATAGAAATTACAGATTTTGATTGTAAGAGTCTGTTGTTTAATGTGATGTATTGGAGTTATGTATTTGTTGCGTACGTTTTTTCTTATCGTACATGCATAGAAGTAGCTAGTTTTTGAAAGTTGCTATGATAGCGGTCTTTTAAAACTAAGGTTTAAATTTATATTCCCTTCGTCTCGAATATTTGTTTACTTTTCATTTTGGCACAAATACCAAAAAAAGTCAATGGGAAGACATTTTTACTGTTTATCTTATTGATAAACTATTGTCCAATGATATCCTATTTGATAATATATGTAAAAAGAGACACTTTTACTGTTTATCCTATTGATAAACTACTGTCCAATTATATCTTACTAGTGTAGATCCCGTGCATCAATGCACGGTAATTATAGATATTATTGTTTATAATTAATAAAATTATAGGTAATAAATCAATTGAAAATTAATAAAATTGATAATTTGTATGATATTCAAGTGTACATTTAGTGACGAACAAACATAGATTCTAAATACAAACATATATGAAGTGCATTTATTTTATTTTCTAAGACTTTATATACAAAATTTCGGTAAAAAACATTAATTTTTGATTAGAAAATATAGAATGAAAAGTAAAAAAATATTAAAATAAGCATATATTTAGTTTAGGATAATTATTTTCTTGACAAAGCTAAAATAATTAGTAAATATACATATTTGAAATTAAATGTAGAGTTATAGCGAAATAATACATTAAGTATTTAGTTTTTATTTTTAATATAGAAATAAATGAAAATGAAAATATTAAAATAAAAAATAATGAATTTAGGATAAATATATTGTTAAAGTTAAGATTTTATTATTTTATGCATAATATTAATGTGAACATAATTATTGAGTAATGTAATTATTGATAATTAATGAATCTAGACTTAATAATATATAATAAAATGGATGATGTCAGCATGAGGTTTTGGCGGGAAAAAATCGCACAGAATCGTGACATGTGACATTGATGATGTCAGCGATAACTGTGGTTTAGTATAATAAAGATTTGATAATATATGTGAAAAAAAAAGAGGGGGTAAACAATAAATGAGGAAAGAAATGATTGAAATGAGGTAAAAAAAATCTAATATACAAAGCAATCACCATAGGGACACGTGACACCCTGTGGTGAAACCTTGACTTTTAAATTTATATTCCCTTCGTCTCGAATATTTGTTTATTTTTCATTTTGGCACAAATACCAAAAAAAGTCAATGGAAAGACACTTTTACTGTTTATCCTATTGATAAATTATTGTCCAATGATATCCTATTTGATAATATATGTGAAAAAAAGACACTTTTAGTGTTTATCCTATTGATAAACTACTGTCCAATGATATCTTATTTGATAATATATGTGAAAAAAAAGAGGGGGTAAACAATAAATGAGGAAAGAAATGATTGAAATGAGGGTTATTTAACAGGAATAATACAAACTATCACTATTCTTCTCCCAATAATCCATACTATCAATAATCCCGCAATAATCTAAACTATTATACCTATATTCTCAAAATGGTCCATGGTAACCTACTACCTGAAAAACCGGTAATTCAAACTATGAGTCTTCTTCTCTCAATAATCTATACTATTATTAATCTTGTAATAATCCAAACTATTATACTTATATTCTCAAAATGGTCCATCTCAAAAAAAGGTAAAAACAAATTTAATTTTTTTAATCAATAAAAAAAAATTAAATAAAGGAAAAGTCTTATTTCACTCATATTTTGCCCATATTTCGGCCATTCTTAATTGTCCTAATAACAGCGCCTAAATTGTGGTTGCATAAGACGTCGGTTGATATGTTTCCGTGTATTTGAAGACGATGAACATGACATACGAGATTTCATTTTTGAATTAATTTTTCAATTTTGAAGCTTAGTTGGTATAAAAATGGAGGAGTTGTAATAATGAAGAAGACAAGATGCTACAATAACGTCTATATAAGAAAATATAGGGGTCCCACAACATTTACCGGAACCAAAGGTAAGAAAACGGTCATATTTTATGTGGTACTATTTTGAGAATATAGGTATAGTAGTTTGGATTATTGCGGGAATAATGATAGTCTGGATTATTGGGAGAAGAATAGTGATAGTTTGTATTATTCCTGTTAAATAACCCTTGAAATGAGGTAAACAAATGTTGGGATGGAAGAAGTATACCTTCCAGATCATCTCAACTTACAGAATATTTCAAGGTATTACACCAGGACTTCAAAATGATAGGGTCATGTCCATGATGATCAATATAGATGAATTACGAAAACCAACACATTCTCAACTCCCTTTTTTCTTTGTCAGCTGGAAACTAAGTCCTAGTTACCGTCTCACTACCCTATGGGCAATTTCGTGAGCCGGTTGTTGGAAAGGATTACGGTGATGGAGTAAAAGAGAGAAAGAACGAGCTTATCTGAATTGAGTCGGTTGTGGCGTAACAGTGTTACTGCCCTAAAGTCGTAATTGCCCCGTACACTACACCCGGTTGAACCGACAAACGACCCCCAGGGTTACACAACCTCCACTACCTTCGGTGTAGACGAAAGCAGTAGATGAGACCAAGCCAAAATCGTTGCCGAAATATAGTGATAAAAAATATGAAGTATGTATTAAGAAAGGAGGATGAAGAGAATTTTTTTCTGTGTGCAAAAATGTAAGAGATGTAGGCTATTTATATTGACAAGAGATGGTGTGAAAGAATCAAAATCAATCATCATATAAATGGAAGTAATTTTTGATTGTGATTAATTGCAGTGTAAACACCAAAATTTGGGGGAGATGACTTCGGGGCAAATGACGAAGGAATCTTGGGTTCACACCAAGTTTGACGTCAATTTCGTAGACCAAGGATAATGGGCACTCATTTTGTCCTATATTTTTCATTTATTTACAAGCCCACACCACTTGGGCCCTTTACATAATTTTATGACCCATTGAATAATTATATTTACGGGTTTGTTCTTTTGAAGCACAAGTGACTTACTTATCCAACAATCCCCCACATGATTCAAAAGAATATAGGAGGTGTAAAGGAAATCATATGTTGTAAGAATATGTATTTATTTTGTTTTGCAACGGAGATTATAGTTTAAGATGCTAGTGTCTTGTGGACTTGAACTAACACCCAGTACTTACAATGATTTTCAACCGTCATTTGAGGTGGATTTATCCTTGAACCACAAATGAAAATGGTTAGAAAACCGTTGCGTATTTACCAAATCTCAAATTAAGGCTTGATCTCGCGAAACCATGCGAGGCATGGTGTGATCAAACATGAAAAACATGATGATCTAACAGATTATAGCCCCCACATTTCATGGGTTTTCGTGAACGCTCTAGTGGTCCATAAGCCAGAAGGACCTCATAGGGGGTTGGGCAAGCCCCCACATTCACATAGGCAAGTTCATCAGGTTCGACTGTCACGAACCACCCTTAAAAGGACTATGAACTTGTTAAGAGCTGAGCTCAACCTTACACATTTGACAGTTACACAAATTTGTACCACAACAACAATTTCATAAAATTTGGAATGGGAGTGGTACATAAATTAAACTGAGATCTTTATGGCTTCGTTTGACCCATTGAACTTGGACATATCCAAGACGGGTGTCCACCACAAATCACTCTACAACTGGCTTTAAACCCATTCCTAGTGCCGACTCCAGCACAACTTTCTTACAAAGGCCTTTAGTGAGAGGATCCGCAATGTTCCTCTCTGATTTTACATACTCAAGTGATATCACATTATTACTGATAAGATTTTTCACAATTCCATGCCTCAAGCGAATATGTCTCCTTTTTCCATTGTACGCTTGATTATTTGCTACTCCAATTGCAGCCTGTGAATCGCAATGCATGGATATTGAAGGAGTCGGCTTCCCCCACAATGGAATATCAGCCAACAAGCTTCTCAGCCACTCAGCTTCCTGACCTGCCAATTCTAGAGCAATAAACTCAGATTCCATTGTAGATTTTGCAATACAAGTTTGTTTAGATGATTTCCATGATACGGCAGCATTAGCTAGAGTAAATACATAGCCACTAGTAGAATGAATCTCATCATTGTCAGACACCCAATTAGCATCACAATAACCCTCTAGAACACTAGGTGATCTACAATAGTGTAGGCCCCAACTCATGGTGCCTTTTAAGTATCTCAACAATCTAACTAAAGCATTCCAATGCGCTCGGTTTGGGTTATGAGTGTATCTACTCAATCTACTAACAGCATAAGCTATATCAGGTCTAGTGTAATTCATCAGAAACATAACACTACCAATAATTTTAGCATATTCTTCTTGACACACACTACTGAATTAATTCTTTGTCAGGTGAATGCTGGCGTCATAAGGTGTACTCAAAGGTGGATTATCATATTGATTAAATTTCTTAAGAATTTTCTCAATGTAGTGAGATTGACTTATACAAAAACCTTCTTTAGTCCTATTAATTTGAATTCCAAGAATTACATTTGCCTCTCCCATGTCTTTCATATCAAAACATGAACTTAAAAAGGTTTTGGTTTCGTTAACAACATCTATATTAGTCCCTAATATAAGCATATCATCAACATACAAGCATATGATTACGCAGCCACACGCATCATGTTTTGAGTACACACATGCATCAGAATCATTAACAGAAAACCCAAAAGAGGTAATGGTTTTATCAAATTTTTCATACCATTGTTTAGGGGCTTGTTTCAAACCATACAAAGACCTAACAAGTTTACAAACCTTGTTTTCCTGTCCGGGTATCACACATCCTTCAGGTTGTTTCATATAGATCTCCTCATTTAAATCACCATTCAGAAAGGCAGTTTTAACATCCATTTGGTGTACAACAAGGTTATAAAGAGATGCAAGAGCTATTAAAGTCCTAATGGTAGCGACTTTAGTGACAGGAGAATATGTATCAAAAAAATCTACCCCTTTTGTCTGACGGTTTCCACATACCACTAATCTAGCCTTATATTTGTCGATTGATCCATCGGGTTTGAGTTTCTTTTTAAACACCCATTTACTATTTAAAGGTTTGCACCCTCTAGGAAGATCCGTTAAAATCCATGTGTTGTTACTCATTATTGACTCAAGTTCACTGTTAATAGCTTCTAACCAAAAACTAGAATCAATCGACTTCATTGCCTCACTATAGGTTCTAGGGTCTTCTTCTAACACAAACACATTAACGATTTCATCTGTAGGACACTCACCCTCAACAAGAAAGTTAGTAACAAAATCAGGTCCAAAAGAGGATGCAATTCTAGGTCTTTTACTTTTTCTTGGTTCTAAGTTTTCACTAGTGGAAACTATACTAATAGGCTGAGAAGATGCAGTTGAAAATGACCGTGGCACATTTATTTTCATTGGAAAAATATGCTCAAAGAATTCTACATCATTAGATTCTTTAATCGCCCCAAAACCAGACTCGTCCTTCAAAATAAGTCTATATGCGGCACTATTAGACGCTCGTCCTATGAAAATACCGTCTACTGTTTTGGGTCCAATTTTATTTCTTTGAATATCAGGTAGTCCTATCTTACCTAAACATCCCCACACCTTTATGTAATTAAGATTTGGTTTAAAGCCTTTCCATAGTTCATATGGCGTCTTATCTAACCTTTTATGTGGTACGCGATTTAGAACATAACAAGCATACAAAATAGCTTCACCCCACATGTTAGAAGGCATTCCTGAGCTAATTAACATTGCATTCATCATGTCTTTAAGAGTTCTATTTTTCCTTTCCGCTATTCCATTTTGTTGAGGGGCATAAGGGGCAGTAGTTTCATGAATTATACCATTTTCTTCACAATATTTTTTAAGTGATTTTCCATCATATTCTCCTCCTCTATCTGATCTTACTCTTTTAATTTTAAGACCTAATTGATTCTCGACTTCTGCTTTAAACATTAAGAATTTTTCTTCAGCTTCATCTTTAGTCCTTAAAAGGTACACTTTAGTAAATCGAGAAAAATCGTCTACAAAAGTTATATAGTAATTTTTACCACCCCTGCTCATTGTACTTTTAAAATCTCCTAGGTCGGTGTGAATTAATTCTAGAAGGCTCAAGTGACCTAGTGCTTAAAAGGATTGTAAGTACTACTCATATCAACAAGATGCATCTTCTTTTCCGGTGGCTCATCTTAAGAACTCTTCAGTTAAGCGTGCTTGCTGGAGAGTAGTCTTAGGATGGGTGACCTCCTGGGAAGTTCTCAGGATGCGCACGAGTGAGGACAAAGTGTGCTAGAAAGGGCCCGTGTTGGTCTGTGGGCGATGTACGCAGCCTGACGAGCTACCGTGGGTGACCTTCCGGCCTTTAGTTGGGGCCGGGGTGTTACAAATGGTATCAGAGCAACCCGGCGACCGTGTGGTCGAATCCTAGGTACGCACTTAGCTGTGTGGTCGAATCCTAGGTACGCACCTAGCTGGGGAGGATTCTGGAATGCTATATTGTAAGTAGCTACCAGGCGCAACGAGGACGTTGCGTTCTTCAAGTGGGGGTGTGTAACACCCGGTGTTGTCCGAGGTTATTCGGGCCGGGTTCCCCGTTGAAGTGGTTCATGTGTTGGATAAGTAAGTCACTTGTGCTTCAAAAGAACAAACCCGTAAATATAATTATTCAATGGGTCATAAAATTATGTAAAGGGCCCAAGTGGTGTGGGCTTGTAAATAAATGAAAAATATAGGACAAAATGAGTGCCCATTATCCTTGGTCTACGAAATTGACGTCAAACTTGGTGTGAACCCAAGATTCCTTCGTCATTTGCCCCGAAGTCATCTCCCCCAAAGTTTGGTGTTTACACTGCAATTAATCACAATCAAAAATTACTTCCATTTATATGATGATTGATTTTGATTCTTTCACACCATCTCTTGTCAATATAAATAGCCTACATCTCTTACATTTTTGCACACAGAAAAAATTCTCTTCATCCTCCTTTCTTAATACATACTTCATATTTTTCATCACTATATTTCGGCAACGATTTTGGCTTGGTCTCATCTACTGCTTTCGTCTACACCGGAGGTAGTGGAGGTTGTGTAACCCTGGGGGTCGTTTGTCGGTTCAACCGGTTGTAGTGTACGGGGCAATTACGACTTTAGGGCAGTAACACTGTTACGCCACAACCGACTCAATTCAGATAAGCTCGTTCTTTCTCTCTTTTACTCCATCACCGTAATCCTTTCCAACATTCTAAAGTCGTAATTTTTCACTATTATTATGGCTGACGGAGTTACTGTTGTGAATGCTGTCCCTCTTACTGCTGCTATGCCATTTGTTCCTGACATCTCAAAACTTGATCCGTTTGATGGAAAAAATTACAGAATGTGGTCTGATAAGATTGAGTTGTTCTTGGGACAAATTGGTGTTGATTATGCTTTAACTGAAACTGAAGTCCCCTTAAATTCTGGTAGAAATTTTGATAAAGATAACAAAACTTGTAGGGGGATGTTGTTGCACTATATGACATCGGCTTTGTTTCTGATTTACAGTAAATTTAAAACCGCTAAAGAAATTTGGGAAGCCCTAAAATCTAAATACGGAACCGATGATTTTGGAACAAAAAAATATGCTTGTAGTCGTTGGTTAGAATTTAAAATGACTGATGATAAGCCTGTTTTAGACCAAGTCCATGAATATGAAAACTTGTGTGCTGACATAATTGCTGAAGGAATGAAAATTTGTGAACTGTTTCAAGCTAATTGTCTCCTTGATAAACTTCCCCCGTCTTGGCAAAACTATGTTCATAACATGAAACATAAGCAAAAGGATTTCACGCTAATTGAATTAGTTTCTCATATCAAAATTGAAGAACAAAACCGAATTCAAACTAAGGGTAAACAAACTTTTCACTCGTCCTCTAATGCTAACCTAGTCGAGACTAATAAAAAGAATTTCAAAAAGGGGCCAAAACAGTTTAACAAAAAACCCTTTAATAAGAGTCCAAATCAAGTTCATGGAGTAAGGAATAATAATGTCTTTAAGAAAAAGGAGTTCAATGGTCAGTGTTTCACTTGTGGTAATTTTGGGCATCCAGCTAGAGAGTGTACTTCAAGAGGTCATGGTTCTAATAAGAGTGATAAAAACAAATCGAAAGTCAACTTAGTCGAAGAGGCTGAGGTCATAGCTGCTGTTGTATCAGAGGTTAACTTGATAAACAATGTTACTGAGTGGATACTAGATACGGGGGCAACTAGGCACATTTGCACAAGTTGAGAAATGTTCAAAGAATATGAAAAGGTCACCGAGGGAGAATGTGTTTTTATGGGAAATTCTAGCACAGTCAACGTCCAAGGAAAAGGAAAAGTCCGTCTAGAGCTTACCTCAGGAAAGTTTCTCGAGTTGAACAACGTGTTACATGTACCTGATATCCGTAGAAACCTAATCTCTGGCGCACTCCTGAACAAGGCTGGAATTAAACTTATTTTTGAATCCGATAAACTTGTACTCACTAGAAATGGTGTTTTCATTGGCAAAGGTTTTTGTAATGGGGGGCTATTTGTACTAGATATAGTCAATATCAATAATAAAGTATCAACTCCTTCTATTTATATCGCTGAATCTGTTTCTTTATGGCATGCTAGATTAGGCCACGTAAATGTAGCGTCAATTAAAAGACTAAAACATCTTAGCCTTATTCCTGAGTTTAGTAGTACAACATTTGATAAATGTGAAGTATGTGTAGAAGCCAAACACCCTAAAACATCATATAATAAAAGGGTTGTAAGATCTACTAGCCTTCTAGAATTAATTCACACCGACCTTGGAGATTTTAAAAGTACAATGAGCAGGGGTGGTAAAAATTACTATATAACTTTTGTAGACGATTTTTCTCGATTTACTAAAGTGTACCTTTTAAGGACTAAAGATGAAGCTGAAGAAAAATTCTTAATGTTTAAAGCAGAAGTCGAGAATCAATTAGGTCTTAAAATTAAAAGAGTAAGATCAGATAGAGGAGGAGAATATGATGGAAAATCACTTAAAAAATATTGTGAAGAAAATGGTATAATTCATGAAACTACTGCCCCTTATGCCCCTCAACAAAATGGAATAGCGGAAAGGAAAAATAGAACTCTTAAAGACATGATGAATGCAATGTTAATTAGCTCAGGAATGCCTTCTAACATGTGGGGTGAAGCTATTTTGTATGCTTGTTATGTTCTAAATCGCGTACCACATAAAAGGTTAGATAAGACGCCATATGAACTATGGAAAGGCTTTAAACCAAATCTTAATTACATAAAGGTGTGGGGATGTTTAGGTAAGATAGGACTACCTGATATTCAAAGAAATAAAATTGGACCCAAAACAGTAGACGGTATTTTCATAGGACGAGCGTCTAATAGTGCCGCATATAGACTTATTTTGAAGGACGAGTCTGGTTTTTGGGCGATTAAAGAATCTAATGATGTAGAATTCTTTGAGCATATTTTTCCAATGAAAATAAATGTGCCACGGTCATTTTCAACTGCATCTTCTCAGCCTATTAGTATAGTTTCCACTAGTGAAAACTTAGAACCAAGAAAAAGTAAAAGACCTAGAATTGCATCCTCTTTTGGACCTGATTTTGTTACTAACTTTCTTATTGGATGGCGCCTCAGCGTATTTGCCATGAGTAACAACCACCACCCTACAAACCCCCTCCGAGGGGCCACGATTAGGACAATGTTTCCTTATTATTTTGAGGCGTTAACCCTTCAAGAGGAGAAACACGCAAATAACCTCTCAAACAGACCAATTTTTTACGTGGTGGTCATCCCACAACGCGGATACACCTGACCGCTTTGGATTCAGATTGGGGTACTGCCGTGCCAACCTCATCAACGCCACCTCCGAGAAGGTAAGTACTACTCATTGTAAGTACCACATAATACAATGAGCAAATAAAGACAATCACTATTATTATGAGCTACGTCAAAAACTAAAGGGCCAACCGGTTGGTCCACACCTTCTCGACATGATCGAGAATGTTGAAAAACTGGAGGAGCTTGGTTGCAAGATCGATGAGAAGATCGTCATTGATCGTGTGCTTCACTCTCTTCATGATGGGTATGCCCTCTTTAGGGCAAACTATTACATGAACGACATGCAGAAAAGTCTGCATGAACTGCATTCACTCCTCGTACAGACGGAGAGTGATCTGAAGTTGAGTGGGAGCACAAAGCAAGATGTTCTCATGATTGGGAACAAGAAGAGTAAGGGTAAGGCTCCGGCTAACCTAGCTGTAGGCAAGCCAAAATTCAAGAAGCCAGTGGTTGCTAAGAGTGGGCCTGGTGAGTCTAGCAGTAGACCACAAGGCAAGGCAAAAGCTAAGCAGACCATGGAGTGCCACCATTGCCACATGCCTGGGCATTGGAGGCGTAACTGTCCTGTGTATGCTGAGGACATAAAATCAGGCCGCGTTGCTCCTGTTGGTATGTCTTCTTTTATTCATATGATTGAGATTAACCATGCAAGTTTCGGAACTTGGGTACTAGATACTGGTTGTGGTTCTCATCTGTGCAATCATTTGCAGGGCTTAAGAAGCATCAGAACTCTGGCAAGAGGTGATGTAGACCTGCGAGTGGGGAATGGAGCAAGAGTTGCTGCCGTTTCAGTAGGGACATATGTAATCCAACTCCCTAGTGGATTTGAGTTATTTCTGAATAACTGTTACTATGTACCTAGTTTATCGAAAAACATTATTTACAGATCCGTTCTTGATAAAGAAGGATTTTCATTTTCAATAAAGAATAATAGTCGTATTTTCTCATTGCACGGTATGATTTATGGTAAAGCTGTTTCCATGAACGTGATATATGTTTTAGATCAAACCACAGAAATCATGCATGTGAGTAACAAAAAAGCAAAGGTTGGTGACAAAGATCAAACGTATTTATGGCATTGCCGAATGGGACACATAAATGAGAAACGCGTGAAAAAGCTCATTGATAATGGGACAATAGCCCCATTTGACTATGAAACTTTTGGCACGTGTGAATCATGTCTTATAGGCAAAATGTCTCGAATTTCCTTCAAAGGTGTTGGAATGCGCGCTGCTGACCTATTAGGACTCATACATACTGATGTGTGCGGACCTATGTCAATCAACGCTAGAGACGGCTATAGATATTTTATCACTTTCACGGACGATTTGAGTAGATATGGTCATGTCTACTTAATGAAGCATAAAAGTGAGTTCTTTGACAAGTTCAAGGAATTCCAGAATAAGGTTGAGAACCAACTGGATAGAAAGATAAAAGCACTACGTTCAGATCGTGGTGGCGAATATCTTTCAAATGAGTTTGATCAGCACCTGAAAGACCGCGGGATAGTATTACAGTTAATTCCACCCGGAACACCACAACTGAATGGTGTGTCCGAACGCAGGAATCGAACATTACTTGATATGGTTCGATCCATGATGAGTCACACGGTTGTACCTGACTCATTATGGGGTTATGCTCTTTGTCACCGCTCTTATACTTAATCAAGTCCGACTAAAGTCATGGACAAGACTCCATACGAGTTATGGAAGGGAACGGTCCCTAACTTGTCCTTTATTCGGGTTTGGGGGTGCGAGGCTTATGTCAAGTGGAGACACGAGGATAAGCTCGGCCCGCGATCGGTCAAGACATACTTTATTGGTTATCCAAAAGGAATGCTTGGTCATTACTTCTATTCGCCTACCGAACACCGAGTTTTTGTTGCGGCTAGTGCGACGTTCTTAGAGAAGGAGTTTCTCGAAGACAAGAGAGGTAATAGAACTTTCGATCTGTCGGAGATTCCTGAACCAACAACCGAGCAACCAATGGAGGAAACTGTTCCTTCTACGTCTTCTGCGGTTAATGTCCCTTTGGAACCCAGGAGGTCGGGTAGACTCTCCATTCCTCCAGATCGATATATCGGTATAGTCGAGGAGAATGGGAGAGACGACGTTTTACTCCTTGAGACGAACCCGTAACCTATAAAGGTGCCATGACGTGTTCTGACTCAAAGCTTTGGCAAGAAGCCATGCAATCCGAGATGGACTCTATGTACGAGAACAATGTATGGGATCTGGTTGACTTACCTGATAAGGCTAGGCCTCTTCAGTGCAAATGGCTTTACAAGATAAAGCGATCTGTAGAAGGACAACCAGATATATACAAGGCACGACTAGTGGCAAAGGGTTTCACTCAAGTGCAAGGGTTGCACTATGATGAGATCTTTGCACCTGTAGTCATGCTTCGTTCCATTCGGATACTCTTAGCGATTGCCGCTTTTCATGACTATGAAATTTGGCAAATGGACGTGAAAACCGCCTTCTTAAACGGTTATTTGGAGGAGGAGTTGTACATGGTACAACCCGAAGGTTACACTGATCCTGAAAATCCTAAAAAGGTTTGCAAGCTTAAGCGTTCCATTTATGGACTTAAGCAAGCTTCACGGAGTTGGAATCATCGCTTCGACCAAGTGATAAAGGAGAATGGATTTGCTCGATCGGTCGAGGAACCATGCCTATATATCAAGTCGAGTGGGAGCAAGATTGTATTTCTAATACTGTATGTTGATGACATACTCTTGATTGGGAATGACATACCTCTCTTAACTTCGGTAAAAGTATGGTTAAAGAACCATTTCCAGATGAAGGATCTGGGTGAGGCACAGCGTATTTTGGGGCTCCGTATCTATAGAGATAGATCACGACGGATGTTATCCCTCAGTCAGGAGTCTTATATAGATAAGATTCTTGAGAGGTTCAGCATGACCAACTCCAAGAAGGGGAATCTTCCAATGATCTCTGGGGTGCACTTGAGCAAAGCTCAAGCACCAAAGACATCTGAAGAGGTCGAGCGCATGAGTCGGATTCCATATGCATCTGCTATAGGATCGATCATGTATGCCATGATATGCACACGTCCGGACGTGGCATATGCATTGAGTATGACGAGCCGATACCAAGGCAATCCAGGTGAAGCACACTGGATGGCCTTTAAGAACATTCTTAAGTACCTACGGAGGACTAAAGATTGGGTATTGACTTATGGAGGAGACACTGAGCTATGCGCAATCGGTTACGCGGATGCTAGTTTCCAAACGGATCGAGATGACTCGAAATCTCAATCTGGATTCGTTTTTACTCTTAATGGCGCTGCGGTCAGCTGGAAAAGCTCCAAACAAACTGTTATAGCAGATTCAACGACTGTGTCCGAGTACTATGCTATTTCGTTGCAAGGGAAGCTGTATGGATGCGTCAGTTCTTACAAGGACTAACTGTAGTTTCTAGTTCGAATGACACTATTACCATCTATTATGATAATAGAGGTGCCATCTTCCAGGCTGCAAAGCCTAAAGTCTAGCAACTAGTCCAGATATGTACGTCGGTATATGATAAGCTTGAAGGGCACGTTATCTTCATGAGAAATAAACGTGCTCCTGGTTATAATAGTACTTGACGTGGATTGGATAAATGTATCTTTCTCCTATACTATTTATAACATCATCGTTTTGTTTTATATATTTTGTTTTTCCATGTGGATTGTACAGACAACTTTGAACACCACAAAGTGAACTGGAAAACATTATATTTGTGTTGGTCCGTGATCGCCTACATGAGCTGATAACTCTGGCGTTTATTTTGTGACGTCGATTGATGGTGGGTTCAACGAGCCATAAGTCAAACTGTTGACTGATCGATCACAGATGCGGATTTACTGAAATCGCGCAGGACACTTTTGTGACGACTACATGGAGTCCTAAATGTTACAGAACATTAGGTGCCGGGTCGTGGATAGGACATCCATAGTGTTCCTAGAGTCGATTCTTTTGACTATCGACTGTCTCTTGAGATTAAAGGCAGATTTTGGGTGACTTTGGTTTCTTTCTCATGGTCAACCGTAACAGGAGGCCAAGCAGATTTTCACTGGGTCATTTCATGCTGCGCTTACATCTGCAGGATTCGAGTTGAGGGAAATATCCAAACTTCTATCGAGTTATAATATTTATTCTCAGGGCCACTCGAGGAGCTGTAACTGAAAATGCATGGCCATGCTCGAATATTGATTCGTTTATCAGTTGAGTTACTCTCTAGTCGGGGAAACCACTCTTGATACTGATCGCTTGTGAACTACGACCTTTGAAAGTACGGACTTTGCAAATTGGTTTACATTGAGTGGGAGAAATTTATTATGGATATGAGAATCGGTTATCGCACCTACACTTGTACGGACAAGTGGGAGATTGTTGGGGTTAGTGTCCTCCACAGTTAGTGCAATAACATAAATAAATCTCTAAAGGTACACAGGGTACATTTTGTATTTAATCGCTGATTAACGTTTATCAATAACGGTTGGCTTGCTAGATAAGTTTGACGTTATTGTCATACGTGATGACGGTGATCAATCGTCCCTATGAGTCACACCTAAAGGATGTGTTTGAGAAATATGATTATTTGAGAAAATGATCATATTGATGCCTTACTTAATGACTAAACAGTTAGTTAGTGTTGTTGACTAAAAGGTTAGTCAAGTGTGTGATAATAATATGGCCATTTAATAAAGATTAAATGATATTAGCTAAGACGAATTAAATGTAATTCGTAAATTGAATATAAAATGTTATATTTAATTATTGAATATAATATAAGCTAATTAATCATAAACTGTTATAATTAATTAGAAAATTATAAATATAAGGATATTAATAATTTAATGATATATTATAGTGGATCATTATTATGTGACACTAGTAATATTATATTATATTAAAAGCTAAAGGAACTAATTCATTCATTATAATTCACACAACACAAAATCTCAAGAAAAGAAAATCA